>CM077667.1:23481759-24826759 GCA_039707655.1 Elymus sibiricus
CATTTGTTCAAGCCTAAACCGTAATTATTTTAAAGCGCCTATTCACCCCCCCCTCTAGGCGACATCCATGTCCTTTCAAATAGCTTGAGGTTGGGACTTTCTCCTTAGACAATGAAGAGATATTCTTCGGGCCCTCTTGACATTTCGGTATTCGTGATCGCCTGACCAAACACAACACGATGTGATCACCGGGATACCCGAATGCGGAAACGAGAAAAAGAACAAAATTGATAACAAGGATAATTTGGTATTTTGATCAAGTGTGGATAACCATAAAGTCTCGTCTCGGGTTTTGTTATATCGTGAAGCAAAGGAATTTGGTCATGTTTGCACTTTACTTAGCTTGCGGGGTCATACACTTAAGTGTTATCGATCTATTGAGTGCCAGTATGTGCTAGGAGCTTGTGAGAATTGCACTAGCAATTTTTCGAAAGAAAATAAGTGTTTCGAAGAGAGAACCAAAAAGGTTTAGAGAAAAACAGAAAGAACTAGAGGGCGGAAGAAGTTTGGGATCACCCTAAAAACCCTTCCAAAAATCAGGAAATTTTCGGAACCTCCCATAATTTTCTAGAGGGTTATTATGGGGCTGTCACATAAAATTCTTTTGAAAAGAACATTTTTGGAGCATCATTTTTTGCCATGTTTTCCATGAATATCATTCCATGATGAAATTTTGCAAGCAATGAAAAAACTGTCAATGTTTGCTACAATGGTTGCTACAATCCGAGCTCATGTGAGCTCGAGCTCAAATTAACCTTGTTCGATGAAAGCTATTATTTTTGAGCAATGATAAAATAATTTTGACGACTGCATCTCGAAAGTACTCTTGTAATCCCAAGCTCACATGCACTTGAAGCAATAGTAAAAATCCAAAAATAGCAAAAAAAAGTTCTTTTTTCTATGATAAACATTGATGAATGTTTTACTCGCATGCAAAAATTCATGATGAAATGACATTAGTGGAGGCCTGAGCAAATATAACATGTGAGACATTCATTAATGTTTTTCACAAAAAGTTCAGAATTGTTTGATTTTTTTCTTCGGATTTTACTGTTCATACGCGTCGATATGCCGAGATTAGAAACTCGTGCCCCCACATCTTAGCATCTTCTCTACCTCTCTGCTCCTTTTCTCCCTACAAGTCCCCGCTAGAATCACCCGCCCATCATATAATAAGGGTTGGCATATCTGACAAACGTTCGTCACAAAAGATGGCATTTAGGAACGTTCGTCTGACAGTTTCAGTGTTTTGTACAAACTGGATGGCTTTTTTTGCAGAGCTGCCATGACATTTATTTATTTATTTGTAAGTGTAGAAAAACCATCCAGTCTGCGCCGTAGGATCAAGATCGTGTGGCAGTTTAGGCGTTCGCTGTCAGTTGCTCCCTGGCGGACGTTCGCCAGTTACTGTTTCCCTATAATAAAGGGTCCCAAATCACGGGCCTCACACCGGGCCCGCCAAAATAAGCTTCCTCTCTCCCGTGCTCTCTCTTGGAGGCGACTGAAGCGGCGACGGGGCAACCTACCCGGAGGAGAAGGGCGCTCCCCAGCTTCTACGTCCTGCCGCGGAGCCCTGCGAAACCCTAGCCCCCGCTTCTTCCCATCTCCCCCGCCGCCTCACTCCGACTCCGGAGAAGAGGAAGCCGCCGGCGTCGAGATCCTCAGGTTAGTTCTCCCCCTCCTCTTCCCCTCTCTCTCGAGACGAGATCTTCAGGTGCTGGTTTGTCCACCGAAAACCCTAGCAGAATCTTGACTCTTCAGTACTGGTCAAGGCTTTCTTGGGGTTTCCCTGGCACAACATTGCTTCGCTTGCTGCTGCTGCTTAAATCGGTGGCTTTACTTGAGCAAAACTTTAAATATGCTAACAAAATCGTATGCATAGTGTTGTCAAAGCTATTCCCAACTACTACCTCCGTTTCACAATATAAGTCGTTTTAGCTTACTAAAACGACCTATATTTTGGAACAGAGGAAGTAATCATTAGCTTCATTAAGCACATCCACATGCATCAGTTCAACAGGCCGACGACTTAGGACTGTTTAGAAACCGACCAGTTTATACTGGAAGAAGCAATGTGCACTAGTAGACTCTTGATAACTGGCATCATATTTTGCGGGCATAATATCGAAGGTACGATGCAACTTAAAAAGGACATACAAAAGTGACAAGGCAACATACAAGAGTGCAGGTTTTTGGTGCATAAACATTTAGCCATGAGATCAGGACAATGATCAAGAAAACAACGGGGCAATTCATGGCTGTCCTGTATCTGGTGGCCTTTGAACTGCGGGTATTTTAAGCAAATACTACTTGAGAAGAGGCTCCTTGGGCTCACTGCACCTCCTGCATCATTTGAAGCATTTCGTTTCCAGTAATAGCTTATACAGTGACATAGCAATGGCCTAACATATTGCTGCAAAACTTAATCAAGCACTACCTAGGAGGCTTGCAACACTTCATTGAATAAACATGTATTTCCAAGGTTTGGAAGCCCATTAATCACATTTGCACGTGTATTAGCCAAAACCACTGTGTTCTTTCCACCGCACCAACTTAATTAGCATCGACTGTCGCTGCTACAACCGTTCACATGACAAACAAAACGTTACAGTTTTATTTATTTATCAAAAACATGCGGCCTACCAATGTTACTCCTGTTTGGCATGGTCGTGTCGTATATGCACAGCACCACAACAGTCCAAGCAGACCCATATATCACTCTTCTCCACCTTCGGCTGCATCTTCACAGCAAGGAAACAACAAAGCCCGTGGAAACAGTAAGGCGCAAGCCCGTGGCAAGTGCAAGCCCATGGAAACAACAAAGGGTGTTGTTTGTGGAACACGTACCTTGTTGCTTGGGTGTACACGTTCTACTTGCGGCAACTTGGGTGTGGACGTGGAGCCGTGTGGCGTGTTTGGTCTGGGACTCCGGTGTCGGGCCAAGGCGAGCACTTGCCCTGCCTCGCCATTTTTTCTATTATTTCTTTCACTATAGTTGTACATGGTCTTGGTGTTTCATTATAATTACGCGTGGCCTTGGATGAATTTGTTTCAGATATTACAAAATCATGGTTGTGATTGTTTTGTTGTTTTCACTCTGGCATTTACTAGTGGTACGCATGGTATTTTCTTATTAGTTTTATCCTAGAACTAGTGCTTTATTATATGAACACATGGTGTGATGTGAACATGCTAACCACTCTGGTTTCTTCTGTTGGTAATGCCTTTAGATTGGCTGGATATGGATCTATTACTTCCATTTAAAATTGGAGATTTTGCCGAGGCAAAGTGCTTTGATGAAGGTTTCAAAGGCGCATGGTTTCGCTCCAAGGTCGGACATGTATTTACATTGTATGTGTGATTTGAATTTAGTATAAATTAGGAAGCAAACAACCACTCTCACCATGTTTTTTATTTGTTCTACAGTAGGGTAGAAGGCTTTACTAACACATATTGTATTAATTCTCTTTCAGATAAAAGATATGCGTGTCACAGAATATGGGCATCTTGAGTATTACTTGGAGTATATTGACTATACTGACGAAGGTAAGCATATCTTTATATCCAAGCTCTGTTTTTTTCTTTTGCACATAACCTTTTGTCTTTTTAAGGGAGTGCGAAGGGACCACATGCAATAAATCAATTTGAATACTCATTCTCAATTTTTTTAGCTTAAGGATATTGCGGTGCAAGCACTTTGTTTTTCATTTTGTAGACATAATTTGTACTTGGGATTATTCTCATATACACCACTGAGGCCCTGGAGGCAGCTGAGATATTTTATGGCAGGCACCCGATTTTTGAAAGCAGACCTTCTAATTATACTTGTTTTCTATATGTATATGGGAATACCCGAAATTTAAGCAAGGACGTGTAATGTATGTGGTATAGCTTTCCTTAGTTTGATTTTTCTCAATCCAGAAATATCCTACGTGTTATGCTTGGATGGTTAACTTTTTGTGTGCATTTGAGCAGGAATCATACAATATAATGAAGAAACATCAGTGTTTTCCAAATTCTATAATATTGCCTCCATCTTTTAATTGATCACGTATGATATCTAGCCAATACTGTTTACCTTTAAGGAGATGGATCATGCAGTGCTTGAAAAACGGTTCACGTTCTACAGATCATACCCCCCCTCCCCCCCGGCAAAAAAAAGTACAGGTCATAATTAATGAGTTTGGTTTTGAACAAGCAGTTGCCTACACTCGAATCTGCAGGACTAGTAAAATCGTGGAAACATCTGACTATACCTTGCATTTGAATTTACCCGACAATTGATCAATCAATGCGCTAACATTTGCCCAGTACCCCATAAAGCATGTGCTTTCTTGCCCAAATGTTTGTCCTGTCTGGAAGCGGGGGCAGTATAGTTGATGGCAGTAGCCATCTAGCGCAAATATGTCTTGTCGTGATCCCAATTTTACCCTTACTGTTGGCTAGGCACCAGAAAAATCTTGGAATACACGAATCTGACCAAGATTATAACTGTTCGTTTTTCTGTACACCTCATATCATTACTCCCAATGCCCTTTGCAGCCGACGAATGGATTGGAGTCTTTCAAAAGAGCCCATTCAACCCAGCATGCCTGGAAGGGAAATCCAAGGACAGTACTGAAATAATGTTGCGTCCTTCCTTTCCTCGGTGGTATAAGGGGCAACAAGTTCCTAAGCACTTTTCAAAGAGCGGGGTGATAGCATGTGTTTCTGATACCTGGAAAGTAGGTGATTGGGTTGACTGGCATAATAAAGATTGTTACTGGACAGGGCAGATTGTTGAGTTAACGAGTAAAAATGTGGTTGAGGTAAACATTTACTCCCCCATATAAAAATATTTGAAGTTCTAGTTTTGTCCTAAGTCAAACTTCTTTAGTTTTGACCGAGTCTGTAGAAAAATGTAGGAACATCTGCAATGCTAGCTCCCAATAGCATTGTGGTTTGGCAATCTCAAATTCTCAATACCAGGTCCAGGTTGTCCCCCTTCACTCTCACCCACGGATGATTTGGTGTTCCTTAACATGAAGCACCAATCAACAGTTCAACCCAAGCAGGCAGCAGCAAAGCACAGGGAAGCAACAAACAAGCAAGCAGCAGGCCAGCAGCACGGGAACAACATGGGGAAGCAACAAGCAAGCAGCAGCAGCAGCACATGAGCAGCATATGGAAGCAACTAGTGAGCAGCAGCAGCAAGGGAGTGACGAACAGGGGAAGCAAGCAGCAGCAGCTCAACAAAAAATCGATTCAAATAGATGAAAGAGATCGAGGTTACCTGCTCCAGCGAGGTTGCCGATGTGAGGAGAGAGGCTCCTGCACTTGGGGGACGGCTGCGGTCGAGTCCAGGGGGTTTCCCAGCTCTCCCTTCTATGGCGCCCATGGATGCGACCTGCAAAAAAAAGGGTTTCGTATTGGGCCGAAGCATAGTTGGGTCTCCCAAGTCCCTCACGTGCCCCCTACGTGTCCCAGCTGTGTCCTTTTTTCTTTAAATTCGTAATTCATGAAATACAGTGGGATAGGCGTGTCCCCATGTCCGGCCGTACCAGCACGGGGATTCAGCAACTTCTGCCGTGTCCATGCTTTTTGGTCTGGCGGTCCAATTGTGTTACGGGCTGGTAACACACAATCAGCTTTCTTGCTGATGAAGATGACACACTGATAAAATGACATCAAATGAACTTTCATGCTCTGGTCAATGATTAAAATATGAAGTGGGACAAATTGTGTTATCATTTGATCTCCATGTTTTCATGCTGATTATTGGTTTTCTGTCATGACCAACCTTATCAGAGACAATAACTCACATGTTCCTGCTTGACATTTTTCTACAGGTAAAGTTCTTGGATCATCCCATGGGTGAAGGCGAGCAACGTTCTGCTAAGAAAAAGGACCTGAGGCCTGCGCTGGATTGGTCCATCATTAAAGGCTGGACTGTACCTCTTTCGGCGGTAAGTTTTTAAGGTTTCGGTCTAGCTTCTAAATACATTTTGTTAATTAATGCTTGTAGCAGGGAGTTGAGGTAATACTTGACCAGTTGTGGGTTAGTTCATGGAATCGAATGGATTCTTCCTTTTTGGATGGTCTACCTTATATTCCACAGTTTAAGCCAAATTTATTGTCTATTTTTGTAGACATCTTACGGTGTATTTATTTATGGTCAGGCAAAAGGGAAATGCTGGCAAGCTGCTCATCTGGTTCATCCTAAATCTGGTACGGCTGATCTTTTGTGGAAATATATGGCTGTAAATGCACACTAGGAAACTGGTCAAATTATATTTCATGTTCGCGTGATGGTTTTTAATACTTCACATAATTCTAGAGAGTCAAGAACATGAATGGGTAAGTAGCAGAAAGTAAGCCACACTAGAACATTAAATTCTGAAGACAACAAGGAAGTAACTTATCATGAGAATTTTGTTAAGTTTTGAGGTAAGTTGCATTACAGAAATTAAACGGTAACCGCTTTTCCTTGAGCGGGCTGTCTTGGTATTTCGATTAACAAATCAATAATTGGCCATGTTATTGGCCACATTATCCCCCAAACAAGAATCATAGCACTTTGTTGATTTAGCACAGCTGGGGATATTTAGTTAATCCCGTTTGAGTGCAGTGTATTGTTTTTCCTTGGGATTTTCATGTAAGTGTCTGCAAAGCAATAAAGGACTTCACAGGGATGGTAGTCCCTGCAAACTTACAATCTTTGATACTCCCTGTTTCCAGATATAGAAGATAGGAGCGACACAGATGAAGATGAAGATGAAGAAGCTCTGGGATCTTCATCAACCATCAAAACACCTTCATCGGACATAAACATTGCATGTAAGCTAAGCAATCAGAGGAACACAATTCCGACGTCTGCGGAGAAAGCAGAGCCGACACACAAATCATCGGACCCCAGTCGACGGGGTACCCGCAGTTCCAGTAGGCGACAAATATCTCCATCGGAGCCTGCCACCGTCGAACCGAATGGAAGCGGTTCCTGCCGGTACCCCTTTCGGGCCCGGAAGAACGCAGCAGAACCGCAGAGATAAGCTGGTAATGGTGCGCACGGCCACTATGTGATATACTTATATACCTGATATACCACATCACCCGTAGATACATACGCCGACAAATGGCCGATCGCTGTCTTTGCGGAACGGCCACATAGACATCGTAGGGAGACTTTTCGTGACATTTTTTTATGTGAGTATCTGGGCCATGATCCATTGGCTGGCTGTTAATTAATTGGTATAAGTTGCAAACTTAAGGCTGGTTGTTACTTGGACTTGTGTTGTCTCGTGTGGTTCTGAACCTCTGGGTCCTAATCAGAGTGAACAAAGGCTAAAATAAAGCCCATGATGAAAAATAAAAATGAAATACATGTCCTGTTTTTTAAAAATAAAACTGAACACAAGTTAAATGAGTTATTAAATGAGTAAATAGTAGAGCATCACAACTCTTTTGACCCACGCTGGACCATGAGGTGTTGGAGCTACAAAATTTGGAATTAATAGATCATCAAAATTGACATGCATACGGTCAATTATTATTTTGGCATACGATCAGTGGCACTACAGACATTCCAATCCAACATCAACGGCTATGATTGTCTGAAACTGGCAAGCCGAGCTTCAACGGCAAACACAAGTCTTTTACCAAGTAGTTCAATTATTTTGCAAAGAAAATACAAATTTGAAAAGAATTCTTAAAAATATCGAAAATAAGCACAAATTTGACAAAAAGGTTCATGGAATTGGAAAAAGTTTGAAGAATTGAAAAAGGTTCGTGAACTTGAAAAATGTTCATGAATTTCAAAAAAACCATTGATTTTAAAAAATGTTCAACGAATTTGAAACAATTCATTGATTTTGAAAATAAGTTCATAGATTGCCAAAAAAGGTCATATTTTTTTTAAAGTTCAAATATTTTTTAAAAAGTTCGTCATTTTTTTCTAAAAAATCTCATACTTTGAAAAGTCATCGAGTTTGAAAAAAGTTCACAAAACATGAAAAAGTTCATCCATTCTGCTTCATCAATTTTGAAAAAAGTTCACAGATCTAAAAAAAGGTCACCAATTTTGAAAAAAACGTGCGTTTTGAAAATGAAAAACAAAAACTAAAGAAAATAAAAGGAAAAAGATAAAGAAAATAAATAACTAAAAATAACAAAAAATAAAATGACGAACTAACCCAGATAAATTTTTACAAAACTTGGTGCAGAAAACCTAGAAAAAATCCGACCAGAATATTCCAGAAACTTCCGAAAAACGGGCTGGGAAGCTTCCAGAAACCGGGCTCGGAGTCATAGATGTGCCAGCCCGTTTGAATCGAGGGTGTGCGCCCGTTTGTGAAACCTAGTAAAATCGACGCTTAACGCGCTGTATAGGAAGTGCCGACCATGCATGCATGTCTCCGTACTCATGCATGCACTGGCGGAGCTAGAATCAAAGTCCTAGGCGGGCCAAGCTAAAGGCTGCCAAAATTTTCTTGCAAACATTGCCTAGATTTACCCTTGTGCCTACTCGTTTTGCAGCAAAGCTGGGCGGGCCACGGCCCGGTTTTGCTTGCACGTAGCTCCGCCACTGCATGCATGCATATATTTTTTAAGTGGTCTTGCATGGATATTCCGGTATGTGATTGTATCCGGTTTTCTCTCCCTGTTTGGGGGCAAGCTTTTTTCTCTCGCGTTAGTTTTTTTAGTCAGATTTCCTTTTTCTTTTTTATGTGCACTTTTGAATGGTGGGTGTGAGTAAATGTATTAATGCAATACTATGTGTGTAAATTATATTAGAGTGCATACATTTCATTATATTATGTCCATTCTTCCATATTATAAAAAACGCATTTTTTGTACAAATTATGTGTAAGTTTTTATTTTCTTTCTTCTTTAAGGATAATACCAATACCAGTAACTAATTCATTCTTAGAAAACATGTTTTTATTTTTATTTTTTATGTAAGTATGCATGTAAGTTGTACCAATATTGGTGTAAATTATACTAGAGTGTAAAAATTGCATTATTATATTCTTCACATAATACAAAATGTGTAATTTTAAAGCAAAGTTTTGTGCAACTTTTATTTATTAATTTTTCATCAACTTTCATCTTTAAGGGTAAAACCAGTGCCACTAATTCATTTTCCCTTAGAGAACTTCATTTTTTGATTGTGTTTTACAATTTATTATTTTGTTTTCTTTCTTCTTGTAGGGTAATAGCAATGCCAATAATTTATTTCTTCTTAGAAGACTTCTTTTTCCAAAAATTCAACTAATATATGCTTATACTTGCAAGTTTAAACAAATGCAAATTTCGTGTAAAATTGTGCACAAATTTTGTTATTGTTTGTTTTAGCCTTTTTGATTTTTTTTTTCTTCTTAAAGGGTAATGTCAGTGCCACTAATTAGTTTTTCTTTGCAAACCAACCTATGGTTGGATGGTTAGAGGCACAGTGGTATCCCGGTCCATCAGGGTTCAAGTCCCGATGCTTGCATTATTCCTAGATTTATTTCAGGATTTTCGACGATGCACATTCAGTGCGAGGAGACGTTCCCGCCGCCGACGGGGCGCCTACAATGATATGCCGGCTCAGTCTCTCGGAGGTGCTCATAGGGGTAGGGTGTGCATGTGTGCGTTCATAGGGATGAGTGTATGCGCATGTATATGAGCGCTTGCGTCTATACTGTTTAAAAAAATCATTTGTCTTTAGAAAACTCAACTATTTTAATTTAGTTTTAGTTTTTATTTCATTTTTTTTTCTTAAAGGTAATACCAGTGCTACTAATTCATTATTTTTTAGTTTTTTTATAAATTCCACTAACATTTTCTTTTTATTGCATATTATAAGAAAGAACAATTTATGTGTAAGTTCTGTGCTAATTGTGCTATCGTTTGTTTTATTGTTAGCATTTCCTATCTTCTTACAACGTAATATCAATGCCACTAGTTTATTCTTCCTTAAAAGTATTTTATTATTTTGATTTTGTTTTAGTCTTGAAGGGTAATACCAATGCCACTAATTCATTCCTTCTTAAAAATATTTTTTTGCCAAAATTCTACTAATTATATACTTACTCTTATTCTTGCACATTAATAAAAATCACATTTTTTTTTGTAAATCATGTACAAATTTATTTATAAAATTTATAGTATGTTTTAATTTTATTTGTTTTCGTCTTATTAAAGGGTAATACCAATGCCACTAATTCATTCTTTCTTAAAAACATTTTTATTTTGATTTTATAGTGTTTGAATATTCTTTCTTCTTAAGGGGCAATGGAAATGCCGGTAATTTATTCCTTCTTAGATTTTTTTTTTTTGCGAAATTCCACTATTATATTCTTCTTCTTGCATATTATAAGAAAGATCAATCTATATGTAAATTTTGTCTTTGTTTGTTTTAATATTTTTAGTTTGTTTATTCTAAAAGGGTAATACTAATACCACTAATTCATTCTTTCCTAGTAAACATTATTATTTTCATTTTGATTCAGTTTTTACTTCATTATCTTTCTTATTTAAGAGTGACATTAATTCTTAACTATTCCGGAAACCTCTCTTTTAGAAAATTTCACTATTACTCCCTCCGTTCGGAAATACGTCATCCATTTCTCCGACAAGTATTTCCAGACGGAGGGAGTATATGCTTATTCTTACATATCATAATAAAGTGTTACTTATGTGTTAATTGTGTGCAAATTTTCTCATTATTTATTTTCTTATTTATTTATTTCCTGTTCTTAAAGGGCAATACCAATGTCACTAATTCATTCTTTGTTAGCGAACTTCATTATGGGCCCACCACGCTTCGGCTGCGCTACTCTGATTGTCTTGTTCAGTTTGCGATCTGTACATTACTTACCATTGAAATCTACAAGACTAGTGCTGTTGTGGCTGCAGCTAGCTATGCATCTTGTAATAATTTCTTTTGATGGAGTAGTATTTTTGTACTGTAGCACCTGTCTTCGTGGCCATGCATGCCTCGATCGCTTAGGATGAACGCCCGTACGAATTATACTGTACGTTACTTACACTTATTACCAACAGCTCAGCGTGACTGGTTCAAGCCTGCAACTGCGATTGAGATGCACTCACAGCAAAACTGAGTGTCGACAGAGACGACTTTGAGCACTTGACTTGCAGCACTGGTTCAATGTCAGCATCGAGGATCGTGATTACATTAGGTTATGAAGATGTTCAGACCACCTTTTGACTTGACACACGCTCGTTAGAGTACTTAACTAGGAGGAGTAACCCGGCCACAAAGCGAGGCCGAATCATTTCTTCAGAACTGAAGCTGGGCACAGACAGGATCATCGACCATGAAGCGGCTTTCTTCTTCACGGTCATCAGCCCGACACGCTGTGGCAATCATCATGGTGATCGTATGCTGCTGCTCCCTGCTGCCGTGTCCATGCTCAGCCGTTTGCAAAGGTACATAGCCCCCCCATCAGATCTTGTTCATATATTTTGGAAGTGCATGCCCGTTTTGACATATAATTTGTTTGTTGCAATGGCATCAGGGCATGCATTTGGTCAGGGGCATGGGGAGGGGCCGCGGGGAGGAGGAAACCATGTTGGTAAGGAGATGCCCGTAGGAGGAAACCATGTAGGACGGATCCCTCCGGCGCCACGTGGTAAGACACCGTGGAACCACAGGTGATGTGACGGCTCCTGCCATGGTGTTCAGGCGGTTACTGGAATTGCAGCTGGTCTTCCACGAGGTGGCTTGGGATGATGCTTCTCTCTTTCGAGCATGTGCTGCTTCTCGTTGTAATCTCTGCTGTTATCCTTAACTTTTTAAACATATGTATCTCGTGGCAGTAGGTTTTTGCCCCATAGTGGTACTAGTGCTCCGACTCGCAGGTCTCTTCAATTTTTTTGATTTCCCCCCTTGCCTTTTTTGCCGCTTGTACGAATTGTTTATTTTCATAAGCGATCAATGCAAATAGGGTTAGCTTGGTTGTAAAACAAAATAAAATGACACTATAGAATTCCACCGGCAAGGCGAATCGTAGTAATTGCACATGTTCTTCATGTATGACCCATATTGATGTATGTGCACTCAGGCTACTCACTTCATTTTGGTTTACAATGCTTATTTTATAATATGAGAAATTCGGGTATACATGCCAATCCGACATCTCTGTATCTTGACATTATCGTTAGCTGATACATACCGACCCTGCAATTAAAACCATATATGTGTCCGTTGCAATTAAAACCATATACATACCGACCTTGCAATTAAGGTCCTAAGGGAACTATTCTCACATGATAATGGAGGCAACAAGGTTGATGAAGAAGCCTCCGGCAATGGTTTTCCCCTCTGGTAGAGTATCGAAACAAGCCTTTAGATTGGATCTCCTCGAACATAAACTTGCGGCAGCGGAACAATTTTTATAAAAACATCTCAAAGTTTTTCTTTATTTATAGGGATTTATGACGATGGAATGCACGAAAGGTGGTATCTTTGGGGCCCACACAGCCTAGGGGCATTGTCTAGGGCCTGGCCGTGTGCCCCTGGATCCTCTCTTTCTCCTCCAATGCTTCCTGGAACCTTCGTGCCTCGAAAAATCATATTAAATTGTCAAATTTTATGGACCTCCGTAGATTTTCTATAAAGTCAAAAACATGCAGAATGCATCAACTAGCACGGGGCACTAGATTAATAGGTTAGTCTAGAAAATTAATATAAAATTCTATAAAAGTATACAAAAATGATAATATAATAGCATGAAACAGTAAAAAATTATGAATATGTTTGAGACATATCACAGTTGCAGATGAAAAGTGGAGGAAAGCCATGGAGGATGAATACACATCACTTTTAAATAAATAAAACATGACATTTGGTTCATGACCAAGTAGGTACAAATTTAATTGAATGTAAATGAGTGTTCGGAATCAAAAACGAAAATCAGATGGGACGATTGACAGGTGTTGGAAATTTGCCTTAGAGGCAATGCTGAAGATGTTATTATCATATTTCCTTGTTCATGATAAATGTTTATTATTCATGCCCGAATTGTATTGACCGGAATCTAAATACATGTGTGGATACATAAACAAATACCATGTCCCTAGTGAGCCTCTACTAGACTAGCTCATTGATCAAAGATGGTTACTGTTTCCTAACCATAGACATGTGTTGTCATTTGATAACGGGGTCACATAATTAGAAGAATGATGAGATGCACATACCCAACCGTAAGCTTAGCATATGATCATATAACTTAGTTTAATTGCTATAGCTTTCTTCATCTCAAGTATTTGTTCCTTAGACCATGAGACCGTACAACTCCCTAACACCGGAAGAATACTTTATATGTATCCAAACGTCACTTCGTAACTGGGTAATCATAAAGGTGCTCTACAGGTATGTCGGAAACTGTTTGTTGGGTTGCATGGATCGAGACTGGAATTTGTCACTTCATATGACGGAGAGATATCTCTGGGCCCTCTCGGTAACACGATATCCAAAGTAGCTTGCAAGTGTGTGACTAATGAGTTAAGTCATGGGGATATTGTATTACGGAACGAGTAAAGAGACTTGATGGTACGAGATTGAACTCGGTATGGCGATACCGACGATTAAATCTCAGGCAAGTAACATATCGCCGGACAAAGGTAATTGTATACAAGATTAACTAAATCCTCGATATCGTGGTTCAAATCGATAAGAATCTTCGTTGAATATGTGGGAATCAATATGGTCATGCAGGCCCCATTATTGATTATTGATCCGAAAGGTGTCTCGGTCATGTCTGCATGATTCTCGAACTTGTAGGGTCACAACTTAATGTTCGGTAACGCTAGGGTAGTATTAGGATGATAATAATGGCAAGAAAGGTCACATACTTAACATTTGGTAACACCAGGGTAGTATTAGGATAATAATAATAATAATGGCAAGACCGAATATTGTTTGGAGTCCCGAAGGGATAAGATCAAGATTACTAAAAAAGGGGATAGCGATCAATGGGGAAGGAAAGGAGGGATTTCCTTCCTCCCTCCTTGGCCAACGACCCTAGGGGCTTGGAAGGAAAGCCACCAGCCTCCCAGGCCTATATAAAGGTGGGGAGGCGCAGAGGCGCCTCTCCCTCCCGTTCCTCCTTCCACTATAGGAATCAGGCATTTTGCTGTCAGGGCGCTACAGACGGCAAAGAAAGGATTACCGACGGTGAAGATTTTGCCGTGAGCCCATGATGGCAAACAGTGTCGGCATACACCAAGTCGGCAAAGGGTAATTTTGCCGTCAGCCGTTGGTTAGGCAGACGGCAAATATTTAGCCGTCAGTGAACATGTTTTGTCGTCAGCGGTACCCTGTAGACAACAAAAAAAGTAACAGACGGAACGGCGACCGGACGGACGGCGTTAGTTCTTTTTGCCGTCAACCTCAAAGAAACAATGACGGCAAATCATAATTTTTGCTGTCTGCCGAACTAATTACAGACGGTAAAGATTATTTAATTCAAAAATATATATAACGACACCTGAACATCAAAACATTTTTTACAGATCAATTTACACAACAAACTATAATCAATTCGCAGGACACCTGGCAATAAAAAATTTGCAGCTACAAGATTCTTTATAGATCGATTTACACAATAAATTTACATATCTGAGCATTCAACATATTTATAGATCTGAAAAATGAACATCAACATCAACATCTTGAAAATTTGCTGCTACGGATTGAAGGCTCGACGGCGTGTGAGGAGACCGGCGGAGATGGCGCGGGCGATGGCGGGATCCTGTAGGGGGACGGTGCGGGCGGAGGAGGACGATGCGCGGAGGCGGGCGGAGGCAGGCGTCGCCCGGCGGCGGGATGATGGCGCCCGACGGCGGGAGGACGGCGCGCGGCGGCAGGCGAGGTCCTGCAGGCGGAGATGGCGTTGGCGGAGGCAGGTCGACGGCATACTCAGAGGCGTCGGGCGGTGGGCCAGGACGACGGATGCCTGCCGGGGCGACGAGGCCGGCTGTGCCGGGGGCGATGCGACAGGAGGCCTGCGGCGTTGGGGAGAGGAGGCCTGCGGGGGCGTGAGGGCTGTGCCGGGGTTGCTGGGTTGCGACGAGAGACGAGGCCGGGGCCGGCAGCCGATTGGGCCGACGGGGGAAGAGTCCGGGGCCGGTGGCCGGCGAGGGCGATGGAGGAGGAGTCCGGGGCCAGCGCCAGCAGCACCGGCGGCAAAGAGGGAAGGGCAGCGGCGCCGGGAGGAAAGAGGAGAGGGGTCGGCGATGGCGTGGCCGGCGGACGAGGTGGTGGGGGTGGGCGCGGCAGGGGCCGGCGGGGGTAGGTGGTGGGGCTCGGTCGGGGCCGGCGAGGAAGGTGGTGGTTGGCGAGGCGGCTCGGCCGGCGGGAGAGGTGGCGGTTGGCGAGGTGGCTCGTCCGGTGTTTAGATCGAGTGGAGAGAGAGGGGTACGAGAGATAAAGAGAACGTGGGAGCGTGGGGTGGGGATAAGGGAGAGAGAGAGAGAGTAGTGGGGGCTAGTCAAATGATGGGTGGGGCGTGGGGCGGTCATACGGCCAGGTGGGTCGCGTGTGATCTACTATGTGCGGTCCAGATCTTGCCACGTCATCGATCCGCGTGATCCATCCGTGTGTTGTGTTTCTTCTTTGCCGTCTTGTAAAATAAACCACAGACGGCAAAGATTCTTGGCCGTCAGCAGTTTTTATTACAGAAGGCAAACTATGTCTTTGCCGTCATCATTTTTGTACAGACGGCAAAACATGTCTTTGCCGTCATCAGTTTTCTTTACACACGACAAAATATGTCTTTGTCGTCATTAGTTTTTCTACAGACGGCAAAATATCTTTGCCGACAGCAATTTTTATTACAGACGGCAAAATATATCTACGCCGTCAGTCATTCTTTGCCGTCAGCAGCTGACAGCAAAAGTGGTCTTTGCCGTCATCCATGACGAAAAGCTGACGGCAAAGATCTTAACAGACCGCAAATTACCTGATTCCTGTATTGTCCTCCTCCGTGTAGCGCTTGGTGAAGCCCTACCGGTGTTCCGCTCCCACCACCACCACGACGTCGTCATGCTGGCCTAGACCCCATCTACCTATACACCCTCCCTTGATGGATAAAGAAGACGGAGACGTCATCCAGCCGTACGTGTGCACATGTCGAAGGTGCTGTCCTTTTGGTGCTGGATCGCATTGGAACCACCACTACTAGGGAAAAGCCTACCAGTAGCGCCGGTTTTTGTACCCGTGCTACTGCTACGGCGCTACAGCTAAATTTTAGCAGTAGCACGTGTTCTACCCAGCGGTACTGTTACAAGCGCACTGCAGGTAATATTTTTCCAGCGCTACTACTAATATTTTTATGTTTTTTTTGCGTTTTTTGCTCTATTTATACAGATACAACTTCCATACGATAACAACATGCATATCATCATCACTAATAGTCGATCACGTTCATGTCTCGAAGATATAGCCATACAAGTTATTAATTGATGACAACTTGAGTTCAAACAGATAACTAGACTGCAAAAACCTTACAAGTCCAGACCAAACTCTTAGATCGAGACCAGTAATCTTACTACAATACTATTAATCTTACTACAATACTATTAATGAGCAGAATCTGGTGGTGGTAGGGGCATTCTCGGCGGAAGTATCCCGACCACACTTTCCCATCGGGCTCTCTGAGCCGGGCACAAAGATGTCACTTGTTGTAGCGCCCATTCCATAACCAAGTGGGGACTACTCTTAGGCGGCATCCGAGCATGCTCTGTAGCGTTGGCCTCCGCGAAGATGACGTCTGTCGCAACTTTTAGTTGTGTTTCGGCGTAAGAGTTGCACTCATTGACTTCGTGCTCCCAGAAACCAGACTAAGTCTCCCGGAACTTATTCTCTGCCTCTTTCAGCTCCTGCATACAATCTCACCATCCGAACACTGCATCGTCAATCCTTTTTCCCCGCGCCAGCAACTGCCTCCGCCACTCCAACTCCTGTTCACGAGAACGTTTAGGAGACACGGGAATCCCTGTAAATTTGGCATGACATTTGCTTAACAATGGACATATTAAGTAGACATCACATAGAACAAATATCATAAAGAAATCAGATCCATAGGAGCAATGGTTTAGATGCAATCCACGAAAGTGTGCATGTTTAAATATTATTTTACGGTTACGACACGAAGCACCTTTGTAACACAATTTAAATGCATCCATCCATCCATCTAAATGCATGCATCCATTCATCTAAATGCATCCATTCATCTAAATGCATCCATTCATCCATCTAACCATCTAAATGCATCAATTCACAAACATCTAAATGCATCCATTCACAACAATCTAAATGCATCCATTTACATCATCCATCCATCTAACCATCTAAATTTCATCCATCCATTCATCTAACCATCTAAATTTCATCCATCCATGGGAGAGAGGAGGAAGAGGGAGAGATACCGTTGCGTGGATGGCCGGGACGGGCAGCCACCGCGTGGGGAGGGCCGAGACGGGCAGCCGCGTGGGGATGACCGGGACGGGGAGCCGCTGCGTGGGGACGGCCGGGACGGGGAGGGCTGCCGCGTAGGAGCAGCCGCATGGGGAGGGTCGGCGCGTCGGAGCGGCGATGCGGGGATGTGGGAGCGGCGGCGCGATAGATCCGAGAGTGAGGAGTGAGGGGCGCGCGGGGTAAGATGATAAGGCGAGCCGATACTTAGCAGTTGCGCGGGGACGGGAAGAGCGCTATTGCTACGCCTTTAGCAGTAGCGTTGCTCTATGACAGCCGCTGCTACTACCGGTCGCCCCCGTCGGTCGGGATGGGACCGATTAGCAGTAGCGCCTGTTCAAAGTCCAGCGCTGCTGCTAAAGGAATACCTGTAGCGCCTTTCTCTGACCGCGCTACTGCTAATTAGCAGTACAGCCGCCCGTTTAACAGACGCTACTGCTAAAATCCTATCTATAAGCATTCTCCTAGTAGTGCACGATCTCTAGATCATTAACACTTTAGGTCTACAAGGGTATGTAGACACACTCCCCTCTCGTGGCTAGCATCTCCATTGAATATATCTTGGGTTTTCATAGGATTTTGTTTTGTTTTCAATACAATGATCCCCAACAACAGGTAGAAAGCAAGCCAGGTTGCCAAGGGCTTCAAACAAAAGTATGACATAGATTATGTGGATACTTTCAACCCTGTTGTTCAAGCTACAAATATCGGTCTTTTCCTATCTATTATTGTATCCAAAGGATGGAGTCTTAGACAGCTAGATGTGCAGAATGCATTTCATCAAGGTGATCTAGAAGAGGAGGTTTATATAAAACAACTACGTGGATATGAAGCACACAGCCTCATCATCGCCACTCGGTCTCCTCCCTATTCATGTATGAAAGCTTGATAAGGCCTTGTATGGATTTAAACAAGCTCCGTGTGCATGGTACTCATGCCTGAGTCTCAAACTTCAACAACTTGGGTTTACTCCTTCAAAATATTACACCTTGTTGTTTATTTACAATAAGTCACCAATTCCTAAGACGACACAGTGTCAGGTTTTCTTAAGTACTTAGGTTCAGAATTTGCTCTCAAAGATTTGGAGACTTACATTTTTTCTTGGGTATTGAAGTTTAAAAAACTAGAAGTGGCATTCATTTATCTCAAACAAAATAGTCAACTGATCTTTTGACTAGAGTTATCATGCAAGGTTGTGAACTTCTACAACTCCTTTATCCAGCCCAGAAAAATTATCATTGACAGAGGGTGAACTCTTGAATCAAGAGGGCATCACTATTACAGAACTATTGTTGGTGTTCTTCAATACTTGACTCATACTCGGCCTGCCATTTATTTTGCAATCAATAAAGTGTGTCAGTTTGTCCATGCACATACCACAATTCATTGGACAATAGCAAACCGCATACTAAGGTATGCCAACCACTGGTCTAATATTCAACAGTTCACCTTCAACTCAGGTTAGTGCTTTCTCCGATGTGGACTGGACTGGCTGTCTAGATAATAGAAGGTCAACTACTGTGTTTGCACATATAAATTTTTTGCAGGTACTTTACAGGGCATCGGCGTTGATCCGTACATAGTCATTACTCACTTCTGCGGAAACTAGGGAGCCTTTGGTTACTGGGTCTGCCCGGTCGGAGATGGTAGCTCGGGATATCTACAGCCGGTTTGGATGGCGGTCCAGTAATATGATAGATGGTTAGGCATCGAGTCTTATTTTCGTCGGCTGTGGCATCTTGTTCTTTTGGATTAATTTGCAGCTCCTTACGAGCTTGTTCGGAACCGCAGACTATTTTATTGCTTTCATTAATAAAGGGGCCGCATGCATCGTATTGATGGAGAGGCCGGACACAATCCTCCTTTTCTAAAAAAAACTAGTGTGCTTGCAATTTCCTTTGGATAAACTTAATATCATGGTGTGCAAATAAACATGCTACAGTTGCTAGGTGGAGTACCGAAGCAGAATACAAAACTCTAGAAAATGCAACAACATAAATTATCTGGGTGTAGTCTATGCTTAAAGAACTTGGTCTGTCACAACTAGAAACTCCCTGTTTATGGTGTAAAAATCTTAGTGCAACCAACTTGTCTGCTTTTTTTTTGGAAAAGGAGGATCACCCCCGGCCTCTGCATCTTGATGATGCATGGAGACATCTTATTAAGATAAAAGGATCCAACAAAGTGCAGTATCCGGAAAAGCTGCAAACAATTTGAAATCAAAAAGAAAAATGCATGCCACGTCTGGCAATATAGAAGAGGCTACGATGACTAAACACCTAGCCTATTAATGTGCCGCCATCCATATCGGTTGTAGATAGCCCGAGCTGCCGTCTCCCACCGGTTGCACCCAATAACCAAATGCTCCCTGGACTCCGCAGGCGTGAGTAACGACCACATACGGATCCAAGCTGTAGCTCTGTAAATGACCTGCAAAAAGTTGGTGAAACTCTTCCTGTTAAAGATAATATCATTCCTACAATTCCATATAGCCCAAAGCATGGCACATATTCCTATTCGAATGTGTTTAGCTAAGGTGATGTCCACTCCATTAAGCCACGTCCCAAATAACGTGTTCATACTCGTTGGGGGATTTATGTTGAAAGCTATATGAATAATGCGCCATAAAAGTCTAGCCAGAGGACATTCGAGAAAGAGGTGTTTAATAGTCTCATTTTGCTCGCAAAAACAACATCTGGAGTTACCCACCCATCTTCGTTTAATCAGGTTATCTTTTGTGAGTATCACTCCTTTGTGAACAAACCACATAAATATCTTAATCTTCAGAGGTACTTTTACCTTCCAAATGTGTGGAGAAGTAGGTATTGTTCCGGCATTAATAAGGTCCATATACATTGATTTCACTGTGAATGTACCATTTGTAGTTAATTCCCAGTGAATTGTGTCTGGTTGGTCAGATAGTTGAACATCCATCAACCTACGAACCAAATGGAGCCATGCATTCCACCTTTCTCCTACCAGAGATCTTCTAAATTGAATATTAAGAGGGACCGAATTTAAAATTGTAGCAACATAAGCCTCCCTACGTTGCGCAATATTATATAAGGCCGGATACTGCGTCGCTAGGGTAGTCTCTCCTAGCCAAGTGTCTTCCCAGAACCTGGTTGTGTTACCATTCCCAATGTGAAACTTGACCCTATGAAAAATGATTCTTTTATCCTCATTAAGCCTTTCCAAAAGGGTGAGTCTGACGGTTTCACTATAACTTGCGCCAAGGTTTTGGATTGTAGGTACTTATTTCTCAGAATTTGTACCCATGTACCTTCCGTCTCCACTAATAATCTATACAACCATTTACTCAATAGACATTTATTCTTAATTTGTAAATTTTCAATTCCTAACCCGCCTTGATCTTTGGGTCTACACATCATATCCCATTTAGCGAGTCTGTATTTTGTCTTGCTATCATCACTTTGCCAAAAATATCGTGATTGATAGAAGTCAAGTCTTTTCCGTACCCCTACCGGTACTTCAAAGAATGATAATAGAAACATCGGCAAGCTTGTCAACACTGAGTTTATTAACACAAGCCGACCTCCATACGACATAAGCTTGCCCTTCCAGCAACTTAATCGTTTTTCAAATCTATCTTCTATGCATTTCCATTCCTTATTAGTTAGTTTCTGGTGATGAATAGGGATACCCAAATAACTAAACGGCAGAGAACCCATCTCACAACCGAATAATTTCTTGTAGGTATCTTGTTCTTCCTTGGCGCGCCCAAAGCAGAACAATTCACTCTTTTTGAAATTAATCTTCAGTCCTGATAATTGTTCAAAAAGACACAGAACTAACTTCATATTTCTGGCCCTTGCTAAATCATGTTCCATAAAGATAATCATATCATCCGCGTATTGTAGAATGGATATCCCTCCATCTACAAGATGTGGAACTAGCCCTCTTACTAGGTCATTCTCTTTAGCGCGTCTTATTAGGACTGTCAACATATCAGCTACTATGTTGAATAAGATCGGGGACATCGAATCACCCTGTCTAAGTCCTTTATGTGTTTGGAAATAATGACCCATGTCATCGTTTATCTTAATCCCAACACTACCTTTTTGAACAAAAGATTCAACCTGGTTCCTCCAGG
The DNA here is from genome assembly GCA_039707655.1 of Elymus sibiricus. NCBI lineage: Eukaryota > Viridiplantae > Streptophyta > Magnoliopsida > Poales > Poaceae > Elymus > Elymus sibiricus. The sequence goes on from CM077667.1 coordinate 23,503,332, forward strand.
CCTCGTTGAAACCCTTCATTCTTAATGTTTGTTGTAGGAAAGGCCATTTGACCTTATCATAAGCTTTTTCAAAATCCAGCTTAAAGATGACTCCGTCCAGTTTCTTGGAGTGGATTTCGTGAAGTGTCTCGTGTAGAACGACAACCCCATCTAGGATGTGTCTACCTGGCATGAAAGCTGTCTGATTATGTTGTACAACTGAATCGGCTATCTGCGTCAGCCTATTAGTTGCGACTTTAGTGAAAATTTTGAAGCTTACATTAAGCAAGCAAATTGGTCTAAATTGTTCTATCCGAATGGCCTCCTCCTTCTTTGGTAACAACGTGATTGTTCCAAAGTTTAAATGAAAAAGTTGTAATTGTCCGCTAAAGAGATCATGAAACATGGGCATAAGATCATCTTTGATGATATGCCAACACCTTTTGTAAAACTCTGCTGGGAACCCATCTGGTCCTGGAGTTTTGTTTTGTTTCATTTGCATAATTGCTTCAAACACCTCTTTCTCATTAAACGGAGCCGAAAGCACCTCATTCTCATCTTCATTGAGTTGAGGGATATCCTCTGTTACGCTCTCATCAAGCGATACAGAAGTACCTTCGGGGGCTCCGAAAAGTTTTTTATAATATTCAGAGATATACAATTTGAGATTCTCATGTCCCACGATTGTACCCTCATCCTGTTCAAGTTGAATTATCTTTTTCTTTCTTCGTTTCCAGTTAGCTATCATGTGAAAAAATTGCGTATTGTCATCCCCTTGGACGACCGTAGACACCTTAGCTCTGAGTGCCCACTTAATTTCTTCCTCTCGAAGTAAAGTCCTAAGCTTTCCTTCTGCCTCATTTTTTATATTCCGATCCATATTGTTTAATACAGAGACCTCTGCTTTCAATTCTAATTCATTTATGAGTTGAATCAGCCTTTCTTTTTCCACCCTGTAAATACCACTTTGGTTTTTGGCCCAGCCCCTCAAGAACTGCCGTAAATGTCTAATCTTGTTTTGCCATCTATCCATACTAGACGTTCCTCCAGTATCTTTGGCCCATTCATTCTCTATTAATTCCAAAAATCCTTCCCTCTGCAGCGCCTGAACCGTTACAAAGGGTAATATCTGTTCCCACTCCACACTAGTGAGCACCTGATCCAACTTCTCGTAAGTTGGTATGGGTAAATTGTTTGCCCAAGTAAATTGTCTACCTGTGAGATCAATTTCCCTCAGATTGAGACTCTCAATAATCATGTTAAACATGTATGACCATCTAGCATCAAAATTATCATTATTTTTCTCTTCTCGTCTTCGTATAATATTAAAGTCCCCACCCACTAGAATAGGTAGATCTTCATTTCCACAAATCCTGACAAGGTCTGATAGAAATTCAGATTTTAATTCTTGTTGGGCTGCCCCATAAACAGCTACTAGAGCCCATCGAAACCCGCCAACTTTCGACTTCACTCGAAATTTAACGGTGAACTCACCATATGTCACATTTAAAACTTCTAAAGTTTCACATTTAACCCCCAAGAGTATCCCTCCGGATCGACCTCTTGGTGGTAGACAATGCCAGTCAAAATCTACCCCCCCCCAGCAATATTCCCCAAGAATTGTGGAGTAAAATTATCTCTTCCCGTTTCTAGTAGAGCCATAAAATCTAATTTATGCTCTACCGATGTGTCCGCCAGGAACCTCCGTTTAGCCAAGTCTGCCAGACCTCTGCTGTTCCAAAAGATTCCTTTCATTTTTCATCATGGAATTTTTTCTTTTGTTTCACTCGCGCACTTCTGCGTACTGCGGACGCAGGGTAAATTTTCCTCTTCCAAAGACGTTTTGGTTTATCCTGCATCGGCTCTTCCGTCGCATGAATATGTCCAAAAACGGAGCCCTGTACTGAGTTGATAGGAGCCACATACCCCTTATTAACCAACTCATCGTCCTCTTCATCATCCCCCTCCATGGCGGACCTGGGAATTAGATCCTCGCACATACTTTGCAACGCAGTTACTCCTAAATTATCTATTTCTGATTCTTCCATGCGTTTCACTGCTGCTAAATTACGGACTATGTCGAGAGCTCTATCGGTTTCTAAGTCTAGAAGTTCATTAATAGATTTGGCGACTTCTTTGTCATTGCTACCAAGAGATACCCCTAAATTGCTGGCTTTATCAATAATTTCATGAGGTGAAAAATGTAATATCGAATTATTAATATTTATGGACATACCTGTAGTTGCTTCGACATCTCGAAGTTTCGCGGCCCTCATGGCACGCCCCAACTGCAAGTCATCCGCATCTGCCTGGGCTTGAATCCGGTGACTGACGCGCCTATCTCCGGTGTTAGGATCTGGAATCCCACCAAAAGTGATCACTTCCTCCGTAGTGATGCAATTTTGTGGCTGACCTCCGACCTTGCTCTCGGCTGAACTTGCAAACCGCTGAACATGTATATCAGTTTGAGCAGCCTTACTTCCAGGTGTACTGGCCGGTTGAGTATTCAGCGTTGCCCCAAATGGGCTGGTCTGAGTCTTTGAAACCGGCATCATTGGTGCAACAGAACTGTCCAAAGTAACCTCCCGTTTGGAATTCTCTTCCACGTGCACTGTAGCGAGGTGTATAGCACCTGGTGTAGCCATTTGTGGCACGTATTGATCTTTCTGCCCCTGATTTGTATGCCTCAATTTCTGCAGAGGTGAAGCCAGCGCTTGTGATTTATCTTGCATGACCGAGCGTACCTCCTGCCCGCAATGCAAACCTTCATCGTCACCCTTCGGGCCACATACCCGTGTGTTTGGCGATTCCTTCACATTATCTAGTTCACCCGTGTTAACCGAACAGTCCCTTGGTAGCAAAGTTTGTATGTCATCTTGAACCGACAAATCTGATAAAAGCTCTCCGTCCTCAACTTCGACTCGATCACCCCACAGACGGCTTGGTGCCGATCGCGCCTGAAAGGAGCCGAAGCGTAAAGAAGCCATCGGAGTAGCGGAAGAGTCTATGTCTCTATGTGTCTGCGTGTCGGCCTGTTGAGATGCTTGTTTCCTCGGTTGCGGTGTGTTTCCATTCGCACTACCCCGCTTTCCGCCAATTCCTTGGTTATCATTGCCATCATCCTCACCAGTCATATCCACATCTGTGTTATTATCGTGTGCCTCCTCAGTCACATCATACTCAATTTCCACCTATAAATCATAAACGACCCGTCATAAGTCCATGGAACCTCTTCCAGCACATATTCAATGTGTAACACAATAACCATCAATCTCGCAATCCCATGCGTGCGTGTGAACGGCATGTCAACCTTCACCATCTTCCCAAGCAGAGAGCCCAAGCTCCAAACCATAAGTAGATCATTGAGAACTTCCTCTTTTACCCCCGTGAGGCGCACCCATATGTGATCCAGCTTCCTGCCTTTCGCTGATGGCTTCTTGCATTCCTCAAACTCAAGAAGACATTTAGTGCCGGGAACCTTACTGACCCCGAATTCCAGTAATCGATCAAGGTCCTCCCTCCTAGGAAACTCAACCCGATATATCTGTTCCTCTACTCTGACAGGGGACCAATGAAAATTTTCCGACACAAGCCTTCTGAGCTGTTGAGCCACCTGCTCTACTGTCAAAGACCCGTGTGACACCTTCACTAGGCCGTTAGTTGAGAAACCCGATAGCCGTCTCTGTGTGACAGTATGGTCCGTCTCGAAGAACATCAGCCTGTTGTCGCTACACCCATATATCATCATACTCGGCTTGGCAGCCATCAACAATGGACAATCATCCGGTTTGTGTCCAGGACTAAACATATTGAACCAATTTTCCATTTTTTCGGAGAATGTGATGCAAAATAATTAAGAATTGGATATTTTCACGACAAGTCATTCCGGACGAAGGGAGTAGGTTCCATGCATGGCACAATTGCTCTACCACACGCTTTTGCTGGCCGTAAATGCATCCGTCGATCGGTCAGGATTAGCGTCTAGATAAGCTCCGTTACACTTATTACCATTTACCACCAGGTTTGCTTGACTGGTTCGAGCCATGCGCTGGGATGGAGGGGGTAGCATTGACAAGCAGAGAGACGACTTAGGGCACTTGACTTGATACACATCTTCAATAACTTGGTCTGAGAAGCTTTTGCAAGTTATTGGAAAGCTTGCTACATACACATCTTCAGGGGTGTGGGGGGGTGTGGGGGGCTTACCAGAATTATTAAACGAATGAATATCTCTTCGAAAACATATCAATATTAATATATAGGGAAAATTAAGGGCAGCATTATGTTCTCTTATTACAAGGAGTACTTTTCTTGCCATGAAGCTCTTGAAGCTGAATTACGTGCTTGCATGGAAGGTTTGTTGATTGCAATCTAGAGGAGTGATTTGCCAATCATGGTTGAGATGGACTCTATTATTACAGTCAAGTTGATTCAAGCTCGGGAACTGGAAAGATCAGTCTACTCCTCGTTCGTTAATGAGATTAGACACCGCATGTGCCTTTGTGAATCTTGTATTACTCATATTAATCATACTCAAAATAAGGTCAGCGATAGTTTAGCTAAATTCGCGCGTAGACAAGGCAGAACTATGACTGGGGCTGGTTCTGGCCCGTTATATTTAGTAGAGCTGGCTCTTGCCGATTGCATGAGCATCATGAGATGAATAATACATTATTTCACCCGAAAAAATAATAATAAGCGTGTGCTACTATCTAGGTCGCTCAGATATTCAGTGCGTGCTATTTTACACTCCTGCTTGACCTGTTCTAACAGGCGACTAGCATCGCTTGACTCCCAAGACATGGGGCTGGCAATTTGGGCAAAGAATCGAACCCAGGATGAGTATCGGGTACATGCGTACAGAGAGACGACTTTGACCTGAAGTCACCTGCTACTAATTAATTGGATTAGTGTCACTGCGATTTGGGAGTATAGTAGTACTACAATCCTATAAAAGAAGCCGTTGGGAACTGTCTACGGACACAAGGCTAACAAGAAGCTAGTTTGACATTGATAATGAAGCGACCTTCTTCTTCGTCCTCGCTTGCACGCGCCGTGGTCCTCCTGGCTATTATCGTATGCTGCATCCTGCTTCCATGCTCTGCCGTCAGGGCCAAAGGTAACCACCCGCCCTGGTGATTTGTTGTCGATGGAGTTGATGTTCATGCATGCTGCAATTGGCGCTAGTTGTGTGATTTGATTGAGACGGCGATGTTAATGCAGGTGCAACCTTTAAATTTCTGAGGGGAATGCGTGGAGGACGAATACGGCCGAATTCACCGATACCCAACCCGCGGAGGACAGGGAGCCGCTCGGGTTCTAGCCATGACTATGCTGCGCCACCACCGGCTGGTACGACACTTGTGGTGCCGAAGCAACAGAACTGCCCGGGCTGTGTCAATGCCTACACTCCGCCACCGCCACCATCCGGTACGACACTTTCAGCGCCCCTGGCGCCGAACCAACCGAACTGCCTGGGGTGTGGCTCTGCAGGCGCTCTGGCTCCACCCGCGGGTACGGCCCCCGGGCAGCCAAAACAACATCACTGCCCTGGGTGTGACCATGCCTACGCCGTGGCACTTGCGGAGCCACATCGTAAGAACCTACCCGGCACGAGGTACTGAACAACGTCCCGCGAACCTCCACCCGTGCCACACAAAGAACATGAGCTGCAACAACGGCTAGGAGAGGAGAGCTTGCGCCGATCCAGCCAACTTTGTGCTATTATGAGTGGCTGGACTTATCGGGAACTAGTTTTCTTCAATTAATTTTTTTCTCCTAGACATTGTCATATTTTGCCAAAGCAATAGTTTTGTGATTTTTTGTTTGTAATTTTACATTTTTTGCCGTTAAACAATAAAGAAAGAGAAATAGCAACAATGCACATGTGTAGTGTAGTGAAATTTGAACTACACATAAATATGCAACTAAGTTGTGTACGGACTGTAAAGCACAATATATCTATCACACTAAAATAAAGCCACATCCAAATTGATATTTTTGGACAAAAAACCAAGAATGACAAATACTGTTTCTAATAGTCACTCAACAGGATTCTGGCAAATAACGTCAATATTTGTCCCCCGTGTTGTTGTTCCCGCTGAAGCCCAGGAGGAAACAACCTTAGCTGCTGCCGGCACTCCTCCCCATCCTTCTTCCTCACTGCCATTAGATCCCCCTCTTGCTTGGGATGGGGTGGCATGGAGCGCTTGATTCGGCGGGGGCTTGCGCATGGCACAGATGTTCACGCTTGGGACGACGTGGTGGCCTGGGTACATTCGTGCAACTCGGTTGGGGGGGGTCCACCCGAATCTAGCCTGCTCAGGCGCTATTGGTCGCTCGGATGAAGAGGGTTGTTGTCAGCCGGACGTGTGTCGTGCGGTGGTTGAGATTTGTGGTCGGTGGCTGTGCTTTGGGTTCGTGCGGCGGCCATGATCGACCGACATTTTGTTAGCGCCGGTGCTCGGGATGAGTGGCTATGCGAAATGGGTTGGGCGGGGGGCGGGGGGGGGGGGGGGGGGGGCTATTGATGGACCTAGTGAGGACACTCAACACTGATTGGCCCAAGAATGATGAGGTCCTACACTCATGTGCATTTCTGGACTAGACAACCGACATGATGTTATTAGGTCCAGGATGAAATGCTTCCGGCATCCTTCGGGTGGTGTTTCCCTCCTTTCAGGTGTCAGTTTGAATTTCCCGTACTTTGTTCTATTTATGCTTCATGCAAAAGCATTAACTCCATATTGGATCGGACAACGATGATGTCTTCAATGCCGTTACCCCCTTGGGGACTTGTTTTGGAGCCATTGCTCCTTGTTGGTCATTTGGCATCTCTTTTGGGCCGTGTTAGTTTGTTAGCTCGATTTGGAGGCGTCTGGTGGTGGCGGTGGAAGTGTTCTGTGGCTACCACTGATACCTTGGTAATCTTGGTTCTCTTGTTCAACCTACTCTCATATGTGCTTGATGATGTATCGGTGTTCGGTGCCCTTCGATGATACTTGAGGGTTTGTTACCTTGCATAGTGTTCAGGTGCACTCTTTTAGTGATGGTGTTTTGCCGTGAGGCCAAGAGGAGGTGCAAGGGCTGTCTCGGCGGAACGTGTTTCCCTACGACACAGTTTGCGGACCTCCTTGTCACGACATGGCTATGCGGTACGAGACCATGGTATAGTGGTTACGACGCTCCTAGCTGTACAAGGTGCAGAGTGATTACAAGGCAAGATGATGACTTCTTCTCCATTTCTTCTCGATGTAGGATCTACTTTCGATTGGTCCAATGAAGGTAGCCCCTGCTCCTCACCATCTGATCTAGTGTTGATGGGGTTATGTTCTTGCTGATGCTTCTTGTCGCAATTCCTTTATGTCCTCTCTCTTCCTCTCTCCGTGTGCGCGCGCGTGTGTTCCATTCTTCGGTTGGCTGCTACTTCTGGCATCGATCATGTCCGGTGTGTGTCTGTGTGTCATAGTTTACCATATCGTACCAGACCGTCAGTCAAACCGGAAAAAAACTAGAGACGACAATCCCAACGATTTTTTAAGCACAAAGGACCGAGCTGCAACTAGACCGGTGAGAATCGGTCAAACTGGTGCGTTTTTCGTGAAAACGGCTAATAAATGGGCTGTCGAACTAGTGTAGAGAGAAAAACAGAAAAATACTATTGCATGTAGATGGATTTGAGGGATTCGATCTTAGGTCATTGGCATTGCCCTATCCTTGGGCTGATAATCACCTCAACTGCGTTTCTTTGTTGTTCAATAGAGCAAACCATTGCTATTTAACCCTATTTTTCATTCTATATTAGTATAGATTATTGCTCTAAATATATTATTGTTTGTAGAAAACTAGCTATCGAACGGGTGAACCGGGTCTGACCGGTAAAAATCAGAACCAAATGCCTTACCGGTTAGACCACCGCTCTGTTTTTTTTTGTGTGTGTCATATGCTACATTTTGTCAGAGAGAGAGAGAGAGAGAGAGAGGAGTTTGAAAAAAAAAAATAAGATGATTGTCTCGATGGGCACTCACAACGTCACAATCACCAATAAAAAAACAATGGCACATGCACGGCTTGGAGATTTCTACAATGTGCCCGTAAAAAAAAGTACTACAATACAAAGTCAAGTTGATTGATCCAAGACTCTGTTTTCCTCTCGAGGTTAAGAATCAGGTTGACATTGATCAGATGCATCAACAGAAGAAACAGGCAAAACAATCCAAGGGAAATGGACCACGGTAAAAAAAGAGAAATGGACCAGGCAAAAAACTGAAGCCCAGTTCGAAATCCATCAGTGGGGAGATGGGCTGAACAACCGAAAAAAGGGGAAACATGCAACTAAGTGAAGCCCAGTTTGAAATAAAGGAAAAAACAGTCCAGCAAAATAAATGAAAAACAAAATATATCAGAGCCAGGTTTCGATCCTGGGACCTGTGGGTTATGGGCCCACCACGCTTCGGCTGCGCCACTCTGATTGTTTTGTTTGTAATGGGACGTCCAATTTATTTATCAATCAACTCACGTTCGTTCAACGTTGACTTAGAAACGTGCGGCCGGCTTCAGGGTGGAGGCGGAGTGGCAGGAGTAGTGGTAGTAAATATTTTCAGTGTACCACTACGTTTTGGTGGGCATGCATGCCTGGAATTCTATTTTACTTGCACTTACCAGCGGTTTTGGTTGACTGGTTGGTTCAAGCCTGCAACTGCCATTGAGATGCGCTGGCACCAAAGATTGCGTGTCGGCAGAGACGACTTTGAGCTCTTGACTTGGGTTTCCGAGCAGCTATTAGCTACACTTCTTCAATGGCGGCATCGAAGATCGTGATTACATTAGTTACGTTAATCTAGATGTTCAGAGAATCTGTTGACTTGACACACTTGTCGCTGCTACTCGAGTATACTTAACTAGGAGGAGCAACCCAGCCACAACCACAAACAGAGATTGAATCATTTCTTCAGAACTGAATCCGGAAAAAGCAGGATAGGATCGTCCGACCAACCATGAAGCGTTCATCTTCTTCTCCGTCCTCGCTCGCACGCACCATGGCAATGCTCCTGGTGATCGTGTGCTGCTGCTCCATGCTGCCATTCCCATGCCCCGCCGTTTGCAAAGGTATGCAACCACGCGTGAGTTCTACTTCTTATATTTTTGAAGTGGATGCCCGTTTTGACATATAATTTGTTGCCATGGCATCAGGGGGTGCATTTGGCGACTTTGGTCAGGGGGCTAGGGAGGGGCAAGGGGGACAAGGAGGTAACCATGTTGGTCAGGAGGGTGGAGAGGTGTCAGGGGGAGGAGGAAATTTGGGTCAGGGGTCTGGGTTGGGAGGAGGAAACCAAGTAGGCCGGACGCCTCCGGCACCGCGGGGTAAAACACCGAGGAACCACAGGTGATGTGATGGTTCCTTCTGGTCTGCTTCTATCTTTAAAAGTGCAGCCTTTTGGTTGTAATCTGTGTTGTGGTTCCCAACTTTGTTAAACATTTGTATCTCGTGCTAGTATTTTTATTTTTTTGCGGGCATGTATATCATGCTATTAGGTTAACGTTTTGCCCCATAGTGGTTGTTCGAAAGCCAACATTCACGAAGGGTTTCTTGCAAAAAAAAGAAGGGTTTCTTGCAAGTGCTCCAAATTGCAATCCTCTTCAATTTTTTTCTTTTCTCCCCATTCGCCCTTTTTGCCGCTTGTACAAATTGGTTATTTTTCAGAAGCAATAAATTAGAATGGGGTTAGTTTGGTTGTAGAAACATATATGAAACTATCGATTTCGTCTGGTGAGGCGAGCCCGGTGATCACACATGCTCTTCATGTACGATCAACATTGATGTATGTGCCTTATAGTGTTGAAGTGGGGTACTCACGCTATTGGGTATACAAGGCGTATTTTGTAATTACGAGAAATTCGGATAGACAAGGCTAGTCTCAAATATCCTTACCTTCATCTTAATCGTGAGCTAATACATGTCGTCCTTGCAACTAAAACCATGTACGACCATGTATCCATTGCAATTAAAACAAACTAGATGATACCCCACGGGTTGCCACGGGGATTTTGTAGCACTGAAGACATAGCGAATGATGATTCATAGTCGTAAAATAGTGTAACGAATCCAAAAATTACATATCAAATTGATTACCTATAGTTAGGAACAATATGTTAAGGATTTGTTATGGCACAGTTGCAAGTAGAAACTGACCAAACAGTACTAAAGGGAGTTTTTCATTATTACAAAGGAATGCTGACTCTATTGATAACCAGTTTAAAATCTAGGCAACATAATTACTAATTTTACGTACAAGCCATAGTGTAGTTTGTATGAAGCTACATGCGTAGTTGACGATGTAGCATGAGAGGTCATCTCATAAGTAATTTCAGAAGGAAATACCAGAGAACATTGCATTCTTTATATGTGATGTGCATATGAACATTCGGAGGAGTTGATGTCAGGCCTCTATAATAAGAGAAAGGAATGTGAACGAGAAGTAGGATATATGAATATGAAAAAATATATGAGATTTTTTCTATTTTTCTGATGTAAAAACATGTAACATGTATTTTACCCTCAAAGTTACATATGAAATATAGAATGTAACTAAGTCTCTCTATTATCAATGGGGAGTTGGGGATTGTACGTTGGTCCGTCCACCCCCCTCCCCTCGACCCTCCCTCCTCTCACGCAAAAGAAAAATCACCCCCCTCTAATCTCTCCTCACGCCAAAAAAACCATCTCTCTCCCCTTATGCAAAAGTAAAAAAAAATCTCATTTCCAAATAAGAAGGAAAAATAATATCATTTCCAAAAATAAGGAAAAAATCTCAACTGAATCAAAGGTTCCCCCAAGGGGTTGGCTAACTTGGGGAAGGGGCTGCCCACAAGGGGTACACCCCATCCAGGGTCGGTTGAGCCCCAAAGGTGTCCGACACACTTCCCCTACCCTATGCAAAGGGAGGGGCGCCTCAGTGGACCTCAGGTCCATGTAGGGCTGCCCCAGTGGGGCCAAGCCAAGTTGTTGCCCTATGTGACGTCGTATTACACAATTATTCCTTCACGGAAACTTTTCCAATTACCCGATTTTACCCGGTTTTCTACGAAACATTTTTGGTTATTCCGGAACACTTCTGGTTCTCTCTCAAAACTATTTCCACTGACTTCGTAACTTTTCCGGTCACTTTGTAGCAAGCTCCTAACCATCTAGTACTCAACAGATCGATGACCCTTCAGTGTGTGACCCTGTAGGTTCGGTGAAATATAAAAATGAGCGAAAAATCCGTCGCCAATGATAAATAGCAGAACCATGGACATCCATATTGATCCCTATACTCACTAGAATGATATTCGAGTGAACATATAGTTATTATGTGCTATTCCTTTCTTTTCATGATACTTTACAAAACCCGAGGTGAGATATATCAGCATCCTATGAATTAACACATGATCGCCATGTGATGTCATGCAAGTGCATATGACTGTTGTAGCACTTTCTTCATAAGTAGAGTGTCGAACCCACAAGGAGCGGAAAGGAAGGCACAAAAAAACCCACAACTATGTTGTCACTTATGAGTTTCGTATGCACCCAAACAAGAATTTGGATATAGTCTACTATATCGGTTGCTAGGGGAACGGAAGTGGTTTAACTAAACTACAACCTAGAAGGTAAAAACAGGAAATGAAAAACACTAAGTTAGTTAAACTGGTGCTTGAGTAGTAAAGCTTTCTCAAGGGTTCCGAAATCATCACTACTAATATGACATGCACAATAACTGTGGAGCAATGCTCGTATCCCTAATCCAATTTTGTTTGTGCATAAGTGGGTGGTTTCCAGTATAGAACATGTTCTACTCTAGGTAAACTTCATGCCACACACGCCACCAACTGTAATTTCCCCATGCCGGTTATCACATATAGTTAATTAAGGGCTTCCTCTAAACCCTAAACCCTACAATGGTATTGCAAAGGTATGAAATCAAAAAATTTACTGTCACCTCTAATTACCTTGACATCCTAACCACTAATTACCTCGACATCCTAACCACTACAATGAAAGAAATATGCTTCACGACTAATCACAACAATAATACGAGTAGAGCACTCCTCTCAACATTCGTGAAGGCCACTAACTCGAATGTAAACAAAAGATATTGGATTGCTTGAAGTAAAATAATTCTAATCATAAAGAGTTCATCCATATCTCCGAGAACTAGTAGAACTCCTCAAACATATAAATGGAAGACACAAAAGAAAGGGTCAAGCTACAAGCCGACATCAAGCCGGTGAAGGGAGAAGGCATGCTGGTGATGGAAACTGCAATGCCAGTGGTGGTGGTGGTGATGGTGGCACCGACAGTGGTGGTGACGTGATGGAGATGGCGGAGCCTGGTGCGTGCAGTGGTGGAGCCTCCTTTTCTTCCCTTGGACTTGTCCCTTCTTCTAGGGAGGTGGATATAAAGCAGAAATGGAGATTGATCTTGGATGACAAAGGCTTGTGGATGACGACGACGACAACTACGGTGTGAAGGGGTATTTATAAGACCTCTTCCCAAGCCCACTCCATGGATGCAAGTTGTATCCTTTGATACAAGGGCAGAAGGTGAGCGAAATCCTCTCTCAAACCATTCCTATCAGCCAAGGATAGCGTGGGAAAAAACAAGGACGAAATTGGTGAAAAATCCCATCCGAAAGGCAACTTTCAGAGTTGTGTGGGGCGGTATGATTGCCGGTACGAGCAGCCATGCTTGTACCAAACGTCGTCTTCGGCTCGGAACTCCTTCGTTAAAATGGGCACAACTTTCTCATACGAACTTTACTTTTGACATTCTTGGGATTGTTGGAACGCGAAAGCGAATCCGACACAACGGTAGTATTAGATACTGATTTGGGGCCATTGATAAAAAATCATTTTTACCTTCTGGAAAGCCTAAGTCTGGTCTTGGAGGTCATCCTTAATGAACCCATATTTGGCCATTTCATCGTTCTTGGTCCTAGGTTGCTCCAAAACACTTCTAGACACAAGAAAACAAACAAATCAAGTAAAAATCAAATGAAATACTAGTTATCCAATGCTCATAGTGAAAAGGGTAAAAACCGATCATGCATAATGGACATATATTTGGTTGAATGAAACATGATATATGAAGAGTACATGCAATAAAGTAGCTCAAAAAATGCGTAAAATGTAGAGCCATCACTATGCCAGTTTCCTCGTTACCAGTCTTGTTATCTTTTCTCATTCCCATGATCCTGCACCCACGTCAACAAGTCACCCGGTATCTGGACATACGATCATGCATACCATCACATCGATAGGGCTCTAAGAATATCTCTCCATCATAGGAGAAGCAAATCCCAGTCTTAAGCTATATACTCCCTCATCATACTATTCTAATGGACATGTAAGTTGTCGTTATGATCACCCTATTACGGTTAACGTTAGAACAACCCCAAAGTGCATAGTCCAGTATGGAGTGACTCGATACTCTCATGGTCTAAGGAATTATGCAAACTCTAATTTTACGGTCTTATATACCATAAACTTAGTGTTATACTCTCATCATCCAGTATAAAAATCATCTGGGTCAATTCAACACGAGATGTCTTCAAACATCCCGTCTCCGTCCTACAGACGTCGAGGGATCGAGCCACAAACAGAGCAGTGGCGGCAAGTGTCATCACAAGAGATGATTTGATGATCATTTCTCCTAGTTTATTATGCACGTTGTTTACTGAGGTGGAAAAATGTTAAGTTTAGTTAGCTATGTAATTGGATGTTTAATTTGATTATGCAATCATGTTGCTATAAGTATAATATATCTTGTTGTTCTATAGACATAACATAGATGTTGCGTAGACAGAGCAAATCACATCACATACGCTTAAACTAAGAAACACGTCGGTGACGATTTGAACAATCACATACAATTGTTTACCATCAAGTATTTGCCCACAACACACACACACAACTTATTAGTAGGAATCGTGTGTGTTATTATTGGTCTTTTCACACAATTCTGATTACTGACCTGTTTGCTGGGTATCACATACATCTTCTTCTGCCGAATCGTTTATGTTATTTTGACTCATAACAAAGAGTCATCTGAGTGACCTGTTTGCCAGGTATCACAGACATCTTGTTACGCCAATTCGTTTGTGTTATTTTGGCTCATCGCAAACCGTTCATCCCAATGACATGTATGCCACATATTGCACCCATCTTGATATGTGTAATCGTTTGCGTTATTTTGCCTCATAGCGAACATTTCATGCGGATCAACTGTATGCCACGTATCGCACATGCAACTCTTATCTGAATCATGCATGATGGATCAGCCGTTGCACACAGTTCATTTAATTGGAGACGGTTTTATAACCATACCGTTGCGATTCATGCATCACACACAGTTTGGTCGAAGGCTCTCGTATACATGTGTCGTCTTAGGACCTTCCTGCAATAGTGTATGCTGCAACTCAGTTGGGGGGGGGGGGGGACTTTCCACCTGGATTGGGCCTCCTCAGGGGCCATGGCTCACTCGGATGGTGGTGGTTGTTGCCGGTGGGGTGTGTGGTATGGCGGTGGTTGCGATTTGTGGTCCGTGGCCGTTGTTTGGGTTTGTGTGGCAGCCGTGCATGATCAATCGACCTTTTGTTAGCGCCGGTGCTCGGTAAACTTGGGCATACCCCGCGCCAGGCTGGGCTTCAGAAAGCCCGAACCGAAAATCCTAAGCCCGAGCCCGGCCCCGCCCGGCCAAAAAAATCAATTTTTCAGGCCCGAGCCCGGCCCGAATGAACTAAAAAGATGGATTTCGGGGTGGGTCGGGCCGGGCCTCCGTGTAAAAGTGACATTTTCTCAAGCCTGAGCCCGGCCCGAAATTACTATCGGGCCTAGTTTTGAAGCCCGAGCCCGGCCCAAACACAAAGCCCGGCCCGGCCCGAGTTTTTTGGGCCGGGCTCGGGCCGGGTCACCGTGTCGGGCTGCCCATACCCAGGTTTAGTGCTCGGGATGAGTGACTATGCCATGAGGTGGGGCAGGGGGGCTATTGATGGACCTAGCGAGGACCCTCGCTGCTAACTAGCCAAAGAATGATGAGGTCTCGCACTGATCTGCTCTTCTGGATTTGACAACCGAGATGATGTTGTTAGGTCATGGATGAAATGCTTCCGGCGTCCCTCGGGTGGTGTTTCCTTCCTTCCAGGCGTCAGTTTGAACTTCCCGTACCGCGTTCTAGTTATGCTTTGTGCAAAAGCATAAACTCCATATTGGATCGGACAACGATGATGTCTTCAATGTCGTCGCTCCCTTGGGGAGTTGTTTTTGATTTATTGATCCTTGTCGGTCGTTGGCGTCTCTTTTGGGCCATGTTTGGTTTGTTAGCTCTCATTGCAGGCATTTGGTGGGGGCGGTGGAAGTGCTTTGTGGCTACCGCCGATACCTTGGTAATCTTAGTTCTGTTGGTCAACCTACTCTCATAGGTGATTATGAGACGATGAGGTATCCGTGTGCGGTGCCCTTCGATGACACTTGAGGTTCCGTTACCTTGCATAGTGCTCGGGTGCACTCTTTTAGTGATGGTGGTTTTCGGTGAGGCCAAGAAAAGGTGCAAGGGCTGTCTCGGCGAAATGCGTGCCCTATGACACAGCTTGCGTCTCTCCTTGTCACGATGTGGCTAGGCAGTGAGATACCATTGTATAGTGGTTATGATGCTCCTAGATCTACAAGGTGCAGAGTGATTGCAATGCAAGATGATGACTTCTTCTCTATGTCTTCTCGATGTAGGATCTACTTTCGATTATGTTCTTGCTGATGGCTGCTTGTCGCAACTCGTTTCTGGTCCTCTCTCTTCCCCTATCTGTGTGCGTGCGCGCGTGTGTTCCATTCTTCTGTTGGGTGCTACTTCCGATATCGATCATCTCCGGTGTGTGTCTGGGTGTCATAGTTTAACAAATCGGACCAGACCGCCGGTCGAACCGGAAAAAACCAGAACCGACAATCCTAACGGTTTTTAAGCACAAGGTACCCACCTGCAACTAGACCAGTGAGAACTGGTCAGATTGGGACTTTTTCGTGAAATCGATTCATAAACCGGGCTGTCGAACTAGTATTTTCTGATCAAAACTGAAAAGAGATACTCAAACTTGAAAGTAACACTACTGCAATAAGTTCCTAGTTGTACGCATGAGGATCCTAGGAAGAGAGAGGAGCTCCAAAACTCGATGACCACTCAGAATCACCAATGCACTAACAATGGTACGTGCACAAAATACATGGCTTGAAAATGTGTACAATGCTTCCGTAAAAAAATCGACAATACAAAGTCAACCTGATCGATCCAGGAATCGTTTTTTTTTTAAATTTTTAAAGTAGGTATGTGTGTATGATATTTGCATTCTAGTCCGATTCCTAGTTGTGCGACCGAGTTGAGGGTCGCCTCTGCAGCGAGCTTTGCATCTGAACTAGTACAGCTGCTCAGCAATCACTAACAGCTTGTAGTGGAGGCGGAGTTGTTGGAGTACTAGAAGTAAAAAAAAATACGTGTTCGTGGCCATGCATTCCCCGACCCCTCAGGATGAACGTCTACGTTACTTAGATTTACCAGTAGCTTCCCTTGACTGGTTCAAGCCTGCAACTACGAGTGAGATGCACTGGCAGCAAAGATTGAGTGTCGCCGCCGAGGACTTTGATCGCTTGACTCAGGGTGTCCTAGCATCTATTGAACACTAGACTTGTTCTATGGGAGCATCAAAGATCGTGATTACATTAGGTTAATCAAGATGTTCAGTGAAACTGTTGACTTGACACACTAGTCGTCGCTGTTAGAGCACTACTTAACTAGGAGGAGTAACCCGGCCACAACTAGGGTGCCTAGGCACCCGGGTCCTAGTTTTGATTGTACTAGGAAACAAAACATTTTAAAAACATTTTGACATGAAAACTTGCAAGAACCTATAAAGTTTGACCACCTTTGATGCTGCAAAGTTTCAGATTTTTTTAAAATGTTTTCCTATTTTTTTGATTTTACTGTTCATAGAGGGTGCCTAGGCACCCGGGTGCTGTTACACCTTTCTCTAGATCGAATCATTTCGTGAGAGCTGAAGCTGGGAAGATAGGATCATCCTACCGACCATGTAGCGGTCTTCTTCTTCTCCGTCCGCACTCGCACGCGCCGTGGCAATCCTCCTGGTGATCGCGTGCTGCTGCTCCCTGCTACCGTGCCCATGCTCTGCCGTTTGCAAAGGTACGAAACCATGCGTCATTTTTTTTTTTTTTGGAAAAGGTACGCGTCATTTCTTGTTCTTACATATTTTTGAAGTGGATGCCCATTTTGACATATAATTTGTTGCGATGGCATCAGGGCATGCATTTGGTCAGGGGGGGAGGAAGGGCCAATGGGGACCGGGAAACCAATGGCCAGGGGGCTGGGGAGGAGGAAACCATTATGGTCAGGGAGGTGGTCAGCGGCAATGAGGAGGTGGAAATTTGGGTGAGGGGGATGGGGGGGGGGGGGGGGGGGTGGATCGGCGAGCATAAGGAATACAGGGGGCAGCTGGCGGAAACCATGTAGGCCGGATGCCTCCGCCGCCACGGGGCAAGACGCCGAGGAACCACAGGTGATGTGACGGCTGCTGCCATGCATGGCCTTGATCTGGCGCCATCGAGTGTTACTGGAAGCTGATTGCTGCTGGGCTTCCGGGAGGTGGCTTGGGAATGATACTTCTATTTTTTTTTTGAACAATGGAATGATACTTCTATCACTAGAGCAAGTGTCGTTTTGATTGTAATTTGCGCTGTGATCCCCAACTTCTTTAAACATTTGTATCTTTGGTTGGTCGGTTTTGGCCTCATAGTGTTTGTTCAAGAGCGACATTCACAGTGGGTTTCTTACTAGTGCTCCAACTCGCAACACCTCTTTAATATTTTTACGGGTTACAACGGGTTACTAAAGTGTACGGGTTCGGTGACCGTTCTCAAGGGTTGCTATTGTACGGGTTCGATGACCGTCTTCAAAGGTCCTTTAATAAAATATAAGAGCGTACAGAGGGAGTACTACATAATTATAGTCCCAGTTTACAAGGCTGTAGTGCCCAGCTGATCGGCGTAGCATCTAGCACTGGTAGCTTATAGCGGAGGCGGAGTGGCGAACTAGTATCCCTCCGGTCCTTTTTAGTCTGTATATTAGCTTTGTTTGAAGTCAAAGTATCTCTACTTTGACCAAATTTATAAAAAAATTATCAACATTCACAATGTTAAATCAATACTGTTAGATTCATAACGAAATGTAGTTTCATGGAATGTATATTTGGTATTACAGATGTTGATATTTTTCAATATATATTTCGTCAAACTTTGTGAAGTTTGACTTGACACAAATCTAATATGCGAACTAAAAAGGACCGGAGGGAGAAGTATATTTTTCACTGTACCACGTACGTTTTTCTGGCTATGCATCATATGCCTCGATCGCCCACAATGAATGTGTACGTACAAATTCCACGTTACTTACACTTACCAATTACCAGCAGTTTTGATTTGCTTGACTGGTTGAAGCCTGCAACAATGATTGAGATGCACTCACAACAAAGATTTTGCGGATTTGCTATTTCTTAGATGCCTGGAATTCCTTTTCGCGCCAGTCACTGGTGGATCGCGGGAGGTTTTCATGGGTGGTTCCCAGCTTAGATGGATGGCGGAGCCGGTAGCCAGCAAGGGTGAGGTTGAGGGGAGGGCGGGGCGGCGAGGCGGTGCATATTTTATATGTCTATGGGATGCCGCAATACAAATGTTCATTTTATATGTCTATGGGATGATTTTGATTCCAAACAAAGTGGTTGTACAATGGCTGGAGTGCGGCTATGTGCTGCTGTACTGCGGCTGTAACACTACTGCCGCCCAGCTGTCAAATGTTTTTACATCATCTGTTGGAGTAGTAGTTTTACATCATCTGTTGGAGTTGGGTGTTTTTTGATGATATAAAAAGCACTTTTTGATCTAAATTATACATATAGCACTTTGCATCTCTATTTATACACCATCTATTGGAGATGCTCTTATAAACATGCAAGCGGGGGAGCATTTCTACAGTTTGGATGCATGTTAACAGTGGGATTTATTATATTGTCAACAAAAAACTGTTAACTCGCTGTGGGGTATATTCGGTTTTGTATTAGTTGGGCATTCAAAATATAGTTAAGTTGATTCCACTTGTCTTTGTCATATTTTAGTGTATGGCATGAATTCATAGAATGACTATGTTTTTACCTATGTCATAGTTGTAAACGTCTTAGTTCAAACTATAATATCCGATATGAAGTAAATGCTATTGTTTTTTTGAAGTTGTTGATACATGAATCAGGCCATAAAACATAGGCCCACCACATAATATGTTAGGATTGCGTACACCATGATGAGATTTAGTCACATTCTCAGTTGTTAACATGCAAGTTCAATAAGAAGTCTTAACCTCTAGAGTCCAGAATAAACTGGTTCTAGATTTTGTATGGTGCCATATGTTTTGTTCATGTCATTTCCATGCATTTTAATATGTGATGTTAACAAAAGAAGTCTAATAAGCTGCTTACTTGTCATTAGAGTATATTCGGAAATTCTTTCCGAAATGCGACATGTAAGCATAAATGCAATGGAAGACATTAAAGAGTCATTTTCGCATTAAGAATAGTTTTGCAAATAATATACTAAGTTTAAGCCTAGTGTAGTATATCATGGTCTCGGTTTACTTTCTGTTTTCGAAAAGATTATATAATATAAGCCGAGCTTTATGTGGGCCACACTCGTCTTATAGGCTACACTGTCACCTCCGCGATGGCCACGTGGCAAGAAACTTTGCCAAGATAGGTTTGTAAGCCAAACTGTTTTTGTGGTATATGCCGTGCATTTTCTGAAAGCCGAGTATTTTTTTTATTCCGCTCAGCTTATAATCATCTTACCGAGGACACTTTTTTTTGCCATTTCTTCTTTTGATACTCGGCTTACATGCTTATAAGTCTGAGTACACATAAATTTATGCTCGGCTTACTTCCAGATATATCCCCCCACACACAAAATTGCTTTCAGGCTGAGAAATTATGGTCGAGCAGCCAAATAAGGGCATGGCCAACGGCCACGCTGGACTGCTGCCCCAACTGCCACATCAGCCTAGATTCCCCAGCTGAAGAAAGAGATATTGCCTGCAGGCTGAGAGGGGATCAGAGGAAGCAGCCTCTTCGGTGAGAAAAGCAGCTACCAAGGGAAAAAGAAAGCAGAAAGAGGATATGGGATGGGAAAAAATAGAGAAAGAGGGCAAAGTACTGACATATGTTGAAGGTGGGTCCAGCAAAGGGGAAAATATTCTTGTTGGTTCCATTGTGCAAATACAATGGCCTCATTTGCTTTATCTAAGGGCATGGCCAACGGGCCACGCTGGACGGGTGCTCTAGGCGCCACATGCACATCGTCGTGCCAAACGCCACCTTCATCGAACGTGCTGCTTGAAGAGGGAAACGGACTCCTGCAGAAGAACTCGCCTCCTCCTTGACAAAAGCTACGAGGCAGTCACTCGGGCGACGTAGTGTGAGCTTCTTCGCTCTGCTCGATTCAGGACAACAGCTTGGTGATATTGTTTAAGTGTTGTGGTCTTGCATGTGTGGAAAAGTGTGGTGTGAGCTTCATCAGATGATGGTGTAAGATAATGACATCAAGAAACACTAGTAGAAAACAGGGCTTTGGTCCAGGCCTGAAATCCCATTAATCCCGGTTCACTCACGAACCGGGACCCATGGGGGCATCGGTCCCGGTTCGTGAGGCCAGGGCGCCGGCCGGGCCTCGTGGGCCATTGGTCCTGGTTTGTCTGACCCCTTTGGTCCCGGTTCCAGACACGAACCGGGACCAATGGGCCTCGCTCCTGGCCCACAACCATTGGTCCCGGTTTGTGGCTGGAACCGGGACCAAATGGTGTCCTTTAGTCCCGGTTCCAGCCACAAACCGGGACCAATGGTTGGCCTATATATACCCCCTACCCGCGAGCAGAGCAGTGCACTGCTCTGTTTTTTTGGCCGGCCGTGGGAGAGCTTTTGTGGTGCTCTAGCTCACTTCCTATGCACATGAGGTGTTTGATGAAATGCCCGAGCCACACTTAAGCTTTCTCCTCTCGAAGCTCCTTGTCCAAGCTCCATTTTCCTCAAGATTTGTCTAGGTTTGGCGGTCCGTCCTGTCCCGTCCCCGTCCTCACCGCCGTCGATCGGCCGCGCCCATCTCGGTGCCGGCACCACCGTGGTTAGCCTCTTCTTCTTATCTTCTTTCTAAAAGAAAAAAGTTCTTATTTGTATGATTTAGATAGATACTTGTGTAATTTTCTTACTTTTATTATTGTTTGTTATTATATAGTGTGATGGTTTTGGTATCCGCCTCCGTCGGCCCTCGTCCTGTCTATGATTCGGATGTGGTATATATTATCTTTTATAACTATTTGTTTTATTTAGTGTTTATGACAATTATGCCGACCAACGTGACATAGATTTTTTAATCTAGGAGGTATGTGAACCGGAAATACCAACCGACATAGAAATTCTTGTCGAGAAGTTAAATTTGGTTGAAAAAGAAAACAATTACTTGAAAGAAAAAATACAAAGAGTTGAAGAGGAGAAGATGAAATTGGAGTTGAATGTTGCCGATGTCGTCGACGATCACAAGATCAAGATGGATGCAATGCGCTTGAGATTAGAAAGATTAGAAAATATGCCATTCATACTGAGGCTTGGTATCATTATGCCGTTGGATCAATTGGTACCTTAGTTGCGGTTATGATCGCATTTGTTGTTGCATTTAAATTTTATAGTTTCAATGTATGTTTTAATTACATGCTCTAGAGAGCTATATGTTGTTCAATAATGAGAACTATGTATGAATGTTATGTATTTATTTTGGTCACTACTGTACTTTGGCTTTAATGTGATGATGAATTTCTGTTAATTTGGTCACTTCTCTATTCATGATATGCTGTAATGGTTTTTAATACACTTTATTATATAACGGACGCAGTTGAACCGGCAATGGATGTACGGTGACCGACGCACCTCCGAGTATATTAAGGGCCTGCATAATTTTCTCGAAGCAGCTGAGGCAAACAAGAAGAATGGTTTTATGCATTGTCCATGTACTGTCTGTGAGAATACGAAGGCTTTCTCCAACTCTAAAACCCTTCACTTCTACCTGCTTGAGACGGGTTTTATGCCACACAATAATGTTTGGACCAAGCACGGAGAAAGAGGGGTTATGATGGAAGACAACGAAGAAGAAGAGGATGATGACAACTACCCGCCCCCTGAATACGGTGATGCTGCAATGGGGGAAGCTGAAGATCAAGAGGAACCAGACGATGTGCCCGATGATGATCTTCGCCGGGTCATTGTTGATGCACAGAGAGAATGCGAAAGTGAAACGGAGAAGTTGAAGTTCGATCACATGTTAGAGGATCACAAAAAAAGGGTTGTACCCAAATTGCGAAGATGACAACAGAAAGCTCGGTACCACACTAGAATTGCTGCAATGGAAGGCAGACAATGGTGTATCTGACAAGGGATTTAGTTCGCTACTGAAAATAATGAAGAAGCTTCCAAAGGATAACGAAATGCCCGGCAGTACGTACGAAGAAAAGAAGGTTCTATGCCCTCTAGGATTGGAGGTGCGGAAGATACATGCATGCCCTAATGACTGCATCCTCTACCGCGGTGCGTACGAGGATTTGAACACATGCCCGGTATGCGGTGCGTTGCGGTATAAGATCAGAAGAGATGACCCTGGTGACGTTGAGGGCCAGCGCACCGGGAAGAGGGTTCCTGCCAAGGTGATGTGGTATGCTCCTATAATACCACGGTTGAAACATCTGTTCAGAAACAAAAAGCATGCCGAGTTGATGCAATGGCACATAAAAGACCGTAAGAAAGACGGGAACTTGAGAGCACCCGCTGATGGGTCGCAGTGGAGAAAGATCGAGAGAAAGTGGAGCGACTTTACAGGTGACCCAAGGAACGTATGGTTTGGTTTAAGTACAAATGGCGTTAATCCTTTTGGGGAGCAGAGCAGCAAGCATAGCACATGGCCTGTGACTCTATGTATGTATAACCTTCCTCCTTGGTTGTGCATGAAGCGGAAGTTCATTATGATGCCAGTGCTCATCCAAGGCCCTAAGCAACCCGGCAATGACATTGATGTGTACCTAAGGCCATTAGTTGATGAACTTTTATAGCTATCGAATGGAAGAGGTGTACGTGTGTGGGATGAGAACGAACAGGAGGAATTTGGCCTACATGCATTGCTGTTTGTAACCATCAACGATTGGCCTGCTCTTAGTAACCTTTCAGGACAGACAAACAAGGGATACCACGCATGCACACACTGTTTAGATGACACCGACAATATATATTTGGACAAATGCAGGAAGAATGTGTACCTGGGGCATCGTCGATTTCTTCTGACCAACCATCAATGTCGAAAGAAAGGAAAGCATTTCAAAGGTGAGGCAGATCACCGGAAGAAGCCCACCCTCCGTACTGGTGATCACATACTTGATATGGTCAATGATTTACAAGTAATCTTTGGAAAAGGGTCCTGGCGGACTATCTGTTCCGACTGACGATGCGGGACGCGCACCCATGTGGAAGAAGAAATCTATATTTTGGGACCTATCCTATTAGAAAGACCTAGAGGTCCGCTCTGCAATCGACGTGATGCACGTGACGAAGAATCTTTGCGTGAACCTGCTAGGCTTCTTGGGAGTGTATGGGAAGACAAAAGATACACCGGAGGCACGGGAGGAACAACAACGCGTGCATGAAAAAGACGGCATGCATCCAAAGCAGTATGAAGGTCCTGCCAGCTACGCTCTTACCAAAGAAGAGAAGGAAATCTTCTTTGAATGCCTGCTCAGTATGAAGGTCCCGTCTGGCTTCTCGTCGAATATAAAGGGAATAATAAATATGGCAGAGAAAAAGTTCCAGAACCTAAAGTCTCATGACTGCCACGTGATTATGACGCAACTGCTTCCGGTTGCATTGAGGGGGCTTCTACCGGAAAACGTTCGATTAGCCATTGTGAAGCTATGTGCATTCCTCAATGCAATCTCTCAGAAGGTGATCGATCCAGAAATCCTACCAAGGTTAAGGAGTGATTTGGTGCAATGTCTTGTTAGTTTCGAGCTGGTGTTCCCACCATCCTTCTTCAATATCATGACGCACGTCCTAGTTCATCTAGTTGACGAGATTGTCGTTCTGGGCCCTGTATTTCTACACAATATGTTCCCCTTTGAGAGGTTCATGGGAGTCTTAAAAAAATATGTTCGTAACCGTGCTAGGCCAGAAGGAAGCATCTCCATGGGCCATCAAACAGAGGATGTCATTGGGTTTTGTGTTGACTTCATTCCTAACCTTAAGAAGATTGGTCTCCCTCAATCGCGGTATGAGGGGAGACTGACTGGAAAAGCCACGCTATGAGCGGACTCAATAATATGTAGGGATGGGCATTCTTGGTCTCAAGCACACTACACAGTTCTATAGAATTCTACCTTGGTGACCCCGTATGTCGATGAACACAAGAATATTCTGCGCTCCAAACACCCGGAGCAGTGTGACGACTGGATTACATATGAACACATCAGGACTTTCGGCAGTTGGTTGCAAACACGTCTCATGGGTGACAACACTGTTTCTAATGAGTTGTACTCGTTAGCCAGGGGACCATCTTTGACTGTATTGACTTACAAAGGGTACGAGATAAATGGGAATACATTTTACATGATCGCCCAAGATCAAAAGAGCACCAACCAAAACAGCGGTGTCCTCTTTGATGCAGCAACCAATAGGGGAAAGGACACATATTATGGTTACATAGTGGACATATGTGAACTTGACTATGGACATGATTTCAAGGTCCCTTTGTTTTAGTGCAAATGGGTCAATCTGTCAGGAGGCGGGGTACAGGTAGACCCACAGTACGGAATAACAACAGTGGATCTGAACAATCTTGGGTACACAGACGAACCATTCGTCCTAGCCAATGATGTGGCGCAGGTTTTCCATGTGAAGGACATGTCTACCAAACCGAGAAAAAGAAAAGATAAGGAAGCGAATACATCATACGATGAGCCAAAGCGCCACATAGTTCTTTCAGGAAAAAGAGACATCGTGGGATTGGAGGGCAAGACAGACATGTCTGAAGATTATGAAAAGTTTCATGAAATTCCTCCCTTCAAAGTCAAGGCTGACCCAAGCACCCTGTTAAACGATGAAGATTATCCATGGTTACGGCGCAATAAGCAAAGGACACAAGTGAAGAAAAAGTGAAGACTTTCTCTCCACAACTATATCATTGCAGTTACATGTGAAGAAATGAAATGCCTTTTGTAACAGATGAGTTTTCGTCCGAAACCCTGATACTTCGAAAGAGATTGTCCGTTTTGTACACGAAGTGCATCCAGTTTTTGCCGTAACCCTATTAACTTTTTATAACATGCTATGTGGGTGAAATGATGATACCATGCCAACTTTCAACCTTTTCAGAGTTCATTTGTAGTGCTTTTCAATTTCAAGGTCATTTAGCTCAAAAAAATTAGTAAATGCATGAAAAATACCAAATGAAGTCAGAAAGGGTTGAAAATTGATGATGTGGCTTTGAATGGTGCATTTTGAACACACAAAAAGTCTGGAGTTCAAATTAGTTCAAAAAAATGAAATCCCTTTGTAACAGATGAGTTTTCGTCCGAAACCATGATACTTCGACAGAGAATGTCCATTTTGTACACGAAGTGCATCCAATTTTTGCCATAACCCTCTCAACTTTTTATAACATGCTATGTGGGTGAAATGATGATACCATGCCAACTTTCAACCTTTTCAGAGTTCATTTGTAGTGCTTTTCAATTTCAAGGTCATTTAGCTCAAAAAAAATCAGTAAATGCATGAAAAATACCAAATGAAGTCAGAAAGGGTTCAAAATTGATGATGTGGCTTTGAATGGTGCATTTTGAACACACAAATAGTCTGGAGTTCAAATGAGTTCAAAAAAAATGAAATCCCTTTGTAACAGATGAGTTTTCGTCCGAAACCCTGATACTTCGAAAGAGATTGTCCATTTTGTACACGAAGTGCATCCAGTTTTTGCCGTAACCCTCTCAACTTTTTAGCACATGCTATGTGGGTGAAATGATGATACCATCCCAACTTTCAACCTTTCCAGAGTTCATTTGTAGTGCATTTCAATTTCAGGGTCATTTAGCTCAAAAAAATCAGTAAATGTATGAAAAATACCAAATGAAGTCAGAAAGGGTTGAAAATTGATGATGTGGCTTTGAATGGTGCATTTTGAACACACAAATAGTCTGGAGTTCAAATGAGTTCAAAAAAATGAAATCCCTTTGTAACAGATGAGTTTTCGTCCGAAACCCTGATACTTCGAAAGAGATTGTCCATTTTGTACACGAAGTGCATCCAGTTTTTGCCGTAACCCTCTCAACTTTTTAGCACATGCTATGTGGGTGAAATGATGATACCATGCCAACTTTTAACCTTTTCGGAGTTAATTTGTAGTGCTTTTCAATTTCAGGGTCATTTAGCTCAAAGAATGAACTAATAGCAAAAAGAATGAACTAGAAAACTTTTATGAAACTCTAATAGCAAAAAGAATGAACTAAAAATAATCAATTAAAATATTCTGTTATGATCAACTAAAACAAAACTATAATATTCTTCAATAGCAAAAAGAATCAACTAAAAAGCTTTTATAAAACTCTAATAGCAAAAGGAATCAACTAAAAAGCTTTTATAAACCTCTAGTATTTTTGAAAATAAAATTATATAAAATTTATGCAACTAAAATTATCAAAGAATTTTTTGTTCAAAACATTAATAGCAAAAAGAATTTTCATAAAGAAAATTTTTGTTAGAAACTTTAATAGCAAACTAAAATAACCAAATATGTTTTTGATTAAAACAAACATTTAAAATAACCTAAAACTTACCAAATTGAATATAATGATAAAACACCGTAATATTAAATAGCAGGAAAAAGAATCACTCAAAAATCTATTTTTTTAGTAAAGTTATTCACAAACTAGTGATTCACACAAATTTCAAAAAATTCAAATTTAAACTATTCAAATTTGAAAACTAATGGCACTAACAGAAAGTTTATAATTTTTGTTACCTAAAAGCAAAAAGAATCACTGAAAAATAGTAAGTAGGAACAAAATAAAATAAATAAAGCAAAAAACAAAACAAAAAAATGGATTTAAAAAAAAATGCCACCTACTGGGCCACCACGGCCTGAATACGACTAGAAACCCAACCAGCTTGTTGGGCCAAGATTCAGGCCCGCAGAAGGACCAATAGGCCCATAGGCAGTGACAGATTAGGCCCGGAGGCCTGCAGTTGAGAGGAGCTCGAGAGGGTGTGCGCAGCAGCGCTTATAAACCACTCTCGAGCTCTCTCGGCTAGCGAGGTGGGACTAAAAATTTAGCCCCGGGCAGCACCACCCTTTGGTCCCGGTTGGTGCCACCAACCGGGACCAATGCACCCCTTTAGTCCCAGTTGGTGGCACCAACCGGGACCAAAGGTCCCTGTTTCCCGCCCTTTGGGCTGCTGAAAACTGACCTTTGGTCCCGGTTGGTGGTACCAACCGGGACCAATGCACCCCTTTAGTCCCGGTTGCTGCCACCAACCGGGACCAATGCTCTCCATATATAAGCCAACAATTAGGAATTTTTAGCATTCTCATCTCGCCCCCGACGACGCCGACGAAATCGACGCCGCCAGGCTGCCCGCCCGCCGCCCGCCGTCGCCGTCACCGTCGCCCCAGCCGTCGCCGCCGCCCGCCGCCCCTGTCGTCTCCGTCGCTCACCGCCCCCGTCGTCGCCCGCCGCCCCCGTCGTCGCTCGCCGTCATCGCCCTCGCTCGCCGCCCCCGTCGTGCTCGCCGTCGCCTCGCCGTCGCCGTCTCCCTCGCCGTCGCCGTCACAGTCGCCCTCGCCGTTGCCGTCACCTCTTCCGGACTCGCGGTGACCCCCTGGTTCTTTCCCCCCTAGTACCGTGCTTGATTTCGTCCTCTAGCCGCCGTCCCCATCGAGGCCGAGCTCCGGTCGTCGCCATTGTTGCCGGGCCTCATGCTCCCGAGCTCTGCCGCTTGCAGTCGTGGCACGGTTGTGCTCCTTGTGATACCAGGACGCCGTAGAGCCCTTCGGCAAGCCTCCTCGTGCTCTGTAGCCCCGGACCCGCTCGAGGCCGAGCTCCGTCGCCGCCTCCGTCGTCACTGTGCTCAGCTCCGGCCACCTCCGGTGAAGCCGACCGCACATATGAACGCGCGCGAGTCCCAGCTCCCCGCGAAGCCTCTCCGCTATCATTTTGGTCACCGAACGACCGTTCCCTAGCACCTCCGCCGTCTCAGGCCTCGCCGGCGACGAGCCGCGGGTGCTGACGTGTTGCTGACGCAATGCTGACGTGTTGCTGACGCATTAATTGAATTTCTAGTCCCTCCCGCCCCTACCCGACAAACGCTCGAGGCCAACCAAACCCCTAGAAGAAAACTCCGGTAACTTCGACATGAGGGGGGACGTCAGACATATCGGGCGACCAACTCTCGAGGCCACCCAAACCCTAGAAAAAAAGCGTTGTCGATCTCCTACCCCCTCCCGCCCCTACCCGACAAACTCTCGAGGCCACCCAAACCCCTAGAAGAAAACTCTGGTAACTTCGACATGAGGGGGGACGTCGATCAACCCCCTCTCGCCTGGCCAACTCTCGAGGCCACCCCAAACCAGAACAAGTCTAGATATATTGAGGCCACCCCAAACCCTAGAAGAGTTGTCAAGGCCTCCCAAATTTACCAAGTTAAAAGAGCATTATCGAGGCCACCTCCCCGATAACTTTGACATGAGGGGGGACGTCGAACATGACATGAGGGGGGACGTCGGACGCCGGACATGAGGGGTGAGCGTCGTTTTCGTCTACCCCCTCCACGATAACTTCGACATGAGGGGGACGTCGGACATGACATGAGGGGTGAGCGTCATTGTCGTCTACCCCCTCCCCGATAACTTCGACATGAGGGGGGACGTTGGACATGTCATGTGGATTTTTTTTTGTTCATATAGAAAACTCCGGTAACATAGATTTATCAAGAATGCCCCCATTATGGACGTGCACAAGTTGATCCAATTTTTTCCTGATCTCATCTATATATATATTCTTATATATGTCACATTGTCTGTCAAAGTATTGAAGAAATCCATGGCTTCATCATTAGCCGGAAGTAACATGCGTATGATGCTACGAAGCTCTTCAAAGTTGTTTTGGAACGGAGTTCCGGATAGAATAATTCTCTTTTTGGTACGAATTTCAGCAAAGGCCTTCTAAATAGCGATATTCGGAAGGCTCTTGCTGAACTTCGTAACAAAAAGCTAATTAATTATCCTATTCGGGACTTCGTTCCAAAACAATTTTGGAGAGCTTCGTACCATTATGCGCCTGTTACTTCCGGCTAATGATGAAGCCATGGTTTTCTTGAATCCTTTGACACTAGACAACGTGACATATAGAAGGGTAGATGAGATCAGGAAAAATATGGACCATTTTCTGCACATTCAGAATGGCGCCATTTTGTTAATTATATCCCTTAAAGGTTAAGAGAATCCCTTGTTTGACATTCATGAGAGAGGCGGTCCGGACGTCGGACATTCATGATAGAGGCGGTCCGGACGTCGGACATTCATGTTTATATATTAATTGCCATGTTGTAATATTTGCAGAAACTAGGGATCAAAGAGACTTGGAATAAGAACAGTTGTTGGGGGAGATAATCCTCGCCGGACGTGATGTCTTGTCGTTTCTCAACGACACCGATGGTCTGGAAGGAGAGGATGACGGCTCCGGTGATCGAACCGTGGAGGAGGAAGGACATGATCATGATGGCTCCGGTGACCGAATGCCGGAGGAAGAAGGAGACCATGATGACGGCTCCGGTGACCGAACGGAGGAGGGAGCTGTTGCAAAGTCCGGTGAGGTATATATATTAATTAAGCCTATGCTGACTAGCTAATTGATGCATTAATTGTTTTGGTATGTACATATATTAACTCTTCTTTCTTCTTTTATAGCCCTCCGGATCGAGCCAAACTTCGGTAACGAGACGAGGCCCGAAGAAGAGGTTGCGCAAGGATGAAAGGTTCACGATCACAGCACTCGCGGACGATGGCCATCCGATTGAACCCAAGCGGACCAAGGACGCATTTTATGCTCAGTGCGGAGCTATTGTTAGGGACAACATCCCGATCAGCATCAAGCAATGGAATAAGCCTAAGGACGACGCCCCTGAAGGTGATTATGTCACCGATAGACAGAAAGATGATCTTTGGACCGCGCTGAAGGCAAATTTCACCCTACCGCCAGAGGAGGATCCGAATAAGCCAGTTATAGAGCCACTGGTCAACGCGTGTGCTCTTAAGAAGATGTCAGATCTATTCAGGAGGTGGAAGAATGAGTTGAAATCAAAGTTTGTTGACAAAGGGAAGATTCCAGAATTCACCGGCCGATTTGAGAAGATAAGAGAACACTGGCCCGCATTTGTGGCCTACAAGACATCGGACAAGAGTAAGAAAATGTCAGAGACAAACAAGAACAATGCTGCAAAGAAGCAGCATCACCATCACACGGGGTCAGGTGGCTACCTCAAAGCCCGGCCGTTGTGGGACAAAGCTGAGAATGACCTGATTGCTAAAGGGGTCGTACCACAGACATTGAACTGGCCAGACCATTCAAGGACTTGGTTCTTCGGGGTTGGGGGAACTTTGGACCCTGAAACAGGGAAGTGCCGTTGGACGGACGAGCAACTTGCAATACCCGTCACGAAGCTTCAGAAGTAGATCACCGCAGCGCAGGAAGGGACGTTCATTCCCGACAGAGAGAAGGACGAGCTAACTGAGGCCCTAGGGAATGCTGATCACCCTAGACGAACACGAGGCACACCAGGTTCCGTTCCGTGGAAGGTTGGGTTTCCCGACGCAGGTGGTTATAGAAGCCGGGAGAGAAAGAGGAAAGCGGAGTTGAGCGACATGCAGAAGATCAATGCAAGACTACAAAAGCTAGAGGAACTTGAGAGCTAGCGAGCTGCCGACCAACCATCTCAGCGGCACGAAGCTACCCCAGAAGCTACCCCGCCATCTCAGCGGAGAAGCAGCGTGGCTTCCACGGAGCCCGTTCAGCCTAACTTCACGGCTCCTATCTACACCGTGGATACTATCATGGAGGTTCAACATTGCGAGCTTATGACGAAATGCTGGAACCTCACTTTCAAGGCGGCTGTCGGCTCTGTTGCACCTCCTCAACCCAACGGAACTTTTCACTGCCTTCCGATTCCACATGGCTATGCTGTTGTGATGGTGGATGAAGTAATGGAGGGATTTGAGGAGCTCGAGCTTGACCACTCTACAGGTGAAGGGGAGAATCAGCTGGTTCGTGCTCTGAGGAGTACATGTCTATGGCAGAAGGAGTACATCAAGCTTCCAAACTGGACGCCTCCGCCTCCTCCTCCTCCTCCGGCGAGTCAGGGCACTCCGCCTCCTCCTCCTCCTCCTCCTCCGGCAAGTGATCAGGGCACCCCGCCTCCTTCTTCGGCTCCTCCGACGCGTGAGGGCACTCCGCCTCCTCCTTCGCCTACTCCGGCGCGTCGGAGCAGTCCGCCTCCTCCTCCGCCTCATCGGCAACGGCGGAAGACAGACGCCGCCGCTCCGGCTCCTCCGACGCGTCGGAGCACTCCGCCTCCTTCTCCGCCTCGTAAGCAACGACGGAAGAGAGACGCCGCCGGTCCGGCGGCTAGCAGTACAAGCAGAGGCGGGAGGCAATTCAGATACAGTCCATCTCTCAAGCCTCTGGAAAATTTACCATATGAGAGGACCGAGTCTGAAAACGAGGAGATATGTCGTGCCCAAGTGAGGGACCATTTTGCAAAGAAAACTCCACCTCAGTAGGAGAATCTAGATCCGGTGAAAGTGAGGCACACTATCGATGCCCTGAAGCGACCACCACCGCCTCCGCCGGATTCCAACTTTACCACTGTATTAAAAAGACATATCAAGATGCGCGGCAGTCGGGAAGTACTTCCAGTGATGCAAGGTTAGCAAAACGAAGAAGTGGGAAAAAAATTCCCCAGCTCGGCGAACAGGCGAACCAATCGTGCCCCCCGCTCTAGGTGTATAGCCATATCGTCACTAATCATCCGGGATGTTGCCCGGTACCAATCCTGGTGATTACCTGAGCGATGATGTACAGTTTGAGCTGTTGGAGGTGGACGAATTTAGTTACCGGTACGGGCAGCCTCTCGTCAAACCTGATCATCCTCCTCTAACAACGATGATGCGAAAATTCCATGAATGGTACATGAAAACCTGCAGCGAGTCTGGGAGGGATACTTTGACGCTGAGAATTAAAGAGCAGCACGACCTCGTTGGAATGGATCAGTTGTCTGTTGAATTTGACGAGTTATTCCAGTTATACAATCAAAAGGCCCTCGACAAAACAATCTTGACTTGCTACTGTCTGTAAGTACTACTTCTGTAATTAAGTCTCTATATATAGCTCAGATCTTTCATTGCATGTATATATAATTATCCTCACTATATTATGCAGATTGAAGATCGTCGAATGCAGAAAAGCATAAATCTATGACATTGGGTTCATTAACCCAAATATCATACATGAGTTTACGGTTAAAAACAATGTCACACAAACCGAGGACAACTTGCTACAATCGTTGCTTAAAAATCAAAACAAAGAGACAATACTCTTTCCTTACAACTTCAAGTGAGTGTTACTGTCTTGTGCATATTCGGTTTCCCTTATTACTCGAGGTTATAGTAATGTAATTGATGAGTTATGCATGCGTGCGCAGGTTCCACTTTATTCTGCTAGAGATTAAGTTTGAGCGGGGAGTAGTAATCGTCTTAGACTCGAAACGAAAAGATCCCCAGGAATATGCGGACATGACTGAAATGCTCCAGAAGTAAGTTCAATCGATCATTATCGCATCATATCGGCAACTTTGTTTATTTCCTGATATCAAGTAATTATTTTCTTTGTCTGGCAGGGTTTAAAAAGAGTTCACCGCAATTGTTCCGGCACTGCCGAGGGAGCTGCGATTTACACACCCGAAAGTAAGTACTACTAGCTAGTTCCGCGCATCTTCCATTGATTCTAGTTTCATCAATACCATTTATCATGCTTGATTATCAGTTTGATTGAACTCTATTTCTCGTAAAGTGCTTG
Organism: Elymus sibiricus; assembly: GCA_039707655.1. Classification (NCBI taxonomy): domain Eukaryota; kingdom Viridiplantae; phylum Streptophyta; class Magnoliopsida; order Poales; family Poaceae; genus Elymus; species Elymus sibiricus. Next base: position 23,536,591 of record CM077667.1, read on the forward strand.
TGGCAGGAAACCGGGAATGATTTTTGTCGATACTACGTTTGCGAGTTCATCTACAACGCGACGACCCCTAAGCGGGGCTACTCTGAAAAACAATTTCAAGTGCGTAAGCAATAATATTCACAATTTTATTTTATTACCATGATTTGTGTTGATTTTCATTCATATATATGTATTGACCCCCTTCTTCAAATTAGATGTGGCAGATGTGGGATGAACTCCTACCACATGATCGCATATGAGCAATTCAAGAGGAATTGGCGGGATTCTTTCTTGACCACGTCATAAATAAAGCCGGAGAATACCATCTGGAATTTGACATTAGATGTTAGGAATTGTAAGAGATCTTATATTGTATATATGTAGTAGCGTCGGATAGATATACGAAAACTTGTTGTTCGACCAATCTCTCGGAGAAAGAGAGGTCGATCACTTCTCTCTGTATATGTTCATGACGATCTTGTGTACTTAATGGTTCCTTCATTTGCTTACTAGCTAGCGTGTCGAGTTCTCTCTATAGTAGCTAGCGTCGACCAAGCACGGAGAAAGAGAGGACACTTCTCTCTATTAGCTAGCTAACACAATATGAAACTCCTAAATTAACCCTACAAAACCCTAACCCCCCCTTTCAAAAAAAAAAAAAACAAAAACCCCAGCTCCTGCCAGATGCTGACGCGTGGATGTGATTTGGTCCCGGTTGGTGTTACCAACCGGGATTAAAGGTCCTCCTACCTGGGCTCCCCGCAGCGGCCACGTGGAGCCCCTTCTGTCCCGGTTTGTACATTCGAGGAGTTGTACACACAAAAAACATTTCAGTGATTCAAGTTTTGAGCACCTTTAGCACTGAAATCTGAAACTTGTTTGTACACATTTCTCTACATGATATTTTCACATGAAAACTTGCAAGAACCTATAAAGTTTGACCACCTTTGATGCTGCAAAGTTTCAGATTTTTTAAAGATGTTTTCCTATTTTTTTTGATTTTACTGTTCATAGAGGGTGCCTAGGCACCCGGGTGCTGTTACACCTTTCTCTAGATCGAATCATTTCGTGAGAGCTGAAGCTGGGAAGATAGGATCATCCTACCGACCATGAAGCGGTCTTCTTCTTCTCCGTCCGCACTCGCACGCGCCGTGGCAATCCTCCTGGTGATCGCGTGCTGCTGCTCCCTGCTACCGCGCCCATGCTCTGCCGTTTGCAAAGGTACGAAACCATGCATAATTTCTTTTTTGTTTTTGAAAAAGGTACGCGTCATTTCTTGTTCTTACATATTTTTGAAGTGGATGCCCATTTTGACATATAATTTGTTGCGATGGCATCAGGGCATGCATTTGGTCAGGGGGGCAGGAAGGGCCAATGGGGACCGGGAAACCAATGGCCAGGGGGCTGGGGAGGAGGAAACCATTATGGTCAGGGAGGTGGTCAGCGGCAATGAGGAGGTGGAAATTTGGGTGAGGGGGATGGGGGGGCGGGGGGGGGGGGGGGGGGGGGGTGATCGGCGAGCATAAGGAATACAGGGGGGGGGGGGGGATCGGCGAGCAAGTGTCGTTTTGATTGTAATTTGCGCTGTGATCCCCAACTTCTTTAAACATTTGTATCTTTGGTTGGTCGGTTTTGGCCTCATAGTGTTTGTTCAAGAGCGACATTCACAGTGGGTTTCTTACTAGTGCTCCAACTCGCAACACCTCTTTAATATTTTTACGGGTTACAACGGGTTACTAAAGTGTACGGGTTCGGTGACCGTTCTCAAGGGTTGCTATTTGTACAGGTTCGATGACCGTCTTCAATGGTTCTTTAATAAAATATAAGAGCGTACAGAGGGAGTACTACATAATTATAGTCCCAGTTTACAAGGCTGTAGTGCCCAGCTGATCGGCGTAGCACTTGCATGTCAAGCACCTGAAATACTGCAGCATCTAGCACTGGCAGCTTATAGCGGAGGCGGAGTGGCGAACTAGTATCCCTCCGGTCCTTTTTAGTCTGCATATTAGCTTTGTTGGAAGTCAAAGTATCTCTACTTTGACCAAATTTATAAATTTTTTATCAACATTCACAATGTTAAATCAATACTGTTAGATTCATAACGAAATGTAGTTTCATGGAATGTATATTTGGTATTACAGATGTTGATATTTTTCAATATATATTTCGTCAAACTTTGTGAAGTTTGACTTGACACAAATCTAATATGCGAACTAAAAAGGACCGGAGGGAGAAGTATATTTGTCACTGTACCACGTACGTTTTTCTGGCTATGCATCATATGCCTCGATCGCCCACAATGAATGTGTACGTACAAATTCCACGTTACTTACACTTACCAATTACCAGCAGTTTTGATTTGCTTGACTGGTTGAAGCCTGCAACTATGATTGAGATGCACTCACAACAAAGATTTTGCGGATTTGCTATTTCTTAGATGCCTGGAATTAATTTTCGCGCCAGTCACTGGTGGATCGCGGGAGGTTTTCATGGGTGGTACCAAGCTTAGATGGATGGCGGAGCCGGTAGCCAGCAAGGGTGAGGTTGAGGGGAGGGCGGGGCGGCGAGGCGGTGCGTATTTTATATGTCTATGGGATGCCGCAGTACAAATGTTCATTTTATATGTCTATGGGATGATTTTGATTCCAAACAAAGTGGTTGTACAATGGCTGGAGTGCGGCTATGTGCTTCTGTACTGCGGCTGTAACACTACTGCCGCCCAGCTGTCAAATGTTTTTACATCATCTGTTGGAGTAGTAGTTTTACATCATCTATAGGAGTTGGGTGTTTTTTGATGATATAAAAAGTACTTTTTGATATAAATTATACATATAGCACTTTGCATCTCTATTTATACACCATCTATTGGAGATGCTCTTATAAACATGCAAGCGGGGGAGCGTTTCTACAGTTTGGATGCATGTTAACAGTGGGATTTATTATATTGTCAACAAAAAACGGTTAACTCGCTATGGGGTATATTCGGTTTTGTATTAGTTGGGCATTCAAAATATAGTTAAGTTGATTCCACTTGTCTTTGTCATATTTTAGTGTATGGCATGAATTCATAGAATGACTATGTTTTTACCTATGTCATAGTTGTAAACGTCTTAGTTCAAACTATAATATCCGATATGAAGTAAATGCTATTGTTTTTTTGAAGTTGTTGATACATGAATCAGGCCATAAAACATAGGCCCACCACATAATATGTTAGGAATGCGTACACCATGATGAGATTTAGTCACATTCTCAGTTGTTAACATGCAAGTTCAATAAGAAGTCTTAACCTCTAGAGTCCAGAATAAACTGGTTCTAGATTTTGTATGGTGCCATATGTTTTGTTCATGTCATTTCCATGCATTTTAATATGTGATGTTAACAAAAGAAGTCTAATAAGCTGCTTACTTGTTATTAGAGTATATTCGGAAATTCTTTCCGAAATGCGACATGTAAGCATAAATGCAATGGAAGACATTAAAGAGTCATTTTCGCATTAAGAATAGTTTTGCAAATAATATACTAAGTTGAAGCCTAGTGTAGTATATCATGGTCTCGGTTTACTTTCTGTTTTTGAAAAGATTATATAATATAAGCCGAGCTTTATGTGGGCCACACTCGTCTTATAGGCTACACTGTCACCTCCGCGATGGCCACGTGGCAAGAAACTTTGCCAAGATAGGTTTGTAAGCCAAACTGTTTTTGTGGTATATGCCGTGCATTTTCTGAAAGCCGAGTATTTTTTTTATTCCGCTCAGCTTATAATCATCTTACCGAGGACACTTTTTTTGCCATTTCTTCTTTTGATACTCGGCTTACATGCTTATAAGTCTGAGTACACATAAATTTATGCTCGGCTTACTTCCAGATATATCCCCCCACACACAAAATTGCTTGCAGGCTGAGAAATTATGGTCGAGCAGCCAAATAAGGGCATGGCCAATGGCCACGCTGGACTGCTGCCCCAACTGCCACATCAGCCTAGATTCCCCAGCTGAAGAAAGAGATATTGCCTGCAGGCTGAGAGGGGATCAGAGGAAGCAGCCTCTTCGGTGAGAAAAGCAGCTACCAAGGGAAAAAGAAAGCAGAAAGAGGATATGGGATGGGAAAAAATAGAGAAAGAGGGCAAAGTACTGACATATGTTGAAGGTGGGTCCAGCAAAGGGGAAAATATTCTTGTTGGTTCCATTGTGCAAATACAATGGCCTCATTTGCTTTATCTAAGGGCATGGCCAACGGGCCACGCTGGACGGGTGCTCTAGGCGCCACATGCACATCGTCCTGCCAAACGCCACCTTCATCGAACGTGCTGCTTGAAGAGGGAAACCGACTCCTGCAGAAGAACTCGCCTCCTCCTTGACAAAAGCTACTAGGCAGTCACTCGGGCGACGTAGTGTGAGCTTCTTCGCTCTGCTCGATTCAGGACAACAGCTTGGTGATATTGTTTAAGTGTTGTGGTCTTGCATGTGTGGAAAAGTGTGGTGTGAGCTTCATCAGATGATGGTGTAAGATAATGACATCAAGAAACACTAGTAGAAAACAGGGCTTTGGTCCAGGCCTGAAATCCCATTAATCCCGGTTCACTCACGAACCGGGACCAATGGGGGCATCGGTCCCGGTTCGTAAGGCCAGGGCGCCGGCCGGGCCTCGTGGGCCATTGGTCCCGGTTCGTCTGACCCCTTTGGTCCCGGTTCCAGACACGAACCGGGACCAATGGGCCTCGCTCCTGGCCCACAACCATTGGTCCCGGTTTGTGGCTGGAACCGGGACCAAATGGTGTCCTTTAGTCCCGGTTCCAGCCACAAACCGGGACCAATGGTTGGCCTATATTTACCCCCTGCCCGCGAGCAGAGCAGTGCACTGCTCTGTTTTTTTGGCCGGCCGTGGGAGAGTTTTTGTGGTGCTCTAGCTCACCTCCTATGCACATGAGGTGTTCAATGAAATGCCCGAGCCACACTTAAGCTTTCTCCTCTCGAAGCTCCTTGTCCAAGCTCCATTTTCCTCAAGATTTATCTAGGTTTGGCGGTCCGTCCTGTCCCGTCCCCGTCCTCACCGCCGTCGATCGTCCGTGCCCATCTCGGCGCCGGCACCACCGTGGTTAGCCTCTTCTTCTTATCTTCTTTCTAAAAGAAAAAATTTCTTACTTGTATGATTTAGATAGATACTTGTGTAATTTTCTTACTTTTATTATTGTTTGTTATTATATAGTGCGATGGTTTTGGCTTCCGCCTCCGTCGGCCCTCGTCCATTCTATGATTCGGATGTGGTATATATTATCTTTTATAACTAGTTGTTTTATTTAGTGTTTATGACAATTATGCCGACTAACGTGACATAGATTTTTTAATCTAGGAGGTATGTGAACCAGAAATTCCAACCAACATAGAAATTCTTGTCGAGAAGTAAAATTTGGTTGAAAAAGAAAACAATTACTTGAAAGAAAAATTACAAAGAGTTGAAGAGGAGAAGATGAAATTGGAGTTGAATGTTGCCGATGTCGTCGACGATCACAAGATCAAGACGGATGCAATGCGCTTGAAGATTAGAAAGATTAGAAAATATGCCATTCATACTGAGGCTTGGTATCATTATGCCGTTGGATCAATTTGTACCTTAGTTGCGGTTATGATCGCATTTGTTGTTGCGTTTAAATTTTCTAGTTTCAATGTATGTTTTAATTACATGCTCTAGAGAGCTATATGTTGTTCAATAATGAGAACTATGTATGAACGTTATGTATTTATTTTGGTCACTACTGTACTTTGGCTTTAATGTGATGATGAATTTCTATTAATTTGGTCACTTCTCTATTCATGATATGCTGTAATGGTTTTTAATACACTTTATTATATAACGCACGCAGATGAACCGGCAATGGATGTACGGTGACCGACGCACCTCCGAGTATATTAAGGGCCTGCATAATTTTCTCGAAGCGGCTGAGGCAAACAAGCAGAATGGTTTTATGCATTGTCCATGTACTGTCTGTGAGAATACGAAGGCTTTCTCCAATCTAAAACCCTTCACTTCCACCTGCTTGAGAAGGGTTTTATGCCACACTATAATGGTTGGACCAAGCATGGAGAAAGAGGGGTTATGATGGAAGACAACGAAGAAGAAGAGGATGATGACAACTACCCGCCCCCTGAATACGGTGATGCTGCAATGGGGGAAGCTGAAGATCAAGAGGAACCAGACGATGTGCCCGATGATGATCTTCGCCGGGTCATTGTTGATGCACAAAGAGAATGCGAAAGTGAAAGGGAGAAGTTGATGTTCGATCGCATGTTAGAGGATCACAAAAAAGGGTTGTACCCAAATTGCGAAGATGACAATAGAAAGCTCGGTACCACACTGGAATTGCTGCAATAGAAGGCAGACAATGGTGTATCTGACAAGGGATTTAGTTCGCTACTGAAAATAATGAAGAAGAAGCTTCCAAAGGATAACGAATTGCCCGGCAGTACGTACGAAGCAAAGAAGGTTCTATGCCCTCTAGGATTGGAGGTGCAGAAGATACATGCATGCCCTAATTACTGCATCCTCTACCCCGGTGCGTACGAGGATTTGAACGCATGCCCGGTATGCGGTGCGTTGCGGTATAAGATCAGAAGAGATGACCCTGGTGATGTTGAGGGCCAGCGGACCGGGAAGAGGGTTCCTGCCAAGGTGATGTGGTATGCTCCTATAATACCACGGTTGAAACGTCTGTTCAGAAACAAAAAGCATGCCGAGTTGATGCAATGGCACATAAAAGACCGTAAGAAAGACGGGAAGTTGAGAGCACCCGCTGACGGGTCGCAGTGGAGAAAGATCGAGAGAAAGTGGAGCGACTTTACAGGTGACCCAAGGAACGTATGATTTGGTTTAAGTGCAGATGGCGTTAATCCTTTTGGGGAGCAGAACAGCAAGCATATCACATGGCCTGTGACTCTATGTATGTATAACCTTCCTCCTTGGTTGTGCATGAAGCGGAAGTTCATTATGATGCCAGTGCTCATCCAAGGCCCTAAGCAACCCGGCAATGACATTGATGTGTACCTAAGGCCATTAGTTGATGAACTTTTACAGCTATGGAATGGAAGAGGTGTACGTGTGTGGGATGAGAACGAACAGGAGGAATTTGACCTACATGCATTGCTGTTTGTAACCATCAACGATTGGCCTGCTCTTAGTAACCTTACAGGACAGACAAACAAGGGATACCACGCATGCACACACTGTTTAGATGACACTGACAGTATATATTTGGTCAAATGCAGGAAGAATGTGTACCTGGGGCATCGTCGATTTCTTCCGACCAACCATCAATGTCGAAAGAAAGGAAAGCATTTCAAAGGTGAGGCAGATCACCGGAAGAAGCCCACCGTCCGTAATGGTGATCACATACTTGATATGGTCAATGATTTACAAGTAATCTTTGGAAAGGGTCCCGGCGGACTATCTGTTCCGACTGACGATGCAGGACGCGCACCCATGTGGAAGAAGAAATCTATATTTTGGGACCTACCCTATTGGAAAGACCTAGAGGTCCGCTCTGCAATCGACGTGATGCACGTGACGAAGAATCTTTGCGTGAACCTGCTAGGCTTCTTAGGAGTGTATGGGAAGACAAAAGATACACCGGAGGCACGGGAGGTACAGCAACGTGTGCAGGAAAAAGACGGCATGCATCCAAAGCAGTATGAAGGTCCTGCCAGCTACGCTCTTACCAAAGAACAGAAGGAAATCTTCTTTGAATGCCTGCTCAGTATGAAGGTCCCGTCTGGCTTCTCGTCGAATATAAAGGGAATAATAAATATGGCAGAGAAAAAGTTCCAGAACCTAAAATCTCATGGCTGCCACGTGATTATGACGCAACTGCTTCCGGTTGCATTGAGGGGGCTTCTACCGGAAAACGTTCGATTAGCCATTGTGAAGCTATGTGCATTCCTCAATGCAATCTCTCAGAAGGTGATCGATCCAGAAATCCTGCCAAGGTTAAGGAGTGATTTGGTGCAATGTCTTGTTAGTTTCGAGCTGGTGTTCCCACCATCCTTCTTCAATATCATGACACACGTCCTAGTTCATCTAGTCGACGAGATTGTCGTTCTGGGCCCTGTATTTCTACACAATATGTTCCCCTTTGAGAGGTTCATGGGAGTCTTAAAGAAATATGTTCGTAACCGTGCTAGGCCAGAAGGAAGCATCTCCATGGGCCATCAAACAGAGGATGTCATTGGGTTTTGTGTTGACTTCATTCCTAACCTTAAGAAGATTGGTCTCCCTCAATCGCGGTATGAGGGGAGACTGACTGGAAAAGGCACACTAGGAGCGGACTCAATAATATGTAGGGACGGGCATTCTTGGTCTCAAGCACACTACACAGTTCTACAGAATTATACCTTGGTGAACCCGTATGTCGATGAACAGAAGAATATTCTGCACTCCAAACACCCGGAGCAGTGTGACGACTGGATTACATATGAACACATCAGGACTTTCGGCAGTTGGTTGCAAACACGTCTCATGGGTGACAACACTATTTCTGATGAGTTGTACTCGTTGGCCAGGGGACCATCTTCGACTGTATTGACTTACAAAGGGTACGAGATAAATGGGAATACATTTTACACGATCGCCCAAGGTCAAAAGAGCACCAACCAAAATAGCGGTGTCCGCTTTGATGCAGCAACCAATAGGGGAAAGGACACATATTATGGTTACATAGTGGACATATGGGAACTTGACTATGGACATGATTTCAAGGTCCCTTTGTTTCAGTGCAAATGGGTCAATCTGTCAGGAGGCGGGGTACAGGTAGACCCACAGTACGGAATGACAACAGTGGATCTGAACAATCTTGGGTACACAGACGAACCATTCGTCCTAGCCAATGATGTGGCGCAGATTTTCTATGTGAAGGACATGTCTACCAAACCGAGAAAAAGAAAAGATAAGGAAGCGAATACATCATACGATGAGCCAAAGCGCCACATAGTTCTTTTAGGAAAAAGAGACATCGTGGGATTGGAGGGCAAGACAGACATGTCTGAAGATTATGAAAAGTTTCATGAAATTCCTCCCTTCAAAGTCAAGGCTGACCCAAGCACCCTGTTAAACGATGAAGATTATCCATGGTTATGGCGTAATAAGCAAAGGACACAAGCGAAGAAAAAGTGAAGACTTTCTCTCCACAACTATATCATTGCAGTTACATGCACTACTAGGGAAAACCTTATACACAGAATCTTATCAGCAGCGCGGGACAGGACGGAGCGCTACTGCTACTTAGCAGTAGCGCGGTCTTAATACAGGCGCTACTGCTATAAATTTAGCAGCAGCGTGGCTCGGTAGAACCACGCTGCTACTAAAATTGACTGTCCGTTCCCGCTACGCTAGGTTTAGCATTAGCGTGCTTAAAATAACCGCGCTGCTGCTAACGTGATAGTAGTAGCGCGCTTTCTTTTCATGTCGCTACTGCTAATTCTGAAACTGGCCACATGGCGGGCCCCGCTTAGCAGTAGCGCGTGTGACAAAGAAGCGCTACTGCTATATTATTAGCAGCAGCGCGTTTTTCTCCCAGCGGTACTGCTAAGCCGCATCCATACCACCTTTTTCCTCCCCTCTCCCCTCCCCTCCTCTATTCCTCACTTTCCCCTAGCTCCCACCTCCTCTCTCCCTCACTTTGCTTCTTCCTCACTACTTCTCCCCCCATTACTCTCCTTCTTCTACCTATCTTTCTCTCTCTTTATTACTCCTACCTAACTACACCAACCTCCATAATGCATCTCCTTTCTCTTTTTCCTTCCCCCTCCACTAGTTGAACTTGTCTCCTCCCAAATTAGCAAGCTAGGTAGATCTAGCTAGCATTTAGTGAAGTGACCTATGTACCACCCTAACTAGATCTATAGCCTTGTCAAGAAGAGCTTTGTCCACTTTTGATCATTCCATAGGTGTGTGTGGCGACACCTATCGACATCATCATCACCGTGCTCGATCTCGAGATAGGTGATTAAAAATTTATGCTTTTGCAAGAATGGAAATATGTGTATGTGTGCGATATGACATAATCGGGCGATATGATGGAAATTGTGTGTGTGGCATGAGTTGCCGCCGAATTGTGCTTGTGAGTTGCCTATGTTTTGCCGAAATGTCGATTTATTTCCGTTTCGGCGAATTCCGGGCAAACTCTATATGTCCTATTTTTAGGGAAGGTCATGCCGAATTTTTGTATGACTTTGATGCATGCATGCATTTTTATAATCAATTTGTTTATTATTACCGTGCATGCGTTCATGATGGTCTGTGGAACGATGGTGGACAGGTGGTTGCGGTCGGCGGTGCAGGACATGAAAGAAAATAACCTGACAGAGGTTTTATGTCCGTGTCGAAGATGCAAAGGACGAGCTTGGCTCGACCCCTATGACGATGGTCGTGTGATGGCGCACCTGCTCATGACTGGTTTCATGGATGGCTATACTCGGTGGATAATTGAAGATGAGGATGATGATGTTGAGGACGCCGACGGGGCACGCAATGACGACACGGGGCAAGACGAAGAGATGATCGATAATGGCGGCGACGAAGGGGCCGAACATGGCGGCGGGGAAGAGGCCGGACATGGCGGCAGGGAAGAGGCCGGACATGGCTGCGGGGAAGGGGCCGGACATGGCGCCGGGGAAGAGGGCGCCGGACATGGAGGCGGAGAAGGGGCCGGACATGGCGGCAGAGAAAACGTGGACTCCACGCCGCAGAATTCGTCGGTACTAAGTTCAATTGTGCGGGACCCTCATGTTCAAGCACTGCTTCATAAGGAGACAAGTACTGAGAGAGCTGCTTCTAGAGAGGAGGCCAAGCTGCAGCAACTGGTGGTAGACTCGAACACTCCATTGTATCATGGTTGCAATCCCGAGGTGACCCGCTTGAGTTTCACGCTCGAACTCCTAAAGACGAAGGCTAAAAACAAATGGACCGACACTAGCCTCATGATCTTCTTAGGTACCTAAAGGATGTTCTTCCCGCGGGGAATCTATGTCCTACTAGTGTGGATGAGGCCAAGAAGATCGTGTGCCCTCTTGATCTGCCACACGTTAGATACCATGCATGCATCAACGATTGCATAATTTATCAGAAGGAGCACGCGGAAAAAACAAGCTGTCCGGTGTGCAATGCTTCTCGATACAAGAAGTCCGGGAAGAAATGTCCCCAGAAAGTTGTATGGTACTTACCGATCACTCCCCGTCTCCAGCGGTATTTCGTAGATCCCAAGGAAGCAAAGCTCATGCGTTGGCACGCGGAGAGGAATAAGCCCGACGATGGAGATGATCCGAAGCTAAGACACGTCGTGGATGGAAGCCAGTGGAGAGCGTTCAACGGCGAATAACGGTATTTCGCATGTGATGCAAGGAACATCGTGCTCGGCGCGTGTACCGATGGCATGAATCCGTTTGGCAACCAGAACACCAACCATAGCACATGGCCCGTGTTTGTATGGATGTACAACCTCATGAAGTCGAAGTACATACACATGAGCATGCTGATTCAAGGGCCGAAACAACCGGGAAATAATATTAATCTGTATCTGGGGCTACTTCAAGAGGAGTTAGACACGTTATGGAAAACACCGGCTAAGACATGGGACGCCAACAAAGGCGAGTATTTCTATATGAGAGCCGCGTTGATCACGACGGTGCACGACTATCTCGGTTACGGATATGTCGCAGGACAGGTGTGCCATGGATATTGCGGATGCACGTGGTGCATGGATGATACGACGTCTCAGCAGCTAACGTCAAGGAAAGATGGCGGGTTTGGGAAAATCGTGTACATGGGGCATCGAAGATGGCTCGAGAAGGACGACCCGTGGAGAAACTGTGGAGATCTATTCAATGGTGACGCTGAGCATCGAGGACCTCCACGTAAGCGGAGCGGCGCCGAAATCGATGAGCTGTTGAAAAACTGGGAACAGTGCCCCGCGCCGGGAAAGACGATGAAAAAGGCGCCGGAGCCGCTGCTGAAGGTATGGAAGACGAGGTCTGTTTTCTGGGACTTGGAGTACTGGCACAAACTCGACACGCGTCATTGCCTTGATCAAATGCATATCTGTAAGAATGTCCTTGAGAGCTTGCTTGCGACACTGATGAACATGCCGGATAAGACCAAGGATGGGCCGAAGGCAAGAAAAGACTTGCAAGATTTGGAGATCAGGGCAGATCTGCACATGCCGCCCCGTAAAAAGTCAGAGGAGACAGAGACGGAGACAGAGGCACGGGAGAAGAAGGGGAAAAAAGTAAAGGAAGAGGATTATTGCCCCCCTTCTTGCTTCACCTTAAGTCCGGCTGAGATCAATCAATTCTTCAAGTGCCTTACCGGAATCAAAGTTAGTTCCGGTTACTGTGGCAAGATAAGCAGATATCTGGACACGAAGAAGAAAAGGTTCAGCGGGATGAAGTCCCATGACTGTCATGTGATGATGACGCAGATACTACCTGTTGCCCTTAGCGGGATAATGGACAAGCACGTCTGTGACACGCTTATTGGTCTCTGCAATGTTTTCGACGTCATCTCTCGAAAGTCGATCAGTGTGAAGCAGCTCCGACGTCATCTCTCAATAGGAAGAGATCGTTGTCATACTAAATGAGCTTGAGATGTACTTCCCGCCCGCGTTCTTTGACGTCATGGTGCATCTGTGTGTCCATATTGTGGACGACATAATAGACTTGGGGCCGTCATTCCTGCACAACATGATGCCGTTTGAGAGGATGAATGGGATCATCAAAGGACTCGTTCGTAACATGTCCCGTCCGGATGGAAGCATCGTCGAGGGCTATCTGACATAAGAGTGCATCTCTTTCTGCGAGAATTTTCTATATGGCACAGACCGGCCGCCTGGTGTTGGTTTGCCCGTTAACAAGCACGATGGGAGGCTCGAAGGAGAAGGTCACTCCAACGGTCACAGGGAAATGCATGTGGCCTACTCAGATTGACACAACGACTTTGACATAGCAAACTTGGTAGTGCTACAACACCTACACCAGGTAGATCCTTTCGCGACACTGCACAAAGAAACTATCGCAAAGAAGTATCGTGACCGGGGGGTATGCAGGACGGACGCCGAAGTTACTAGAGAGCACAACTCCACTTTCCTGCATTGGTTCAAAGAGCATATTATTGCTAATCCCCCGGAAAAGGGCTCTAAGGACAGATTGCTCATATACGCCTTAGCACATGGCCCCTCGCCCAACCTCGTCACCTATCAGGCATACGATATCAACGGATACACGTTCTACACGGAGGCCAAAGATATGGACAGTGATGATCAGAACTCAGGGGTGACGATGGTATGCATGACCGATAGCGACAACGGCGCAACTGAGAGATTTTACGAAAGGGTCGAGGAGATCTGGGAGCTTGACTACTCTGGACTGCACAACGCGACGATGTTCCGTGTCAGATGGGCTAAGAATGTCGAAAGAGAAAACCGGTATTTCACTACCATGACTATACCCGACGCCAAGAGCGGTACCGTGAACGCTATCGCAAAAAACGAGCCATGGGTACACGCTAAGCACGTGACACAATGCTTCTTCATAACTGACCCGTGCAATCCCAGCCGTGTTGTCGTGAGGAGAGGCAAAAGGAACATCATTGGAATGGATGGAGTCACCAACGAGGAAGACTACCACCAGTATGGCAACCCAATGAGGGAAGATGACGATGACGATGAAGTATACTTCAAAAGAAGAATCAATACTACATTACCTAAGAAAGATCGTACTCCATGGAAAAGGAAAAGTCACAATGAGGGGCTCAATTATTCTTCAACGAACAAGAAGGGAAAGAAGCTCACTCAAAAACGAAAATGTCGACGCTGAGGAACCGTTATCGGTCAAATGATGTAATCTATATGTTCCTATTTTGTGTACACACTTAACCGTTATGCATGGGTCAAATGATGTAATCTATATGTTCCTATTTTGTGTACACACTTAACTGTTATGCATGGGTCAAATGATGTAATCTATATGTTCCTATTTTATGTACACACCTAACCGTTATGCATGGGTCAAATGATGTAATCTATATGTTCCTATTTTGTATACATACTGGTTATAGCAGTAGCGCTTTTCCGAAAAAGAGCTATAGCTACCTGTGTTAGTAGTAGCGCTTCACCGAAAATGCGCTATAGCTACCTGTTATAGTAGCAGCGCTTCTTGGAGAAATGCGCTATAGCTACCTGTGTTAGTAGTAGCATTTCTTTTAGAAACGCGCTATAGATAACTTAGCTATAGCGCTTTTCTAGGAAACGCGCTACTGCTATGTTGACTTAACCCCCAAATCTGCTTCCCGCCTCTGCTTCTTCCCCCGAAATCCCCACTCTCTCTTCTCCCCCGTCGTCGCCGCCGGAGCCCGTGCCCTCGCCCTCGACCTCGCCGCGTCCCTGCGCTCGCCCCCGACCCCGGCACTCGCCCCCGACCCCCCGACCCCGGCGACCTCGCCCTCGCCCCCGACCCCGGCGACCTCGCCCTCGCCCCCGACCCCGGCGCTCGCCCCCGACCCCCCGACCCCGGCGACCTCGCCCTCGCCCCCGACCCCAGCCCCGGCGCGCCATGCCTCCCTCCTCTGCTTCCTCCCCTCCCAACCTCGGCCGTCGTCGGGCCTGCCTCCTCGCCCCTGCACCCTCTGTAAGCCCCCCACCGCTCCTCCTCTCTCTGCTAGCTAGGGTTCTTCTGTTAATTTACTTAGGTTTTAGTTAGGGCAGTAGGTTAATTAGGTTATCTATTTAGTTATGAACCCTAGTTATCAAACTAGTAGGTTAATTTGGCTATATTATGAACCCTAGTTAGTATGAACCCTAGTTAGTTAGGGCACTAGGTTAATTAGGTTCTTCGTCAAATTAGGACAGAAATTTAGGGTTAGGTGTTTTAGGTGTAGTTAAAAGAAAAAACAGAATTGATTATATAGGTTTCTTGCATTTTTTAGTTTAAGCAATTGTTGCTATTTAAATTTTGTAGTGCTAGTTAGTTAATTAGAATTAGTATGAAACCTAGGACAGATTAGTTAAAGCAACTGTTGCTATTTAAAAAAATAGAATTTGAAGTGGACAGATTAGTTAAAGCAACTGCTGCTATTTTTTAGTTTCAAATTTAGGTAGGCTGAATTTAGTTTCAAATATTGTGAAGAAAGATGACTTCTTGCATTTTTCTTCAAGTCCTATATTTTTCTTCCTTTTATATGCAAATTTGAAGTGGACATGTGATATGTGGACATGTGATTTGGACATGTCATATTTGGAATTTGGACATGTCATATTTGGACATGTGATGTTTTGGACATGTCATATTTGAAAAATGATGATTATGTGCAGGGTAAATGATCCGAGTGGCCTATGTTTCGCTGGAATGTTGATTCATTTCCGTTCCGGTGAATTTCAGGCACTCGATATGTCCACTTTTTAGCAAAGGTCATGCCGAAATTTTCTGTGAATTTTGGCATGACTTGTGCTAGAAAGTAGGCATATCGAGTTCCGGAATTTGCTGGGAAACGGCATTCCGGCAAACATAGATCTTTTTTTATGTCATTTCTCATTTTTTTATAGTTTTAGAATTAAACGAGGAGACTTAATCATAGGAAACATGTCGAACAACGAAGAAACCGGGCCTTCTGACCAAGATGCAGACGAGATGGATTATGAGGGTGAACAACAGTACCTCGACTTTTTGTCTGCTAAGCACAGTCAAGGTTTGCAGGTCGGCCTAGATGCTGATAATGACGCCGACATCGACACTGACGGCGCCGGCACCGATGGCGGCGCCGAGACCGGCGGGGAAGATACCGGTGGGGAAGGTACCGGCGCCGATGCCGCTAACGAAAAGAAGAAGCAGAAGAAGCAGAGGATACGAAAACCTAACAAACTCGGCATCGGACGACTGGTGATCACAAAGGTGATCACAAAGTTTCGCTCTCACTCATAGTGATAGCTCTTCTCGCGTATATCGTTGTTTAGATGGATGACGATGTAGTTGCAAGTATTCGAGACTTGTATCGCTATTTTCGAGATGATGATGAGAGACCACTTTTTGTTGGATGATGATTATGATGATCACATGATTTGATGAGACTATTTGTATGTATATGCTATGATTACATTCGTGGTCTCGCAGCCATTTCTATGTGTATGATGATGACATTTGTATGTGCTATAGATTCTTGTATAAAGCCTGTTCAAATACAAAACAAATATGCAGATTTTTTTTCCAGAAACTAATAAAGTTAGCAGTAGCGCGTGGAGTAAAGTTAGCAGCAGCGTGCCATTACCAGTAGCGCGGTCTACTACAAGGCGCTACAGATATTAGCAGCAGCGCGCTGTTCTGGAGCTCGCTGCTGCTACGCATGTATAGCAGTAGCGTGGGACAACCCGCGCTACTGATACAGGTTAGCAGTAGCGCCGTATCAGTAGCGCGGGTTCCCGCACTACTGCTATACATAATACCCGTGCTACGGCTAGGCTTTTCCCTAGTAGTGATGTGAAGAAATGAAATGCCTTTTGTAACAGATGAGTTTTCGTCCGAAACCCTGATACTTCGAAAGAGATTGTCCGTTTTGTACACGAAGTGCATCCAGTTTTTACCGTAACCCTCTCAACTTTTTATAACATGCTATGTGGGTGAAATGATGATACCATGCCAACTTTCAACCTTTTCAGAGTTCATTTGTAGTGCTTTTCAATTTCAGGGTCATTTAGCTCAAAAAAATCAGTAAATGCATGAAAAATACCAAATGAAGTCAGAAAGGGTTGAAAATTGATCAAGTGGCTTTGAATGGTGCATTTTGAACACACAAATAGTCTGGAGTTCAAATGAGTTAAAAAAATGAAATCCCTTTGTAACAGATGAGTTTTCGTCCGAAACCCTGATACTTCGAAAGAGATTGTTCATTTTGTACACGAAGTGGATCCATTTTTTTCCATAACCCTCTCAACTTTTTAGCACATGCTATGTGGGTGAAATGATGATACCATGCCAACTTTCAACCTTTTCAGAGTTCATTTGTAGTGCTTTTCAATTTCAGGGTCATTTAGCTCAAAGAATGAACTAATAGCAAAAAGAATGAACTAGAAAACTTTTATGAAACTCTAATAGCAAAAAGAATGAACTAAAAATAATCAATTAAAATATTCTGTTATGATCAACTAAAACAAAACTATAATATTCTTCAATAGCAAAAAGAATCAACTAAAAAGCTTTTATAAAACTTTAATAGCAAAAGGAATCAACTAAAAAGCTTTTATAAACCTCTAGTATTTTTGAAACTAAAATTATATAAAATTTATGCAACTAAAATTATCAAAGAATTTTTTGTTCAAAACATTAATAGCAAAAAGATTTTTCATAAAGAATTTTTTTGTTAGAAACTTTAATAGCAAACTAAAATAACCAAATATGTTTTTGATTAAAACAGACATTTAAAATAACCTAAAACTTACCAAATTGAATATAATGATTAAACATAGTTATATTAAATAGCAGGAAAAAGAATCACTCAAAAATCTATTTTTTTAGTAAAGTTATTCACAAACTGGTGATTCACACAAATTTCAAAAAATTCAAATTTAAACTATTCAAATTTGAAAACTAATGACACTAACAAAAAGTTTATAATTTTTGTGACATAAAAGCAAAAAGAATCACTGAAAAACAGTAAGTAGGAACAAAATAAAATAAATAAAGCAAAAAACAAAACAAAAAACTGGATTTTTTTTTTAAAAATTGCCACCTACTGGGCCACCACGGCCTGAATACGACTAGAAACCCAACCAGCTTGTTGGGCCAGGATTCAGGCCCGCAGAAGGCCCAATAGGCCCACAGGCAGTGACAAATTAGGCCCGGAGGCCTGCAGTTGAGAGGAGCTCGAGAGGGTGTGCGCACCAGCGCTTATAAACCACTCTCGAGCTCTCTCGGCTAGCGAGGTGGGACTAAAATTTTTGCCCCGGGCAGCACCACCCTTTGGTCCCGGTTGGTGCCACCAACCGGGACCAATGCACCCCTTTAGTCCCGGTTGCTGCCACAAACCGGGATCAATGCTCTCCATATATAAGCCAACACTTAGGAATTTTCAGCATTCTCATCTCGCCCCCGACGATGCCGACGAAATCGACGCCGCCAGGCTGCCCGCCCGCCGACCGCCGTCGCCGTCGCCGTCGCCCCAGCCGTCGCCGCCGCCCACCGCCCCCGTCGTCGCCGTCGCTCGCCGCCCCCGTCGTCGCCCGCTGCCCCCGTCGTCGCTCGCCGTCGTCGCCCTCGCCCGCCGCCCCCGTCGTGCTCGCCGTCACCTCGCCTTTGCCCTCGCCCTCGCCGTCGCCATCGCCTCTTCTGGACTCTCGGTGACCCCCTGGTTCTTTCCCCCCTAGTACCGTGCTTGATTTCATCCTCTAGCCGCCGTCCCCATCGAGGTCGAGCTCCGGCCATCGCAATTGTTGCCGGGCCTCATGCTCCCGAGCTCTGCCGCTTGCAGTCGTGGCACGGTTGTGCTCCTTGTGACGCCAGGACACCGTAGAGCCCTTCGGCAAGCCTCCCCATGCTCTATAGCCCCGGACCCGCTCGAGGCCGAGCTCCGGTCGCCGCCTCCGTCGTCACTGTGCTCAGCTCCGGCCACCTCCGGTGAAGCCGACCGCACAGATGAACGCGCGTGAGTCCCAGCTCCCCGCGAAGCCTCTCCGCCGTAATTTGGTCACCGGAGGACCGTTCCCGAGCACCTCCGCTGTCTCAGGCCTCGCCGGCAATGAGCCGCGGGTGCTGACGTGTTGCTGACACAATGCTGACGTGTTGCTGACGCATTAATTGAATTTCTAGTCCCTCCCGCCCCTACCCGACAAACGCTCGAGGCCACCCAAACCCTTAGAGGAAAACTCCGGTAACTTCGACATGAGGGGACGTCGGACATATCGGGCGACCAACTCTCGAGGCCACCCAAACCCTAGAAAAAAAGCGTTGTCGATCTCCTACCCCCTCCCGCCCCTACCCGACAAACTCTCGAGGCCACCCAAACCCCTAGAAGAAAACTCTGGTAACTTCGACATGAGGGGGGACGTCGATCAACCCCCTCTCGCCCGGCCAACTCTCGAGGCCACCCCAAACCGAAACAAGTCTAGATATACTGAGGCCACCCCAAACCCTAGAAGAGTTGTCGAGGCCACCCAAATTTACCAAGTTAAAAGAGCGTTGTCGAGGCCACCTCCCCGATAACTTCGACATGAGGGGGGACGTCGGACATGACATGAGGGGGGACGTCGGACGTCGGACATGAGGGGTGAGCGTCGTTGTCGTCTACCCCCTCCCCGATAACTTCGACATGAGGGGGGACATCGGATATGACATGAGGGGTGAGCGTCGTTGTCGTCTACCCCCTCCCCGATAACTTCGACATGAGGAGGGACGTCGGACATGTCATGTGGAATTTATGTTGTTCACATAGAAAACACCGGTAACATAGATTTTTCAAGAATGCCCCCATTATGGATGTGCACAAGTTGATCCAATTTTTTTCTGATCTCATCTATATATATATTCTTCTATATGTCACGTTGTCTGTCAAAGTATTGAAGAAATCCAACGCTTCATCATTAGCCAGAAGTAACATGTGTATGATGCTACGAAGCTCTTCAAAGTTGTTTTGGAACGGAGTTCCGGATAGAATAATTCGCTTTTTGGTACGAATTTCAGCAAAGGCCTTCCAAATAGCGATATTCGGAAGGCTCTTGCTGAACTTCGTACCAAAAAGCTAATTAATTATCCTATCCGGGACTCCGTTCCAAAACAATTTTGGAGAGCTTCGTACCATTATGCGCCTGTTACTTCCGGCTAATGATGAAGCCATGGTTTTCTTGAATCCTTTGACACTGGACAACGTGACATATAGAAGGGTAGATGAGATCAGGAAAAATATGGACCATTTTCTGCACATTCAGAATGGCGCCATTTTGTTAATTAAATCCCTTAAAGGTTAAGAGAATCCCTTGTTTGACATTCATGAGAGAGCGGTCCCGACGTCGGACATTCATGAGAGACGCGGTCCGGACGTCGGACATTCATGTTTGTATATTAATTGCCATGTTGTAATATTTACAGAAACTATGGATCAAAGAGACTTGGACCAAGAAGAGTTGTTGGGGGAGATAATCCTCGCCGGACGTGATGTCTTGTCGTTTCTCAACGACACCGATGGTCTGGAAGGAGAGGATGACGGCTCCGGTGATCAAACAATGGAGGAGGAAGGACATGATCATGATGGCTCCGGTGACCGAATGCCGGAGGAAGAAGGAGACCATGATGACGGCTCCGGTGACCGAACGGAGGAGGGAGCTGTTGCAAAGTCCGGTGAGGTATATATATTAATTAAGCCTATGCTGACTAGCTAATTGATGCATTAATTGTTTTGGTATGTACATATATTAACTCTTCTTTCTTCTTTTATAGCCCTCCGGATCGAGCCAAACTTCGGTAACGAGACGAGGCCCGAAGAAGAGGTTGCGCGAGGATGAAAGGTTCACGATCACAGCACTCGCGGACGATGGCCATCCGATTGAACCCAAGCGGACCAAGGACGCATTTTCTGCTCAGTGCGGAGCTATTGTTAGGGACAACATCCCGATCAGCATCAAGCAATGGAATAAGCCTAAGGACGACGCCCCTGAAGGTGATTATGTCACCGATAGACAGAAAGATGATCTTTGGACCGCGCTAAAGGCAAATTTCACCCTACCGCCAGAGGAGGATCCGAATAAGCCAGTTATAGAGCCACTGGTCAAGGCGTGTGCTCTTAAGAAGATGGCAGATCTATTCAGGATGTGGAAGAATGAGTTGAAATCAATGTTTGTTGACAAAGGGAAGACTCCAGAATTCACCGTCCGATTTGAGAAGATAAGAGATCACTGGCCCGCATTTGTGGCCTACAAGACATCGGACAAGAGTAAGAAAATGTTAGAGACAAACAAGAACAATGCTGCAAAGAAGCAGTATCACCATCACACGGGGTCAGGTGGCTACCTCAAAGCCCGGCCGTTGTGGGACAAAGCTGAGAATGACCTGATTGCTAAAGGGGTCGTACCATAGACATTGAACTGGCCAGACCGTTCAAGGACATGGTTCTTCGGGGTTGGGGGAACTTTGGACCCTGAAACAGGGAAGTGCCGTTGGACGGACGAGCAACTTGCAATAACCATCATGAAGCTTCAGAAGTATATCACTGCAGCGCAGGAAGGGACGTTCATTCCCGACAGAGAGAAGGACGAGCTGACTGAGGCCCTAGGGAATGCTGAGCACCCTGGACGAACACGAGGCACACCAGGCTCCGTTCCGTGGAAGGTTGGGTTTCCCGACGTAGGTGGTTATAGAAGCCGGGAGAGAAAGAGGAAAGCGGAGCTGAGCGACATGCAGAAGATCAATGCAAGACTACAAAAGCTAGAGGAAGCAGAGAGCCAGTGAGCTGCCGGCCAACCATCTCAGCGGCACGAAGCTACCCCAGAAGCTACCCCGCCATCTCAGCGGAGAAGCAGCGTGGCTTCCACGGAGCCCGTTCAGCCTGACTTCACGGCTCCTATCTACCCCGTGGATACTATCACGGAGGCTCAACATTGCGAGCTTATGATGAAATGCCGGAAGCTCACTTTCAAGGCGGCTGTTGGCTCTGTTGCACCTCCTCAACCCAACGGAACTTTTCACTGCCTTCCGATTCCACATGGCTATGCTGTTGTGATGGTGGATGAAGTAATTGATGGATTTGAGGAGATCGAGCTTGACCACTCTACAGGTGAAGGGGAGAATCAACTCGTTCGTGCTCTTAGGAGTACATGTCTATGGCAGAAGGAGTACATCAAGCTTCCAAACTGGATGCCTCCGCCTCCTCCTCCTCCTCCGGCGAGTCAGGGCACTCCGCCTCCTCCTCCTCCTCCTCCTCCGACGAGTGATCAGGGCACCCCGCCTCCTTCTTCGGCTCCTCCGACGCGTGAGGGCACTCCGCCTCCTACTTCGCCTACTCTGGCGCGTCAGAGCAGTCCGCCTCCTCCTCCGCCTCGTCGGCAACGGCGGAAGACAGACGCCGCCGCTCCGGCTCATCCGGCGCGTCGGAGCACTCCGCCTCCTTCTCCGCCTCGTAAGCAACGACGGAAGAGAGACACCGCCGGTCCGGCGGCTAGCAGTACAAGCAGAGGCGGGAGGCAATTCAGATACGGTCCATCTCTCAAGCCTCTGGAAAAGTTACCATATGAGAGGACCGAGTCTGAAAACGAGGAGATATGTCGTGCCCAAGTAAGGGACCATTTTGCAAAGATAACTCCTCCTCCGAAGGAGAAGCTAGATCCGGTGAAAGTGAAGCGCACTATCGATGCCCTGAAGCGACCACCACCGCCTCCGCCGGATTCAAACTTTGTCTGCTGTATTAAAAAGACATATCAAGATGCGCGGTAGTCGGGAAGTACTTCCAGTGATGCAAGGTTAGCAAAACGAAGAAGTGGGAAAAAAATTCCCCAGCTCGGCGAACAGGCGAACCAATCGTGCCTCCTGCTCAAGGTGTCTAGCCATATCGTCGCTAATCATCCGGGGATGTTGCCCGGTACCAATCCTGGTGATTACCTGAGCGATGATGTACAGTTTGAGCTGTTGGAGGTGGACGAATTCAGTTAGCGGTACGGGCAGCCTCTCGTCAAACCTGATCATCCTCCTCTGACAACAATGATGCGAAAATTCCATGAATGGTACATGAAAACCTGCAGCGAGTCTGGGAGGGATACTTTGACGCCGAGAATTAAAGAGGAGCACGATCTCGTTGGAATGGATCAGTTGTCTGTTGAATTTGACGAGTTATTCCAGTTATACAATCAAAAGGCCCTCGACAAAACAATCTTGACTTGCTACTGTCTGTAAGTACTACTTCTGTAATTAAGTCTCTATATATAGCTCAGCTCTTTCATTGCATGTATATATAATTATCCTCACTATATTATGCAGATTGAAGATCGTCGAATGCAGAAAAGCACAAATCTATGACATTGGGTTCATTAACCCAAATATCATACATGAGTTTACGGTTAAAAACAATGTCACACAAACCGAAGACAACTTGCTACAATCGTTGCTTAAAAATCAAAACAAAGAGACAATACTCTCTCCTTACAACTTCAAGTGAGTGTTACTGTCTTGTGCATATTCGGTTTCCCTTATTACTCGAGGTTATAGTAATGTAATTGATGAGTTGTGCATGCGTGCGCAGGTTCCACTTTATTCTGCTAGAGATTAAGCTTGAGCGGGGAGTAGTAATCGTCTTAGACTCGAAACGAAAAGATCCCCAGGAATATGTGGACATGACTGAAATGCTCCAGAAGTAAGTTCAATCGATCATTATCGCATCATATCGGCAACTTTGTTCATTTCCTGATATCAAGTAATTATTTTGTTTGTCTGGCAGGGTTTAGAAAGAGTTCACCGCAATTGTTCCGGCACTGCCGAGGGAGCTGCGATTTACACACCCGAAAGTAAGTACTACTAGCTAGTTCCGCGCATCTTCCATTGATTCTAGTTTCATCAATACCATTTATCATGCTTGATTATCAATTTGATTGAACTCTATTTCTCGTAAATTGCTTGTGGCAGGAAACCGGGAATGATTTTTGTGGATACTACGTTTGCGAGTTCATCTACAACGCGACGACCCCTAAGCGGGGCTACTCTGAAAAACAATTTCAAGTGCGTAAGCAATAATATTCACAATTTTATTTTATTACCATGATTTGTGTTGAGTTTCATTCATATATTTGTATTGACCCCCTTCTTCAAATTAGATGTGGCAGATGTGGGATGAACTCCTACCACATGATCGCATACGAGCAATTCAAGAGGAATTGGCGGGATTCTTTCTTGACCACGTCATAAATAAAGACGGAGAATACCATCTGGAATTTGACATTAGATGTTAGGGATTGCAAGAGATCTTATATTGTATATATGTAGTAGCGTCGGATAGATATACGAAAACTTGTTGTTCGACCAATCTCTCGGAGAAAGAGAGGTCGATCACTTCTCTCTGTATATGTTCATGACGATCTTGTGTACTTAATGGTTCCTTCATTTGCTTACTAGCTAGCGTGTCGAGTTCTCTCTATAGTAGCTAGCGTCGACCAAGCACGGAGAAAGAGAGGACACTTCTCTCTATTAGCTAGCTAACACAATATGAAACTCCTAAATTAACCCTACAAAACCCCCTAACCCCCCCCCCTTTCAAAAAAAAAAAAAACCCAGCTCCTGCCAGATCGAAGAGAGTGGATTTTCAGCTCCCGGATGCCTAGGCACCCTCTGTGAATAGTACAATCAAAACAAATAGAAATAAAAATCGAAAAATTCTGAAACTTTCCAGCATCAAAGATGACCAATGTTTCTAGGTGCTTGCAAGTTTTCATGCCAAAAAAACATTCGAGGAGCTGTACACACAAAAAACATTTCAGTGATTCAAGTTTTGATCACTTTTAGCACTGAAATCTGAAACTTGTTTGTACACATTTCTCTACATGATATTTTGACATGAAAACTTGCAAGAACCTATAAAGTTTGACCACCTTTGATGCTGCAAAGTTTCAGATTTTTTTAAAATGTTTTCCTATTTTTTTTGATTTTACTGTTCATAGAGGGTGCCTAGGCACCCGGGTGCTGTTACACCTTTGTCTAGATCGAATCATTTCGTGAGAGCTGAAGCTGGGAAGATAGGATCATCCTACCGACCATGAAGTGGTCTTCTTCTTCTCCGTCCGCACTCGCACGCGCCGTGGCAATCCTCCTGGTGATCGCGTGCTGCTGCTCCCTGCTACCGCGCCCATGCTCTGCCGTTTGCAAAGGTACGAAACCATGTGTCATTTCTTTTTTTTTTGGAAAAGGTACGCGTCATTTCTTGTTCTTACATATTTTTGAAGTGGATGCCCATTTTGACATATAATTTGTTGCGATGGCATCAGGGCATGCATTTGGTCAGGGGGGCAGGAAGGGCCAATGGGGACCGGGAAACCAATGGCCAGTGGGCTGGGGAGGAGGAAACCATTATGGTCAGGGAGGTGGTCAGCGGCAATGAGGAGGTAGAAATTTGGGTGAGGGGGATGGGGGGGGGGGGGGGCGGATCGGCGAGCACAAGGAATACAGGGGGCAGCTGGCGGAAACCATGTAGGCCGGTTGCCTCCGCCGCCACGGGGCAAGACGCCGAGGAACCACAGGTGATGTGACGGCTGCTGCCATGCATGGCCTTGATCTGGCGCCATCGAGTGTTACTGGAAGCTGATTGCTGCTGGGCTTCCGGGAGGTGGCTTGGGAATGATACTTCTATTTTTTTTTTGAACAATGGAATGATACTTCTATCACTAGAGCAAGTGTCGTTTTGATTGTAATTTGCGCTGTGATCCCCAACTTTTTTAAACATTTGTATCTTTGGCTGGTCGGTTTTGGCCTCATAGTGTGTGTTCAAGAGCGACATTCACAGTGGGTTTCTTACTAGTGCTCCAACTCGCAACACCTCTTTAATATTTTTACGGGTTACAACGGGTTACTAAAGTGTACGGGTTTGGTGACCGTTCTCAAGGGTTGCTATTTGTACGGGTTCGATGACCGTCTTCAATGGTCCTTTAATAAAATATAAGAGCGTACAGAGGGAGTACTACATAATTATAGTCCCAGTTTACAAGGCTGTAGTGCCCAGCTGATCGGCGTAGCACTTGCATGTCAAGCACCTGAAATACTGCAGCATCTAGCACTGGCAGCTTATAGCGGAGGCGGAGTGGCGAACTAGTATCCCTCTGGTCCTTTTTAGTCTGCATATTAGCTTTGTTTGAAGTCAAAGTATCTCTACTTTGATCAAATTTATAAAAAAATTATCAACATTCACAATGTTAAATCAATACTGTTAGATTCATAACGAAATGTAGTTTCATGGAATGTATATTTGGTATTACAGATGTTGATATTTTTCAATATATATTTCGTTAAACTTTGTGAAGTTTGACTTGACACAAATCTAATATGCGAACTAAAAAGGACCGGAGGGAGAAGTATATTTTTCACTGTACCACGTACGTTTTTCTGGCTATGCATCATATGCCTCGATCGCCCACAATGAATGTGTACGTACAAATTCCACGTTACTTACACTTACCAATTACCAGCAGTTTTGATTTGCTTGACTGGTTGAAGGCTGCAACTATGATTGAGATGCACTCACAACAAAGATTTTGCGGATTTGCTATTTCTTAGATGCCTGGAATTCCTTTTCGCGCCAGTCACTGGTGGATCGCGGGAGGTTTTCATGGGTGGTGCCAAGCTTAGATGGATGGCGGAGCCGGTAGCCAGCAAGGGTGAGGTTGAGGGGAGGGCGGGGCGGCGAGGCGGTGCGTATTTTATATGTCTATGGGATGCCGCAGTACAAATGTTCATTTTATATGTCTATGGGATGATTTTGATTCCAAACAAAGTGGTTGTACAATGGCTGGAGTGCGGCTATGTGCTTCTGTACTGCGGCTGTAACACTACTGCCGCCAGCTGTCAAATGTTTTTACATCATCTGTTGGAGTAGTAGTTTTACATCATCTGTTGGAGTGGTGTTTTTTGATGATATAAAAAGCACTTTTTGATCTAAATTATAGATATAGCACTTTGCATCTCCATTTATACACCATCTGTTGGAGATGCTCTTATAAACATGCAAGCGGGGAGCGTGTCTACAGTTTGGATGCATGTTAACAGTGGGATTTATTATATTGTCAACAAAAAACAAAAAACTGTCAATATAGTTAAGTTGATTCCACTTGTCTTTGTCATATTTTAGTATATGGCATGAATTCATAGAAAGACTATGTTTTTACCAATGTCATAGTTGTAAACGTCTTAGGTCAAACTATAATATCCGATATGAAGTAAATGCTATTGTTTTTTTGAAGTTGTTGATACATGAATCAGGCCATAAAACATAGGCCCACCACATAATATGTTAGGAATGCGTACACCATGATGAGATTTAGTCACATTCTCAGTTGTTAACATGCAAGTTCAATAAGAAGTCTTAACCTCTAGAGTCCAGAATAAACTGGTTCTAGATTTTGTATGGTGCCATATGTTTTGTTCATGTCATTTCCATGCATTTTAATATGTGATGTTAACAAAAGAAGTCTAATAAGCTGCTTACTTGTCATTAGAGTATATTCGGAAATTCTTTCCGAAATGCGACATGTAAACATAAATGCAATGGAAGACATTAAAGACTCATTTTCGCATTAAGAATAGTTTTGCAAATAATATACTAAGTTTAAGCCTAGTGTAGTATATCATGGTCTCGGTTTACTTTCTGTTTTTGAAAAGATTATATAATATAAGCCGAGCTTTATGTGGGCCACACTCGTCTTATAGGCTACACTGTCACCTCCGCGATGGCCACGTGGCAAGAAACTTTGCCAAGATAGGTTTGTAAGCCAAACTGTTTTTGTGGTATATGCCGTGCATTTTCTGAAAGCCGAGTATTTTTTTTATTCCGCTCAGCTTATAATCATCTTACCGAGGACACTTTTTTTGCCATTTCTTCTTTTGATACTCGGCTTACATGCTTATAAGTCTGAGTACACATAAATTTATGCTCGGCTTACTTCCAGATATATCCCCCCACACACAAAATTGCTTTCAGGCTGAGAAATTATGGTCGAGCAGCCAAATAAGGGCATGGCCAACGGCCACGCTGGACTGCTGCCCCAACTGCCACATCAGCCTAGATTCCCCAGCTGAAGAAAGAGATATTGCCTGCAGGCTGAGAGGGGATCAGAGGAAGCAGCCTCTTCGGTGAGAAAAGCAGCTACCAAGGGAAAAAGAAAGCAGAAAGAGGATATGGGATGGGAAAAAATAGAGAAAGAGGGCAAAGTACTGACATATGTTGAAGGTGGGTCCAGCAAAGGGGAAAATATTCTTGTTGCTTCCATTGTGCAAATACAATGGCCTCATTTGCTTTATCTAAGGGCATGGCCAACGGGCCACGCTGGACGGGTGCTCTAGGCGCCACATGCACATCGTCCTGCCAAACGCCACCTTCATCGAACGTGCTGCTTGAAGAGGGAAACAGACTCCTGCAGAAGAACTCGCCTCCTCCTTGACAAAAGCTACGAGGCAGTCACTCGGGCGACGTAGTGTGAGCTTCTTCGCTCTGCTCGATTCAGGACAACAGCTTGGTGATATTGTTTAAGTGTTGTGGTCTTGCATGTGTGGAAAAGTGTGGTGTGAGCTTCATCAGATGATGGTGTAAGATAATGACATCAAGAAACACTAGTAGAAAACAGGGCTTTGGTCCAGGCCTGAAATCCCATTAATCCCGGTTCACTCACGAACCGGGACCCATGGGGGCATCGGTCCCGGTTCGTGAGGCCAGGGTGCCGGCCGGGCCTCGTGGGTCATTGGTCCCGGTTCGTCTAAACCCCTTTGGTCCCGGTTCCAGACACGAACCGGGACCAATGGGCCTCGCTCCTGGCCCACAACCATTGGTCCCGGTTTGTGGCTGGAACCGGGACCAAATGGTGTCCTTTAGTCCCGGTTCCAGCCACAAACCGGGACCAATGGTTGGCCTATATATACCCCCTGCCCGCGAGCAGAGCAGTGCACTGCTCTGTTTTTTTGGCCGGCCGTGGGAGAGCTTTTGTGGTCCTCTAGCTCACCTCCTATGCACATGAGGTGTTCGATGAAATGCCCGAGCCACACTTAAGCTTTCTCCTCTCGAAGCTCCTTGTCCAAGCTCCATTTTCCTCAAGATTTGTCTAGGTTTGGCGGTCCGTCCTGGAGACTTGGAGTGAACAACTTTTAATTGTCTAGGTTTGGCGGTCCGTCCTGGAGACTTGTTGCTTCCATTGTGCAAATACAATGGCCTCATTTCCTTTATCTAAGGGCATGGCCAACGGGCCACACTGGACCGGCGCTCTAGGCGCCACATCGTCCTGCCAAACGCCACCTTCATCGAACGTCCTGCTTGAAGAAGGAAACGGACTCCTGCAGAAGAACTCGCCTCCTCCTTGACAGTCACTCGGGCGACGTAGTGTGAGCTTCTTTGGTCTGCTCGATTTAGGACCACAGCTTGGTGATATTGTTTAAGTGTAGTGGTTTTGCATGTGTGGAAAAGTGTGGTGTGAGCTACATCAGATGATGGTGTAAGATAATGACATCAAGAAAGTAGCCTCCATTGGATGATTATGGAACACACCATAGCTTCATTTAAATTTATCTAGGTGGAAGAGGTGAGGCATACGCGGGTGATGCCACATATTGATGCCCCAAGTGGAGTCATGGAGCATCTATGAGGTGTTGCCTCCATAGGTCATGCGCCAATGCCGTGTGTACTTCCAACATCTGGTTTTCCTTCGGTTTCGTGCTGCCAAACCGTGTCCCGAGGGCTGCCGCACGCTGCAAGACTGGGATAGTTGACTCCCAAGCTATACAAAAGATGTACTCACGTTGTTCTCAAGCTGAATTTTCCAAGCTGCCCCGTGTGACCAAGGGGAGAATTTGACCATTCACTAGAGGATGAAGTTTGCACGTTAGAGTAACTCTGCTGGATTAGTACTCGTTGTTGGACGGAAATAGGTAGTACTCTACTTGTTGTCTCGTGGAAATTGCACAGTGGCGTGAGAGATTAGCCAGCCGTATCATTCCAAAGCTACGCTACAGCTGGTACACGTACGTAATACCTATTAGCTCTCATTTTCATTGACCTCTCGGTCGTCGTTTCCACGCCGGCCGCCTGCTTGGTCTCTCCGGAGCATGTAGGAGACGGAGGCTACATGTCTATATATACACATACAAGCATGCGTCCACATGCAGTCGAGAGACAGATAGATCGAGAAGTAAATATCACAATATGTTGAAGCCAGCTGCATCGTCTTCCTCGTTCGCCCGTTGGTGGGTGGTCGTTGCCGCTGCACTGATCGTGTGTGCGGCGCACCTGGAGCTTGTCCAAGGAGGTAATTGAGGAGGCGACACAATCAACATTTTTTCCACGAAACTATGTTGTGAATTGTGATCGATCGATGTGCCAACCGGAGAATATCTATATGTATGTGTCTGCAGGTGGAATGCAAGGGCAGGCACCTCCAGCTCCCAGAGCGGGCGCCAGTCCCGGAACGCGCTGCTGTCGCCGACGCCTCCTTCAGCACCAACGACCAACCGCCATTGCTAACATCCCCACCGTGTCATCCCGCTGCAGCATCGTCAGGCGTAGTTCCTCCTCATGGGGCAAGAGTTAATTAGTGTCCACCAAGTTGATGTGGGGGGAGACTAGTATATACTTTCAACTGCAAAAATAGAAAAAATGTCTGTACTCATAACTACATAATTCTGTGAAATAATGAATGGCACAGATTAGACCGGAGGGATCTGTACTTATAACTACATAATTCTGTGCAAAAATTGTCCATTTGCTTCGCACTAATTTGCGTCAGCTCCTTACCCTTCAATCAACACATCTCCCCATTGTTCTCCCGTTACCAATCGCTCGTCGACAATGGCAAAACTAGGAAACTGTTTATCGATGGGGTCAAATAAGTGGCGTTCATGAACCCGCCACTGGTAATCCGGCCTTTTTTTTTTTTAAATATTCGACTAATGGATGCAAAGTGTAACCCACCACTAGAATTTACGTACCAATAGTACGCACTTACTATCACCCGCGCCACTGCTAATCTAGGCCTAGGTTAGCCATGGGCCAAAAGTATCTATGGCAGGTGACCGCCATTGTAAACAATGGCAGGCTGTTTATAAACGCCCCACACCAGTAATATGATGACCTACCAGTGCCATGACAGCCGTGTGCCAAGCCATACCAGCAGCAGGTACTTAGGGTTGCTCATCACCGCTAAAATATTTAGGTATTTTGGTATTCTGGGTATATTTTTTATTTTAGTTTGTTATTTTTTTGAGATGGTGTTATATTAAAAATGGTTTACACCATAGGTTTAATTATTTATTGTATTTTAGACATACTTCGTTATTTTTTTATTTAATTCAATATAATTATAGTTTACTTGTAAGTATATTTAAAAACTCAAAGATTGAAAGAAACATCCTACATTAGATAGTTATTATATATTTATAAGGCCTTATGAAACAAAATTTTAGTACTTTGAAATATTTATATTTCAAAATTCAAACACACAAACAACAGTCCCAGACACCTAAGCACATGTATATGAGTGATCAAACATCATTCCGGCCAGCTGGGATAACTGCAGTACTAATCCTATACGTATGTAGGATTGCCGTCAAGCGTGACAGGGAACAGTAGATGATCGTCAGCACTGCCACCACCAATGCGAGGGAAGAAGAATGCCATTATCATGTACCCCCTTCGTTCACAAACGTAATATATTTTGGATCTTGTAATATGGACTATATACTGATTGAAATGAGTAAACAAACACATGGAAATGCGTCTACATATATACATTTGAAGTAGGAAAATGTTGAAACATATCATAATTTGGACCGAGGGAGTGGTCAGCAGCTTTCGACTACGTACATTAATTGTCCTCTCCTCCTCCTGCATTCGTGTAGATATGCATGCTCTCGTTCATGGTCAAAGTACTCCCGCCTCGGTCAGCAGGACACCTTGGAAAATTCAGCAAGAGAACAACGTGAGTGGCCTCTTAGTCATGAAAGAATCTTCCTCTTCCGATCTTTTTAGAGACCAGACAAGTCGAGCGTCCCAATCAGCCAGTCATCAAGAGCTTATAACAAGCATAAAGGAGCTCTCTCCACATCATGAAGAGGTCTTTAGATATATGGGCTTGTTGGAGCATGTTCATCACTTTTGAATCAATAACTAATTTCATAAAATTCTTAAGTCAAGAATTATATAAAGCGGACCATAGTCGCTTCCCAAGCCTCTAAATTGCATGAACATATACATAACCTCATAGAAGAATCCAAGGAGATCAATCAACGAGGAGCTACTTTTCTGTAGAAGTGTTAGTAAATTGATGAGCACCACAAGGACAATGGGGATAAAGGATGGAAAGGCCATCGCCGAACAAATTTTACTGGTCATGGTAAATTTATAGAGAAAATTATTGCTCAGCTTGATGATCCACCACTCCACAACAGGGCTATTCTGACGGTTCAGAACCCCAATCGCACACCGTTTCCGAACCTTGAGCTCCGATGGGTTGGTAATTGGAGGTGCCATCACACACGCTTCCAAAACCTGTATACAATAGAACAGGGCATCGCACACTGTCAGAACACAAAAACTATCTAGAATAGGGTGCGTCCATCACACATGGTTATGTAAATTATATGTATGGACGACCATATTACAGTTTGGCTAAAAACATGTTACAACTTGGCTTGAGCAATATATCATATTCACCTTCACCACGCTCCATTAGTTCTGTGCACTCTATTGAACATCTCCAATATGAAATTGATGGGTGTTATTTTTATGCTGATCACATCTGAGTTTAAACCAGTTTATTTATTTATGTCATAAAAATCAAGATATTCTCTTCGATATTAGTACTAATGATTAATGCATCCAAAGGATTCCAAAATCCTCTATATATTTTGTTTCCATGGGAAAATGGGCTATACAAGGACTAAATTAAGCAAATAAATGGAAAAGAGTAAAGTGGAGATGATAGAGGCCAAGTGGGAGGCGCATCAGATCAACCAGAATGCAAGAGGGCCTCTGGTACGAGCGTGCCTAGGGCACTGTCTCGTCAAATCCAAGAACTATTATTAAAGGGCCAACGTCAGAATTAGATCAGAGCATCGCCAAAAACTCCATCTTCTTCACGAGGATCCATTCACAAACCCTAGCTGCCACCATTTCCATCTCATATGCATAGCCACCACCATCACCATCACCACAACAAACCACCTCCAAGTTAGTCATGCTTGTAATCGGGTATCGCATTCGGCAACCACTATAAGACATATTATCAATAAAGCATTCCTCTTGATGTGTTCTTCAATGATTTTTTCTTTCGACCCGATCATTATGTGAGAGTAATTTTGTAAGGTCATGGGTTGAGGCATAGCGTTGGATTTATTGGAGGGATCGATGTACAGACTTTGAACTAACGTCTTGTATGTGTCTCTTGCCCCGCTCGTGTTCTTTGACCTTGTAGGTACACAGGCTCATGGAGTTCGAGCCACGAGGAGGCTATTGGCAAGGAGACCGTGAAGCGCTATTTTGAACACCGGTGATAGAAAGGTTCAACACGGTACCATGAATCTTCTTTCTGGGGATACAAAAGGTGTAGTCATTAAACGTCCAATATTTTTGTCCGATTCTATCTTAATTATCGAGGCAACCCCGCGCGATAGATAGGTCCGTTGGTTGGACAACTGACTTTTGATGCAGGGCATGTTCCGATCAAGGTGTAATTTGTATACATCCCTCACTTTGATACGTTGCAAGCACATCTTGACGGGTGTATTCCAGGGGAGTTTTCTTTTGCGAGGATAACTTCTAATCTATTCATCAACTATCAAGGTAGTACAAAGAACACCAGAAGTAAAAATAAACCTAGGTTCGTAGACCACCTAGCGACGACTACCATTAACAAGTATATGGCTATAAGAATCAAGTCCTCATATCCATGTCGTTTTTATTATAAGTGTCATAGCAACAAAGTTGATTATGATCTGGTCTAAACACTAAAATTTAATACTCTTCCAAAAATTTGATAGAAACCCATGTAATAAGTGCACATCCTTTCATAGGTTCGATAACCGAGGGTCAACTTTGGGTCAAAGGAAAGAATTCTTTCCTGTATCCGTTATCGGATCACTAAGAGGTACTGGTCTTCGGTGGATTTGCTTGGATCCAGTTTTTGTTCGTTTTGGTTCATGTTTCTACAAGTTGGATCATTTCGCTCTATACTTCTGTTCATCCGGGACCGTTGTTGTTCTGGTGCATTGGTCATGTGGGGCCTTAGCATGACGACTGTCTACTACAACAGGTTTGGCCTGGCTTTGGTAGGGAGACGTGATAATGGCGGTGC
Source organism: Elymus sibiricus (assembly GCA_039707655.1). NCBI lineage: Eukaryota > Viridiplantae > Streptophyta > Magnoliopsida > Poales > Poaceae > Elymus > Elymus sibiricus. Next base: position 23,570,603 of record CM077667.1, read on the forward strand.
GCCTTCATCTTGCTTCAACGCTTGTAGTCGCCGCTAGGTGGTGTATATTTTGACTATTTTTGTGTTCTTTGTACTGCCATAGCATGATGAATACTTCCTCCATTTCTAAATATAAGTCTTTTTAGAGGTTTCACTACGGACTACATACGAATGTATATAGACATATTTTAGAGTGTACATTCACTCATTTTGCTTTGTACTTTGTACGTAGTCCGTAGTGGAATCTCTAAAAAGACTTATATTTAGAAATGGAGAGAGTAGATCTTAAGTTTCCTTGTAACAAAAGATTTGCAAAGTCTCAATTGCACATAGTTGACACGTCAATATCGGTAGGAATATTGCATGGAAAGGATAAGAGGGTTGACTGTGTTGTGTTAGAAGATATTATTTGATTCTTTTGTAATCTCAACCGACTCCTATCTCTATTCCCTCTCCGGTATCGCTCCTGTTCTCTTCTCTCGTGTACGCTGCTGTATCCTAGCGACCGGCAAGGTCTTATACGCCAAGGCAAGGGGTTTTCCTTCCATACATAAATACTGAACACGCGGCTCCCATCAGGGAGTAGGAACGCTTCCGATCTTATATGGTATCAGAGCCAACCTCTTCCTATCGATCTAGCTACAGAAATCTATCGCTAGAAACCCATCAACAGAAACCATCGCCATGGCTTCCCCGTCAGCGCAGGTCATCCTCAACCTTGGAACTCCACCATCGGAGAAGCTGATGAAGGGAAACTACCTTCTTTGGAAGGCACAGGTGATGCCGGCCCTGCGAGGTGCGCAGGTCACTGGCCTCCTCGATGGAACGGACGCAGCGCCCCCAAGAACGGTGGAGCAGCAGCAGTCTGACAAGACCACAGTCATAGTGCCAAATCCTCTCTATGGACCGTGGCTATCAAAGGATCAGCAGGTCCTAAGTTACCTGCTGAATTCACTCTCCAAGGAGATACTCTCTCAAGTCATTGGTAAGGAAAATACCTATGATTTATGGACTGCAATCACTACAATTTTTGCATCGCAGTCCCAGTCCAGAATCACAAACCTTGGCATCGCCATCACCACCAAGAAGAAGGGCACCATGTCTAGCAGCACCTACATCGCCAAGATGAAGAACCTGGGGGACGCGCTTGCAGCAGCAGGTCGCCCGGTTACCGATCCCGAGATGGTGGACTATGTACTTGCGGGCCTCGATCGCGACTACGATGCAGTTGTGGCGGACATTGGTGCTGTCAAAACATCCATCACGGTGGATGAACTCTTTTCCCAGATCTCTGCCTTTGATCAAAGGGTAGAGATGCTTGGTGGTGGTGCAGATGGGGGATTCAACTCCTCTGCGAATGCGGCATACAGGGGGCGCGGTCAGTACAAAAACCGTGGCCGTGGGCGCGGCCACAGAGGGTGTGGGCGTGGGAGACGTCCACCTTCTCCCTCTTCTGGCAAAGGTGGCAGAAGCATTCGAGGTCGCCCACAACAGCAGCAGCAACATCAACAATCAACTCGGGACTATCCTGAGTGTCAGATCTGTTACAAGTACCATGCAGGAGTTGCTCGTGCATGTTGGGATCGCTATGAGGAAGATGGCTATGAGGAGAAGGAGGCAAATGTGGTCACCAACGGGTATGGCATCGACACCAACTGGTATGCTGACACAGGAGCTACAAATCACATCACGGGTGAACTTGACAAGTTGACAATTAGGGACAAATACCACGGACCAGATCAAGTTCACACAGCAAGCGGTTCTGGTATGCGAATTACTCATGTTGGTCATTCAATTGTCAAAACCCCCATGAAAAATTTGCATCTAAATCAAATTCTACATGTGCCTGAAACTTCAAAAAATCTTGTCTCAGTTCATAGATTTACTCTTGATAATCGTGTTCTCATTGAGTTTTATCCTTACTTCTTTTTGGTTAAGGACTTGGACACGAGGAGAATACTTCTTAGAGGCAAGTGCGTGGGAGGTCTTTACCCAGTCATATCTTCATCATCATCGCCAAATAAACAAGCTTTTGTCGTCACCAAGCCATCTTCTACAAGGTGGCATAGCAGATTAGGTCATCCATCATTAGTTATTGTTAAACGTGTTCTTAGTCAAAATAAGCTTCCCTATGAATCTAGCATTGAGTCAGTTTGTGATCCATGTCAGCAAGCTAAGAGTCATCAGCTACCATATCCTATCTCTACCAGTATTTCTACTGCACCCTTACAACTTGTATTCTCAGATGTTTGGGGGCCAGCTCCTGTTTCAGTTGGTAGACATTTATATTATGTAAGCTTTATCGATGATTACAACTAGTTTACTTGGATCTATCTTCTTTAGAAAAGATCTGAAGTGTTTCAAGTTTACAAGAATTTCCAAAATCTTGCTGAACGCCAACTAAACACTAAGATCATTGCCATGCAAACTGACTGGGGTGGTGAATACAAGAAACTCAATTCTTTCTTTCAGCAACTTGGTATTTCACATCATGTTTCATGTCCACATGCTCATCAACAGAATGGTTCTGCGGAAAGAAAACATCGTCATGTTGTTGAGGTAGGACTAGCACTTCTAGCAAATGCATCCATGCCACTGAAATTCTGGGATGAAGCTTTTTTGACTGCCACCTATCTCATAAACTTGCTCCCTAGTAAAGTCATCAAGTTTGAAACTCCTATTACACGACTCTATGGCATTACTCCTGATTACAAATCGCTTCGTGTGTTTGGTTGTGCATGTTGGCCCAACCTTAGACCATACAATGCACGTAAACTTGAGTTTCGCTCAAAGCAATGTGCTTTTCTTGGTTATAGCCCAATTCACAAAGGAGTCAAGTGTCTAGATATCTCCACTGGTAGGGTCTATATATCTCGTGATGTTGTATTCGATGAGTCCATTTTTCCTTTTGCATCTCTTCATCCAAACGCCGGAGCTCTTCTTAAAAAGGAAATTCTTCTTCTTCCATTTAACCTTCGCAATTTTGATCATGGGGGCGATAATTTTACTGACCAAAATGATGATTCTATGAGTATTCGTACTGTGTCTACACCTGTGCAGGTTCATGAAGGATACACAGAACAAAACGGCGTAGAAAATGATGAAGCAAATGATCAATTTCCTGCTGAAAACGGTGCTATATTTGATGTGGCCGAAGAAGACGAGCTGGGCGTGGAGCACGAGGAGGATCCACTGCCGCCTGGAACTCCTGTGCGTCAGTCCTCGGATCGCGCGTCCTGCCAGGGGACCAGAAACCCGCGTGCGCGTCCCACGCGCGGGCCAGCGGTAAGGACAGGCTCAGGATCTTCAATGCCCAAGCATGTGCAGGAGACAGCATCAACCAGCTCAGGATCTTCTGTGCGTTATGTGTCAGGGAACAGTACAGCTTCGAACACACAAGGAGCTACTTCATTTGAATCCGGATCTCCTGTGCACAGTGGATCAGATCTTTCTCCAGGATTATCTGCGGTCTCAGTTCCTGTAGTATCTCCTGTACAACAGCCAGCAGCAATCTCACGTGTCATGACTCGACTGCAGAAAGGTATAAGTAATCCAAAAGTTCGAACTGATGGTACTATACCATATGGTATGTTGTGTATTACAGGAGAACCAACTAACCTAGCTGATGCACTTGGAGACTCAAGGTGGAAAAAGGCAATGGATGAAGAGTATGCTGCACTGATGAGAAACAAAACATGGCATCTTGTACCAAATCAGAGAGGTAAAAATATCATTGACTGTAAGTGGGTCTATAGAATCAAGAAAAGGGCAGATGGTTCTATTGATAGATACAAAGCACGATTAGTTACAAAAGGTTTTATACAACGTTATGGTCTGGATTATGAGGATACTTTTAGTCCTGTTGTTAAAGCCGCAACTATTAGACTTGTGCTAGCTATTGCTGTGTCCAGAGGATGGAGCTTGAGGCAGCTAGATGTTCAGAACGCGTTTTTGCATGGTGTTCTGGAAGAGGAGGTTTACATGAGACAACCACCTGGGTATGAAAATAATAAAACACCTCATTATGTGTGCAAGCTTGACAAAGCTCTTTATGGTCTGAAACAAGCACCAAGAGCATGGTATTCAAGACTGAGCTCTCAGTTGAGGCATCTTGGTTTTATTGCATCTAAGGCTGATACATCACTCTTCATCTATAACAAGGCAACCACAGTTATATTTGTGTTAATATATGTTGATGATATCATAGTTGCAAGTTCTTCACAGAATGCCACTAATGCAATTCTGCATGATTTAAGTTCAGAATTTGCTCTCAAGGATCTAGGTGATCTACACTTCTTCCTAGGCATTGAAGTTAAGAAGATTCAAGATGGCATAGTACTGAATCAGGAAAAATATGGCACTGAACTTCTAACTCGTATGGGGATGAAGGATTGTAAGCCTTCACCTACACCATTATCTTCTTCAGAGAAACTTTCAGCATTTGAAGGTGAGCCACTAAAGGAAGAAGAAATCACTAGATACAGGAGTGCTGTAGGAGATTTGCAGTACTTAACATTGACAAGGCCAGACATATCCTTTGCTGTTAACAAGGTTTGTCAGTATCTGCATGCACCCACTATTTTTATAGACATCTTACGGTGTATTTATTTATGGTCAGGCAAAAGGGAAATGCTGGCAAGCTGCTCATCTGGTTCATCCTAAATCTGGTACGGCTGATCTTTTGTGGAAATATATGGCTGTAAATGCACACTAGGAAACTGGTCAAATTATATTTCATGTTCGCGTGATGGTTTTTAATACTTCACATAATTCTAGAGAGTCAAGAACATGAATGGGTAAGTAGCAGAAAGTAAGCCACACTAGAACATTAAATTCTGAAGACAACAAGGAAGTAACTTATCATGAGAATTTTGTTAAGTTTTGAGGTAAGTTGCATTACAGAAATTAAACAGTAACCCCTTTTCCTTGAGCGGGCTGTCTTGGTATTTCGATTAACAAATCAATAATTGGCCATGTTATTGGCCACATTATCCCCCAAACAAGAATCATAGCACTTTGTTGATTTAGCACAGCTGGGGATATTTAGTTAATCCCGTTTGAGTGCAGTGTATTGTTTTTCCTTGGGCTTTTCATGTAAGTGTCTGCAAAGCAATAAAGGACTTCACAGGGATGGTAGTCCCTGCAAACTTACAATCTTTGATACTCCCTGTTTCCAGATATAGAAGATAGGAGCGACACAGATGAAGATGAAGATGAAGAAGCTCTGGGATCTTCATCAACCATCAAAACACCTTCATCGGACATAAACATTGCATGTAAGCTAAGCAATCAGAGGATCACAATTCCGACGTCTGCGGAGAAAGCAGAGCCGACACACAAATCATCGGACCCCAGTCGACGGGGTACCCGCAGTTCCAGTAGGCGACAAATCTCTCCATCGGAGCCTGCCACCGTCGAACCGAATGGAAGCGGTTCCTGCCGGTACCCCTTTCGGGCCCGGAAGAACGCAGCAGAACCGCAGAGATAAGCTGGTAATGGTGCGCACGGCCACTATGTGATATACTTATATACCTGATATACCACATCACCCGTAGATACATACGCCGACAAATGGCCGATCGCTGTCTTTGCGGAACGGCCACATAGACATCGTAGGGAGACTTTTCGTGACATTTTTTTATGTGAGTATCTGGGCCATGATCCATTGACTGGCTGTTAATTAATTGGTATAAGTTGCAAACTTAAGGCTGGTTGTTACTTGGACTTGTGTTGTCTCGTGTGGTTCTGAACCTCTGGGTCCTAATCAGAGTGAACAAAGGCTAAAATAAAGCCCATGATGAAAAATAAAAATGAAATACATGTCCTGTTTTTTAAAAATAAAACTGAACACAAGTTAAATGAGTTATTAAATGAGTAAATAGTAGAGCATCACAACTCTTTTGACCCACGCTGGACCATGAGGTGTTGGAGCTACAAAATTTGGAATTAATAGATCATCAAAATTGACATGCATACGGTCAATTATTATTTTGGCATACGATCAGTGGCACTACAGACATTCCAATCCAACATCAACGGCTATGATTGTCTGAAACTGGCAAGCCGAGCTTCAACGGCAAACACAAGTCTTTTACCAAGTAGTTCAATTATTTTGCAAAGAAAATACAAATTTGAAAAGAATTCTTAAAAATATCGAAAATAAGCACAAATTTTACAAAAAGGTTCATGGAATTGGAAAAAGTTTGAAGAATTGAAAAAGGTTCGTGAACTTGAAAAATGTTCATGAATTTCAAAAAAACCATTGATTTTAAAAAATGTTCAACGAATTTGAAACAATTCATTGATTTTGAAAAAAAGTTCATAGATTGCAAAAAAAGGTCATATTTTTTTTAAAGTTCAAATATTTTTTTAAAAGTTCGTCATTTTTTTCTAAAAAATCTCATACTTTGAAAAGTCATCGAGTTTGAAAAAAGTTCACAAAACATGAAAAAGTTCATCCATTCTGCTTCATCAATTTTGAAAAAAGTTCACAGATCTAAAAAAAGGTCACCAATTTTGAAAAAAACGTGCGTTTTGAAAATGAAAAACAAAAACTAAAGAAAATAAAAGGAAAAAGATAAAGAAAATAAATAACTAAAAATAACAAAAAATAAAATGACGAACTAACCCAGATAAATTTTTACAAAACTTGGTGCAGAAAACCTAGAAAAAATCCGACCAGAATATTCCAGAAACTTCCGAAAAACGGGCTGGGAAGCTTCCAGAAACCGGGCTCGGAGTCATAGATGTGCCAGCCCGTTTGAATCGAGGGTGTGCGCCCGTTTGTGAAACCTAGTAAAATCGACGCTTAACGCGCTATATAGGAAGTGCCGACCATGCATGCATGTCTCCGTACTCATGCATGCACTGGCGGAGCTAGAATCAAAGTCCTAGGCGGGCCAAGCTAAAGGCTGCCAAAATTTTCTTGCAAACATTGCCTAGATTTACCCTTGTGCCTACTCGTTTTGCAGCAAAGCTGGGCGGGCCACGGCCCGGTTTTGCTTGCACGTAGCTCCGCCACTGCATGCATGCATATATTTTTTAAGTGGTCTTGCATGGATATTCCGGTATGTGATTGTATCCGGTTTTCTCTCCCTGTGTGGGGGCAAGCTTTTTTCTCTCGCGTTAGTTTTTTTAGTCAGATTTCCTTTTTCTTTTTTATGTGCACTTTTGAATGGTGGGTGTGAGTAAATGTATTAATGCAATACTATGTGTGTAAATTATATTAGAGTGCATACATTTCATTATATTATGTCCATTCTTCCATATTATAAAAAACGCATTTTTTGTACAAATTATGTGTAAGTTTTTATTTTCTTTCTTCTTTAAGGATAATTCCAATACCAGTAACTAATTCATTCTTAGAAAACATGTTTTTATTTTTATTTTTTATGTAAGTATGCATGTAAGTTGTACCAATATTGGTGTAAATTATACTAGAGTGTAAAAATTGCATTATTATATTCTTCACATAATACAAAATGTGTAATTTTAAAGCAAAGTTTTGTGCAACTTTTATTTATTAATTTTTCATCAACTTTCATCTTTAAGGGTAAAACCAGTGCCACTAATTCATTTTCCCTTAGAGAACTTCATTTTTTGATTGTGTTTTACAATTTATTATTTTGTTTTCTTTCTTCTTGTAGGGTAATAGCAATGCCAATAATTTATTTCTTCTTAGAAGACTTCTTTTTCCAAAAATTCAACTAATATATGCTTATACTTGCAAGTTTAAACAAATGCAAATTTCGTGTAAAATTGTGCACAAATTTTGTTATTGTTTGTTTTAGCCTTTTTGATTTTTTTTTCTTCTTAAAGGGTAATGTCAGTGCCACTAATTAGTTTTTCTTTGCAAACCAACCTGTGGTTGGATGGTTAGAGGCACAGTGGTATCCCGGTCCATCAGGGTTCAAGTCCCGATGCTTGCATTATTCCTAGATTTATTTCAGGATTTTCGACGATGCACATTCAGTGCGAGGAGACGTTCCCGCCGACGACGGGGCGCCTACAATGATATGCCGGCTCAGTCTCTCGGAGGTGCTCATAGGGGTAGGGTGTGCATGTGTGCGTTCATAGGGATGAGTGTATGCGCATGTATATGAGCGCTTGCGTCTATACTGTTTAAAAAAAATCATTTGTCTTCAGAAAACTCAGCTATTTTAATTTAGTTTTAGTTTTTATTTCATTTTGTTTTTTCTTAAAGGTAATACCAGTGCTACTAATTCATTATTTTTTAGTTTTTTTATAAATTCCACTAACATTTTCTTTTTATTGCATATTATAAGAAAGAACAATTTATGTGTAAGTTCTGTGCTAATTGTGCTATCGTTTGTTTTATTGTTAGCATTTCCTATCTTCTTACAACGTAATATCAATGCCACTAGTTTATTCTTCCTTAAAAGTATTTTATTATTTTGATTTTGTTTTAGTCTTGAAGGGTAATACCAATGCCACTAATTCATTCCTTCTTAAAAATATTTTTTTGCCAAAATTCTACTAATTATATACTTACTCTTATTCTTGCACATTAATAAAAATCACATTTTTTTTTGTAAATCATGTACAAATTTATTTATAAAATTTATAGTATGTTTTAATTTTATTTGTTTTCGTCTTCCTAAAGGGTAATACAAATGCCACTAATTCATTCTTTCTTAAAAACATTTTTATTTTGATTTTATAGTGTTTGAATATTCTTTCTTCTTAAGGGGCAATGGAAATGCCGGTAATTTATTCCTTCTTAGATTTTTTTTTTTTTGCGAAATTCCTCTATTATATTCTTCTTCTTGCATATTATAAGAAAGATCAATCTATATGTAAATTTTGTCTTTGTTTGTTTTAATATTTTTAGTTTGTTTATTCTAAAAGGGTAATACTAATACCACTAATTCATTCTTTCCTAGTAAACATTATTATTTTCATTTTGATTCAGTTTTTACTTCATTATCTTTCTTATTTAAGAGTGATATTAATTCTTAACTATTCCGGAAACCTCTCTTTTAGAAAATTTCACTATTACTCCCTCCGTTCGGAAATACGTCATCCATTTCTCCGACAAGTATTTCCAGACGGAGGGAGTATATGCTTATTCTTACATATCATAATAAAGTGTTACTTATGTGTTAATTGTGTGCAAATTTTCTCATTATTTATTTTCTTATTTATTTATTTCCTGTTCTTAAAGGGCAATACCAATGTCACTAATTCATTCTTTGTTAGCGAACTTCATTATGGGCCCACCACGCTTCGGCTGCGCTACTCTGATTGTCTTGTTCAGTTTGCGATCTGTACATTACTTACCATTGAAATCTACAAGACTAGTGTTGTTGTGGCTGCAGCTAGCTATGCATCTTGTAATAATTTCTTTTGATGGAGTAGTATTTTTGTACTGTAGCACCTGTCTTCGTGGCCATGCATGCCTCGATCGCTTAGGATGAACGCCCGTACGAATTATACTGTACGTTACTTACACTTATTACCAACAGCTCTGCGTGACTGGTTCAAGCCTGCAACTACGATTGAGATGCACTCACAGCAAAACTGAGTGTCGACAGAGACGACTTTGAGCACTTGACTTGCAGCACTGGTTCAATGTCAGCATCGAGGATCGTGATTACATTAGGTTATGAAGATGTTCAGACCACCTTTTGACTTGACACACGCTCGTTAGAGTACTTAACTAGGAGGAGTAACCCGGCCACAAAGCGAGGCCGAATCATTTCTTCAGAACTGAAGCTGGGCACAGACAGGATCATCGACCATGAAGCGGCTTTCTTCTTCACGGTCATCAGCCCGACACGCTGTGGCAATCATCATGGTGATCGTATGCTGCTGCTCCCTGCTGCCGTGTCCATGCTCAGCCGTTTGCAAAGGTACATAGCCCCCCCATCAGATCTTGTTCATATATTTTGGAAGTGCATGCCCGTTTTGACATATAATTTGTTTGTTGCAATGGCATCAGGGCATGCATTTGGTCAGGGGCCTGGGGAGGGGCCGCGGGGAGGAGGAAACCATGTTGGTAAGGAGATGCCCGTAGGAGGAAACCATGTAGGACGGATCCCTCCGGCGCCACGTGGTAAGACACCGTGGAACCACAGGTGATGTGACGGCTCCTGCCATGGTGTTCAGGCGGTTACTGGAATTGCAGCTGGTCTTCCACGAGGTGGCTTGGGATGATGCTTCTCTCTTTCGAGCATGTGCTGCTTCTCGTTGTAATCTCTGCTGTTATCCTTAACTTTTTAAACATATGTATCTCGTGGCAGTAGGTTTTTGCCCCATAGTGGTACTAGTGCTCCGACTCGCAGGTCTCTTCAATTTTTTTGATTTCCCCCCTTGCCTTTTTTGCCGCTTGTACGAATTGTTTATTTTCATAAGCGATCAATGCAAATAGGGTTAGCTTGGTTGTAAAACAAAATAAAATGACACTATAGAATTCCACCGGCAAGGCGAATCGTAGTAATTGCACATGTTCTTCATGTATGACCCATATTGATGTATGTGCACTCAGGCTACTCACTTCATTTTGGTTTACAATGCTTATTTTATAATATGAGAAATTCGGGTATACATGCCAATCCGACATCTCTGTATCTTGACATTATCGTTAGCTGATACATACCGACCCTGCAATTAAAACCATATATGTGTCCGTTGCAATTAAAACCATATACATACCGACCTTGCAATTAAGGTCCTAAGGGAACTATTCTCACATGATAATGGAGGCAACAAGGTTGATGAAGAAGCCTCCGGCAATGGTTTTCCCCTCTGGTAGAGTATCGAAACAAGCCTTTAGATTGGATCTCCTCGAACATAAACTTGCGGCAGCGGAACAATTTTTATAAAAACATCTCAAAGTTTTTCTTTATTTATAGGGATTTATGACGATGGAATGCACGAAAGGTGGTATCTTTGGGGCCCACACAGCCTAGGGGCATTGTCTAGGGCCTGGCCGTGTGCCCCTGGATCCTCTCTTTCTCCTCCAATGCTTCCTGGAACCTTCGTGCCTCGAAAAATCATATTAAATTGTCAAATTTTATGGACCTCCGTAGATTTTCTATAAAGTCAAAAACATGCAGAATGCATCAACTAGCACGGGGCACTAGATTAATAGGTTAGTCTAGAAAATTAATATAAAATTCTATAAAAGTATACAAAAATGATAATATAATAGCATGAAACAGTAAAAAATTATGAATATGTTTGAGACATATCACAGTTGCAGATGAAAAGTGGAGGAAAGCCATGGAGGATGAATACACATCACTTTTAAATAAATAAAACATGACATTTGGTTCATGACCAAGTAGGTACAAATTTAATTGAATGTAAATGAGTGTTCGGAATCAAAAACGAAAATCAGATGGGACGATTGACAGGTGTTGGAAATTTGCCTTAGAGGCAATGCTGAAGATGTTATTATCATATTTCCTTGTTCATGATAAATGTTTATTATTCATGCCCGAATTGTATTGACCGGAATCTAAATACATGTGTGGATACATAAACAAATACCATGTCCCTAGTGAGCCTCTACTAGACTAGCTCATTGATCAAAGATGGTTACTGTTTCCTAACCATAGACATGTGTTGTCATTTGATAACGGGGTCACATAATTAGAAGAATGATGAGATGCACATACCCAACCGTAAGCTTAGCATATGATCATATCACTTAGTTTAATTGCTATAGCTTTCTTCATCTCAAGTATTTGTTCCTTAGACCATGAGACCGTACAACTCCCTAACACCGGAAGAATACTTTATGTGTATCCAAACGTCACTTCGTAACTGGGTAATCATAAAGGTGCTCTACAGGTATGTCGGAAACTGTTTGTTGGGTTGCATGGATCGAGACTGGAATTTGTCACTTCATATGACGGAGAGATATCTCTGGGCCCTCTCGGTAACACGATATCCAAAGTAGCTTGCAAGCGTGTGACTAATGAGTTAAGTCGTGGGGATATTGTATTACGGAACGAGTAAAGAGACTTGATGGTACGAGATTGAACTCGGTATGGCGATACCGACGATTAAATCTCAGGCAAGTAACATATCGCCGGACAAAGGTAATTGTATACAAGATTAACTAAATCCTCGATATCGTGGTTCAAATCGATAAGAATCTTCGTTGAATATGTGGGAATCAATATGGTCATGCAGGCCCCATTATTGATTATTGATCCGAAAGGTGTCTCGGTCATGTCTGCATGATTCTCGAACCTGTAGGGTCACAACTTAATGTTCGGTAACGCTAGGGTAGTATTAGGATGATAATAATGGCAAGAAAGGTCACATCCTTAACATTTGGTAACACCAGGGTAGTATTAGGATAATAATAATAATAATGGCAAGACCGAATATTGTTTGGAGTCCCGAATGGATAAGATCAAGATTACTAAAAAAGGGGGATAGCGATCAATGGGGAAGGAAAGGAGGGATTTCCTTCCTCCCTCCTTGGCCAACGACCCTAGGGGCTTGGAAGGAAAGCCACCAACCTCCCAGGCCTATATAAAGGTGGGGAGGCGCAGAGGCGCCTCTCCCTCCCATTCCTCCTTCCACTATAGGAATCAGGCATTTTGCTGTCAGGGCGCTACAGACGGCAAAGAAAGGATTACCGACGGCGAAGATTTTGCCGTGAGCCCATGATGGCAAACAGTGTCGGCATACACCAAGTCGGCAAAGGGTAATTTTGCCGTCAGCCGTTGGTTAGGCAGACGGCAAATATTTAGCCGTCAGTGAACATGTTTTGCCGTCAGCGGTACCCTGTAGACAACAAAAAAAGTAACAGACGGAACGGTGACCGGACGGACGGCGTTAGTTCTTTTTGCTGTCAACCTCAAAGAAACAATGACGGCAAATCATAATTTTTGCTGTCTGCCGAACTAATTACAGACGGTAAAGATTATTTAATTCAAAAATATATATAACGACACCTGAACATCAAAACATTTTTTACAGATCAATTTACACAACAAACTATAATCAATTCGCAGGACACCTGGCAATAAAAAATTTGCAGCTACAAGATTCTTTATAGATCGATTTACACAATAAATTTACATATCTGAGCATTGAACATATTTATAGATCTGAAAAATGAACATCAACATCAACATCTTGAAAATTTGCTGCTACGAATTGAAGGCTCGACGGCGTGTGAGGAGACCGGCGGAGATGGCGCGGGCGATGGCGGGATCCTGTAGGGGGACGGTGCGGGCGGAGGAGGACGATGCGCGGAGGCGGGCGGAGGCAGGCGTCGCCCGGCGGCGGGATGATGGCGCCCGACGGCGGGAGGACGGCGCGCGGCGGCAGGCGAGGTCCTGCAGGCGGAGATGGCGTTGGCGGAGGTAGGTCGACGGCATACTCAGAGGCGTCGGGCGGTGGGCCAGGACGACGGATGCCTGCCGGGGCGACGAGGCCGGCTGTGCCGGGGGCGATGCGACAAGAGGCCTGCGGCGTTGGGGAGAGGAGGCCTGCGGGGGCGTGAGGGCTGTGCCGGGGTTGCCGGGTTGCGACGAGAGACGAGGCCGGGGCCGGCAGCCGATTGGGCCGACGGGGGAAGAGTCCGGGGCCGGTGGCCGGCGAGGGCGATGGGGGAGGAGTCCGGGACTAGCGCCAGCAGCACCGGCGGCAAAGAGGGAAGGGCAGCGGCGCCGGGAGGAAAGAGGAGAGGGGTCGGCGATGGCGTGGCCGGCGGACGAGGTGGTGGGGGTGGGCGCGGCAGGGGCCGACGGGGGTAGGTGGTGGGGCTCGGTCGGGGCCGGCGAGGAAGGTGGTGGTTGGCGAGGCGGCTCGGCCGGCGGGAGAGGTGGCGGTTGGCGAGGTGGCTCGTCCGGTGTTTAGATCGAGTGGAGAGAGAGGGGTACGAGAGATAAAGAGAACGTGGGAGCGTGGGGTGGGGATAAGGGAGAGAGAGAGAGTAGTGGGGGCTAGTCAAACGACGGGTGGGGGTCATACGGCCAGGTGGGTCGCGTGTGATCTACTATGTGCGGTCCAGATCTTGCCACGTCATCGATCCGCGTGATCCATCCGTGTGTTGTGTTTCTTCTTTGCCGTCTTGTAAAATAAACCACAGACGGCAAAGATTCTTGGCCGTCAGCAGTTTTTATTACAGAAGGCAAACTATGTCTTTGCCGTCATCATTTTTGTACAGACGGCAAAACATGTCTTTGCCGTCATCAGTTTTCTTTACACACGACAAAATATGTCTTTGCCGTCATTAGTTTTTCTACAGACGGCAAAATATCTTTGCCGTCAGCAGTTTTTATTACAGACGGCAAAATATATCTACGCCGTCAGTCATTCTTTGCCGTCAGTAGCTGACAGCAAAAGTGGTCTTTGCCGTCATCCATGACGAAAAGCTGACGGCAAAGATCTTAACAGACCGCAAATTACCTGATTCCTGTATTGTCCTCCTCCGTGTAGCGCTTGGTGAAGCCCTACCGGTGTTCCGCTCCCACCACCACCACGACGTCGTCATGCTGGCCTAGACCCCATCTACCTATACACCCTCCCTTGATGGATAAAGAAGACGGAGACGTCATCCAGCCGTACGTGTGCACATCTCGAAGGTGCCGTCCTTTTGGTGCTGGATCGCATTGGAACCACCACTACTAGGGAAAAGCCTACCAGTAGCGCCGGTTTTTGTACCCGCGCTACTGCTACGGCGCTACAGCTAAATTTTAGCAGTAGCGCGTGTTCTACCCAGCGGTACTGTTACAAGCGCACTGCAGGTAATATTTTTCCAGCGCTACTACTAATATTTTTATGTTTTTTTTGCGTTTTTTGCTCTATTTATACAGATACAACTTCCATACGATAACAACATGCATATCATCATCACTAATAGTCGATCACGTTCATGTCTCGAAGATATAGCCATACAAGTTATTAATTGATGACAACTTGAGTTCAAACAGATAACTAGACTGCAAAAACCTTACAAGTCCAGACCAAACTCTTAGATCGAGACCAGTAATCTTACTACAATACTATTAATCTTACTACAATACTATTAATGAGCAGAATCTGGTGGTGGTAGGGGCATTCTCGGCAGAAGTATCCCGACCACACTTTCCCATCGGGCTCTCTGAGCCGGGCACAAAGATGTCACTTGTTGTAGCGCCCATTCCATAACCAAGTGGGGACTACTCTTAGGCGGCATCCGAGCATGCTCTGTAGCGTTGGCCTCCGCGAAGATGACGTCTGTCGCAACTTTTAGTTGTGTTTCGGCGTAAGAGTTGCACTCATTGACTTCGTGCTCCCAGAAACCAGACTAAGTCTCCCGGAACTTATTCTCTGCCTCTTTCAGCTCCTGCATACAATCTCACCATCCGAACACTGCATCGTCAATCCTTTTTCCCCGCGCCAGCAACTGCCTCCGCCACTCCAACTCCTGTTCACGAGAACGTTTAGGAGACACGGGAATCCCTGTAAATTTGGCATGACATTTGCTTAACAATGGACATATTAAGTAGACATCACATAGAACAAATATCATAAAGAAATCAGATCCATAGGAGCAATGGTTTAGATGCAATCCACGAAAGTGTGCATGTTTAAATATTATTTTACGGTTACGACACGAAGCACCTTTGTAACACAATTTAAATGCATCCATCCATCCATCTAAATGCATGCATCCATTCATCTAAATGCATCCATTCATCTAAATGCATCCATTCATCCATCTAACCATCTAAATGCATCAATTCACAAACATCTAAATGCATCCATTCACAACAATCTAAATGCATCCATTTACATCATCCATCCATCTAACCATCTAAATTTCATCCATCCATTCATCTAACCATCTAAATTTCATCCATCCATGGGAGAGAGGAGGAAGAGGGAGAGATACCGTTGCGTGGATGGCCGGGACGGGCAGCCACCGCGTGGGGAGGGCCGAGACGGGCAGCCGCGTGGGGATGACCGGGACGGGGAGCCGCTGCGTGGGGACGGCCGGGACGGGGAGGGCTGCCGCGTAGGAGCAGCCGCATGGGGAGGGTCGGCGCGTCGGAGCGGCGATGCGGGGATGTGGGAGCGGCGGCGCGATAGATCCGAGAGTGAGGAGTGAGGGGCGCGCGGGGTAAGATGATAAGGCGAGCCGATACTTAGCAGTTGCGCGGGGACGGGAAGAGCGCTATTGCTACGCCTTTAGCAGTAGCGTTGCTCTATGACAGCCGCTGCTACTACCGGTCGCCCCCGTCGGTCGGGATGGGACCGATTAGCAGTAGCGCCTGTTCAAAGTCCAGCGCTGCTGCTAAAGGAATACCTGTAGCGCCTTTCTCTGACCGCGCTACTGCTAATTAGCAGTATAGCCGCCCGTTTAACAGACGCTACTGCTAAAATCCTATCTATAAGCATTCTCCTAGTAGTGCACGATCTCTAGATCATTAACACTTTAGGTCTACAAGGGTATGTAGACACACTCCCCTCTCGTGGCTAGCATCTCCATTGAATATATCTTGGGTTTTCATAGGATTTTGTTTTGTTTTCAATACAACGATCCCCAACAACAGGTAGAAAGCAAGCCAGGTTGCCAAGGGCTTCAAACAAAAGTATGACATAGATTATGTGGATACTTTCAACCCTGTTGTTCAAGCTACAAATATCGGTCTTTTCCTATCTATTATTGTATCCAAAGGATGGAGTCTTAGACAGCTAGATGTGCAGAATGCATTTCATCAAGGTGATCTAGAAGAGGACGTTTATATAAAACAACTACGTGGATATGAAGCACGCAGCCTCATCATCGCCACTCGGTCTCCTCCCTATTCATGTATGAAAGCTTGATAAGGCCTTGTATGGATTTAAACAAGCTCCGTGTGCATGGTACTCATGCCTGAGTCTCAAACTTCAACAACTTGGGTTTACTCCTTCAAAATATTACACCTTGTTGTTTATTTACAATAAGTCACCAATTCCTAAGACGACGCAGTGTCAGGTTTTCTTAAGTACTTAGGTTCAGAATTTGCTCTCAAAGATTTGGAGACTTACATTTTTTCTTGGGTATTGAAGTTTAAAAAACTAGAAGTGGCATTCATTTATCTCAAACAAAATAGTCAACTGATCTTTTGACTAGAGTTATCATGCAAGGTTGTGAACTTCTACAACTCCTTTATCCAGCCCAGAAAAAATATCATTGACAGAGGGTGAACTCTTGAATCAAGAGGGCATCACTATTACAGAAGTATTGTTGGTGTTCTTCAATACTTGACTCATACTCGGCCTGCCATTTATTTTGCAATCAATAAAGTGTGTCAGTTTGTCCATGCACATACCACAATTCATTGGACAATAGCAAACCGCATACTAAGGTATGCCAACCACTGGTCTAATATTCAACAGTTCACCTTCAACTCAGGTTAGTGCTTTCTCCGATGTGGATTGGACTGGCTGTCTAGATAATAGAAGGTCAACTACTGTGTTTGCACATATAAATTTTTTGCAGGTACTTTACAGGGCATCGGCGTTGATCCGTACATGGTCATTACTCACTTCTGCGGAAACCAGGGAGCCTTTGGTTACTGGGTCTGCCCGGTCGGAGATGGTAGCTCGGGATATCTACAGCCGGTTTGGATGGCGGTCCAGTAATATGATAGATGGTTAGGCATCGAGTCTTATTTTCGTCGGCTGTGGCATCTTGTTCTTTTGGATTAATTTGGAGCTCCTTACGAGCTTGTTCGGAACCGCAGACTATTTTATTGCTTTCATTAATAAAGGGGCCGCATGCATCGTATTGATGGAGAGGCCGGACACAATCCTCCTTTTCTAAAAAAAACTAGTGTGCTTGCAATTTCCTTTGGATAAACTTAATATCATGGTGTGCAAATAAACATGCTACAGTTGCTAGGTGGAGTACCGAAGCAGAATACAAAACTCTAGAAAATGCAACAACATAAATTATCTGGGTGTAGTCTATGCTTAAAGAACTTGGTCTGTCACAACTAGAAACTCCCTGTTTATGGTGTAAAAATCTTAGTGCAACCAACTTGTCTGCTTTTTTTTTTGGAAAAGGAGGATCAACCCCGGCCTCTGCATCTTGATGATGCATGGAGCCATCTTATTAAGATAAAAGGATCCAACAAAGTGCAGTATCCGGAAAAGCTGCAAACAATTTGAAATCAAAAAGAAAAATGCATGCCACGTCTGGCAATATAGAAGAGGCTACGATGACTAAACACCTAGCCTATTAATGTGCCGCCATCCATATCGGTTGTAGATAGCCCGAGCTGCCGTCTCCCACCGGTTGCACCCAATAACCAAATGCTCCCTAGACTCCGCAGGCGTGAGTAACGACCACATACGGATCCAAGCTGTAGCTCTGTAAATGACCTGCAAAAAGTTGGTGAAACTCTTCCTGTTAAAGATAATATCATTCCTACAATTCCATATAGCCCAAAGCATGGCACATATTCCTATTCGAATGTGTTTAGCTAAGGTGATGTCCACTCCATTAAGCCACGTCCCAAATAACGTGTTCATACTCGTTGGGGGATTTATGTTAAAAGCTATATGAATAATGCGCCATAAAAGTCTAGCCAGAGGACATTCGAGAAAGAGGTGTTTAATAGTCTCATTTTGCTCGCAAAAACAACATCTGGAGTTACCCACCCATCTTCGTTTAATCAGGTTATCTTTTGTGAGTATCACTCCTTTGTGAACAAACCACATAAATATCTTAATCTTCAGAGGTACTTTTACCTTCCAAATGTGTGGAGAAGTAGGTATTGTTCCGGCATTAATAAGGTCCATATACATTGATTTCACTGTGAATGTACCATTTGTAGTTAATTCCCAGTGAATTGTGTCTGGTTGGTCAGATAGTTGAACATCCATCAACCTACGAACCAAATGGAGCCATGCATTCCACCTTTCTCCTACCAGAGATCTTCTAAATTGAATATTAAGAGGGACCGAATTTAAAATTGTAGCAACATAAGCCTCCCTACGTTGCGCAATATTATATAAGGCCGGATACTGCGTCGCTAGGGTAGTCTCTCCTAGCCAAGTGTCTTCCCAGAACCTGGTTGTGTTACCATTCCCAATGTGAAACTTGACCCTATGAAAAATGATTCTTTTATCCTCATTAAGCCTTTCCAAAAGGGTGAGTCTGACGGTTTCACTATAACTTGCGCCAAGGTTTTGGATTGTAGGTACTTATTTCTCAGAATTTGTACCCATGTACCTTCCGTCTCCACTAATAATCTATACAACCATTTACTCAATAGACATTTATTCTTAATTTGTAAATTTTCAATTCCTAACCCGCCTTGATCTTTGGGTCTACACATCATATCCCATTTAGCGAGTCTGTATTTTGTCTTGCTATCATCACTTTGCCAAAAATATCGTGATTGATAGAAGTCAAGTCTTTTCCGTACCCCTACCGGTACTTCAAAGAATGATAATAGAAACATCGGCAAGCTTGTCAACACTGAGTTTATTAACACAAGCCGACCTCCATACGACATAAGCTTGCCCTTCCAGCAACTTAATCGTTTTTCAAATCTATCTTCTATGCATTTCCATTCCTTATTAGTTCGTTTCTGGTGATGAATAGGGATACCCAAATAACTAAACGGCAGAGAACCCATCTCACAACCGAATAATTGCTTGTAGGTATCTTGTTCTTCCTTGGCGCGCCCAAAGCAGAACAATTCACTCTTTTTGAAATTAATCTTCAGTCCTGATAATTGTTCAAAAAGACACAGAACTAACTTCATATTTCTGGCCCTTGCTAAATCATGTTCCATAAAGATAATCATATCATCCGCGTATTGTAGAATGGATATCCCTCCATCTACAAGATGTGGAACTAGCCCTCTTACTAGGTCATTCTCTTTAGCGCGTCTTATTAGGACTGTCAACATATCAGCTACTATGTTGAATAAGATCGGGGACATCGAATCACCCTGTCTAAGTCCTTTATGTGTTTGGAAATAATGACCCATGTCATCGTTTATCTTAATCCCAACACTACCTTTTTGAACAAAAGATTCAACCTGGTTCCTCCAGGCCTCGTTGAAACCCTTCATTCTTAATGTTTGTTGTAGGAAAGGCCATTTGACCTTATCATAAGCTTTTTCAAAATCCAGCTTAAAGATGACTCCGTCCAGTTTCTTGGAGTGGATTTCGTGAAGTGTCTCGTGTAGAACGACAACCCCATCTAGGATGTGCCTACCTGGCATGAAAGCTGTCTGATTATGTTGTACAACTGAATCGGCTATCTGCGTCAGCCTATTAGTTGCGACTTTAGTGAAAATTTTGAAGCTTACATTAAGCAAGCAAATTGGTCTAAATTGCTCTATCCGAATGGCCTCCTCCTTCTTTGGTAACAACGTGATTGTTCCAAAGTTTAAATGAAAAAGTTGTAATTTGTCCGCTAAAGAGATCATGAAACATGGGCATAAGATCATCTTTGATGATATGCCAACACCTTTTGTAAAACTCTGCTGGGAACCCATCTGGTCCTGGAGTTTTGTTTTGTTTCATTTGCATAATTGCTTCAAACACCTCTTTCTCATTAAACGGAGCCGAAAGCACCTCATTCTCATCTTCATTGAGTTGAGGGATATCCTCTGTTACGCTCTCATCAAGCGATACAGAAGTACCTTCGGGGGCTCCGAAAAGTTTTTTATAATATTCAGAGATATACAATTTGAGATTCTCATGTCCCACGATTGTACCCTCATCCTGTTCAAGTTGAATTATCTTTTTCTTTCTTCGTTTCCAGTTAGCTATCATGTGAAAAAATTGCGTATTGTCATCCCCTTGGACGACCGTAGACACCTTAGCTCTGAGTGCCCACTTAATTTCTTCCTCTCGAAGTAAAGTCCTAAGCTTTCCTTCTGCCTCATTTTTTATATTCCGATCCATATTGTTTAATACAGAGACCTCTGCTTTCAATTCTAATTCATTTATGAGTTGAATCAGCCTTTCTTTTTCCACCCTGTAAATACCACTTTGGTTTTTGGCCCAGCCCCTCAAGAACTGCCGTAAATGTCTAATCTTGTTTTGCCATCTATCCATACTAGACGTTCCTCCAGTATCTTTGGCCCATTCATTCGCTATTAATTCCAAAAATCCTTCCCTCTGCAGCGCCTGAACCGTTACAAAGGGAAATATCTGTTCCCACTCCACACTAGTGAGCACCCGATCCAACTTCTCGTAAGTTGGTATGGGTAAATTGTTTGCCCAAGTAAATTGTCTACCTGTGAGATCAATTTCCCTCAGATTGAGACTCTCAATAATCATGTTAAACATGTATGACCATCTAGCATCAAAATTATCATTATTTTTCTCTTCTCGTCTTCGTATAATATTAAAGTCCCCACCCACTAGAATAGGTAGATCTTCATTTCCACAAATCCTGACAAGGTCTGATAGAAATTCAGATTTTAATTCTTGTTGGGCTGCCCCATAAACAGCTACTAGAGCCCATCGAAACCCGTCAACTTTCGACTTCACTCGAAATTTAACGGTGAACTCACCATATGTCACATTTAAAACTTCTAAAGTTTCACATTTAACCCCCAAGAGTATCCCTCCGGATCGACCTCTTGGTGGTAGACAATGCCAGTCAAAATCTACCCCCCCAGCAATATTCCCCAAGAATTGTGGAGTAAAATTATCTCTTCCCGTTTCTAGTAGAGCCATAAAATCTAATTTATGCTCTACCGATGTGTCCGCCAGGAACCTCCGTTTAGCCAAGTCTGCCAGACCTCTGCTGTTCCAAAAGATTCCTTTCATTTTTCATCATGGAATTTTTTCTTTTGTTTCACTCGCGCACTTCTGCGTACTGCGGACGCAGGGTAAATTTTCCTCTTCCAAAGACGTTTTGGTTTATCCTGCATCGGCTCTTCCGTCGCATGAATATGTCCAAAAACGGAGCCCTGTACTGAGTTGATAGGAGCCACATACCCCTTATTAACCAACTCATCGTCCTCTTCATCATCCCCCTCCATGGCGGACCTGGGAATTAGATCCTCGCACATACTTTGCAACGCAGTTACTCCTAAATTATCTATTTCTGATTCTTCCATGCGTTTCACTGCTGCTAAATTACGGACTATGTCGAGAGCTCTATCGGTTTCTAAGTCTAGAAGTTCATTAATAGATTTGGCGACTTCTTTGTCATTGCTACCAAGAGATACCCCTAAATTGCTGGCTTTATCAATAATTTCATGAGGTGAAAAATGTAATATCGAATTATTAATATTTATGGACATACCTGTAGTTGCTTCGACATCTCGAAGTTTGGCGGCCCTCATGGCACGCCCCAACTGCAAGTCATCCGCATCTGCCTGGGCTTGAATCCGGTGACTGACGCGCCTGTCTCCGGTGTTAGGATCTGGAATCCCACCAAAAGTGATCACTTCCTCCGTAGTGATGCAATTTTGTGGCTGACCTCCGACCTTGCTCTCGGCTGAACTTGCAAACCGCTGAACATGTATATCAGTTTGAGCAGCCTTACTTCCAGGTGTACTGGCCGGTTGAGTATTCAGCGTTGCCCCAAATGGGCTGGTCTGAGTCTTTGAAACCGGCATCATTGGTGCAACAGAACTGTCCAAACTAACCTCCCGTTTGGAATTCTCTTCCACGTGCACTGTAGCGAGGTGTATAGCACCTGGTGTAGCCATTTGTGGCACGTATTGATCTTTCTGCCCCTGATTTGTATGCCTCAATTTCTGCAGAGGTGAAGCCAGCGCTTGTGATTTATCTTGCATGACCGAGCGTACCTCCTGCCCGCAATGCAAACCTTCATCGTCACCCTTCGGGCCACATACCCGTGTGTTTGGCGATTCCTTCACATTATCTAGTTCACCCGTGTTAACCGAACAGTCCCTTGGTAGCAAAGTTTGTATGTCATCTTGAACCGACAAATCTGATAAAAGCTCTCCGTCCTCAACTTCGACTCGATCACCCCACAGACGGCTTGGTGCCGATCGCGCCTGAAAGGAGCCGAAGCGTAAAGAAGCCATCGGAGTAGCGGAAGAGTCTATGTCTCTATGTGTCTGCGTGTCGGCCTGTTGAGATGCTTGTTTCCTCGGTTGCGGTGTGTTTCCATTCGCACTACCCCGCTTTCCGCCAATTCCTTGGTTATCATTGCCATCACCCTCACCAGTCATATCCACATCTGTGTTATTATCGTGTGCCTCCTCAGTCACATCATACTCAATTTCCACCTATAAATCATAAACGGACCCGTCATAAGTCCATGGAACCTCTTCCAGCACATATTCAACGTGTAACACAATAACCATCAATCTCGCAATCCCATGCGTGCGTGTGAACGGCATGTCAACCTTCACCGTCTTCCCAAGCAGAGAGCCCAAGCTCCAAACCATAAGTAGATCATTGAGAACTTCCTCTTTTACCCCCGTGAGGCGCACCCATATGTGATCCAGCTTCCTGCCTTTCGCTGATGGCTTCTTGCATTCCTCAAACTCAAGAAGACATTTAGTGCCGGGAACCTTACTGACCCCGAATTCCAGTAATCGATCAAGGTCCTCCCTCCTAGGAAACTCAACCCGATATATCTGTTCCTCTACTCTGACAGGGGACCAATGAAAATTTTCCGACACAAGCCTTCTGAGCTGTTGAGCCACCTGCTCTGCTGTCAAAGACCCGTGTGACACCTTCACTAGGCCATTAGTCGAGAAACCCGATAGCCGTCTCTGTGTGACAGTATGGTCCGTCTCGAAGAACATCAGCCTGTTGTCGCTACACCCATATATCATCATACTCGGCTTGGCAGCCATCAACAATGGACAATCATCCGGTTTGTGTCCAGGACTAAACATATTGAACCAATTTTCCATTTTTCCGGAGAATGTGATGCAAAATAATTAAGAATTGGATATTTTCACGACAAGTCATTCCGGACGAAGGGAGTAGGTTCCATGCATGGCACAATTGCTCTACCACACGCTTTTGCTGGCCGTAAATGCATCCGTCGATCGGTCAGGATTAGCGTCTAGATAAGCTCCGTTACACTTATTACCATTTACCACCAGGTTTGCTTGACCGGTTCGAGCCATGCGCTGGGATGGAGGGGGTAGCATTGACAAGCAGAGAGACGACTTAGGGCACTTGACTTGATACACATCTTCAATAACTTGGTCTGAGAAGCTTTTGCAAGTTATTGGAAAGCTTGCTACATACACATCTTCAGGGGGGTGGGGGGTGTGGGGGGCTTACCAGAATTATTAAACGAATGAATATCTCTTCGAAAACATATCAATATTAATATATAGGGAAAATTAAGGGCAGCATTATGTTCTCTTATTACAAGGAGTACTTTTCTTGCCATGAAGCTCTTGAAGCTGAATTACGTGCTTGCATGGAAGGTTTGTTGATTGCAATCTAGAGGAGTGATTTGCCAATCATGGTTGAGATGGACTCTATTATTACAGTCAAGTTGATTCAAGCTCGGGAACTGGAAAGATCGGTCTACTCCTCGTTCGTTAATGAGATTAGACACCGCATGTGCCTTTGTGAATCTTGTATTACTCATATTAATCATACTCAAAATAAGGTCAGCGATAGTTTAGCTAAATTCGCGTGTAGACAAGGCAGAACTATGACTGGGGCTGGTTCTGGCCCGTTATATTTAGTAGAGCTGGCTCTTGCCGATTGCATGAGCATCATGAGATGAATAATACATTATTTCACCCGAAAAAATAATAATAAGCGTGTGCTACTATCTAGGTCGCTCAGATATTCAGTGCGTGCTATTTTACACTCCTGCTTGACCTGTTCTAACAGGCGACTAGCATCGCTTGACTCCCAAGACACGGGGCTGGCAATTTGGGCAAAGAATCGAACCCAGGATGAGTATCGGGTACATGCGTACAGAGAGACGACTTTGACCTGAAGTCACCTGCTACTAATTAATTGGATTAGTGTCACTGCGATTTGGGAGTATAGTAGTACTACAATCCTATAAAAGAAGCCGTTGGGAACTGTCTACGGACACAAGGCTAACAAGAAGCTAGTTTGACATTGATAATGAAGCGACCTTCTTCTTCGTCCTCGCTTGCACGCGCCGTGGTCCTCCTGGCTATTATCGTATGCTGCATCCTGCTTCCATGCTCTGCCGCCAGGGCCAAAGGTAACCACCCGCCCTGGTGATTTGTTGTCGATGGAGTTGATGTTCATGCATGCTGCAATTGGCGCTAGTTGTGTGATTTGATTGAGACGGCGATGTTAATGCAGGTGCAACCTTTAAATTTCTGAGGGGAATGCGTGGAGGACGAATACGGCCGAATTCACCGATACCCAACCCGCGGAGGACAGGGAGCCGCTCGGGTTCTAGCCATGACTATGCTGCGCCACCACCGGCTGGTACGACACTTGTGGTGCCGAAGCAACAGAACTGCCCGGGCTGTGTCAATGCCTACACTCCGCCACCGCCACCATCCGGTACGACACTTTCAGCGCCCCTGGCGCCGAACCAACCGAACTGCCTGGGGTGTGGCTCTGCAGGCGCTCTGGCTCCACCCGCGGGTACGGCCCCCGGGCAGCCAAAACAACATCACTGCCCTGGGTGTGACCATGCCTACGCCGTGGCACTTGCGGAGCCACATCGTAAGAACCTACCCGGCACGAGGTACTGAACAACGTCCCGCGAACCTCCACCCGTGCCACACAAAGAACATGAGCTGCAACAACGGCTAGGAGAGGAGAGCTTGCGCCGATCCAACCAACTTTGTGCTATTATGAGTGGCTGGACTTATCGGGAACTAGTTTTCTTCAATTAATTTTTTTCTCCTAGACATTGTCATATTTTGCCAAAGCAATAGTTTTGTGATTTTTTGTTTGTAATTTTACATTTTTTGCCGTTAAACAATAAAGAAAGAGAAATAGCAACAATGCACATGTGTAGTGTAGTGAAATTTGAACTACACATAAATATGCAACTAAGTTGTGTACGGACTGTAAAGCACAATATATCTATCACACTAAAATAAAGCCACATCCAAATTGATATTTTTGGACAAAAAACCAAGAATGACAAATACTGTTTCTAATAGTCACTCAACAGGATTCTGGCAAATAACGTCAATATTTGTCCCCCGTGTTGTTGTTCCCGCTGAAGCCCAGGAGGAAACAACCTTAGCTGCTGCCGGCACTCCTCCCCATCCTTCTTCCTCACTGCCATTAGATCCCCCTCTTGCTTGGGATGGGGTGGCATGGAGCGCTTGATTCGGCGGGGGCTTGCGCATGGCACAGATGTTCACGCTTGGGACGACGTGGTGGCCTGGGTACATTCGTGCAACTCGGTTGGGGGGGGGGGGGGGGGGGGGTCCACCCGAATCTAGCCTGCTCAGGCGCTATTGGTCGCTCGGATGAAGAGGGTTGTTGTCAGCCGGACGTGTGTCGTGCGGTGGTTGAGATTTGTGGTCGGTGGCTGTGCTTTGGGTTCGTGTGGCGGCCATGATCGACCGACATTTTGTTAGCGCCGGTGCTCGGGATGAGTGGCTATGCGAAATGGGTTGGCCGGGGGGGGGGGGGGGGGGGGGCTATTGATGGACCTAGTGAGGACACTCAACACTGATTGGCCCAAGAATGATGAGGTCCTACACTCATGTGCATTTCTGGACTAGACAACCGACATGATGTTATTAGGTCCAGGATGAAATGCTTCCGGCATCCTTCGGGTGGTGTTTCCCTCCTTTCAGGTGTCAGTTTGAATTTCCCGTACTTAGTTCTATTTATGCTTCATGCAAAAGCATTAACTCCATATTGGATCGGACAACGATGATGTCTTCAATGCCGTTACCCCCTTGGGGACTTGTTTTGGAGCTATTGCTCCTTGTTGGTCATTTGGCATCTCTTTTGGGCCGTGTTAGTTTGTTAGCTCGATTTGGAGGCGTCTGGTGGTGGCGGTGGAAGTGTTCTGTGGCTACCACTGATACCTTGGTAATCTTGGTTCTCTTGTTCAACCTACTCTCATATGTGCTTGATGATGTATCGGTGTTCGGTGCCCTTCGATGATACTTGAGGGTTTGTTACCTTGCATAGTGTTCAGGTGCACTCTTTTAGTGATGGTGTTTTGCCGTGAGGCCAAGAGGAGGTGCAAGGGCTGTCTCGGCGGAACGTGTTTCCCTACGACACAGTTTGCGGACCTCCTTGTCACGACATGGCTATGCGGTACGAGACCATGGTATAGTGGTTACGACGCTCCTAGCTGTACAAGGTGCAGAGTGATTACAAGGCAAGATGATGACTTCTTCTCCATTTCTTCTCGATGTAGGATCTACTTTCGATTGGTCCAATGAAGGTAGCCCCTGCTCCTCACCATCTGATCTAGTGTTGATGGGGTTATGTTCTTGCTGATGCTTCTTGTCGCAATTCCTTTATGTCCTCTCTCTTCCTCTCTCCGTGTGCGCGCGCGTGTGTTCCATTCTTCGGTTGGCTGCTACTTCTGGCATCGATCATGTCCGGTGTGTGTCTGTGTGTCATAGTTTACCATATCGTACCAGACCGTCAGTCAAACCGGAAAAAAACTAGAGACGACAATCCCAACGATTTTTTAAGCACAAAGGACCGAGCTGCAACTAGACCGGTGAGAATCGGTCAAACTGGTGCGTTTTTCGTGAAAACGGCTAATAAATGGGCTGTCGAACTAGTGTAGAGAGAAAAACAGAAAAATACTATTGCATGTAGATGGATTTGAGGGATTCGATCTTAGGTCATTGGCATTGCCCTATCCTTGGGCTGATAATCACCTCAACTGCGTTTCTTTGTTGTTCAATAGAGCAAACCATTGCTATTTAACCCTATTTTTCATTCTATATTAGTATAGATTATTGCTCTAAATATATTATTGTTTGTAGAAAACTAGCTATCGAACGGGTGAACCGGGTCTGACCGGTAAAAATCAGAACCAAATG
The DNA here is from genome assembly GCA_039707655.1 of Elymus sibiricus. Classification (NCBI taxonomy): domain Eukaryota; kingdom Viridiplantae; phylum Streptophyta; class Magnoliopsida; order Poales; family Poaceae; genus Elymus; species Elymus sibiricus. The sequence goes on from CM077667.1 coordinate 23,598,490, forward strand.
CCTTACCGGTTAGACCACCGCTCTGTTTTTTTTTGTGTGTGTCATATGCTACATTTTGTCAGAGAGAGAGAGAGAGAGAGAGAGGAGTTTGAAAAAAAAAATAAGATGATTGTCTCGATGGGCACTCACAACGTCACAATCACCAATAAAAAAACAATGGCACATGCACGGCTTGGAGATTTCTACAATGTGCCCGTAAAAAAAAGTACTACAATACAAAGTCAAGTTGATTGATCCAAGACTCTGTTTTCCTCTCGAGGTTAAGAATCAGGTTGACATTGATCAGATGCATCAACAGAAGAAACAGGCAAAACAGTCCAAGGGAAATGGACCACGGTAAAAAAAGAGAAATGGACCAGGCAAAAAACTGAAGCCCAGTTCGAAATCCATCAGTGGGGAGATGGGCTGAACAACCGAAAAAAGGGGAAACATGCAACTAAGTGAAGCCCAGTTTGAAATAAAGGAAAAAACAGTCCAGCAAAATAAATGAAAAACAAAATATATCAGAGCCAGGTTTCGATCCTGGGACCTGTGGGTTATGGGCCCACCACGCTTCGGCTGCGCCACTCTGATTGTTTTGTTTGTAATGGGACATCCAATTTATTTATCAATCAACTCACGTTCGTTCAACGTTGACTTAGAAACGTGCGGCCGGCTTCAGGGTGGAGGCGGAGTGGCAGGAGTAGTGGTAGTAAATATTTTCAGTGTACCACTACGTTTTGGTGGGCATGCATGCCTGGAATTCTATTTTACTTGCACTTACCAGCGGTTTTGGTTGACTGGTTGGTTCAAGACTGCAACTGCCATTGAGATGCGCTGGCACCAAAGATTGCGTGTCGGCAGAGACGACTTTGAGCTCTTGACTTGGGTTTCCGAGCAGCTATTAGCTACACTTCTTCAATGGCGGCATCGAAGATCGTGATTACATTAGTTACGTTAATCTAGATGTTCAGAGAATCTGTTGACTTGACACACTTGTCGCTGCTACTCGAGTATACTTAACTAGGAGGAGCAACCCAGCCACAACCACAAACAGAGATTGAATCATTTCTTCAGAACTGAATCCGGAAAAAGCAGGATAGGATCGTCCGACCAACCATGAAGCGTTCATCTTCTTCTCCGTCCTCGCTCGCACGCACCATGGCAATGCTCCTGGTGATCGTGTGCTGCTGCTCCATGCTGCCATTCCCATGCCCCGCCGTTTGCAAAGGTATGCAACCACGCGTGAGTTCTACTTCTTATATTTTTGAAGTGGATGCCCGTTTTGACATATAATTTGTTGCCATGGCATCAGGGGGTGCATTTGGCGACTTTGGTCAGGGGGCTAGGGAGGGGCAAGGGGGACAAGGAGGTAACCATGTTGGTCAGGAGGGTGGAGAGGTGTCAGGGGGAGGAGGAAATTTGGGTCAGGGGTCTGGGTTGGGAGGAGGAAACCAAGTAGGCCGGACGCCTCCGGCACCGCGGGGTAAAACACCGAGGAACCACAGGTGATGTGATGGTTCCTTCTGGTCTGCTTCTATCTTTAGAAGTGCAGCCTTTTGGTTGTAATCTGTGTTGTGGTTCCCAACTTTGTTAAACATTTGTATCTCGTGCTAGTATTTTTATTTTTTTGCGGGCATGTATATCATGCTATTAGGTTAACGTTTTGCCCCATAGTGGTTGTTCGAAAGCCAACATTCACGAAGGGTTTCTTGCAAAAAAAAGAAGGGTTTCTTGCAAGTGCTCCAAATTGCAATCCTCTTCAATTTTTTTCTTTTCTCCCCATTCGCCCTTTTTGCCGCTTGTACAAATTGGTTATTTTTCAGAAGCAATAAATTAGAATGGGGTTAGTTTGGTTGTAGAAACATATATGAAACTATCGATTTCGTCTGGTGAGGCGAGCCCGGTGATCACACATGCTCTTCATGTACGATCAACATTGATGTATGTGCCTTATAGTGTTGAAGTGGGGTACTCACGCTATTGGGTATACAAGGCGTATTTTGTAATTACGAGAAATTCGGATAGACAAGGCTAGTCTCAAATATCCTTACCTTCATCTTAATCGTGAGCTAATACATGTCGTCCTTGCAACTAAAACCATGTACGACCATGTATCCATTGCAATTAAAACAAACTAGATGATACCCCACGGGTTGCCACGGGGATTTTGTAGCACTGAAGACATAGCGAATGATGATTCATAGTCGTAAAATAGCGTAACGAATCCAAAAATTACATATCAAATTGATTACCTATAGTTAGGAACAATATGTTAAGGATTTGTTATGGCACAGTTGCAAGTAGAAACTGACCAAACAGTACTAAAGGGAGTTTTTCATTATTACAAAGGAATGCTGACTCTATTGATAACCAGTTTAAAATCTAGGCAACATAATTACTAATTTTACGTACAAGCCATAGTGTAGTTTGTATGAAGCTACATGCGTAGTTGACGATGTAGCATGAGAGGTCATCTCATAAGTAATTTCAGAAGGAAATACCAGAGAACATTGCATTCTTTATATGTGATGTGCATATGAACATTCGGAGGAGTTGATGTCAGGCCTCTATAATAAGAGAAAGGAATGTGAACGAGAAGTAGGATATATGAATATGAAAAAATATATGAGATTTTTTCTATTTTTCTGATGTAAAAACATGTAACATGTATTTTACCCTCAAAGTTACATATGAAATATAGAATGTAACTAAGTCTCTCTATTATCAATGGGGAGTTGGGGATTGTACGTTGGTCCGTCCACCCCCCTCCCCTCGACCCTCCCTCCTCTCACGCAAAAGAAAAATCACCCCCCTCTAATCTCTCCTCACGCCAAAAAAACCATCTCTCTCCCCTTATGCAAAAGTAAAAAAAAATCTCATTTCCAAATAACAAGGAAAAATAATATCATTTCCAAAAATAAGGAAAAAATCTCAACTGAATCAAAGGTTCCCCCAAGGGGTTGGCTAACTTGGGGAAGGGGCTGCCCACAAGGGGTACACCCCATCCAGGGTCGGTTGAGCCCCAAAGGTGTCCGACACACTTCCCCTACCCTATGCAAAGGGAGGGGCGCCTCAGTGGACCTAAGGTCCATGTAGGGCTGCCCCAGTGGGGCCAAGCCAAGTTGCTGCCCTATGTGACGTCGTATTACACAATTATTCCTTCACGGAAACTTTTCCAATTACCCGATTTTACCCGGTTTTCTACGAAACATTTTTGGTTATTCCGGAACACTTCTGGTTCTCTCTCAAAACTATTTCCACTGACTTCGTAACTTTTCTGGTCACTTTGTAGCAAGCTCCTAACCATCTAGTACTCAACAGATCGATGACCCTTCAGTGTGTGACCCTGTAGGTTCGGTGAAATATAAAAATGAGCGAAAAATCCGTCGCCAATGATAAATAGCAGAACCATGGACATCCATATTGATCCCTATACTCACTAGAATGATATTCGAGTGAACATATAGTTATTATGTGCTATTCCTTTCTTTTCATGATACTTTACAAAACCCGAGGTGAGATATATCAGCATCCTATGAATTAACACATGATCGCCATGTGATGTCATGCAAGTGCATATGACTGTTGTAGCACTTTCTTCATAAGTAGAGTGTCGAACCCACAAGGAGCGGAAAGGAAGGCACAAAAAAACCCACAACTATGTTGTCACTTATGAGTTTCGTATGCACCCAAACAAGAATTTGGATATAGTCTACTATATCGGTTGCTAGGGGAACGGAAGTGGTTTAACTAAACTACAACCTAGAAGGTAAAAACAGGAAATGAAAAACACCAAGTTAGTTAAACTGGTGCTTGAGTAGTAAAGCTTTCTCAAGGGTTCCGAAATCATCACTACTAATATGACATGCACAATAACTGTGGAGCAATGCTCGTATCCCTAATCCAATTTTGTTTGTGCATAAGTGGGTGGTTTCCAGTATAGAACATGTTCTACCCTAGGTAAACTTCATGCCACACACGCCACCAACTGTAATTTCCCCATGCCGGTTATCACATATAGTTAATTAAGGGCTTCCTCTAAACCCTAAACCCTACAATGGTATTGCAAAGGTATGAAATCAAAAAATTTACTGTCACCTCTAATTACCTTGACATCCTAACCACTAATTACCTCGACATCCTAACCACTACAATGAAAGAAATATGCTTCACGACTAATCACAACAATAATACGAGTAGAGCACTCCTCTCAACATTCGTGAAGGCCACTAACTCGAATGTAAACAAAAGATATTGGATTGCTTGAAGTAAAATAATTCTAATCATAAAGAGTTCATCCATATCTCCGAGAACTAGTAGAACTCCTCAAACATATAAATGGAAGACACAAAAGAAAGGGTCAAGCTACAAGCCGACATCAAGCCGGTGAAGGGAGAAGGCATGCTGGTGATGGAAACTGCAATGCCAGTGGTGGTGGTGGTGATGGTGGCACCGACAGTGGTGGTGACGTGATGGAGATGGCGGAGCCTGGTGCGTGCAGTGGTGGAGCCTCCTTTTCTTCCCTTGGACTTGTCCCTTCTTCTAGGGAGGTGGATATAAAGCAGAAATGGAGATTGATCTTGGATGACAAAGGCTTGTGGATGACGACGACGACAACTACGGTGTGAAGGGGTATTTATAAGACCTCTTCCCAAGCCCACTCCATGGATGCAAGTTGTATCCTTTGATACAAGGGCAGAAGGTGAGCGAAATCCTCTCTCAAACCATTCCTATCAGCCAAGGATAGCGTGGGAAAAAACAAGGACGAAATTGGTGAAAAATCCCATCCGAAAGGCAACTTTCAGAGTTGTGTGGGGCGGTATGATTGCCGGTACGAGCAGCCATGCTTGTACCAAACGTCGTCTTCGGCTCGGAACTCCTTCGTTAAAATGGGCACAACTTTCTCATACGAACTTTACTTTTGACATTCTTGGGATTGTTGGAACGCGAAAGCGAATCCGACACAACGGTAGTATTAGATACTGATTTGGGGCCATTGATAAAAAATCATTTTTACCTTCTGGAAAGCCTAAGTCTGGTCTTGGAGGTCATCCTTAATGAACCCATATTTGGCCATTTCATCGTTCTTGGTCCTAGGTTGCTCCAAAACACCTCTAGACACAAGAAAACAAACAAATCAAGTAAAAATCAAATGAAATACTAGTTATCCAATGCTCATAGTGAAAAGGGTAAAAACCGATCATGCATAATGGACATATATTTGGTTGAATGAAACATGATATATGAAGAGTACATGCAATAAAGTAGCTCAAAAAATGCGTAAAATGTAGAGCCATCACTATGCCAGTTTCCTCGTTACCAGTCTTGTTATCTTTTCTCATTCCCATGATCCTGCACCCACGTCAACAAGTCACCCGGTATCTGGACATACGATCATGCATACCATCACATCGATAGGGCTCTAAGAATATCTCTCCATCATAGGAGAAGCAAATCCCAGTCTTAAGCTATATACTCCCTCATCATACTATTCTAATGGACATGTAAGTTGTCGTTATGATCACCCTATTACGGTTAACGTTAGAACAACCCCAAAGTGCATAGTCCAGTATGGAGTGACTCGATACTCTCATGGTCTAAGGAATTATGCAAACTCTAATTTTACGGTCTTATATACCATAAACTTAGTGTTATACTCTCATCATCCAGTATAAAAATCATCTGGGTCAATTCAACACGAGATGTCTTCAAACATCCCGTCTCCGTCCTACAGACGTCGAGGGATCGAGCCACAAACAGAGCAGTGGCGGCAAGTGTCATCACAAGAGATGATTTGATGATCATTTCTCCTAGTTTATTATGCACGTTGTTTACTGAGGTGGAAAAATGTTAAGTTTAGTTAGCTATGTAATTGGATGTTTAATTTGATTATGCAATCATGTTGCTATAAGTATAATATATCTTGTTGTTCTATAGACATAACATAGATGTTGCGTAGACAGAGCAAATCACATCACATACGCTTAAACTAAGAAACACGTCGGTGACGATTTGAACAATCACATACAATTGTTTACCATCAAGTATTTGCCCACAACACACACACACAACTTATTAGTAGGAATCGTGTGTGTTATTATTGGTCTTTTCACACAATTCTGATTACTGACCTGTTTGCTGGGTATCACATACATCTTCTTCTGCCGAATCGTTTATGTTATTTTGACTCATAACAAAGAGTCATCTGAGTGACCTGTTTGCCAGGTATCACAGACATCTTGTTACGCCAATTCGTTTGTGTTATTTTGGCTCATCGCAAACCGTTCATCCCAATGACATGTATGCCACATATTGCACCCATCTTGATATGTGTAATCGTTTGCGTTATTTTGCCTCATAGCGAACAGTTCATGCGGATCAACTGTATGCCACGTATCGCACATGCAACTCTTATCTGAATCATGCATGATGGATCAGCCGTTGCACACAGTTCATTTAATTGGAGACGGTTTTATAACCATACCGTTGCGATTCATGCATCACACACAGTTTGGTCGAAGGCTCTCGTATACATGTGTCGTCTTAGGACCTTCCTGCAATAGTGTATGCTGCAACTCAGTTGGGGGGGGGGACTTTCCACCTGGATTGGGCCTCCTCAGGGGCCATGGCTCACTCGGATGGTGGTGGTTGTTGCCGGTGGGGTGTGTGGTATGGCGGTGGTTGCGATTTGTGGTCCGTGGCCGTTGTTTGGGTTTGTGTGGCAGCCGTGCATGATCAATCGACCTTTTGTTAGCGCCGGTGCTCGGTAAACCTGGGCATACCCCGCGCCAGGCTGGGCTTCAGAAAGCCCGAACCGAAAATCCTAAGCCCGAGCCCGGCCCCGCCCGGCCAAAAAAATCAATTTTTCAGGCCCGAGCCCGGCCCGAATGAACTAAAAAGATGGATTTCGGGGTGGGTCGGGCCGGGCCTCCGTGTAAAAGTGACGTTTTCTCAAGCCTGAGCCCGGCCCGAAATTACTATCGGGCCTAGTTTTGAAGCCCGAGCCCGGCCCAAACACAAAGCCCGGCCCGGCCCGAGTTTTTTGGGCCGGGCTCGGGCCGGGTCACCGTGTCGGGCTGCCCATACCCAGGTTTAGTGCTCGGGATGAGTGACTATGCCATGAGGTGGGGCAGGGGGGCTATTGATGGACCTAGCGAGGACGCTCGCTGCTAACTAGCCAAAGAATGATGAGGTCTCGCACTGATCTGCTCTTCTGGATTTGACAACCGAGATGATGTTGTTAGGTCATGGATGAAATGCTTCCGGCGTCCCTCGGGTGGTGTTTCCTTCCTTCCAGGCGTCAGTTTGAACTTCCCGTACCGCGTTCTAGTTATGCTTTGTGCAAAAGCATAAACTCCATATTGGATCGGACAACGATGATGTCTTCAATGTCGTCGCTCCCTTGGGGAGTTGTTTTTGATTTATTGATCCTTGTCGGTCGTTGGCGTCTCTTTTGGGCCATGTTTGGTTTGTTAGCTCTCATTGCAGGCATTTGGTGGGGGCGGTGGAAGTGCTTTGTGGCTACCGCCGATACCTTGGTAATCTTAGTTCTGTTGGTCAACCTACTCTCATAGGTGATTATGAGACGATGAGGTATCCGTGTGCGGTGCCCTTCGATGACACTTGAGGTTCCGTTACCTTGCATAGTGCTCGGGTGCACTCTTTTAGTGATGGTGGTTTTCGGTGAGGCCAAGAAAAGGTGCAAGGGCTGTCTCGGCGAAATGCGTGCCCTATGACACAGCTTGCGTCTCTCCTTGTCACGATGTGGCTAGGCAGTGAGATACCATTGTATAGTGGTTATGATGCTCCTAGATCTACAAGGTGCAGAGTGATTGCAATGCAAGATGATGACTTCTTCTCTATGTCTTCTCGATGTAGGATCTACTTTCGATTATGTTCTTGCTGATGGCTGCTTGTCGCAACTCGTTTCTGGTCCTCTCTCTTCCCCTATCTGTGTGCGTGCGCGCGTGTGTTCCATTCTTCTGTTGGGTGCTACTTCCGATATCGATCATCTCCGGTGTGTGTCTGGGTGTCATAGTTTAACAAATCGGACCAGACCGCCGGTCGAACCGGAAAAAACCAGAACCGACAATCCTAACGGTTTTTAAGCACAAGGTACCCACCTGCAACTAGACCAGTGAGAACTGGTCAGATTGGGACTTTTTCGTGAAATCGATTCATAAACCGGGCTGTCGAACTAGTATTTTCTGATCAAAACTGAAAAGAGATACTCAAACTTGAAAGTAACACTACTGCAATAAGTTCCTAGTTGTACGCATGAGGATCCTAGGAAGAGAGAGGAGCTCCAAAACTCGATGACCACTCAGAATCACCAATGCACTAACAATGGTACGTGCACAAAATACATGGCTTGAAAATGTGTACAATGCTTCCGTAAAAAAATCGACAATACAAAGTCAACCTGATCGATCCAGGAATCGTTTTTTTTTTAATTTTTAAAGTAGGTATGTGTGTATGATATTTGCATTCTAGTCCGATTCCTAGTTGTGCGACCGAGTTGAGGGTCGCCTCTGCAGCGAGCTTTGCATCTGAACTAGTACAGCTGCTCAGCAATCACTAACAGCTTGTAGTGGAGGCGGAGTTGTTGGAGTACTAGAAGTAAAAAAAAATACGTGTTCGTGGCCATGCATTCCCCGACCCCTCAGGATGAACGTCTACGTTACTTAGATTTACCAGTAGCTTCCCTTGACTGGTTCAAGCCTGCAACTACGAGTGAGATGCACTGGCAGCAAAGATTGAGTGTCGCCGCCGAGGACTTTGATCGCTTGACTCAGGGTGTCCTAGCATCTATTGAACACTAGACTTGTTCTATGGGAGCATCAAAGATCGTGATTACATTAGGTTAATCAAGATGTTCAGTGAAACTGTTGACTTGACACACTAGTCGTCGCTGTTAGAGCACTACTTAACTAGGAGGAGTAACCCGGCCACAACTAGGGTGCCTAGGCACCCGGGTCCTAGTTTTGATTGTACTAGGAAACAAAACATTTTAAAAACATTTTGACATGAAAACTTGCAAGAACCTATAAAGTTTGACCACCTTTGATGCTGCAAAGTTTCAGATTTTTTTAAAATGTTTTCCTATTTTTTTGATTTTACTGTTCATAGAGGGTGCCTAGGCACCGGGGTGCTGTTACACCTTTCTCTAGATCGAAGAGAGTGGATTTTCAGCTCCCGGGTGCCTAGGCACCCTCTGTGAACAGTATAATCAAAACAAATAGAAATAAAAATCGAAAAAATCTGAAACTTTGCAGCATCAAAGATGACCAATGTTTCTAGGTGCTTGCAAGTTTTCATGCCAAAAAAACATTCGAGGAGCTGTACACACAAAAAACATTTCAGTGATTCAAGTTTTGAGCACTTTTAGCACTGAAATCTGAAACTTGTTTGTACACATTTCTCTACATGATATTTTGACATGAAAACTTGCAAGAACCTATAAAGTTTGACCACCTTTGATGCTGCAAAGTTTCAGATTTTTTTAAAATGTTTTCCTATTTTTTTGATTTTACTGTTCATAGAGGGTGCCTAGGCATCCGGGTGCTGTTACACCTTTCTCTAGATCGAAGAGAGTGGATTTTCAGCTCCCGGGTGCCTAGGCACCCTCTGTGAACAGTACAATCAAAACAAATAGAAATAAAAATCGAAAAAATCTGAAACTTTGCAGCATCAAAGATGACCAATGTTTCTAGGTGCTTGCAAGTTTTCATGCCAAAAAAACATTCGAGGAGCTTTACACACAAAAAACATTTCAGTGATTCAAGTTTTGAGCACTTTTAGCACTGAAATCTGAAACTTGTTTGTACACATTTCTCTACATGATATTTTGACATGAAAACTTGCAAGAACCTATAAAGTTTGACCACCTTTGATGCTGCAAAGTTTCAGATTTTTTTAAAATGTTTTCCTATTTTTTTTGATTTTACTGTTCATAGAGGGTGCCTAGGCACCCGGGTGCTGTTACACCTTTCTCTAGATCGAATCATTTCGTGAGAGCTGAAGCTGGGAAGATAGGATCATCCTACCGACCATGTAGCGGTCTTCTTCTTCTCCGTCCGCACTCGCACGCGCCGTGGCAATCCTCCTGGTGATCGCGTGCTGCTGCTCCCTGCTACCGTGCCCATGCTCTGCCGTTTGCAAAGGTACGAAACCATGCGTCATTTTTTTTTTTTGGAAAAGGTACGCGTCATTTCTTGTTCTTACATATTTTTGAAGTGGATGCCCATTTTGACATATAATTTGTTGCGATGGCATCAGGGCATGCATTTGGTCAGGGGGGCAGGAAGGGCCAATGGGGACCGGGAAACCAATGGCCAGGGGGCTGGGGAGGAGGAAACCATTATGGTCAGGGAGGTGGTCAGCGGCAATGAGGAGGTGGAAATTTGGGTGAGGGGGATGGGGGGGGGGGGGGATCGGCGAGCATAAGGAATACAGGGGGCAGCTGGCGGAAACCATGTAGGCCGGATGCCTCCGCCGCCACGGGGCAAGACGCCGAGGAACCACAGGTGATGTGACGGCTGCTGCCATGCATGGCCTTGATCTGGCGCCATCGAGTGTTACTGGAAGCTGATTGCTGCTGGGCTTCCGGGAGGTGGCTTGGGAATGATACTTCTATTTTTTTTTTGAACAATGGAATGATACTTCTATCACTAGAGCAAGTGTCGTTTTGATTGTAATTTGCGCTGTGATCCCCAACTTCTTTAAACATTTGTATCTTTGGTTGGTCGGTTTTGGCCTCATAGTGTTTGTTCAAGAGCGACATTCACAGTGGGTTTCTTACTAGTGCTCCAACTCGCAACACCTCTTTAATATTTTTACGGGTTACAACGGGTTACTAAAGTGTACGGGTTCGGTGACCGTTCTCAAGGGTTGCTATTGTACGGGTTCGATGACCGTCTTCAATGGTCCTTTAATAAAATATAAGAGCGTACAGAGGGAGTACTACATAATTATAGTCCCAGTTTACAAGGCTGTAGTGCCCAGCTGATCGGCGTAGCATCTAGCACTGGCAGCTTATAGCGGAGGCGGAGTGGCGAACTAGTATCCCTCCGGTCCTTTTTAGTCTGCATATTAGCTTTGTTTGAAGTCAAAGTATCTCTACTTTGACCAAATTTATAAAAAAATTATCAACATTCACAATGTTAAATCAATACTGTTAGATTCATAACGAAATGTAGTTTCATGGAATGTATATTTGGTATTACAGATGTTGATATTTTTCAATATATATTTCGTCAAACTTTGTGAAGTTTGACTTGACACAAATCTAATATGCGAACTAAAAAGGACCGGAGGGAGAAGTATATTTTTCACTGTACCACGTACGTTTTTCTGGCTATGCATCATATGCCTCGATCGCCCACAATGAATGTGTACGTACAAATTCCACGTTACTTACACTTACCAATTACCAGCAGTTTTGATTTGCTTGACTGGTTGAAGCCTGCAACAATGATTGAGATGCACTCACAACAAAGATTTTGCGGATTTGCTATTTCTTAGATGCCTGGAATTCCTTTTCGCGCCAGTCACTGGTGGATCGCGGGAGGTTTTCATGGGTGGTGCCAAGCTTAGATGGATGGCGGAGCCGGTAGCCAGCAAGGGTGAGGTTGAGGGGAGGGCGGGGCGGCGAGGCGGTGCGTATTTTATATGTCTATGGGATGCCGCAATACAAATGTTCATTTTATATGTCTATGGGATGATTTTGATTCCAAACAAAGTGGTTGTACAATGGCTGGAGTGCGGCTATGTGCTTCTGTACTGCGGCTGTAACACTACTGCCGCCCAGCTGTCAAATGTTTTTACATCATCTGTTGGAGTAGTAGTTTTACATCATCTGTTGGAGTTGGGTGTTTTTTGATGATATAAAAAGCACTTTTTGATCTAAATTATACATATAGCACTTTGCATCTCTATTTATACACCATCTATTGGAGATGCTCTTATAAACATGCAAGCGGGGGAGCATTTCTACAGTTTGGATGCATGTTAACAGTGGGATTTATTATATTGTCAACAAAAAACTGTTAACTCGCTGTGGGGTATATTCGGTTTTGTATTAGTTGGGCATTCAAAATATAGTTAAGTTGATTCCACTTGTCTTTGTCATATTTTAGTGTATGGCATGAATTCATAGAATGACTATGTTTTTACCTATGTCATAGTTGTAAACGTCTTAGTTCAAACTGTAATATCCGATATGAAGTAAATGCTATTGTTTTTTTGAAGTTGTTGATACATGAATCAGGCCATAAAACATAGGCCCACCACATAATATGTTAGGAATGCGTACACCATGATGAGATTTAGTCACATTCTCAGTTGTTAACATGCAAGTTCAATAAGAAGTCTTAACCTCTAGAGTCCAGAATAAACTGGTTCTAGATTTTGTATGGTGCCATATGTTTTGTTCATGTCATTTCCATGCATTTTAATATGTGATGTTAACAAAAGAAGTCTAATAAGCTGCTTACTTGTCATTAGAGTATATTCGGAAATTCTTTCCGAAATGCGACATGTAAGCATAAATGCAATGGAAGACATTAAAGAGTCATTTTCGCATTAAGAATAGTTTTGCAAATAATATACTAAGTTTAAGCCTAGTGTAGTATATCATGGTCTCGGTTTACTTTCTGTTTTCGAAAAGATTATATAATATAAGCCGAGCTTTATGTGGGCCACACTCGTCTTATAGGCTACACTGTCACCTCCGCGATGGCCACGTGGCAAGAAACTTTGCCAAGATAGGTTTGTAAGCCAAACTGTTTTTGTGGTATATGCCGTGCATTTTCTGAAAGCCGAGTATTTTTTTTATTCCGCTCAGCTTATAATCATCTTACCGAGGACACTTTTTTTGCCATTTCTTCTTTTGATACTCGGCTTACATGCTTATAAGTCTGAGTACACATAAATTTATGCTCGGCTTACTTCCAGATATATCCCCCCACACACAAAATTGCTTTCAGGCTGAGAAATTATGGTCGAGCAGCCAAATAAGGGCATGGCCAACGGCCACGCTGGACTGCTGCCCCAACTGCCACATCAGCCTAGATTCCCCAGCTGAAGAAAGAGATATTGCCTGCAGGCTGAGAGGGGATCAGAGGAAGCAGCCTCTTCGGTGAGAAAAGCAGCTACCAAGGGAAAAAGAAAGCAGAAAGAGGATATGGGATGGGAAAAAATAGAGAAAGAGGGCAAAGTACTGACATATGTTGAAGGTGGGTCCAGCAAAGGGGAAAATATTCTTGTTGGTTCCATTGTGCAAATACAATGGCCTCATTTGCTTTATCTAAGGGCATGGCCAACGGGCCACGCTGGACGGGTGCTCTAGGCGCCACATGCACATCGTCGTGCCAAACGCCACCTTCATCGAACGTGCTGCTTGAAGAGGGAAACGGACTCCTGCAGAAGAACTCGCCTCCTCCTTGACAAAAGCTACGAGGCAGTCACTCGGGCGACGTAGTGTGAGCTTCTTCGCTCTGCTCGATTCAGGACAACAGCTTGGTGATATTGTTTAAGTGTTGTGGTCTTGCATGTGTGGAAAAGTGTGGTGTGAGCTTCATCAGATGATGGTGTAAGATAATGACATCAAGAAACACTAGTAGAAAACAGGGCTTTGGTCCAGGCCTGAAATCCCATTAATCCCGGTTCACTCACGAACCGGGACCCATGGGGGCATCGGTCCCGGTTCGTGAGGCCAGGGCGCCGGCCGGGCCTCGTGGGCCACAGACACGAACCGGGACCAATGGGCCTCGCTCCTGGCCCACAACCATTGGTCCCGGTTTGTGGCTGGAACCGGGACCAAATGGTGTCCTTTAGTCCCGGTTCCAGCCACAAACCGGGACCAATGGTTGGCCTATATATACCCCCTACCCGCGAGCAGAGCAGTGCACTGCTCTGTTTTTTTGGCCGGCCGTGGGAGAGCTTTTGTGGTGCTCTAGCTCACTTCCTATGCACATGAGGTGTTTGATGAAATGCCCGAGCCACACTTAAGCTTTCTCCTCTCGAAGCTCCTTGTCCAAGCTCCATTTTCCTCAAGATTTGTCTAGGTTTGGCGGTCCGTCCTGTCCCGTCCCCGTCCTCACCGCCGTCGATCGGCCGTGCCCATCTCGGTGCCGGCACCACCGTGGTTAGCCTCTTCTTCTTATCTTCTTTCTAAAAGAAAAAAGTTCTTATTTGTATGATTTAGATAGATACTTGTGTAATTTTCTTACTTTTATTATTGTTTGTTATTATATAGTGTGATGGTTTTGGTATCCGCCTCCGTCGGCCCTCGTCCTGTCTATGATTCGGATGTGGTATATATTATCTTTTATAACTATTTGTTTTATTTAGTGTTTATGACAATTATGCCGACCAACGTGACATAGATTTTTTAATCTAGGAGGTATGTGAACCGGAAATACCAACCGACATAGAAATTCTTGTCGAGAAGTTAAATTTGGTTGAAAAAGAAAACAATTACTTGAAAGAAAAAATACAAAGAGTTGAAGAGGAGAAGATGAAATTGGAGTTGAATGTTGCCGATGTCGTCGACGATCACAAGATCAAGATGGATGCAATGCGCTTGAGATTAGAAAGATTAGAAAATATGCCATTCATACTGAGGCTTGGTATCATTATGCCGTTGGATCAATTGGTACCTTAGTTGCGGTTATGATCGCATTTGTTGTTGCATTTAAATTTTATAGTTTCAATGTATGTTTTAATTACATGCTCTAGAGAGCTATAAGTTGTTCAATAATGAGAACTATGTATGAATGTTATGTATTTATTTTGGTCACTACTGTACTTTGGCTTTAATGTGATGATGAATTTCTATTAATTTGGTCACTTCTCTATTCATGATATGCTGTAATGGTTTTTAATACACTTTATTATATAACGGACGCAGATGAACCGGCAATGGATGTACGGTGACTGACGCACCTCCGAGTATATTAAGGGCCTGCATAATTTTCTCGAAGCAGCTGAGGCAAACAAGAAGAATGGTTTTATGCATTGTCCATGTACTGTCTGTGAGAATACGAAGGCTTTCTCCAACTCTAAAACCCTTCACTTCTACCTGCTTGAGACGGGTTTTATGCCACACAATAATGTTTGGACCAAGCACGGAGAAAGAGGGGTTATGATGGAAGACAACGAAGAAGAAGAGGATGATGACAACTACCCGCCCCCTGAATACGGTGATGCTGCAATGGGGGAAGCTGAAGATCAAGAGGAACCAGACGATGTGCCCGATGATGATCTTCGCCGGGTCATTGTTGATGCACAGAGAGAATGCGAAAGTGAAACGGAGAAGTTGAAGTTCGATCACATGTTAGAGGATCACAAAAAAAGGGTTGTACCCAAATTGCGAAGATGACAACAGAAAGCTCGGTACCACACTAGAATTGCTGCAATGGAAGGCAGACAATGGTGTATCTGACAAGGGATTTAGTTCGCTACTGAAAATAATGAAGAAGAAGCTTCCAAAGGATAACGAAATGCCCGGCAGTACGTACGAAGA
The DNA here is from genome assembly GCA_039707655.1 of Elymus sibiricus. Classification (NCBI taxonomy): domain Eukaryota; kingdom Viridiplantae; phylum Streptophyta; class Magnoliopsida; order Poales; family Poaceae; genus Elymus; species Elymus sibiricus. The sequence continues at coordinate 23,613,998 of CM077667.1, forward strand.
AAAGAAGGTTCTATGCCCTCTAGGATTGGAGGTGCGGAAGATACATGCATGCCCTAATGACTGCATCCTCTACCGCGGTGCGTACGAGGATTTGAACACATGCCCGGTATGCGGTGCGTTGCGGTATAAGATCAGAAGAGATGACCCTGGTGACGTTGAGGGCCAGCGCACCGGGAAGAGGGTTCCTGCCAAGGTGATGTGGTATGCTCCTATAATACCACGGTTGAAACATCTGTTCAGAAACAAAAAGCATGCCGAGTTGATGCAATGGCACATAAAAGACCGTAAGAAAGACGGGAACTTGAGAGCCTGACGGGTCGCAGTGGAGAAAGATCGAGAGAAAGTGGAGCGACTTTACAGGTGACCCAAGGAACGTATGATTTGGTTTAAGTGCAGATGGCGTTAATCCTTTTGGGGAGCAGAGCAGCAAGCATATCACATGGCCTGTGACTCTATGTATGTATAACCTTCCTCCTTGGTTGTGCATGAAGCGGAAGTTCATTATGATGCCAGTGCTCATCCAAGGCCCTAAGCAACCCGGCAATGACATTGATGTGTACCTAAGGCCATTAGTTGATGAACTTTTACAGCTATGGAATGGAAGAGGTGTACGTGTGTGGGATGAGAACGAACAGGAGGAATTTGACCTACATGCATTGCTGTTTGTAACCATCAACGATTGGCCTGCTCTTAGTAACCTTACAGGACAGACAAACAAGGGATACCACGCATGCACACACTGTTTAGATGACACCGACAGTATATATTTGGACAAATGCAGGAAGAATGTGTACCTGGGGCATCGTCGATTTCTTCCGACCAACCATCAATGTCGAAAGAAAGGAAAGCATTTCAAAGGTGAGGCAGATCACCGGAAGAAGCCCACCGTCCGTAATGGTGATCACATACTTGATATGGTCAATGATTTACAAGTAATCTTTGGAAAGGGTCCTGGCGGACTATCTGTTCCGACTGACGATGCAGGACGCGCACCCATGTGGAAGAAGAAATCTATATTTTCGGACCTACCCTATTGGAAAGACCTAGAGGTCCGCTCTGCAATCGACGTGAAGCACGTGACGAAGAATCTTTGCGTGAACCTGCTAGGCTTCTTAGGAGTGTATGGGAAGACAAAAGATACACCGGAGGCACGGGAGGTACAGCAACGTGTGCATGAAAAAGACGGCATGCATCCAAAGCAGTATGAAGGTCCTGCCAGCTACGCTCTTACCAAAGAACAGAAGGAAATCTTCTTTGAATGCCTGCTCAGTATGAAGGTCCCGTCTGGCTTCTCGTCGAATATAAAGGGAATAATAAATATGGCAGAGAAAAAGTTCCAGAACCTAAAGTCTCATGACTGCCACGTGATTATGACGCAACTGCTTCCGGTTGCATTGAGGGGGCTTCTACCGGAAAACGTTCGATTAGCCATTGTGAAGCTATGTGCATTCCTCAATGCAATCTCTCAGAAGGTGATCGATCCAGAAATCCTGCCAAGGTTAAGGAGTGATTTGGTGCAATGTCTTGTTAGTTTCGAGCTGGTGTTCCCACCATCCTTCTTCAATATCATGACGCACGTCCTAGTTCATCTAGTCGACGAGATTGTCGTTCTGGGCCCTGTATTTCTACACAATATGTTCCCCTTTGAGAGGTTCATGGGAGTCTTAAAAAAATATGTTCGTAACCGTGCTAGGCCAGAAGGAAGCATCTCCATGGGCCATCAAACAGAGGATGTCATTGGGTTTTGTGTTGACTTCATTCCTAACCTTAAGAAGATTGGTCTCCCTCAATCGCGGTATGAGGGGAGACTGACTGGAAAAGCCACGCTATGAGCGGACTCAATAATATGTAGGGATGGGCATTCTTGGTCTCAAGCACACTACACAGTTCTATAGAATTCTACCTTGGTGACCCCGTATGTCGATGAACACAAGAATATTCTGCGCTCCAAACACCCGGAGCAGTGTGACGACTGGATTACATATGAACACATCAGGACTTTCGGCAGTTGGTTGCAAACACGTCTCATGGGTGACAACACTGTTTCTAATGAGTTGTACTCGTTAGCCAGGGGACCATCTTTGACTGTATTGACTTACAAAGGGTACGAGATAAATGGGAATACATTTTACATGATCGCCCAAGATCAAAAGAGCACCAACCAAAACAGCGGTGTCCTCTTTGATGCAGCAACCAATAGGGGAAAGGACACATATTATGGTTACATAGTGGACATATGTGAACTTGACTATGGACATGATTTCAAGGTCCCTTTGTTTTAGTGCAAATGGGTCAATCTGTCAGGAGGCGGGGTACAGGTAGACCCACAGTACGGAATAACAACAGTGGATCTGAACAATCTTGGGTACACAGACGAACCATTCGTCCTAGCCAATGATGTGGCGCAGGTTTTCCATGTGAAGGACATGTCTACCAAACCGAGAAAAAGAAAAGATAAGGAAGCGAATACATCATACGATGAGCCAAAGCGCCACATAGTTCTTTCAGGAAAAAGAGACATCGTGGGATTGGAGGGCAAGACAGACATGTCTGAAGATTATGAAAAGTTTCATGAAATTCCTCCCTTCAAAGTCAAGGCTGACCCAAGCACCCTGTTAAACGATGAAGATTATCCATGGTTACGGCGCAATAAGCAAAGGACACAAGTGAAGAAAAAGTGAAGACTTTCTCTCCACAACTATATCATTGCAGTTACATGTGAAGAAATGAAATGCCTTTTGTTACAGATGAGTTTTCGTCCGAAACCCTGATACTTCGAAAGAGATTGTCCGTTTTGTACACGAAGTGCATCCAGTTTTTGCCGTAACCCTATTAACTTTTTATAACATGCTATGTGGGTGAAATGATGATACCATGCCAACTTTCAACCTTTTCAGAGTTCATTTGTAGTGCTTTTCAATTTCAGGGTCATTTAGCTCAAAAAAATTAGTAAATGCATGAAAAATACCAAATGAAGTCAGAAAGGGTTGAAAATTGATGATGTGGCTTTGAATGGTGCATTTTGAACACACAAAAAGTCTGGAGTTCAAATTAGTTCAAAAAAATGAAATCCCTTTGTAACAGATGAGTTTTCGTCCGAAACCATGATACTTCGAAAGAGAATGTCCATTTTGTACACGAAGTGCATCCAATTTTTGCCATAACCCTCTCAACTTTTTATAACATGCTATGTGGGTGAAATGATGATACCATGCCAACTTTCAACCTTTTCAGAGTTCATTTGTAGTGCTTTTCAATTTCAGGGTCATTTAGCTCAAAAAAAATCAGTAAATGCATGAAAAATACCAAATGAAGTCAGAAAGGGTTCAAAATTGATGATGTGGCTTTGAATGGTGCAATTTGAACACACAAATAGTCTGGAGTTCAAATGAGTTCAAAAAAAATGAAATCCCTTTGTAACAGATGAGTTTTCGTCCGAAACCCTGATACTTCGAAAGAGATTGTCCATTTTGTACACGAAGTGCATCCAGTTTTTGCCGTAACCCTCTCAACTTTTTAGCACATGCTATGTGGGTGAAATGATGATACCATCCCAACTTTCAACCTTTCCAGAGTTCATTTGTAGTGCTTTTCAATTTCAGGGTCATTTAGCTCAAAAAAATCAGTAAATGCATGAAAAATACCAAATGAAGTCAGAAAGGGTTGAAAATTGATGATGTGGCTTTAAATGGTGCATTTTGAACACACAAATAGTCTGGAGTTCAAATGAGTTCAAAAAAATGAAATCCCTTTGTAACAGATGAGTTTTCGTCCGAAACCCTGATACTTCGAAAGAGATTGTCCATTTTGTACACGAAGTGCATCCAGTTTTTGCCGTAACCCTCTCAACTTTTTAGCACATGCTATGTGGGTGAAATGATGATACCATGCCAACTTTTAACCTTTTCAGAGTTCATTTGTAGTGCTTTTCAATTTCAGGGTCATTTAGCTCAAAGAATGAACTAATAGCAAAAAGAATGAACTAGAAAACTTTTATGAAACTCTAATAGCAAAAAGAATGAACTAAAAATAATCAATTAAAATATTCTGTTATGATCAACTAAAACAAAACTATAATATTCTTCAATAGCAAAAAGAATCAACTAAAAAGCTTTTATAAAACTCTAATAGCAAAAGGAATCAACTAAAAAGCTTTTATAAACCTCTAGTATTTTTGAAAATAAAATTATATAAAATTTATGCAACTAAAATTATCAAAGAATTTTTTGTTCAAAACATTAATAGCAAAAAGAATTTTCATAAAGAAATTTTTTGTTAGAAACTTTAATAGCAAACTAAAATAACCAAATATGTTTTTGATTAAAACAGACATTTAAAATAACCTAAAACTTACCAAATTGAATATAATGATAAAACACCGTAATATTAAATAGCAGGAAAAAGAATCACTCAAAAATCTATTTTTTTAGTAAAGTTATTCACAAACTAGTGATTCACACAAATTTCAAAAAATTCAAATTTAAACTATTCAAATTTGAAAACTAATGGCACTAACAGAAAGTTTATAATTTTTGTTACCTAAAAGCAAAAAGAATCACTAAAAAATAGTAAGTAGGAACAAAATAAAATAAATAAAGCAAAAAACAAAACAAAAAAATGGATTTAAAAAAAAAATGCCACCTACTGGGCCACCACGGCCTGAATACGACTAGAAACCCAACCAGCTTGTTGGGCCAAGATTCAGGCCCGCAGAAGGACCAATAGGCCCATAGGCAGTGACAGATTAGGCCCGGAGGCCTGCAGTTGAGAGGAGCTCGAGAGGGTGTGCGCAGCAGCGCTTATAAACCACTCTCGAGCTCTCTCGGCTAGCGAGGTGGGACTAAAAATTTAGCCCCGGGCAGCACCACCCTTTGGTCCCGGTTGGTGCCACCAACCGGGACCAATGCACCCCTTTAGTCCCAGTTGGTGGCACCAACCGGGACCAAAGGTCCCTGTTTCCCGCCCTTTGGGCTGCTGAAAACTGACCTTTGGTCCCGGTTGGTGGTACCAACCGGGACCAATGCACCCCTTTAGTCCCGGTTGCTGCCACCAACCGGGACCAATGCTCTCCATATATAAGCCAACAATTAGGAATTTTTAGCATTCTCATCTCGCCCCCGACGACGCCGACGAAATCGACGCCGCCAGGCTGCCCGCCCGCCGCCCGCCGTCGCCGTCGCCCCAGCCGTCGCCGCCGCCCGCCGCCCCTGTCGTCGCCGTCGCTCACCGCCCCCGTCGTCGCCCGCCGCCCCCGTCGTCGCTCGCCGTCATCGCCCTCGCTCGCCGCCCCCGTCGTGCTCGCCGTCGCCTCGCCGTCGCCGTCTCCCTCGCCGTCGCCGTCACCGTCGCCCTCGCCGTCGCCGTCGCCTCTTCCGGACTCGCGGTGACCCCCTGGTTCTTTCCCCCCTAGTACCGTGCTTGATTTCGTCCTCTAGCCGCCGTCCCCATCGAGGCCGAGCTCCGGTCGTCGCCATTGTTGCCGGGCCTCATGCTCCCGAGCTCTGCCGCTTGCAGTCGTGGCACGGTTGTGCTCCTTGTGATGCCAGGACGCCGTAGAGCCCTTCGGCAAGCCTCCTCGTGCTCTGTAGCCCCGGACCCGCTCGAGGCCGAGCTCCGTCGCCGCCTCCGTCGTCACTGTGCTCAGCTCCGGCCACCTCCGGTGAAGCCGACCGCACATATGAACGCGCGCGAGTCCCAGCTCCCCGCGAAGCCTCTCCGCCATCATTTTGGTCACCGAACGACCGTTCCCTAGCACCTCCGCCGTCTCAGGCCTCGCCGGCGACGAGCCGCGGGTGCTGACGTGTTGCTGACGCAATGCTGACGTGTTGCTGACGCATTAATTGAATTTCTAGTCCCTCCCGCCCCTACCCGACAAACGCTCGAGGCCAACCAAACCCCTAGAAGAAAACTCCGATAACTTCGACATGAGGGGGGACGTCAGACATATCGGGCGACCAACTCTCGAGGCCACCCAAACCCTAGAAAAAAAGCGTTGTCGATCTCCTACCCCCTCCCGCCCCTACCCGACAAACTCTCGAGGCCACCCAAACCCCTAGAAGAAAACTCCGGTAACTTCGACATGAGGGGGGACGTCGATCAACCCCCTCTCGCCTGGCCAACTCTCGAGGCCACCCCAAACCGGAACAAGTCTAGATATATTGAGGCCACCCCAAACCCTAGAAGAGTTGTCGAGGCCTCCCAAAATTACCAAGTTAAAAGAGCATTATCGAGGCCACCTCCCCGATAACTTTGACATGAGGGGGGACGTCGAACATGACATGAGGGGGGACGTCGGACGCCGGACATGAGGGGTGAGCGTCGTTTTCGTCTACCCCCTCCACGATAACTTCGACATGAGGGGGACGTCGGACATGACATGAGGGGTGAGCGTCATTGTCGTCTACCCCCTCCCCGATAACTTCGACATGAGGGGGGACGTTGGACATGTCATGTGGATTTTTTTTTGTTCATATAGAAAACTCCGGTAACATAGATTTATCAAGAATGCCCCCATTATGGACGTGCACAAGTTGATCCAATTTTTTCCTGATCTCATCTATATATATATTCTTCTATATGTCACATTGTCTGTCAAAGTATTGAAGAAATCCATGGCTTCATTATTAGCCGGAAGTAACATGCGTATGATGCTACGAAGCTCTTCAAAGTTGTTTTGGAACGGAGTTCCGGATAGAATAATTCTCTTTTTGGTACGAATTTCAGCAAAGGCCTTCCAAATAGCGATATTCGGAAGGCTCTTGCTGAACTTCGTAACAAAAAGCTAATTAATTATCCTATTCGGGACTTCGTTCCAAAACAATTTTGGAGAGCTTCGTACCATTATGCGCCTGTTACTTCCGGCTAATGATGAAGCCATGGTTTTCTTGAATCCTATGACACTAGACAACGTGACATATAGAAGGGTAGATGAGATCAGGAAAAATATGGACCATTTTCTGCACATTCAGAATGGCGCCATTTTGTTAATTATATCCCTTAAAGGTTAAGAGAATCCCTTGTTTGACATTCATGAGAGAGGCGGTCCGGACGTCGGACATTCATGATAGAGGCGGTCCGGACGTCGGACATTCATGTTTATATATTAATTGCCATGTTGTAATATTTGCAGAAACTAGGGATCAAAGAGACTTGGAATAAGAACAGTTGTTGGGGGAGATAATCCTTGCCGGACGTGATGTCTTGTCGTTTCTCAACGACACCGATGGTCTGGAAGGAGAGGATGACGGCTCCGGTGATCGAACCGTGGAGGAGGAAGGACATGATCATGATGGCTCCGGTGACCGAATGCCGGAGGAAGAAGGAGACCATGATGACGGCTCCGGTGACCGAACGGAGGAGGGAGCTGTTGCAAAGTCCGGTGAGGTATATATATTAATTAAGCCTATGCTGACTAGCTAATTGATGCATTAATTGTTTTGGTATGTACATATATTAACTCTTCTTTCTTCTTTTATAGCCCTCCGGATCGAGCCAAACTTCGGTAACGAGACGAGGCCCGAAGAAGAGGTTGCGCAAGGATGAAAGGTTCACGATCACAGCACTCGCGGACGATGGCCATCCGATTGAACCCAAGCGGACCAAGGACGCATTTTCTGCTCAGTGCGGAGCTATTGTTAGGGACAACATCCCGATCAGCATCAAGCAATGGAATAAGCCTAAGGACGACGCCCCTGAAGGTGATTATGTCACCGATAGACAGAAAGATGATCTTTGGACCGCGCTGAAGGCAAATTTCACCCTACCGCCAGAGGAGGATCCGAATAAGCCAGTTATAGAGCCACTGGTCAACGCGTGTGCTCTTAAGAAGATGTCAGATCTATTCAGGAGGTGGAAGAATGAGTTGAAATCAAAGTTTGTCGACAAAGGGAAGATTCCAGAATTCACCGGCCGATTTGAGAAGATAAGAGAACACTGGCCCGCATTTGTGGCCTACAAGACATCGGACAAGAGTAAGAAAATGTCAGAGACAAACAAGAACAATGCTGCAAAGAAGCAGCATCACCATCACACGGGGTCAGGTGGCTACCTCAAAGCCCGGCCGTTGTGGGACAAAGCTGAGAATGACCTGATTGCTAAAGGGGTCGTACCACAGACATTGAACTGGCCAGACCATTCAAGGACTTGGTTCTTCGGGGTTGGGGGAACTTTGGACCCTGAAACAGGGAAGTGCCGTTGGACGGACGAGCAACTTGCAATACCCGTCACGAAGCTTCAGAAGTAGATCACCGCAGCGCAGGAAGGGACGTTCATTCCTGACAGAGAGAAGGACGAGCTAACTGAGGCCCTAGGGAATGCTGATCACCCTGGACGAACACGAGGCACACCAGGTTCCGTTCCGTGGAAGGTTGGGTTTCCCGACGCAGGTGGTTATAGAAGCCGGGAGAGAAAGAGGAAAGCCGAGTTGAGCGACATGCAGAAGATCAATGCAAGACTACAAAAGCTAGAGGAACTTGAGAGCTAGCAAGCTGCCGACCAACCATCTTAGCGGCACGAAGCTACCCCAGAAACTACCCCGCCATCTCAGCGGAGAAGCAGCGTGGCTTCCACGTAGACCGTTCAGCCTAACTTCACGGCTCCTATCTACCCCGTGGTTACTATCATGGAGGTTCAACATTGCGAGCTTATGACGAAATGCTGGAACCTCACTTTCAAGGCGGCTGTCGGCTCTGTTGCACCTCCTCAACCCAACGGAACTTTTCACTGCCTTCCGATTCCACATGGCTATGCTGTTGTGATGGTGGATGAAGTAATGGAGGGATTTGAGGAGCTCGAGCTTGACCACTCTACAGGTGAAGGGGAGAATCAGCTGGTTCGTGCTCTGAGGAGTACATGTCTATGGCAGAAGGAGTACATCAAGCTTCCAAACTGGACGCCTCCGCCTCCTCCTCCTCCTCCGGCGAGTCAGGGCACTCCGCCTCCTCCTCCTCCTCCTCCTCCGGCGAGTGATCAGGGCACCCCGCCTCCTTCTTCGGCTCCTCCGACGCGTGAGGGCACTCCGCCTCCTCCTTCGCCTACTCCGGCGCGTCGGAGCAGTCCGCCTCCTCCTCCGCCTCATCGGCAACGGCGGAAGACAGACGCCGCCGCTCCGGCTCCTCCGACGCGTCGGAGCACTCCGCCTCCTTCTCCGCCTCGTAAGCAACGACGGAAGAGAGACGCCGCCGGTCCGGCGGCTAGCAGTACAAGCAGAGGCGGGAGGCAATTCAGATATAGTCCATCTCTCAAGCCTCTGGAAAATTTACCATATGAGAGGACCGAGTCTGAAAACGAGGAGATATGTCGTGCCCAAGTGAGGGACCATTTTGCAAAGAAAACTCCACCTCAGAAGGAGAATCTAGATCCGGTGAAAGTGAGGCGCACTATCGATGCCCTGAAGCGACCACCACCGCCTCCGCCGGATTCCAACTTTACCACTGTATTAAAAAGACATATCAAGATGCGCGGCAGTCGGGAAGTACTTCCAGTGATGCAAGGTTAGCAAAACGAAGAAGTGGGAAAAAAATTCCCCAGCTCGGCGAACAGGCGAACCAATCGTGCCCCCCGCTCTAGGTGTATAGCCATATTGTCACTAATCATCCGGGGATGTTGCCCGGTACCAATCCTGGTGATTACCTGAGCGATGATGTACAGTTTGAGCTGTTGGAGGTGGACGAATTTAGTTACCGGTACGGGCAGCCTCTCGTCAAACCTGATCATCCTCCTCTAACAACGATGATGCGAAAATTCCATGAATGGTACATGAAAACCTGCAGCGAGTCTGGGAGGGATACTTTGACGCTAAGAATTAAAGAGCAGCACGACCTCGTTGGAATGGATCAGTTGTCTGTTGAATTTGACGAGTTATTCCAGTTATACAATCAAAAGGCCCTCGACAAAACAATCTTGACTTGCTACTGTCTGTAAGTACTACTTCTGTAATTAAGTCTCTATATATAGCTCAGCTCTTTCATTGCATGTATATATAATTATCCTCACTATATTATGCAGATTGAAGATCGTCGAATGCAGAAAAGCATAAATCTATGACATTGGGTTCATTAACCCAAATATCATACATGAGTTTACGGTTAAAAACAATGTCACACAAACCGAGGACAACTTGCTACAATCGTTGCATAAAAATCAAAACAAAGAGACAATACTCTTTCCTTACAACTTCAAGTGAGTGTTACTGTCTTGTGCATATTCGGTTTCCCTTATTACTCGAGGTTATAGTAATGTAATTGATGAGTTATGCATGCGTGCGCAGGTTTCACTTTATTTTGCTAGAGATTAAGTTTGAGCGGGGAGTAGTAATCGTCTTAGACTCGAAACGAAAAGATCCCCAGGAATATGCGGACATGACTGAAATGCTCCAGAAGTAAGTTCAATCGATCATTATCGCATCATATCGGCAACTTTGTTTATTTCCTGATATCAAGTAATTATTTTCTTTGTCTGGCAGGGTTTAAAAAGAGTTCACCGCAATTGTTCCGGCACTGCCGAGGGAGCTGCGATTTACACACCCGAAAGTAAGTACTACTAGCTAGTTCCGCGCATCTTCCATTGATTCTAGTTTCATCAATACCATTTATCATGCTTGATTATCAGTTTGATTGAACTCTATTTCTCGTAAAGTGCTTGTGGCAGGAAACCGGGAATGATTTTTGTCGATACTACGTTTGCGAGTTCATCTACAACGCGACGACCCCTAAGCGGGGCTACTCTGAAAAACAATTTCAAGTGCGTAAGCAATAATATTCACAATTTTATTTTATTGCCATGATTTGTGTTGATTTTCATTCATATATATGTATTGACCCCCTTCTTCAAATTAGATGTGGCAGATGTGGGATGAACTCCTACCACATGATCGCATATGAGCAATTCAAGAGGAATTGGCGGGATTCTTTCTTGACCACGTCATAAATAAAGCCGGAGAATACCATCTGGAATTTGACATTAGATGTTAGGAATTGTAAGAGATCTTATATTGTATATATGTAGTAGCGTCGGATAGATATACGAAAACTTGTTGTTCGACCAATCTCTCGGAGAAAGAGAGGTCGATCACTTCTCTCTGTATATGTTCATGACGATCTTGTGTACTTAATGGTTCCTTCATTTGCTTACTAGCTAGCGTGTCGAGTTCTCTCTATAGTAGCTAGCGTCGACCAAGCACGGAGAAAGAGAGGACACTTCTCTCTATTAGCTAGCTAACACAATATGAAACTCCTAAATTAACCCTACAAAACCCTAACCCCCCCTTTCAAAAAAAAAAAACAAAAACCCCAGCTCCTGCCAGATGCTGACGCGTGGATGTGATTTGGTCCCGGTTGGTGTTACCAACCGGGATTAAAGGTCCTCCTGCCTGGGCTCCCCGCAGCGGCCACGTGGAGCCCCTTCTGTCCCGGTTTGTACATTCGAGGAGTTGTACACACAAAAAACATTTCAGTGATTCAAGTTTTGAGCACCTTTAGCACTGAAATCTGAAACTTGTTTGTACACATTTCTCTACATGATATTTTCACATGAAAACTTGCAAGAACCTATAAAGTTTGACCACCTTTGATGCTGCAAAGTTTCAGATTTTTTAAAGATGTTTTCCTATTTTTTTTTTGATTTTACTGTTCATAGAGGGTGCCTAGGCACCCGGGTGCTGTTACACCTTTCTCTAGATCGAATCATTTCGTGAGAGCTGAAGCTGGGAAGATAGGATCATCCTACCGACCATGAAGCGGTCTTCTTCTTCTCCGTCCGCACTCGCACGCGCCGTGGCAATCCTCCTGGTGATCGCGTGCTGCTGCTCCCTGCTACCGCGCCCATGCTCTGCCGTTTGCAAAGGTACGAAACCATGCGTCATTTCTTTTTTGTTTTTGAAAAAGGTACGCGTCATTTCTTGTTCTTACATATTTTTGAAGTGGATGCCCATTTTGACATATAATTTGTTGCGATGGCATCAGGGCATGCATTTGGTCAGGGGGGCAGGAAGGGCCAATGGGGACCGGGAAACCAATGGCCAGGGGGCTGGGGAGGAGGAAACCATTATGGTCAGGGAGGTGGTCAGCGGCAATGAGGAGGTGGAAATTTGGGTGAGGGGGATGGGGGGGGGGGGGTGATCGGCGAGCATAAGGAATACAGGGGGGGGGGGATCGGCGAGCAAGTGTCGTTTTGATTGTAATTTGCGCTGTGATCCCCAACTTCTTTAAACATTTGTATCTTTGGTTGGTCGGTTTTGGCCTCATAGTGTTTGTTCAAGAGCGACATTCACAGTGGGTTTCTTACTAGTGCTCCAACTCGCAACACCTCTTTAATATTTTTACGGGTTACAACGGGTTACTAAAGTGTACGGGTTCGGTGACCGTTCTCAAGGGTTGCTATTTGTACAGGTTCGATGACCGTCTTCAATGGTTCTTTAATAAAATATAAGAGCGTACAGAGGGAGTACTATATAATTATAGTCCCAGTTTACAAGGCTGTAGTGCCCAGCTGATCGGCGTAGCACTTGCATGTCAAGCACCTGAAATACTGCAGCATCTAGCACTGGCAGCTTATAGCGGAGGCGGAGTGGCGAACTAGTATCCCTCCGGTCCTTTTTAGTCTGCATATTAGCTTTGTTGGAAGTCAAAGTATCTCTACTTTGACCAAATTTATAAATTTTTTATCAACATTCACAATGTTAAATCAATACTGTTAGATTCATAACGAAATGTAGTTTCATGGAATGTATATTTGGTATTACAGATGTTGATATTTTTCAATATAAATTTCGTCAAACTTTGTGAAGTTTGACTTGACACAAATCTAATATGCGAACTAAAAAGGACCGGAGGGAGAAGTATATTTGTCACTGTACCACGTACGTTTTTCTGGCTATGCATCATATGCCTCGATCGCCCACAATGAATGTGTACGTACAAATTCCACGTTACTTACACTTACCAATTACCAGCAGTTTTGATTTGCTTGACTGGTTGAAGCCTGCAACTATGATTGAGATGCACTCACAACAAAGATTTTGCGGATTTGCTATTTCTTAGATGCCTGGAATTAATTTTCGCGCCAGTCACTGGTGGATCGCGGGAGGTTTTCATGGGTGGTACCAAGCTTAGATGGATGGCGGAGCCGGTAGCCAGCAAGGGTGAGGTTGAGGGGAGGGCGGGGCGGCGAGGCGGTGCGTATTTTATATGTCTATGGGATGCCGCAGTACAAATGTTCATTTTATATGTCTATGGGATGATTTTGATTCCAAACAAAGTGGTTGTACAATGGCTGGAGTGCGGCTAAGTGCTTCTGTACTGCGGCTGTAACACTACTGCCGCCCAGCTGTCAAATGTTTTTACATCATCTGTTGGAGTAGTAGTTTTACATCATCTATAGGAGTTGGGTGTTTTTTGATGATATAAAAAGTACTTTTTGATATAAATTATACATATAGCACTTTGCATCTCCATTTATACACCATCTATTGGAGATGCTCTTATAAACATGCAAGCGGGGGAGCGTTTCTACAGTTTGGATGCATGTTAACAGTGGGATTTATTATATTGTCAACAAAAAACGGTTAACTCGCTATGGGGTATATTCGGTTTTCTATTAGTTGGGCATTCAAAATATATTTAAGTTGATTCCACTTGTCTTTGTCATATTTTAGTGTATGGCATGAATTCATAGAATGACTATGTTTTTACCTATGTCATAGTTGTAAACGTCTTAGTTCAAACTATAATATCCGATATGAAGTAAATGCTATTGTTTTTTTGAAGTTGTTGATACATGAATCAGGCCATAAAACATAGGCCCACCACATAATATGTTAGGAATGCGTACACCATGATGAGATTTAGTCACATTCTCAGTTGTTAACATGCAAGTTCAATAAGAAGTCTTAACCTCTAGAGTCCAGAATAAACTGGTTCTAGATTTTGTATGGTGCCATATGTTTTGTTCATGTCATTTCCGTGCATTTTAATATGTGATGTTAACAAAAGAAGTCTAATAAGCTGCTTACTTGTCATTAGAGTATATTCGGAAATTCTTTCCGAAATGCGACATGTAAGCATAAATGCAATGGAAGACATTAAAGAGTCATTTTCGCATTAAGAATAGTTTTGCAAATAATATACTAAGTTTAAGCCTAGTGTAGTATATCATGGTCTCGGTTTACTTTCTGTTTTTGAAAAGATTATATAATATAAGCCGAGCTTTATGTGGGCCACACTCGTCTTATAGGCTACACTGTCACCTCCGCGATGGCCACGTGGCAAGAAACTTTGCCAAGATAGGTTTGTAAGCCAAACTGTTTTTGTGGTATATGCCGTGCATTTTCTGAAAGCCGAGTATTTTTTTTATTCCGCTCAGCTTATAATCATCTTACCGAGGACACTTTTTTTGCCATTTCTTCTTTTGATACTCGGCTTACATGCTTATAAGTCTGAGTACACATAAATTTATGCTCGGCTTACTTCCAGATATATCCCCCCACACACAAAATTGCTTGCAGGCTGAGAAATTATGGTCGAGCAGCCAAATAAGGGCATGGCCAATGGCCACGCTGGACTGCTGCCCCAACTGCCACATCAGCCTAGATTCCCCAGCTGAAGAAAGAGATATTGCCTGCAGGCTGAGAGGGGATCAGAGGAAGCAGCCTCTTCGGTGAGAAAAGCAGCTACCAAGGGAAAAAGAAAGCAGAAAGAGGATATGGGATGGGAAAAAATAGAGAAAGAGGGCAAAGTACTGACATATGTTGAAGGTGGGTCCAGCAAAGGGGAAAATATTCTTGTTGCTTCCATTGTGCAAATACAATGGCCTCATTTGCTTTATCTAAGGGCATGGCCAACGGGCCACGCTGGACGGGTGCTCTAGGCGCCACATGCACATCGTCCTGCCAAACGCCACCTTCATCGAACGTGCTGCTTGAAGAGGGAAACGGACTCCTGCAGAAGAACTCGCCTCCTCCTTGACAAAAGCTACTAGGCAGTCACTCGGGCGACGTAGTGTGAGCTTCTTCGCTCTGCTCGATTCAGGACAACAGCTTGGTGATATTGTTTAAGTGTTGTGGTCTTGCATGTGTGGAAAAGTGTGGTGTGAGCTTCATCAGATGATGGTGTAAGATAATGACATCAAGAAACACTAGTAGAAAACAGGGCTTTGGTCCAGGCCTGAAATCCCATTAATCCCGGTTCACTCACGAACCGGGACCCATGGGGGCATCGGTCCCGGTTCGTGAGGCCAGGGCGCCGGCCGGGCCTCGTGGGCCATTGGTCCCGGTTCGTCTGACCCCTTTGGTCCCGGTTCCAGACACGAACCGGGACCAATGGGCCTCGCTCCTGGCCCACAACCATTGGTCCCGGTTTGTGGCTGGAACCGGGACCAAATGGTGTCCTTTAGTCCCGGTTCCAGCCACAAACCGGGACCAATGGTTGGCCTATATATACCCCCTGCCCGCGAGCAGAGCAGTGCACTGCTCTGTTTTTTTGGCCGGCCGTGTGAGAGTTTTTGTGGTGCTCTAGCTCACCTCCTATGCACATGAGGTGTTCAATGAA
Organism: Elymus sibiricus; assembly: GCA_039707655.1. Taxonomy (NCBI): domain Eukaryota; kingdom Viridiplantae; phylum Streptophyta; class Magnoliopsida; order Poales; family Poaceae; genus Elymus; species Elymus sibiricus. The sequence continues at coordinate 23,629,540 of CM077667.1, forward strand.
ATGCCCGAGCCACACTTAAGCTTTCTCCTCTGGAAGCTCCTTGTCCAAGCTCCATTTTCCTCAAGATTTGTCTAGGTTTGGCGGTCCGTCCTGTCCCGTCCCCGTCCTCACCGCCGTCGATCGTCCGTGCCCATCTCGGCGCCGGCACCACCGTGGTTAGCCTCTTCTTCTTATCTTCTTTCTAAAAGAAAAAAGTTCTTACTTGTATGATTTAGATAGATACTTGTGTAATTTTCTTACGTTTATTATTGTTTGTTATTATATAGTGCGATGGTTTTGGCATCCGCCTCCGTCGGCCCTCGTCCATTCTATGATTCGGATGTGGTATATATTATCTTTTATAACTAGTTGTTTTATTTAGTGTTTATGACAATTATGCCGACTAACGTGACATAGATTTTTTAATCTAGGAGGTATGTGAACCAGAAATTCCAACCAACATAGAAATTCTTGTCGAGAAGTAAAATTTGGTTGAAAAAGAAAACAATTACTTGAAAGAAAAATTACAAAGAGTTGAAGAGGAGAAGATGAAATTGGAGTTGAATGTTGCCAATGTCGTCGACGATCACAAGATCAAGACGGATGCAATGTGCTTGAAGATTAGAAAGATTAGAAAATATGCCATTCATACTGAGGCTTGGTATCATTATGCCGTTGGATCAATTGGTACCTTAGTTGCGGTTATGATCGCATTTGTTGTTGCGTTTAAATTTTCTAGTTTCAATGTATGTTTTAATTACATGCTCTAGAGAGCTATATGTTGTTCAATAATGAGAACTATGTATGAACGTTATGTATTTATTTTGGTCACTACCGTACTTTGGCTTTAATGTGATGATGAATTTCTATTAATTTGGTCACTTCTCTATTCATGATATGCTGTAATGGTTTTTAATACACTTTATTATATAACGCACGCAGATGAACCGGTAATGGATGTACGGTGACCGACGCACCTCCGAGTATATTAAGGGCCTGCATAATTTTCTCGAAGCGGCTGAGGCAAACAAGCAGAATGGTTTTATGCATTGTCCATGTACTGTCTGTGAGAATACGAAGGCTTTCTCCAATCTAAAACCCTTCACTTCCACCTGCTTGAGAAGGGTTTTATGCCACACTATAATGGTTGGACCAAGCATGGAGAAAGAGGGGTTATGATGGAAGACAACGAAGAAGAAGAGGATGATGACAACTACCCGCCCCCTGAATACGGTGATGCTGCAATGGGGGAAGCTGAAGATCAAGAGGAACCAGACGATGTGCCCGATGATGATCTTCGCCGGGTCATTGTTGATGCACAAAGAGAATGCGAAAGTGAAAGGGTGAAGTTGATGTTCGATCGCATGTTAGAGGATCACAAAAAAGGGTTGTACCCAAATTGCGAAGATGACAATAGAAAGCTCGGTACCACACTGGAATTGCTGCAATAGAAGGCAGACAATGGTGTATCTGACAAGGGATTTAGTTCGCTACTGAAAATAATGAAGAAGAAGGTTCCAAAGGATAACGAATTGCCCGGCAGTACGTACGAAGCAAAGAAGGTTCTATGCCCTCTAGGATTGGAGGTGCAGAAGATACATGCATGCCCTAATGACTGCATCCTCTACCCCGGTGCGTACGAGGATTTGAACGCATGCCCGGTATGCGGTGCGTTGCGGTATAAGATCAGAAGAGATGACCCTGGTGACGTTGAGGGCCAGCGGACCGGGAAGAGGGTTCCTGCCAAGGTGATGTGGTATGCTCCTATAATACCACGGTTGAAACGTCTGTTCAGAAACAAAAAGCATGCCGAGTTGATGCAATGGCACATAAAAGACCGTAAGAAAGACGAGAAGTTGAGAGCACCCGCTGACGGGTCGCAGTGGAGAAAGATCGAGAGAAAGTGGAGCGACTTTACAGGTGACCCAAGGAACGTATGATTTGGTTTAAGTGCAGATGGCGTTAATCCTTTTGGGGAGCAGAGCAGCAAGCATATCACATGGCCTGTGACTCTATGTATGTATAACCTTCCTCCTTGGTTGTGCATGAAGCGGAAGTTCATTATGATGCCAGTGCTCATCCAAGGCCCTAAGCAACCCGGCAATGACATTGATGTGTACCTAAGGCCATTAGTTGATGAACTTTTACAGCTATGGAATGGAAGAGGTGTACGTGTGTGGGATGAGAACGAACAGGAGGAATTTGACCTACATGCATTGCTGTTTGTAACCATCAACGATTGGCCTGCTCTTAGTAACCTTACAGGACAGACAAACAAGGGATACCACGCATGCACACACTGTTTAGATGACACCGACAGTATATATTTGGACAAATGCAGGAAGAATGTGTACCTGGGGCATCGTCGATTTCTTCCGACCAACCATCAATGTCGAAAGAAAGGAAAGCATTTCAAAGGTGAGGCAGATCACCGGAAGAAGCCCACCGTCCGTAATGGTGATCACATACTTGATATGGTCAATGATTTACAAGTAATCTTTGGAAAGGGTCCTGGCGGACTATCTGTTCCGACTGACGATGCAGGACGCGCACCCATGTGGAAGAAGAAATCTATATTTTGGGACCTACCCTATTGGAAAGACCTAGAGGTTCGCTCTGCAATCGACGTGATGCACGTGACGAAGAATCTTTGCGTGAACCTGCTAGGCTTCTTAGGAGTGTATGGGAAGACAAAAGATACACCGGAGGCACGGGAGGTACAGCAACGTGTGCATGAAAAAGACGGCATGCATCCAAAGCAGTATGAAGGTCCTGCCAGCTACGCTCTTACCAAAGAACAGAAGGAAATCTTCTTTGAATGCCTGCTTAGTATGAAGGTCCCGTTTGGCTTCTCGTCGAATATAAAGGGAATAATAAATATGGCAGAGAAAAAGTTCCAGAACCTAAAATCTCATGACTGCCACGTGATTATGACGCAACTGCTTCCGGTTGCATTGAGGGGGCTTCTACCGGAAAACGTTCGATTAGCCATTGTGAAGCTATGTGCATTCCTCAATGCAATCTCTCAGAAGGTGATCGATCCAGAAATCCTGCCAAGGTTAAGGAGTGATTTGGTGCAATGTCTTGTTAGTTTCGAGCTGGTGTTCCCACCATCCTTCTTCAATATCATGACGCATGTCCTAGTTCATCTAGTCGACGAGATTGTCGTTCTGGGCCCTGTATTTCTACACAATATGTTCCCCTTTGAGAGGTTCATGGGAGTCTTAAAGAAATATGTTCGTAACCGTGCTAGGCCAGAAGGAAGCATCTCCATGGGCCATCAAACAGAGGATGTCATTGGGTTTTGTGTTGACTTCATTCCTAACCTTAAGAAGATTGGTCTCCCTCAATCGCGGTATGAGGGGAGACTGACAGGAAAAGGCACACTAGGAGCGGACTCAATAATATGTAGGGACGGGCATTCTTGGTCTCAAGCACACTACACAGTTCTACAGAATTATACCTTGGTGAACCCGTATGTCGATGAACACAAGAATATTCTGCACTCCAAACACCCGGAGCAGTGTGACGACTGGATTACATATGAACACATCAGGACTTTCGGCAGTTGGTTGCAAACACGTCTCATGGGTGACAACACTATTTCTCATGAGTTGTACTCGTTGGCCAGGGGACCATCTTCGACTGTATTGACTTACAAAGAGTACGAGATAAATGGGAATACATTTTACACGATCGCCCAAGGTCAAAAGAGCACCAACCAAAACAGCGGTGTCCGCTTTGATGCAGCAACCAATAGGGGGAAGGACACATATTATGGTTACATAGTGGACATATGGGAACTTGACTATGGACATGATTTCAAGGTCCCTTTGTTTCAGTGCAAATGGGTCAATTTGTCCGGAGGCGGGGTACAGGTAGACCCACAGTACGGAATGACAACAGTGGATCTGAACAATCTTGGGTACACAGACGAACCATTCGTCCTAGCCAATGATGTGGCGCAGATTTTCTATGTGAAGGACATGTCTACCAAACCGAGAAAAAGAAAAGATAAGGAAGCGAATACATCATACGATGAGCCAAAGCGCCACATAGTTCTTTTAGGAAAAAGAGACATCGTGGGATTGGAGGGCAAGACAGACATGTCTGAAGATTATGAAAAGTTTCATGAAATTCCTCCCTTCAAAGTCAAGGCTGACCCAAGCACCCTGTTAAACGATGAAGATTATCCATGGTTATGGCGTAATAAGCAAAGGACACAAGCGAAGAAAAAGTGAAGACTTTCTCTCCACAACTATATCATTGCAGTTACATGCACTACTAGGGAAAACCTTATACACAGAATCTTATCAGCAGCGCGGGACAGGACGGAGCGCTACTGCTACTTAGCAGTAGCGCGGTCTTAATACAGGCGCTACTGCTATAAATTTAGAAGCAGCGTGGCTCGGTAGAACCGCGCTGCTACTAAAATTGACTGACCGTTCCCGCTACGCTAGGTTTAGCATTAGCGTGCTTAAAATAACCGCGCTGCTGCTAACGTGATAGTAGTAGCGCGCTTTCTTTTCATGTCGCTACTGCTAATTCTGAAACTGGCCACATGGCGGGCCCCGCTTAGCAGTAGCGCGTGTGACAAAGAAGCGCTACTGCTATATTATTAGCAGCAGCGCGTTTTTCTCCCAGCGCTACTGCTAAGCCGCATCCATACCACCTTTTTCCTCCCCTCTCCCCTCCCCTCCTCTATTCCTCACTTTCCCCTAGCTCCCACCTCCTCTCTCCCTCACTTTGCTTCTTCCTCACTACTTCTCCCCCCATTACTCTCCTTCTTCTACCTATCTTTCTCTCTCTTTATTACTCCTACCTAACTACACCAACCTCCATAATGCATCTCCTTTCTCTTTTTCCTTCCCCCTCCACTAGTTGAACTTGTCTCCTCCCAAATTAGCAAGCTAGGTAGATCTAGCTAGCATTTAGTGAAGTGACCTATGTACCACCCTAACTAGATCTATAGCCTTGTCAAGAAGAACTTTGTCCACTTTTGATCATTCCATAGGTGTGTGTGGCGACACCTATCGACATCATCATCACCGTGCTCGATCTCGAGATAGGTGATTAAAAATTTATGCTTTTGCAAGAATGGAAATATGTGTATGTGTGCGATATGACATAATCGGGCGATATGATGGAAATTGTGTGTGTGGCATGAGTTGCCGCCGAATTGTGCTTGTGAGTTGCCTATGTTTTGCCGAAATGTCGATTTATTTCCGTTTCGGCGAATTCCGGGCAAACTCTATATGTCCTATTTTTAGGCAAGGTCATGCCGAATTTTTGTATGACTTTGATGCATGCATGCATTTTTATAATCAATTTGTTTATTATTACCGTGCATGCGTTCATGATGGTCAGTGGAACGGTGGTGGACAGGTGGTTGCGGTCGGCGGTGCAGGACATGAAAGAAAATAACCTGACAGAGGTTTTATGTCCGTGTCGAAGATGCAAAGGACGAGCTTGGCTCGACCCCTATGACGATGGTCGTGTGATGGCGCACCTGCTCATGACTGGTTTCATGGATGGCTATACTCGGTGGATAATTGAAGATGAGGATGATGATGTTCAGGACGCCGACGGGGCACGCAATGACGACACGGGGCAAGACGAAGAGATGATCGATAATGGCGGCGACGAAGGGGCCGAACATGGCGGCGGGGAAGAGGCCGGACATGGCGGCAGGGAAGAGGCCGGACATGGCTGTGGGGAAGGGGCCGGACATGGCGCCGGGGAAGAGGGCGCCGGACATGGAGGCGGAGAAGGGGCCGGACATGGCGGCAGAGAAAACGTGGACTCCACGCCGCAGAATTCGTCGGTACTAAGTTCAATTGTGCGGGACCCTCATGTTCAAGCACTGCTTCGTAAGGAGACAAGTACTGAGAGAGCTGCTTCTAGAGAGGAGGCCAAGCTGCAGCAACTGGTGGTAGACTCGAACACTCCATTGTATCATGGTTGCAATCCCGAGGTGACCCGCTTGAGTTTCACGCTCGAACTCCTAAAGACGAAGGCTAAAAACAAATGGACCGACACTAGCCTCATGAGCTTCTTAGGTACCTAAAGGATGTTCTTCCCGCGGGGAATCTATGTCCTACTAGTGTGGATGAGGCCAAGAAGATCGTGTGCCCTCTTGATCTGCCACACGTTAGATACCATGCATGCATCAACGATTGCATAATTTATCAGAAGGAGCACGCGGAAAAAACAAGCTGTCCGGTGTGCAATGCTTCTCGATACAAGAAGGCCAGGAAGAAATGTCCCCAGAAAGTTGTATGGTACTTACCGATCACTCCCCGTCTCCAGCGGTATTTCGTAGATCCCAAGGAAGCAAAGCTCATGCGTTGGCACGCGGAGAGGAATAAGCCCGACGATGGAGATGATCCGAAGCTAAGACACGTCGTGGATGGAAGCCAGTGGAGAGCGTCAACGGCGAATAACGGTATTTCGCATGTGATGCAAGGAACATCGTGCTCGGCGCGTGTACCGATGGCATGAATCCGTTTGGCAACCAGAACACCAACCATAGCACATGGCCCATGTTTGTATGGATGTACAACCTCATGAAGTCGAAGTACATACACATGAGCATGCTGATTCAAGGGCCGAAACAACCGGGAAATAATATTAATCTGTATCTGGGGCTACTTCAAGAGGAGTTAGACACGTTATGGAAAACACCGGCTAAGACATGGGACGCCAACAAAGGCGAGTATTTCTATATGAGAGCCGCGTTGATCACGACGGTGCACGACTATCTCGGTTACGGATATGTCGCAGGACAGGTGTGCCATGGATATTGCGGATGCACGCGGTGCATGGATGATACGACGTCTCAGCAGCTAACGTCAAGGAAAGATGGCGGGTCTGGGAAAATCGTGTACATGGGGCATTGAAGATGGCTCGAGAAGGACGACCCGTGGAGAAACTGTGGAGATCTATTCAATGGTGACGCTGAGCATCGAGGACCTCCACGTAAGCGGAGCGGCGCCGAAATCGATGAGCTGTTGAAAAACTGGGAACAGTGCCCCGCGCCGGGAAAGACGATGAAAAAGGCGTCGGAGCCGCTGCTGAAGGTATGGAAGACGAGGTCTGTTTTCTGGGACTTGGAGTACTGGCACAAACTCGACACGCCTCATTGCCTTGATCAAATGCATATCTGTAAGAATGTCCTTGAGAGCTTGCTTGCGACACTGATGAACATGCCGGATAAGACCAAGGATGGGCCGAAGGCAAGAAAAGACTTGCAAGATTTGGAGATCAGGGCAGATCTGCACATGCCGCCCCGTAAAAAGTCAGAGGAGACAGAGACGGAGACAGAGGCGCGGGAGAAGAAGGGGAAAAAAGTAAAGGAAGAGGATTATTGCCCCCCTTCTTGCTTCACCTTAAGTCCGGCTGAGATCGATCAATTCTTCAAGTGCCTTACCGGAATCAAAGTTAGTTCCGGTTACTGTGGCAAGATAAGCAGATATCTGGACACAAAGAAGAAAAGGTTCAGCGGGATGAAGTCCCATGACTGTCATGTGATGATGACGCAGATACTACCTGTTGCCCTTAGCGGGATAATGGACAAGCACGTCTGTGACACGCTTATTGGTCTCTGCAACGTTTTCGACGTCATCTCTCGAAAGTCGATCAGTGTGAAGCAGCTCCGAAGGCTATAGGAAGAGATCGTTGTCATACTAAATGAGCTTGAGATGTACTTCCCGCCCGCGTTCTTTGACGTCATGGTGCATCTGTGTGTCCATATTGTGGACGACATAATAGACTTGGGGCCGTCATTCCTGCACAACATGATGCCGTTTGAGAGGATGAATGGGATCATCAAAGGACTCGTTCGTAACATGTCCCGTCCGGATGGAAGCATCGTCGAGGGCTATCTGACATAAGAGTGCATCTCTTTCTGCGAGAATTTTCTATATGGCGCAGACCGGCCGCCTGGTGTTGGTTTGCCCGTTAACAAGCACGATGGGAGGCTCGAAGGAGAAGGTCACTCCAACGGTCGCAGGGAAATGCATGTGGCCTACTCAGATTGACACAACGACTTTGACATAGCAAACTTGGTAGTGGTACAACACCTACACCAGGTAGATCCTTTCGCGACACTGCACAAAGAAACTATCGCAAAGAAGTATCGTGACCGGGGGGTATGCAGGACGGACGCCGAAGTTACTAGAGAGCACAACTCCACTTTCCTGCATTGGTTCAAAGAGCATATTATTGCTAATCCCCCGGAAGAGGGCTCTAAGGACAGATTGCTCATATACGCCTTAGCACATGGCCCCTCGCCCAACCTCGTCACCTATCAGGCATACGATATCAACGGATACACGTTCTACACGGAGGCCAAAGATATGGACAGTGATGATCAGAACTCAGGGGTGACGATGGTATGCATGACCGATAGCGACAACGGCGCAACTGAGAGATTTTACGAAAGGGTCGAGGAGATCTGGGAGCTTGACTACTCTGGACTGCACAACGCGATGATGTTCCGTGTCAGATGGGCTAAGAATGTCGAAAGAGAAAACCGGTATTTCACTACCATGACTATACCCGACGCCAAGAGCGGTACCGTGAACGCTATCGCAAAAAACGAGCCATGGGTACACGCTAAGCACGTGACACAATGCTTCTTCATAACCGACCCGTGCAATCCCAGCCGTGTTGTCGTGAGGAGAGGCAAAAGGAACATCATTGGAATGGATGGAGTCACCAACGAGGAAGACTACCACCAGTATGGCAACCCAATGAGGGAAGATGACGATGACGATGAAGTATACTTCAAAAGAAGAATCAATACTACATTACCTAAGAAAGATCGTACTCCATGGAAAAGGAAAAGTCACAATGAGGGGCTCAATTATTCTTCAACGAACAAGAAGGGAAAGAAGCTCACTCAAAAACGAAAATGTCGACGCTGAGGAACCGTTATCGGTCAAATGATGTAATCTATATGTTCCTATTTTGTGTACACACTTAACCGTTATGCATGGGTCAAATGATGTAATCTATATGTTCCTATTTTGTGTACACACTTAACCGTTATGCATGGGTCAAATGATGTAATCTATATGTTCCTATTTTATGTACACACCTAACCGTTATGCATGGGTCAAATGATGTAATCTATATGTTCCTATTTTGTATACATACTGGTTATAGCAGTAGCGCTTTTCCGAAAAAGAGCTATAGCTACCTGTGTTAGTAGTAGCGCTTCACCGAAAATGCGCTATAGCTACCTGTTATAGTAGCAGCGCTTCTTGGAGAAATGCGCTATAGCTACCTGTGTTAGTAGTAGCATTTCTTTTAGAAACGCGCTATAGATAACTTAGCTATAGCGCTTTTCTAGGAAACGCGCTACTGCTATGTTGACTTAACCCCCAAATCTGCTTCCCGCCTCTGCTTCTTCCCCCGAAATCCCCACTCTCTCTTCTCCCCCGTCGTCGCCGCCGGAGCCCGTGCCCTCGCCCTCGACCTCGCCGCGCCCCTGCGCTCGCCCCCGACCCCGGCACTCACCCCCGACCCCCCGACCCCGGCGACCTCGCCCTCGCCCCCGACCCCGGCGACCTCGCCCTCGCCCCCGACCCCGGCGCTCGCCCCCGACCCCCCGACCCCGGCGACCTCGCCCTCGCCCCCGACCCCAGCCCCGGCGCGCCATGCCTCCCTCCTCTGCTTCCTCCCCTCCCAACCTCGGCCGTCGTCGGGCCTGCCTCCTCGCCCCTGCACCCTCTGTAAGCCCCCCACCGCTCCTCCTCTCTCTGCTAGCTAGGGTTCTTCTGTTAATTTACTTAGGTTTTAGTTAGGGCAGTAGGTTAATTAGGTTATCTATTTAGTTATGAACCCTAGTTATCAAACTAGTAGGTTAATTTGGCTATATTATGAACCCTAGTTAGTATGAACCCTAGTTAGTTAGGGCACTAGGTTAATTAGGTTCTTCGTCAAATTAGGACAGAAATTTAGGGTTAGGTGTTTTAGGTGTAGTTAAAAGAAAAAACAGAATTGATTATATAGGTTTCTTGCATTTTTTAGTTTAAGCAATTGTTGCTATTTAAATTTTGTAGTGCTAGTTAGTTAATTAGAATTAGTATGAAACCTAGGACAGATTAGTTAAAGCAACTGTTGCTATTTAAAAAAATAGAATTTGAAGTGGACAGATTAGTTAAAGCAACTGCTGCTATTTTTTAGTTTCAAATTTAGGTAGGCTGAATTTAGTTTCAAATATTGTGAAGAAAGATGACTTCTTGCATTTTTCTTCAAGTCCTATATTTTTCTTCCTTTTATATGCAAATTTGAAGTGGACATGTGATATGTGGACATGTGATTTGGACATGTCATATTTGGAATTTGGACATGTCATATTTGGACATGTGATGTTTTGGACATGTCATATTTGAAAAATGATGATTATGTGCAGGGTAAATGATCCGAGTGGCCTATGTTTCGCTGGAATGTTGATTCATTTCCGTTCCGGTGAATTTCAGGCACTCGATATGTCCACTTTTTAGCAAAGGTCATGCCGAAATTTTCTGTGAATTTTGGCATGACTTGTGCTAGAAAGTAGGCATATCGAGTTCCGGGATTTGCTGGGAAACGGCATTCCGGCAAACATAGATCTTTTTTTATGTCATTTCTCATTTTTTTATAGTTTTAGAATTAAACGAGGAGATTTAATCATAGGAAACATGTCGAACAACGAAGAAACCGGGCCTTCTGACCAAGATGCAGACGAGATGGATTATGAGGGTGAACAACAGTACCTCGACTTTTTGTCTGCTAAGCACAGTCAAGGTTTGCAGGTCGGCCTAGATGCTGATAATGACGCCGACATCGACACTGACGGCGCCGTCACCGATGGCGGCGCCGAGACCGGCGGGGAAGATACCGGCGGGGAAGGTACCGGCGCCGATGCCGCTAACGAAAAGAAGAAGCAGAAGAAGCAGAGGATACGAAAACCTAACAAACTCGGCATCGGACGACTGGTGATCACAAAGGTGATCACAAAGTTTCGCTCTCACTCATAGTGATAGCTCTTCTCGCGTATATCGTTGTTTAGATGGATGACGATGTAGTTGCAAGTATTCGAGACTTGTATCGCTATTTTCGAGATGATGATGAGAGACCACTTTGTGTTGGATGATGATTATGATGATCACATGATTTGATGAGACTATTTGTATGTATATGCTATGATTACATTCGTGGTCTCGCAGCCATTTCTATGTGTATGCTGATGACATTTGTATGTGCTAAAGATTCTTGTATAAAGCCTGTTCAAATACAAAACAAATATGCAGATTTTTTTTCCAGAAACTAATAAAGTTAGCAGTAGCGCGTGGAGTAAAGTTAGCAGCAGCGTGCCATTACCAGTAGCGCGGTCTACTACAAGGCGCTACAGATATTAGCAGCAGCGCGCTGTTCTGGAGCTCGCTGCTCCTACGCATGTATAGCAGTAGCGCGGGACAACCCGCGCTACTGATACAGGTTAGCTGTAGCGCCGTATCAGTAGCGCGGGTTCCCGCACTACTGCTATACATAATACCCGTGCTACGGCTAGGCTTTTCCCTAGTAGTGATGTGAAGAAATGAAATGCCTTTTGTAACAGATGAGTTTTCGTCCGAAACCCTGATACTTCGAAAGAGATTGTCCGTTTTGTACACGAAGTGCATCCAGTTTTTACCGTAACCCTCTCAACTTTTTATAACATGCTATGTGGGTGAAATGATGATACCATGCCAACTTTCAACCTTTTCAGAGTTCATTTGTAGTGCTTTTCAATTTCAGGGTCATTTAGCTCAAAAAAATCAGTAAATGCATGAAAAATACCAAATGAAGTCAGAAAGGGTTGAAAATTGATCAAGTGGCTTTGAATGGTGCATTTTGAACACACAAATAGTCTGGAGTTCAAATGAGTTAAAAAATGAAATCCCTTTGTAACAGATGAGTTTTCGTCCGAAACCATGATACTTCGAAAGAGATTGTTCATTTTGTACACGAAGTGCATCCAGTTTTTGCCGTAACCCTCTCAACTTTTTAGCACATGCTATGTGGGTGAAATGATGATACCATGCCAACTTTCAACCTTTTCAGAGTTCATTTGTAGTGCTTTTCAATTTCAGGGTCATTTAGCTCAAAGAATGAACTGATAGCAAAAAGAATGAACTAGAAAACTTTTATGAAACTCTAGTAGCAAAAAGAATGAACTAAAAATAATCAATTAAAATATTCTGTTATGATCAACTAAAACAAAACTATAATATTCTTCAATAGCAAAAAGAATCAACTAAAAAGCTTTTATAAAACTTTAATAGCAAAAGGAATCAACTAAAAAGCTTTTATAAACCTCTAGTATTTTTGAAACTAAAATTATATAAAATTTATGCAACTAAAATTATCAAAGAATTTTTTGTTCAAAACATTAATAGCAAAAAGATTTTTCATAAAGAATTTTTTTGTTAGAAACTTTAATAGCAAACTAAAATAACCAAATATGTTTTTGATTAAAACAGACATTTAAAATAACCTAAAACTTACCAAATTGAATATAATGATTAAACATAGTTATATTAAATAGCAGGAAAAAGAATCACTCAAAAATCTATTTTTTTAGTAAAGTTATTCACAAACTGGTGATTCACACAAATTTCAAAAAATTCAAATTTAAACTATTCAAATTTGAAAACTAATGACACTAACAAAAAGTTTATAATTTTTGTGACATAAAAGCAAAAAGAATCACTGAAAAACAGTAAGTAGGAACAAAATAAAATAAATAAAGCAAAAAACAAAACAAAAAACTGGATATTTTTTTTAAAAATTGCCACCTACTGGGCCACCACGGCCTGAATACGACTAGAAACCCAACCAGCTTGTTGGGCCAGGATTCAGGCCAGCAGAAGGCCCAATAGGCCCACGGGCAGTGACAAATTAGGCCCGGAGGCCTGCAGTTGAGAGGAGCTCGAGAGGGTGTGCGCACCAGCGCTTATAAACCAGTCTCGAGCTCTCTCGGCTAGCGAGGTGGGACTAAAATTTTTGCCCCGGGCAGCACCAACCTTTGGTCCCGGTTGGTGCCACCAACCTGGACCAATGCACCCCTTTAGTCCCGGTTGCTGCCACAAACCGGGATCAATGCTCTCCATATATAAGCCAACACTTAGGAATTTTCAGCATTCTCATCTCGCCCCCGACGAAGCCGACGAAATCGACGCCGCCAGGCTGCCCGCCCGCCGACCGCCGTCGCCCTCGCCGTCGCCCCAGCCATCGCCGCCGCCCACCGCCCCCGTCGTCGCCATCGCTCGCCGCCCCCGTCGTCGCCCGCTGCCCCCGTCGTCGCTCGCCGTCGTCGCCCTCGCCCGCCGCCCCCGTCGTGCTCGCCGTCACCTCGTCTTCGCCCTCGCCCTCGCCGTCGCCATCGCCTCTTCCGGACTCGCGGTGACCCCCTGGTTCTTTCCCCCCTAGTACCGTGCTTGATTTCATCCTCTAGCCGCCGTCCCCATCGAGGTCGAGCTCCGGCCGTCGCCATTGTTGCCGGGCCTCATGCTCCCGAGCTCTGCCGCTTGCAGTCGTGGCACGGTTGTGCTCCTTGTGACGCCAGGACACCGTAGAGCCCTTCGGCAAGCCTCCCCATGCTCTATAGCCCCGAACCCGCTCGAGGCCGAGCTCCGGTCGCCGCCTCCGTCGTCACTGTGCTCAGCTCCGGCCACCTCCGGTGAAGCCGACCGCACAGATGAACGCGCGTGAGTCCCAGCTCCCCGCGAAGCCTCTCCGCCGTAATTTTCGTCACCGGAGGACCGTTCCCGAGCACCTCCGCTGTCTCAGGCCTCGCCGGCAATGAGCCGCGGGTGCTGACGTGTTGCTGACACAATGCTGACGTGTTGCTGACGCATTAATTGAATTTCTAGTCCCTCCCGCCCCTACCCGACAAACGCTCGAGGCCACCCAAACCCTTAGAGGAAAACTCCGATAACTTCGACATGAGGGGACGTCGGACATATCGGGCGACCAACTCTCGAGGCCACCCAAACCCTAGAAAAAAAGCATTGTCGATCTCCTATCCCCTCCCGCCCCTACCCGACAAACTCTCGAGGCCACCCAAACCCCTAGAAGAAAACTCTGGTAACTTCGACATGAGGGGGGACGTCGATCAACCCCCTCTCGCCCGGCCAACTCTCGAGGCCACCCCAAACCGAAACAAGTCTAGATATACTGAGGCCACCCCAAACCCTAGAAGAGTTGTCGAGGCCACCCAAATTTACCAAGTTAAAAGAGCGTTGTCGAGGCCACCTCCCCGATAAATTCGACATGAGGGGGGACGTCGGACATGACATGAGGGGGGACGTCGGACGTCGGACATGAGGGGTGAGCGTCGTTGTCGTCTACCCCCTCCCCGATAACTTCGACATGAGGGGGGACATCGGATATGACATGAGGGGTGAGCGTCGTTGTCGTCTACCCCCTCCCCGATAACTTCGACATGAGGAGGGACGTCGGACATGTCATGTGGAATTTATGTTGTTCACATAGTAAACACCGGTAACATAGATTTTTCAAGAATGCCCCCATTATGGATGTGCACAAGTTGATCCAATTTTTTTCTGATCTCATCTATATATATATTCTTCTATATGTCACGTTGTCTGTCAAAGTATTGAAGAAATCCAAGGCTTCATCATTAGCCAGAAGTAACATGTGTATGATGCTACGAAGCTCTTCAAACTTGTTTTGGAACGGAGTTCCGGATAGAATAATTTGCTTTTTGGTACGAATTTCAGCAAAGGCCTTCCAAATAGCGATATTCGGAAGGCTCTTGCTGAACTTCGTACCAAAAAGCTAATTAATTATCCTATCCGGGACTCCGTTCCAAAACAATTTTGGAGAGCTTCATACCATTATGCGCCTGTTACTTCCGGCTAATGATGAAGCCATGGTTTTCTTGAATCCTTTGACACTGGACAACGTGACATATAGAAGGGTAGATGAGATCAGGAAAAATATGGACCATTTTCTGCACATTCAGAATGGCGCCATTTTGTTAATTAAATCCCTTAAAGGTTAAGAGAATCCCTTGTTTGACATTCATGAGAGAGCGGTCCCGACGTCGGACATTCATGAGAGACGCGGTCCGGACGTCGGACATTCATGTTTGTATATTAATTGCCATGTTGTAATATTTACAGAAACTATGGATCAAAGAGACTTGGAACAAGAAGAGTTGTTGGGGGAGATAATCCTCGCCGGACGTGATGTCTTGTCGTTTCTCAACGACACCGATGGTCTGGAAGGAGAGGATGACGGCTCCGGTGATCAAACAATGGAGGAGGTAGGACATGATCATGATGGCTCCGGTGACCGAATGCCGGAGGAAGAAGGAGACCATGATGACGGCTCCGGTGACCGAACGGAGGAGGGAGCTGTTGCAAAGTCCAGCGAGGTATATATATTAATTAAGCCTGTGCTGACTAGCTAATTGATGCATTAATTGTTTTGGTATGTACATATATTAACTCTTCTTTCTTCTTTTATAGCCCTCCGGATCGAGCCAAACTTCGGTAACGAGACGAGGCCCGAAGAAGAGGTTGCGCAAGGATGAAAGGTTCACGATCACAGCACTCGCGGACGATGGCCATCCGATTGAACCCAAGCGGACCAAGGACGCATTTTCTGCTCAGTGCGGAGCTATTGTTAGGGACAACATCCCGATCAGCATCAAGCAATGGAATAAGCCTAAGGACGACGCCCCTGAAGGTGATTATGTCACCAATAGACAGAAAGATGATCTTTGGACCGCGCTGAAGGCAAATTTCACCCTACCGCCAGAGGAGGATCCGAATAAGCCAGTTATAGAGCCACTGGTCAAGGCGTGTGCTCTTAAGAAGATGGCAGATCTATTCAGGATGTGGAAGAATGAGTTGAAATCAAAGTTCGTTGACAAAGGGAAGACTCCAGAATTCACCGTCCGATTTGAGAAGATAAGAGATCACTGGCCCGCATTTGTGGCCTACAAGACATCGGACAAGAGTAAGAAAATGTTAGAGACAAACAAGAACAATGCTGCAAAGAAGCAGTATCACCATCACACGGGGTCAGGTGGCTACCTCAAAGCCCGGCCGTTGTGGGACAAAGCTGAGAATGACCTGATTGCTAAAGGGGTCGTACCATAGACATTGAACTGGCCAGACCGTTCAAGGACATGGTTCTTCGGAGTTGGGGGAACTTTGGAACCTGAAACAGGGAAGTGCCGTTGGACGGACGAGCAACTTGCAATAACCGTCATGAAGCTTCAGAAGTATATCACTGCAGCGCAGGAAGGGACGTTCATTCCCGACAGAGAGAAGGACGAGCTGACTGAGGCCCTAGGGAATGCTGAGCACCCTGGACGAACACGAGGCACACCAGGCTCCGTTCCGTGGAAGGTTGGGTTTCCCGACGTAGGTGGTTACAGAAGCCGGGAGAGAAAGAGGAAAGCGGAGCTGAGCGACATGCAGAAGATCAATGCAAGACTACAAAAGCTAGAGGAAGCAGAGAGCCAGTGAGCTGCCGGCCAACCATCTCAGCGGCACGAAGCTACCCCAGAAGCTACCCCGCCATCTCAGCGGAGAAGCAGCGTGGCTTCCACGGAGCCCGTTCAGCCTGACTTCACGGCTCCTATCTACCCCGTGGATACTATCACGGAGGCTCAACATTGCGAGCTTATGATGAAATGCCGGAACCTCACTTTCAAGGCGGCTGTTGGCTCTGTTGCACCTCCTCAACCCAACGGAACTTTTCACTGCCTTCCGATTCCACATGGCTATGCTGTTGTGATGGTGGATGAAGTAATGGATGGATTTGAGGAGATCGAGCTTGACCACTCTACAGGTGAAGGGGAGAATCAGCTCGTTCGTGCTCTTAGGAGTACATGTCTATGGCAGAAGGAGTACATCAAGCTTCCAAACTGGATGCCTCCGCCTCCTCCTCCTCCTCCGGCGAGTCAGGGCACTCCGCCTCCTCCTCCTCCTCCTCCTCCGACAAGTGATCAGGGCACCCCGCCTCCTTCTTCGGCTCCTCCGACGCGTGAGGGCACTCCGCCTCCTACTTCGCCTACTCTGGCGCGTCAGAGCAGTCCGCCTCCTCCTCCGCCTCGTCGGCAACGGCGGAAGACAGACGCCGCCGCTCCGGCTCATCCGGCGCGTCGGAGCACTCCGCCTCCTTCTCCGCCTCGTAAGCAACGACGGAAGAGAGACACCGCCGGTCCGGCGGCTAGCAGTACAAGCAGAGGCGGGAGGCAATTCAGATACGGTCCATCTCTCAAGCCTCTGGAAAATTTACCATATGAGAGGACCGAGTCTGAAAACGAGGAGATATGTCGTGCCCAAGTAAGGGACCATTTTGCAAAGAAAACTCCTCCTCCGAAGGAGAAGCTAGATCCGGTGAAAGTGAAGCGCACTATCGATGCCCTGAAGCGACCACCACCGCCTCCGCCGGATTCAAACTTTGTCTGCTGTATTAAAAAGACATATCAAGATGCGCGGTAGTCGGGAAGTACTTCCAGTGATGCAAGGTTAGCAAAACGAAGAAGTGGGAAAAAAATTCCCAAGCTCGGCGAACAGGCGAACCAATCGTGCCCCCCGCTCAAGGTGTCTAGCCATATCGTCGCTAATCATCCGGGGATGTTGCCCGGTACCAATCCTGGTGATTACCTAAGCGATGATGTACAGTTTGAGCTGTTGGAGGTGGACGAATTCAGTTAGCGGTACGGGCAGCCTCTCGTCAAACCTGATCATCCTCCTCTGACAACAATGATGCGAAAATTCCATGAATGGTACATGAAAACCTGCAGCGAGTCTGGGAGGGATACTTTGACGCTGAGAATTAAAGAGGAGCACGACCTCGTTGGAATGGATCAGTTGTCTGTTGAATTTGACGAGTTATTCCAGTTATACAATCAAAAGGCCCTCGACAAAACAATCTTGACTTGCTACTGTCTGTAAGTACTACTTCTGTAATTAAGTCTCTATATATAGCTCAGCTCTTTCATTGCATGTATATATAATTATCCTCACTATATTATGCAGATTGAAGATCGTCGAATGCAGAAAAGCACAAATCTATGACATTGGGTTCATTAACCCAAATATCATACATGAGTTTACGGTTAAAAACAATGTCACACAAACCGAAGACAACTTGCTACAATCGTTGCTTAAAAATCAAAACAAAGAGACAATACTCTTTCCTTACAACTTCAAGTGAGTGTTACTGTCTTGTGCATATTCGGTTTCCCTTATTACTCGAGGTTATAGTAATGTAATTGATGAGTTGTGCATGCGTGCGCAGGTTCCACTTTATTCTGCTAGAGATTAAGCTTGAGCGGGGAGTAGTAATCGTCTTAGACTCGAAACGAAAAGATCCCCAGGAATATGCGGACATGACTGAAATGCTCCAGAAGTAAGTTCAATCGATCATTATCGCATCATATCGGCAACTTTGTTCATTTCCTGATATCAAGTAATTATTTTGTTTGTCTGGCAGGGTTTAGAAAGAGTTCACCGCAATTGTTCTAGCACTGCCGAGGGAGCTGCGATTTACACACCCGAAAGTAAGTACTACTAGCTAGTTCCGCGCATCTTCCATTGATTCTAGTTTCATCAATACCATTTATCATGCTTGATTATCAATTTGATTGAACTCTATTTCTCGTAAAGTGCTTGTGGCAGGAAACCGGGAATGATTTTTGTGGATACTACGTTTGCGAGTTCATCTACAACGCGACGACCCCTAAGCGGGGCTACTCTGAAAAACAATTTCAAGTGCGTAAGCAATAATATTCACAATTTTATTTTATTACCATGATTTGTGTTGAGTTTCATTCATATATTTGTATTGACCCCCTTCTTCAAATTAGATGTGGCAGATGTGGGATGAACTCCTACCACATGATCGCATACGAGCAATTCAAGAGGAATTGGCGGGATTCTTTCTTGACCACGTCATAAATAAAGACGGAGAATACCATCTGGAATTTGACATTAGATGTTAGGGATTGCAAGAGATCTTATATTGTATATATGTAGTAGCGTCGGATAGATATACGAAAACTTGTTGTTCGACCAATCTCTCGGAGAAAGAGAGGTCGATCACTTCTCTCTGTATATGTTCATGACGATCTTGTGTACTTAATGGTTCCTTCATTTGCTTACTAGCTAGAGTGTCGAGTTCTCTCTATAGTAGCTAGCGTCGACCAAGCACGGAGAAAGAGAGGACACTTCTCTCTATTAGCTAGCTAACACAATATGAAACTCCTAAATTAACCCTACAAAACCCCCTAACCCCCCCCCCCCCCCCCTTTCAAAAAAAAAAACCCCAGCTCCTGCCAGATCGAAGAGAGTGGATTTTCAGCTCCCGGGTGCCTAGGCACCCTCTGTGAATAGTACAATCAAAACAAATAGAAATAAAAATCGAAAAATTCTGAAACTTTCCAGCATCAAAGATGACCAATGTTTCTAGGTGCTTGCAAGTTTTCATGCCAAAAAAACATTCGAGGAGCTGTACACACAAAAAACATTTCAGTGATTCAAGTTTTGATCACTTTTAGCACTGAAATCTGAAACTTGTTTGTACACATTTCTCTACATGATATTTTGACATGAAAACTTGCAAGAACCTATAAAGTTTGACCACCTTTGATGCTGCAAAGTTTCAGATTTTTTTTAAATGTTTTCCTATTTTTTTTGATTTTACTGTTCATAGAGGGTGCCTAGGCACCCGGGTGCTGTTACACCTTTCTCTAGATCGAATCATTTCGTGAGAGCTGAAGCTGGGAAGATAGGATCATCCTACCGACCATGAAGTGGTCTTCTTCTTCTCCGTCCGCACTCGCACGCGCCGTGGCAATCCTCCTGGTGATCGCGTGCTGCTGCTCCCTGCTACCGCGCCCATGCTCTGCCGTTTGCAAAGGTACGAAACTATGTGTCATTTCTTTTTTTTTTGGAAAAGGTACGCATCATTTCTTGTTCTTACATATTTTTGAAGTGGATGCCCATTTTGACATATAATTTGTTGCGATGGCATCAGGGCATGCATTTGGTCAGGGGGGCAGGAAGGGCCAATGGGGACCGGGAAACCAATGGCCAGTGGGCTGGGGAGGAGGAAACCATTATGGTCAGGTAGGTGGTCAGCGGCAATGAGGAGGTAGAAATTTGGGTGAGGGGGATGGGGGGGGGGGGGGCGGATCGGCGAGCACAAGGAATACAGGGGGCAGCTGGCGGAAACCATGTAGGCCGGTTACCTCCGCCGCCACGGGGCAAGATGCCGAGGAACCACAGGTGATGTGACGGCTGCTGCCATGCATGGCCTTGATCTGGCGCCATCGAGTGTTACTGGAAGCTGATTGCTGCTGGGCTTCCGGGAGGTGGCTTGGGAATGATACTTCTATTTTTTTTTTGAACAATGGAATGATACTTCTATCACTAGAGCAAGTGTCGTTTTGATTGTAATTTGCGCTGTGATCCCCAACTTTTTTAAACATTTGTATCTTTGGCTGGTCGGTTTTGGCCTCATAGTGTGTGTTCAAGAGCGACATTCACAGTGGGTTTCTTACTAGTGCTCCAACTCGCAACACCTCTTTAATATTTTTACGGGTTACAACGGGTTACTAAAGTGTACGGGTTTGGTGACCGTTCTCAAGGGTTGCTATTTGTACGGGTTCGATGACCGTCTTCAATGGTCCTTTAATAAAATATAAGAGCGTACAGAGGGAGTACTACATAATTATAGTCCCAGTTTACAAGGCTGTAGTGCCCAGCTGATCGGCGTAGCACTTGCATGTCAAGCACCTGAAATACTGCAGCATCTAGCACTGGCAGCTTATAGCGGAGGCGGAGTGGCGAACTAGTATCCCTCTGGTCCTTTTTAGTCTGCATATTAGCTTTGTTTGAAGTCAAAGTATCTCTACTTTGATCAAATTTATAAAAAAATTATCAACATTCACAATGTTAAATCAATACTGTTAGATTCATAACGAAATGTAGTTTCATGGAATGTATATTTGGTATTACAGATGTTGATATTTTTCAATATATATTTCGTTAAACTTTGTGAAGTTTGACTTGACACAAATCTAATATGCGAACTAAAAAGGACAGGAGGGAGAAGTATATTTTTCACTGTACCACGTACGTTTTTCTGGCTATGCATCATATGCCTCGATCGCCCACAATGAATGTGTACGTACAAATTCCACGTTACTTACACTTACCAATTACCAGCAGTTTTGATTTGCTTGACTGGTTGAAGGCTGCAACTATGATTGAGATGCACTCACAACAAAGATTTTGCGGATTTGCTATTTCTTAGATGCCTGGAATTCCTTTTCGCGCCAGTCACTGGTGGATCGCGGGAGGTTTTCATGGGTGGTGCCAAGCTTAGATGGATGGCGGAGCCGGTAGCCAGCAAGGGTGAGGTTGAGGGGAGGGCGGGGCGGCGAGGCGGTGCGTATTTTATATGTCTATGGGATGCCGCAGTACAAATGTTCATTTTATATGTCTATGGGATGATTTTGATTCCAAACAAAGTGGTTGTACAATGGCTGGAGTGCGGCTATGTGCTTCTGTACTGCGGCTGTAACACTACTGCCGCCAGCTGTCAAATGTTTTTACATCATCTGTTGGAGTAGTAGTTTTACATCATCTGTTGGAGTGGTGTTTTTTGATGATATAAAAAGCATTTTTTGATCTAAATTATAGATATAGCACTTTGCATCTCCATTTATACACCATCTGTTGGAGATGCTCTTATAAACATGCAAGCGGGGAGCGTTTCTACAGTTTGGATGCATGTTAACAGTGGGATTTATTATATTGTCAACAAAAAACAAAAAACTGTCAATATAGTTAAGTTGATTCCACTTGTCTTTGTCATATTTTAGTATATGGCATGAATTCATAGAAAGACTATGTTTTTACCAATGTCATAGTTGTAAACGTCTTAGGTCAAACTATAATATCCGATATGAAGTAAATGCTATTGTTTTTTTGAAGTTGTTGATACATGAATCAGGCCATAAAACATAGGCCCACCACATAATATGTTAGGAATGCGTACACCATGATGAGATTTAGTCACATTCTCAGTTGTTAACATGCAAGTTCAATAAGAAGTCTTAACCTCTAGAGTCCAGAATAAACTGGTTCTAGATTTTGTATGGTGCCATATGTTTTGTTCATGTCATTTCCATGCATTTTAATATGTGATGTTAACAAAAGAAGTCTAATAAGCTGCTTACTTGTCATTAGAGTATATTCGGAAATTCTTTCCGAAATGCGACATGTAAACATAAATGCAATGGAAGACATTAAAGACTCATTTTCGCATTAAGAATAGTTTTGCAAATAATATACTAAGTTTAAGCCTAGTGTAGTATATCATGGTCTCGGTTTACTTTCTGTTTTTGAAAAGATTATATAATATAAGCCGAGCTTTATGTGGGCCACACTCGTCTTATAGGCTACACTGTCACCTCCGCGATGGCCACGTGGCAAGAAACTTTGCCAAGATAGGTTTGTAAGCCAAACTGTTTTTGTGGTATATGCCGTGCATTTTCTGAAAGCCGAGTATTTTTTTTATTCCGCTCAGCTTATAATCATCTTACCGAGGACACTTTTTTTGCCATTTCTTCTTTTGATACTCGGCTTACATGCTTATAAGTCTGAGTACACATAAATTTATGCTCGGCTTACTTCCAGATATATCCCCCCACACACAAAATTGCTTTCAGGCTGAGAAATTATGGTCGAGCAGCCAAATAAGGGCATGGCCAACGGCCACGCTGGACTGCTGCCCCAACTGCCACATCAGCCTAGATTCCCCAGCTGAAGAAAGAGATATTGCCTGCAGGCTGAGAGGGGATCAGAGGAAGCAGCCTCTTCGGTGAGAAAAGCAGCTACCAAGGGAAAAAGAAAGCAGAAAGAGGATATGGGATGGGAAAAAATAGAGAAAGAGGGCAAAGTACTGACATATGTTGAAGGTGGGTCCAGCAAAGGGGAAAATATTCTTGTTGCTTCCATTGTGCAAATACAATGGCCTCATTTGCTTTATCTAAGGGCATGGCCAACGGGCCACGCTGGACGGGTGCTCTAGGCGCCACATGCACATCGTCCTGCCAAACGCCACCTTCATCGAACGTGCTGCTTGAAGAGGGAAACAGACTCCTGCAGAAGAACTCGCCTCCTCCTTGACAAAAGCTACGAGGCAGTCACTCGGGCGACGTAGTGTGAGCTTCTTCGCTCTGCTCGATTCAGGACAACAGCTTGGTGATATTGTTTAAGTGTTGTGGTCTTGCATGTGTGGAAAAGTGTGGTGTGAGCTTCATCAGATGATGGTGTAAGATAATGACATCAAGAAACACTAGTAGAAAACAGGGCTTTGGTCCAGGCCTGAAATCCCATTAATCCCGGTTCACTCACGAACCGGGACCCATGGGGGCATCGGTCCCGGTTCGTGAGGCCAGGGCGCCGGCCGGGCCTCGTGGGTCATTGGTCCCGGTTCGTCTAAACCCCTTTGGTCCCGGTTCCAGACACGAACCGGGACCAATGGGCCTCGCTCCTGGCCCACAACCATTGGTCCCGGTTTGTGGCTGGAACCGGGACCAAATGGTGTCCTTTAGTCCCGGTTCCAGCCACAAACCGGGACCAATGGTTGGCCTATATATACCCCCTGCCCGCGAGCAGAGCAGTGCACTGCTCTGTTTTTTTGGCCGGCCGTGGGAGAGCTTTTGTGGTCCTCTAGCTCACCTCCTATGCACATGAGGTGTTCGATGAAATGCCCGAGCCACACTTAAGCTTTCTCCTCTCGAAGCTCCTTGTCCAAGCTCCATTTTCCTCAAGATTTGTCTAGGTTTGGCGGTCCGTCCTTGAGACTTGGAGTGAACAACTTTTAATTGTCTAGGTTTGGCGGTCCGTCCTGGAGACTTGTTGCTTCCATTGTGCAAATACAATGGCCTCATTTCCTTTATCTAAGGGCATGGCCAACGGGCCACACTGGACGGGCGCTCTAGGCGCCACATCATCCTGCCAAACGCCACCTTCATCGAACGTCCTGCTTGAAGAAGGAAACGGACTCCTGCAGAAGAACTCGCCTCCTCCTTGACAGTCACTCGGGCAACGTAGTGTGAGCTTCTTTGGTCTGCTCGATTCAGGACCACAGCTTGGTGATATTGTTTAAGTGTAGTGGTTTTGCATGTGTGGAAAAGTGTGGTGTGAGCTACATCAGATGATGGTGTAAGATAATGACTTCAAGAAAGTAGCCTCCATTGGATGATTATGGAACACACCATAGCTTCATTTAAATTTATCTAGGTGGAAGAGGTGAGGCATACGCGGGTGATGCCACATAGTTGATGCCCCAAGTGGAGTCATGGAGCATCTATGAGGTGTTGCCTCCATAGGTCATGCGCCAATGCCGTGTGTACTTCCAACATCTGGTTTTCCTTCGGTTTCGTGCTGCCAAACCGTGTCCCGAGGGCTGCCGCACGCTGCAAGACTGGGATAGTTGACTCCCAAGCTATACAAAAGATGTACTCACGTTGTTCTCAAGCTGAATTTTCCAAGCTGCCCCGTGTGACCAAGGGGAGAATTTGACCATTCACTAGAGGATGAAGTTTGCACGTTAGAGTAACTCTGCTGGATTAGTACTCGTTGTTGGACGGAAATAGGTAGTACTCTACTTGTTGTCTCGTGGAAATTGCACAGTGGCGTGAGAGATTAGCCAGCCGTATCATTCCAAAGCTACGCTACAGCTGGTACACGTACGTAATACCTATTAGCTCTCATTTTCATTGACCTCTCGGTCGTCGTTTCCACGCCGGCCGCCTGCTTGGTCTCTCCGGAGCATGTAGGAGACGGAGGCTACATGTCTATATATACACATACAAGCATGCGTCCACATGCAGTCGAGAGACAGATAGATCGAGAAGTAAATATCACAATATGTTGAAGCCAGCTGCATCGTCTTCCTCGTTCGCCCGTTGGTGGGTGGTCGTTGCCGCTGCACTGATCGTGTGTGCGGCGCACCTGGAGCTTGTCCAAGGAGGTAATTGAGGAGGCGACACAATCAACATTTTTTCCACGAAACTATGTTGTGAATTGTGATCGATCGATGTGCCAACCGGAGAATATCTATATGTATGTGTCTGCAGGTGGAATGCAAGGGCAGGCACCTCCAGCTCCCAGAGCGGGCGCCAGTCCCGGAACGCGCTGCTGTCGCCGACGCCTCCTTCAGCACCAACGACCAACCGCCATTGCTAACATCCCCACCGTGTCAACCCGCTGCAGCATCGTCAGGCGTAGTTCCTCCTCATGGGGCAAGAGTTAATTAGTGTCCACCAAGTTGATGTGGGGGGAGACTAGTATATACTTTCAACTGCAAAAATAGAAAAAATGTCTGTACTCATAACTACATAATTCTGTGAAATAATGAATGGCACAGATTAGACCGGAGGGATCTGTACTTATAACTACATAATTCTGTGCAAAAATTGTCCATTTGCTTCGCACTAATTTGCGTCAGCTCCTTACCCTTCAATCAACACATCTCCCAATTGTTCTCCCGTTACCAATCGCTCGTCGACAATGGCAAAACTAGGAAACTGTTTATCGATGGGGTCAAATAAGTGGCGTTCATGAACCCGCCACTGGTAATCCCGCCTTTTTTTTTTTAAATATTCGACTAATGGATGCAAAGTGTAACCCACCACTAGAATTTACGTACCAATAGTACGCACTTACTATCACCCGCGCCACTGCTAATCTAGGCCTAGGTTAGCCATGGGCCAAAACTATCTATGGCAGGTGACCGCCATTGTAAACAATGGCAGGCTGTTTATAAACGCCCCACACCAGTAATATGATGACCTACCAGTGCCATGACAGCCGTGTGCCAAGCCATACCAGCAGCAGGTACTTAGGGTTGCTCATCACCGCTAAAATATTTAGGTATTTTGGTATTCTGGGTATATTTTTTATTTTAGTTTGTTATTTTTTTGAGATGGTGTTATATTAAAAATGGTTTACACCATAGGTTTAATTATTTATTGTATTTTAGACATACTTCGTTATTTTTTTATTTAATTCAATATAATTATAGTTTAATTGTAAGTATATTTAAAAACTCAAAGATTGAAAGAAACATCCTACATTAGATAGTTATTATATATTTATAAGGCCTTATGAAACAAAATTTTAGTACTTTGAAATATTTATATTTCAAAATTCAAACACACAAACAACAGTCCCAGACACCTAAGCACATGTATATGAGTGATCAAACATCATTCCGGCCAGCTGGGATAACTGCAGTACTAATCCTATACGTATGTAGGATTGCCGTCAAGCGTGACAGGGAACAGTAGATGATCGTCAGCACTGCCACCACCAATGCGAGGGAAGAAGAATGCCATTATCATGTACCCCCTTCGTTCACAAACGTAATATATTTTGGATCTTCCAATATGGACTATATACTGATTGAAATGAGTAAACAAACACATGGAAATGCGTCTACATATATACATTTGAAGTAGGAAAATGTTGAAACATATCATAATTTGGACCGAGGGAGTGGTCAGCAGCTTTCGACTACGTACATTAATTGTCCTCTCCTCCTCCTGCATTCGTGTAGATATGCATGCTCTCGTTCATGGTCAAAGTACTCCCGCCTCGGTCAGCAGGACACCTTGGAAAATTCAGCAAGAGAACAACGTGAGTGGCCTCTTAGTCATGAAAGAATCTTCCTCTTCCGATCTTTTTAGAGACCAGACAAGTCGAGCGTCCCAATCAGCCAGTCATCAAGAGCTTATAACAAGCATAAAGGAGCTCTCTCCACATCATGAAGAGGTCTTTAGATATATGGGCTTGTTGGAGCATGTTCATCACTTTTGAATCAATAACTAATTTCATAAAATTCTTAAGTCAAGAATTATATAAAGCGGACCATAGTCGCTTCCCAAGCCTCTAAATTGCATGAACATATACATAACCTCATAGAAGAATCCAAGGAGATCAATCAACGAGGAGCTACTTTTCTGTAGAAGTGTTAGTAAATTGATGAGCACCACAAGGACAATGGGGATAAAGGATGGAAAGGCCATCGCCGAACAAATTTTACTGGTCATGGTAAATTTATAGAGAAAATTATTGCTCAGCTTGATGATCCACCACTCCACAACAGGGCTATTCTGACGGTTCAGAACCCCAATCGCACACCGTTTCCGAACCTTGAGCTCCGATGGGTTGGTAATTGGAGGTGCCATCACACACGCTTCCAAAACCTGTATACAATAGAACAGGGCATCGCACACTGTCAGAACACAAAAACTATCTAGAATAGGGTGCGTCCATCACACATGGTTATGTAAATTATATGTATGGACGACCATATTACAGTTTGGCTAAAAACATGTTACAACTTGGCTTGAGCAATATATCATATTCACCTTCACCACGCTCCATTAGTTCTGTGCACTCTATTGAACATCTCCAATATGAAATTGATGGGTGTTATTTTTATGCTGATCACATCTGAGTTTAAACCAGTTTATTTATTTATGTCATAAAAATCAAGATATTCTCTTCGATATTAGTACTAATGATTAATGCATCCAAAGGATTCCAAAATCCTCTATATATTTTGTTTCCATGGGAAAATGGGCTATACAAGGACTAAATTAAGCAAATAAATGGAAAAGAGTAAAGTGGAGATGATAGAGGCCAAGTGGGAGGCGCATCAGATCAACCAGAATGCAAGAGGGCCTCTGGTACGAGCGTGCCTAGGGCACTGTCTCGTCAAATCCAAGAACTATTATTAAAGGGCCAACGTCAGAATTAGATCAGAGCATCGCCAAAAACTCCATCTTCTTCACGAGGATCCATTCACAAACCCTAGCTGCCACCATTTCCATCTCATATGCATAGCCACCACCATCACCATCACCACAACAAACCACCTCCAAGTTAGTCATGCTTGTAATCGGGTATCGCATTCGGCAACCACTATAAGACATATTATCAATAAAGCATTCGTCTTGATGTGTTCTTCAATGATTTTTTCTTTCGACCCGATCATTATGTGAGAGTAATTTTGTAAGGTCATGGGTTGAGGCATAGCGTTGGATTTATTGGAGGGATCGATGTACAGACTTTGAACTAACGTCTTGTATGTGTCTCTTGCCCCGCTCGTGTTCTTTGACCTTGTAGGTACACAGGCTCATGGAGTTCGATCCACGAGGAGGCTATTGGCAAGGAGACCGTGAAGCGCTATTTTGAACACCGGTGATAGAAAGGTTCAACACGGTACCATGAATCTTCTTTCTGGGGATACAAAAGGTGTAGTCATTAAACGTCCAATATTTTTGTCCGATTCTATCTTAATTATCGAGGCAACCCCGCGCGATAGATAGGTCCGTTGGTTGGACAACTGACTTTTGATGCAGGGCATGTTCCGATCAAGGTGTAATTTGTATACATCCCTCACTTTGATACGTTGCAAGCACATCTTGACGGGTGTTTTCCAGGGGAGTTTTCTTTTGCGAGGATAACTTCTAATCTATTCATCAACTATCAAGGTAGTACAAAGAACACCAGAAGTAAAAATAAACCTAGGTTCGTAGACCACCTAGCGACGACTACCATTAACAAGTATATGGCTATAAGAATCAAGTCCTCATATCCATGTCGTTTTTATTATAAGTGTCATAGCAACAAAGTTGATTATGATCTGGTCTAAACACTAAAATTTAATACTCTTCCAAAAATTTGATAGAAACCCATGTAATAAGTGCACATCCTTTCATAGGTTCGATAACTGAGGGTCAACTTTGGGTCAAAGGAAAGAATTCTTTCCTGTATCCGTTATCGGATCACTAAGAGGTACTGGTCTTCGGTGGATTTGCTTGGATCCAGTTTTTGTTCGTTTTGGTTCATGTTTCTACAAGTTGGATCATTTCGCTCTATACTTCTGCTCATCCGGGACCGTTGTTGTTCTGGTGCATTGGTCATGTGGGGCCTTAGCATGACGACTGTCTACTACAACAGGTTTGGCCTGGCTTTGGTAGGGAGACGTGATAATGGCGGTGCGCCTTCATCTTGCTTCAACGCTTGTAGTCGCCGCTAGGTGGTGTATATTTTGACTATTTTTGTGTTCTTTGTACTGCCATAGCATGATGAATACTTCCTCCATTTCTAAATATAAGTCTTTTTAGAGGTTTCACTACGGACTACATACGAATGTATATAGACATATTTTAGAGTGTACATTCACTCATTTTGCTTTGTACTTTGTACGTAGTCCGTAGTGGAATCTCTAAAAAGACTTATATTTAGAAATGGAGAGAGTAGATCTTAAGTTTCCTTGTAACAAAAGATTTGCAAAGTCTCAATTGCACATAGTTGACACGTCAATATCGGTAGGAATATTGCATGGAAAGGATAAGAGGGTTGACTGTGTTGTGTTAGAAGATATTATTTGATTCTTTTGTAATCTCAACCGACTCCTATCTCTATTCCCTCTCTGGTATCTCTCCTGTTCTCTTCTCTCGTGTACGCTGCTGTATCCTAGCGACCGGCAAGGTCTTATACGCCAAGGCAAGGGGTTTTCCTTCCATACATAAATACAGAACACGCGGCTCCCATCAGGGAGTAGGAACGCTTCCGATCTTATATGGTATCAGAGCCAACCTCTTCCTATCGATCTAGCTACAGAAATCTATCGCTAGAAACCCATCAACAGAAACCATCGCCATGGCTTCCCCGTCAGCGCAGGTCATCCTCAACCTTGGAACTCCACCATCGGAGAAGCTGATGAAGGGAAACTACCTTCTTTGGAAGGCACAGGTGATGCCGGCCCTGCGAGGTGCGCAGGTCCCTGGCCTCCTCGATGGAACGGACGCAGCGCCCCCAAGAACGGTGGAGCAGCAGCAGTCTGACAAGACCACAGTCATAGTGCCAAATCCTCTCTATGGACCGTGGCTATCAAAGGATCAGCAGGTCCTAAGTTACCTGCTGAATTCACTCTCCAAGGAGATACTCTCTCAAGTCATTGGTAAGGAAAATACCTATGATTTATGGACTGCAATCACTACAATTTTTGCATCGCAGTCCCAGTCCAGAATCACAAACCTTGGCATCGCCATCACCACCACGAAGAAGGGCACCATGTCTAGCAGCACCTACATCGCCAAGATGAAGAACCTGGGGGACGAGCTTGCAGCAGCAGGTCGCCCGGTTACCGATCCCGAGATGGTGGACTATGTACTTGCGGGCCTCGATCGCGACTACGATGCAGTTGTGGCGGACATTGGTGCTGTCAAAACATCCATCACGGTGGATGAACTCTTTGCCCAGATCTCTGCCTTTGATCAAAGGGTAGAGATGCTTGGTGGTGGTGCAGATGGGGGATTCAACTCCTCTGCGAATGCGGCATACAGGGGGCGCGGTCAGTACAAAAACCGTGGCCGTGGGCGCGGCCACAGAGGGTGTGGGCGTGGGAGACGTCCACCTTCTCCCTCTTCTGGCAAAGGTGGCAGAAGCATTCGAGGTCGCCCACAACAGCAGCAGCAACATCAACAATCAACTCGGGACTATCCTGAGTGTCAGATCTGTTACAAGTACCATGCAGGAGTTGCTCGTGCATGTTGGGATCGCTATGAGGAAGATGGCTATGAGGAGAAGGAGGCAAATGCGGTCACCAACGGGTATGGCATCGACACCAACTGGTATGCTGACACAGGAGCTACAAATCACATCACGGGTGAACTTGACAAGTTGACAATTAGGGCAAATACCACGGACCAGATCAAGTTCACACAGCAAGCGGTTCTGGTATGCGAATTACTCATGTTGGTCATTCAATTGTCAAAACCCCCATGAAAAATTTGCATCTAAATCAAATTCTACATGTGCCTGAAACTTCAAAAAATCTTGTCTCAGTTCATAGATTTACTCTTGATAATCGTGTTCTCATTGAGTTTTATCCTTACTTCTTTTTGGTTAAGGACTTGGACACGAGGAGAATACTTCTTAGAGGCAAGTGCGTGGGAGGTCTTTACCCAGTCATATCTTCATCATCATCGCCAAATAAACAAGCTTTTGTCGTCACCAAGCCATCTTCTACAAGGTGGCATAGCAGATTAGGTCATGCATCATTAGTTATTGTTAAACGTGTTCTTAGTCAAAATAAGCTTCCCTATGAATCTAGCATTGAGTCAGTTTGTGATCCATGTCAGCAAGCTAAGAGTCATCAGCTACCATATCCTATCTCTACCAGTATTTCTACTGCACCCTTACAACTTGTATTCTCAGATGTTTGGGGGCCAGCTCCTGTTTCAGTTGGTAGACATTTATATTATGTAAGCTTTATCGATGATTACAACTAGTTTACTTGGATCTATCTTCTTTAGAAAAGATCTGAAGTGTTTCAAGTTTACAAGAATTTCCAAAATCTTGCTGAACGCCAACTAAACACTAAGATCATTGCCATGCAAACTGACTGGGGTGGTGAATACAAGAAACTCAATTCTTTCTTTCAGCAACTTGGTATTTCACATCATGTTTCATGTCCACATGCTCATCAACAGAATGGTTCTGCGGAAAGAAAACATCGTCATGTTGTTGAGGTAGGACTAGCACTTCTAGCAAATGCATCCATGCCACTGAAATTCTGGGATGAAGCTTTTTTGACTGCCACCTATCTCATAAACTTGCTCCCTAGTAAAGTCATCAAGTTTGAAACTCCTATTACACGACTCTATGGCATTACTCCTGATTACAAATCGCTTCGTGTGTTTGGTTGTGCATGTTGGCCCAACCTTAGACCATACAATGCACGTAAACTTGCGTTTCGCTCAAAGCAATGTGCTTTTCTTGGTTATAGCCCAATTCACAAAGGAGTCAAGTGTCTAGATATCTCCACTGGTAGGGTCTATATATCTCGTGATGTTGTATTCGATGAGTCCATTTTTCCTTTTGCATCTCTTCATCCAAACGCCGGAGCTCTTCTTAAAAAGGAAATTCTTCTTCTTCCATTTAACCTTCGCAATTTTGATCATGGGGGCGATAATTTTACTGACCAAAATGATGATTCTATGAGTATTCGTACTGTGTCTACACCTGTGCAGGTTCATGAAGGATACACAGAACAAAACGGCGTAGAAAATGATGAAGCAAATGATCAATTTCCTGCTGAAAACGGTGCTATATTTGATGTGGCCGAAGAAGACGAGCTGGGCGTGGAGCACGAGGAGGATCCACTGCCGCCTGGAACTCCTGTGCGTCAGTCCTCGGATCGCGCGTCCTGCCAGGGGACCAGAAACCCGCGTGCGCGTCCCACGCGCGGGCCAGCGGTAAGGACAGGCTCAGGATCTTCAATGCCCAAGCATGTGCAGGAGACAGCATCAACCAGCTTAGGATCTTCTGTGCGTTATGAGTCAGGGAACAGTACAGCTTCGAACACACAAGGAGCTACTTCATTTGAATCCGGATCTCCTGTGCACAGTGGATCAGATCTTTCTCCAGGATTATCTGCGGTCTCAGTTCCTGTAGTATCTCCTGTACAACAGCCAGCAGCAATCTCACGTGTCATGAATCGACTGCAGAAAGGTATAAGTAATCCAAAAGTTCGAACTGATGGTACTATACCATATGGTATGTTGTGTATTACAGGAGAACCAACTAACCTAGCTGATGCACTTGGAGACTCAAGGTGGAAAAAGGCAATGGATGAAGAGTATGCTGCACTGATGAGAAACAAAACATGGCATCTTGTACCAAATCAGAGAGGTAAAAATATCATTGACTGTAAGTGGGTCTATAGAATCAAGAAAAGGGCAGATGGTTCTATTGATAGATACAAAGCACGATTAGTTACAAAAGGTTTTATACAACGTTATGGTCTGGATTATGAGGATACTTTTAGTCCTGTTGTTAAAGCCGCAACTATTAGACTTGTGCTAGCTATTGCTGTGTCCAGAGGATGGAGCTTGAGGCAGCTAGATGTTCAGAACGCGTTTTTGCATGGTGTTCTGGAAGAGGAGGTTTACATGAGACAACCACCTGGGTATGAAAATAATAAAACACCTCATTATGTGTGCAAGCTTGACAAAGCTCTTTATGGTCTGAAACAAGCACCAAGAGCATGGTATTCAAGACTGAGCTCTCAGTTGAGGCATCTTGGTTTTATTGCATCTAAGGCTGATACATCACTCTTCATCTATAACAAGGCAACCACAGTTATATTTGTGTTAATATATGTTGATGATATCATAGTTGCAAGTTCTTCACAGAATGCCACTAATGCAATTCTGCATGATTTAAGTTCAGAATTTGCTCTCAAGGATCTAGGTGATCTACACTTCTTCCTAGGCATTGAAGTTAAGAAGATTCAAGATGGCATAGTACTGAATCAAGAAAAATATGGCACTGAACTTCTAACTCGTATGGGGATGAAGGATTGTAAGCCTTCACCTACACCATTATCTTCTTCAGAGAAACTTTCAGCATTTGAAGGTGAGCCACTAAAGGAAGAAGAAATCACTAGATACAGGAGTGCTGTAGGAGCTTTGCAGTACTTAACATTGACAAGGCCAGACATATCCTTTGCTGTTAACAAGGTTTGTCAGTATCTGCATGCACCCACTATTTTTGTAGACATCTTACGGTGTATTTATTTATGGTCAGGCAAAAGGGAAATGCTGGCAAGCTGCTCATCTGGTTCATCCTAAATCTGGTACGGCTGATCTTTTGTGGAAATATATGGCTGTAAATGCACACTAGGAAACTGGTCAAATTATATTTCATGTTCGCGTGATGGTTTTTAATACTTCACATAATTCTAGAGAGTCAAGAACATGAATGGGTAAGTAGCAGAAAGTAAGCCACACTAGAACATTAAATTCTGAAGACAACAAGGAAGTAACTTATCATGAGAATTTTGTTAAGTTTTGAGGTAAGTTGCATTACAGAAATTAAACGGTAACCCCTTTTCCTTGAGCGGGCTGTCTTGGTATTTCAATTAACAAATCAATAATTGGCCATGTTATTGGCCACATTATCCCCCAAACAAGAATCATAGCACTTTGTTGATTTAGCACAGCTGGGGATATTTAGTTAATCCCGTTTGAGTGCAGTGTATTGTTTTTCCTTGGGCTTTTCATGTAAGTGTCTGCAAAGCAATAAAGGACTTCACAGGGATGGTAGTCCCTGCAAACTTACAATCTTTGATACTCCCTGTTTCCAGATATAGAAGATAGGAGCGACACAGATGAAGATGAAGATGAAGAAGCTCTGGGATCTTCATCAACCATCAAAACACCTTCATCGGACATAAACATTGCATGTAAGCTAAGCAATCAGAGGAACACAATTCCGACGTCTGCGGAGAAAGCAGAGCCGACACACAAATCATCGGACCCCAGTCGACGGGGTACCCGCAGTTCCAGTAGGCGACAAATCTCTCCATCGGAGCCTGCCACCGTCGAACCGAATGGAAGCGGTTCCTGCCGGTACCCCTTTCGGGCCCGGAAGAACGCAGCAGAACCGCAGAGATAAGCTGGTAATGGTGCGCACGGCCACTATGTGATATACTTATATACCTGATATACCACATCACCCGTAGATACATACGCCGACAAATGGCCGATCGCTGTCTTTGCGGAACGGCCACATAGACATCGTAGGGAGACTTTTCGTGACATTTTTTTATGTGAGTATCTGGGCCATGATCCATTGACTGGCTGTTAATTAATTGGTATAAGTTGCAAACTTAAGGCTGGTTGTTACTTGGACTTGTGTTGTCTCGTGTGGTTCTGAACCTCTGGGTCCTAATCAGAGTGAACAAAGGCTAAAATAAAGCCCATGATGAAAAATAAAAATGAAATACATGTCCTGTTTTTTAAAAATAAAACTGAACACAAGTTAAATGAGTTATTAAATGAGTAAATAGTAGAGCATCACTACTCTTTTGACCCACGCTGGACCATGAGGTGTTGGAGCTACAAAATTTGGAATTAATAGATCATCAAAATTGACATGCATACGGTCAATTATTATTTTGGCAAACGATCAGTGGCACTACAGACATTCCAATCCAACATCAACGGCTATGATTGTCTGAAACTGGCAAGCCGAGCTTCAACGGCAAACACAAGTCTTTTACCAAGTAGTTCAATTATTTTGCAAAGAAAATACAAATTTGAAAAGAATTCTTAAAAATATCGAAAATAAGCACAAATTTGACAAAAAGGTTCATGGAATTGGAAAAAGTTTGAAGAATTGAAAAAGGTTCGTGAACTTGAAAAATGTTCATGAATTTCAAAAAAACCATTGATTTTAAAAAATGTTCAACGAATTTGAAACAATTCATTGATTTTGAAAATAAGTTCATAGATTGCCAAAAAAGGTCATATTTTTTTTAAAGTTCAAATATTTTTTAAAAAGTTCGTCATTTTTTTCTAAAAAATCTCATACTTTGAAAAGTCATCGAGTTTGAAAAAAGTTCACAAAACATGAAAAAGTTCATCCATTCTGCTTCATCAATTTTGAAAAAAGTTCACAGATCTAAAAAAAGGTCACCAATTTTGAAAAAAACGTGCGTTTTGAAAATGAAAAACAAAAACTAAAGAAAATAAAAGGAAAAAGATAAAGAAAATAAATAACTAAAAATAACAAAAAATAAAATGACGAACTAACCCAGATAAATTTTTACAAAACTTGGTGCAGAAAACCTAGAAAAAATCCGACCAGAATATTCCAGAAACTTCCGAAAAACGGGCTGGGAAGCTTCCAGAAACCGGGCTCGGAGTCATAGATGTGCCAGCCCGTTTGAATCGAGGGTGTGCGCCCGTTTGTGAAACCTAGTAAAATCGACGCTTAACGCGCTGTATAGGAAGTGCCGACCATGCATGCATGTCTCCGTACTCATGCATGCACTGGCGGAGCTAGAATCAAAGTCCTAGGCGGGCCAAGCTAAAGGCTGCCAAAATTTTCTTGCAAACATTGCCTAGATTTACCCTTGTGCCTACTCGTTTTGCAGCAAAGCTGGGCGGGCCACGGCCCGGTTTTGCTTGCACGTAGCTCCGCCACTGCATGCATGCATATATTTTTTAAGTGGTCTTGCATGGATATTCCGGTATGTGATTGTATCCGGTTTTCTCTCCCTGTGTGGGGGCAAGCTTTTTTCTCTCGCGTTAGTTTTTTTAGTCAGATTTCCTTTTTCTTTTTTATGTGCACTTTTGAATGGTGGGTGTGAGTAAATGTATTAATGCAATACTATGTGTGTAAATTATATTAGAGTGCATACATTTCATTATATTATGTCCATTCTTCCATATTATAAAAAACGCATTTTTTGTACAAATTATGTGTAAGTTTTTATTTTCTTTCTTCTTTAAGGATAATACCAATACCAGTAACTAATTCATTCTTAGAAAACATGTTTTTATTTTTATTTTTTATGTAAGTATGCATGTAAGTTGTACCAATATTGGTGTAAATTATACTAGAGTGTAAAAATTGCATTATTATATTCTACACATAATACAAAATGTGTAATTTTAAAGCAAAGTTTTGTGCAACTTTTATTTATTAATTTTTCATCAACTTTCATCTTTAAGGGTAAAACCAGTGCCACTAATTCATTTTCCCTTAGAGAACTTCATTTTTTGATTGTGTTTTACAATTTATTATTTTGTTTTCTTTCTTCTTGTAGGGTAATAGCAATGCCAATAATTTATTTCTTCTTAGAAGACTTCTTTTTCCAAAAATTCAACTAATATATGCTTATACTTGCAAGTTTAAACAAATGCAAATTTCGTGTAAAATTGTGCACAAATTTTGTTATTGTTTGTTTTAGCCTTTTTGATTTTTTTTTCTTCTTAAAGGGTAATGTCAGTGCCACTAATTAGTTTTTCTTTGCAAACCAACCTGTGGTTGGATGGTTAGAGGCACAGTGGTATCCCGGTCCATCAGGGTTCAAGTCCCGATGCTTGCATTATTCCTAGATTTATTTCAGGATTTTCGACGATGCACATTCAGTGCGAGGAGACGTTCCCGCCGACGACGGGGCGCCTACAATGATATGCCGGCTCAGTCTCTCGGAGGTGCTCATAGGGGTAGGGTGTGCATGTGTGCGTTCATAGGGATGAGTGTATGCGCATGTATATGAGCGCTTGCGTCTATACTGTTTAAAAAAAATCATTTGTCTTTAGAAAACTCAACTATTTTAATTTAGTTTTAGTTTTTATTTCATTTTGTTTTTTCTTAAAGGTAATACCAGTGCTACTAATTCATTATTTTTTAGTTTTTTTATAAATTCCACTAACATTTTCTTTTTATTGCATATTATAAGAAAGAACAATTTATGTGTAAGTTCTGTGCTAATTGTGCTATCGTTTGTTTTATTGTTAGCATTTCCTATCTTCTTACAACGTAATATCAATGCCACTAGTTTATTCTTCCTTAAAAGTATTTTATTATTTTGATTTTGTTTTAGTCTTGAAGGGTAATACCAATGCCACTAATTCATTCCTTCTTAAAAATATTTTTTTGCCAAAATTCTACTAATTATATACTTACTCTTATTCTTGCACATTAATAAAAATCACATTTTTTTTTGTAAATCATGTACAAATTTATTTATAAAATTTATAGTATGTTTTAATTTTATTTGTTTTCGTCTTCCTAAAGGGTAATACAAATGCCACTAATTCATTCTTTCTTAAAAACATTTTTATTTTGATTTTATAGTGTTTGAATATTCTTTCTTCTTAAGGGGCAATGGAAATGCCGGTAATTTATTCCTTCTTAGATTTTTTTTTTTGCGAAATTCCACTATTATATTCTTCTTCTTGCATATTATAAGAAAGATCAATCTATATGTAAATTTTGTCTTTGTTTGTTTTAATATTTTTAGTTTGTTTATTCTAAAAGGGTAATACTAATACCACTAATTCATTCTTTCCTAGTAAACATTATTATTTTCATTTTGATTCAGTTTTTACTTCATTATCTTTCTTATTTAAGAGTGATATTAATTCTTAACTATTCCGGAAACCTCTCTTTTAGAAAATTTCACTATTACTCCCTCCGTTCGGAAATACGTCATCCATTTCTCTGACAAGTATTTCCAGACGGAGGGAGTATATGCTTATTCTTACATATCATAATAAAGTGTTACTTATGTGTTAATTGTGTGCAAATTTTCTCATTATTTATTTTCTTATTTATTTATTTCCTGTTCTTAAAGGGCAATACCAATGTCACTAATTCATTCTTTGTTAGCGAACTTCATTATGGGCCCACCACGCTTCGGCTGCGCTACTCTGATTGTCTTGTTCAGTTTGCGATCTGTACATTACTTACCATTGAAATCTACAAGACTAGTGTTGTTGTGGCTGCAGCTAGCTATGCATCTTGTAATAATTTCTTTTGATGGAGTAGTATTTTTGTACTGTAGCACCTGTCTTCGTGGCCAAGCATGCCTCGATCGCTTAGGATGAACGCCCGTACGAATTATACTGTACGTTACTTACACTTATTACCAACAGCTCTGCGTGACTGGTTCAAGCCTGCAACTGCGATTGAGATGCACTCACAGCAAAACTGAGTGTCGACAGAGACGACTTTGAGCACTTGACTTGCAGCACTGGTTCAATGTCAGCATCGAGGATCGTGATTACATTAGGTTATGAAGATGTTCAGACCACCTTTTGACTTGACACACGCTCGTTAGAGTACTTAACTAGGAGGAGTAACCCGGCCACAAAGCGAGGCCGAATTATTTCTTCAGAACTGAAGCTGGGCACAGACAGGATCATCGACCATGAAGCGGCTTTCT
This sequence comes from Elymus sibiricus, assembly GCA_039707655.1. NCBI lineage: Eukaryota > Viridiplantae > Streptophyta > Magnoliopsida > Poales > Poaceae > Elymus > Elymus sibiricus. Next base: position 23,668,378 of record CM077667.1, read on the forward strand.
TCTTCACGGTCATCAGCCCGACATGCTGTGGCAATCATCATGGTGATCGTATGCTGCTGCTCCCTGCTGCCGTGTCCATGCTCAGCCGTTTGCAAAGGTACATAGCCCCCCCATCAGATCTTGTTCATATATTTTGGAAGTGCATGCCCGTTTTGACATATAATTTGTTTGTTGCAATGGCATCAGGGCATGCATTTGGTCAGGGGCCTGGGGAGGGGCCGCGGGGAGGAGGAAACCATGTTGGTAAGGAGATGCCCGTAGGAGGAAACCATGTAGGACGGATCCCTCCGGCGCCACGTGGTAAGACACCGTGGAACCACAGGTGATGTGACGGCTCCTGCCATGGTGTTCAGGCGGTTACTGGAATTGCAGCTGGTCTTCCACGAGGTGGCTTGGGATGATGCTTCTCTCTTTCGAGCATGTGCTGCTTCTCGTTGTAATCTCTGCTGTTATCCTTAACTTTTTAAACATATGTATCTCGTGGCAGTAGGTTTTTGCCCCATAGTGGTACTAGTGCTCCGACTCGCAGGTCTCTTCAATTTTTTTGATTTCCCCCCTTGCCTTTTTTGCCGCTTGTACGAATTGTTTATTTTCATAAGAGATCAATGCAAATAGGTTTAGCTTGGTTGTAAAACAAAATAAAATGACACTATAGAATTCCACCGGCAAGGCGAATCGTAGTAATTGCCCATGTTCTTCATGTATGACCCATATTGATGTATGTGCACTCAGGCTACTCACTTCATTTTGGTTTACAATGCTTATTTTATAATATGAGAAATTCGGGTATACATGCCAATCCGACATCTCTGTATCTTGACATTATCGTTAGCTGATACATACCGACTCTGCAATTAAAACCATATATGTGTCCGTTGCAATTAAAACCATATACATACCGACCTTGCAATTAAGGTCCTAAGGGAACTATTCTCACATGATAATGGAGGCAACAAGGTTGATGAAGAAGCCTCCGGCAATGGTTTTCCCCTCTGGTAGAGTATCGAAACAAGCCTTTAGATTGGATCTCCTCGAACATAAACTTGCGGCAGCGGAACAATTTTTATAAAAACATCTCAAAGTTTTTCTTTATTTATAGGGATTTATGACGATGGAATGCACGAAAGGTGGTATCTTTGGGGCCCACACAGCCTAGGGGCATTGTCTAGGGCCTGGCCGTGTGCCCCCTGGATCCTCTCTTTCTCCTCCAATGCTTCCTGGAACCTTCGTGCCTCGAAAAATCATATTAAATTGTCAAAATTTATGGACCTCCGTAGATTTTTTATAAAGTCAAAAACATGCAGAATGCATCAACTAGCACGGGGCACTAGATTAATAGGTTAGTCTAGAAAATTAATATAAAATTCTATAAAAGTATACAAAAATGATAATATAATAGCATGAAACAGTAAAAAATTATGAATATGTTTGAGACATATCACAGTTGCAGATGAAAAGTGGAGGAAACCCATGGAGGATGAATACACATCACTTTTAAATAAATAAAACATGACATTTGGTTCATGACCAAGTAGGTACAAATTTAATTGAATGTAAATGAGTGTTCGGAATCAAAAACGAAAATCAGATGGGACGATTGACAGGTGTTGGAAATTTGCCTTAGAGGCAATGCTGAAGATGTTATTATCATATTTCCTTGTTCATGATAAATGTTTATTATTCATGCCCGAATTGTATTGACCGGAATCTAAATACATGTGTGGATACATAAACAAATACCATGTCCCTAGTGAGCCTCTACTAGACTAGCTCATTGATCAAAGATGGTTACTGTTTCCTAACCATAGACATGTGTTGTCATTTGATAACGGGGTCACATAATTAGAAGAATGATGAGATGCACATACCCAACCGTAAGCTTAGCATATGATCATATCACTTAGTTTAATTGCTATAGCTTTCTTCATCTCAAGTATTTGTTCCTTAGACCATGAGACCGTACAACTCCCTAACACCGGAAGAATACTTTATGTGTATCCAAACGTCACTTCGTAACTGGGTAATCATAAAGGTGCTCTACAGGTATGTCGGAAACTGTTTGTTGGGTTGCATGGATCGAGACTGGAATTTGTCACTTCATATGACGGAGAAATATCTCTGGGCCCTCTCGGTAACACGATATCCAAAGTAGCTTGCAAGCGTGTGACTAATGAGTTAAGTCATGGGGATATTGTATTACGGAACGAGTAAAGAGACTTGATGGTACGAGATTGAACTCGGTATGGCGATACCGACGATTAAATCTCAGGCAAGTAACATATCGCCGGACAAAGGTAATTGTATACAAGATTAACTAAATCCTCGATATCGTGGTTCAAATCGATAAGAATCTTCGTTGAATATGTGGGAATCAATATGGTCATGCAGGCCCCATTATTGATTATTGATCCGAAAGGTGTCTCGGTCATGTCTGCATTATTCTCGAACCTGTAGGGTCACAACTTAATGTTTGGTAACGCTAGGGTAGTATTAGGATGATAATAATGGCAAGAAAGGTCACATCCTTAACATTTGGTAACACCAGGGTAGTATTAGGATAATAATAATAATAATGGCAAGACCGAATATTGTTTGGAGTCCCGAAGGGATAAGATCAAGATTACTAAAAAAGGGGGATAGCGATCAATGGGGAAGGAAAGGAGGGATTTCCTTCCTCCCTCCTTGGCCAACGACCCTAGGGGCTTGGAAGGAAAGCCACCAGCCTCCCAGGCCTATATAAAGGTGGGGAGGCGCAGAGGCGCCTCTCCCTCCCATTCCTCCTTCCACTATAGGAATCAGGCATTTTGCTGTCAGGGCGCTACAGACGGCAAAGAAAGGATTACCGACGGCGAAGATTTTGCCGTGAGCCCATGATGGCAAACAGTGTCGGCATACACCAAGTCGGCAAAGGGTAATTTTGCCGTCAGCCGTTGGTTAGGCAGACGGCAAATATTTAGCCGTCAGTGAACATGTTTTGCCGTCAGCGGTACCCTGTAGACAACAAAAAAAGTAACAGACGGAACGGTGACCGGACGGACGGCGTTAGTTCTTTTTGCTGTCAACCTCAAAGAAACAATGACGGCAAATCGTAATTTTTGCTGTCTGCCGAACTAATTACAGACGGTAAAGATTATTTAATTCAAAAATATATATAACGACACCTGAACATCAAAACATTTTTTACAGATCAATTTACACAACAAACTATAATCAATTCGCAGGACACCTGGCAATAAAAAATTTGCAGCTACAAGATTCTTTATAGATCGATTTACACAATAAATTTAGATATCTGAGCATTGAACATATTTATAGATCTGAAAAATGAACATCAACATCAACATCTTGAAAATTTGCTGCTACAGATTGAAGGCTCGACGGCGTGTGAGGAGACCGGCGGAGATGGCGCGGGCGATGGCGGGATCCTGTAGGGGGACGGTGCGGGCGGAGGAGGACGATGCGCGGAGGCGGGCGGAGGCAGGCGTCGCCCGGCGGCGGGATGATGGCGCCCGACGGCGGGAGGACGGCGCGCGGCGGCAGGCGAGGTCCTGCAGGCGGAGATGGCGTTGGCGGAGGCAGGTCGACGGCATACTCAGAGGCGTCGGGCGGTGGGCCAGGACGACGGATGCCTGCCGGGGCGACGAGGCCGGCTGTGCCCGGGGCGATGCGACAGGAGGCCTACGGCGTTGGGGAGAGGAGGCCTGCGGGGGCGTGAGGGCTGTGCCGGGGTTGCCGGGTTGCGACGAGAGACGAGGCCGGGGCCGGCAGCCGATTGGGCCGACGGGGGAAGAGTCCGGGGCCGGTGGCCGGCGAGGGCGATGGGGGAGGAGTCCGGGACCAGCGCCAGCAGCACCGGCGGCAAAGAGGGAAGGGCAGCGGCACCGGGAGGAAAGAGGAGAGGGGTCGGCGATGGCGTGGCCGGCGGACGAGGTGGTGGGGGTGGGCGCGGCAGGGGCCGGCGGGGGTAGGTGGTGGGGCTCGGTCGGGGCCGGCGAGGAAGGTGGTGGTTGGCGAGGCGGCTCGGCCGGCGGGAGAGGTGGCGGTTGGCAAGGTGGCTCGTCCGGTGTTTAGATCGAGTGGAGAGAGAGGGGTACGAGAGATAAAGAGAACGTGGGAGCGTGGGGTGGGGATAAGGGAGAGAGAGAGAGTAGTGGGGGCTAGTCAAACGACGGGTGGGGGTCATACGGCCAGGTGGGTCGCGTGTGATCTACTATGTGCGGTCCAGATCTTGCCACGTCATCGATCCGCGTGATCCATCCGTGTGTTGTGTTTCTTCTTTGCCGTCTTGTAAAATAAACCACAGACGGCAAAGATTCTTGGCCGTCAGCAGTTTTTATTACAGAAGGCAAACTATGTCTTTGCCGTCATCATTTTTGTACTGACGGCAAAACATGTCTTTGCCGTCATCAGTTTTCTTTACACACGACAAAATATGTCTTTGCCGTCATTAGTTTTTCTACAGACGGCAAAATATCTTTGCCGTCAGCAGTTTTTATTACAGACGGCAAAATATATCTACGCCGTCAGTCATTCTTTGCCGTCAGCAGCTGACAGCAAAAGTGGTCTTTGCCGTCATCCATGACGAAAAGCTGACGGCAAAGATCTTAACAGACCGCAAATTACCTGATTCCTGTATTGTCCTCCTCCGTGTAGCGCTTGGTGAAGCCCTACCGGTGTTCCGCTCCCACCACCACCACGACGTCGTCATGCTGGCCTAGACCCCATCTACCTATACACCCTCCCTTGATGGATAAAGAAGACGGAGACGTCATCCAGCCGTACGTGTGCACATCTCGAAGGTGCCGTCCTTTTGGTGCTGGATCGCATTGGAACCACCACTACTAGGGAAAAGCCTACCAGTAGCGCCGGTTTTTGTACCCGCGCTACTGCTACGGCGCTACAGCTAAATTTTAGCAGTAGCGCGTGTTCTACCCAGCGGTACTGTTACAAGCGCACTGCAGGTAATATTTTTCCAGCGCTACTACTAATATTTTTATGTTTTTTTTGCGTTTTTTGCTCTATTTATACAGATACAACTTCCATACGATAACAACATGCATATCATCATCACTAATAGTCGATCACGTTCATGTCTCGAAGATATAGCCATACAAGTTATTAATTGATGACAACTTGAGTTCAAACAGATAACTAGACTGCAAAAACCTTACAAGTCCAGACCAAACTCTTAGATCGAGACCAGTAATCTTACTACAATACTATTAATCTTACTACAATACTATTAATGAGCAGAATCTGGTGGTGGTAGGGGCATTCTCGGCAGAAGTATCCCGACCACACTTTCCCATCGGGCTCTCTGAGCCGGGCACAAAGATGTCACTTGTTGTAGCGCCCATTCCATAACCAAGTGGGGACTACTCTTAGGCGGCATCCGAGCATGCTCTGTAGCGTTGGCCTCCGCGAAGATGACGTCTGTCGCAACTTTTAGTTGTGTTTCGGCGTAAGAGTTGCACTCATTGACTTCGTGCTCCCAGAAACCAGACTAAGTCTCCCGGAACTTATTCGCTGCCTCTTTCAGCTCCTGCATACAATCTCACCATCCGAACACTGCATCGTCAATCCTTTTTCCCCGCGCCAGCAACTGCCTCCGCCACTCCAACTCCTGTTCACGAGAACGTTTAGGAGACACGGGAATCCCTGTAAATTTGGCATGACATTTGCTTAACAATGGACATATTAAGTAAACATCACATAGAACAAATATCATAAAGAAATCAGATCCATAGGAGCAATGGTTTAGATGCAATCCACGAAAGTGTGCATGTTTAAATATTATTTTACGGTTACGACACGAAGCACCTTTGTAACACAATTTAAATGCATCCATCCATCCATCTAAATGCATGCATCCATTCATCTAAATGCATCCATTCATCTAAATGCATCCATTCATCCATCTAACCATCTAAATGCATCAATTCACAAACATCTAAATGCATCCATTCACAACAATCTAAATGCATCCATTTACATCATCCATCCATCTAACCATCTAAATTTCATCCATCCATTCATCTAACCATCTAAATTTCATCCATCCATGGGAGAGAGGAGGACGAGGGAGAGATACCGTTGCGTGGATGGCCGGGACGGGAAGCCACCGCGTGGGGAGGGCCGAGACGGGCAGCCGCGTGGGGATGACCGGGACGGGGAGCCGCTGCGTGGGGACGGCCGGGACGGGGAGGGCTGCCGCGTAGGAGCAGCCGCATGGGGAGGGTCGGCGCGTCGGAGCGGCGATGCGGGGATGTGGGAGCGGCGGCGCGATAGATCCGAGAGTGAGGAGTGAGGGGCGCGCGGGGTAAGATGATAAGGCGAGCCGATACTTAGCAGTTGCGCGGGGACGGGAAGAGCGCTATTGCTACGCCTTTAGCAGTAGCGTTGCTCTATGACAGCCGCTGCTACTACCGGTCGCCCCCGTCGGTCGGGATGGGACCGATTAGCAGTAGCGCCTGTTCAAAGTCCAGCGCTGCTGCTAAAGGAATACCTGTAGCGCCTTTCTCTGACCACGCTACTGCTAATTAGCAGTATAGCCGCCCGTTTAACAGACGCTACTGCTAAAATCCTATCTATAAGCATTCTCCTAGTAGTGCACGATCTCTAGATCATTAACACTTTAGGTCTACAAGGGTATGTAGACACACTCCCCTCTCGTGGCTAGCATCTCCATTGAATATATCTTGGGTTTTCATAGGATTTTGTTTTGTTTTCAATACAACGATCCCCAACAACAGGTAGAAAGCAAGCCAGGTTGCCAAGGGCTTCAAACAAAAGTATGACATAGATTATGTGGATACTTTCAACCCTGTTGTTCAAGCTACAAATATCGGTCTTTTCCTATCTATTATTGTATCCAAAGGATGGAGTCTTAGACAGCTAGATGTGCAGAATGCATTTCATCAAGGTGATCTAGAAGAGGAGGTTTATATAAAACAACTACGTGGATATGAAGCACGCAGCCTCATCATCGCCACTCGGTCTCCTCCCTATTCATGTATGAAAGCTTGATAAGGCCTTGTATGGATTTAAACAAGCTCCGTGTGCATGGTACTCATGCCTGAGTCTCAAACTTCAACAACTTGGGTTTACTCCTTCAAAATATTACACCTTGTTGTTTATTTACAATAAGTCACCAATTCCTAAGACGACGCAGTGTCAGGTTTTCTTAAGTACTTAGGTTCAGAATTTGCTCTCAAAGATTTGGAGACTTACATTTTTTCTTGGGTATTGAAGTTTAAAAAACTAGAAGTGGCATTCATTTATCTCAAACAAAATAGTCAACTGATCTTTTGACTAGAGTTATCATGCAAGGTTGTGAACTTCTACAACTCCTTTATCCAGCCCAGAAAAAATATCATTGACAGAGGGTGAACTCTTGAATCAAGAGGGCATCACTATTACAGAAGTATTGTTGGTGTTCTTCAATACTTGACTCATACTCGGCCTGCCATTTATTTTGCAATCAATAAAGTGTGTCAGTTTGTCCATGCACATACCACAATTCATTGGACAATAGCAAACCGCATACTAAGGTATGCCAACCACTGGTCTAATATTCAACAGTTCACCTTCAACTCAGGTTAGTGCTTTCTCCGATGTGGATTGGACTGGCTGTCTAGATAATAGAAGGTCAACTACTGTGTTTGCACATATAAATTTTTTGCAGGTACTTTACAGAGCATCGGCGTTGATCCGTACATGGTCATTACTCACTTCTGCGGAAACCAGGGAGCCTTTGGTTACTGGGTCTGCCCGGTCGGAGATGGTAGCTCGGGATATCTACAGCCGGTTTGGATGGCGGTCCAGTAATATGATAGATGGTTAGGCATCGAGTCTTATTTTCGTCGGCTGTGGCATCTTGTTCTTTTGGATTAATTTGCAGCTCCTTACGAGCTTGTTCGGAACCGCAGACTATTTTATTGCTTTCATAATAAAGGGGCCGCATGCATCGTATTGATGGAGAGGCCGGACACAATCCTCCTTTTCTAAAAAAAACTAGTGTGCTTGCAATTTCCTTTGGATAAACTTAATATCATGGTGTGCAAATAAACATGCTACAGTTGCTAGGTGGAGTACCGAAGCAGAATACAAAACTCTAGAAAATGCAACAACATAAATTATCTGGGTGTAGTCTATGCTTAAAGAACTTGGTCTGTCACAACTAGAAACTCCCTGTTTATGGTGTAAAAATCTTAGTGCAACCAACTTGTCTGCTTTTTTTTTTGGAAAAGGAGGATCAACCCCGGCCTCTGCATCTTGATGATGCATGGAGCCATCTTATTAAGATAAAAGGATCCAACAAAGTGCAGTATCCGGAAAAGCTGCAAACAATTTGAAATCAAAAAGAAAAATGCATGCCACGTCTGGCAATATAGAAGAGGCTACGATGACTAAACACCTAGCCTATTAATGTGCCGCCATCCATATCGGTTGTAGATAGCCCGAGCTGCCGTCTCCCACCGGTTGCACCCAATAACCAAATGCTCCCTGGACTCCGCAGGCGTGAGTAACGACCACATACGGATCCAAGCTGTAGCTCTGTAAATGACCTGCAAAAAGTTGGTGAAACTCTTCCTGTTAAAGATAATATCATTCCTACAATTCCATATAGCCCAAAGCATGGCACATATTCCTATTCGAATGTGTTTAGCTAAGGTGATGTCCACTCCATTAAGCCACGTCCCAAATAACGTGTTCATACTCGTTGGGGGATTTATGTTAAAAGCTATATGAATAATGCGCCATAAAAGTCTAGCCAGAGGACATTCGAGAAAGAGGTGTTTAATCGTCTCATTTTGCTCGCAAAAACAACGTCTGGAGTTACCCACCCATCTTCATTTAATCAGGTTATCTTTTGTGAGTATCACTCCTTTGTGAACAAACCACATAAATATCTTAATCTTCAGAGGTACTTTTACCTTCCAAATGTGTGGAGAAGTAGGTATTGTTCCGGCATTAATAAGGTCCATATACATTGATTTCACTGTGAATGTACCATTTGTAGTTAATTCCCAGTGAATTGTGTCTGGTTGGTCAGATAGTTGAACATCCATCAACCTACGAACCAAATGGAGCCATGCATTCCACCTTTCTCCTACCAGAGATCTTCTAAATTGAATATTAAGAGGGACCGAATTTAAAATTGTAGCAACATAAGCCTCCCTACGTTGCGCAATATTATATAAGGCCGGATACTGCGTCGCTAGGGTAGTCTCTCCTAGCCAAGTGTCTTCCCAGAACCTGGTTGTGTTACCATTCCCAATGTGAAACTTGACCCTATGAAAAATGATTCTTTTATCCTCATTAAGCCTTTCCAAAAGGGTGAGTCTGACGGTTTCACTATAACTTGCGCAAAGGTTTTGGATTGTAGGTACTTATTTCTCAGAATTTGTACCCATGTACCTTCCGTCTCCACTAATAATCTATACAACCATTTACTCAATAGACATTTATTCTTAATTTGTAAATTTTCAATTCCTAACCCGCCTTGATCTTTGGGTCTACACATCATATCCCATTTAGCGAGTCTGTATTTTGTCTTGCTATCATCACTTTGCCAAAAATATCGTGATTGATAGAAGTCAAGTCTTTTCCGTACCCCTACCGGTACTTCAAAGAATGATAATAGAAACATCGGCAAGCTTGTCAACACTGAGTTTATTAACACAAGCCGACCTCCATACGACATAAGCTTGCCCTTCCAGCAACTTAATCGTTTTTGAAATCTATCTTCTATGCATTTCCATTCCTTATTAGTTCGTTTCTGGTGATGAATAGGGATACCCAAATAACTAAACGGCAGAGAACCCATCTCACAACCGAATAATTGCTTGTAGGTATCTTGTTCTTCCTTGGCGCGCCCAAAGCAGAACAATTCACTCTTTTTGAAATTAATCTTCAGTCCTGATAATTGTTCAAAAAGACACAGAACTAACTTCATATTTCTGGCCCTTGCTAAATCATGTTCCATAAAGATAATCATATCATCCGCGTATTGTAGAATGGATATCCCTCCATCTACAAGATGTGGAACTAGCCCTCTTACTAGGTCATTCTCTTTAGCGCGTCTTATTAGGACTGTCAACATATCAGCTACTATGTTGAATAAGATCGGGGACATCGAATCACCCTGTCTAAGTCCTTTATGTGTTTGGAAATAATGACCCATGTCATCGTTTATCTTAATCCCAACACTACCTTTTTGAACAAAAGATTCAACCTGGTTCCTCCAGGCCTCGTTGAAACCCTTCATTCTTAATGTTTGTTGTAGGAAAGGCCATTTGACCTTATCATAAGCTTTTTCAAAATCCAGCTTAAAGATGACTCCGTCCAGTTTCTTGGAGTGGATTTCGTGAAGTGTCTCGTGTAGAACAACAACCCCATCTAGGATGTGCCTACCTGGCATGAAAGCTGTCTGATTATGTTGTACAACTGAATCGGCTATCTGCGTCAGCCTATTAGTTGCGACTTTAGTGAAAATTTTGAAGCTTACATTAAGCAAGCAAATTGGTCTAAATTGCTCTATCCGAATGGCCTCCTCCTTCTTTGGTAACAACGTGATTGTTCCAAAGATTAAATGAAAAAGTTGTAATTGTTCGCTAAAGAGATCATGAAACATGGGCATAAGATCATCTTTGATGATATGCCAACACCTTTTGTAAAACTCTGCTGGGAACCCATCTGGTCCTGGAGTTTTGTTTTGTTTCATTTGCATAATTGCTTCAAACACCTCTTTCTCATTAAACGGAGCCGAAAGCACCTCATTCTCATCTTCATTGAGTTGAGGGATATCCTCTGTTACGCTCTCATCAAGCGATACAGAAGTACCTTCGGGGGCTCCGAAAAGTTTTTTATAATATTCAGAGATATACAATTTGAGATTCTCATGTCCCACGATTGTACCCTCATCCTGTTCAAGTTGAATTATCTTTTTCTTTCTTCGTTTCTAGTTAGCTATCATGTGAAAAAATTGTGTATTGTCATCCCCTTGGACGACCGTAGACACCTTAGCTCTGAGTGCCCACTTAATTTCTTCCTCTCGAAGTAAAGTCCTAAGCTTTCCTTCTGCCTCATTTTTTATATTCCGATCCATATTGTTTAATACAGAGACCTCTGCTTTCAATTCTAATTCATTTATGAGTTGAATCAGCCTTTCTTTTTCCACCCTGTAAATACCACTTTGGTTTTTGGCCCAGCCCCTCAAGAACTGCCATAAATGTCTAATCTTGTTTTGCCATCTATCCATACTAGACGTTCCTCCAGTATCTTTGGCCCATTCATTCGCTATTAATTCCAAAAATCCTTCCCTCTGCAGCGCCTGAACCGTTACAAAGGGAAATATCTGTTCCCACTCCACACTAGTGAGCACCCGATCCAACTTCTCGTAAGTTGGTATGGGTAAATTGTTTGCCCAAGTAAATTGTCTACCTGTGAGATCAATTTCCCTCAGATTGAGACTCTCAATAATCATGTTAAACATGTATGACCATCTAGCATCAAAATTATCATTATTTTTCTCTTCTCGTCTTCGTATAATATTAAAGTCCCCACCCACTAGAATAGGTAGATCTTCATTTCCACAAATCCTGACAAGGTCTGATAGAAATTCAGATTTTAATTCTTGTTGGGCTGCCCCATAAACAGCTACTAGAGCCCATCGAAACCCGTCAACTTTCGACTTCACTCGAAATTTAACGGTGAACTCACCATATGTCACATTTAAAACTTCTAAAGTTTCACATTTAACCCCCAAGAGTATCCCTCCGGATCGACCTCTTGGTGGTAGACAATGCCAGTCAAAATCTACCCCCCCAGCAATATTCCCCAAGAATTGTGGAGTAAAATTATCTCTTCCCGTTTCTAGTAGAGCCATAAAATCTAATTTATGCTCTACCGATGTGTCCGCCAGGAACCTCCGTTTAGCCAAGTCTGCCAGACCTCTGCTGTTCCAAAAGATTCCTTTCATTTTTCATCATGGAATTTTTTCTTTTGTTTCACTCGCGCACTTCTGCGTACTGCGGACGCAGGATAAATTTTCCTCTTCCAAAGACGTTTTGGTTTATCCTGCATCGGCTCTTCCGTCGCATGAATATGTCCAAAAACGGAGCCCTGTACTGAGTTGATAGGAGCCACATACCCCTTATTAACCAACTCATCGTCCTCTTCATCATCCCCCTCCATGGCGGACCTGGGAATTAGATCCTCGCACATACTTTGCAACGCAGTTACTCCTAAATTATCTATTTCTGATTCTTCCATGCGTTTCACTGCTGCTAAATTACGGACTATGTCGAGAGCTCTATCGGTTTCTAAGTCTAGAAGTTCATTAATAGATTTGGCGACTTCTTTGTCATTGCTACCAAGAGATACCCCTAAATTGCTGGCTTTATCAATAATTTCATGAGGTGAAAAATGTAATATCGAATTATTAATATTTATGGACATACCTGTAGTTGCTTCGACATCTCGAAGTTTGGCGGCCCTCATGGCACGCCCCAACTGCAAGTCATCCGCATCTGCCTGGGCTTGAATCCGGTGACTGACGCGCCTGTCTCCGGTGTTAGGATCTGGAATCCCACCAAAAGTGATCACTTCCTCCGTAGTGATGCAATTTTGTGGCTGACCTCCGACCTTGCTCTGGGCTGAACTTGCAAACCGCTGAACATGTATATCAGTTTGAGCAGCCTTACTTCCAGGTGTACTGGCCGGTTGAGTATTCAGCGTTGCCCCAAATGGGCTGGTCTGAGTCTTTGAAACCGGCATCATTGGTGCAACAGAACTGTCCAAACTAACCTCCCGTTTGGAATTCTCTTCCACGTGCACTGTAGCGAGGTCTATAGCACCTGGTGTAGCCATTTGTGGCACGTATTGATCTTTCTGCCCCTGATTTGTATGCCTCAATTTCTGCAGAGGTGAAGCCAGCGCTTGTGATTTATCTTGCATGACCGAGCGTACCTCCTGCCCGCAATGCAAACCTTCATCGTCACCCTTCGGGCCACATACCCGTGTGTTTGGCGATTCCTTCACATTATCTAGTTCACCCGTGTTAACCGAACAGTCCCTTGGTAGCAAAGTTTGTATGTCATCTTGAACCGACAAATCTGATAAAAGCTCTCCGTCCTCAACTTCGACTCGATCACCCCACAGACAGCTTGGTGCCGATCGCGCCTGAAAGGAGCCGAAGCGTAAAGAAGCCATCGGAGTAGCGGAAGAGTCTATGTCTCTATGTGTCTGCGTGTCGGCCTGTTGAGATGCTTGTTTCCTCGGTTGCGGTGTGTTTCCATTCGCACTACCCTGCTTTCCACCAATTCCTTGGTTATCATTGCCATCACCCTCACCAGTCATATCCACATCTGTGTTATTATCGTGTGCCTCCTCAGTCACATCATACTCAATTTCCACCTATAAATCATAAACGGACCCGTCATAAGTCCATGGAACCTCTTCCAGCACATATTCAACGTGTAACACAATAACCATCAATCTCGCAATCCCATGCGTGCGTGTGAACGGCATGTCAACCTTCACCGTCTTCCCAAGCAGAGAGCCCAAGCTCCAAACCATAAGTAGATCATTGAGAACTTCCTCTTTTACCCCCGTGAGGCGCACCCATATGTGATCCAGCTTCCTGCCTTTCGCTGATGGCTTCTTGCATTCCTCAAACTCAAGAAGACATTTAGTGCCGGGAACCTTACTGACCCCGAATTCCAGTAATCGATCAAGGTCCTCCCTCCTAGGAAACTCAACCCGATATATCTGTTCCTCTACTCTGACAGGGGACCAATGAAAATTTTCCGACACAAGCCTTCTGAGCTGTTGAGCCACCTGCTCTGCTGTCAAAGACCCGTGTGACACCTTCACTAGGCCATTAGTCGAGAAACCCGATAGCCGTCTCTGTGTGACAGTATGGTCCGTCTCGAAGAACATCAGCCTGTTGTCGCTACACCCATATATCATCATACTCGGCTTGGCAGCCATCAACAATGGACAATCATCCGGTTTGTGTCCAGGACTAAACATATTGAACCAATTTTCCATTTTTTCGGAGAATGTGATGCAAAATAATTAAGAATTGGATATTTTCACGACAAGTCATTCCGGACGAAGGGAGTAGGTTCCATGCATGGCACAATTGCTCTACCACACGCTTTTGCTGGCCGTAAATGCATCCGTCGATCGGTCAGGATTAGCGTCTAGATAAGCTCCGTTACACTTATTACCATTTACCACCAGGTTTGCTTGACCGGTTCGAGCCATGCGCTGGGATGGAGGGGGTAGCATTGACAAGCAGAGAGACGACTTAGGGCACTTGACTTGATACACATCTTCAATAACTTGGTCTGAGAAGCTTTTGCAAGTTATTGGAAAGCTTGCTACATACACATCTTCAGGGGGGTGGGGGGTGTGGGGGGCTTACCAGAATTATTAAACGAATGAATATCTCTTCGAAAACATATCAATATTAATATATAGGGAAAATTAAGGGCAGCATTATGTTCTCTTATTACAAGGAGTACTTTTCTTGCCATGAAGCTCTTGAAGCTGAATTACGTGCTTGCATGGAAGGTTTGTTGATTGCAATCTAGAGGAGTGATTTGCCAATCATGGTTGAGATGGACTCTATTATTACAGTCAAGTTGATTCAAGCTCGGGAACTGGAAAGATCGGTCTACTCCTCGTTCGTTAATGAGATTAGACACCGCATGTGCCTTTGTGAATCTTGTATTACTCATATTAATCATACTCAAAATAAGGTCAGCGATAGTTTAGCTAAATTCGCGCGTAGACAAGGCAGAACTATGACTGGGGCTGGTTCTGGCCCGTTATATTTAGTAGAGCTGGCTCTTGCCGATTGCATGAGCATCATGAGATGAATAATACATTATTTCACCCGAAAAAATAATAATAAGCGTGTGCTACTATCTAGGTCGCTCAGATATTCAGTGCGTGCTATTTTACACTCCTGCTTGACCTGTTCTAACAGGCGACTAGCATCGCTTGACTCCCAAGACACGGGGCTGACAATTTGGGCAAAGAATCGAACCCAGGATGAGTATCGGGTACATGCGTACAGAGAGACGACTTTGACCTGAAGTCACCTGCTACTAATTAATTGGATTAGTGTCACTGCGATTTGGGAGTATAGTAGTACTACAATCCTATAAAAGAAGCCGTTGGGAACTGTCTACGGACACAAGGCTAACAAGAAGCTAGTTTGACATTGATAATGAAGCGACCTTCTTCTTCGTCCTCGCTTGCACGCGCCGTGGTCCTCCTGGCTATTATCGTATGCTGCATCCTGCTTCCATGCTCTGCCGCCAGGGCCAAAGGTAACCACCCGCCCTGGTGATTTGTTGTCGATGGAGTTGATGTTCATGCATGCTGCAATTGGCGCTAGTTGTGTGAT
This sequence comes from Elymus sibiricus, assembly GCA_039707655.1. Lineage (NCBI taxonomy): Eukaryota > Viridiplantae > Streptophyta > Magnoliopsida > Poales > Poaceae > Elymus > Elymus sibiricus. Next base: position 23,683,802 of record CM077667.1, read on the forward strand.
TTGATTGAGACGGCGATGTTAATGCAGGTGCAACCTTTAAATTTCTGAGGGGAATGCGTGGAGGACGAATACGGCCGAATTCACCGATACCCAACCCGCGGAGGACAGGGAGCCGCTCGGGTTCTAGCCATGACTATGCTGCGCCACCACCGGCTGGTACGACACTTGTGGTGCCCAAGCAACAGAACTGCCCGGGCTGTGTCAATGCCTACACTCCGCCACCGCCACCATCCGGTACGACACTTTCAGCGCCCCTGGCGCCGAACCAACCGAACTGCCTGGGGTGTGGCTCTGCAGGCGCTCTGGCTCCACCCGCGGGTACGGCCCCCGGGCAGCCAAAACAACATCACTGCCCTGGGTGTGACCATGCCTACGCCGTGGCACTTGCGGAGCCACATCGTAAGAACCTACCCGGCACGAGGTACTGAACAACGTCCCGCGAACCTCCACCCGTGCCACACAAAGAACATGAGCTGCAACAACGGCTAGGAGAGGAGAGCTTGCGCCGATCCAACCAACTTTGTGCTATTATGAGTGGCTGGACTTATCGGGAACTAGTTTTCTTCAATTAATTTTTTTCTCCTAGACATTGTCATATTTTGCCAAAGCAATAGTTTTGTGATTTTTTGTTTGTAATTTTACATTTTTTGCCGTTAAACAATAAAGAAAGAGAAATAGCAACAATGCACATGTGTAGTGTAGTGAAATTTGAACTACACATAAATATGCAACTAAGTTGTGTACGGACTGTAAAGCACAATATATCTATCACACTAAAATAAAGCCACATCCAAATTGATATTTTTGGACAAAAAACCAAGAATGACAAATACTGTTTCTAATAGTCACTCAACAGGATTCTGGCAAATAACGTCAATATTTGTCCCCCGTGTTGTTGTTCCCGCTGAAGCCCAGGAGGAAACAACCTTAGCTGCTGCCGGCACTCCTCCCCATCCTTCTTCCTCACTGCCATTAGATCCCCCTCTTGCTTGGGATGGGGTGGCATGGAGCGCTTGATTCGGCGGGGGCTTGCGCATGGCACAGATGTTCACGCTTGGGACGACGTGGTGGCCTGGGTACATTCGTGCAACTCGGTTTGGGGGGGGGGGGGGGTCCACCCGAATCTAGCCTGCTCAGGCGCTATTGGTCGCTCGGATGAAGAGGGTTGTTGTCAGCCGGACGTGTGTCGTGCGGTGGTTGAGATTTGTGGTCGGTGGCTGTGCTTTGGGTTCGTGCAGCGGCCATGATCGACCGACATTTTGTTAGCGCCGGTGCTCGGGATGAGTGGCTATGCGAAATGGGTTGGGCGGGGGGGGGGGGGGGGGGGCTATTGATGGACCTAGTGAGGACACTCAACACTGATTGGCGCAAGAATGATGAGGTCCTACACTCATGTGCATTTCTGGACTAGACAACCGACATGATGTTATTAGGTCCAGGATGAAATGCTTCCGGCATCCTTCGGGTGGTGTTTCCCTCCTTTCAGGTGTCAGTTTGAATTTCCCGTACTTTGTTCTATTTATGCTTCATGCAAAAGCATTAACTCTATATTGGATCGGACAACGATGATGTCTTCAATGCCGTTACCCCCTTGGGGACTTGTTTTGGAGCCATTGCTCCTTGTTGGTCATTTGGCATCTGTTTTGGGCCGTGTTAGTTTGTTAGCTCGATTTGGAGGCGTCTGGTGGTGGCGGTGGAAGTGTTCTGTGGCTACCACTGATACCTTGGTAATCTTGGTTCTCTTGTTCAACCTACTCTCATATGTGCTTGATGATGTATCGGTGTTCGGTGCCCTTCGATGATACTTGAGGGTTTGTTACCTTGCATAGTGTTCAGGTGCACTCTTTTAGTGATGGTGTTTTGCCGTGAGGCCAAGAGGAGGTGCAAGGGCTGTCTCGGTGGAACGTGTTTCCCTACGACACAGTTTGCGGACCTCCTTGTCACGACATGGCTATGCGGTACGAGACCATGGTATAGTGGTTACGACGCTCCTAGCTGTACAAGGTGCAGAGTGATTACAAGGCAAGATGATGACTTCTTCTCCATTTCTTCTCGATGTAGGATCTACTTTCGATTGGTCCAATGAAGGTAGCCCCTGCTCCTCACCATCTGATCTAGTGTTGATGGGGTTATGTTCTTGCTGATGCTTCTTGTCGCAATTCCTTTATGTCCTCTCTCTTCCTCTCTCCGTGTGCGCGCGCGTGTGTTCCATTCTTCGGTTGGCTGCTACTTCTGGCATCGATCATGTCCGGTGTGTGTCTGTGTGTCATAGTTTACCATATCATACCAGACCGTCAGTCAAACCGGAAAAAAACTAGTGACGACAATCCCAACGATTTTTTAAGCACAAAGGACCGAGCTGCAACTAGACCGGTGAGAATCAGTCAAACTGGTGCGTTTTTCGTGAAAACGGCTAATAAATGGGCTGTCGAACTAGTGTAGAGAGAAAAACCGAAAAATACTATTGCATGTAGATGGATTTGAGGGATTCGATCTTAGGTCATTGGCATTGCCCTATCCTTGGGCTGATAATCACCTCAACTGCGTTTCTTTGTTGTTCAATAGAGCAAACAATTGCTATTTAACCCTATTTTTCATTCTATATTAGCATAGATTATTGCTCTAAATATATTATTGTTTGTAGAAAACTAGCTATCGAACGGGTGAACCGGGTCTGACCGGTAAAAATCAGAACCAAATGCCTTACCGGTTAGACCACCGCTCTGTTTTTTTTTGTGTGTGTCATATGCTACATTTTGTCAGAGAGAGAGAGAGCAAACCAACATGTGGTTGGATGGTTAGAGGGACTGTGGTATCCCCAGCCCACCAGGGTTCAAATCCTGGTGCTTGCATTTATTCCTGGATTTATTTCAGGATTTCCGGCGATGCGCATTCAGTGGGAGGAGACATTCCCGTCGACGACGAAGTGCCTACGGTGACTTCGTAAATTTCAAGATGATATGCCGGCTCAGTGTCTCGGAGGTGCTCATAGGGGTAGGGTATACATGTGTGCGTTCATAGGGGTGAGTGTATGCGCGTGTATATGAGCGCTTGCGTCTGTACTGTGTTCAAAAAAGAGAGAGAGAGAGAGGAGTTTGAAAAAAAAAATAAGATGATTGTCTCGATGGGCACTCACAACGTCACAATCACCAATAAAAAAACAATGGCACATGCACGGCTTGGAGATTTCTACAATGTGCCCGTAAAAAAAAGTACTACAATACAAAGTCAAGTTGATTGATCCAAGACTCTGTTTTCCTCTCGAGGTTAAGAATCAGGTTGACATTGATCAGATGCATCAACAGAAGAAACAGGCAAAACAATCCAAGGGAAATGGACCACGGTAAAAAAAGTGAAATGGACCAGGCAAAAAACTGAAGCCCAGTTCGAAATCCATCAGTGGGGAGATGGCCTGAACAACCGAAAAAAGGGGAAACATGCAACTAAGTGAAGCCCAGTTTGAAATAAAGGAAAAAAACAGTCCAGCAAAATAAATGAAAAACAAAATATATCAGAGCCAGGTTTCGATCCTGGGACCTGTGGGTTATGGGCCCACCACGCTTCGGCTGCGCCACTCTGATTGTTTTGTTTGTAATGGGACGTCCAATTTATTTATCAATCAACTCACGTTCGTTCAACGTTGACTTAGAAACGTGCGGCCGGCTTCAGGGTGGAGGCGGAGTGGCAGGAGTAGTGGTAGTAAATATTTTCAGTGTACCACTAGGTTAACGTTTTGCCCCATAGTGGTTGTTCGAAAGCCAACATTCACGAAGGGTTTCTTGCAAAAAAAAGAAGGGTTTCTTGCAAGTGCTCCAAATTGCAATCCTCTTCAATTTTTTTCTTTTCTCCCCATTCGCCCTTTTTGCCGCTTGTACAAATTGGTTATTTTTCAGAAGCAATAAATTAGAATGGGGTTAGTTTGGTTGTAGAAACATATATGAAACTATCGATTTCGTCTGGTGAGGCGAGCCCGGTGATCACACATGCTCTTCATGTACGATCAACATTGATGTATGTGCCTTATAGTGTTGAAGTGGGGTACTCACGCTATTGGGTATACAAGGCTTATTTTGTAATTCCGAGAAATTCGGATAGACAAGGCTAGTCTCAAATATCCTTACCTTCATCTTAATCGTGAGCTAATACATGTCGTCCTTGCAACTAAAACCATGTACGACCATGTATCCATTGCAATTAAAACAAACTAGATGATACCCCACGGGTTGCCACGGGGATTTTGTAGCACTGAAGACATAGCGAATGATGATTCATAGTCGTAAAATAGTGTAACGAATCCAAAAATTACATATCAAATTGATTACCTATAGTTAGGAACAATATGTTAAGGATTTGTTATGGCACAGTTGCAAGTAGAAACTGACCAAACAGTACTAAAGGGAGTTTTTCATTATTACAAAGGAATGCTGACTCTATTGATAACCAGTTTAAAATCTAGGCAACATAATTACTAATTTTACGTACAAGCCATAGTGTAGTTTGTATGAAGCTACATGTGTAGTTGACGATGTAGCATGAGAGGTCATCTCATAAGTAATTTCAGAAGGAAATACCAGAGAACATTGCATTCTTTATATGTGATGTGCATATGAACATTCGGAGGAGTTGATGTCAGGCCTCTATAATAAGAGAAAGGAATGTGAACGAGAAGTAGGATATATGAATATGAAAAAATATATGAGATTTTTTCTATTTTTCTGATGTAAAAACATGTAACATGTATTTTACCCTCAAAGTTACATATGAAATATAGAATGTAACTAAGTCTCTCTATTATCAATGGGGAGTTGGGGATTGTACGTTGGTCCGTCCACCCCCCTCCCCTCGACCCTCCCTCCTCTCACGCAAAAGAAAAATCACCCCCCTCTCATCTCTCCTCACGCCAAAAAAACCATCTCTCTCCCCTTATGCAAAATTAAAAAAAAATCTCATTTCCAAATAACAAGGAAAAATAATATCATTTCCAAAAATAAGGAAAAAATCTTAACTGAATCAAAGGTTCCCCCAAGGGGTTGGCTAACTTGGGGAAGGGGCTGCCCACAAGGGGTACACCCCATCCAGGGTCGGTTGAGCCCCAAAGGTGTCCGACACACTTCCCCTACCCTATGCAAAGGGAGGGGCGCCTCAGTGGACCTAAGGTCCATGTAGGGCTGCCCCAATGGGGCCAAGCCAAGTTGCTGCCCTATGTGACGTCGTATTACACAATTATTCCTTCACGGAAACTTTTCCAATTACCCGATTTTACCCGGTTTTCTACGAAACATTTTTGGTTATTCCGGAACACTTCTGGTTCTCTCTCAAAACTATTTCCACTGACTTTTCTGGTCACTTTGTAGCAAGCTCCTAACCATCTAGTACTCAACAGATCGATGACCCTTCAGTGTGTGACCCTGTAGGTTCGGTGAAATATAAAAATGAGCGAAAAATCCGTCGACCAATGATAAATAGCAGAACCATGGACATCCATATTGATCCCTATACTCACTAGAATGATATTCGAGTGAACATATAGTTATTATGTGCTATTCCTTTCTTTTCATGATACTTTACAAAACCCGAGGTGAGATATATCAGCATCCTATGAATTAACATATGATCGCCATGTGATGTCATGCAAGTGCATATGACTGTTGTAGCACTTTCTTCATAAGTAGAGTGTCGAACCCACAAGGAGCGGAAATGAAGGCACAAAAAAACCCACAAGTATGTTGTCACTTATGAGTTTCGTATGCTCCCAAACAAGAATTTGGATATAGTCTACTATATCGGTTGCTAGGGGAACGGAAGTGGTTTAACTAAACTACAACCTAGAAGGTAAAAACAGGAAATGAAAAACACTAAGTTAGTTAAACTGGTGCTTGAGTAGTAAAGCTTTCTCAAGGGTTCCGAAATCATCACTACTAATATGACATCCACAATAACTGTGGAGCAATGCTCGTATCCCTAATCCAATTTTGTTTGTGCATAAGTGGGTGGTTTCCAGTATAGAACATGTTCTACTCTAGGTAAACTTCATGCCACACACGCCACCAACTATAATTTCCCCATGCCGGTTATCACATATAGTTAATTAAGGGCATCCCCGTGGACCTATGAATTGCAAAGGTATGAAATCAAAAAATTTACTGTCACCTCTAATTACCTCGACATCCTAACCACTACAATGAAAGAAATATGCTTCACGACTAATCACAACAATAATACGAGTAGAGCACTCCTCTCAACATTCGTGAAGGCCACTAACTCGAATGTAAACAAAAGATATTGGATTGCTTGAAGTAAAATAATTCTAATCATAAAGAGTTCATCCATATCTCCGAGAACTAGTAGAACTCCTCAAACATATAAATGGAAGACACAAAAGAAAGGGTCAAGCTACAAGCCGACATCAAGCCGGTGAAGGGAGAAGGCATGCTGGTGATGGAAACTGCAATGCCAGTGGTGGTGGTGGTGATGGTGGCACCGACAGTGGTGGTGACGTGATGGAGATGGCGGAGCCTGGTGCGTGCAGTGGTGGATCCTCCTTTTCTTCCCTTTGACTTGTCCCTTCTTCTAGGGAGGTGGATATAAAGCAGAAATGGAGATTGATCTTGGATGACAAAGGCTTGTGGATGACGACGACGACAACTACGGTGTGAAGGGGTATTTATAAGACCTCTTCCCAAGCCCGCTCCATGGATGCAAGTTGTATCCTTTGATACAAGGGCAGAAGGTGAGCGAAATCCTCTCTCAAACCATTCCTATCAGCCAAGGATAGCGTGGGAAAAAACAAGGACGAAATTGGTGAAAAATCCCATCCGAAAGGCAACTTTCAGAGTTGTGTGGGGCGGTATGATTGCTGGTACGAGCAGCCATGCTTGTACCAAACGTCGTCTTCGGCTCGGAACTCCTTCGTTAAAATGGGCACAACTTTCTCATACGAACTTTACTTTTGACATTCTTGGGATTGTTGGAACGCGAAAGCGAATCCGACACAACGGTAGTATTAGATACTGATTTGGGGCCATTGATAAAAAATCATTTTTACCTTCTGGAAAGCCTAAGTCTGGTCTTGGAGGTCATCCTTAATGAACCCATATTTGGCCATTTCATCGTTCTTGGTCCTAGGTTGCTCCAAAACACCTCTAGACACAAGAAAACAAACAAATCAAGTAAAAATCAAATGAAATACTAGTTATCCAATGCTCATAGTGAAAAGGGTAAAAACCGATGATGCATAATGGACATATATTTGGTTGAATGAAATATGATATATGAAGAGTACATGCAATAAAGTAGCTCAAAAAATGCGTAAAATGTAGAGCCATCACTATGCCAGTTTCCTCGTTACCAGTCTTGTTATCTTTTCTCATTCCCATGATCCTGCACCCACGTCAACAAGTCACCCAGTATCTGGACATACGATCATGCATACCATCACATCGATAGGGCCCTAAGAATATCTCTCCATCATAGGAGAAGCAAATCCCAGTCTTAAGCTATATACTCCCTCATCATACTATTCTAATGGACATGTAAGTTGTCGTTATGATCACCCTATTACGGTTAACGTTAGAACAACCCCAAAGTGCATAGTCCAGTATGGAGTGACTCGATACTCTCATGGTCTAAGGAATTATGCAAACTCTAATTTTACGGTCTTATATACCATAAACTTAGTGTTATACTCTCATCATCCAGTATAAAAATCATCTGGGTCAATTCAACACGAGATGTCTTCAAACATCCCGTCTCCGTCCTACAGACGTCGAGGGATCGAGCCACAAACAGAGCAGTGGCGGCAAGTGTCATCACAAGAGATGATTTGATGATCATTTCTCCTAGTTTATTATGCACGTTGTTTACTGAGGTGGAAAAATGTTAAGTTTAGTTAGCTATGTAATTGGATGTTTAATTTGATTATGCAATCATGTTGCTATAAGTATAATATATCTTGTTGTTCTATAGACATAACATAGATGTTGCGTAGACAGAGCAAATCACATCACATACGCTTAAACTAAGAAACACGTCGGTGACGATTTGAACAATCACATACAATTGTTTACCATCAAGTATTTGCCCACAACACACACACACAACTTATTAGTAGGAATCGTGTGTGTTATTATTGGTCTTTTCACACAATTCTGATTACTGACCTGCTTGCTGGGTATCACATACATCTTCTTCTGCCGAATCGTTTATGTTATTTTGACTCATAACAAAGAGTCATCTGAGTGACCTGTTTGCCAGGTATCACAGACATCTTGTTACGCCAATTCGTTTGTGTTATTTTGGCTCATCGCAAACCGTTCATCCCAATGACATGTATGCCACATATTGCACCCATCTTGATATGTGTAATCGTTTGCGTTATTTTGCCTCATAGCGAACAGTTCATGCGGATCTACTGTATGCCACGTATCGCACATGCAACTCTTATCTGAATCATGCATGATGGATCAGCCGTTGCACACAGTTCATTTAATTGGAGACGGTTTTATAACCATACCGTTGCGATTCATGCATCACACACAGTTTGGTCGAAGGCTCTCGTATACATGTGTCGTCTTAGGACCTTCCTGCAATAGTGTATGCTGCAACTCAGTTGGGGGGGGGGACTTTCCACCTGGATTGGGCCTCCTCAGGGGCCATGGCTCACTCGGATGGTGGTGGTTGTTGCCGGTGGGGTGTGTGGTATGGCGGTGGTTGCGATTTGTGGTCCGTGGCCGTTGTTTGGGTTTGTGTGGCAGCCGTGCATGATCAATCGACCTTTTGTTAGCGCCGGTGCTCGGTAAACCTGGGCATACCCCGCGCCAGGCTGGGCTTCAGAAAGCCCGAACCGAAAATCCTAAGCCCGAGCCCGGCCCCGCCCGGCCAAACAAATCAATTTTTCAGGCCCGAGCCCGGCCCGAATGAACTAAAAAGATGGATTTCGGGGTGGGTCGGGCCGGGCCTCCGTGTAAAAGTGACGTTTTCTCAAGCCTGAGCCCGGCCCGAAATTACTATCGGGCCTAGTTTTGAAGCCCGAGCCCGGCCCAAACACAAAGCCCGGCCCGGCCCGAGTTTTTTGGGCCAGGCTCGGGCCGGGTCACCGTGTCGGGCTGCCCATACCCAGGTTTAGTGCTCGGGATGAGTGACTATGCCATGAGGTGGGGCAGGGGGGCTATTGATGGACCTAGCGAGGACGCTCGCTGCTAACTAGCCAAAGAATGATGAGGTCTCGCACTGATCTGCTCTTCTGGATTTGACAACCGAGATGATGTTGTTAGGTCATGGATGAAATGCTTCCGGCGTCCCTCGGGTGGTGTTTCCTTCCTTCCAGGCGTCAGTTTGAACTTCCCGTACCGTGTTCTAGTTATGCTTTGTGCAAAAGCATAAACTCCATATTGGATCGGACAACGATGATGTCTTCAATGTCGTCGCTCCCTTGGGGAGTTGTTTTTGATTTATTGATCCTTGTCGGTCGTTGGCGTCTCTTTTGGGCCATGTTTGGTTTGTTAGCTCTCATTGCAGGCATTTGGTGGGGGCGGTGGAAGTGCTTTGTGGCTACCGCCGATACCTTGGTAATCTTAGTTCTGTTGGTCAACCTACTCTCATAGGTGATTATGGGACGATGAGGTGTCCGTGTGCGGTGCCCTTCGATGACACTTGAGGTTCCGTTACCTTGCATAGTGCTCGGGTGCACTCTTTTAGTGATGGTGGTTTTCGGTGAGGCCAAGAAAAGGTGCAAGGGCTGTCTCGGCGAAATGCGTGCCCTATGACACAGCTTGCGTCTCTCCTTGTCACGATGTGGCTAGGCAGTGAGATACCATTGTATAGTGGTTATGATGCTCCTAGATCTACAAGGTGCAGAGTGATTGCAATGCAAGATGATGACTTCTTCTCTATGTCTTCTCGATGTAGGATCTACTTTCGATTATGTTCTTGCTGATGGCTGCTTGTCGCAACTCGTTTCTGGTCCTCTCTCTTCCCCTATCTGTGTGCGTGCGCGCGTGTGTTCCATTCTTCTGTTGGGTGCTACTTCCGATATCGATCATCTCCGGTGTGTGTCTGGGTGTCATAGTTTAACAAATCGGACCAGACCGCCGGTCGAACCGGAAAAAACCAGAACCGACAATCCTAACGGTTTTTAAGCACAAGGTACCCACCTGCAACTAGACCAGTGAGAACTGGTCAGATTGGGACTTTTTCGTGAAATCGATTCATAAACCGGGCTGTCGAACTAGTATTTTCTGATCAAAACTGAAAAGAGATACTCAAACTTGAAAGTAACACTACTGCAATAAGTTCCTAGTTGTACGCATGAGGATCCTAGGAAGAGAGAGGAGCTCCAAAACTCGATGACCACTCAGAATCACCAATGCACTAACAATGGTACGTGCACAAAATACATGGCTTGAAAATGTGTACAATGCTTCCGTAAAAAAATCGACAATACAAAGTCAACCTGATCGATCCAGGAATCGTTTTTTTTTTTAATTTTTAAAGTAGGTATGTGTGTATGATATTTGCATTCTAGTCCGATTCCTAGTTGTGCGACCGAGTTGAGGGTCGCCTCTGCAGCGAGCTTTGCATCTGAACTAGTACAGCTGCTCAGCAATCACTAACAGCTTGTAGTGGAGGCGGAGTTGTTGGAGTACTAGAAGTAAAAAAAAATACGTGTTCGTGGCCATGCATTCCCCGACCCCTCAGGATGAACGTCTACGTTACTTAGATTTACCAGTAGCTTCCCTTGACTGGTTCAAGCCTGCAACTACGAGTGAGATGCACTGGCAGCAAAGATTGAGTGTCGCCGCCGAGGACTTTGATCGCTTGACTCAGGGTGTCCTAGCATCTATTGAACACTAGACTTGTTCTATGGGAGCATCAAAGATCGTGATTACATTAGGTTAATCAAGATGTTCAGTGAAACTGTTGACTTGACACACTAGTCGTCGCTGTTAGAGCACTACTTAACTAGGAGGAGTAACCCGGCCACAACTAGGGTGCCTAGGCACCCGGGTCCTAGTTTTGATTGTACTAGGAAACAAAACATTTTAAAAACATTTTGACATGAAAACTTGCAAGAACCTATAAAGTTTGACCACCTTTGATGCTGCAAAGTTTCAGATTTTTTTAAAATGTTTTCCTATTTTTTTGATTTTACTGTTCATAGAGGGTGCCTAGGCACCCGGGTGCTGTTACACCTTTCTCTAGATCGAATCATTTCGTGAGAGCTGAAGCTGGGAAGATAGGATCATCCTACCGACCATGTAGCGGTCTTCTTCTTCTCCGTCCGCACTCGCACGCGCCGTGGCAATCCTCCTGGTGATCGCGTGCTGCTGCTCCCTGCTACCGTGCCCATGCTCTGCCGTTTGCAAAGGTACGAAACCATGCGTCATTTTTTTTTTTTTTGGAAAAGGTACGCGTCATTTCTTGTTCTTACATATTTTTGAAGTGGATGCCCATTTTGACATATAATTTGTTGCGATGGCATCAGGGCATGCATTTGGTCAGGGGGGGAGGAAGGGCCAATGGGGACCGGGAAACCAATGGCCAGGGGGCTGGGGAGGAGGAAACCATTATGGTCAGGGAGGTGGTCAGCGGCAATGAGGAGGTGGAAAATTGGGTGAGGGGGATGGGGGGGGGGGGGGGGGGGGGGATCGGCGAGCATAAGGAATACAGGGGGCAGCTGGCGGAAACCATGTAGGCCGGATGCCTCCGCCGCCACGGGGCAAGACGCCGAGGAACCACAGGTGATGTGACGGCTGCTGCCATGCATGGCCTTGATCTGGCGCCATCGAGTGTTACTGGAAGCTGATTGCTGCTGGGCTTCCGGGAGGTGGCTTGGGAATGATACTTCTATTTTTTTTTTGAACAATGGAATGATACTTCTATCACTAGAGCAAGTGTCGTTTTGATTGTAATTTGCGCTGTGATCCCCAACTTCTTTAAACATTTGTATCTTTGGTTGGTCGGTTTTGGCCTCATAGTGTTTGTTCAAGAGCGACATTCACAGTGGGTTTCTTACTAGTGCTCCAACTCGCAACACCTCTTTAATATTTTTACGGGTTACAACGGGTTACTAAAGTGTACGGGTTCGGTGACCGTTCTCAAGGGTTGCTATTGTACGGGTTCGATGACCGTCTTCAATGGTCCTTTAATAAAATATAAGAGCGTACAGAGGGAGTACTACATAATTATAGTCCCAGTTTACAAGGCTGTAGTGCCCAGCTGATCGGCGTAGCATCTAGCACTGGTAGCTTATAGCGGAGGCGGAGTGGCGAACTAGTATCCCTCCGGTCCTTTTTAGTCTGTATATTAGCTTTGTTTGAAGTCAAAGTATCTCTACTTTGACCAAATTTATAAAAAAATTATCAACATTCACAATGTTAAATCAATACTGTTAGATTCATAACGAAATGTAGTTTCATGGAATGTATATTTGGTATTACAGATGTTGATATTTTTCAATATATATTTCGTCAAACTTTGTGAAGTTTGACTTGACACAAATCTAATATGCGAACTAAAAAGGACCGGAGGGAGAAGTATATTTTTCACTGTACCACGTACGTTTTTCTGGCTATGCATCATATGCCTCGATCGCCCACAATGAATGTGTACGTACAAATTCCACGTTACTTACACTTACCAATTACCAGCAGTTTTGATTTGCTTGACTGGTTGAAGCCTGCAACAATGATTGAGATGCACTCACAACAAAGATTTTGCGGATTTGCTATTTCTTAGATGCCTGGAATTCCTTTTCGCGCCAGTCACTGGTGGATCGCGGGAGGTTTTCATGGGTGGTTCCCAGCTTAGATGGATGGCGGAGCCGGTAGCCAGCAAGGGTGAGGTTGAGGGGAGGGCGGGGCGGCGAGGCGGTGCGTATTTTATATGTCTATGGGATGCCGCAATACAAATGTTCATTTTATATGTCTATGGGATGATTTTGATTCCAAACAAAGTGGTTGTACAATGGCTGGAGTGCGGCTATGTGCTTCTGTACTGCGGCTGTAACACTACTGCCGCCCAGCTGTCAAATGTTTTTACATCATCTGTTGGAGTAGTAGTTTTACATCATCTGTTGGAGTTGGGTGTTTTTTGATGATATAAAAAGCACTTTTTGATCTAAATTATACATATAGCACTTTGCATCTCTATTTATACACCATCTATTGGAGATGCTCTTATAAACATGCAAGCGGGGGAGCATTTCTACAGTTTGGATGCATGTTAACAGTGGGATTTATTATATTGTCAACAAAAAACTGTTAACTCGCTGTGGGGTATATTCGGTTTTGTATTAGTTGGGCATTCAAAATATAGTTAAGTTGATTCCACTTGTCTTTGTCATATTTTAGTGTATGGCATGAATTCATAGAATGACTATGTTTTTACCTATGTCATAGTTGTAAACGTCTTAGTTCAAACTATAATATCCGATATGAAGTAAATGCTATTGTTTTTTTGAAGTTGTTGATACATGAATCAGGCCATAAAACATAGGCCCACCACATAATATGTTAGGAATGCGTACACCATGATGAGATTTAGTCACATTCTCAGTTGTTAACATGCAAGTTCAATAAGAAGTCTTAACCTCTAGAGTCCAGAATAAACTGGTTCTAGATTTTGTATGGTGCCATATGTTTTGTTCATGTCATTTCCATGCATTTTAATATGTGATGTTAACAAAAGAAGTCTAATAAGCTGCTTACTTGTCATTAGAGTATATTCGGAAATTCTTTCCGAAATGCGACATGTAAGCATAAATGCAATGGAAGACATTAAAGAGTCATTTTCGCATTAAGAATAGTTTTGCAAATAATATACTAAGTTTAAGCCTAGTGTAGTATATCATGGTCTCGGTTTACTTTCTGTTTTCGAAAAGATTATATAATATAAGCCGAGCTTTATGTGGGCCACACTCGTCTTATAGGCTACACTGTCACCTCCGCGATGGCCACGTGGCAAGAAACTTTGCCAAGATAGGTTTGTAAGCCAAACTGTTTTTGTGGTATATGCCGTGCATTTTCTGAAAGCCGAGTATTTTTTTTATTCCGCTCAGCTTATAATCATCATACCGAGGACACTTTTTTTGCCATTTCTTCTTTTGATACTCGGCTTACATGCTTATAAGTCTGAGTACACATAAATTTATGCTCGGCTTACTTCCAGATATATCCCCCCACACACAAAATTGCTTTCAGGCTGAGAAATTATGGTCGAGCAGCCAAATAAGGGCATGGCCAACGGCCACGCTGGACTGCTGCCCCAACTGCCACATCAGCCTAGATTCCCCAGCTGAAGAAAGAGATATTGCCTGCAGGCTGAGAGGGGATCAGAGGAAGCAGCCTCTTCGGTGAGAAAAGCAGCTACCAAGGGAAAAAGAAAGCAGAAAGAGGATATGGGATGGGAAAAAATAGAGAAAGAGGGCAAAGTACTGACATATGTTGAAGGTGGGTCCAGCAAAGGGGAAAATATTCTTGTTGGTTCCATTGTGCAAATACAATGGCCTCATTTGCTTTATCTAAGGGCATGGCCAACGGGCCACGCTGGACGGGTGCTCTAGGCGCCACATGCACATCGTCGTGCCAAACGCCACCTTCATCGAACGTGCTGCTTGAAGAGGGAAACGGACTCCTGCAGAAGAACTCGCCTCCTCCTTGACAAAAGCTACGAGGCAGTCACTCGGGCGACGTAGTGTGAGCTTCTTCGCTCTGCTCGATTCAGGACAACAGCTTGGTGATATTGTTTAAGTGTTGTGGTCTTGCATGTGTGGAAAAGTGTGGTGTGAGCTTCATCAGATGATGGTGTAAGATAATGACATCAAGAAACACTAGTAGAAAACAGGGCTTTGGTCCAGGCCTGAAATCCCATTAATCCCGGTTCACTCACGAACCGGGACCCATGGGGGCATCGGTCCCGGTTCGTGAGGCCAGGGCGCCGGCCGGGCCTCGTGGGCCATTGGTCCTGGTTTGTCTGACCCCTTTGGTCCCGGTTCCAGACACGAACCGGGACCAATGGGCCTCGCTCCTGGCCCACAACCATTGGTCCCGGTTTGTGGCTGGAACCGGGACCAAATGGTGTCCTTTAGTCCCAGTTCCAGCCACAAACCGGGACCAATGGTTGGCCGATATATACCCCCTACCCGCGAGCAGAGCAGTGCACTGCTCTGTTTTTTTGGCCGGCCGAGGGAGAGCTTTTGTGGTGCTCTAGCTCACTTCCTATGCACATGAGGTGTTTGATGAAATGCCCGAGCCACACTTAAGCTTTCTCCTCTCGAAGCTCCTTGTCCAAGCTCCATTTTCCTCAAGATTTGTCTAGGTTTGGCGGTCCGTCCTGTCCCGTCCCCGTCCTCACCGCCGTCGATCGGCCGCGCCCATCTCGGTGCCGGCACCACCGTGGTTAGCCTCTTCTTCTTATCTTCTTTCTAAAAGAAAAAAGTTCTTATTTGTATGATTTAGATAGATACTTGTGTAATTTTCTTACTTTTATTATTGTTTGTTATTATATAGTGTGATGGTTTTGGTATCCGCCTCCGTCGGCCCTCGTCCTGTCTATGATTCGGATGTGGTATATATTATCTTTTATAACTATTTGTTTTATTTAGTGTTTATGACAATTATGCCGACCAATGTGACATAGATTTTTTAATCTAGGAGGTATGTGAACCGGAAATACCAACCGACATAGAAATTCTTGTCGAGAAGTTAAATTTGGTTGAAAAAGAAAACAATTACTTGAAAGAAAAAATACAAAGAGTTGAAGAGGAGAAGATGAAATTGGAGTTGAATGTTGCCGATGTCGTCGACGATCACAAGATCAAGATGGATGCAATGCGCTTGAGATTAGAAAGATTAGAAAATATGCCATTCATACTGAGGCTTGGTATCATTATGCCGTTGGATCAATTGGTACCTTAGTTGCGGTTATGATCGCATTTGTTGTTGCATTTAAATTTTATAGTTTCAATGTATGTTTTAATTACATGCTCTAGAGAGCTATATGTTGTTCAATAATGAGAACTATGTATGAATGTTATGTATTTATTTTGGTCACTACTGTACTTTGGCTTTAATGTGATGATGAATTTCTATTAATTTGGTCACTTCTCTATTCATGATATGCTGTAATGGTTTTTAATACACTTTATTATATAACGGACGCAGATGAACCGGCAATGGATGTACGGTGACCGACGCACCTCCGAGTATATTAAGGGCCTGCATAATTTTCTCGAAGCAGCTGAGGCAAACAAGAAGAATGGTTTTATGCATTGTCCATGTACTGTCTGTGAGAATACGAAGGCTTTCTCCAACTCTAAAACCCTTCACTTCTACCTGCTTGAGACGGGTTTTATGCCACACAATAATGTTTGGACCAAGCACGGAGAAAGAGGGGTTATGATGGAAGACAACGAAGAAGAAGAGGATGATGACAACTACCCGCCCCCTGAATACGGTGATGCTGCAATGGGGGAAGCTGAAGATCAAGAGGAACCAGACGATGTGCCCGATGATGATCTTCGCCGGGTCATTGTTGATGCACAGAGAGAATGCGAAAGTGAAACGGAGAAGTTGAAGTTCGATCACATGTTAGAGGATCACAAAAAAAGGGTGGTACCCAAATTGCGAAGATGACAACAGAAAGCTCGGTACCACACTAGAATTGCTGCAATGGAAGGCAGGCAATGGTGTATCTGACAAGGGATTTAGTTGGCTACTGAAAATAATGAAGAAGAAGCTTCCAAAGGATAACGAAATGCCCGGCAGTACGTACGAAGAAAAGAAGGTTCTATGCCCTCTAGGATTGGAGGTGCGGAAGATACATGCATGCCCTAATGACTACATCCTCTACCGCGGTGCGTACGAGGATTTGAACACATGCCCGGTATGCGGTGCGTTGCGGTATAAGATCAGAAGAGATGACCCTGGTGACGTTGAGGGCCAGCGCACCGGGAAGAGGGTTCCTGCCAAGGTGATGTGGTATGCTCCTATAATACCACGGTTGAAACATCTGTTCAGAAACAAAAAGCATGCCGAGTTGATGCAATGGCACATAAAAGACCGTAAGAAAGACGGGAACTTGAGAGCACCCGCTGATGGGTCGCAGTGGAGAAAGATCGAGAGAAAGTGGAGCGACTTTACAGGTGACCCAAGGAACGTATGGTTTGGTTTAAGTACAAATGGCGTTAATCCTTTTGGGGAGCAGAGCAGCAAGCATAGCACATGGCCTGTGACTCTATGTATGTATAACCTTCCTCCTTGGTTGTGCATGAAGCGGAAGTTCATTATGATGCCAGTGCTCATCCAAGGCCCTAAGCAACCCGGCAATGACATTGATGTGTACCTAAGGCCATTAGTTGATGAACTTTTATAGCTATGGAATGGAAGAGGTGTACGTGTGTGGGATGAGAACAAACAGGAGGAATTTGACCTACATGCATTGCTGTTTGTAACCATCAACGATTGGCCTGCTCTTAGTAACCTTTCAGGACAGACAAACAAGGGATACCACGCATGCACACACTGTTTAGATGACACCGACAATATATATTTGGACAAATGCAGGAAGAATGTGTACCTGGGGCGTCGTCGATTTCTTCTGACCAACCATCAATGTCGAAAGAAAGGAAAGCATTTCAAAGGTGAGGCAGATCACCGGAAGAAGCCCACCCTCCGTACTGGTGATCACATACTTGATATGGTCAATGATTTACAAGTAATCTTTGGAAAAGGGTCCTGGCGGACTATCTGTTCCGACTGACGATGCGGGACGCGCACCCATGTGGAAGAAGAAATCTATATTTTGGGACCTATCCTATTAGAAAGACCTAGAGGTCCGCTCTGCAATCGACGTGATGCACGTGACGAAGAATCTTTGCGTGAACCTGCTAGGCTTCTTGGGAGTGTATGGGAAGACAAAAGATACACCGGAGGCACGGGAGGAACAACAACATGTGCATGAAAAAGACGGCATGCATCCAAAGCAGTATGAAGGTCCTGCCAGCTACGCTCTTACCAAAGAAGAGAAGGAAATCTTCTTTGAATGCCTGCTCAGTATGAAGGTCCCGTCTGGCTTCTCGTCGAATATAAAGGGAATAATAAATATGGCAGAGAAAAAGTTCCAGAACCTAAAGTCTCATGACTGCCACGTGATTATGACGCAACTGCTTCCGGTTGCATTGAGGGGGCTTCTACCGGAAAACGTTCGATTAGCCATTGTGAAGCTATGTGCATTCCTCAATGCAATCTCTCAGAAGGTGATCGATCCAGAAATCCTACCAAGGTTAAGGAGTGATTTGGTGCAATGTCTTGTTAGTTTCGAGCTGGTGTTCCCACCATCCTTCTTCAATATCATGACGCACGTCCTAGTTCATCTAGTTGACGAGATTGTCGTTCTGGGCCCTGTATTTCTACACAATATGTTCCCCTTTGAGAGGTTCATGGGAGTCTTAAAAAAATATGTTCGTAACCGTGCTAGGCCAGAAGGAAGCATCTCCATGGGCCATCAAACAGAGGATGTCATTGGGTTTTGTGTTGACTTCATTCCTAACCTTAAGAAGATTGGTCTCCCTCAATCGCGGTATGAGGGGAGACTGACTGGAAAAGCCACGCTATGAGCGGACTCAATAATATGTAGGGATGGGCATTCTTGGTCTCAAGCACACTACACAGTTCTATAGAATTCTACCTTGGTGACCCCGTATGTCGATGAACACAAGAATATTCTGCGCTCCAAACACCCGGAGCAGTGTGACGACTGGATTACATATGAACACATCAGGACTTTCGGCAGTTGGTTGCAAACACGTCTCATGGGTGACAACACTGTTTCTAATGAGTTGTACTCGTTAGCCAGGGGACCATCTTTGACTGTATTGACTTACAAAGGGTACGAGATAAATGGGAATACATTTTACATGATCGCCCAAGATCAAAAGAGCACCAACCAAAACAGCGGTGTCCTCTTTGATGCAGCAACCAATAGGGGAAAGGACACATATTATGGTTACATAGTGGACATATGTGAACTTGACTATGGACATGATTTCAAGGTCCCTTTGTTTTAGTGCAAATGGGTCAATCTGTCAGGAGGCAGGGTACAGGTAGACCCACAGTACGGAATAACAACAGTGGATCTGAACAATCTTGGGTACACAGAAGAACCATTCGTCCTAGCCAATGATGTGGCGCAGGTTTTCCATGTGAAGGACATGTCTACCAAACCGAGAAAAAGAAAAGATAAGGAAGCGAATACATCATACGATGAGCCAAAGCGCCACATAGTTCTTTCAGGAAAAAGAGACATCGTGGGATTGGAGGGCAAGACAGACATGTCTGAAGATTATGAAAAGTTTTATGAAATTCCTCCCTTCAAAGTCAAGGCTGACCCAAGCACCCTGTTAAACGATGAAGATTATCCATGGTTACGGCGCAATAAGCAAAGGACACAAGTGAAGAAAAAGTGAAGACTTTCTCTCCACAACTATATCATTGCAGTTACATGTGAAGAAATGAAATGCCTTTTGTATCAGATGAGTTTTCGTCCGAAACCCTAATACTTCGAAAGAGATTGTCCGTTTTGTACACGAAGTGCATCCAGTTTTTGCCGTAACCCTATTAACTTTTTATAACATGCTATGTGGGTGAAATGATGATACCATGCCAACTTTCAACCTTTTCAGAGTTCATTTGTAGTGCTTTTCAATTTCAGGGTCATTTAGCTCAAAAAAATCAGTAAATGTATGAAAAATACCAAATGAAGTCAGAAAGGGTTGAAAATTGATGATGTGGCTTTGAATGGTGCATTTTGAACACACAAAAAGTCTGGAGTTCAAATTAGTTCAAAAAAATGAAATCCCTTTGTAACAGATGAGTTTTCGTCCGAAACCATGATACTTCGAAAGAGAATGTCCATTTTGTACACGAAGTGCATCCACTTTTTGCCATAACCCTCTCAACTTTTTATAACATGCTATGTGGGTGAAATGATGATACCATGCCAACTTTCAACCTTTTCTGAGTTCATTTGTAGTGCTTTTCAATTTCAGGGTCATTTAGCTCAAAAAAAATCAGTAAATGCATGAAAAATACCAAATGAAGTCAGAAAGGGTTCAAAATTGATGATGTGGCTTTGAATGGTGCATTTTGAACACACAAATAGTCTGGAGTTCAAATGAGTTCAAAAAAAATGAAATCCCTTTGTAACAGATGAGTTTTCGTCCGAAACCCTGATACTTCGAAAGAGATTGTCCATTTTGTACACGAAGTGCATCCAGTTTTAGCCGTAACCCTCTCAACTTTTTAGCACATGCTATGTGGGTGAAATGATGATACCATCCCAACTTTCAACCTTTCCAGAGTTCATTTGTAGTGCATTTCAATTTCAGGGTCATTTAGCTCAAAAAAATCAGTAAATGTATGAAAAATACCAAATGAAGTCAGAAAGGGTTGAAAATTGATGATGTGGCTTTGAATGGGGCATTTTGAACACACAAATAGTCTGGAGTTCAAATGAGTTCAAAAAAATGAAATCCCTTTGTAACAGATGAGTTTTCGTCCGAAACCCTGATACTTCGAAAGAGATTGTCCATTTTGTACACGAAGTGCATCCAGTTTTTGCCGTAACCCTCTCAACTTTTTAGCACATGCTATGTGGGTGAAATGATGATACCATGCCAACTTTTAACCTTTTCAGAGTTCATTTGTAGTGCTTTTCAATTTCAGGGTCATTTAGCTCAAAGAATGAACTAATAGCAAAAAGAATGAACTAGAAAACTTTTATGAAACTCTAATAGCAAAAAGAATGAACTAAAAATAATCAATTAAAATATTCTGTTATGATCAACTAAAACAAAACTATAATATTCTACAATAGCAAAAAGAATCAACTAAAAAGCTTTTATAAAACTCTAATAGCAAAAGGAATCAACTAAAAAGATTTTATAAACCTCTAGTATTTTTGAAAATAAAATTATATAAAATTTATGCAACTAAAATTATCAAAGAATTTTTTGTTCAAAACATTAATAGCAAAAAGAATTTTCATAAAGAAATTTTTTGTTAGAAACTTTAATAGCAAACTAAAATAACCAAATATGTTTTTGATTAAAACAGACATTTAAAATAACCTAAAACTTACCAAATTGAATATAATGATAAAACACCGTAATATTAAATAGCAGGAAAAAGAATCACTCAAAAATCTATTTTTTTAGTAAAGTTATTCACAAACTAGTGATTCACACAAATTTCAAAAAATTCAAATTTAAACTATTCAAATTTGAAAACTAATGGCACTAGCAGAAAGTTTATAATTTTTGTTACCTAAAAGCAAAAAGAAT
The DNA here is from genome assembly GCA_039707655.1 of Elymus sibiricus. Lineage (NCBI taxonomy): Eukaryota > Viridiplantae > Streptophyta > Magnoliopsida > Poales > Poaceae > Elymus > Elymus sibiricus. The sequence goes on from CM077667.1 coordinate 23,705,139, forward strand.
CACTGAAAAATAGTAAGTAGGAACAAAATAAAATAAATAAAGAAAAAAAAAACAAAAAAATGGATTTAAAAAAAAAAATGCCACCTACTGGGGCACCACGGCCTGAATACGACTAGAAACCCAACCAGCTTGTTGGGCCAAGATTCAGGCCCGCAGAAGGACCAATAGGCCCATAGGCAGTGACAGATTAGGCCCGGAGGCCTGCAGTTGAGAGGAGCTCGAGAGGGTGTGCGCAGCAGCGCTTATAAACCACTCTCGAGCTCTCTCGGCTAGCGAGGTGGGACTAAAAATTTAGCCCCGGGCAGCACCACCCTTTGGTCCCGGTTGGTGCCACCAACCGGGACCAATGCACCCCTTTAGTCCCAGTTGGTGGCACCAACCGGGACCAAAGGTCCCTGTTTCCCGCCCTTTGGGCTGCTGAAAACTGACCTTTGGTCCCGGTTGGTGGTACCAACCGGGACCAATGCACCCCTTTAGTCCCGGTTGCTGCCACCAACCGGGACCAATGCTCTCCATATATAAGCCAACAATTAGGAATTTTTAGCATTCTCATCTCGCCCCCGACGACGCCGACGAAATCGACGCCGCCAGGCTGCCCGCCCGCCGCCCGCCGTCGCCGTCGCCGTCGCCCCAGCCGTCGCCGCCGCCCGCCGCCCCTGTCGTCGCCGTCGCTCACCGCCCCCGTCGTCGCCCGCCGCCCCCGTCGTCGCTCGCCATCATCGCCCTCGCTCGCCGCCCCCGTCGTGCTCGCCGTCGCCGTCTCCCTCGCCGTCGCCGTCACCGTCGCCCTCGCCGTCGCCGTCGCCTCTTCCGGACTCGCGGTGACCCCCTGGTTCTTTCCCCCCTAGTACCGTGCTTGATTTCGTCCTCTAGCCGCCGTCCCCATCGAGGCCGAGCTCCGGTCGTCGCCATTGTTGCCGGGCCTCATGCTCCCGAGCTCTGCCGCTTGCAGTCGTGGCACGGTTGTGCTCCTTGTGATGCCAGGACGCCGTAGAGCCCTTCAGCAAGCCTCCTCGTGCTCTGTAGCCCCGGACCCGCTCGAGGCCGAGCTCCGTCGCCGCCTCCGTCGTCACTGTGCTCAGCTCCGGCCACCTCCGGTGAAGCCGACCGCACATATGAACGCGCGCGAGTCCCAGCTCCCCGCGAAGCCTCTCCGCCATCATTTTGGTCACCGAACGACCGTTCCCTAGCACCTCCGCCGTCTCAGGCCTCGCCGGCGACGAGCCGCGGGTGCTAACGTGTTGCTGACGCAATGCTGACGTGTTGCTGACGCATTAATTGAATTTCTAGTCCCTCCCGCCCCTACCCGACAAACGCTCGAGGCCAACCAAACCCCTAGAAGAAAACTCCGGTAACTTCGACATGAGGGGGGACGTCAGACATATCGGGCGACCAACTCTCGAGGCCACCCAAACCCTAGAAAAAAAGCGTTGTCGATCTCCTACCCCCTCCCGCCCCTACCCGACAAACTCTCGAGGCCACCCAAACCCCTAGAAGAAAACTCTGGTAACTTCGACATGAGGGGGGACGTCGATCAACCCCCTCTCGCCTGGCCAACTCTCGAGGCCACCCCAAACCAGAACAAGTCTAGATATATTGAGGCCACCCCAAACCCTAGAAGAGTTGTCGAGGCCTCCCAAATTTACCAAGTTAAAAGAGCATTATCGAGGCCACCTCCCCGATAACTTTGACATGAGGGGGGGCGTCGAACATGACATGAGGGGGGACGTCGGACGCCGGACATGAGGGGTGAGCGTCGTTTTCGTCTACCCCCTCCACGATAACTTCGACATGAGGGGGACGTCGGACATGACATGAGGGGTGAGCGTCATTGTCGTCTACCCCCTCCCCGATAACTTTGACATGAGGGGGGACGTTGGACATGTCATGTGGATTTTTTTTGTTCATATAGAAAACTCCGGTAACATAGATTTATCAAGAATGCCTCCATTATGGACGTGCACAAGTTGATCCAATTTTTTCCTGATCTCATCTATATATATATTCTTCTATATGTCACATTGTCTGTCAAAGTATTGAAGAAATCCATGGCTTCATCATTAGCCGGAAGTAACATGCGTATGATGCTACGAAGCTCTTCAAAGTTGTTTTGGAACGGAGTTCCGGATAGAATAATTCTCTTTTTGGTACGAATTTCAGCAAAGGCCTTCTAAATAGCGATATTCGGAAGGCTCTTGCTGAACTTCGTAACAAAAAGCTAATTAATTATCCTATTCGGGACTTCGTTCCAAAACAATTTTGGAGAGCTTCGTACCATTATGCGCCTGTTACTTCCGGCTAATGATGAAGCCATGGTTTTCTTGAATCCTTTGACACTAGACAACGTGACATATAGAAGGGTAGATGAGATCAGGAAAAATATGGACCATTTTCTGCACATTCAGAATGGCGCCATTTTGTTAATTATATCCCTTAAAGGTTAAGAGAATCCCTTGTTTGACATTCATGAGAGAGGCGGTCCGGACGTCGGACATTCATGATAGAGGCGGTCTGGACGTCGGACATTCATGTTTATATATTAATTGCCATGTTGTAATATTTGCAGAAACTAGGGATCAAAGAGACTTGGAATAAGAACAGTTGTTGGGGGAGATAATCCTCGCCGGACGTGATGTCTTGTCGTTTCTCAATGACACCGATGGTCTGGAAGGAGAGGATGACGGCTCCGGTGATCGAACCGTGGAGGAGGAAGGACATGATCATGATGGCTCCGGTGACCAAATGCCGGAGGAAGAAGGAGACCATGATGACGGCTCCGGTGACCGAACGGAGGAGGGAGCTGTTGCAAAGTCCGGTGAGGTATATATATTAATTAAGCCTATGCTGACTAGCTAATTGATGCATTAATTGTTTTGGTATGTACATATATTAACTCTTCTTTCTTCTTTTATAGCCCTCCGGATCGAGCCAAACTTCGGTAACGAGACGAGGCCCGAAGAAGAGGTTGCGCAAGGATGAAAGGTTCACGATCACAGCACTCGCGGACGATGGCCATCCGATTGAACCCAAGCGGACCAAGGACGCATTTTATGCTCAGTGCGGAGCTATTGTTAGGGACAACATCCCGATCAGCATCAAGCAATGGAATAAGCCTAAGGACGACGCCCCTGAAGGTGATTATGTCACCGATAGACAGAAAGATGATCTTTGGACCGCGCTGAAGGCAAATTTCACCCTACCGCCAGAGGAGGATCCGAATAAGCCAGTTATAGAGCCACTGGTCAACGCGTGTGCTCTTAAGAAGATGTCAGATCTATTCAGGAGGTGGAAGAATGAGTTGAAATCAAAGTTTGTCGACAAAGGGAAGATTCCAGAATTCACCGGCCGATTTGAGAAGATAAGAGAACACTGACCCGCATTTGTGGCCTACAAGACATCGGACAAGAGTAAGAAAATGTCAGAGACAAACAAGAACAATGCTGCAAAGAAGCAGCATCACCATCACACGGGGTCAGGTGGCTACCTCAAAGCCCGGCCGTTGTGGGACAAAGCTGAGAATGACCTGATTGCTAAAGGGGTCGTACCACAGACATTGAACTGGCCAGACCATTCAAGGACTTGGTTCTTCGGGGTTGGGGGGACTTTGGACCCTGAAACAGGGAAGTGCCGTTGGACGGACGAGCAACTTGCAATACCCGTCACGAAGCTTCAGAAGTAGATCACCGCAGCGCAGGAAGGGACGTTCATTCCCGACAGAGAGAAGGACGAGCTAACTGAGGCCCTAGGGAATGCTGATCACCCTGGACGAACACGAGGCACACCAGGTTCCGTTCCGTGGAAGGTTGGGTTTCCCGACGCAGGTGGTTATAGAAGCCGGGAGAGAAAGAGGAAAGCGGAGTTGAGCGACATGCAGAAGATCAATGCAAGACTACAAAAGCTAGAGGAACTTGAGAGCTAGCGAGCTGCCGACCAACCATCTCAGCGGCACGAAGCTACCCCAGAAGCTACCCCGCCATCTCAGCGGAGAAGCAGCGTGGCTTCCACGGAGCCCGTTCAGCCTAACTTCACGGCTCCTATCTACCCTGTGGATACTATCATGGAGGTTCAACATTGCGAGCTTATGACGAAATGCTGGAACCTCACTTTCAAGGCGGCTGTCGGCTCTGTTGCACCTCCTCAACCCAACGGAACTTTTCACTGCCTTCCGATTCCACATGGCTATGCTATTGTGATGGTGGATGAAGTAATGGAGGGATTTGAGGAGCTCGAGCTTGACCACTCTACAGGTGAAGGGGAGAATCAGCTGGTTCGTGCTCTGAGGAGTACATGTCTATGGCAGAAGGAGTACATCAAGCTTCCAAACTGGACGCCTCCGCCTCCTCCTCCTCCTCCGGCGAGTCAGGGCACTCCGCCTCCTCCTCCTCCTCCTCCTCCGGCGAGTGATCAGGGCACCCCGCCTCCTTCTTCGGCTCCTCCGATGTGTGAGGGCACTCCGCCTCCTCCTTCGCCTACTCCGGCGCGTCGGAGCAGTCCGCCTCCTCCTCCGCCTCATCGGCAATGGCGGAAGACAGACGCCGCCGCTCCGGCTCCTCCGACGCGTCGGAGCACTCCGCCTCCTTCTCCGCCTCGTAAGCAACGACGGAAGAGAGACGCCGCCGGTCCGGCGGCTAGCAGTACAAGCAGAGGCGGGAGGCAATTCAGATACAGTCCATCTCTCAAGCCTCTGGAAAATTTACCATATGAGAGGACCGAGTCTGAAAACGAGGAGATATGTCGTGCCCAAGTGAGGGACCATTTTGCAAAGAAAACTCCACCTCAGAAGGAGAATCTAGATCCGGTGAAAGTGAGGCGCACTATCGATGCTCTGAAGCGACCACCACCGCCTCCGCCGGATTCCAACTTTACCACTGTATTAAAAAGACATATCAAGATGCGCGGCAGTCGGGAAGTACTTCCAGTGATGCAAGGTTAGCAAAACGAAGAAGTGGGAAAAAAATTCCCCAGCTCGGCGAACAGGCGAACCAATCGTGCCCCCCGCTCAAGGTGTATAGCCATATCGTCACTAATCATCCGGGGATGTTGCCCGGTACCAATCCTGGTGATTACCTGAGCGATGATGTACAGTTTGAGCTGTTGGAGGTGGACGTATTTAGTTACCGGTACGGGCAGCCTCTCGTCAAACCTGATCATCCTCCTCTAACAACGATGATGCGAAAATTCCATGAATGGTACATGAAAACCTGCAGCGAGTCTGGGAGGGATACTTTGACGCTGAGAATTAAAGAGCAGCACGACCTCGTTGGAATGGATCAGTTGTCTGTTGAATTTGACGAGTTATTCCAGTTATACAATCAAAAGGCCCTCGACAAAACAATCTTGACTTGCTACTGTCTGTAAGTACTACTTCTGTAATTAAGTCTCTATATATAGCTCAGATCTTTCATTGCATGTATATATAATTATCCTCACTATATTATGCAGATTGAAGATCGTCGAATGCAGAAAAGCATAAATCTATGACATTGGGTTCATTAACCCAAATATCATACATGAGTTTACGGTTAAAAACAATGTCACACAAACCGAGGACAACTTGCTACAATCGTTGCTTAAAAATCAAAACAAAGAGACAATACTCTTTCCTTACAACTTCAAGTGAGTGTTACTGTCTTGTGCATATTCGGTTTCCCTTATTACTCGAGGTTATAGTAATGTAATTGATGAGTTATGCATGCGTGCGCAGGTTCCACTTTATTTTGCTAGAGATTAAGTTTGAGCGGGGAGTAGTAATCGTCTTAGACTCGAAACGAAAAGATCCCCAGGAATATGCGGACATGACTGAAATGCTCCAGAAGTAAGTTCAATCGATCATTATCGCATCATATCGGCAACTTTGTTTATTTCCTGATATCAAGTAATTATTTTCTTTGTCTGGCAGGGTTTAAAAAGAGTTCACCGCAATTGTTCCGGCACTGCCGAGGGAGCTGCAATTTACACACCCGAAAGTAAGTACTACTAGCTAGTTCCGCGCATCTTCCATTGATTCTAGTTTCATCAATACCATTTATCATGCTTGATTATCAGTTTGATTGAACTCTATTTCTCGTAAAGTGCTTGTGGCAGGAAACCGGGAATGATTTTTGTCGATACTACGTTTGCGAGTTCATCTACAACGCGACGACCCCTAAGCGGGGCTACTCTGAAAAACAATTTCAAGTGCGTAAGCAATAATATTCACAATTTTATTTTATTACCATGATTTGTGTTGATTTTCATTCATATATATGTATTGACCCCCTTCTTCAAATTAGATGTGGCAGATGTGGGATGAACTCCTACCACATGATCGCATATGAGCAATTCAAGAGGAATTGGCGGGATTCTTTCTTGACCACGTCATAAATAAAGCCGGAGAATACCATCTGGAATTTGACATTAGATGTTAGGAATTGTAAGAGATCTTATATTGTATATATGTAGTAGCGTCGGATAGATATACGAAAACTTGTTGTTCGACCAATCTCTCGGAGAAAGAGAGGTCGATCACTTCTCTCTGTATATGTTCATGACGATCTTGTGTACTTAATGGTTCCTTCATTTGCTTACTAGCTAGCGTGTCGAGTTCTCTCTATAGTAGCTAGCGTCGACCAAGCACGGAGAAAGAGAGGACACTTCTCTCTATTAGCTAGCTAACACAATATGAAACTCCTAAATTAACCCTACAAAACCCTAACCCCCCCTTTCAAAAAAAAAAACAAAAACCCCAGCTCCTGCCAGATGCTGACGCGTGGATGTGATTTGGTCCCGGTTGGTGTTACCAACCGGGATTAAAGGTCCTCCTGCCTGGGCTCCCCGCAGCGGCCACGTGGAGCCCCTTCTGTCCCGGTTTGTACATTCGAGGAGTTGTACACACAAAAAACATTTCAGTGATTCAAGTTTTGAGCACCTTTAGCACTGAAATCTGAAACTTGTTTGTACACATTTCTCTACATGATATTTTCACATGAAAACTTGCAAGAACCTATAAAGTTTGACCACCTTTGATGCTGCAAAGTTTCAGATTTTTTAAAGATGTTTTCCTATTTTTTTTGATTTTACTGTTCATAGAGGGTGCCTAGGCACCCGGGTGCTGTTACACCTTTCTCTAGATCGAATCATTTCGTGAGAGCTGAAGCTGCGAAGATAGGATCATCCTACCGACCATGAAGCGGTCTTCTTCTTCTCCGTCCGCACTCGCACGCGCCGTGGCAATCCTCCTGGTGATCGCGTGCTGCTGCTCCCTGCTACCGCGCCCATGCTCTGCCGTTTGCAAAGGTACGAAACCATGCATCATTTCTTTTTTGTTTTTGAAAAAGGTACGCGTCATTTCTTGTTCTTACATATTTTTGAAGTGGATGCCCATTTTGACATATAATTTGTTGCGATGGCATCAGGGCATGCATTTGGTCAGGGGGGCAGGAAGGGCCAATGGGGACCGGGAAACCAATGGCCAGGGGGCTGGGGAGGAGGAAACCATTATGGTCAGGGAGGTGGTCAGCGGCAATGAGGAGGTGGAAATTTGGGTGAGGGGGATGGGGGGGGGGGGGTGATCGGCGAGCATAAGGAATACAGGGGGGGGGGGGGATCGGCGAGCAAGTGTCGTTTTGATTGTAATTTGCGCTGTGATCCCCAACTTCTTTAAACATTTGTATCTTTGGTTGGTCGGTTTTGGCCTCATAGTGTTTGTTCAAGAGCGACATTCACAGTGGGTTTCTTACTAGTGCTCCAACTCGCAACACCTCTTTAATATTTTTACGGGTTACAACGGGTTACTAAAGTGTACGGGTTCGGTGACCGTTCTCAAGGGTTGCTATTTGTACAGGTTCGATGACCGTCTTCAATGGTTCTTTAATAAAATATAAGAGCGTACAGAGGGAGTACTACATAATTATAGTCCCAGTTTACAAGGCTGTAGTGCCCAGCTGATCGGCGTAGCACTTGCATGTCAAGCACCTGAAATACTGCAGCATCTAGCACTGGCAGCTTATAGCGGAGGCGGAGTGGCGAACTAGTATCCCTCCGGTCCTTTTTAGTCTGCATATTAGCTTTGTTGGAAGTCAAAGTATCTCTACTTTGACCAAATTTATAAATTTTTTATCAACATTCACAATGTTAAATCAATACTGTTAGATTCATAACGAAATGTAGTTTCATGGAATGTATATTTGGTATTACAGATGTTGATATTTTTCAATATATATTTCGTCAAACTTTGTGAAGTTTGACTTGACACAAATCTAATATGCGAACTAAAAAGGACCGGAGGAGAAGTATATTTGTCACTGTACCACGTACGTTTTTCTGGCTATGCATCATATGCCTCGATCGCCCACAATGAATGTGTACGTACAAATTCCACGTTACTTACACTTACCAATTACCAGCAGTTTTGATTTGCTTGACTGGTTGAAGCCTGCAACTATGATTGAGATGCACTCACAACAAAGATTTTGCGGATTTGCTATTTCTTAGATGCCTGGAATTAATTTTCGCGCCAGTCACTGGTGGATTGCGGGAGGTTTTCATGGGTGGTACCAAGCTTAGATGGATGGCGGAGCCGGTAGCCAGCAAGGGTGAGGTTGAGGGGAGGGCGGGGCGGCGAGGCGGTGCGTATTTTATATGTCTATGGGATGCCGCAGTACAAATGTTCATTTTATATGTCTATGGGATGATTTTGATTCCAAACAAAGTGGTTGTACAATGGCTGGAGTGCGGCTATGTGCTTCTGTACTGCGGCTGTAACACTACTGCCGCCCAGCTGTCAAATGTTTTTACATCATCTGTTGGAGTAGTAGTTTTACATCATCTATAGGAGTTGGGTGTTTTTTGATGATATAAAAAGTACTTTTTGATATAAATTATACATATAGCACTTTGCATCTCCATTTATACACCATCTATTGGAGATGCTCTTATAAACATGCAAGCGGGGGAGCGTTTCTACAGTTTGGATGCATGTTAACAGTGGGATTTATTATATTGTCAACAAAAAACGGTTAACTCGCTATGGGGTATATTCGGTTTTCTATTAGTTGGGCATTCAAAATATAGTTAAGTTGATTCCACTTGTCTTTGTCATATTTTAGTGTATGGCATGAATTCATAGAATGACTATGTTTTTACCTATGTCATAGTTGTAAACGTCTTAGTTCAAACTATAATATCCGATATGAAGTAAATGCTATTGTTTTTTTGAAGTTGTTGATACATGAATCAGGCCATAAAACATAGGCCCACCACATAATATGTTAGGAATGCGTACACCATGATGACATTTAGTCACATTCTCAGTTGTTAACATGCAAGTTCAATAAGAAGTCTTAACCTCTAGAGTCCAGAATAAACTGGTTCTAGATTTTGTATGGTGCCATATGTTTTGTTCATGTCATTTCCATGCATTTTAATATGTGATGTTAACAAAAGAAGTCTAATAAGCTGCTTACTTGTCATTAGAGTATATTCGGAAATTCTTTCCGAAATGCGACATGTAAGCATAAATGCAATGGAAGACATTAAAGAGTCATTTTCGCATTAAGAATAGTTTTGCAAATAATATACTAAGTTTAAGCCTAGTGTAGTATATCATGGTCTCGGTTTACTTTCTGTTTTTGAAAAGATTATATAATATAAGCCGAGCTTTATGTGGGCCACACTCGTCTTATAGGCTACACTGTCACCTCCGCGATGGCCACGTGGCAAGAAACTTTGCCAAGATAGGTTTGTAAGCCAAACTGTTTTTGTGGTATATGCCGTGCATTTTCTGAAAGCCGAGTATTTTTTTTATTCCGCTCAGCTTATAATCATCTTACCGAGGACACTTTTTTTGCCATTTCTTCTTTTGATACTCGGCTTACATGCTTATAAGTCTGAGTACACATAAATTTATGCTCGGCTTACTTCCAGATATATCCCCCCACACACAAAATTGCTTGCAGGCTGAGAAATTATGGTCGAGCAGCCAAATAAGGGCATGGCCAATGGCCACGCTGGACTGCTGCCCCAACTGCCACATCAGCCTAGATTCCCCAGCTGAAGAAAGAGATATTGCCTGCAGGCTGAGAGGGGATCAGAGGAAGCAGCCTCTTCGGTGAGAAAAGCAGCTACCAAGGGAAAAAGAAAGCAGAAAGAGGATATGGGATGGGAAAAAATAGAGAAAGAGGGCAAAGTACTGACATATGTTGAAGGTGGGTCCAGCAAAGGGGAAAATATTCTTGTTGCTTCCATTGTGCAAATACAATGGCCTCATTTGCTTTATCTAAGGGCATGGCCAACGGGCCACGCTGGACGGGTGCTCTAGGCGCCACATGCACATCGTCCTGCCAAACGCCACCTTCATCGAACGTGCTGCTTGAAGAGGGAAACGGACTCCTGCAGAAGAACTCGCCTCCTCCTTGACAAAAGCTATTAGGCAGTCACTCGGGCGACGTAGTGTGAGCTTCTTCGCTCTGCTCGATTCAGGACAACAGCTTGGTGATATTGTTTAAGTGTTGTGGTCTTGCATGTGTGGAAAAGTGTGGTGTGAGCTTCATCAGATGATGGTGTAAGATAATGACATCAAGAAACACTAGTAGAAAACAGGGCTTTGGTCCAGGCCTGAAATCCCATTAATCCCGGTTCACTCACGAACCGGGACCCATGGGGGCATCGGTCCCGGTTCGTGAGGCCAGGGCGCCGGCCGGGCCTCGTGGGCCATTGGTCCCGGTTCGTCTGACCCCTTTGGTCCCGGTTCCAGACACGAACCGGGACCAATGGGCCTCGCTCCTGGCCCACAACCATTGGTCCCGGTTTGTGGCTGGAACCGGGACCAAATGGTGTCCTTTATTCCCGGTTCCAGCCACAAACCGGGACCAATGGTTGGCCTATATATACCCCCTGCCCGCGAGCAGAGCAGTGCACTGCTCTGTTTTTTTGGCCGGCCGTGGGAGAGTTTTTGTGGTGCTCTAGCTCACCTCCTATGCACATGAGGTGTTCAATGAAATGCCCGAGCCACACTTAGGCTTTCTCCTCTCGAAGCTCCTTGTCCAAGCTCCATTTTCCTCAAGATTTGTCTAGGTTTGGCGGTCCGTCCTGTGCCGTCCCCGTCCTCACCGCCGTCGATCGTCCGTGCCCATCTCGGCGCCGGCACCACCGTGGTTAGCCTCTTCTTCTTATCTTCTTTCTAAAAGAAAAAAGTTCTTACTTGTATGATTTAGATAGATACTTGTGTAATTTTCTTACTTTTATTATTGTTTGTTATTATATAGTGCGATGGTTTTGGCATCCGCCTCCGTCGGCCCTCGTCCATTCTATGATTCGGATGTGGTATATATTATCTTTTATAACTAGTTGTTTTATTTAGTGTTTATGACAATTATGCCGACTAACGTGACATAGATTTTTTAATCTAGGAGGTATGTGAACCAGAAATTCCAACCAACATAGAAATTCTTGTCGAGAAGTAAAATTTGGTTGAAAAAGAAAACAATTACTTGAAAGAAAAATTACAAAGAGTTGAAGAGGAGAAGATGAAATTGGAGTTGAATGTTGCCGATGTCGTCGACGATCACAAGATCAAGACGGATGCAATGCGCTTGAAGATTAGAAAGATTAGAAAATATGCCATTCATACTGAGGCTTGGTATCATTATGCCGTTGGATCAATTGGTACCTTAGTTGCGGTTATGATCGCATTTGTTGTTGCGTTTAAATTTTCTAGTTTCAATGTATGTTTTAATTACATGCTCTAGAGAGCTATATGTTGTTCAATAATGAGAACTATGTATGAACGTTATGTATTTATTTTGGTCACTACTGTACTTTGGCTTTAATGTGATGATGAATTTCTATTAATTTGGTCACTTCTCTATTCATGATATGCTGTAATGGTTTTTAATACACTTTATTATATAACGCACGCAGATGAACCGGCAATGGATGTACGGTGACCGACGCACCTCCGAGTATATTAAGGGCCTGCATAATTTTCTCGAAGCGGCTGAGGCAAACAAGCAGAATGGTTTTATGCATTGTCCATGTACTGTCTGTGAGAATACGAAGGCTTTCTCCAATCTAAAACCCTTCACTTCCACCTGCTTGAGAAGGGTTTTATGCCACACTATAATGGTTGGACCAAGCATGGAGAAAGAGGGGTTATGATGGAAGACAACGAAGAAGAAGAGGATGATGACAACTACCCGCCCCCTGAATACGGTGATGTTGCAATGGGGGAAGCTGAAGATCAAGAGGAACCAGACGATGTGCCCGATGATGATCTTCGCCGGGTCATTGTTGATGCACAAAGAGAATGCGAAAGTGAAAGGGAGAAGTTGATGTTCGATCGCATGTTAGAGGATCACAAAAAAGGGTTGTACCCAAATTGCGAAGATGACAATAGAAAGCTCGGTACCACACTGGAATTGCTGCAATAGAAGGCAGACAATGGTGTATCTGACAAGGGATTTAGTTCGCTACTGAAAATAATGAAGAAGAAGCTTCCAAAGGATAACGAATTGCCCGGCAGTACGTACGAAGCAAAGAAGGTTCTATGCCCTCTAGGATTGGAGGTGCAGAAGATACATGCATGCCCTAATTACTGCATCCTCTACCCCGGTGCGTACGAGGATTTGAACGCATGCCCGGTATGCGGTGCGTTGCGGTATAAGATCAGAAGAGATGACCCTGGTGATGTTGAGGGCCAGCGGACCGGGAAGAGGGTTCCTGCCAAGGTGATGTGGTATGCTCCTATAATACCACGGTTGAAACGTCTGTTCAGAAACAAAAAGCATGCCGAGTTGATGCAATGGCACATAAAAGACCGTAAGAAAGACGGGAAGTTGAGAGCACCCGCTGACGGGTCGCAGTGGAGAAAGATCGAGAGAAAGTGGAGCGACTTTACAGGTGACCCAAGGAACGTATGATTTGGTTTAAGTGCAGATGGCGTTAATCCTTTTGGGGAGCAGAGCAGCAAGCATATCACATGGCCTGTGACTCTATGTATGTATAACCATCCTCCTTGGTTGTGCATGAAGCGGAAGTTCATTATGATGCCAGTGCTCATCCAAGGCCCTAAGCAACCCGGCAATGACATTGATGTGTACCTAAGGCCATTAGTTGATGAACTTTTACAGCTATGGAATGGAAGAGGTGTACGTGTGTGGGATGAGAACGAACAGGAGGAATTTGACCTACATGCATTGCTGTTTGTAACCATCAACGATTGGCCTGCTCTTAGTAACCTTACAGGACAGACAAACAAGGGATACCACGCATGCACACACTGTTTAGATGACACCGACAGTATATATTTGGACAAATGCAGGAAGAATGTGTACCTGGGGCATCGTCGATTTCTTCCGACCAACCATCAATGTCGAAAGAAAGGAAAGCATTTCAAAGGTGAGGCAGATCACCGGAAGAAGCCCACCGTCCGTAATGGTGATCACATACTTGATATGGTCAATGATTTACAAGTAATCTTTGGAAAGGGTCCTGGCGGACTATCTGTTCCGACTGACGATGCAGGACGCGCACCCATGTGGAAGAAGAAATCTATATTTTGGGACCTACCCTATTAGAAAGACCTAGAGGTCCGCTCTGCAATCGACGTGATGCACGTGACGAAGAATCTTTGCGTGAACCTGCTAGGCTTCTTAGGAGTGTATGGGAAGACAAAAGATACACCGGAGGCACGGGAGGTACAGCAACGTGTGCAGGAAAAAGACGGCATGCATCCAAAGCAGTATGAAGGTCCTGCCAGCTACGCTCTTACCAAAGAACAGAAGGAAATCTTCTTTGAATGCCTGCTCAGTATGAAGGTCCCGTCTGGCTTCTCGTCGAATATAAAGGGAATAATAAATATGGCAGAGAAAAAGTTCCAGAACCTAAAATCTCATGACTGCCACGTGATTATGACGCAACTGCTTCCGGTTGCATTGAGGGGGCTTCTACCGGAAAACGTTCGATTAGCCATTGTGAAGCTATGTGCATTCCTCAATGCAATCTCTCAGAAGGTGATCGATCCAGAAATCCTGCCAAGGTTAAGGAGTGATTTGGTGCAATGTCTTGTTAGTTTCGAGCTGGTGTTCCCACCATCCTTCTTCAATATCATGACGCACGTCCTAGTTCATCTAGTCGACGAGATTGTCGTTCTGGGCCCTGTATTTCTACACAATATGTTCCCCTTTGAGAGGTTCATGGGAGTCTTAAAGAAATATGTTCGTAACCGTGCTAGGCCAGAAGGAAGCATCTCCATGGGCCATCAAACAGAGGATGTCATTGGGTTTTGTGTTGACTTCATTCCTAACCTTAAGAAGATTGGTCTCCCTCAATCGCGGTATGAGGGGAGACTGACTGGAAAAGGCACACTAGGAGCGGACTCAATAATATGTAGGGACGGGCATTCTTGGTCTCAAGCACACTACACAGTTCTACAGAATTATACCTTGGTGAACCCGTATGTCGATGAACACAAGAATATTCTGCACTCCAAACACCCGGAGCAGTGTGACGACTGGATTACATATGAACACATCAGGCCTTTCGGCAGTTGGTTGCAAACACGTCTCATGGGTGACAACACTATTTCTGATGAGTTGTACTCGTTGGCCAGGGGACCATCTTCGACTGTATTGACTTACAAAGGGTACGAGATAAATGGGAATACATTTTACACGATCGCCCAAGGTCAAAAGAGCACCAACCAAAACAGCGGTGTCCGCTTTGATGCAGCAACCAATAGGGGAAAGGACACATATTATGGTTACATAGTGGACATATGGGAACTTGACTATGGACATGATTTCAAGGTCCCTTTGTTTCAGTGCAAATGGGTCAATCTGTCAGGAGGCGGGGTACAGGTAGACCCACAGTACGGAATGACAACAGTGGATCTGAACAATCTTGGGTACACAGACGAACCATTCGTCCTAGCCAATGATGTGGCGCAGATTTTCTATGTGAAGGACATGTCTACCAAACCGAGAAAAAGAAAAGATAAGGAAGCGAATACATCATACGATGAGCCAAAGCGCCACATAGTTCTTTTAGGAAAAAGAGACATCGTGGGATTGGAGGGCAAGACAGACATGTCTGAAGATTATGAAAAGTTTCATGAAATTCCTCCCTTCAAAGTCAAGGCTGACCCAAGCACCCTGTTAAACGATGAAGATTATCCATGGTTATGGCGTAATAAGCAAAGGACACAAGCGAAGAAAAAGTGAAGACTTTCTCTCCACAACTATATCATTGCAGTTACATGCACTACTAGGGAAAACCTTATACACAGAATCTTATCAGCAGCGCGGGACAGGACGGAGCGCTACTGCTACTTAGCAGTAGCGCGGTCTTAATACAGGCGCTACTGCTATAAATTTAGCAGCAGCGTGGCTCGGTAGAACCGCGCTGCTACTAAAATTGACTGACCGTTCCCGCTACGCTAGGTTTAGCATTAGCGTGCTTAAAATAACCGCGCTGCTGCTAACGTGATAGTAGTAGCGCGCTTTCTTTTCATGTCGCTACTGCTAATTCTGAAACTGGCCACATGGCGGGCCCCGCTTAGCAGTAGCGCGTGTGACAAAGAAGCGCTACTGCTATATTATTAGCAGCAGCGCGTTTTTCTCCCAGCGCTACTGCTAAGCCGCATCCATACCACCTTTTTCCTCCCCTCTCCCCTCCCCTCCTCTATTCCTCACTTTCCCCTAGCTCCCACCTCCTCTCTCCCTCACTTTGCTTCTTCCTCACTACTTCTCCCCCCATTACTCTCCTTCTTCTACCTATCTTTCTCTCTCTTTATTACTCCTACCTAACTACACCAACCTCCATAATGCATCTCCTTTCTCTTTTTCCTTCCCCCTCCACTAGTTGAACTTGTCTCCTCCCAAATTAGCAAGCTAGGTAGATCTAGCTAGCATTTAGTGAAGTGACCTATGTACCACCCTAACTAGATCTATAGCCTTGTCAAGAAGAGCTTTGTCCACTTTTGATCATTCCATAGGTGTGTGTGGCGACACCTATCGACATCATCATCACCGTGCTCGATCTCGAGATAGGTGATTAAAAATTTATGCTTTTGCAAGAATGGAAATATGTGTATGTGTGCGATATGACATAATCGGGCGATATGATGGAAATTGTGTGTGTGGCATGAGTTGCCGCCGAATTGTGCTTGTGAGTTGCCTATGTTTTGCCGAAATGTCGATTTATTTCCGTTTCGGCGAATTCCGGGCAAACTCTATATGTCCTATTTTTAGGGAAGGTCATGCCGAATTTTTGTATGACTTTGATGCATGCATGCATTTTTATAATCAATTTGTTTATTATTACCGTGCATGCGTTCATGATGGTCTGTGGAACGGTCGTGGACAGGTGGTTGCGGTCGGCGGTGCAGGACATGAAAGAAAATAACCTGACAGAGGTTTTATGTCCGTGTCGAAGATGCAAAGGACGAGCTTGGCTCGACCCCTATGACGATGGTCGTGTGATGGCGCACCTGCTCATGACTGGTTTCATGGATGGCTATAATCGGTGGATAATTGAAGATGAGGATGATGATGTTGAGGACGCCGACGGGGCACGTAATGACGACACGGGGCAAGACGAAGAGATGATCGATAATGGCGGCGACGAAGGGGCCGAACATGGCGGCGGGGAAGAGGCCGGACATGGCGGCAGGGAAGAGGCCGGACATGGCTGCGGGGAAGGGGCCGGACATGGCGCCGGGGAAGAGGGCGTCGGACATGGAGGCGGAGAAGGGGCCGGACATGGTGGCAGAGAAAACGTGGACTCCACGCCGCAGAATTCGTCGGTACTAAGTTCAATTGTGCGGGACCCTCATGTTCAAGCACTGCTTCGTAAGGAGACAAGTACTGAGAGAGCTGCTTCTAGAGAGGAGGCCAAGCTGCAGCAACTGGTGGTAGACTCGAACACTCCATTGTATCATGGTTGCAATCCCGAGGTGACCCGCTTGAGTTTCACGCTCGAACTCCTAAAGACGAAGGCTAAAAACAAATGGACCGACACTAGCCTCATGAGCTTCTTAGGTACCTAAAGGATGTTCTTCCCGCGGGGAATCTATGTCCTACTAGTGTGGATGAGGCCAAGAAGATCGTGTGCCCTCTTGATCTGCCACACGTTAGATACCATGCATGCATCAACGATTGCATAATTTATCAGAAGGAGCACGCGGAAAAAACAAGCTGTCCGGTGTGCAATGCTTCTCGATACAAGAAGGCCGGGAAGAAATGTCCCCAGAAAGTTGTATGGTACTTACCGATCACTCCCCGTCTCCAGCGGTATTTCGTAGATCCCAAGGAAGCAAAGCTCATGCCTTGGCACGCGGAGAGGAATAAGCCCGACGATGGAGATGATCCGAAGCTAAGACACGTCGTGGATGGAAGCCAGTGGAGAGCGTTCAACGGCGAATAACGGTATTTCGCATGTGATGCAAGGAACATCGTGCTCGGCGCGTGTACCGATGGCATGAATCCGTTTGGCAACCAGAACACCAACCATAGCACATGGCCCGTGTTTGTATGGATGTACAACCTCATGAAGTCGAAGTACATACACATGAGCATGCTGATTCAAGAGCCGAAACAACCGGGAAATATTATTAATCTGTATCTGGGGCTACTTCAAGAGGAGTTAGACACGTTCTGGAAAACACCGGCTAAGACATGGGACGCGAACAAAGGCGAGTATTTCTATATGAGAGCCGCGTTGATCACGACGGTGCACGACTATCTCGGTTACGGATATGTCGCAGGACAGGTGTGCCATGGATATTGCGGATGCACGCGGTGCATGGATGATACGACGTCTCAGCAGCTAACGTCAAGGAAAGATGGCGGGTTTGGGAAAATCGTGTACATGGGGCATCGAAGATGGCTCGAGAAGGACGACCCGTGGAGAAACTGTGGAGATCTATTCAATGGTGACGCTGAGCATCGAGGACCTCCACGTAAGCGGAGCGGCGCCGAAATCGATGAGCTGTTGAAAAACTGGGAACAGTGCCCCGCGCCGGGAAAGACGATGAAAAAGGCGCCGGAGCCGCTGCTGAAGGTATGGAAGACGAGGTCTGTTTTCTGGGACTTGGAGTACTGGCACAAACTCGACACGCCTCATTGCCTTGATCAAATGCATATCTGTAAGAATGTCCTTGAGAGCTTGCTTGCGACACTGATGAACATGCCGGATAAGACCAAGGATGGGCCGAAGGCAAGAAAAGACTTGCAAGATTTGGAGATCAGGGCAGATCTGCACATGCCGCCCCGTAAAAAGTCAGAGGAGACAGAGACGGAGACAGAGGCGCGGGAGAAGAAGGGGAAAAAAGTAAAGGAAGAGGATTATTGCCCCCCTTCTTGCTTCACCTTAAGTCCGGCTGAGATCGATCAATTCTTCAAGTGCCTTACCGGAATCAAAGTTAGTTCCGGTTACTGTGGCAAGATAAGCAGATATCTGGACACGAAGAAGAAAAGGTTCAGCGGGATGAAGTCCCATGACTGTCATGTGATGATGACGCAGATACTACCTGTTGCCCTTAGCGGGATAATGGACAAGCACGTCTGTGACACGCTTATTGGTCTCTGCAACGTTTTCGACGTCATCTCTCGAAAGTCGATCAGTGTGAAGCAGCTCCGACGTCATCTCTCAATAGGAAGAGATCGTTGTCATACTAAATGAGCTTGAGATGTACTTCCCGCCCGCGTTCTTTGACGTCATGGTGCATCTGTGTGTCCATATTGTGGACGACATAATAGACTTGGGGCCGTCATTCCTGCACAACATGATGTCGTTTGAGAGGATGAATGGGATCATCAAAGGACTCGTTCGTAACATGTCCCGTCCGGATGGAAGCATCGTCGAGGGCTATCTGACATAAGAGTGCATCTCTTTCTGCGAGAATTTTCTATATGGCGCAGACCGGCCGCCTGGTGTTGGTTTGCCCGTTAACAAGCACGATGGGAGGCTCGAAGGAGAAGGTCACTCCAACGGTCGCAGGGAAATGCATGTGGCCTACTCAGATTGACACAACGACTTTGACATAGCAAACTTGGTAGTGCTACAACACCTACACCAGGTAGATCCTTTCGCGACACTGCACAAAGAAACTATCGCAAAGAAGTATCGTGACCGGGGGGTATGCAGGACGGACGCCGAAGTTACTAGAGAGCACAACTCCACTTTCCTGCATTGGTTCAAAGAGCATATTATTGCTAATCCCCCGGAAGAGGGCTCTAAGGACAGATTGCTCATATACGCCTTAGCACATGGCCCCTCGCCCAACCTCGTCACCTATCAGGCATACGATATCAACGGATACACGTTCTACACGGAGGCCAAAGATATGGACAGTGATGATCAGAACTCAGGGGTGACGATGGTATGCATGACCGATAGCGACAACGGCGCAACTGAGAGATTTTACGAAAGGGTCGAGGAGATCTGGGAGCTTGACTACTCTGGACTGCACAACGCGACGATGTTCCGTGTCAGATGGGCTAAGAATGTCGAAAGAGAAAACCGGTATTTCACTACCATGACTATACCCGACGCCAAGAGCGGTACCGTGAACGCTATCGCAAAAAACGAGCCATGGGTACACGCTAAGCACGTGACACAATGCTTCTTCATAACCGACCCGTGCAATCCCAGCCGTGTTGTCGTGAGGAGAGGCAAAAGGAACATCATTGGAATGGATGGAGTCACCAACGAGGAAGACTACCACCAGTATGGCAACCCAATGAGGGAAGATGACGATGACGATGAAGTATACTTCAAAAGAAGAATCAATACTACATTACCTAAGAAAGATCGTACTCCATGGAAAAGGAAAAGTCACAATGAGGGGCTCAATTATTCTTCAACGAACAAGAAGGGAAAGAAGCTCACTCAAAAACGAAAATGTCGACGCTGAGGAACCGTTATCGGTCAAATGATGTAATCTATATGTTCCTATTTTGTGTACACACTTAACCGTTATGCATGGGTCAAATGATGTAATCTATATGTTCCTATTTTGTGTACACACTTAACTGTTATGCATGGGTCAAATGATGTAATCTATATGTTCCTATTTTATGTACACACCTAACCGTTATGCATGGGTCAAATGATGTAATCTATATGTTCCTATTTTGTATACATACTGGTTATAGCAGTAGCGCTTTTCCGAAAAAGAGCTATAGCTACCTGTGTTAGTAGTAGCGCTTCACCGAAAATGCGCTATAGCTACCTGTTATAGTAGCAGCGCTTCTTGGAGAAATGCGCTATAGCTACCTGTGTTAGTAGTAGCATTTCTTTTAGAAACGCGCTATAGATAACTTAGCTATAGCGCTTTTCTAGGAAACGCGCTACTGCTATGTTGACTTAACCCCCAAATCTGCTTCCCGCCTCTGCTTCTTCCCCCGAAATCCCCACTCTCTCTTCTCCCCCGTCGTCGTCGCCGGAGCCCGTGCCCTCGCCCTCGACCTCGCCGCGCCCCTGCGCTCGCCCCCGACCCCGGCACTCGCCCCCGACCCCCCGACCCCGGCGACCTCGCCCTCGCCCCCGACCCCGGCGACCTCGCCCTCGCCCCCGACCCCGGCGCTCGCCCCCAACCCCCCGACCCCGGCGACCTCGCCCTCGCCCCCGACCCCAGCCCCGGCGCGCCATGCCTCCCTCCTCTGCTTCCTCCCCTCCCAACCTCGGCCGTCGTCGGGCCTGCCTCCTCGCCCCTGCACCCTCTGTAAGCCCCCCACCGCTCCTCCTCTCTCTGCTAGCTAGGGTTCTTCTGTTAATTTACTTAGGTTTTAGTTAGGGCAGTAGGTTAATTAGGTTATCTATTTAGTTCTGAACCCTAGTTATCAAACTAGTAGGTTAATTTGGCTATATTATGAACCCTAGTTAGTATGAACCCTAGTTAGTTAGGGCACTATGTTAATTAGGTTCTTCGTCAAATTAGGACAGAAATTTAGGGTTAGGTGTTTTAGGTGTAGTTAAAAGAAAAAACAGAATTGATTATATAGGTTTCTTGCATTTTTTAGTTTAAGCAATTGTTGCTATTTAAATTTTGTAGTGCTAGTTAGTTAATTAGAATTAGTATGAAACCTAGGACAGATTAGTTAAAGCAACTGTTGCTACTTAAAAAAATAGAATTTGAAGTGGACAGATTAGTTAAAGCAACTGCTGCTATTTTTTAGTTTCAAATTTAGGTAGGCTGAATTTAGTTTCAAATATTGTGAAGAAAGATGACTTCTTGCATTTTTCTTCAAGTCCTATATTTTTCTTCCTTTTATACGCAAATTTGAAGTGGACATGTGATATGTGGACATGTGATTTGGACATGTCATATTTGGAATTTGGACATGTCATATTTGGACATGTGATGTTTTGGACATGTCATATTTGAAAAATGATGATTATGTCCAGGGTAAATGATCCGAGTGGCCTATGTTTCGCTGGAATGTTGATTTATTTCCGTTCCGGTGAATTTCAGGCACTCGATATGTCCACTTTTTAGCAAAGGTCATGCCGAAATTTTCTGTGAATTTTGGCATGACTTGTGCTAGAAAGTAGGCATATCGAGTTCCGGGATTTGCTGGGAAACGGCATTCCGGCAAACATAGATCTTTTTTTATGTCATTTCTCATTTTTTTATAGTTTTAGAATTAAACGAGGAGACTTAATCATAGGAAACATGTCGAACAACGCAGAAACCGGGCCTTCTGACCAAGATGCAGACGAGATGGATTATGAGGGTGAACAACAGTACCTCGACTTTTTGTCTGCTAAGCACAGTCAAGGTTTGCAGGTCGGCCTAGATGCTGATAATGACGCCGACATCGACACTGACGGCGCCGGCACCGATGGCGGCGCCGAGACCGGCGGGGAAGATACCGGCGGGGAAGCTACCGGCGCCGATGCCGCTAACGAAAAGAAGAAGCAGAAGAAGCAGAGGATACGAAAACCTAACAAACTCGGCATCGGACGACTGGTGATCACAAAGGTGATCACAAAGTTTCGCTCTCACTCATAGTGATAGCTCTTCTCGCGTATATCGTTGTTTAGATGGATGACGATGTAGTTGCAAGTATTCGAGACTTGTATCGCTATTTTCGAGATGATGATGAGAGACCACTTTGTGTTGGATGATGATAATGATGATCACATGATTTGATGAGACTATTTGTATGTATATGCTATGATTACATTCGTGGTCTCGCAGCCATTTCTATGTGTATGATGATGACATTTGTATGTGCTAAAGATTCTTGTATAAAGCCTGTTCAAATACAAAACAAATATGCAGATTTTTTTTCCAGAAACTAATAAAGTTAGCAGTAGCGCGTGGAGTAAAGTTAGCAGCAGCGTGCCATTACCAGTAGCGTGGTCTACTACAAGGCGCTACAGATATTAGCAGCAGCGCGCTGTTCTGGAGCTCGCTGCTGCTACGCATGTATAGCAGTAGCGCGGGACAACCCGCGCAACTGATACAGGTTAGCTGTAGCGCCGTATCAGTAGCGCGGGTTCCCGCACTACTGCTATACATAATACCCATGCTACGGCTAGGCTTTTCCCTAGTAGTGATGTGAAGAAATGAAATGCCTTTTGTAACAGATGAGTTTTCGTCCGAAACCCTGATACTTCGAAAGAGATTGTCCGTTTTGTACACGAAGTGCATCCAGTTTTTACCGTAACCCTCTCAACTTTTTATAACATGCTATGTGGGTGAAATGATGATACCATGCCAACTTTCAACCTTTTCAGAGTTCATTTGTAGTGCTTTTCAATTTCAGGGTCATTTAGCTCAAAAAAATCAGTAAATGCATGAAAAATACCAAATGAAGTCAGAAAGGGTTGAAAATTGATCAAGTGGCTTTGAATGGTGCATTTTGAACACACAAATAGTCTGGAGTTCAAATGAGTTAAAAAAATGAAATCCCTTTGTAACAGATGAGTTTTCGTCCGAAACCCTGATACTTCGAAAGAGATTGTTCATTTTGTACACGAAGTGCATCCAGTTTTTGCCGTAACCCTCTCAACTTTTTAGCACATGCTATGTGGGTGAAATGATGATACCATGCCAACTTTAAACCTTTTCAGAGTTCATTTGTAGTGCTTTTCAATTTCAGGGTCATTTAGCTCAAAGAATGAACTAATAGCAAAAAGAATGAACTAGAAAACTTTTATGAAACTCTAATAGCAAAAAGAATGAACTAAAAATAATCAATTAAAATATTCTGTTATGATCAACTAAAACAAAACTATAATATTCTTCAATAGCAAAAAGAATCAACTAAAAAGCTTTTATAAAACTTTAATAGCAAAAGGAATCAACTAAAAAGCTTTTATAAACCTCTAGTATTTTTGAAACTAAAATTATATAAAATTTATGCAACTAAAATTATCAAAGAATTTTTTGTTCAAAACATTAATAGCAAAAAGATTTTTCATAAAGAATTTTTTTGTTAGAAACTTTAATAGCAAACTAAAATAACCAAATATGTTTTTGATTAAAACAGACATTTAAAATAACCTAAAACTTACCAAATTGAATATAATGATTAAACATAGTTATATTAAATAGCAGGAAAAAGAATCACTCAAAAATCTATTTTTTTAGTAAAGTTATTCACAAACTGGTGATTCACACAAATTTCAAAAAATTCAAATTTAAACTATTCAAATTTGAAAACTAATGACACTAACAAAAAGTTTATAATTTTTGTGACATAAAAGCAAAAAGAATCACTGAAAAACAGTAAGTAGGAACAAAATAAAAAAATAAAGCAAAAAACAAAACAAAAAACTGGATATTTTTTTTAAAAATTGCCACCTACTGGGCCACCACGGCCTGAATACGACTAGAAACCCAACCAGCTTGTTGGGCCAGGATTCAGGCCCGCAGAAGGCCCAATAGGCCCACAGGCAGTGACAAATTAGGCCCGGAGGCCTGCAGTTGAGAGGAGCTCGAGAGGGTGTGCGCACCAGCGCTTATAAACCACTCTCGAGCTCTCTCGGCTAGCGAGGTGGGACTAAAATTTTTGCCCCGGGCAGCACCACCCTTTGGTCCCGGTTGGTGCCACCAACCGGGACCAATGCACCCCTTTAGTCCCGGTTGCTGCCACAAACCGGGATCAATGCTCTCCATATATAAGCCAACACTTAGGAATTTTCAGCATTCTCATCTCGCCCCCGACGATGCCGACGAAATCGACGCCGCCAGGCTGCCCGCCCGCCGACCGCCGTCGCCATCGCCGTCGCCCCAGCCGTCGCCGCCGCCCACCGCCCCCGTCGTCGCCGTCGCTCGCCGCCCCCGTCGTCGCCCGCTGCCCCCGTCGTCGCTCGCCGCCGTCGCCCTCGCCCGCCGCCCCCGTCGTGCTTGCCGTCACCTCGCCTTCGCCCTCGCCCTCGCCGTCGCCATCGCCTCTTCTGGACTCGCGGTGACCCCCTGGTTCTTTCCCCCCTAGTATCGTGCTTGATTTCATCCTCTAGCCGCCGTCCCCATCGAGGTCGAGCTCCGGCCATCGCAATTGTTGCCGGGCCTCATGCTCCCGAGCTCTGCCGCTTGCAATCGTGGCACGGTTGTGCTCCTTGTGACGCCAGGACACCGTAGAGCCCTTCGGCAAGCCTCCCCATGCTCTATAGCCCCGGACCCGCTCGAGGCCGAGCTCCGGTCGCCGCCTCCGTCGTCACTGTGCTCAGCTCCGGCCACCTCCGGTGAAGCCGACCGCACAGATGAACGCGCGTGTGTCCCAGCTCCCCGCGAAGCCTCTCCGCCGTAATTTTGGTCACTGGAGGACCGTTCCCGAGCACCTCCGCTGTCTCAGGCCTCGCCGGCAATGAGCCGCGGGTGCTGACGTGTTGCTGACACAATGCTGACGTGTTGCTGACGCATTAATAGAATTTCTAGTCCCTCCCGCCCCTACCCGACAAACGCTCGAGGCCACCCAAACCCTTAGAGGAAAACTCCGGTAACTTCGACATGAGGGGACGTCGGACATATCGGGCGACCAACTCTCGAGGCCACCCAAACCCTAGAAAAAAAGCGTTGTCGATCTCCTACCCCCTCCCGCCCCTACCCGACAAACTCTCGAGGCCACCCAAACCCCTAGAAGAAAACTCTGGTAACTTCGACATGAGGGGGGACGTCGATCAACCCCCTCTCGCCCGGCCAACTCTCGAGGCCACCCCAAACCGAAACAAGTCTAGATATACTGAGGCCACCCCAAACCCTAGAAGAGTTGTCGAGGCCACCCAAATTTACCAAGTTAAAAGAGCGTTGTCGAGGCCACCTCCCCGATAACTTCGACATGAGGGGGGACGTCGGACATGACATGAGGGGGGACGTCGGACGTCGGACATGAGGGGTGAGCGTCGTTTCCGTCTACCCCCTCCCCGATAACTTTGACATGAGGGGGGACATCGGATATGACATGAGGGGTGAGCGTCGTTGTCGTCTACCCCCTCCCCGATAACTTCGACATGAGGAGGGACGTCGGACATGTCATGTGGAATTTATGTTGTTCACATAGAAAACACCGGTAACATAGATTTTTCAAGAATGCCCCCATTATGGATGTGCACAAGTTGATCCAATTTTTTTCTGATCTCATCTATATATATATTCTTCTATATGTCACGTTGTCTGTCAAAGTATTGAAGAAATCCAAGGCTTCATCATTAGCCAGAAGTAACATGTGTATGATGCTACGAAGCTCTTCAAAGTTGTTTTGGAACGGAGTTTCGGATAGAATAATTCGCTTTTTGGTACGAATTTCAGCAAAGGCCTTCCAAATAGCGATATTCGGAAGGCTCTTGCTGAACTTCGTACCAAAAAGCTAATTAATTATCCTATCCGGGACTCCGTTCCAAAACAATTTTGGAGAGCTTCGTACCATTATGCGCCTGTTACTTCCGGCTAATGATGAAGCCATGGTTTTCTTGAATCCTTTGACACTGGACAACGTGACATATAGAAGGGTAGATGAGATCAGGAAAAATATGGACCATTTTCTGCACATTCAGAATGGCGCCATTTTGTTAATTAAATCCCTTAAAGGTTAAGAGAATCCCTTGTTTGACATTCATGAGAGAGCGGTCCCGACGTCGGACATTCATGAGAGACGCGGTCCGGACGTCGGACATTCATGTTTGTATATTAATTGCCATGTTGTAATATTTACAGAAACTATGGATCAAAGAGACTTGGAACAAGAAGAGTTGTTGGGGGAGATAATCCTCGCCGGACGTGATGTCTTGTCATTTCTCAACGACACCGATGGTCTGGAAGGAGAGGATGACGGCTCTGGTGATCAAACAATGGAGGAGGAAGGACATGATCATGTTGGCTCCGGTGACCGAATGCCGGAGGAAGAAGGAGACCATGATGACGGCTCCGGTGACCGAACGGAGGAGGGAGCTGTTGCAAAGTCCGGTGAGGTATATATATTAATTAAGCCTATGCTGACTAGCTAATTGATGCATTAATTGTTTTGGTATGTACATATATTAACTCTTCTTTCTTCTTTTATAGCCCTCCGGATCGAGCCAAACTTCGGTAACGAGACGAGGCCCGAAGAAGAGGTTGCGCAAGGATGAAAGGTTCACGATCACAGCACTCGCGGACGATGGCCATCCGATTGAACCCAAGCGGACCAAGGACGCATTTTCTGCTCAGTGCGGAGCTATTGTTAGGGACAACATCCCGATCAGCATCAAGCAATGGAATAAGCCTAAGGACGACGCCCCTGAAGGTGATTATGTCACCGATAGACAGAAAGATGATCTTTGGACCGCGCTGAAGGCAAATTTCACCCTACTGCCAGAGGAGGATCCGAATAAGCCAGTTATAGAGCCACTGGTCAAGGCGTGTGCTCTTAAGAAGATGGCAGATCTATTCAGGATGTGGAAGAATGAGTTGAAATCAATGTTTGTTGACAAAGGGAAGACTCCAGAATTCACCGTCCGATTTGAGAAGATAAGAGATCACTGGCCCGCATTTGTGGCCTACAAGACATCGGACAAGAGTAAGAAAATGTTAGAGACAAACAAGAACAATGCTGGAAAGAAGCAGTATCACCATCACACGGGGTCAGGTGGCTACCTCAAAGCCCGGCCGTTGTGGGACAAAGCTGAGAATGACCTGATTGCTAAAGGGGTCGTACCATAGACATTGAACTGGCCAGACCATTCAAGGACATGGTTCTTCGGGGTTGGGGGAACTTTGGACCCTGAAACAGGGAAGTGCCGTTGGACGGACGAGCAACTTGCAATAACCGTCATGAAGCTTCAGAAGTATATCACTGCAGCGCAGGAAGGGACGTTCATTCCCGACAGAGAGAAGGACGAGCTGACTGAGGCCCTAGGGAATGCTGAGCACCCTGGACGAACACGAGGCACACCAGGCTCCGTTCCGTGGAAGGTTGGGTTTCCCGACGTAGGTGGTTACAGAAGCCGGGAGAGAAAGAGGAAAGCGGAGCTGAGCGACATGCAGAAGATCAATGCAAGACTACAAAAGCTAGAGGAAGCAGAGAGCCAGTGAGCTGCCGGCCAACCATCTCAGCGGCACGAAGCTACCCCAGAAGCTACCCCGCCATCTCAGCAGAGAAGCAGCGTGGCTTCCACGGAGCCCGTTCAGCCTGACTTCACGGCTCCTATCTACCCCGTGGATACTATCACGGAGGCTCTACATTGCGAGCTTATGATGAAATGCCGGAACCTCACTTTCAAGGCGGCTGTTGGCTCTGTTGCACCTCCTCAACCCAACGGAACTTTTCACTGCCTTCCGATTCCACATGGCTATGCTGTTGTGATGGTGGATGAAGTAATGGATGGATTTGAGGAGATCGAGCTTGACCACTCTACAGGTGAAGGGGAGAATCAGCTCGTTCGTGCTCTTAGGAGTACATGTCTATGGCAGAAGGAGTACATCAAGCTTCCAAACTGGATGCCTCCGCCTCCTCCTCCTCCTCCGGCGAGTCAGGGCACTCCGCCTCCTCCTCCTCCTCCTCCTTCGACGAGTGATCAGGGCACCCCGCCTCCTTCTTCGGCTCCTCCGACGCATGAGGGCACTCCGCCTCCTACTTCGCCTACTCTGGCGCGTCAGAGCAGTCCGCCTCCTCCTCCGCCTCGTCGGCAACGGCGGAAGACAGACGCCGCCGCTCCGGCTCATCCGGCGCGTCGGAGCACTCCGCCTCCTTCTCCGCCTCGTAAGCAACGACGGAAGAGAGACACCGCCGGTCCGGCGGCTAGCAGTACAAGCAGAGGCGGGAGGCAATTCAGATACGGTCCATCTCTCAAGCCTCTGGAAAAGTTACCATATGAGAGGACCGAGTCTGAAAACGAGGAGATATGTCGTGCCCAAGTAAGGGACCATTTTGCAAAGAAAACTCCTCCTCCGAAGGAGAAGCTAGATCCGGTGAAAGTGAAGCGCACTATCGATGCCCTGAAGCGACCACCACCGCCTCCACCGGATTCAAACTTTGTCTGCTGTATTAAAAAGACATATCAAGATGCGCGGTAGTCGGGAAGTACTTCCAGTGATGCAAGGTTAGCAAAACGAAGAAGTGGGAAAAAAATTCCCCAGCTCGGCGAACAGGCGAACCAATCGTGCCTCCCGCTCAAGGTGTCTAGCCATATCGTCGCTAATCATCCGGGGATGTTGCCCGGTACCAATCCTGGTGATTACCTGAGCGATGATGTACAGTTTGAGCTGTTGGAGATGGACGAATTCAGTTAGCGGTACGGGCAGCCTCTCGTCAAACCTGATCATCCTCCTCTGACAACAATGATGCGAAAATTCCATGAATGGTACATGAAAACCTGCAGCGAGTCTGGGAGGGATACTTTGACGCTGAGAATTAAAGAGGAGCACGATCTCGTTGGAATGGATCAGTTGTCTGTTGAATTTGACAAGTTATTCCAGTTATACAATCAAAAGGCCCTCGACAAAACAATCTTGACTTGCTACTGTCTGTAAGTACTACTTCTGTAATTAAGTCTCTATATATAGCTCAGCTCTTTCATTGCATGTATATATAATTATCCTCACTATATTATGCAGATTGAAGATCGTCGAATGCAGAAAAGCACAAATCTATGACATTGGGTTCATTAACCCAAATATCATACATGAGTTTACGGTTAAAAACAATGTCACACAAACCGAAGACAACTTGCTACAATCGTTGCTTAAAAATCAAAACAAAGAGACAATACTCTTTCCTTACAACTTCAAGTGAGTGTTACTGTCTTGTGCATATTCGGTTTCCCTTATTACTCGAGGTTATAGTAATGTAATTGATGAGTTGTGCATGCGTGCGCAGGTTCCACTTTATTCTGCTAGAGATTAAGCTTGAGCGGGGAGTAGTAATCGTCTTAGACTCGAAACGAAAAGATCCCCAGGAATATGCGGACATGACTGAAATGCTCCAGAAGTAAGTTCAATCGATCATTATCGCATCATATCGGCAACTTTGTTCATTTCCTGATATCAAGTAATTATTTTGTTTGTCTGGCAGGGTTTAGAAAGAGTTCACCGCAATTGTTCCGGCACTGCCGAGGGAGCTGCGATTTACACACCCGAAAGTAAGTACTACTAGCTAGTTCCGCGCATCTTCCATTGATTCTAGTTTCATCAATACCATTTATCATGCTTGATTATCAATTTGATTGAACTCTATTTCTCGTAAAGTGCTTGTGGCAGGAAACCGGGAATGATTTTTGTGGATACTACGTTTGCGAGTTCATCTACAACGCGACGACCCCTAAGCGGGGCTACTCTGAAAAACAATTTCAAGTGCGTAAGCAATAATATTCACAATTTTATTTTATTACCATGATTTGTGTTGAGTTTCATTCATATATTTGTATTGACCCCCTTCTTCAAATTAGATGTGGCAGATGTGGGATGAACTCCTACCACATGATCGCATACGAGCAATTCAAGAGGAATTGGCGGGATTCTTTCTTGACAACGTCATAAATAAAGACGGAGAATACCATCTGGAATTTGACATTAGATGTTAGGGATTGCAAGAGATCTTATATTGTATATATGTAGTAGCGTCGGATAGATATACGAAAACTTGTTGTTCGACCAATCTCTCGGAGAAAGAGAGGTCGATCACTTCTCTCTGTATATGTTCATGACGATCTTGTGTACTTAATGGTTCCTTCATTTGCTTACTAGCTAGCGTGTCGAGTTCTCTCTATAGTAGCTAGCGTCGACCAAGCACGGAGAAAGAGAGGACACTTCTCTCTATTAGCTAGCTAACACAATATGAAACTCCTAAATTAACCCTACAAAACCGCCTAACCCCCACCCCCCCTTTCAAAAAAAAAAAACCCCAGCTCCTGCCAGATCGAAGAGAGTGGATTTTCAGCTCCCGGGTGCCTAGGCACCCTCTGTGAATAGTACAATCAAAACAAATAGAAATAAAAATCGAAAAATTCTGAAACTTTCCAGCATCAAAGATGACCAATGTTTCTAGGTGCTTGCAAGTTTTCATGCCAAAAAAACATTCGAGGAGCTGTACACACAAAAAACATTTCAGTGATTCAAGTTTTGATCACTTTTAGCACTGAAATCTGAAACTTGTTTGTACACATTTCTCTACATGATATTTTGACATGAAAACTTGCAAGAACCTATAAAGTTTGACCACCTTTGATGCTGCAAAGTTTCAGATTTTTTTAAAATGTTTTCCTATTTTTTTTGATTTTACTGTTCATAGAGGGTGCCTAGGCACCCGGGTGCTGTTACACCTTTCTCTAGATCGAATCATTTCGTGAGAGCTGAAGCTGGGAAGATAGGATCATCCTACCGACCATGAAGTGGTCTTCTTCTTCTCCGTCCGCACTCGCACGCGCCGTGGCAATCCTCCTGGTGATCGCGTGCTGCTGCTCCCTGCTACCGCGCCCATGCTCTGCCGTTTGCAAAGGTACGAAACCATGTGTCATTTCTTTTTTTTTTTGGAAAAGGTACGCGTCATTTCTTGTTCTTACATATTTTTGAAGTGGATGCCCATTTTGACATATAATTTGTTGCGATGGCATCAGGGCATGCATTTGGTCAGGGGGGCAGGAAGGGCCAATGGGGACCGGGAAACCAATGGCCAGTGGGCTGGGGAGGAGGAAACCATTATGGTCAGGGAGGTGGTCAGCGGCAATGAGGAGGTGGAAATTTGGGTGAGGGGGATGGGGGGGGGGGGGGGGGGCGGATCGGCGAGCACAAGGAATACAGGGGGCAGCTGGCGGAAACCATGTAGGCCGGTTGCCTCCGCCGCCACAGGGCAAGACGCCGAGGAACCACAGGTGATGTGACGGCTGCTGCCATGCATGGCCTTGATCTGGCGCCATCGAGTGTTACTGGAAGCTGATTGCTGCTGGGCTTCCGGGAGGTGGCTTGGGAATGATACTTCTATTTTTTTTTTGAACAATGGAATGATACTTCTATCACTAGAGCAAGTGTCGTTTTGATTGTAATTTGCGCTGTGATCCCCAACTTTTTTAAACATTTGTATCTTTGGCTGGTCGGTTTTGGCCTCATAGTGTGTGTTCAAGAGCGACATTCACAGTGGGTTTCTTACTAGTGCTCCAACTCGCAACACCTCTTTAATATTTTTACGGGTTACAACGGGTTACTAAAGTGTACGGGTTTGGTGACCGTTCTCAAGGGTTGCTATTTGTACGGGTTCGATGACCGTCTTCAATGGTCCTTTAATAAAATATAAGAGCGTACAGAGGGAGTACTACATAATTATAGTCCCAGTTTACAAGGCTGTAGTGCCCAGCTGATCGGCGTAGCACTTGCATGTCAAGCACCTGAAATACTGCAGCATCTAGCACTGGCAGCTTATAGCGGAGGCGGAGTGGCGAACTAGTATCCCTCTGGTCCTTTTTAGTCTGCATATTAGCTTTGTTTGAAGTCAAAGTATCTCTACTTTGATCAAATTTATAAAAAAATTATCAACATTCACAATGTTAAATCAATACTGTTAGATTCATAACGAAATGTAGTTTCATGGAATGTATATTTGGTATTACAGATGTTGATATTTTTCAATATATATTTCGTTAAACTTTGTGAAGTTTGACTTGACACAAATCTAATATGCGAACTAAAAAGGACCGGAGGGAGAAGTATATTTTTCACTGTACCACGTACGTTTTTCTGGCTATGCATCATATGCCTCGATCGCCCACAATGAATGTGTACGTACAAATTCCACGTTACTTACACTTACCAATTACCAGCAGTTTTGATTTGCTTGACTGGTTGAAGGCTGCAACTATGATTGAGATGCACTCACAACAAAGATTTTGCGGATTTGCTATTTCTTAGATGCCTGGAATTCCTTTTCGCGCCAGTCACTGGTGGATCGCGGGAGGTTTTCATGGGTGGTGCCAAGCTTAGATGGATGGCGGAGCCGGTAGCCAGCAAGGGTGAGGTTGAGGGGAGGGCGGGGCGGCGAGGCGGTGCGTATTTTATATGTCTATGGGATGCCGCAGTACAAATGTTCATTTTATATGTCTATGGGATGATTTTGATTCCAAACAAAGTGGTTGTACAATGGCTGGAGTGCGGCTATGTGCTTCTGTACTGCGGCTGTAACACTACTGCCGCCAGCTGTCAAATGTTTTTACATCATCTGTTGGAGTAGTAGTTTTACATCATCTGTTGGAGTGGTGTTTTTTGATGATATAAAAAGCACTTTTTGATCTAAATTATAGATATAGCACTTTGCATCTCCATTTATACACCATCTGTTGGAGATGCTCTTATAAACATGCAAGCGGGGAGCGTTTCTACAGTTTGGATGCATGTTAACAGTGGGATTTATTATATTGTCAACAAAAAACAAAAAACTGTCAATATAGTTAAGTTGATTCCACTTGTCTTTGTCATATTTTAGTATATGGCATGAATTCATAGAAAGACTATGTTTTTACCAATGTCATAGTTGTAAACGTCTTAGGTCAAACTATAATATCCGATATGAAGTAAATGCTATTGTTTTTTTGAAGTTGTTGATACATGAATCAGGCCATAAAACATAGGCCCACCACATAATATGTTAGGAATGCGTACACCATGATGAGATTTAGTCACATTCTCAGTTGTTAACATGCAAGTTCAATAAGAAGTCTTAACCTCTAGAGTCCAGAATAAACTGGTTCTAGATTTTGTATGGTGCCATATGTTTTGTTCATGTCATATCCATGCATTTTAATATGTGATGTTAACAAAAGAAGTCTAATAAGCTGCTTACTTGTCATTAGAGTATATTCGGAAATTCTTTACGAAATGCGACATGTAAACATAAATGCAATGGAAGACATTAAAGACTCATTTTCGCATTAAGAATAGTTTTGCAAATAATATACTAAGTTTAAGCCTAGTGTAGTATATCATGGTCTCGGTTTACTTTCTGTTTTTGAAAAGATTATATAATATAAGCCGAGCTTTATGTGGGCCACACTCGTCTTATAGGCTACACTGTCACCTCCGCGATGGCCACGTGGCAAGAAACTTTGCCAAGATAGGTTTGTAAGCCAAACTGTTTTTGTGGTATATGCCGTGCATTTTCTGAAAGCCGAGTATTTTTTTTATTCCGCTCAGCTTATAATCATCTTACCGAGGACACTTTTTTTGCCATTTCTTCTTTTGATACTCGGCTTACATGCTTATAAGTCTGAGTACACATAAATTTATGCTCGGCTTACTTCCAGATATATCCCCCCACACACAAAATTGCTTTCAGGCTGAGAAATTATGGTCGAGCAGCCAAATAAGGGCATGGCCAACGGCCACGCTGGACTGCTGCCCCAACTGCCACATCAGTCTAGATTCCCCAGCTGAAGAAAGAGATATTGCCTGCAGGCTGAGAGGGGATCAGAGGAAGCAGCCTCTTCGGTGAGAAAAGCAGCTACCAAGGGAAAAAGAAAGCAGAAAGAGGATATGGGATGGGAAAAAATAGAGAAAGAGGGCAAAGTACTGACATATGTTGAAGGTGGGTCCAGCAAAGGGGAAAATATTCTTGTTGCTTCCATTGTGCAAATACAATGGCCTCATTTGCTTTATCTAAGGGCATGGCCAACGGGCCACGCTGGACGGGTGCTCTAGGCGCCACATGCACATCGTCCTGCCAAACGCCACCTTCATCGAACGTGCTGCTTGAAGAGGGAAACAGACTCCTGCAGAAGAACTCGCCTCCTCCTTGACAAAAGCTACGAGGCAGTCACTCGGGCGACGTAGTGTGAGCTTCTTCGCTCTGCTCGATTCAGGACAACAGCTTGGTGATATTGTTTAAGTGTTGTGGTCTTGCATGTGTGGAAAAGTGTGGTGTGAGCTTCATCAGATGATGGTGTAAGATAATGACATCAAGAAACACTAGTAGAAAACAGGGCTTTGGTCCAGGCCTGAAATCCCATTAATCCCGGTTCACTCACGAACCGGGACCCATGGGGGCATCGGTCCCGGTTCGTGAGGCCAGGGCGCCGGCCAGGCCTCGTGGGTCATTGGTCCCGGTTCGTCTAAACCCCTTTGGTCCCGGTTCCAGACACGAACCGGGACCAATGGGCCTCGCTCCTGGCCCACAACCATTGGTCCCGGTTTGTGGCTGGAACCGGGACCAAATGGTGTCCTTTAGTCCCGGTTCCAGCCACAAACCGGGACCAATGGTTGGCCTATATATACCCCCTGCCCGCGAGCAGAGCAGTGCACTGCTCTGTTTTTTTGGCCGGCCGTGGGAGAGCTTTTGTGGTCCTCTAGCTCACCTCCTATGCACATGAGGTGTTCGATGAAATGCCCGAGCCACACTTAAGCTTTCTCCTCTCGAAGCTCCTTGTCCAAGCTCCATTTTCCTCAAGATTTGTCTAGGTTTGGCGGTCCGTCCTGGAGACTTGGAGTGAACAACTTTTAATTGTCTAGGTTTGGCGGTCCGTCCTGGAGACTTGTTGCTTCCATTGTGCAAATACAATGGCCTCATTTCCTTTATCTAAGGGCATGGCCAACGGGCCACACTGGACGGGCGCTCTAGGCGCCACATCGTCCTGCCAAACGCCACCTTCATCGAACGTCCTGCTTGAAGAAGGAAACGGACTCCTGCAGAAGAACTCGCCTCCTCCTTGACAGTCACTCGGGCGACGTAGTGTGAGCTTCTTTGGTCTGCTCGATTCAGGACCACAGCTTGGTGATATTGTTTAAGTGTAGTGGTTTTGCATGTGTGGAAAAGTGTGGTGTGAGCTACATCAGATGATGGTGTAAGATAATGACATCAAGAAAGTAGCCTCCATTGGATGATTATGGAACACACCATAGCTTCATTTAAATTTATCTAGGTGGAAGAGGTGAGGCATACGCGGGTGATGCCACATAGTTGATGCCCCAAGTGGAGTCATGGAGCATCTATGAGGTGTTGCCTCCATAGGTCATGCGCCAATGCCGTGTGTACTTCCAACATCTGGTTTTCCTTCGGTTTCGTGCTGCCAAACCGTGTCCCGAGGGCTGCCGCACGCTGCAAGACTGGGATAGTTGACTCCCAAGCTATACAAAAGATGTACTCACGTTGTTCTCAAGCTGAATTTTCCAAGCTGCCCCGTGTGACCAAGGGGAGAATTTGACCATTCACTAGAGGATGAAGTTTGCACGTTAGAGTAACTCTGCTGGATTAGTACTCGTTGT
Source organism: Elymus sibiricus (assembly GCA_039707655.1). NCBI lineage: Eukaryota > Viridiplantae > Streptophyta > Magnoliopsida > Poales > Poaceae > Elymus > Elymus sibiricus. Next base: position 23,740,783 of record CM077667.1, read on the forward strand.
TGGACGGAAATAGGTAGTACTCTACTTGTTGTCTCGTGGAAATTGCACAGTGGCGTGAGAGATTAGCCAGCCGTATCATTCCAAAGCTACGCTACAGCTGGTACACGTACGTAATACCTATTAGCTCTCATTTTCATTGACCTCTCGGTCGTCGTTTCCACGCCGGCCGCCTGCTTGGTCTCTCCGGAGCATGTAGGAGACGGAGGCTACATGTCTATATATACACATACAAGCATGCGTCCACATGCAGTCGAGAGACAGATAGATCGAGAAGTAAATATCACAATATGTTGAAGCCAGCTGCATCGTCTTCCTCGTTCGCCCGTTGGTGGGTGGTCGTTGCCGCTGCACTGATCGTGTGTGCGGCGCACCTGGAGCTTGTCCAAGGAGGTAATTGAGGAGGCGACACAATCAACATTTTTTCCACGAAACTATGTTGTGAATTGTGATCGATCGATGTGCCAACCGGAGAATATCTATATGTATGTGTCTGCAGGTGGAATGCAAGGGCAGGCACCTCCAGCTCCCAGAGCGGGCGCCAGTCCCGGAACGCGCTGCTGTCGCCGACGCCTCCTTCAGCACCAACGACCAACCGCCATTGCTAACATCCCCACCGTGTCATCCCGCTGCAGCATCGTCAGGCGTAGTTCCTCCTCATGGGGCAAGAGTTAATTAGTGTCCACCAAGTTGATGTGGGGGGAGACTAGTATATACTTTCAACTGCAAAAATAGAAAAAATGTCTGTACTCATAACTACATAATTCTGTGAAATAATGAATGGCACAGATTAGACCGGAGGGATCTGTACTTATAACTACATAATTCTGTGCAAAAATTGTCCATTTGCTTCGCACTAATTTGCGTCAGCTCCTTACCCTTCAATCAACACATCTCCCCATTGTTCTCCCGTTACCAATCGCTCGTCGACAATGGCAAAACGAGGAAACTGTTTATCGATGGGGTCAAATAAGTGGCGTTCATGAACCCGCCACTGGTAATCCGGCCTTTTTTTTTTAAATATTCGACTAATGGATGCAAAGTGTAACCCACCACTAGAATTTACGTACCAATAGTACGCACTTACTATCACCCGCGCCACTGCTAATCTAGGCCTAGGTTAGCCATGGGCCAAAAGTATCTATGGCAGGTGACCGCCATTGTAAACAATGGCAGGCTGTTTATAAACGCCCCACACCAGTAATATGATGACCTACCAGTGCCATGACAGCCGTGTGCCAAGCCATACCAGCAGCAGGTACTTAGGGTTGCTCATCACCGCTAAAATATTTAGGTATTTTGGTATTCTGGGTATATTTTTTATTTTAGTTTGTTATTTTTTTGAGATGGTGTTATATTAAAAATGGTTTACACCATAGGTTTAATTATTTATTGTATTTTAGACATACTTCGTTATTTTTTTATTTAATTCAATATAATTATAGTTTAATTGTAAGTATATTTAAAAACTCAAAGATTGAAAGAAACATCCTACATTAGATAGTTATTATATATTTATAAGGCCTTATGAAACAAAATTTTAGTACTTTGAAATATTTATATTTCAAAATTCAAACACACAAACAACAGTCCCAGACACCTAAGCACATGTATATGAGTGATCAAACATCATTCCGGCCAGCTGGGATAACTGCAGTACTAATCCTATACGTATGTAGGATTGCCGTCAAGCGTGACAGGGAACAGTAGATGATCGTCAGCACTGCCACCACCAATGCGAGGGAAGAAGAATGCCATTATCATGTACCCCCTTCGTTCACAAACGTAATATATTTTGGATCTTGTAATATGGACTATATACTGATTGAAATGAGTAAACAAACACATGGAAATGCGTCTACATATATACATTTGAAGTAGGAAAATGTTGAAACATATCATAATTTGGACCGAGGGAGTGGTCAGCAGCTTTCGACTACGTACATTAATTGTCCTCTCCTCCTCCTGCATTCGTGTAGATATGCATGCTCTCGTTCATGGTCAAAGTACTCCCGCCTCGGTCAGCAGGACACCTTGGAAAATTCAGCAAGAGAACAACGTGAGTGGCCTCTTAGTCATGAAAGAATCTTCCTCTTCCGATCTTTTTAGAGACCAGACAAGTCGAGCGTCCCAATCAGCCAGTCATCAAGAGCTTATAACAAGCATAAAGGAGCTCTCTCCACATCATGAAGAGGTCTTTAGATATATGGGCTTGTTGGAGCATGTTCATCACTTTTGAATCAATAACTAATTTCATAAAATTCTTAAGTCAAGAATTATATAAAGCGGACCATAGTCGCTTCCCAAGCCTCTAAATTGCATGAACATATACATAACCTCATAGAAGAATCCAAGGAGATCAATCAACGAGGAGCTACTTTTCTGTAGAAGTGTTAGTAAATTGATGAGCACCACAAGGACAATGGGGATAAAGGATGGAAAGGCCATCGCCGAACAAATTTTACTGGTCATGGTAAATTTATAGAGAAAATTATTGCTCAGCTTGATGATCCACCACTCCACAACAGGGCTATTCTGACGGTTCAGAACCCCAATCGCACACCGTTTCCGAACCTTGAGCTCCGATGGGTTGGTAATTGGAGGTGCCATCACACACGCTTCCAAAACCTGTATACAATAGAACAGGGCATCGCACACTGTCAGAACACAAAAACTATCTAGAATAGGGTGCGTCCATCACACATGGTTATGTAAATTATATGTATGGACGACCATATTACAGTTTGGCTAAAAACATGTTACAACTTGGCTTGAGCAATATATCATATTCACCTTCACCACGCTCCATTAGTTCTGTGCACTCTATTGAACATCTCCAATATGAAATTGATGGGTGTTATTTTTATGCTGATCACATCTGAGTTTAAACCAGTTTATTTATTTATGTCGTAAAAATCAAGATATTCTCTTCGATATTAGTACTAATGATTAATGCATCCAAAGGATTCCAAAATCCTCTATATATTTTGTTTCCATGGGAAAATGGGCTATACAAGGACTAAATTAAGCAAATAAATGGAAAAGAGTAAAGTGGAGATGATAGAGGCCAAGTGGGAGGCGCATCAGATCAACCAGAATGCAAGAGGGCCTCTGGTACGAGCGTGCCTAGGGCACTGTCTCGTCAAATCCAAGAACTATTATTAAAGGGCCAACGTCAGAATTAGATCAGAGCATCGCCAAAAACTCCATCTTCTTCACGAGGATCCATTCACAAACCCTAGCTGCCACCATTTCCATCTCATATGCATAGCCACCACCATCACCATCACCACAACAAACCACCTCCAAGTTAGTCATGCTTGTAATCGGGTATCGCATTCGGCAACCACTATAAGACATATTATCAATAAAGCATTCGTCTTGATGTGTTCTTCAATGATTTTTTCTTTCGACCCGATCATTATGTGAGAGTAATTTTGTAAGGTCATGGGTTGAGGCATAGCGTTGGATTTATTGGAGGGATCGATGTACAGACTTTGAACTAACGTCTTGTATGTGTCTCTTGCCCCGCTCGTGTTCTTTGACCTTGTAGGTACACAGGCTCATGGAGTTCGAGCCACGAGGAGGCTATTGGCAAGGAGACCGTGAAGCGCTATTTTGAACACCGGTGATAGAAAGGTTCAACACGGTACCATGAATCTTCTTTCTGGGGATACAAAAGGTGTAGTCATTAAACGTCCAATATTTTTGTCCGATTCTATCTTAATTATCGAGGCAACCCCGCGCGATAGATAGGTCCGTTGGTTGGACAACTGACTTTTGATGCAGGGCATGTTCCGATCAAGGTGTAATTTGTATACATCCCTCACTTTGATACGTTGCAAGCACATCTTGACGGGTGTTTTCCAGGGGAGTTTTCTTTTGCGAGGATAACTTCTAATCTATTCATCAACTATCAAGGTAGTACAAAGAACACCAGAAGTAAAAATAAACCTAGGTTCGTAGACCACCTAGCGACGACTACCATTAACAAGTATATGGCTATAAGAATCAAGTCCTCATATCCATGTCGTTTTTATTATAAGTGTCATAGCAACAAAGTTGATTATGATCTGGTCTAAACACTAAAATTTAATACTCTTCCAAAAATTTGATAGAAACCCATGTAATAAGTGCACATCCTTTCATAGGTTCGATAACTGAGGGTCAACTTTGGGTCAAAGGAAAGAATTCTTTCCTGTATCCGTTATCGGATCACTAAGAGGTACTGGTCTTCGGTGGATTTGCTTGGATCTAGTTTTTGTTCGTTTTGGTTCATGTTTCTACAAGTTGGATCATTTCGCTCTATACTTCTGTTCATCCGGGACCGTTGTTGTTCTGGTGCATTGGTCATGTGGGGCCTTAGCATGACGACTGTCTACTACAACAGGTTTGGCCTGGCTTTGGTAGGGAGACGTGATAATGGCGGTGCGCCTTCATCTTGCTTCAACGCTTGTAGTCGCCGCTAGGTGGTGTATATTTTGACTATTTTTGTGTTCTTTGTACTGCCATAGCATGATGAATACTTCCTCCATTTCTAAATATAAGTCTTTTTAGAGGTTTCACTACGGACTACATACGAATGTATATAGACATATTTTAGAGTGTACATTCACTCATTTTGCTTTGTACTTTGTACGTAGTCCGTAGTGGAATCTCTAAAAAGACTTATATTTAGAAATGGAGAGAGTAGATCTTAAGTTTCCTTGTAACAAAAGATTTGCAAAGTCTCAATTGCACATAGTTGACACGTCAATATCGGTAGGAATATTGCATGGAAAGGATAAGAGGGTTGACTGTGTTGTGTTAGAAGATATTATTTGATTCTTTTGTAATCTCAACCGACTCCTATCTCTATTCCCTCTCCGGTATCGCTCCTGTTCTCTTCTCTCGTGTACGCTGTTGTATCCTAGCGACCGGCAAGGTCTTATACGCCAAGGCAAGGGGTTTTCCTTCCATACATAAATACAGAACACGCGGCTCCCATCAGGGAGTAGGAACGCTTCCGATCTTATATGGTATCAGAGCCAACCTCTTCCTATCGATCTAGCTACAGAAATCTATCGCTAGAAACCCATCAACAGAAACCATCGCCATGGCTTCCCCGTCAGCGCAGGTCATCCTCAACCTTGGAACTCCACCATCGGAGAAGCTGATGAAGGGAAACTACCTTCTTTGGAAGGCACAGGTGATGCCGGCCCTGCGAGGTGCGCAGGTCACTGGCCTCCTCGATGGAACGGACGCAGCGCCCCCAAGAACGGTGGAGCAGCAGCAGTCTGACAAGACCACAGTCATAGTGCCAAATCCTCTCTATGGACCGTGGCTATCAAAGGATCAGCAGGTCCTAAGTTACCTGCTGAATTCACTCTCCAAGGAGATACTCTCTCAAGTCATTGGTAAGGAAAATACCTATGATTTATGGACTGCAATCACTACAATTTTTGCATCGCAGTCCCAGTCCAGAATCACAAACCTTGGCATCGCCATCACCACCACGAAGAAGGGCACCATGTCTAGCAGCACCTACATCGCCAAGATGAAGAACCTGGGGGACGAGCTTGCAGCAGCAGGTCGCCCGGTTACAGATCCCGAGATGGTGGACTATGTACTTGCGGGCCTCGATCGCGACTACGATGCAGTTGTGGCGGACATTGGTGCTGTCAAAACATCCATCACGGTGGATGAACTCTTTGCCCAGATCTCTGCCTTTGATCAAAGGGTAGAGATGCTTGGTGGTGGTGCAGATGGGGGATTCAACTCCTCTGCGAATGCGGCATACAGGGGGCGCGGTCAGTACAAAAACCGTGGCCGTGGGCGCGGCCACAGAGGGTGTGGGCGTGGGAGACGTCCACCTTCTCCCTCTTCTGGCAAAGGTGGCAGAAGCATTCGAGGTCGCCCACAACAGCAGCAGCAACATCAACAATCAACTCGGGACTATCCTGAGTGTCAGATCTGTTACAAGTACCATGCAGGAGTTGCTCGTGCATGTTGGGATCGCTATGAGGAAGATGGCTATGAGGAGAAGGAGGCAAATGCGGTCACCAACGGGTATGGCATCGACACCAACTGGTATGCTGACACAGGAGCTACAAATCACATCACGGGTGAACTTGACAAGTTGACAATTAGGGACAAATACCACGGACCAGATCAAGTTCACACAGCAAGCGGTTCTGGTATGCGAATTACTCATGTTGGTCATTCAATTGTCAAAACCCCCATGAAAAATTTGCATCTAAATCAAATTCTACATGTGCCTGAAACTTCAAAAAATCTTGTCTCAGTTCATAGATTTACTCTTGATAATCGTGTTCTCATTGAGTTTTATCCTTACTTCTTTTTGGTTAAGGACTTGGACACGAGGAGAATACTTCTTAGAGGCAAGTGCGTGGGAGGTCTTTACCCAGTCATATCTTCATCATCATCGCCAAATAAACAAGCTTTTGTCGTCACCAAGCCATCTTCTACAAGGTGGCATAGCAGATTTGGTCATCCATCATTAGTTATTGTTAAACGTGTTCTTAGTCAAAATAAGCTTCCCTATGAATCTAGCATTGAGTCAGTTTGTGATCCATGTCAGCAAGCTAAGAGTCATCAGCTACCATATCCTATCTCTACCAGTATTTCTACTGCACCCTTACAACTTGTATTCTCAGATGTTTGGGGGCCAGCTCCTGTTTCAGTTGGTAGACATTTATATTATGTAAGCTTTATCGATGATTACAACTAGTTTACTTGGATCTATCTTCTTTAGAAAAGATCTGAAGTGTTTCAAGTTTACAAGAATTTCCAAAATCTTGCTGAACGCCAACTAAACACTAAGATCATTGCCATGCAAACTGACTGGGGTGGTGAATACAAGAAACTCAATTCTTTCTTTCAGCAACTTGGTATTTCACATCATGTTTCATGTCCACATGCTCATCAACAGAATGGTTCTGCGGAAAGAAAACATCGTCATGTTGTTGAGGTAGGACTAGCACTTCTAGAAATGCATCCATGCCACTGAAATTCTGGGATGAAGCTTTTTTGACTGCCACCTATCTCATAAACTTGCTCCCTAGTAAAGTCATCAAGTTTGAAACTCCTATTACACGACTCTATGGCATTACTCCTGATTACAAATCGCTTCGTGTGTTTGGTTGTGCATGTTGGCCCAACCTTAGACCATACAATGCACGTAAACTTGCGTTTCGCTCAAAGCAATGTGCTTTTCTTGGTTATAGCCCAATTCACAAAGGAGTCAAGTGTCTAGATATCTCCACTGGTAGGGTCTATATATCTCGTGATGTTGTATTCGATGAGTCCATTTTTCCTTTTGCATCTCTTCATCCAAACGCCGGAGCTCTTCTTAAAAAGGAAATTCTTCTTCTTCCATTTAACCTTCGCAATTTTGATCATGGGGGCGATAATTTTACTGACCAAAATGATGATTCTATGAGTATTCGTACTGTGTCTACACCTGTGCAGGTTCATGAAGGATACACAGAACAAAACGGCGTAGAAAATGATGAAGCAAATGATCAATTTCCTGCTGAAAACGGTGCTATATTTGATGTGGCCGAAGAAGACGAGCTGGGCGTGGAGCACGAGGAGGATCCACTGCCGCCTGGAACTCCTGTGCGTCAGTCCTCGGATCGCGCATCCTGCCAGGGGACCAGAAACCCGCGTGCGCGTCCCACGCGCGGGCCAGCGGTAAGGACAGGCTCAGGATCTTCGATGCCCAAGCATGTGCAGGAGACAGCATCAACCAGCTCAGGATCTTCTGTGCGTTATGTGTCAGGGAACAGTACAGCTTCGAACACACAAGGAGCTACTTCATTTGAATCCGGATCTCCTGTGCACAGTGGATCAGTTCTTTCTCCAGGATTATCTGCGGTCTCAGTTCCTGTAGTATCTCCTGTACAACAGCCAGCAGCAATCTCACGTGTCATGACTCGACTGCAGAAAGGTATAAGTAATCCAAAAGTTCGAACTGATGGTACTATACCATATGGTATGTTGTGTATTACAGGAGAACCAACTAACCTAGCTGATGCACTTGGAGACTCAAGGTGGAAAAAGGCAATGGATGAAGAGTATGCTGCACTGATGAGAAACAAAACATGGCATCTTGTACCAAATCAGAGAGGTAAAAATATCATTGACTGTAAGTGGGTCTATAGAATCAAGAAAAGGGCAGATGGTTCTATTGATAGATACAAAGCACGATTAGTTACAAAAGGTTTTATACAACGTTATGGTCTGGATTATGAGGATACTTTTAGTCCTGTTGTTAAAGCCGCAACTATTAGACTTGTGCTAGCTATTGCTGTGTCCAGAGGATGGAGCTTGAGGCAGCTAGATGTTCAGAACGCGTTTTTGCATGGTGTTCTGGAAGAGGAGGTTTACATGAGACAACCACCTGGGTATGAAAATAATAAAACACCTCATTATGTGTGCAAGCTTGACAAAGCTCTTTATGGTCTGAAACAAGCACCAAGAGCATGGTATTCAAGACTGAGCTCTCAGTTGAGGCATCTTGGTTTTATTGCATCTAAGGCTGATACATCACTCTTCATCTATAACAAGGCAACCACAGTTATATTTGTGTTAATATATGTTGATGATATCATAGTTGCAAGTTCTTCACAGAATGCCACTAATGCAATTCTGCATGATTTAAGTTCAGAATTTGCTCTCAAGGATCTAGGTGATCTACACTTCTTCCTAGGCATTGGAGTTAAGAAGATTCAAGATGGCATAGTACTGAATCAGGAAAAATATGGCACTGAACTTCTAACTCGTATGGGGATGAAGGATTGTAAGCCTTCACCTACACCATTATCTTCTTCAGAGAAACTTTCAGCATTTGAAGGTGAGCCACTAAAGGAAGAAGAAATCACTAGATACAGGAGTGCTGTAGGAGCTTTGCAGTACTTAACATTGACAAGGCCAGACATATCCTTTGCTGTTAACAAGGTTTGTCAGTATCTGCATGCACCCACTATTTTTGTAGACATCTTACGGTGTATTTATTTATGGTCAGGCAAAAGGGAAATGCTGGCAAGCTGCTCATCTGGTTCATCCTAAATCTGGTACGGCTAATCTTTTGTGGAAATATATGGCTGTAAATGCACACTAGGAAACTGGTCAAATTATATTTCATGTTCGCGTGATGGTTTTTAATACTTCACATAATTCTAGAAAGTCAAGAACATGAATGGGTAAGTAGCAGAAAGTAAGCCACACTAGAACATTAAATTCTGAAGACAACAAGGAAGTAACTTATCATGAGAATTTTGTTAAGTTTTGAGGTAAGTTGCATTACAGAAATTAAACAGTAACCCCTTTTCCTTGAGCGGGCTGTCTTGGTATTTCGATTAACAAATCAATAATTGGCCATGTTATTGGCCACATTATCCCCCAAACAAGAATCATAGCACTTTGTTGATTTAGCACAGCTGGGGATATTTAGTTAATCCCGTTTGAGTGCAGTGTATTGTTTTTCCTTGGGCTTTTCATGTAAGTGTCTGCAAAGCAATAAAGGACTTCACAGGGATGGTAGTCCCTGCAAACTTACAATCTTTGATACTCCTTGTTTCCAGATATAGAAGATAGGAGCGACACAGATGAAGATGAAGATGAAGAAGCTCTGGGATCTTCATCAACCATCAAAACACCTTCATCGGACATAAACATTGCATGTAAGCTAAGCAATCAGAGGAACACAATTCCGACGTCTGCGGAGAAAGCAGAGCCGACACACAAATCATCGGACCCCAGTCGACGGGGTACCCGCAGTTCCAGTAGGCGACAAATTTCTCCATCGGAGCCTGCCACCGTCGAACCGAATGGAAGCGGTTCCTGCCGGTACCCCTTTCGGGCCCGGAAGAACGCAGCAGAACCGCAGAGATAAGCTGGTAATGGTGCGCACGGCCACTATGTGATATACTTATATACCTGATATACCACATCACCCGTAGATACATACGCCGACAAATGGCCGATCGCTGTCTTTGCGGAACGGCCACATAGACATCGTAGGGAGACTTTTCGTGACATTTTTTTATGTGAGTATCTGGGCCATGATCCATTGACTGGCTGTTAATTAATTGGTATAAGTTGCAAACTTAAGGCTGGTTGTTACTTGGACTTGTGTTGTCTCGTGTGGTTCTGAACCTCTGGGTCCTAATCAGAGTGAACAAAGGCTAAAATAAAGCCCATGATGAAAAATAAAAATGAAATACATGTCCTGTTTTTTAAAAATAAAACTGAACACAAGTTAAATGAGTTATTAAATGAGTAAATAGTAGAGCATCACAACTCTTTTGACCCACGCTGGACCATGAGGTGTTGGAGCTACAAAATTTGGAATTAATAGATCATCAAAATTGACATGCATACGGTCAATTATTATTTTGGCATACGATCAGTGGCACTACAGACATTCCAATCCAACATCAACGGCTATGATTGTCTGAAACTGGCAAGCCGAGCTTCAACGGCAAACACAAGTCTTTTACCAAGTAGTTCAATTAGTTTGCAAAGAAAATACAAATTTGAAAAGAATTCTTAAAAATATCGAAAATAAGCACAAATTTGACAAAAAGGTTCATGGAATTGGAAAAAGTTTGAAGAATTGAAAAAGGTTCGTGAACTTGAAAAATGTTCATGAATTTCAAAAAAACCATTGATTTTAAAAAATGTTCAACGAATTTGAAACAATTCATTGATTTTGAAAAAAAGTTCATAGATTGCAAAAAAAGGTCATATTTGTTTTAAAGTTCAAATATTTTTTAAAAAGTTCGTCATTTTTTTCTAAAAAATCTCATACTTTGAAAAGTCATCGAGTTTGAAAAAAGTTCACAAAACATGAAAAAGTTCATCCATTCTGCTTCATCAATTTTGAAAAAAGTTCATAGATCTAAAAAAAGGTCACCAATTTTGAAAAAAACGTGCGTTTTGAAAATGAAAAACAAAAACTAAAGAAAATAAAAGGAAAAAGATAAAGAAAATAAATAACTAAAAATAACAAAAAATAAAATGACGAACTAACCCAGATAAATTTTTACAAAACTTGGTGCAGAAAACCTAGAAAAAATCCGACCAGAATATTCCAGAAACTTCCGAAAAACGGGCTGGGAAGCTTCCAGAAACCGGGCTCGGAGTCATAGATGTGCCAGCCCGTTTGAATCGAGGGTGTGCGCCCGTTTGTGAAACCTAGTAAAATCGACGCTTAACGCGCTATATAGGAAGTGCCGACCATGCATGCATGTCTCCGTACTCATGCATGCACTGGCGGAGCTAGAATCAAAGTCCTAGGCGGGCCAAGCTAAAGGCTGCCAAAATTTTCTTGCAAACATTGCCTAGATTTGCCCTTGTGCCTACTCGTTTTGCAGCAAAGCTGGGCGGGCCACGGCCCGGTTTTGCTTGCACGTAGCTCCGCCACTGCATGCATGCATATAATTTTTAAGTGGTCTTGCATGGATATTCCGGTATGTGATTGTATCCGGTTTTCTCTCCCTGTGTGGGGGCAAGCTTTTTTCTCTCGCGTTAGTTTTTTTAGTCAGATTTCCTTTTTCTTTTTTATGTGCACTTTTGAATGGTGGGTGTGAGTAAATGTATTAATGCAATACTATGTGTGTAAATTATATTAGAGTGCATACATTTCATTATATTATGTCCATTCTTCCATATTATAAAAAACGCATTTTTTGTACAAATTATGTGTAAGTTTTTATTTTCTTTCTTCTTTAAGGATAATACCAATACCAGTAACTAATTCATTCTTAGAAAACATGTTTTTATTTTTATTTTTTATGTAAGTATGCATGTAAGTTGTACCAATATTGGTGTAAATTATACTAGAGTGTAAAAATTGCATTATTATATTCTTCACATAATACAAAATGTGTAATTTTAAAGCAAAGTTTTGTGCAACTTTTATTTATTAATTTTTCATCAACTTTCATCTTTAAGGGTAAAACCAGTGCCACTAATTCATTTTCCCTTAGAGAACTTCATTTTTTGATTGTGTTTTACAATTTATTATTTTGTTTTCTTTCTTCTTGTAGGGTAATAGCAATGCCAATAATTTATTTCTTCTTAGAAGACTTCTTTTTCCAAAAATTCAACTAATATATGCTTATACTTGCAAGTTTAAACAAATGCAAATTTCGTGTAAAATTGTGCACAAATTTTGTTATTGTTTGTTTTAGCCTTTTTGATTTTTTTTTCTTCTTAAAGGGTAATGTCAGTGCCACTAATTAGTTTTTCTTTGCAAACCAACCTGTGGTTGGATGGTTAGAGGCACAGTGGTATCCCGGTCCATCAGGGTTCAAGTCCCGATGCTTGCATTATTCCTAGATTTATTTCAGGATTTTCGACGATGCACATTCAGTGCGAGGAGACGTTCCCGCCGCCGACGGGGCGCCTACAATGATATGCCGGCTCAGTCTCTCGGAGGTGCTCATAGGGGTAGGGTGTGCATGTGTGCGTTCATAGGGATGAGTGTATGCGCATGTATATGAGCGCTTGCGTCTATACTGTTTAAAAAAATCATTTGTCTTTAGAAAACTCAGCTATTTTAATTTAGTTTTAGTTTTTATTTCATTTTGTTTTTTCTTAAAGGTAACACCAGTGCTACTAATTCATTATTTTTTAGTTTTTTTATAAATTCCACTAACATTTTCTTTTTATTGCATATTATAAGAAAGAACAATTTATGTGTAAGTTCTGTGCTAATTGTGCTATCGTTTGTTTTATTGTTAGCATTTCCTATCTTCTTACAACGTAATATCAATGCCACTAGTTTATTCTTACTTAAAAGTATTTTATTATTTTGATTTTGTTTTAGTCTTGAAGGGTAATACCAATGCCACTAATTCATTCCTTCTTAAAAATATTTTTTTGCCAAAATTCTACTAATTATATACTTACTCTTATTCTTGCACATTAATAAAAATCACATTTTTTTTTGTAAATCATGTACAAATTTATTTATAAAATTTATAGTATGTTTTAATTTTATTTGTTTTCGTCTTCCTAAAGGGTAATACAAATGCCACTAATTCATTCTTTCTTAAAAACATTTTTATTTTGATTTTATAGTGTTCGAATATTCTTTCTTCTTAAGGGGCAATGGAAATGCCGGTAATTTATTCCTTCTTAGATTTTTTTTTTTTGCGAAATTCCACTATTATATTCTTCTTCTTGCATATTATAAGAAAGATCAATCTATATGTAAATTTTGTCTTTGTTTGTTTTAATATTTTTAGTTTGTTTATTCTAAAAGGGTAATACTAATACCACTAATTCATTCTTTCCTAGTAAACATTATTATTTTCATTTTGATTCAGTTTTTACTTCATTATCTTTCTTATTTAAGAGTGATATTAATTCTTAACTATTCCGGAAACCTCTCTTTTAGAAAATTTCACTATTACTCCCTCCGTTCGGAAATACGTCATCCATTTCTCCGACAAGTATTTCCAGACGGAGGGAGTATATGCTTATTCTTACATATCATAATAAAGTGTTACTTATGTGTTAATTGTGTGCAAATTTTCTCATTATTTATTTTCTTATTTATTTATTTCCTGTTCTTAAAGGGCAATACCAATGTCACTAATTCATTCTTTGTTAGCGAACTTCATTATGGGCCCACCACGCTTCGGCTGCGCTACTCTGATTGTCTTGTTCAGTTTGCGATCTGTACATTACTTACCATTGAAATCTACAAGACTAGTGTTGTTGTGGCTGCAGCTAGCTATGCATCTTGTAATAATTTCTTTTGATGGAGTAGTATTTTTGTACTGTAGCACCTGTCTTCGTGGCCATGCATGCCTCGATCGCTTAGGATGAACGCCCGTACGAATTATACTGTACGTTACTTACACTTATTACCAACAGCTCTGCGTGACTGGTTCAAGCCTGCAACTGCGATTGAGATGCACTCACAGCAAAACTGAGTGTCGACAGAGACGACTTTGAGCACTTGACTTGCAGCACTGGTTCAATGTCAGCATCGAGGATCGTGATTACATTAGGTTATGAAGATGTTCAGACCACCTTTTGACTTGACACACGCTCGTTAGAGTACTTAACTAGGAGGAGTAACCCGGCCACAAAGCGAGGCCGAATCATTTCTTCAGAACTGAAGCTGGGCACAGACAGGATCATCGACCATGAAGCGGCTTTCTTCTTCACGGTCATCAGCCCGACACGCTGTGGCAATCATCATGGTGATCGTATGCTGCTGCTCCCTGCTGCCGTGTCCATGCTCAGCCGTTTGCAAAGGTACATAGCCCCCCCATCAGATCTTGTTCATATATTTTGGAAGTGCATGCCCGTTTTGACATATAATTTGTTTGTTGCAATGGCATCAGGGCATGCATTTGGTCAGGGGCCTGGGGAGGGGCCGCTGGGAGGAGGAAACCATGTTGGTAAGGAGATGCCCGTAGGAGGAAACCATGTAGGACGGATCCCTCCGGCGCCACGTGGTAAGACACCGTGGAACCACAGGTGATGTGACGGCTCCTGCCATGGTGTTCAGGCGGTTACTGGAATTGCAGCTGGTCTTCCACGAGGTGGCTTGGGATGATGCTTCTCTCTTCCGAGCATGTGCTGCTTCTCGTTGTAATCTCTGCTGTTATCCTTAACTTTTTAAACATATGTATCTCGTGGCAAAGGTGGTATCTTTGGGGCCCACACAGCCTAGGGGCATTGTCTAGGGCCTGGCCGTGTGCCCCCTGGATCCTCTCTTTCTCCTCCAATGCTTCCTGGAACCTTCGTGCCTCGAAAAATCATATTAAATTGTCAAATTTTATGGACCTCCGTAGATTTTTTATAAAGTCAAAAACATGCAGAATGCATCAACTAGCACGGGGCACTAGATTAATAGGTTAGTCTAGAAAATTAATATAAAATTCTATAAAAGTATACAAAAATGATAATATAATAGCATGAAACAGTAAAAAATTATGAATATGTTTGAGACATATCACAGTTGCAGATGAAAAGTGGAGGAAAGCCATGGAGGATGAATACACATCACTTTTAAATAAATAAAACATGACATTTGGTTCATGACCAAGTAGGTACAAATTTAATTGAATGTAAATGAGTGTTCGGAATCAAAAACGAAAATCAGATGGGACGATTGACAGGTGTTGGAAATTTGCCTTAGAGGCAATGCTGAAGATGTTATTATCATATTTCCTTGTTCATGATAAATGTTTATTATTCATGCCCGAATTGTATTGACCGGAATCTAAATACATGTGTGGATACATAAACAAATACCATGTCCCTAGTGAGCCTCTACTAGACTAGCTCATTGATCAAAGATGGTTACTGTTTCCTAACCATAGACATGTGTTGTCATTTGATAACGGGGTCACATAATTAGAAGAATGATGAGATGCACATACCCAACCGTAAGCTTAGCATATGATCATATCACTTAGTTTAATTGCTATAGATTTCTTCATCTCAAGTATTTGTTCCTTAGACCATGAGACCGTACAACTCCCTAACACCGGAAGAATACTTTATGTGTATCCAAACGTCACTTCGTAACTGGGTAATCATAAAGGTGCTCTACAGGTATGTCGGAAACTGTTTGTTGGGTTGCATGGATCGAGACTGGAATTTGTCACTTCATATGACGGAGAGATATCTCTGGGCCCTCTCGGTAACACGATATCCAAAGTAGCTTGCAAGCGTGTGACTAATGAGTTAAGTCGTGGGGATATTGTATTACGGAACGAGTAAAGAGACTTGATGGTACGAGATTGAACTAGGTATGGCGATACCGACGATTAAATCTCAGGCAAGTAACATATCGCCGGACAAAGGTAATTGTATACAAGATTAACTAAATCCTCGATATCGTGGTTCAAATCGATAAGAATCTTCGTTGAATATGTGGGAATCAATATGGTCATGCAGGCCCCATTATTGATTATTGATCCGAAAGGTGTCTCGGTCATGTCTGCATGATTCTCGAACCTGTAGGGTCACAACTTAATGTTCGGTAACGCTAGGGTAGTATTAGGATGATAATAATGGCAAGAAAGGTCACATCCTTAACATTTGGTAACACCAGGGTAGTATTAGGATAATAATAATAATAATGGCAAGACCGAATATTGTTTGGAGTCCCGAAGGGATAAGATCAAGATTACTAAAAAAGGGGGATAGCGATCAATGGGGAAGGAAAGGAGGGATTTCCTTCCTCCCTCCTTGGCCAACTACCCTAGGGGCTTGGAAGGAAAGCCACCAGCCTCCCAGGCCTATATAAAGGTGGGGAGGCGCAGAGGCGCCTCTCCCTCCCATTCCTCCTTCCACTATAGGAATCAGGCATTTTGCTGTCAGGGCGCTACAGACGGCAAAGAAAGGATTACCGACGGCGAAGATTTTGCCGTGAGCCCATGATGGCAAACAGTGTCGGCATACACCAAGTCGGCAAAGGGTAATTTTGCCGTCAGCCGTTGGTTAGGCAGACGGCAAATATTTAGCCGTCAGTGAACATGTTTTGCCGTCAGCGGTACCCTGTAGACAACAAAAAAAGTAACAGACGGAACGGTGACCGGACGGACGGCGTTAGTTCTTTTTGCTGTCAACCTCAAAGAAACAATGACGGCAAATCATAATTTTTGCTGTCTGCCGAACTAATTACAGACGGTAAAGATTATTTAATTCAAAAATATATATAACGACACCTGAACATCAAAACATTTTTTACAGATCAATTTACACAACAAACTATAATCAATTCGCAGGACACCTGGCAATAAAAAATTTGCAGCTACAAGATTCTTTATAGATCGATTTACACAATAAATTTACATATCTGAGCATTGAACATATTTATAGATCTGAAAAATGAACATCAACATCAACATCTTGAAAATTTGCTGCTACGGATTGAAGGCTCGACGGCGTGTGAGGAGACCGGCGGAGATGGCGCGGGCGATGGCGGGATCCTGTAGGGGGACGGTGCGGGCGGAGGAGGACGATGCGCGGAGGCGGGCGGAGGCAGGCGTCGCCCGGCGGCGGGATGATGGCGCCCGACGGCGGGAGGACGGCGCGCGGCGGCAGGCGAGGTCCTGCAGGCGGAGATGGCGTTGGCGGAGGCAGGTCGACGGCATACTCAGAGGCGTCGGGCGGTGGGCCAGGACGACGGATGCCTGCCGGGGCGACGAGGCCGGCTGTGCCGGGGGCGATGCGACAGGAGGCCTGCGGCGTTGGGGAGAGGAGGCCTGCGGGGGCGTGAGGGCTGTGCCGGGGTTGCCGGGTTGCGACGAGAGACGAGGCCGGGGCCGGCAGCCGATTGGGCCGACGGGGGAAGAGTCCGGGGCCGGTGGCCGGCGAGGGCGATGGGGGAGGAGTCCGGGACTAGCGCCAGCAGCACCGGCGGCAAAGAGGGAAGGGCAGCGGCGCCGGGAGGAAAGAGGAGAGGGGTCGGCGATGGCGTGGCCGGCGGACGAGGTGGTGGGGGTGGGCGCGGCAGGGGCCGACGGGGGTAGGTGGTGGGGCTCGGTCGGGGCCGGCGAGGAAGGTGGTGGTTGGCGAGGCGGCTCGGCCGGCGGGAGAGGTGGCGGTTGGCGAGGTGGCTCGTCCGGTGTTTAGATCGAGTGGAGAGAGAGGGGTACGAGAGATAAAGAGAACGTGGGAGCGTGGGGTGGGGATAAGGGAGAGAGAGAGAGAGTAGTGGGGGCTAGTCAAACGACGGGTGGGGGTCATACGGCCAGGTGGGTCGCGTGTGATCTACTATGTGCGGTCCAGATCTTGCCACGTCATCGATCCGCTTGATCCATCCGTGTGTTGTGTTTCTTCTTTGCCGTCTTGTAAAATAAACCACAGACGGCAAAGATTCTTGGCCGTCAGCAGTTTTTATTACAGAAGGCAAACTATGTCTTTGCCGTCATCATTTTTGTACAGACGGCAAAACATGTCTTTGCCGTCATCAGTTTTCTTTACACACGACAAAATATGTCTTTGCCGTCATTAGTTTTTCTACAGACGGCAAAATATCTTTGCCGTCAGCAGTTTTTATTACAGACGGCAAAATATATCTACGCCGTCAGTCATTCTTTGCCGTCAGCAGCTGACAGCAAAAGTGGTCTTTGCCGTCATCCATGACGAAAAGCTGACGGCAAAGATCTTAACAGACCGCAAATTACCTGATTCCTGTATTGTCCTCCTCCGTGTAGCGCTTGGTGAAGCCCTACCGGTGTTCCGCTCCCACCACCACCACGACGTCGTCATGCTGGCCTAGACCCCATCTACCTATACACCCTCCCTTGATGGATAAAGAAGACGGAGACGTCATCCAGCCGTATGTGTGCACATCTCGAAGGTGCCGTCCTTTTGGTGCTGGATCGCATTGGAACCACCACTACTAGGGAAAAGCCTACCAGTAGCGCCGGTTTTTGTACCCGCGCTACTGCTACGGCGCTACAGCTAAATTTTAGCAGTAGCGCGTGTTCTACCCAGCGGTACTGTTACAAGCGCACTGCAGGTAATATTTTTCCAGCGCTACTACTAATATTTTTATGTTTTTTTTGCGTTTTTTGCTCTATTTATACAGATACAACTTCCATACGATAACAACATGCATATCATCATCACTAATAGTCGATCACGTTCATGTCTCGAAGATATAGCCATACAAGTTATTAATTGATGACAACTTGAGTTCAAACAGATAACTAGACTGCAAAAACCTTACAAGTCCAGACCAAACTCTTAGATCGAGACCAGTAATCTTACTACAATACTATTAATCTTACTACAATACTATTAATGAGCAGAATCTGGTGGTCGTAGGGGCATTCTCGGCAGAAGTATCCCGACCACACTTTCCCATCGGGCTCTCTGAGCCGGGCACAAAGATGTCACTTGTTGTAGCGCCCATTCCATAACCAAGTGGGGACTACTCTTAGGCGGCATCCGAGCATGCTCTGTAGCGTTGGCCTCCGCGAAGATGACGTCTGTCGCAACTTTTAGTTGTGTTTCGGCGTAAGAGTTGCACTCATTGACTTCGTGCTCCTAGAAACCAGACTAAGTCTCCCGGAACTTATTCTCTGCCTCTTTCAGCTCCTGCATACAATCTCACCATCCGAACACTGCATCGTCAATCCTTTTTCCCCGCGCCAGCAACTGCCTCCGCCACTCCAACTCCTGTTCACGAGAACGTTTAGGAGACACGGGAATCCCTGTAAATTTGGCATGACATTTGCTTAACAATGGACATATTAAGTAGACATCACATAGAACAAATATCATAAAGAAATCAGATCCATAGGAGCAATGGTTTAGATGCAATCCACGAAAGTGTGCATGTTTAAATATTATTTTACGGTTACGACACGAAGCACCTTTGTAACACAATTTAAATGCATCCATCCATCCATCTAAATGCATGCATCCATTCATCTAAATGCATCCATTCATCTAAATGCATCCATTCATCCATCTAACCATCTAAATGCATCAATTCACAAACATCTAAATGCATCCATTCACAACAATCTAAATGCATCCATTTACATCATCCATCCATCTAACCATCTAAATTTCATCCATCCATTCATCTAACCATCTAAATTTCATCCATCCATGGGAGAGAGGAGGAAGAGGGAGAGATACCGTTGCGTGGATGGCCGGGACGGGCAGCCACCGCGTGGGGAGGGCCGAGACGGGCAGCCGCGTGGGGATGACCGGGACGGGGAGCCGCTGCGTGGGGACGGCCGGGACGGGGAGGGCTGCCGCGTAGGAGCAGCCGCATGGGGAGGGTCGGCGCGTCGGAGCGGCGATGCGGGGATGTGGGAGCGGCGGCGCGATAGATCCGAGAGTGAGGAGTGAGGGGCGCGCGGGGTAAGATGATAAGGCGAGCCGATACTTAGCAGTTGCGCGGGGACAGGAAGAGCGCTATTGCTACGCCTTTAGCAGTAGCGTTGCTCTATGACAGCCGCTGCTACTACCGGTCGCCCCCGTCGGTCGGGATGGGACCGATTAGCAGTAGCGCCTGTTCAAAGTCCAGCGCTGCTGCTAAAGGAATACCTGTAGCGCCTTTCTCTGACCGCGCTACTGCTAATTAGCAGTATAGCCGCCCGTTTAACAGACGCTACTGCTAAAATCCTATCTATAAGCATTCTCCTAGTAGTGCACGATCTCTAGATCATTAACACTTTAGGTCTACAAGGGTATGTAGACACACTCCCCTCTCGTGGCTAGCATCTCCATTGAATATATCTTGGGTTTTCATAGGATTTTGTTTTGTTTTCAATACAACGATCCCCAGCAACAGGTAGAAAGCAAGCCAGGTTGCCAAGGGCTTCAAACAAAAGTATGACATAGATTATGTGGATACTTTCAACCCTGTTGTTCAAGCTACAAATATCGGTCTTTTCCTATCTATTATTGTATCCAAAGGATGGAGTCTTAGACAGCTAGATGTGCAGAATGCATTTCATCAAGGTGATCTAGAAGAGGAGGTTTATATAAAACAACTACGTGGATATGAAGCACGCAGCCTCATCATCGCCACTCGGTCTCCTCCCTATTCATGTATGAAAGCTTGATAAGGCCTTGTATGGATTTAAACAAGCTCCGTGTGCATGGTACTCATGCCTGAGTCTCAAACTTCAACAACTTGGGTTTACTCCTTCAAAATATTACACCTTGTTGTTTATTTACAATAAGTCACCAATTCCTAAGACGACGCAGTGTCAGGTTTTCTTAAGTACTTAGGTTCAGAATTTGCTCTCAAAGATTTGGAGACTTACATTTTTTCTTGGGTATTGAAGTTTAAAAAACTAGAAGTGGCATTCATTTATCTCAAACAAAATAGTCAACTGATCTTTTGACTAGAGTTATCATGCAAGGTTGTGAACTTCTACAACTCCTTTATCCAGCCCAGAAAAAATATCATTGACAGAGGGTGAACTCTTGAATCAAGAGGGCATCACTATTACAGAAGTATTGTTGGTGTTCTTCAATACTTGACTCATACTCGGCCTGCCATTTATTTTGCAATCAATAAAGTGTGTCAGTTTGTCCATGCACATACCACAATTCATTGGACAATAGCAAACCGCATACTAAGGTATGCCAACCACTGGTCTAATATTCAACAGTTCACCTTCAACTCAGGTTAGTGCTTTCTCCGATGTGGATTGGACTGGCTGTCTAGATAATAGAAGGTCAACTACTGTGTTTGCACATATAAATTTTTTGCAGGTACTTTACAGGGCATCGGCGTTGATCCGTACATGGTCATTACTCACTTCTGCGGAAACCAGGGAGCCTTTGGTTACTGGGTCTGCCCGGTCGGAGATGGTAGCTCGGGATATCTACAGCCGGTTTGGATGGCGGTCCAGTAATATGATAGATGGTTAGGCATCGAGTCTTATTTTCGTCGGCTGTGGCATCTTGTTCTTTTGGATTAATTTGCAGCTCCTTACGAGCTTGTTCGGAACCGCAGACTATTTTATTGCTTTCATTAATAAAGGGGCCGCATGCATCGTATTGATGGAGAGGCCGGACACAATCCTCCTTTTCTAAAAAAAACTAGTGTGCTTGCAATTTCCTTTGGATAAACTTAATATCATGGTGTGCAAATAAACATGCTACAGTTGCTAGGTGGAGTACCGAAGCAGAATACAAAACTCTAGAAAATGCAACAACATAAATTATCTGGGTGTAGTCTATGCTTAAAGAACTTGGTCTGTCACAACTAGAAACTCCCTGTTTATGGTGTAAAAATCTTAGTGCAACCAACTTGTCTGCTTTTTTTTTTGGAAAAGGAGGATCAACCCCGGCCTCTGCATCTTGATGATGCATGGAGCCATCTTATTAAGATAAAAGGATCCAACAAAGTGCAGTATCCGGAAAAGCTGCAAACAATTTGAAATCAAAAAGAAAAATGCATGCCACGTCTGGCAATATAGAAGAGGCTACGATGACTAAACACCTAGCCTATTAATGTGCCGCCATCCATATCGGTTGTAGATAGCCCGAGCTGCCGTCTCCCACCGGTTGCACCCAATAACCAAATGCTCCCTAGACTCCGCAGGCGTGAGTAACGACCACATACGGATCCAAGCTGTAGCTCTGTAAATGACCTGCAAAAAGTTGGTGAAACTCTTCCTGTTAAAGATAATATCATTCCTACAATTCCATATAGCCCAAAGCATGGCACATATTCCTATTCGAATGTGTTTAGCTAAGGTGATGTCCACTCCATTAAGCCACGTCCCAAATAACGTGTTCATACTCGTTGGGGGATTTATGTTAAAAGCTATATGAATAATGCGCCATAAAAGTCTAGCCAGAGGACATTCGAGAAAGAGGTGTTTAATAGTCTCATTTTGCTCGCAAAAACAACATCTGGAGTTACCCACCCATCTTCGTTTAATCAGGTTATCTTTTGTGAGTATCACTCCTTTGTGAACAAACCACATAAATATCTTAATCTTCAGAGGTACTTTTACCTTCCAAATGTGTGGAGAAGTAGGTATTGTTCCGGCATTAATAAGGTCCATATACATTGATTTCACTGTGAATGTACCATTTGTAGTTAATTCCCAGTGAATTGTGTCTGGTTGGTCAGATAGTTGAACATCCATCAACCTACGAACCAAATGGAGCCATGCATTCCACCTTTCTCCTACCAGAGATCTTCTAAATTGAATATTAAGAGGGACCGAATTTAAAATTGTAGCAACATAAGCCTCCCTACGTTGCGCAATATTATATAAGGCCGGATACTGCGTCGCTAGGGTAGTTTCTCCTAGCCAAGTGTCTTCCCAGAACCTGGTTGTGTTACCATTCCCAATGTGAAACTTGACCCTATGAAAAATGATTCTTTTATCCTCATTAAGCCTTTCCAAAAGGGTGAGTCTGACGGTTTCACTATAACTTGCGCCAAGGTTTTGGATTGTAGGTACTTATTTCTCAGAATTTGTACCCATGTACCTTCCGTCTCCACTAATAATCTATACAACCATTTACTCAATAGACATTTATTCTTAATTTGTAAATTTTCAATTCCTAACCCGCCTTGATCTTTGGGTCTACACATCATATCCCATTTAGCGAGTCTGTATTTTGTCTTGCTATCATCACTTTGCCAAAAATATCGTGATTGATAGAAGTCAAGTCTTTTCCGTACCCCTACCGGTACTTCAAAGAATGATAATAGAAACATCGGCAAGCTTGTCAACACTGAGTTTATTAACACAAGCCGACCTCCATACGACATAAGCTTGCCCTTCCAGCAACTTAATCGTTTTTCAAATCTATCTTCTATGCATTTCCATTCCTTATTAGTTCGTTTCTGGTGATGAATAGGGATACCCAAATAACTAAACGGCAGAGAACCCATCTCACAACCGAATAATTGCTTGTAGGTATCTTGTTCTTCCTTGGCGCGCCCAAAGCAGAACAATTCACTCTTTTTGAAATTAATCTTCAGTCCTGATAATTGTTCAAAAAGACACAGAACTAACTTCATATTTCTGGCCCTTGCTAAATCATGTTCCATAAAGATAATCATATCATCCGCGTATTGTAGAATGGATATCCCTCCATCTACAAGATGTGGAACTAGCCCTCTTACTAGGTCATTCTCTTTAGCGCGTCTTATTAGGACTGTCAACATATCAGCTACTATGTTGAATAAGATCGGGGACATCGAATCACCCTGTCTAAGTCCTTTATGTGTTTGGAAATAATGACCCATGTCATCGTTTATCTTAATCCCAACACTACCTTTTTGAACAAAAGATTCAACCTGGTTCCTCCAGGCCTCGTTGAAACCCTTCATTCTTAATGTTTGTTGTAGGAAAGGCCATTTGACCTTATCATAAGCTTTTTCAAAATCCAGCTTAAAGATGACTCCGTCCAGTTTCTTGGAGTGGATTTCGTGAAGTGTCTCGTGTAGAACGACAACCCCATCTAGGATGTGCCTACCTGGCATGAAAGCTGTCTGATTATGTTGTACAACTGAATCGGCTATCTGCGTCAGCCTATTAGTTGCGACTTTAGTGAAAATTTTGAAGCTTACATTAAGCAAGCAAATTGGTCTAAATTGCTCTATCCGAATGGCCTCCTCCTTCTTTGGTAACAACGTGATTGTTCCAAAGTTTAAATGAAAAAGTTGTAATTGTCTGCTAAAGAGATCATGAAACATGGGCATAAGATCATCTTTGATGATATGCCAACACCTTTTGTAAAACTCTGCTGGGAACCCATCTGGTCCTGGAGTTTTGTTTTGTTTCATTTGCATAATTGCTTCAAACACCTCTTTCTCATTAAACGGAGCCGAAAGCACCTCATTCTCATCTTCATTGAGTTGAGGGATATCCTCTGTTACGCTCTCATCAAGCGATACAGAAGTACCTTCGGGGGCTCCGAAAAGTTTTTTATAATATTCAGAGATATACAATTTGAGATTCTCATGTCCCACGATTGTACCCTCATCCTGTTCAAGTTGAATTATCTTTTTCTTTCTTCGTTTCCAGTTAGCTATCATGTGAAAAAATTGCGTATTGTCATCCCCTTGGACGACCGTAGACACCTTAGCTCTGAGTGCCCACTTAATTTCTTCCTCTCGAAGTAAAGTCCTAAGCTTTCCTTCTGCCTCATTTTTTATATTCCGATCCATATTGTTTAATACAGAGACCTCTGCTTTCAATTCTAATTCATTTATGAGTTGAATCAGCCTTTCTTTTTCCACCCTGTAAATACCACTTTTGTTTTTGGCCCAGCCCCTCAAGAACTGCCGTAAATGTCTAATCTTGTTTTGCCATCTATCCATACTAGACGTTCCTCCAGTATCTTTGGCCCATTCATTCGCTATTAATTCCAAAAATCCTTCCCTCTGCAGCGCCTGAACCGTTACAAAGGGAAATATCTGTTCCCACTCCACACTAGTGAGCACCCAATCCAACTTCTCGTAAGTTGGTATGGGTAAATTGTTTGCCCAAGTAAATTGTCTACCTGTGAGATCAATTTCCCTCAGATTGAGACTCTCAATAATCATGTTAAACATGTATGACCATCTAGCATCAAAATTATCATTATTTTTCTCTTCTCGTCTTCGTATAATATTAAAGTCCCCACCCACTAGAATAGGTAGATCTTCATTTCCACAAATCCTGACAAGGTCTGATAGAAATTCAGATTTTAATTCTTGTTGGGCTGCCCCATAAACAGCTACTAGAGCCCATCGAAACCCGTCAACTTTCGACTTCACTCGAAATTTAACGGTGAACTCACCATATGTCACATTTAAAACTTCTAAAGTTTCACATTTAACCCCCAAGAGTATCCCTCCGGATCGACCTCTTGGTGGTAGACAATGCCAGTCAAAATCTACCCCCCCAGCAATATTCCCCAAGAATTGTGGAGTAAAATTATCTCTTCCCGTTTCTAGTAGAGCCATAAAATCTAATTTATGCTCTACCGATGTGTCCGCCAGGAACCTCCGTTTAGCCAAGTCTGCCAGACCTCTGCTGTTCCAAAAGATTCCTTTCATTTTTCATCATGGAATTTTTTCTTTTGTTTCACTCGCGCACTTCTGCGTACTGCGGACGCAGGGTAAATTTTCCCCTTCCAAAGACGTTTTGGTTTATCCTGCATCGGCTCTTCCGTCGCATGAATATGTCCAAAAACGGAGCCCTGTACTGAGTTGATAGGAGCCACATACCCCTTATTAACCAACTCATCGTCCTCTTCATCATCCCCCTCCATGGCGGACCTGGGAATTAGATCCTCGCACATACTTTGCAACGCAGTTACTCCTAAATTATCTATTTCTGATTCTTCCATGCGTTTCACTGCTGCTAAATTACGGACTATGTCGAGAGCTCTATCGGTTTCTAAGTCTAGAAGTTCATTAATAGATTTGGCGACTTCTTTGTCATTGCTACCAAGAGATACCCCTAAATTGCTGGCTTTATCAATAATTTCATGAGGTGAAAAATGTAATATCGAATTATTAATATTTATGGACATACCTGTAGTTGCTTCGACATCTCGAAGTTTGGCGGCCCTCATGGCACGCCCCAACTGCAAGTCATCCGCATCTGCCTGGGCTTGAATCCGGTGACTGACGCGCCTGTCTCCGGTGTTAGGATCTGGAATCCCACCAAAAGTGATCACTTCCTCCGTAGTGATGCAATTTTGTGGCTGACCTCCGACCTTGCTCTCGGCTGAACTTGCAAACCGCTGAACATGTATATCAGTTTGAGCAGCCTTACTTCCAGGTGTACTGGCCGGTTGAGTATTCAGCGTTGCCCCAAATGGGCTGGTCTGAGTCTTTGAAACCGGCATCATTGGTGCAACAGAACTGTCCAAACTAACCTCCCGTTTGGAATTCTCTTCCACGTGCACTGTAGCGAGGTGTATAGCACCTGGTGTAGCCATTTGTTGCACGTATTGATCTTTCTGCCCCTGATTTGTATGCCTCAATTTCTGCAGAGGTGAAGCCAGCGCTTGTGATTTATCTTGCATGACCGAGCGTACCTCCTGCCCGCAATGCAAACCTTCATCGTCACCCTTCGGGCCACATACCCGTGTGTTTGGCGATTCCTTCACATTATCTAGTTCACCCGTGTTAACCGAACAGTCCCTTGGTAGCAAAGTTTGTATGTCATCTTGAACCGACAAATCTGATAAAAGCTCTCCGTCCTCAACTTCGACTCGATCACCCCACAGACGGCTTGGTGCCGATCGCGCCTGAAAGGAGCCGAAGCGTAAAGAAGCCATCGGAGTAGCGGAAGAGTCTATGTCTCTATGTGTCTGCGTGTCGGCCTGTTGAGATGCTTGTTTCCTCGGTTGCGGTGTGTTTCCATTCGCACTACCCCGCTTTCCGCCAATTCCTTGGTTATCATTGCCATCACCCTCACCAGTCATATCCACATCTGTGTTATTATCGTGTGCCTCCTCAGTCACATCATACTCAATTTCCACCTATAAATCATAAACGGACCCGTCATAAGTCCATGGAACCTCTTCCAGCACATATTCAACGTGTAACACAATAACCATCAATCTCGCAATCCCATGCGTGCGTGTGAACGGCATGTCAACCTTCACCGTCTTCCCAAGCAGAGAGCCCAAGCTCCAAACCATAAGTAGATCATTGAGAACTTCCTCTTTTACCCCCGTGAGGCGCACCCATATGTGATCCAGCTTCCTGCCTTTCGCTGATGGCTTCTTGCATTCCTCAAACTCAAGAAGACATTTAGTGCCGGGAACCTTACTGACCCCGAATTCCAGTAATCGATCAAGGTCCTCCCTCCTAGGAAACTCAACCCGATATATCTGTTCCTCTACTCTGACAGGGGACCAATGAAAATTTTCCGACACAAGCCTTCTGAGCTGTTGAGCCACCTGCTCTGCTGTCAAAGACCCGTGTGACACCTTCACTAGGCCATTAGTCGAGAAACCCGATAGCCGTCTCTGTGTGACAGTATGGTCCGTCTCGAAGAACATCAGCCTGTTGTCGCTACACCCATATATCATCATACTCGGCTTGGCAGCCATCAACAATGGACAATCATCCGGTTTGTGTCCAGGACTAAACATATTGAACCAATTTTCCATTTTTTCGGAGAATGTGATGCAAAATAATTAAGAATTGGATATTTTCACGACAAGTCATTCCGGACGAAGGGAGTAGGTTCCATG
Source organism: Elymus sibiricus (assembly GCA_039707655.1). Classification (NCBI taxonomy): domain Eukaryota; kingdom Viridiplantae; phylum Streptophyta; class Magnoliopsida; order Poales; family Poaceae; genus Elymus; species Elymus sibiricus. Next base: position 23,768,467 of record CM077667.1, read on the forward strand.
CATGGCACAATTGCTCTACCACACGCTTTTGCTGGCCGTAAATGCATCCGTCGATCGGTCAGGATTAGCGTCTAGATAAGCTCCGTTACACTTATTACCATTTACCACCAGGTTTGCTTGACCGGTTCGAGCCATGCGCTGGGATGGAGGGGGTAGCATTGACAAGCAGAGAGACGACTTAGGGCACTTGACTTGATACACATCTTCAATAACTTGGTCTGAGAAGCTTTTGCAAGTTATTGGAAAGCTTGCTACATACACATCTTCAGGGGGGTGGGGGGTGTGGGGGGCTTACCAGAATTATTAAACGAATGAATATCTCTTCGAAAACATATCAATATTAATATATAGGGAAAATTAAGGGCAGCATTATGTTCTCTTATTACAAGGAGTACTTTTCTTGCCATGAAGCTCTTGAAGCTGAATTACGTGCTTGCATGGAAGGTTTGTTGATTGCAATCTAGAGGAGTGATTTGCCAATCATGGTTGAGATGGACTCTATTATTACAGTCAAGTTGATTCAAGCTCGGGAACTGGAAAGATCGGTCTACTCCTCGTTCGTTAATGAGATTAGACACCGCATGTGCCTTTGTGAATCTTGTATTACTCATATTAATCATACTCAAAATAAGGTCAGCGATAGTTTAGCTAAATTCGCGCGTAGACAAGGCAGAACTATGACTGGGGCTGGTTCTGGCCCGTTATATTTAGTAGAGCTGGCTCTTGCCGATTGCATGAGCATCATGAGATGAATAATACATTATTTCACCCGAAAAAATAATAATAAGCGTGTGCTACTATCTAGGTCGCTCAGATATTCAGTGCGTGCTATTTTACACTCCTGCTTGACCTGTTCTAACAGGCGACTAGCATCGCTTGACTCCCAAGACACGGGGCTGGCAATTTGGGCAAAGAATCGAACCCAGGATGAGTATCGGGTACATGCGTACAGAGAGACGACTTTGACCTGAAGTCACCTGCTACTAATTAATTGGATTAGTGTCACTGCGATTTGGGAGTATAGTAGTACTACAATCCTATAAAAGAAGCCGTTGGGAACTGTCTACGGACACAAGGCTAACAAGAAGCTAGTTTGACATTGATAATGAAGCGACCTTCTTCTTCGTCCTCGCTTGCACGCGCCGTGGTCCTCCTGGCTATTATCGTATGCTGCATCCTGCTTCCATGCTCTGCCGCCAGGGCCAAAGGTAACCACCCGCCCTGGTGATTTGTTGTCGATGGAGTTGATGTTCATGCATGCTGCAATTGGCGCTAGTTGTGTGATTTGATTGAGACGGCGATGTTAATGCAGGTGCAACCTTTAAATTTCTGAGGGGAATGCGTGGAGGACGAATACGGCCGAATTCACCGATACCCAACCCGCGGAGGACAGGGAGCCGCTCGGGTTCTAGCCATGACTATGCTGCGCCACCACCGGCTGGTACGACACTTGTGGTGCCGAAGCAACAGAACTGCCCGGGCTGTGTCAATGCCTACACTCCACCACCGCCACCATCCGGTACGACACTTTCAGCGCCCCTGGCGCCGAACCAACCGAACTGCCTGGGGTGTGGCTCTGCAGGCGCTCTGGCTCCACCCGCGGGTACGGCCCCCGGGCAGCCAAAACAACATCACTGCCCTGGGTGTGACCATGCCTACGCCGTGGCACTTGCGGAGCCACATCGTAAGAACCTACCCGGCACGAGGTACTGAACAACGTCCCGCGAACCTCCACCCGTGCCACACAAAGAACATGAGCTGCAACAACGGCTAGGAGAGGAGAGCTTGCGCCGATCCAACCAACTTTGTGCTATTATGAGTGGCTGGACTTATCGGGAACTAGTTTTCTTCAATTAATTTTTTTCTCCTAGACATTGTCATATTTTGCCAAAGCAATAGTTTTGTGATTTTTTGTTTGTAATTTTACATTTTTTGCCGTTAAACAATAAAGAAAGAGAAATAGCAACAATGCACATGTGTAGTGTAGTGAAATTTGAACTACACATAAATATGCAACTAAGTTGTGTACGGACTGTAAAGCACAATATATCTATCACACTAAAATAAAGCCACATCCAAATTGATATTTTTGGACAAAAAACCAAGAATGACAAATACTGTTTCTAATAGTCACTCAACAGGATTCTGGCAAATAACGTCAATATTTGTCCCCCGTGTTGTTGTTCCCGCTGAAGCCCAGGAGGAAACAACCTTAGCTGCTGCCGGCACTCCTCCCCATCCTTCTTCCTCGCTGCCATTAGATCCCCCTCTTGCTTGGGATGGGGTGGCATGGAGCGCTTGATTCGGCGGGTGCTTGCGCATGGCACAGATGTTCACGCTTGGGACGACGTGGTGGCCTGGGTACATTCGTGCAACTCGGTTGGGGGGGGGGGGGGGGGGGGGGTCCACCCGAATCTAGCCTGCTCAGGAGCTATTGGTCGCTCGGATGAAGAGGGTTGTTGTCAGCCGGACGTGTGTCGTGCGGTGGTTGAGATTTGTGGTCGGTGGCTGTGCTTTGGGTTCGTGCGGCGGCCATGATCGACCGACATTTTGTTAGCGCCGGTGCTCGGGATGAGTGGCTATGCGAAATGGGTTGGGCGGGGGGGGGGGGGCTATTGATGGACCTAGTGAGGACACTCAACACTGATTGATGAGGTCCTACACTCATGTGCATTTCTGGACTAGACAACCGACATGATGTTATTAGGTCCAGGATGAAATGCTTCCGGCATCCTTCGGGTGGTGTTTCCCTCCTTTCAGGTGTCAGTTTGAATTTCCCGTACTTTGTTCTATTTATGCTTCATGCAAAAGCATTAACTCTATATTGGATCGGACAACGATGATGTCTTCAATGCCGTTACCCCCTTGGGGACTTGTTTTGGAGCCATTGCTCCTTGTTGGTCATTTGGCATCTCTTTTGGGCCGTGTTAGTTTGTTAGCTCGATTTGGAGGCGTCTGGTGGTGGCGGTGGAAGTGTTCTGTGGCTACCACTGATACCTTGGTAATCTTGGTTCTCTTGTTCAACCTACTCTCATATGTGCTTGATGATGTATCGGTGTTCGGTGCCCTTCGATGATACTTGAGGGTTTGTTACCTTGCATAGTGTTCAGGTGCACTCTTTTAGTGATGGTGTTTTGCCGTGAGGCCAAGAGGAGGTGCAAGGGCTGTCTCGGCGGAACGTGTTTCCCTACGACACAGTTTGCGGACCTCCTTGTCACGACATGGCTATGTGGTACGAGACCATGGTATAGTGGTTACGACGCTCCTAGCTGTACAAGGTGCAGAGTGATTACAAGGCAAGATGATGACTTCTTCTCCATTTCTTCTCGATGTAGGATCTACTTTCGATTGGTCCAATGAAGGTAGCCCCTGCTCCTCACCATCTGATCTAGTGTTGATGGGGTTATGTTCTTGCTGATGCTTCTTGTCGCAATTCCTTTATGTCCTCTCTCTTCCTCTCTCCGTGTGCGCGCGCGTGTGTTCCATTCTTCGGTTGGCTGCTACTTCTGGCATCGATCATGTCCGGTGTGTGTCTGTGTGTCATAGTTTACCATATCGTACCAGACCGTCAGTCAAACCGGAAAAAAACTAGAGACGACAATCCCAACGATTTTTTAAGCACAAAGGACCGAGCTGCAACTAGACCGGTGAGAATCGGTCAAACTGGTGCGTTTTTCGTGAAAACGGCAAATAAATGGGCTGTCGAACTAGTGTAGAGAGAAAAACAGAAAAATACTATTGCATGTAGATGGATTTGAGGGATTTGATCTTAGGTCATTGGCATTGCCCTATCCTTGGGCTGATAATCACCTCAACTGCGTTTCTTTGTTGTTCAATAGAGCAAACCATTGCTATTTAACCCTATTTTTCATTCTATATTAGTATAGATTATTGCTCTAAATATATTATTGTTTGTAGAAAACTAGCTATCGAACGGGTGAACCGGGTCTGACCGGTAAAAATCAGAACCAAATGCCTTACCGGTTAGGCCACCGCTCTGTTTTTTTTTTGTGTGTGTCATATGCTACATTTTGTCAGAGAGAGAGAGAGAGAGAGAGAGGAGTTTGAAAAAAAAAATAAGATGATTGTCTCGATGGGCACTCACAACGTCACAATCACCAATAAAAAAACAATGGCACATGCACGGCTTGGAGATTTCTACAATGTGCCCGTAAAAAAAAGTACTACAATACAAAGTCAAGTTGATTGATCCAAGACTCTGTTTTCCTCTCGAGGTTAAGAATCAGGTTGACATTGATCAGATGCATCAACAGAAGAAACAGGCAAAACAATCCAAGGGAAATGGACCACGGTAAAAAAAGAGAAATGGACCAGGCAAAAAACTGAAGCCCAGTTCGAAATCCATCAGTGGGGAGATGGGCTGAACAACCGAAAAAAGGGGAAACATGCAACTAAGTGAAGCCCAGTTTGAAATAAAGGAAAAAACAGTCCAGCAAAATAAATGAAAAACAAAATATATCAGAGCCAGGTTTCGATCCTGGGACCTGTGGGTTATGGGCCCACCACGCTTCGGCTGCGCCACTCTGATTGTTTTGTTTGTAATGGGACATCCAATTTATTTATCAATCAACTCACGTTCGTTCAACGTTGACTTAGAAACGTGCGGCCGGCTTCAGGGTGGAGGCGGAGTGGCAGGAGTAGTGGTAGTAAATATTTTCAGTGTACCACTACGTTTTGGTGGGCATGCATGCCTGGAATTCTATTTTACTTGCACTTACCAGAGGTTTTGGTTGACTGGTTGGTTCAAGCCTGCAACTGCCATTGAGATGCGCTGGCACCAAAGATTGCGTGTCGGCAGAGACGACTTTGAGCTCTTGACTTGGGTTTCCGAGCAGCTATTAGCTACACTTCTTCAATGGCGGCATCGAAGATCGTGATTACATTAGTTACGTTAATCTAGATGTTCAGAGAATCTGTTGACTTGACACACTTGTCGCTGCTACTCGAGTATACTTAACTAGGAGGAGCAACCCAGCCACAACCACAAACAGAGATTGAATCATTTCTTCAGAACTGAATCCGGAAAAAGCAGGATAGGATCGTCCGACCAACCATGAAGCGTTCATCTTCTTCTCCGTCCTCGCTCGCACGCACCATGGCAATGCTCCTGGTGATCGTGTGCTGCTGCTCCATGCTGCCATTCCCATGCCCCGCCGTTTGCAAAGGTATGCAACCACGCGTGAGTTCTACTTCTTATATTTTTGAAGTGGATGCCCGTTTTGACATATAATTTGTTGCCATGGCATCAGGGGGTGCATTTGGCGACTTTGGTCAGGGGGCTAGGGAGGGGCAAGGGGGACAAGGAGGTAACCATGTTGGTCAGGAGGGTGGAGAGGTGTCAGGGGGAGGAGGAAATTTGGGTCAGGGGTCTGGGTTGGGAGGAGGAAACCAAGTAGGCCGGACGCCTCCGGCACCGCGGGGTAAAACACCGAGGAACCACAGGTGATGTGATGGTTCCTTCTGGTCTGCTTCTATCTTTAGAAGTGCAGCCTTTTGGTTGTAATCTGTGTTGTGGTTCCCAACTTTGTTAAACATTTGTATCTCGTGCTAGTATTTTTATTTTTTTGCGGGCATGTATATCATGCTATTAGGTTAACGTTTTGCCCCATAGTGGTTGTTCGAAAGCCAACATTCACGAAGGGTTTCTTGCAAAAAAAAGAAGGGTTTCTTGCAAGTGCTCCAAATTGCAATCCTCTTCAATTTTTTTCTTTTCTCCCCATTCGCCCTTTTTGCCGCTTGTACAAATTGGTTATTTTTCAGAAGCAATAAATTAGAATGGGGTTAGTTTGGTTGTAGAAACATATATGAAACTATCGATTTCGTCTGGTGAGGCGAGCCCGGTGATCACACATGCTCTTCATGTACGATCAACATTGATGTATGTGCCTTATAGTGTTGAAGTGGGGTACTCACGCTATTGGGTATACAAGGCGTATTTTGTAATTACGAGAAATTCGGATAGACAAGGCTAGTCTCAAATATCCTTACCTTCATCTTAATCGTGAGCTAATACATGTCGTCCTTGCAACTAAAACCATGTACGACCATGTATCCATTGCAATTAAAACAAACTAGATGATACCCCACGGGTTGCCACGGGGATTTTGTAGCACTGAAGACATAGCGAATGATGATTCATAGTCGTAAAATAGTGTAACGAATCCAAAAATTACATATCAAATTGATTACCTATAGTTAGGAACAATATGTTAAGGATTTGTTATGGCACAGTTGCAAGTAGAAACTGACCAAACAGTACTAAAGGGAGTTTTTCATTATTACAAAGGAATGCTGACTCTATTGATAACCAGTTTAAAATGTAGGCAACATAATTACTAATTTTACGTACAAGCCATAGTGTAGTTTGTATGAAGCTACATGCGTAGTTGACGATGTAGCATGAGAGGTCATCTCATAAGTAATTTCAGAAGGAAATACCAGAGAACATTGCATTCTTTATATGTGATGTGCATATGAACATTCGGAGGAGTTGATGTCAGGCCTCTATAATAAGAGAAAGGAATGTGAACGAGAAGTAGGATATATGAATATGAAAAAATATATGAGATTTTTTCTATTTTTCTGATGTAAAAACATGTAACATGTATTTTACCCTCAAAGTTACATATGAAATATAGAATGTAACTAAGTCTCTCTATTATCAATGGGGAGTTGGGGATTGTACGTTGGTCCGTCCACCCCCCTCCCCTCGACCCTCCCTCCTCTGACGCAAAAGAAAAATCACCCCCCTCTAATCTCTCCTCACGCCAAAAAAACCATCTCTCTCCCCTTATGCAAAAGTAAAAAAAAATCTCATTTCCAAATAACAAGGAAAAATAATATCATTTCCAAAAATAAGGAAAAAATCTCAACTGAATCAAAGGTTCCCCCAAGGGGTTGGCTAACTTGGGGAAGGGGCTGCCCACAAGGGGTACACCCCATCCAGGGTCGGTTGAGCCCCAAAGGTGTCCGACACACTTCCCCTACCCTATGCAAAGGGAGGGGCGCCTCAGTGGACCTAAGGTCCATGTAGGGCTGCCCCAGTGGGGCCAAGCCAAGTTGCTGCCCTATGTGACGTCGTATTACACAATTATTCCTTCACGGAAACTTTTCCAATTACCCGATTTTACCCGGTTTTCTACGAAACATTTTTGGTTATTCCGGAACACTTCTGGTTCTCTCTCAAAACTATTTCCACTGACTTCGTAACTTTTCTGGTCACTTTGTAGCAAGCTCTTAACCATCTAGTACTCAACAGATCGATGACCCTTCAGTGTGTGACCCTGTAGGTTCGGTGAAATATAAAAATGAGCGAAAAATCCGTCACCAATGATAAATAGCAGAACCATGGACATCCATATTGATCCCTATACTCACTAGAATGATATTCGAGTGAACATATAGTTATTATGTGCTATTCCTTTCTTTTCATGATACTTTACAAAACCCGAGGTGAGATATATCAGCATCCTATGAATTAACACATGATCGCCATGTGATGTCATGCAAGTGCATATGACTGTTGTAGCACTTTCTTCATAAGTAGAGTGTCGAACCCACAAGGAGCGGAAAGGAAGGCACAAAAAAACCCACAACTATGTTGTCACTTATGAGTTTCGTATGCACCCAAACAAGAATTTGGATATAGTCTACTATATCGGTTGCTAGGGGAACGGAAGTGGTTTAACTAAACTACAACCTAGAAGGTAAAAACAGGAAATGAAAAACACTAAGTTAGTTAAACTGGTGCTTGAGTAGTAAAGCTTTCTCAAGGGTTCCGAAATCATCACTACTAATATGACATGCACAATAACTGTGGAGCAATGCTCGTATCCCTAATCCAATTTTGTTTGTGCATAAGTGGGTGGTTTCCAGTATAGAACATGTTCTACTCTAGGTAAACTTCATGCCACACACGCCACCAACTGTAATTTCCCCATGCCGGTTATCACATATAGTTAATTAAGGGCTTCCTCTAAACCCTAAACCCTACAATGGTATTGCAAAGGTATGAAATCAAAAAATTTACTGTCACCTCTAATTACCTTGACATCCTAACCACTAATTACCTCGACATCCTAACCACTACAATGAAAGAAATATGCTTCACGACTAATCACAACAATAATACGAGTAGAGCACTCCTCTCAACATTCGTGAAGGCCACTAACTCGAATGTAAACAAAAGATATTGGATTGCTTGAAGTAAAATAATTCTAATCATAAAGAGTTCATCCATATCTCCGAGAACTAGTAGAACTCCTCAAACATATAAATGGAAGACACAAAAGAAAGGGTCAAGCTACAAGCCGACATCAAGCCGGTGAAGGGAGAAGGCATGCTGGTGATGGAAACTACAATGCCAGTGGTGGTGGTGGTGATGGTGGCACCGACAGTGGTGGTGACGTGATGGAGATGGCGGAGCCTGGTGCGTGCAGTGGTGGAGCCTCCTTTTCTTCCCTTGGACTTGTCCCTTCTTATAGGGAGGTGGATATAAAGCAGAAATGGAGATTGATCTTGGATGACAAAGGCTTGTGGATGACGACGACGACAACTACGGTGTGAAGGGGTATTTATAAGACCTCTTCCCAAGCCCACTCCATGGATGCAAGTTGTATCCTTTGATACAAGGGCAGAAGGTGAGCGAAATCCTCTCTCAAACCATTCCTATCAGCCAAGGATAGCGTGGGAAAAAACAAGGACGAAATTGGTGAAAAATCCCATCCGAAAGGCAACTTTCAGAGTTGTGTGGGGCGGTATGATTGCCGGTACGAGCAGCCATGCTTGTACCAAACGTCGTCTTCGGCTCGGAACTCCTTCGTTAAAATGGGCACAACTTTCTCATACGAACTTTACTTTTGACATTCTTGGGATTGTTGGAACGCGAAAGCGAATCCGACACAACGGTAGTATTAGATACTGATTTGGGGCCATTGATAAAAAATCATTTTTACCTTCTGGAAAGCCTAAGTCTGGTCTTGGAGGTCATCCTTAATGAACCCATATTTGGCCATTTCATCGTTCTTGGTCCTAGGTTGCTCCAAAACACCTCTAGACACAAGAAAACAAACAAATCAAGTAAAAATCAAATGAAATACTAGTTATCCAATGCTCATAGTGAAAAGGGTAAAAACCGATCATGCATAATGGACATATATTTGGTTGAATGAAACATGATATATGAAGAGTACATGCAATAAAGTAGCTCAAAAAATGCGTAAAATGTAGAGCCATCACTATGCCAGTTTCCTCGTTACCAGTCTTGTTATCTTTTCTCATTCCCATGATCCTGCACCCACGTCAACAAGTCACCCGGTATCTGGACATACGATCATGCATACCATCACATCGATAGGGCTCTAAGAATATCTCTCCATCATAGGAGAAGCAAATCCCAGTCTTAAGCTATATACTCCCTCATCATACTATTCTAATGGACATGTAAGTTGTCGTTAGGATCACCCTATTACGGTTAACGTTAGAACAACCCCAAAGTGCATAGTCCAGTATGGAGTGACTCGATACTCTCATGGTCTAAGGAATTATGCAAACTCTAATTTTACGGTCTTATATACCATAAACTTAGTGTTATACTCTCATCATCCAGTATAAAAATCATCTGGGTCAATTCAACACGAGATGTCTTCAAACATCCCGTCTCCGTCCTACAGACGTCGAGGGATCGAGCCACAAACAGAGCAGTGGCGGCAAGTGTCATCACAAGAGATGATTTGATGATCATTTCTCCTAGTTTATTATGCACGTTGTTTACTGAGGTGGAAAAATGTTAAGTTTAGTTAGCTATGTAATTGGATGTTTAATTTGATTATGCAATCATGTTGCTATAAGTATAATATATCTTGTTGTTCTATAGACATAACATAGATGTTGCGTAGACAGAGCAAATCACATCACATACGCTTAAACTAAGAAACACGTCGGTGACGATTTGAACAATCACATACAATTGTTTACCATCAAGTATTTGCCCACAACACACACACACAACTTATTAGTAGGAATCGTGTGTGTTATTATTGGTCTTTTCACACAATTCTGATTACTGACCTGTTTGCTGGGTATCACATACATCTTCTTCTGCCGAATCGTTTATGTTATTTTGACTCATAACAAAGAGTCATCTGAGTGACCTGTTTGCCAGGTATCACAGACATGTTGTTACGCCAATTCGTTTGTGTTATTTTGGCTCATCGCAAACCGTTCATCCCAATGACATGTATGCCACATATTGCACCCATCTTGATATGTGTAATCGTTTGCGTTATTTTGCCTCATAGCGAACAGTTCATGCGGATCAACTGTATGCCACGTATCGCACATGCAACTCTTATCTGAATCATGCATGATGGATCAGCCGTTGCACACAGTTCATTTAATTGGAGACGGTTTTATAACCATACCGTTGCGATTCATGCATCACACACAGTTTGGTCGAAGGCTCTCGTATACATGTGTCGTCTTAGGACCTTCCTGCAATAGTGTATGCTGCAACTCAGTTGGGCGGGGGGGACTTTCCACCTGGATTGGGCCTCCTCAGGGGCCATGGCTCACTCGGATGGTGGTGGTTGTTGCCGGTGGGGTGTGTGGTATGGCGGTGGTTGCGATTTGTGGTCCGTGGCCGTTGTTTGGGTTTGTGTGGCAGCCGTGCATGATCAATCGACCTTTTGTTAGCGCCGGTGCTCGGTAAACCTGGGCATACCCCGCGCCAGGCTGGGCTTCAGAAAGCCCGAACCGAAAATCCTAAGCCCGAGCCCGGCCCCGCCCGGCCAAAAAAATCAATTTTTCAGGCCCGAGCCCGGCCCGAATGAACTAAAAAGATGGATTTCGGGGTGGGTCGGGCCGGGCCTCCGTGTAAAAGTGACGTTTTCTCAAGCCTGAGCCCGGCCCGAAATTACTATCGGGCCTAGTTTTGAAGCCCGAGCCCGGCCCAAACACAAAGCCCGGCCCGGCCCGAGTTTTTTGGGCCGGGCTCGGGCCGGGTCACCGTGTCGGGCTGCCCATACCCAGGTTTAGTGCTCGGGATGAGTGACTATGCCATGAGGTGGGGCAGGGGGGCTATTGATGGACCTAGCGAGGACGCTCGCTGCTAACTAGCCAAAGAATGATGAGGTCTCGCACTGATCTGCTCTTCTGGATTTGACAACCGAGATGATGTTGTTAGGTCATGGATGAAATGCTTCCGGCGTCCCTCGGGTGGTGTTTCCTTCCTTCCAGACGTCAGTTTGAACTTCCCGTACCGCGTTCTAGTTATGCTTTGTGCAAAAGCATAAACTCCATATTGGATCGGACAACGATGATGTCTTCAATGTCGTCGCTCCCTTGGGGAGTTGTTTTTGATTTATTGATCCTTGTCGGTCGTTGGCGTCTCTTTTGGGCCATGTTTGGTTTGTTAGCTCTCATTGCAGGCATTTGGTGGGGGCGGTGGAAGTGCTTTGTGGCTACCGCCGATACCTTGGTAATCTTAGTTCTGTTGGTCAACCTACTCTCATAGGTGATTATGAGACGATGAGGTATCCGTGTGCGGTGCCCTTCGATGACACTTGAGGTTCCGTTACCTTGCATAGTGCTCGGGTGCACTCTTTTAGTGATGGTGGTTTTCGGTGAGGCCAAGAAAAGGTGCAAGGGCTGTCTCGGCGAAATGCGTGCCCTATGACACAGCTTGCGTCTCTCCTTGTCACGATGTGGCTAGGCAGTGAGATACCATTGTATAGTGGTTATGATGCTCCTAGATCTACAAGGTGCAGAGTGATTGCAATGCAAGATGATGACTTCTTCTCTATGTCTTCTCGATGTAGGATCTACTTTCGATTATGTTCTTGCTGATGGCTGCTTGTCGCAACTCGTTTCTGGTCCTCTCTCTTCCCCTATCTGTGTGCGTGCGCGCGTGTGTTCCATTCTTCTGTTGGGTGCTACTTCCGATATCGATCATCTCCGGTGTGTGTCTGGGTGTCATAGTTTAACAAATCGGACCAGACCGCCGGTCGAACCGGAAAAAACCAGAACCGACAATCCTAACGGTTTTTAAGCACAAGGTACCCACCTGCAACTAGACCAGTGAGAACTGGTCAGATTGGGACTTTTTCGTGAAATCGATTCATAAACCGGGCTGTCGAACTAGTATTTTCTGATCAAAACTGAAAAGAGATACTCAAACTTGAAAGTAACACTACTGCAATAAGTTCCTAGTTGTACGCATGAGGATCCTAGGAAGAGAGAGGAGCTCCAAAACTCGATGACCACTCAGAATCACCAATGCACTAACAATGGTACGTGCACAAAATACATGGCTTGAAAATGTGTACAATGCTTCCGTAAAAAAATCGACAATACAAAGTCAACCTGATCGATCCAGGAATCGTTTTTTTTTTAATTTTTAAAGTAGGTATGTGTGTATGATATTTGCATTCTAGTCCGATTCCTAGTTGTGCGACCGAGTTGAGGGTCGCCTCTGCAGCGAGCTTTGCATCTGAACTAGTACAGCTGCTCAGCAATCACTAACAGCTTGTAGTGGAGGCGGAGTTGTTGGAGTACTAGAAGTAAAAAAAAATACGTGTTCGTGGCCATGCATTCCCCGACCCCTCAGGATGAACGTCTACGTTACTTAGATTTACCAGTAGCTTCCCTTGACTGGTTCAAGCCTGCAACTACGAGTGAGATGCACTGGCAGCAAAGATTGAGTGTCGCCGCCGAGGACTTTGATCGCTTGACTCAGGGTGTCCTAGCATCTATTGAACACTAGACTTGTTCTATGGGAGCATCAAAGATCGTGATTACATTAGGTTAATCAAGATGTTCAGTGAAACTGTTGACTTGACACACTAGTCGTCGCTGTTAGAGCACTACTTAACTAGGAGGAGTAACCCGGCCACAACTAGGGTGCCTAGGCACCCGGGTCCTAGTTTTGATTGTACTAGGAAACAAAACATTTTAAAAACATTTTGACATGAAAACTTGCAAGAACCTATAAAGTTTGACCACCTTTGATGCTGCAAAGTTTCAGATTTTTTAAAAATGTTTTCCTATTTTTTTGATTTTACTGTTCATAGAGGGTGCCTAGGCACCCGGGGGTGCTGTTACACCTTTCTCTAGATCGAAGAGAGTGGATTTTCAGCTCCCGGGTGCCTAGGCACCCTCTGTGAACAGTATAATCAAAACAAATAGAAATAAAAATCGAAAAAATCTGAAACTTTGCAGCATCAAAGATGACCAATGTTTCTAGGTGCTTGCAAGTTTTCATGCCAAAAAAACATTCGAGGAGCTGTACACACAAAAAACATTTCAGTGATTCAAGTTTTGAGCACTTTTAGCACTGAAATCTGAAACTTGTTTGTACACATTTCTCTACATGATATTTTGACATGAAAACTTGCAAGAACCTATAAAGTTTGACCACCTTTGATGCTGCAAAGTTTCAGATTTTTTTAAAATGGTTTCCTATTTTTTTGATTTTACTGTTCATAGAGGGTGCCTAGGCATCCGGGTGCTGTTACACCTTTCTCTAGATCGAAGAGAGTGGATTTTCAGCTCCCGGGTGCCTAGGCACCCTCTGTGAACAGTACAATCAAAACAAATAGAAATAAAAATCGAAAAAATCTGAAACTTTGCAGCATCAAAGATGACCAATGTTTCTAGGTGCTTGCAAGTTTTCATGCCAAAAAAACATTCGAGGAGCTTTACACACAAAAAACATTTCAGTGATTCAAGTTTTGAGCACTTTTAGCACTGAAATCTGAAACTTGTTTGTACACATTTCTCTACATGATATTTTGACATGAAAACTTGCAAGAACCTATAAAGTTTGACCACCTTTGATGCTGCAAAGTTTCAGATTTTTTTAAAATGTTTTCCTATTTTTTTGATTTTACTGTTCATAGAGGGTGCCTAGGCACCCGGGTGCTGTTACACCTTTCTCTAGATCGAATCATTTCGTGAGAGCTGAAGCTGGGAAGATAGGATCATCCTACCGACCATGTAGCGGTCTTCTTCTTCTCCGTCCGCACTCGCACGCGCCGTGGCAATCCTCCTGGTGATCGCGTGCTGCTGCTCCCTGCTACCGTGCCCATGCTCTGCCGTTTGCAAAGGTACGAAACCATGCGTCATTTTTTTTTTTTTTGGAAAAGGTACGCGTCATTTCTTGTTCTTACATATTTTTGAAGTGGATGCCCATTTTGACATATAATTTGTTGCGATGGCATCAGGGCATGCATTTGGTCAGGGGGGCAGGAAGGGCCAATGGGGACCGGGAAACCAATGGCCAGGGGGCTGGGGAGGAGGAAACCATTATGGTCAGGGAGGTGGTCAGCGGCAATGAGGAGGTGGAAATTTGGGTGAGGGGGATGGGGGGGGGGGGGGATCGGCGAGCATAAGGAATACAGGGGGCAGCTGGCGGAAACCATGTAGGCCGGATGCCTCCGCCGCCACGGGGCAAGACGCCGAGGAACCACAGGTGATGTGACGGCTGCTGCCATGCATGGCCTTGATCTGGCGCCATCGAGTGTTACTGGAAGCTGATTGCTGCTGGGCTTCCGGGAGGTGGCTTGGGAATGATACTTCTATTTTTTTTTTTGAACAATGGAATGATACTTCTATCACTAGAGCAAGTGTCGTTTTGATTGTAATTTGCGCTGTGATCCCCAACTTCTTTAAACATTTGTATCTTTGGTTGGTCGGTTTTGGCCTCATAGTGTTTGTTCAAGAGCGACATTCACAGTGGGTTTCTTACTAGTGCTCCAACTCGCAACACCTCTTTAATATTTTTACGGGTTACAACGGGTTACTAAAGTGTACGGGTTCGGTGACCGTTCTCAAGGGTTGCTATTGTACGGGTTCGATGACCGTCTTCAATGGTCCTTTAATAAAATATAAGAGCGTACAGAGGGAGTACTACATAATTATAGTCCCAGTTTACAAGGCTGTAGTGCCCAGCTGATCGGCGTAGCATCTAGCACTGGCAGCTTATAGCGGAGGCGGAGTGGCGAACTAGTATCCCTCCGGTCCTTTTTAGTCTGCATATTAGCTTTGTTTGAAGTCAAAGTATCTCTACTTTGACCAAATTTATAAAAAAATTATCAACATTCACAATGTTAAATCAATACTGTTAGATTCATAACGAAATGTAGTTTCATGGAATGTATAATTGGTATTACAGATGTTGATATTTTTCAATATATATTTCGTCAAACTTTGTGAAGTTTGACTTGACACAAATCTAATATGCGAACTAAAAAGGACCGGAGGGAGAAGTATATTTTTCACTGTACCACGTACGTTTTTCTGGCTATGCATCATATGCCTCGATCGCCCACAATGAATGTGTACGTACAAATTCCACGTTACTTACACTTACCAATTACCAGCAGTTTTGATTTGCTTGACTGGTTGAAGCCTGCAACAATGATTGAGATGCACTCACAACAAAGATTTTGCGGATTTGCTATTTCTTAGATGCCTGGAATTCCTTTTCGCGCCAGTCACTGGTGGATCGCGGGAGGTTTTCATGGGTGGTGCCAAGCTTAGATGGATGGCGGAGCCGGTAGCCAGCAAGGGTGAGGTTGAGGGGAGGGCGGGGCGGCGAGGCGGTGCGTATTTTATATGTCTATGGGATGCCGCAATACAAATGTTCATTTTATATGTCTATGGGATGATTTTGATTCCAAACAAAGTGGTTGTACAATGGCTGGAGTGCGGCTATGTGCTTCTGTACTGCGGCTGTAACACTACTGCCGCCCAGCTGTCAAATGTTTTTACATCATCTGTTGGAGTAGTAGTTTTACATCATCTGTTGGAGTTGGGTGTTTTTTGATGATATAAAAAGCACTTTTTGATCTAAATTATACATATAGCACTTTGCATCTCTATTTATACACCATCTATTGGAGATGCTCTTATAAACATGCAAGCGGGGGAGCATTTCTACAGTTTGGATGCATGTTAACAGTGGGATTTATTATATTGTCAACAAAAAACTGTTAACTCGCTGTGGGGTATATTCGGTTTTGTATTAGTTGGGCATTCAAAATATAGTTAAGTTGATTCCACTTGTCTTTGTCATATTTTAGTGTATGGCATGAATTCATAGAATGACTATGTTTTTACCTATGTCATAGTTGTAAACGTCTTAGTTCAAACTATAATATCCGATATGAAGTAAATGCTATTGTTTTTTTGAAGTTGTTGATACATGAATCAGGCCATAAAACATAGGCCCACCACATAATATGTTAGGAATGCGTACACCATGATGAGATTTAGTCACATTCTCAGTTGTTAACATGCAAGTTCAATAAGAAGTCTTAACCTCTAGAGTCCAGAATAAACTGGTTCTAGATTTTGTATGGTGCCATATGTTTTGTTCATGTCATTTCCATGCATTTTAATATGTGATGTTAACAAAAGAAGTCTAATAACCTGCTTACTTGTCATTAGAGTATATTCGGAAATTCTTTCCGAAATGCGACATGTAAGCATAAATGCAATGGAAGACATTAAAGAGTCATTTTCGCATTAAGAATAGTTTTGCAAATAATATACTAAGTTTAAGCCTAGTGTAGTATATCATGGTCTCGGTTTACTTTCTGTTTTCGAAAAGATTATATAATATAAGCCGAGCTTTATGTGGGCCACACTCGTCTTATAGGCTACACTGTCACCTCCGCGATGGCCACGTGGCAAGAAACTTTGCCAAGATAGGTTTGTAAGCCAAACTGTTTTTGTGGTATATGCCGTGCATTTTCTGAAAGCCGAGTATTTTTTTTATTCCGCTCAGCTTATAATCATCTTACCGAGGACACTTTTTTTGCCATTTCTTCTTTTGATACTCGGCTTACATGCTTATAAGTCTGAGTACACATAAATTTATGCTCGGCTTACTTCCAGATATATCCCCCCACACACAAAATTGCTTTCAGGCTGAGAAATTATGGTCGAGCAGCCAAATAAGGGCATGGCCAACGGCCACGCTGGACTGCTGCCCCAACTGCCACATCAGCCTAGATTCCCCAGCTGAAGAAAGAGATATTGCCTGCAGGCTGAGAGGGGATCAGAGGAAGCAGCCTCTTCGGTGAGAAAAGCAGCTACCAAGGGAAAAAGAAAGCAGAAAGAGGATATGGGACGGGAAAAAATACAGAAAGAGGGCAAAGTACTGACATATGTTGAAGGTGGGTCCAGCAAAGGGGAAAATATTCTTGTTGGTTCCATTGTGCAAATACAATGGCCTCATTTGCTTTATCTAAGGGCATGGCCAACGGGCCACGCTGGACGGGTGCTCTAGGCGCCACATGCACATCGTCGTGCCAAACGCCACCTTCATCGAACGTGCTGCTTGAAGAGGGAAACGGACTCCTGCAGAAGAACTCGCCTCCTCCTTGACAAAAGCTACGAGGCAGTCACTCGGGCGACGTAGTGTGAGCTTCTTCGCTCTGCTCGATTCAGGACAACAGCTTGGTGATATTGTTTAAGTGTTGTGGTCTTGCATGTGTGGAAAAGTGTGGTGTGAGCTTCATCAGATGATGGTGTAAGATAATGACATCAAGAAACACTAGTAGAAAACAGGGCTTTGGTCCAGGCCTGAAATCCCATTAATCCCGGTTCACTCACGAACCGGGACCCATGCGGGCATCGGTCCCGGTTCGTGAGGCCAGGGCGCCGGCCGGGCCTCGTGGGCCATTGGTCCCGGTTCGTCTGACCCCTTTGGTCCCGGTTCCAGACACGAACCGGGACCAATGGGCCTCGCTCCTGGCCCACAACCATTGGTCCCGGTTTGTGGCTGGAACCGGGACCAAATGGTGTCCTTTAGTCCCGGTTCCAGCCACAAACCGGGACCAATGGTTGGCCTATATATACCCCCTACCCGCGAGCAGAGCAGTGCACTGCTCTGTTTTTTTGGCCGGCCGTGGGAGAGCTTTTGTGGTGCTCTAGCTCACTTCCTATGCACATGAGGTGTTTGATGAAATGCCCGAGCCACACTTAAGCTTTCTCCTCTCGAAGCTCCTTGTCCAAGCTCCATTTTCCTCAAGATTTGTCTAGGTTTGGCGGTCCGTCCTGTCCCGTCCCCGTCCTCACCGCCGTCGATCGGCCGTGCCCATCTCGGTGCCGGCACCACCGTGGTTAGCCTCTTCTTCTTATCTTCTTTCTAAAAGAAAAAAGTTCTTATTTGTATGATTTAGATAGATACTTGTGTAATTTTCTTACTTTTATTATTGTTTGTTATTATATAGTGTGATGGTTTTGGTATCCGCCTCCGTCGGCCCTCGTCCTGTCTATGATTCGGATGTGGTATATATTATCTTTTATAACTATTTGTTTTATTTAGTGTTTATGACAATTATGCCGACCAACGTGACATAGATTTTTTAATCTAGGAGGTATGTGAACCGGAAATACCAACCGACATAGAAATTCTTGTCGAGAAGTTAAATTTGGTTGAAAAAGAAAACAATTACTTGAAAGAAAAAATACAAAGAGTTGAAGAGGAGAAGATGAAATTGGAGTTGAATGTTGCCGATGTCGTCGACGATCACAAGATCAAGATGGATGCAATGCGCTTGAGATTAGAAAGATTAGAAAATATGCCATTCATACTGAGGCTTGGTATCATTATGCCGTTGGATCAATTGGTACCTTAGTTGCGGTTATGATCGCATTTGTTGTTGCATTTAAATTTTATAGTTTCAATGTATGTTTTAATTACATGCTCTAGAGAGCTATAAGTTGTTCAATAATGAGAACTATGTATGAATGTTATGTATTTATTTTGGTCACTACTGTACTTTGGCTTTAATGTGATGATGAATTTCTATTAATTTGGTCACTTCTCTATTCATGATATGTTGTAATGGTTTTTAATACACTTTATTATATAACGGACGCAGATGAACCGGCAATGGATGTACGGTGACCGACGCACCTCCGAGTATATTAAGGGCCTGCATAATTTTCTCGAAGCAGCTGAGGCAAACAAGAAGAATGGTTTTATGCATTGTCCATGTACTGTCTGTGAGAATACGAAGGCTTTCTCCAACTCTAAAACCCTTCACTTCTACCTGCTTGAGACGGGTTTTATGCCACACAATAATGTTTGGACCAAGCACGGAGAAAGAGGGGTTATGATGGAAGACAACGAAGAAGAAGAGGATGATGACAACTACCCGCCCCCTGAATACGGTGATGCTGCAATGGGGGAAGCTGAAGATCAAGAGGAACCAGACGATGTGCCCGATGATGATCTTCGCCAGGTCATTGTTGATGCACAGAGAGAATGCGAAAGTGAAACAGAGAAGTTGAAGTTCGATCACATGTTAGAGGATCACAAAAAAAGGGTTGTACCCAAATTGCGAAGATGACAACAGAAAGCTCGGTACCACACTAGAATTGCTGCAATGGAAGGCAGACAATGGTGTATCTGACAAGGGATTTAGTTCGCTACTGAAAATAATGAAGAAGAAGCTTCCAAAGGATAACGAAATGCCCGGCAGTACGTACGAAGAAAAGAAGGTTATATGCCCTCTAGGATTGGAGGTGCGGAAGATACATGCATGCCCTAATGACTGCATCCTCTACCGCGGTGCGTACGAGGATTTGAACACATGCCCGGTATGCGGTGCGTTGCGGTATAAGATCAGAAGAGATGACCCTGGTGACGTTGAGGGCCAGCGCACCGGGAAGAGGGTTCCTGCCAAAGTGATGTGGTATGCTCCTATAATACCACGGTTGAAACATCTGTTCAGAAACAAAAAGCATGCCGAGTTGATGCAATGGCACATAAAAGACCGTAAGAAAGACGGGAACTTGAGAGCACCCGCTGACGGGTCGCAGTGGAGAAAGATCGAGAGAAAGTGGAGCAACTTTATAGGTGACCCAAGGAACGTATGATTTGGTTTAAGTGCAGATGGCGTTAATCCTTTTGGGGAGCAGAGCAGCAAGCATATCACATGGCCTGTGACTCTATGTATGTATAACCTTCCTCCTTGGTTGTGCATGAAGCGGAAGTTCATTATGATGCCAGTGCTCATCCAAGGCCCTAAGCAACCCGGCAATGACATTGATGTGTACCTAAGGCCATTAGTTGATGAACTTTTACAGCTATGGAATGGAAGAGGTGTACGTGTGTGGGATGAGAACGACCAGGAGGAATTTGACCTACATGCATTGCTGTTTGTAACCATCAACGATTGGCCTGCTCTTAGTAACCTTACAGGACAGACAAACAAGGGATACCACGCATGCACACACTGTTTAGATGACACCGACAGTATATATTTGGACAAATGCAGGAAGAATGTGTACCTGGGGCATCGTCGATTTCTTCCGACCAACCATCAATGTCGAAAGAAAGGAAAGCATTTCAAAGGTGAGGCAGATCACCGGAAGAAGCCCACCGTCCGTAATGGTGATCACATACTTGATATGGTCAATGATTTACAAGTAATCTTTGGAAAGGGTCCTGGCGGACTATCTGTTCCGACTGACGATGCAGGACGCGCACCCATGTGGAAGAAGAAATCTATATTTTCGGACCTACCCTATTGGAAAGACCTAGAGGTCCGCTCTGCAATCGACGTGATGCACGTGACGAAGAATCTTTGCGTGAACCTGCTAGGCTTCTTAGGAGTGTATGGGAAGACAAAAGATACACCGGAGGCACGGGAGGTACAGCAACGTGTGCATGAAAAAGACGGCATGCATCCAAAGCAGTATGAAGGTCCTGCCAGCTACGCTCTTACCAAAGAACAGAAGGAAATCTTCTTTGAATGCCTGCTCAGTGTGAAGGTCCCGTCTGGCTTCTCGTCGAATATAAAGGGAATAATAAATATGGCAGAGAAAAAGTTCCAGAACCTAAAGTCTCATGACTGCGACGTGATTATGACGCAACTGCTTCCGGTTGCATTGAGGGGGCTTCTACCGGAAAACGTTCGATTAGCCATTGTGAAGCTATGTGCATTCCTCAATGCAATCTCTCAGAAGGTGATCGATCCAGAAATCCTGCCAAGGTTAAGGAGTGATTTGGTGCAATGTCTTGTTAGTTTCGAGCTGGTGTTCCCACCATCCTTCTTCAATATCATGACGCACGTCCTAGTTCATCTAGTCGACGAGATTGTCGTTCTGGGCCCTGTATTTCTACACAATATGTTCCCCTTTGAGAGGTTCATGGGAGTCTTAAAAAAATATGTTCGTAACCGTGCTAGGCCAGAAGGAAGCATCTCCATGGGCCATCAAACAGAGGATGTCATTGGGTTTTGTGTTGACTTCATTCCTAACCTTAAGAAGATTGGTCTCCCTCAATCGCGGTATGAGGGGAGACTGACTGGAAAAGCCACGCTATGAGCGGACTCAATAATATGTAGGGATGGGCATTCTTGGTCTCAAGCACACTACACAGTTCTATAGAATTCTACCTTGGTGACCCCGTATGTCGATGAACACAAGAATATTCTGCGCTCCAAACACCCGGAGCAGTGTGACGACTGGATTACATATGAACACATCAGGACTTTCGGCAGTTGGTTGCAAACACGTCTCATGGGTGACAACACTGTTTCTAATGAGTTGTACTCGTTAGCCAGGGGACCATCTTTGACTGTATTGACTTACAAAGGGTACGAGATAAATGGGAATACATTTTACATGATCGCCCAAGATCAAAAGAGCACCAACCAAAACAGCGGTGTCCTCTTTGATGCAGCAACCAATAGGGGAAAGGACACATATTATGGTTACATAGTGGACATATGTGAACTTGACTATGGACATGATTTCAAGGTCCCTTTGTTTTAGTGCAAATGGGTCAATCTGTCAGGAGGCGGGGTACAGGTAGACCCACAGTACGGAATAACAACAGTGGATCTGAACAATCTTGGGTACACAGACGAACCATTCGTCCTAGCCAATGATGTGGCGCAGGTTTTCCATGTGAAGGACATGTCTACCAAACCGAGAAAAAGAAAAGATAAGGAAGCGAATACATCATACGATGAGCCAAAGCGCCACATAGTTCTTTCAGGAAAAAGAGACATCGTGGGATTGGAGGGCAAGACAGACATGTCTGAAGATTATGAAAAGTTTCATGAAATTCCTCCCTTCAAAGTCAAGGCTGACCCAAGCACCCTGTTAAACGATGAAGATTATCCATGGTTACGGCGCAATAAGCAAAGGACACAAGTGAAGAAAAAGTGAAGACTTTCTCTCCACAACTATATCATTGCAGTTACATGTGAAGAAATGAAATGCCTTTTGTAACAGATGAGTTTTCGTCCGAAACCCTGATACTTCGAAAGAGATTGTCCGTTTTGTACACGAAGTGCATCCAGTTTTTGCCGTAACCCTATTAACTTTTTATAACATGCTATGTGGGTGAAATGATGATACCAAGCCAGCTTTCAACCTTTTCATAGTTCATTTGTAGTGCTTTTCAATTTCAGGGTCATTTAGCTCAAAAAAATTAGTAAATGCATGAAAAATACCAAATGAAGTCAGAAAGGGTTGAAAATTGATGATGTGGCTTTGAATGGTGCATTTTGAACACACAAAAAGTCTGGAGTTCAAATTAGTTCAAAAAAATGAAATCCCTTTGTAACAGATGAGTTTTCGTCCGAAACCATGATACTTCGAAAGAGAATGTCCATTTTGTACACGAAGTGCATCCAATTTTTGCCATAACCCTCTCAACTTTTTATAACATGCTATGTGAGTGAAATTATGATACCATGCCAACTTTCAACCTTTTCAGAGTTCATTTGTAGTGCTTTTCAATTTCAGGGTCATTTAGCTCAAAAAAAATCAGTAAATGCATGAAAAATACCAAATGAAGTCAGAAAGGGTTCAAAATTGATGATGTGGCTTTGAATGGTGCAATTTGAACACACAAATAGTCTGGAGTTCAAATGAGTTCAAAAAAAAATGAAATCCCTTTGTAACAGATGAGTTTTCGTCCGAAACCCTGATACTTCGAAAGAGATTGTCCATTTTGTACACGAAGTGCATCCAGTTTTTGCCGTAACCCTCTCAACTTTTTAGCACATGCTATGTGGGTGAAATGATGATACCATCCCAACTTTCAACCTTTCCAGAGTTCATTTGTAGTGCTTTTCAATTTCAGGGTCATTTAGCTCAAAAAAATCTGTAAATGCATGAAAAATACCAAATGAAGTCAGAAAGGGTTCAAAATTGATGATGTGGCTTTGAATGGTGCAATTTGAACACACAAATAGTCTGGAGTTCAAATGAGTTCAAAAAAAAATGAAATCCCTTTGTAACAGATGAGTTTTCGTCCGAAACCCTGATACTTCGAAAGAGATTGTCCATTTTGTACACGAAGTGCATCCAGTTTTTGCCGTAACCCTCTCAACTTTTTAGCACATGCTATGTGGGTGAAATGATGATACCATCCCAACTTTCAACCTTTCCAGAGTTCATTTGTAGTGCTTTTCAATTTCAGGGTCATTTAGCTCAAAAAAATCAGTAAATGCATGAAAAATACCAAATGAAGTCAGAAAGGGTTGAAAATTGATGATGTGGCTTTGAATGGTGCATTTTGAACACACAAATAGTCTGGAGTTCAAATGAGTTCAAAAAAATGAAATCCCTTTGTAACAGATGAGTTTTCGTCCGAAACCCTGATACTTCGAAAGAGATTGTCCATTTTGTACACGAAGTGCATCCAGTTTTTGCCGTAACCCTCTCAACTTTTTAGCACATGCTATGTGGGTGAAATGATGATACCATGCCAACTTTTAACCTTTTCAGAGTTCATTTGTAGTGCTTTTCAATTTCAGGGTCATTTAGCTCAAAGAATGAACTAATAGCAAAAAGAATGAACTAGAAAACTTTTATGAAACTCTAATAGCAAAAAGAATGAACTAAAAATAATCAATTAAAATATTCTGTTATGATCAACTAAAACAAAACTATAATATTCATCAATAGCAAAAAGAATCAACTAAAAAGCTTTTATAAAACTCTAATAGCAAAAGGAATCAACTAAAAAGCTTTTATAAACCTCTAGTATTTTTGAAAATAAAATTATATAAAATTTATGCAACTAAAATTATCAAAGAATTGTTTGTTCAAAACATTAATAGCAAAAAGAATTTTCATAAAGAAATTTTTTGTTAGAAACTTTAATAGCAAACTAAAATAACCAAATATGTTTTTGATTAAAACAGACATTTAAAATAACCTAAAACTTACCAAATTGAATATAATGATAAAACACCGTAATATTAAATAGCAGGAAAAAGAATCACTCAAAAATCTATTTTTTAGTAAAGTTATTCACAAACTAGTGATTCACACAAATTTCAAAAAATTCAAATTTAAACTATTCAAATTTGAAAACTAATGGCACTAACAGAAAGTTTATAATTTTTGTTACCTAAAAGCAAAAAGAATCACTGAAAAATAGTAAGTAGGAACAAAATAAAATAAATAAAGCAAAAAACAAAACAAAAAAATGGATTTAAAAAAAAAATGCCACCTACTGGGCCACCACGGCCTGAATACGACTAGAAACCCAACCAGCTTGTTGGGCCAAGATTCAGGCCCGCAGAAGGACCAATAGGCCCATAGGCAGTGACAGATTAGGCCCGGAGGCCTGCAGTTGAGAGGAGCTCGAGAGGGTGTGCGCAGCAGCGCTTATAAACCACTCTCGAGCTCTCTCGGCTAGCGAGGTGGGACTAAAAATTTAGCCCCGGGCAGCACCACCCTTTGGTCCCGGTTGGTGCCACCAACCGGGACCAATGCACCCCTTTAGTCCCAGTTGGTGGCACCAACCGGGACCAAAGGTCCCTGTTTCCCGCCCTTTGGGCTGCTGAAAACTGACCTTTGGTCCCGGTTGGTGGTACCAACCGGGACCAATGCACCCCTTTAGTCCCGGTTGCTGCCACCAACCGGGACCAATGCTCTCCATATATAAGCCAACAATTAGGAATTTTTAGCATTCTCATCTCGCCCCCGACGACGCCGACGAAATCGACGCCGCCAGGCTGCCCGCCCGCCGCCCGCCGTCGCCGTCGCCCCAGCCGTCGCCGCCGCCCGCCGCCCCTGTCGTCGCCGTCGCTCACCGCCCCCGTCGCCGCCCGCCGCCCCCGTCGTCGCTCGCCGTCATCGCCCTCGCTCGCCGCCCCCGTCGTGCTCGCCGTCGCCTCGCCGTCGCCGTCTCCCTCGCCGTCGCCGTCACCGTCGCCCTCGCCGTCGCCGTCGGCTCTTCCGGACTCGCGGTGACCCCCTGGTTCTTTCCCCCCTAGTACCGTGCTTGATTTCGTCCTCTAGCCGCCGTCCCCATAGAGGCCGAGCTCCGGTCGTCGCCATTGTTGCCGGGCCTCATGCTCCCGAGCTCTGCCGCTTGCAGTCGTGGCACGGTTGTGCTCCTTGTGATGCCAGGACGCCGTAGAGCCCTTCGGCAAGCCTCCTCGTGCTCTGTAGCCCCGGACCCGCTCGAGGCCGAGCTCCGTCGCCGCCTCCGTCGTCACTGTGCTCAGCTCCGGCCACCTCCGGTGAAGCCGACCGCACATATGAACGCGCGCGAGTCCCAGCTCCCCGCGAAGCCTCTCCGCCATCATTTTGGTCACCGAACGACCGTTCCCTAGCACCTCTGCCGTCTCAGGCCTCGCCGGCGACGAGCCGCGGGTGCTGACGTGTTGCTGACGCAATGCTGACGTGTTGCTGACGCATTAATTGAATTTCTAGTCCCTCCCGCCCTTACCCGACAAACGCTCGAGGCCAACCAAACCCCTAGAAGAAAACTCCGGTAACTTCGACATGAGGGGGGACGTCAGACATATCGGGCGACCAACTCTCGAGGCCACCCAAACCCTAGAAAAAAAGCGTTGTCGATCTCCTACCCCCTCCCGCCCCTACCCGACAAACTCTCGAGGCCACCCAAACCCCTAGAAGAAAACTCCGGTAACTTCGACATGAGGGGGGACGTCGATCAACCCCCTCTCGCCTGGCCAACTCTCGAGGCCACCCCAAACCGGAACAAGTCTAGATATATTGAGGCCACCCCAAACCCTAGAAGAGTTGTCGAGGCCTCCCAAATTTACCAAGTTAAAAGAGCATTATCGAGGCCACCTCCCCGATAACTTTGACATGAGGGGGGACGTCGAACATGACATGAGGGGGGACGTCGGACGCCGGACATGAGGGGTGAGCGTCGTTTTCGTCTACCCCCTCCACGATAACTTCGACATGAGGGGGACGTCGGACATGACATGAGGGGTGAGCGTCATTGTCGTCTACCCCCACCCCGATAACTTCGACCTGAGGGGGGACGTTGGACATGTCATGTGGATTTTTTTTTTGTTCATATAGAAAACTCCGGTAACATAGATTTATCAAGAATGCCCCCATTATGGACGTGCACAAGTTGATCCAATTTTTTCCTGATCTCATATATATATATATTCTTCTATATGTCACATTGTCTGTCAAAGTATTGAAGAAATCCATGGCTTCATCATTAGCCGGAAGTAACATGCGTATGATGCTACGAAGCTCTTCAAAGTTGTTTTGGAACGGAGTTCCGGATAGAATAATTCTCTTTTTGGTACGAATTTCAGCAAAGGCCTTCCAAATAGCGATATTCGGAAGGCTCTTGCTGAACTTCGTAACAAAAAGCTAATTAATTATCCTATTCGGGACTTCGTTCCAAAACAATTTTGGAGAGCTTCGTACCATTATGCGCCTGTTACTTCCGGCTAATGATGAAGCCATGGTTTTCTTGAATCCTTTGACACTAGACAACGTGACATATAGAAGGGTAGATGAGATCAGGAAAAATATGGACCATTTTCTGCACATTCAGAATGGCGCCATTTTGTTAATTATATCCCTTAAAGGTTAAGAGAATCCCTTGTTTGACATTCATGAGAGAGGCGGTCCGGACGTCGGACATTCATGATAGAGGCGGTCCGGACGTCGGACATTCATGTTTATATATTAATTGCCATGTTGTAATATTTGCAGAAACTAGGGATCAAAGAGACTTGGAATAAGAACAGTTGTTGGGGGAGATAATCCTTGCCGGACGTGATGTCTTGTCGTTTCTCAACGACACCGATGGTCTGGAAGG
Source organism: Elymus sibiricus (assembly GCA_039707655.1). Lineage (NCBI taxonomy): Eukaryota > Viridiplantae > Streptophyta > Magnoliopsida > Poales > Poaceae > Elymus > Elymus sibiricus. The sequence continues at coordinate 23,795,573 of CM077667.1, forward strand.
AGAGGATGACGGCTCTGGTGATCGAACCGTGGAGGAGGAAGGACATGATCATGATGGCTCCGGTGACCGAATGCCGGAGGAAGAAGGAGACCATGATGACGGCTCCGGTGACCGAACGGAGGAGGGAGCTGTTGCAAAGTCCGGTGAGGTATATATATTAATTAAGCCTATGCTGACTAGCTAATTGATGCATTAATTGTTTTGGTATGTACATATATTAACTCTTCTTTCTTCTTTTATAGCCCTCCGGATCGAGCCAAACTTCGGTAACGAGACGAGGCCCGAAGAAGAGGTTGCGCAAGGATGAAAGGTTCACGATCACAGCACTCGCGGACGATGGCCATCCGATTGAACCCAAGCGGACCAAGGACGCATTTTCTGCTCAGTGCGGAGCTATTGTTAGGGACAACATCCCGATCAGCATCAAGCAATGGAATAAGCCTAAGGACGACGCCCCTGAAGGTGATTATGTCACCGATAGACAGAAAGATGATCTTTGGACCGCGCTGAAGGCAAATTTCACCCTACCGCCAGAGGAGGATCCGAATAAGCCAGTTATAGAGCCACTGGTCAACGCGTGTGCTCTTAAGAAGATGTCAGATCTATTCAGGAGGTGGAAGAATGAGTTGAAATCAAAGTTTGTCGACAAAGGGAAGATTCCAGAATTCACCGGCCGATTTGAGAAGATAAAAGAACACTGGCCCGCATTTGTGGCCTACAAGACATCGGACAAGAGTAAGAAAATGTCAGAGACAAACAAGAACAATGCTGCAAAGAAGCAGCATCACCATCACACGGGGTCAGGTGGCTACCTCAAAGCCCGGCCGTTGTGGGACAAAGCTGAGAATGACCTGATTGCTAAAGGGGTCGTACCACAGACATTGAACTGGCCAGACCATTCAAGGACTTGGTTCTTCGGGGTTGGGGGAACTTTGGACCCTGAAACAGGGAAGTGCCGTTGGACGGACGAGCAACTTGCAATACCCGTCACGAAGCTTCAGAAGTAGATCACCGCAGCGCAGGAAGGGACGTTCATTCCTGACAGAGAGAAGGACGAGCTAACTGAGGCCCTAGGGAATGCTGATCACCCTGGACGAACACGAGGCACACCAGGTTCCGTTCCGTGGAAGGTTGGGTTTCCCGACGCAGGTGGTTATAGAAGCCGGGAGAGAAAGAGGAAAGCGGAGTTGAGCGACATGCAGAAGATCAATGCAAGACTACCAAAGCTAGAGGAACTTGAGAGCTAGCAAGCTGCCGACCAACCATCTCAGCGGCACGAAGCTACCCCAGAAGCTACCCCGCCATCTCAGCGGAGAAGCAGCGTGGCTTCCACGGAGCCCGTTCAGCCTAACTTCACGGCTCCTATCTACCCCGTGGATACTATCATGGAGGTTCAACATTGCGAGCTTATGACGAAATGCTGGAACCTCACTTTCAAGGCGGCTGTCGGCTCTGTTGCACCTCCTCAACCCAACGGAACTTTTCACTGCCTTCCGATTCCACATGGCTATGCTGTTGTGATGGTGGATGAAGTAATGGAGGGATTTGAGGAGCTCGAGCTTGACCACTCTACAGGTGAAGGGGAGAATCAGCTGGTTCGTGCTCTGAGGAGTACATGTCTATGGCAGAAGGAGTACATCAAGCTTCCAAACTGGACGCCTCCGCCTCCTCCTCCTCCTCCGGCGAGTCAGGGCACTCCGCCTCCTCCTCCTCCTCCTCCTCCGGCGAGTGATCAGGGCACCCCGCCTCCTTCTTCGGATCCTCCGACGCGTGAGGGCACTCCGCCTCCTCCTTCGCCTACTCCGGCGCGTCGGAGCAGTCCGCCTCCTCCTCCGCCTCATCGGTAACGGCGGAAGACAGACGCCGCCGCTCCGGCTCCTCCGACGCGTCGGAGCACTCCGCCTCCTTCTCCGCCTCGTAAGCAACGACGGAAGAGAGACGCCGCCGGTCCGGCGGCTAGCAGTACAAGCAGAGGCGGGAGGCAATTCAGATACAGTCCATCTCTCAAGCCTCTGGAAAATTTACCATATGAGAGGACCGAGTCTGAAAACGAGGAGATATGTCGTGCCCAAGTGAGGGACCATTTTGCAAAGAAAACTCCACCTCAGAAGGAGAATCTAGATCCGGTGAAAGTGAGGCGCACTATCGATGCCCTGAAGCGACCACCACCGCCTCCGCCGGATTCCAACTTTACCACTGTATTAAAAAGACATATCAAGATGCGCGGCAGTCGGGAAGTACTTCCAGTGATGCAAGGTTAGCAAAACGAAGAAGTGGGAAAAAAATTCCCCAGCTCGGCGAACAGGCGAACCAATCGTGCCCCCCGCTCAAGGTGTATAGCCATATCGTCACTAATCATCCGGGGATGTTGCCCGGTACCAATCCTGGTGATTACCTGAGCGATGATGTACAGTTTGAGCTGTTGGAGGTGGACGAATTTAGTTACCGGTACGGGCAGCCTCTCGTCAAACCTGATCATCCTCCTCTAACAACGATGATGCGAAAATTCCATGAATGGTACATGAAAACCTGCAGCGAGTCTGGGAGGGATACTTTGACGCTGAGAATTAAAGAGCAGCACGACCTCGTTGGAATGGATCAGTTGTCTGTTGAATTTGACGAGTTATTCCAGTTATACAATCAAAAGGCCCTCGACAAAACAATCTTGACTTGCTACTGTCTGTAAGTACTACTTCTGTAATTAAGTCTCTATATATAGCTCAGCTCTTTCATTGCATGTATATATAATTATCCTCACTATATTATGCAGATTGAAGATCGTCGAATGCAGAAAAGCATAAATCTATGACATTGGGTTCATTAACCCAAATATCATACATGAGTTTACGGTTAAAAACAATGTCACACAAACCGAGGACAACTTGCTACAATCGTTGCTTAAAAATCAAAACAAAGAGACAATACTCTTTCCTTACAACTTCAAGTGAGTGTTACTGTCTTGTGCATATTCGGTTTCCCTTATTACTCGAGGTTATAGTAATGTAATTGATGAGTTATGCATGCGTGCGCAGGTTCCACTTTATTCTGCTAGAGATTAAGTTTGAGCGGGGAGTAGTAATCGTCTTAGACTCGAAACGAAAAGATCCCCAGGAATATGCGGACATGACTGAAATGCTCCAGAAGTAAGTTCAATCGATCATTATCGCATCATATCGGCAACTTTGTTTATTTCCTGATATCAAGTAATTATTTTCTTTGTCTGGCAGGGTTTAAAAAGAGTTCACCGCAATTGTTCCGGCACTGCCGAGGGAGCTGCGATTTACACACCCGAAAGTAAGTACTACTAGCTAGTTCCGCGCATCTTCCATTGATTCTAGTTTCATCAATACCATTTATCATGCTTGATTATCAGTTTGATTGAACTCTATTTCTCGTAAAGTGCTTGTGGCAGGAAACCGGGAATGATTTTTGTCGATACTACGTTTGCGAGTTCATCTACAACGCGACGACCCCTAAGCGGGGCTACTCTGAAAAACAATTTCAAGTGCGTAAGCAATAATATTCACAATTTTATTTTATTACCATGATTTGTGTTGATTTTCATTCATATATATGTATTGACCCCCTTCTTCAAATTAGATGTGGCAGATGTGGGATGAACTCCTACCACATGATCGCATATGAGCAATTCAAGAGGAATTGGCGGGATTCTTTCTTGACCACGTCATAAATAAAGCCGGAGAATACCATCTGGAATTTGACATTAGATGTTAGGAATTGTAAGAGATCTTATATTGTATATATGTAGTAGCGTCGGATAGATATACGAAAACTTGTTGTTCGACCAATCTCTCGGAGAAAGAGAGGTCGATCACTTCTCTCTGTATATGTTCATGACGATCTTGTGTACTTAATGGTTCCTTCATTTGCTTACTAGCTAGCGTGTCGAGTTCTCTCTATAGTAGCTAGCGTCGACCAAGCACGGAGAAAGAGAGGACACTTCTCTCTATTAGCTAGCTAACACAATATGAAACTCCTAAATTAACCCTACAAAACCCTAACCCCCCCTTTCAAAAAAAAAAACAAAAACCCCAGCTCCTGCCAAATGCTGACGCGTGGATGTGATTTGGTCCCGGTTGGTGTTACCAACCGGGATTAAAGGTCCTCCTGCCTGGGCTCCCCGCAGCGGCCACGTGGAGCCCCTTCTGTCCCGGTTTGTACATTCGAGGAGTTGTACACACAAAAAACATTTCAGTGATTCAAGTTTTGAGCACCTTTAGCACTGAAATCTGAAACTTGTTTGTACATATTTCTCTACATGATATTTTCACATGAAAACTTGCAAGAACCTATAAAGTTTGACCACCTTTGATGCTGCAAAGTTTCAGATTTTTTAAAGATGTTTTCCTATTTTTTTTGATTTTACTGTTCATAGAGGGTGCCTAGGCACCCGGGTGCTGTTACACCTTTCTCGAGATCGAATCATTTCGTGAGAGCTGAAGCTGGGAGGATAGGATCATCCTACCGACCATGAAGCGGTCTTCTTCTTCTCCGTCCGCACTCGCACGCGCCGTGGCAATCCTCCTGGTGATCGCGTGCTGCTGCTCCCTGCTACCGCGCCCATGCTCTGCCGTTTGCAAAGGTACGAAACCATGCGTCATTTCTTTTTTGTTTTGAAAAAGGTACGCGTCATTTCTTGTTCTTACATATTTTTGAAGTGGATGCCCATTTTGACATATAATTTGTTGCGATGGCATCAGGGCATGCATTTGGTCAGGGGGGCAGGAAGGGCCAATGGGGACCGGGAAACCAATGGCCAGGGGGCTGGGGAGGAGGAAACCATTATGGTCAGGGAGGTGGTCAGCGGCAATGAGGAGGTGGAAATTTGGGTGAGGGGGATGGGGGGGGGGGGTGATCGGCGAGCATAAGGAATACAGGGGGGGGGGGATCGGCGAGCAAGTGTCGTTTTGATTGTAATTTGCGCTGTGATCCCCAACTTCTTTAAACATTTGTATCTTTGGTTGGTCGGTTTTGGCCTCATAGTGTTTGTTCAAGAGCGACATTCACAGTGGGTTTCTTACTAGTGCTCCAACTCGCAACACCTCTTTAATATTTTTACGGGTTACAACGGGTTAGTAAAGTGTACGGGTTCGGTGACCGTTCTCAAGGGTTGCTATTTGTACAGGTTCGATGACCGTCTTCAATGGTTCTTTAATAAAATATAAGAGCGTACAGAGGGAGTACTATATAATTATAGTCCCAGTTTACAAGGCTGTAGTGCCCAGCTGATCGGCGTAGCACTTGCATGTCAAGCACCTGAAATACTGCAGCATCTAGCACTGGCAGCTTATAGCGGAGGCGGAGTGGCGAACTAGTATCCCTCCGGTCCTTTTTAGTCTGCATATTAGCTTTGTTGGAAGTCAAAGTATCTCTACTTTGACCAAATTTATAAATTTTTTATCAACATTCACAATGTTAAATCAATACTGTTAGATTCATAACGAAATGTAGTTTCATGGAATGTATATTTGGTATTACAGATGTTGATATTTTTCAATATATATTTCGTCAAACTTTGTGAAGTTTGACTTGACACAAATATAATCTGCGAACTAAAAAGGACCGGAGGGAGAAGTATATTTGTCACTGTACCACGTACGTTTTTCTGGCTATGCATCATATGCCTCGATCGCCCACAATGAATGTGTACGTACAAATTCCACGTTACTTACACTTACCAATTACCAGCAGTTTTGATTTGCTTGACTGGTTGAAGCCTGCAACTATGATTGAGATGCACTCACAACAAAGATTTTGCGGATTTGCTATTTCTTAGATGCCTGGAATTAATTTTCGCGCCAGTCACTGGTGGATCGCGGGAGTTTTTCATGGGTGGTACCAAGCTTAGATGGATGGCGGAGCCGGTAGCCAGCAAGGGTGAGGTTGAGGGGAGGGCGGGGCGGCGAGGCGGTGCGTATTTTATATGTCTATGGGATGCCGCAGTACAAATGTTCATTTTATATGTCTATGGGATGATTTTGATTCCAAACAAAGTGGTTGTACAATGGCTGGAGTGCGGCTAAGTGCTTCTGTACTGCGGCTGTAACACTACTGCCGCCCAGCTGTCAAATGTTTTTACATCATCTGTTGGAGTAGTAGTTTTACATCATCTATAGGAGTTGGGTGTTTTTTGATGATATAAAAAGTACTTTTTGATATAAATTATACATATAGCACTTTGCATCTCCATTTATACACCATCTATTGGAGATGCTCTTATAAACATGCAAGCGGGGGAGCGTTTCTACAGTTTGGATGCATGTTAACAGTGGGATTTATTATATTGTCAACAAAAAACGGTTAACTCGCTATGGGGTATATTCGGTTTTCTATTAGTTGGGCATTCAAAATATAGTTAAGTTGATTCCACTTGTCTTTGTCATATTTTAGTGTATGGCATGAATTCATAGAATGACTATGTTTTTACCTATGTCATAGTTGTAAACGTCTTAGTTCAAACTATAATATCCGATATGAAGTAAATGCTATTGTTTTTTTGAAGTTGTTGATACATGAATCAGGCCATAAAACATAGGCCCACCACATAATATGTTAGGAATGCGTACACCATGATGAGATTTAGTCACATTCTCAGTTGTTAACATGCAAGTTCAATAAGAAGTCTTAACCTCTAGAGTCCAGAATAAACTGGTTCTAGATTTTGTATGGTGCCATATGTTTTGTTCATGTCATTTCCGTGCATTTTAATATGTGATGTTAACAAAAGAAGTCTAATAAGCTGCTTACTTGTCATTAGAGTATATTCGGAAATTCTTTCCGAAATGCGACATGTAAGCATAAATGCAATGGAAGACATTAAAGAGTCATTTTCGCATTAAGAATAGTTTTGCAAATAATATACTAAGTTTAAGCCTAGTGTAGTATATCATGGTCTCGGTTTACTTTCTGTTTTTGAAAAGATTATATAATATAAGCCGAGCTTTATGTGGGCCACACTCGTCTTATAGGCTACACTGTCACCTCCGCGATGGCCACGTGGCAAGAAACTTTGCCAAGATAGGTTTGTAAGCCAAACTGTTTTTGTGGTATATGCCGTGCATTTTCTGAAAGCCGAGTATTTTTTTTATTCCGCTCAGCTTATAATCATCTTACCGAGGACACTCTTTTTGCCATTTCTTCTTTTGATACTCGGCTTACATGCTTATAAGTCTGAGTACACATAAATTTATGCTCGGCTTACTTCCAGATATATCCCCCCACACAGAAAATTGCTTGCAGGCTGAGAAATTATGGTCGAGCAGCCAAATAAGGGCATGGCCAATGGCCACGCTGGACTGCTGCCCCAACTGCCACATCAGCCTAGATTCCCCAGCTGAAGAAAGAGATATTGCCTGCAGGCTGAGAGGGGATCAGAGGAAGCAGCCTCTTCGGTGAGAAAAGCAGCTACCAAGGGAAAAAGAAAGCAGAAAGAGGATATGGGATGGGAAAAAATAGAGAAAGAGGGCAAAGTACTGACATATGTTGAAGGTGGGTCCAGCAAAGGGGAAAATATTCTTGTTGCTTCCATTGTGCAAATACAATGGCCTCATTTGCTTTATCTAAGGGCATGGCCAACGGGCCACGCTGGACGGGTGCTCTAGGCGCCACATGCACATCGTCCTGCCAAACGCCACCTTCATCGAACGTGCTGCTTGAAGAGGGAAACGGACTCCTGCAGAAGAACTCGCCTCCTCCTTGACAAAAGCTACTAGGCAGTCAGTCGGGCGACGTAGTGTGAGCTTCTTCGCTCTGCTCGATTCAGGACAACAGCTTGGTGATATTGTTTAAGTGTTGTGGTCTTGCATGTGTGGAAAAGTGTGGTGTGAGCTTCATCAGATGATGGTGTAAGATAATGACATCAAGAAACACTAGTAGAAAACAGGGCTTTGGTCCAGGCCTGAAATCCCATTAATCCCGGTTCACTCACGAACCGGGACCCATGGGGGCATCGGTCCCGGTTCGTGAGGCCAGGGCGCCGGCCGGGCCTCGTGGGCCATTGGTCCCGGTTCGTCTGACCCCTTTGGTCCCGGTTCCAGACACGAACCGGGACCAATGGGCCTCGCTCCTGGCCCACAACCATTGGTCCCGGTTTGTGGCTGGAACCGGGACCAAATGGTGTCCTTTAGTCCCGGTTCCAGCCACAAACCGGGACCAATGGTTGGCCTATATATACCCCCTGCCCGCGAGCAGAGCAGTGCACTGCTCTGTTTTTTTGGCCGGCCGTGGGAGAGTTTTTGTGGTGCTCTAGCTCACCTCCTATGCACATGAGGTGTTCAATGAAATGCCCGAGCCACACTTAAGCTTTCTCCTCTCGAAGCTCCTTGTCCAAGCTCCATTTTCCTCAAGATTTGTCTAGGTTTGGCGGTCCGTCCTGTCCCGTCCCCGTCCTCACCGCCGTCGATCGTCCGTGACCATCTCGGCGCCGGCACCACCGTGGTTAGCCTCTTCTTCTTATCTTCTTTCTAAAAGAAAAAAGTTCTTACTTGTATGATTTAGATAGATACTTGTGTAATTTTCTTACTTTTATTATTGTTTGTTATTATATAGTGCGATGGTTTTGGCATCCGCCTCCGTCGGCCCTCGTCCATTCTATGATTCGGATGTGGTATATATTATCTTTTATAACTAGTTGTTTTATTTAGTGTTTATGACAATTATGCCGACTAACGTGACATAGATTTTTTAATCTAGGAGGTATGTGAACCAGAAATTCCAACCAACATAGAAATTCTTGTCGAGAAGTAAAATTTGGTTGAAAAAGAAAACAATTACTTGAAAGAAAAATTACAAAGAGTTGAAGAGGAGAAGATGAAATTGGAGTTGAATGTTGCCGATGTCGTCGACGATCACAAGATCAAGACGGATGCAATGCGCTTGAAGATTAGAAAGATTAGAAAATATGCCATTCATACTGAGGCCTGGTATCATTATGCCGTTGGATCAATTGGTACCTTAGTTGCGGTTATGATCGCATTTGTTGTTGCGTTTAAATTTTCTAGTTTCAATGTATGTTTTAATTACATGCTCTAGAGAGCTATATGTTGTTCAATAATGAGAACTATGTATGAACGTTATGTATTTATTTTGGTCACTACCGTACTTTGGCTTTAATGTGATGATGAATTTCTATTAATTTGGTCACTTCTCTATTCATGATATGCTGTAATGGTTTTTAATACACTTTATTATATAACGCACGCAGATGAACCGGCAATGGATGTACGGTGACCGACGCACCTCCGAGTATATTAAGGGCCTGCATAATTTTCTCGAAGCGGCTGAGGCAAACAAGCAGAATGGTTTTATGCATGGTCCATGTACTGTCTGTGAGAATATGAAGGCTTTCTCCAATCTAAAACCCTTCACTTCCACCTGCTTGAGAAGGGTTTTATGCCACACTATAATGGTTGGACCAAGCATGGAGAAAGAGGGGTTATGATGGAAGACAACGAAGAAGAAGAGGATGATGACAACTACCCGCCCCCTGAATACGGTGATGCTGCAATGGGGGAAGCTGAAGATCAAGAGGAACCAGACGATGTGCCCGATGATGATCTTCGCCGGGTCCTTGTTGATGCACAAAGAGAATGCGAAAGTGAAAGGGAGAAGTTGATGTTCGATCGCATGTTAGAGGATCACAAAAAAGGGTTGTACCCAAATTGCGAAGATGACAATAGAAAGCTCGGTACCACACTGGAATTGCTGCAATAGAAGGCAGACAATGGTGTATCTGACAAGGGATTTAGTTCGCTACTGAAAATAATGAAGAAGAAGCTTCCAAAGGATAACGAATTGCCCGGCAGTACGTACGAAGCAAAGAAGGTTCTATGCCCTCTAGGATTGGAGGTGCAGAAGATACATGCATGCCCTAATGACTGCATCCTCTACCCCGGTGCGTACGAGGATTTGAACGCATGCCCGGTATGCGGTGCGTTGCGGTATAAGATCAGAAGAGATGACCCTGGTGATGTTGAGGGCCAGCGGACCGGGAAGAGGGTTCCTGCCAAGGTGATGTGGTATGCTCCTATAATACCACGGTTGAAACGTCTGTTCAGAAACAAAAAGCATGCCGAGTTGATGCAATGGCACATAAAAGACCGTAAGAAAGACGGGAAGTTGAGAGCACCCGCTGACGGGTCGCAGTGGAGAAAGATCGAGAGAAAGTGGAGCGACTTTACAGGTGACCCAAGGAACGTATGATTTGGTTTAAGTGCAGATGGCGTTAATCCTTTTGGGGAGCAGAGCAGCAAGCATATCACATGGCCTGTGACTCTATGTATGTATAACCTTCCTCCTTGGTTGTGCATGAAGCGGAAGTTCATTATGATGCCAGTGCTCATCCAAGGCCCTAAGCAACCCGGCAATGACATTGGTGTGTACCTAAGGCCATTAGTTGATGAACTTTTACAGCTATGGAATGGAAGAGGTGTACGTGTGTGGGATGAGAACGAACAGGAGGAATTTGACCTACATGCATTGCTGTTTGTAACCATCAACGATTGGCCTGCTCTTAGTAACCTTACAGGACAGACAAACAAGGGATACCACGCATGCACACACTGTTTAGATGACACCGACAGTATATATTTGGACAAATGCAGGAAGAATGTGTACCTGGGGCATCGTCGATTTCTTCCGACCAACCATCAATGTCGAAAGAAAGGAAAGCATTTCAAAGGTGAGGCAGATCACCGGAAGAAGCCCACCGTCCGTAATGGTGATCACATACTTGATATGGTCAATGATTTACAAGTAATCTTTGGAAAGGGTCCTGGCGGACTATCTGTTCCGACTGACGATGCAGGACGCGCACCCATGTGGAAGAAGAAATCTATATTTTGGGACCTACCCTATTGGAAAGACCTAGAGGTCCGCTCTGCAATCGACGTGATGCACGTGACGAAGAATCTTTGCGTGAACGTGCTAGGCTTCTTAGGAGTGTATGGGAAGACAAAAGATACACCGGAGGCACGGGAGGTACAGCAACGTGTGCATGAAAAAGACGGCATGCATCCAAAGCAGTATGAAGGTCCTGCCAGCTACGCTCTTACCAAAGAACAGAAGGAAATCTTCTTTGAATGCCTGCTCAGTATGAAGGTCCCGTCTGGCTTCTCGTCGAATATAAAGGGAATAATAAATATGGCAGAGAAAAAGTTCCAGAACCTAAAATCTCATGACTGCCACGTGATTATGACGCAACTGCTTCCGGTTACATTGAGGGGGCTTCTACCGGAAAACGTTCGATTAGCCATTGTGAAGCTATGTGCATTCCTCAATGCAATCTCTCAGAAGGTGATCGATCCAGAAATCCTGCCAAGGTTAAGGAGTGATTTGGTGCAATGTCTTGTTAGTTTCGAGCTGGTGTTCCCACCATCCTTCTTCAATATCATGACGCACGTCCTAGTTCATCTAGTCGACGAGATTGTCGTTCTGGGCCCTGTATTTCTACACAATATGTTCCCCTTTGAGAGGTTCATGGGAGTCTTAAAGAAATATGTTCGTAACCGTGCTAGGCCAGAAGGAAGCATCTCCATGGGCCATCAAACAGAGGATGTCATTGGGTTTTGTGTTGACTTCATTCCTAACCTTAAGAAGATTGGTCTCCCTCAATCGCGGTATGAGGGGAGACTGACTGGAAAAGGCACACTAGAAGCGGACTCAATAATATGTAGGGACGGGCATTCTTGATCTCAAGCACACTACACAGTTCTACAGAATTATACCTTGGTGAACCCGTATGTCGATGAACACAAGAATATTCTGCACTCCAAACACCCGGAGCAGTGTGACGACTGGATTACATATGAACACATCAGGACTTTCGGCAGTTGGTTGCAAACACGTCTCATGGGTGACAACACTATTTCTGATGAGTTGTACTCGTTGGCCAGAGGACCATCTTCGACTGTATTGACTTACAAAGGGTACGAGATAAATGGGAATACATTTTACACGATCGCCCAAGGTCAAAAGAGCACCAACCAAAACAGCGGTGTCTGCTTTGATGCAGCAACCAATAGGGGAAAGGACACATATTATGGTTACATAGTGGACATATGGGAACTTGACTATGGACATGATTTCAAGGTCCCTTTGTTTCAGTGCAAATGGGTCAATCTGTCAGGAGGCGGGGTACAGGTAGACCCACAGTACGGAATGACAACAGTGGATCTGAACAATCTTGGGTACACAGACGAACCATTCGTCCTAGCCAATGATGTGGCGCAGATTTTCTATGTGAAGGACATGTCTACCAAACCGAGAAAAAGAAAAGATAAGGAAGCGAATACATCATACGATGAGCCAAAGCGCCACATAGTTCTTTTAGGAAAAAGAGACATCGTGGGATTGGAGGGCAAGACAGACATGTCTGAAGATTATGAAAAGTTTCATGACATTCCTCCCTTCAAAGTCAAGGCTGACCCAAGCACCCTGTTAAACGATGAAGATTATCCATGGTTATGGCGTAATAAGCAAAGGACACAAGCGAAGAAAAAGTGAAGACTTTCTCTCCACAACTATATCATTGCAGTTACATGCACTACTAGGGAAAACCTTATACACAGAATCTTATCAGCAGCGCGGGACAGGACGGAGCGCTACTGCTACTTAGCAGTAGCGCGGTCTTAATACAGGCGCTACTGCTATAAATTTAGCAGCAGCGTGGCTCGGTAGAACCGCGCTGCTACTAAAATTGACTGACCGTTCCCGCTACGCTAGGTTTAGCATTAGCGTGCTTAAAATAACCGCGCTGCTGCTAACGTGATAGTAGTAGCGCGCTTTCTTTTCATGTCGCTACTGCTAATTCTGAAACTGGCCACATGGCGGGCCCCGCTTAGCAGTAGCGCGTGTGACAAAGAAGCGCTACTGCTATATTATTAGCAGCAGCGCGTTTTTCTCCCAGCGCTACTGCTAAGCCGCATCCATACCACCTTTTTCCTCCCCTCTCCCCTCCCCTCCTCTATTCCTCACTTTCCCCTAGCTCCCACCTCCTCTCTCCCTCACTTTGCTTCTTCCTCACTACTTCTCCCCCCATTACTCTCCTTCTTCTACCTATCTTTCTCTCTCTTTATTACTCCTACCTAACTACACCAACCTCCATAATGCATCTCCTTTCTCTTTTTCCTTCCCCCTCCACTAGTTGAACTTGTCTCCTCCCAAATTAGCAAGCTAGGTAGATCTAGCTAGCATTTAGTGAAGTGACCTATGTACCACCCTAACTAGATCTATAGCCTTGTCAAGAAGAGCTTTGTCCACTTTTGATCATTCCATAGGTGTGTGTGGCGACACCTATCGACATCATCATCACCGTGCTCGATCTCGAGATAGGTGATTAAAAATTTATGCTTTTGCAAGAATGGAAATATGTGTATGTGTGCGATATGACATAATCGGGCGATATGATGGAAATTGTTTGTGTGGCATGAGTTGCCGCCGAATTGTGCTTGTGAGTTGCCTATGTTTTGCCGAAATGTCAATTTATTTCCGTTTCGGCGAATTCCGGGCAAACTCTATATGTCCTATTTTTAGGCAAGGTCATGCCGAATTTTTGTATGACTTTGATGCATGCATGCATTTTTATAATCAATTTGTTTATTATTACCGTGCATGCGTTCATGATGGTCAGTGGAACGGTGGTGGACAGGTGGTTGCGGTCGGCGGTGCAGGACATGAAAGAAAATAACCTGACAGAGGTTTTATGTCCGTGTCGAAGATGCAAAGGACGAGCTTGGCTCGACCCCTATGACGATGGTCGTGTGATGGCGCACCTGCTCATGACTGGTTTCATGGATGGCTATACTCGGTAGATAATTGAAGATGAGGATGATGATGTTGAGGACGCCGACGGGGCACGCAATGACGACACGGGGCAAGACGAAGAGATGATCGATAATGGCGGCGACGAAGGGGCCGAACATGGCGGCGGGGAAGAGGCCGGACATGGCGGCAGGGAAGAGGCCGGACATGGCTGCGGGGAAGGGGCCGGACATGGCGCCGGGGAAGAGGGCGCCGGACATGGAGGCGGAGAAGGGGCCGGACATGGCGGCAGAGAAAACGTGGACTCCACGCCGCAGAATTCGTCGGTACTAAGTTCAATTGTGCGGGACCCTCATGTTCAAGCACTGCTTCGTAAGGAGACAAGTACTGAGAGAGCTGCTTCTAGAGAAGAGGCCAAGCTGCAGCAACTGGTGGTAGACTCGAACACTCCATTGTATCATGGTTGCAATCCCGAGGTGACCCGCTTGAGTTTCACGCTCGAACTCCTAAAGACGAAGGCTAAAAACAAATGGACCGACACTAGCCTCATGAGCTTGTTAGGTACCTAAAGGATGTTCTTCCCGCGGGGAATCTATGTCCTACTAGTGTGGATGAGGCCAAGAAGATCGTGTGCCCTCTTGATCTGCCACACGTTAGATACCATGCATGCATCAACGATTGCATAATTTATCAGAAGGAGCACGCGGAAAAAACAAGCTGTCCGGTGTGCAATGCTTCTCGATACAAGAAGGCCGGGAAGAAATGTCCCCAGAAAGTTGTATGGTACTTACCGATCACTCCCCGTCTCCAGCGGTATTTCGTAGATCCCATGGAAGCAAAGCTCATGCGTTGGCACGCGGAGAGGAATAAGCCCGACGATGGAGATGATCCGAAGCTAAGACACGTCGTGGATGGAAGCCAGTGGAGAGCGTTCAACGGCGAATAACGGTATTTCGCATGTGATGCAAGGAACATCGTGCTCGGCGCGTGTACCGATGGCATGAATCCGTTTGGCAACCAGAACACCAACCATAGCACATGGCCCGTGTTTGTATGGATGTACAACCTCATGAAGTCGAAGTACATACACATGAGCATGCTGATTCAAGGGCCGAAACAACCGGGAAATAATATTAATCTGTATCTGGGGCTACTTCAAGAGGAGTTAGACACGTTATGGAAAACACCGGCTAAGACATGGGACGCCAACAAAGGCGAGTATTTCTATATGAGAGCCGCGTTGATCACGACGGTGCACGACTATCTCGGTTACGGATATGTCGCAGGACAGGTGTGCCATGGATATTGCGGATGCACGCGGTGCATGGATGATACGACGTCTCAGCAGCTAACGTCAAGGAAAGATGGCGGGTTTAGGAAAATCGTGTACATGGGGCATCGAAGATGGCTCGAGAAGGACGACCCGTGGAGAAACTGTGGAGATCTATTCAATGGTGACGCTGAGCATCGAGGACCTCCACGTAAGCGGAGCGGCGCCGAAATCGATGAGCTGTTGAAAAAATGGGAACAGTGCCCCGCGCCGGGAAAGACGATGAAAAAGGCGCCGGAGCCGCTGCTGAAGGTATGGAAGACGAGGTCTGTTTTCTGGGACTTGGAGTACTGGCACAAACTCGACACGCCTCATTGCCTTAATCAAATGCATATCTGTAAGAATGTCCTTGAGAGCTTGCTTGCGACACTGATGAACATGCCGGATAAGACCAAGGATGGGCCGAAGGCAAGAAAAGACTTGCAAGATTTGGAGATCAGGGCAGATCTGCACATGCCGCCCCGTAAAAAGTCAGAGGAGACAGAGACGGAGACAGAGGCGCGGGAGAAGAAGGGGAAAAAAGTAAAGGAAGAGGATTATTGCCCCCCTTCTTGCTTCACCTTAAGTCCGGCTGAGATCGATCAATTCTTCAAGTGCCTTACCGGAATCAAAGTTAGTTCCGGTTACTGTGGCAAGATAAGCAGATATCTGGACACGAAGAAGAAAAGGTTCAGCGGGATGAAGTCCCATGACTGTCATGTGATGATGACGCAGATACTACCTGTTGCCCTTAGCGGGATAATGGACAAGCACGTCTGTGACACGCTTATTGGTCTCTGCAACATTTTCGACGTCATCTCTCGAAAGTCGATCAGTGTGAAGCAGCTCCGAAGGCTATAGGAAGAGATCGTTGTCATACTAAATGAGCTTGAGATGTACTTCCCGCCCGCGTTCTTTGACGTCATGGTGCATCTGTGTGTCCATATTGTGGACGACATAATAGACTTGGGGCCGTCATTCCTGCACAACATGATGCCGTTTGAGAGGATGAATGGGATCATCAAAGGACTCGTTCGTAACATGTCCCGTCCGGATGGAAGCATCGTCGAGGGCTATCTGACATAAGAGTGCATCTCTTTCTGCGAGAATTTTCTATATGGCGCAGACCGGCCGCCTGGTGTTGGTTTGCCCGTTAACAAGCACGATGGGAGGCTCGAAGGAGAAGGTCACTCCAACGGTCGCAGGGAAATGCATGTGGCCTACTCAGATTGACACAACGACTTTGACATAGCAAACTTGGTAGTGCTACAACACCTACACCAGGTAGATCCTTTCGCGACACTGCACAAAGAAACTATCGCAAAGAAGTATCGTGACCGGGGGGTATGCAGGACGGACGCCGAAGTTACTAGAGAGCACAACTCCACTTTCCTGCATTGGTTCAAAGAGCATATTATTGCTAATCCCCCGGAAGAGGGCTCTAAGGACAGATTGCTCATATACGCCTTAGCACATGGCCCCTCGCCCAACCTCGTCACCTATCAGGCATACGATATCAACGGATACACGTTCTACACGGAGGCCAAAGATATGGACAGTGATGATCAGAACTCAGGGGTGACGATGGTATGCATGACCGATAGCGACAACGGCGCAACTGAGAGATTTTACGAAAGGGTCGAGGAGATCTGGGAGCTTGACTACTCTGGACTGCACAACGCGACGATGTTCCGTGTCAGATGGGCTAAGAATGTCGAAAGAGAAAACCGGTATTTCACTACCATGACTATACCCGACGCCAAGAGCGGTACCGTGAACGCTATCGCAAAAAACGAGCCATGGGTACACGCTAAGCACGTGACACAATGCTTCTTCATAACCGACCCGTGCAATCCCAGCCGTGCTGTCGTGAGGAGAGGCAAAAGGAACATCATTGGAATGGATGGAGTCACCAACGAGGAAGACTACCACCAGTATGGCAACCCAATGAGGGAAGATGACGATGACGATGAAGTATACTTCAAAAGAAGAATCAATACTACATTACCTAAGAAAGATCGTACTCCATGGAAAAGGAAAAGTCACAATGAGGGGCTCAATTATTCTTCAACGAACAAGAAGGGAAAGAAGCTCACTCAAAAATGAAAATGTCGACGCTGAGGAACCGTTATCGGTCAAATGATGTAATCTATATGTTCCTATTTTGTGTACACACTTAACCGTTATGCATGGGTCAAATGATGTAATCTATATGTTCCTATTTTGTGTACACACTTAACCGTTATGCATGGGTCAAATGATGTAATCTATATGTTCCTATTTTATGTACACACCTAACCGTTATGCATGGGTCAAATGATGTAATCTATATGTTCCTATTTTGTATACATACTGGTTATAGCAGTAGCGCTTTTCCGAAAAAGAGCTATAGCTACCTGTGTTAGTAGTAGCGCTTCACCGAAAATGCGCTATAGCTACCTGTTATAGTAGCAGCGCTTCTTGGAGAAATGCGCTATAGCTACCTGTGTTAGTAGTAGCATTTCTTTTAGAAACGCGCTATAGATAACTTAGCTATAGCGCTTTTCTAGGAAACGCGCTACTGCTATGTTGACTTAACCCCCAAATCTGCTTCCCGCCTCTGCTTCTTCCCCCGAAATCCCCACTCTCTCTTCTCCCCCGTCGTCGCCGCCGGAGCCCGTGCCCTCGCCCTCGACCTCGCCGCGCCCCTGCGCTCGCCCCCGACCCCGGCGACCTCGCCCTCGCCCCCGACCCCGGCGACCTCGCCCTCGCCCCCGACCCCGGCGCTCGCCCCCGACCCCCCGACCCCGGCGACCTCGCCCTCGCCCCCGACCCCAGCCCCGGCGCGCCATGCCTCCCTCCTCTGCTTCCTCCCCTCCCAACCTCGGCCGTCGTCGGGCCTGCCTCCTCGCCCCTGCACCCTCTGTAAGCCCCCCACCGCTCCTCCTCTCTCTGCTAGCTAGGGTTCTTCTGTTAATTTACTTAGGTTTTAGTTAGGGCAGTAGGTTAATTAGGTTATCTATTTAGTTATGAACCCTAGTTATCAAACTAGTAGGTTAATTTGGCTATATTATGAACCCTAGTTAGTATGAACCCTAGTTAGTTAGGGCACTAGGTTAATTAGGTTCTTCGTTAAATTAGGACAGAAATTTAGGGTTAGGTGTTTTAGGTGTAGTTAAAAGAAAAAACAGAATTGATTATATAGGTTTCTTGCATTTTTTAGTTTAAGCAATTGTTGCTATTTAAATTTTGTAGTGCTAGTTAGTTAATTAGAATTAGTATGAAACCTAGGACAGATTAGTTAAAGCAACTGTTGCTATTTAAAAAAATAGAATTTGAAGTGGACAGATTAGTTAAAGCAACTGCTGCTATTTTTTAGTTTCAAATTTAGGTAGGCTGAATTTAGTTTCAAATATTGTGAAGAAAGATGACTTCTTGCATTTTTCTTCAAGTCCTATATTTTTCTTCCTTTTATATGCAAATTTGAAGTGGACATGTGATATGTGGACATGTGATTTGGACATGTCATATTTGGAATTTGGACATGTCATATTTGGACATGTGATGTTTTGGACATGTCATATTTGAAAAATGATGATTATGTGCAGGGTAAATGATCCGAGTGGCCTATGTTTCGCTGGAATGTTGATTCATTTCCGTTCCGGTGAATTTCAGGCACTCGATATGTCCACTTTTTAGCAAAGGTCATGCCGAAATTTTCTGTGAATTTTGGCATGACTTGTGCTAGAAAGTAGGCATATCGAGTTCCGGGATTTGCTGGGAAACGGCATTCCGGCAAACATAGATCTTTTTTTATGTCATTTCTCATTTTTTTATAGTTTTAGAATTAAACGAGGAGACTTAATCATAGGAAACATGTCGAACAACGAAGAAACCGGGCCTTCTGACCAAGATGCAGACGAGATGGATTATGAGGGTGAACAACAGTACCTCGACTTTTTGTCTGCTAAGCACAGTCAAGGTTTGCAGGTCGGCCTAGATGCTGATAATGACGCCGACATCGACACTGACGGCGCCGGCACCGATGGCGGCGCCGAGACCGGCGGGGAAGATACCGGCGGGGAAGGTACCGGCGCCGATGCCGCTAACGAAAAGAAGAAGCAGAAGAAGCAGAGGATACGAAAACCTAACAAACTCGGCATCGGACGACTGGTGATCACAAAGGTGATCACAAAGTTTCGCTCTCACTCATAGTGATAGCTCTTCTCGCGTATATCGTTGTTTAGATGGATGACGATGTAGTTGCAAGTATTCGAGACTTGTATCGCTATTTTCGAGATGATGATGAGAGACCACTTTGTGTTGGATGATGATTATGATGATCACATGATTTGATGAGACTATTTGTATGTATATGCTATGATTACATTCGTGGTCTCGCAGCCATTTCTATGTGTATGATGATGACATTTGTATGTGCTAAAGATTCTTGTATAAAGCCTGTTCAAATACAAAACAAATATGCAGATTTTTTTTCCAGAAACTAATAAAGTTAGCAGTAGCGCGTGGAGTAAAGTTAGCAGCAGCGTGCCATTACCAGTAGCGCGGTCTACTACAAGGCGCTACAGATATTAGCAGCAGCGCGCTGTTCTGGAGCTCGCTGCTGCTACGCATGTATAGCAGTAGCGCGGGACAACCCGCGCTACTGATACAGGTTAGCTGTAGCGCCGTATCAGTAGCGCGGGTTCCCGCACTACTGCTATACATAATACCCGTGCTACGGCTAGGCTTTTCCCTAGTAGTGATGTGAAGAAATGAAATGCCTTTTGTAACAGATGAGTTTTCGTCCGAAACCCTGATACTTCGAAAGAGATTGTCCGTTTTGTACACGAAGTGCATCCAGTTTTTACCGTAACCCTCTCAACTTTTTATAACATGCTATGTGGGTGAAATGATGATACCATTCCAACTTTCAACCTTTTCAGAGTTCATTTGTAGTGCTTTTCAATTTCAGGGTCATTTAGCTCAAAAAAATCAGTAAATGCATGAAAAATACCAAATGAAGTCAGAAAGGGTTGAAAATTGATCAAGTGGCTTTGAATGGTGCATTTTGAACACACAAATAGTCTGGAGTTCAAATGAGTTAAAAAATGAAATCCCTTTGTAACAGATGAGTTTTCGTCCGAAACCCTGATACTTCGAAAGAGATTGTTCAATATTTACACGAAGTGCATCCAGTTTTTGCCGTAACCCTCTCAACTTTTTAGCACATGCTATGTGGGTGAAATGATGATACCATGCCAACTTTCAACCTTTTCAGAGTTCATTTGTAGTGCTTTTCAATTTCAGGGTCATTTAGCTCAAAGAATGAACTAATAGCAAAAAGAATGAACTAGAAAACTTTTATGAAACTCTAATAGCAAAAAGAATGAACTAAAAATAATCAATTAAAATATTCTTTTATGATCAACTAAAACAAAACTATAATATTCTTCAATAGCAAAAAGAATCAACTAAAAAGCTTTTATAAAACTTTAATAGCCAAAGGAATCAACTAAAAAGCTTTTATAAACCTCTAGTATTTTTGAAACTAAAATTATATAAAATTTATGCAACTAAAATTATCAAAGAATTTTTTGTTCAAAACATTAATAGCAAAAAGATTTTTCATAAAGAATTTTTTTGTTAGAAACTTTAATAGCAAACTAAAATAACCAAATATGTTTTTGATTAAAACAGACATTTAAAATAACCTAAAACTTACCAAATTGAATATAATGATTAAACATAGTTATATTAAATAGCAGGAAAAAGAATCACTCAAAAATCTATTTTTTTAGTAAAGTTATTCACAAACTGGTGATTCGCACAAATTTCAAAAAATTCAAATTTAAACTATTCAAATTTGAAAACTAATGACACTAACAAAAAGTTTATAATTTTTGTGACATAAAAGCAAAAAGAATCACTGAAAAACAGTAAGTAGGAACAAAATAAAATAAATAAAGCAAAAAACAAAACAAAAAACTGGATATTTTTTTAAAAAATTGCCACCTACTGGGCCACCACGGCCTGAATACGACTAGAAACCCAACCAGCTTGTTGGGCCAGGATTCAGGCCCGCAGAAGGCCCAATAGGCCCACAGGCAGTGACAAATTAGGCCTGGAGGCCTGCAGTTGAGAGGAGCTCGAGAGGGTGTGCGCACCAGCGCTTATAAACCACTCTCGAGCTCTCTCGGCTAGCGAGGTGGGACTAAAAATTTTGCCCCGGGCAGCACCACCCTTTGGTCCCGGTTGGTGCCACCAACCTGGACCAATGCACCCCTTTAGTCCCGGTTGCTGCCCCAAACCGGGATCAATGCTCTCCATATATAAGCCAACACTTAGGAATTTTCAGCATTCTCATCTCGCCCCCGACGATGCCAACGAAATCGACGCCGCCAGGCTGCCCGCCCGCCGACCGCCGTCGCCGTCGCCGTCGCCCCAGCCGTCGCCGCCGCCCACCGCCCCCGTCATCGCCGTCGCTCGCCGCCCCCGTCGTCGCCCGCTGCCCCCGTCGTCGCTCGCCGTCGTCGCCCTCGCCCGCCGCCCCCGTCGTGCTCGCCGTCACCTCGCCTTCGCCCTCGCCCTCGCCGTCGCCATCGCCTCTTCCGGACTCGCGGTGACCCCCTGGTTCTTTCCCCCCTAGTACCGTGCTTGATTTCATCCTCTAGCCGCCGTCCCCATCGAGGTCGAGCTCCGGCCGTCGCCATTGTTGCCGGGCCTCATGCTCCCGAGCTCTGCCGCTTGCAGTCGTGGCACGGTTGTGCTCCTTGTGACGCCAGGACACCGTAGAGCCCTTCGGCAAGCCTCCCCATGCTCTATAGCCCCGGACCCGCTCGAGGCCGAGCTCCGGTCGCCGCCTCCGTCGTCACTGTGCTCAGCTCCGGCCACCTCCGGTGAAGCCGACCGCACAGATGAACGCGCGTGAGTCCCAGCTCCCCGCGAAGCCTCTCCGCCGTAATTTTGGTCACCGGAGGACCGTTCCCGAGCACCTCCGCTGTCTCAGGCCTCGCCGGCAATGAGCCGCGGGTGCTGACGTGTTGCTGACACAATGCTGACATGTTGCTGACGCATTAATTGAATTTCTAGTCCCTCCCGCCCCTACCCGACAAACGCTCGAGGCCACCCAAACCCTTAGAGGAAAACTCCGGTAACTTCGACATGAGGGGACGTCGGACATATCGGGCGACCAACTCTCGAGGCCACCCAAACCCTAGAAAAAAAGCGTTGTCGATCTCCTACCCCCTCCCGCCCCTACCCGACAAACTCTCGAGGCCACCCAAACCCCTAGAAGAAAACTCTGGTAACTTCGACATGAGGGGGGACGTCGATCAACCCCCTCTCGCCCGGCCAACTCTCGAGGCCACCCCAAACCGAAACAAGTCTAGATATACTGAGGCCACCCCAAACCCTAGAAGAGTTGTCGAGGCCACCCAAATTTACCAAGTTAAAAGAGCGTTTGAGGGGGGACGTCGGACGTCGGACATGAGGGGTGAGCGTCGTTGTCGTCTACCCCCTCCCCGATAACTTCGACATGAGGGGGGACATCGGATATGACATGAGGGGTGAGCGTCGTTGTCGTCTACCCCCTCCCCGATAACTTCGACATGAGAAGGGACGTCGGACATGTCATGTGGAATTTATGTTGTTCACATAGGAAACACCGGTAACATAGATTTTTCAAGAATGCCCCCATTATGGATGTGCACAAGTTGATCCAATTTTTTTCTGATCTCATCTATATATATATTCTTCTATATGTCACGTTGTCTGTCAAAGTATTGAAGAAATCCAAGGCTTCATCATTAGCCAGAAGTAACATGTGTATGATGCTACGAAGCTCTTCAAAGTTGTTTTGGAACGGAGTTCCGGATAGAATAATTCGCTTTTTGGTACGAATTTCAGCAAAGGCCTTCCAAATAGCGATATTCGGAAGGCTCTTGCTGAACTTCGTACCAAAAAGCTAATTAATTATCCTATCCGGGACTCCGTTCCAAAACAATTTTGGAGAGCTTCGTACCATTATGCGCCTGTTACTTCCGGCTAATGATGAAGCCATGGTTTTCTTGAATCCTTTGACACTGGACAACGTGACATATAGAAGGGTAGATGAGATCAGGAAAAATATGGACCATTTTCTGCACATTCAGAATGGCGCCATTTTGTTAATTAAAACCCTTAAAGGTTAAGAGAATCCCTTGTTTGACATTCATGAGAGAGCGGTCCCGACGTCGGACATTCATGAGAGACGCGGTCCGGACGTCGGACATTCATGTTTGTATATTAATTGCCATGTTGTAATATTTACAGAAACTATGGATCAAAGAGACTTGGAACAAGAAGAGTTGTTGGGGGAGATAATCCTCGCCGGACGTGATGTCTTGTCGTTTCTCAACGACACCGATGGTCTGGAAGGAGAGGATGACGGCTCCGGTGATCAAACAATGGAGGAGGAAGGACATGATCATGATGGCTCCGGTGACCGAATGCCGGAGGAAGAAGGAGACCATGATGACGGCTCCGGTGACCGAACGGAGGAGGGAGCTGTTGCAAAGTCCAGCGAGGTATATATATTAATTAAGCCTGTGCTGACTAGCTAATTGATGCATTAATTGTTTTGGTATGTACATATATTAACTCTTCTTTCTTCTTTTATAGCCCTCCGGATCGAGCCAAACTTCGGTAACGAGACGAGGCCCGAAGAAGAGGTTGCGCAAGGATGAAAGGTTCACGATCATAGCACTCGCGGACGATGGCCATCCGATTGAACCCAAGCGGACCAAGGACGCATTTTCTGCTCAGTGCGGAGCTATTGTTAGGGACAACATCCCGATCAGCATCAAGCAATGGAATAAGCCTAAGGACGACGCCCCTGAAGGTGATTATGTCACCGATAGACAGAAAGATGATCTTTGGACCGCGCTGAAGGCAAATTTCACCCTACCGCCAGAGGAGGATCCGAATAAGCCAGTTATAGAGCCACTGGTCAAGGCGTGTGCTCTTAAGAAGATGGCAGATCTATTCAGGATGTGGAAGAATGAGTTGAAATCAAAGTTTGTTGACAAAGGGAAGACTCCAGAATTCACCGTCCGATTTGAGAAGATAAGAGATCACTGGCCCGCATTTGTGGCCTACAAGACATCGGACAAGAGTAAGAAAATGTTAGAGACAAACAAGAACAATGCTGCAAAGAAGCAGTATCACCATCACACGGGGTCAGGTGGCTACCTCAAAGCCCGGCCGTTGTGGGACAAAGCTGAGAATGACCTGATTGCTAAAGGGGTCGTACCATAGACATTGAACTGGCCAGATCGTTCAAGGACATGGTTCTTCGGGGTTGGGGGAACTTTGGACCCTGAAACAGGGAAGTGCCGTTGGACGGACGAGCAACTTGCAATAACCGTCATGAAGCTTCAGAAGTATATCACTGCAGCGCAGGAAGGGACGTTCATTCCCGACAGAGAGAAGGACGAGCTGACTGAGGCCCTAGGGAATGCTGAGCACCCTGGACGAACACGAGGCACACCAGGCTCCGTTCCGTGGAAGGTTGGGTTTCCCGACGTAGGTGGTTACAGAAGCCGGGAGAGAAAGAGGAAAGCGGAGCTGAGCGACATGCAGAAGATCAATGCAAGACTACAAAAGCTAGAGGAAGCAGAGAGCCAGTGAGCTGCCGGCCAACCATCTCAGCGGCACGAAGCTACCCCAGAAGCTACCCCGCCATCTCAGCGGAGAAGCAGCGTGGCTTCCACGGAGCCCGTTCAGCCTGACTTCACGGCTCCTATCTACCCCGTGGATACTATCACGGAGGCTCAACATTGCGAGCTTATGATGAAATGCCGGAACCTCACTTTCAAGGCGGCTGTTGGCTCTGTTGCACCTCCTCAACCCAACGGAACTTTTCACTGCCTTCCGATTCCACATGGCTATGCTGTTGTGATGGTGGATGAAGTAATGGATGGATTTGAGGAGATCGAGCTTGACCACTCTACAGGTGAAGGGGAGAATCAGCTCGTTCGTGCTCTTAGGAGTACATGTCTATGGCAGAAGGAGTACATCAAGCTTCCAAACTGGATGCCTCCGCCTCCTCCTCCTCCTCCGGCGAGTCAGGGCACTCCGCCTCCTCCTCCTCCTCCTCCTCCGACAAGTGATCAGGGCAACCCGCCTCCTTCTTCGGCTCCTCCGACGCGTGAGGGCACTCCGCCTCCTACTTCGCCTACTCTGGCGCGTCAGAGCAGTCCGCCTCCTCCTCCGCCTCGTCGGCAACGGCGGAAGATAGACGCCGCCGCTCCGGCTCATCCGGCGCGTCGGAGCACTCCGCCTCCTTCTCCGCCTCGTAAGCAACGACGGAAGAGAGACACCGCCGGTCCGGCGGCTAGCAGTACAAGCAGAGGCGGGAGGCAATTCAGATACGGTCCATCTCTCAAGCCTCTGGAAAAGTTACCATATGAGAGGACCGAGTCTGAAAACGAGGAGATATGTCGTGCCCAAGTAAGGGACCATTTTGCAAAGAAAACTCCTCCTCCGAAGGAGAAGATAGATCCGGTGAAAGTGAAGCGCACTATCGATGCCCTGAAGCGACCACCACCGCCTCCGCCGGATTCAAACTTTGTCTGCTGTATTAAAAAGACATATCAAGATGCGCGGTAGTCGGGAAGTACTTCCAGTGATGCAAGGTTAGCAAAACGAAGAAGTGGGAAAAAAATTCCCCAGCTCGGCGAACAGGCGAACCAATCGTGCCCCCCGCTCAAGGTGTCTAGCCATATCGTCGCTAATCATCCGGGGATGTTGCCCGGTACCAATCCTGGTGATTACCTGAGCGATGATGTACAGTTTGAGCTGTTGGAGGTGGACGAATTCAGTTAGCGGTACGGGCAGCCTCTCGTCAAACCTGATCATCCTCCTCTGACAACAATGATGCGAAAATTCCATGAATGGTACATGAAAACCTGCAGCGAGTCTGGGAGGGATACTTTGACGCTGAGAATTAAAGAGGAGCACGACATCGTTGGAATGGATCAGTTGTCTGTTGAATTTGACGAGTTATTCCAATTATACAATCAAAAGGCCCTCGACAAAACAGTCTTGACTTGCTACTGTCTGTAAGTACTACTTCTGTAATTAAGTCTCTATATATAGCTCAGCTCTTTCATTGCATGTATATATAATTATCCTCACTATATTATGCAGATTGAAGATCGTCGAATGCAGAAAAGCACAAATCTATGACATTGGGTTCATTAACCCAAATATCATACATGAGTTTACGGTTAAAAACAATGTCACACAAACCGAAGACAACTTGCTACAATCGTTGCTTAAAAATCAAAACAAAGAGACAATACTCTTTCCTTACAACTTCAAGTGAGTGTTACTGTCTTGTGCATATTCGGTTTCCCTTATTACTCGAGGTTATAGTAATGTAATTGATGAGTTGTGCATGCGTGCGCAGGTTCCACTTTATTCTGCTAGAGATTAAGCTTGAGCGGGGAGTAGTAATCGTCTTAGACTCGAAACGAAAAGATCCCCAGGAATATGCGGACATGACTGAAATGCTCCAGAAGTAAGTTCAATCGATCATTATCGCATCATATCGGCAACTTTGTTCATTTCCTGATATCAAGTAATTATTTTGTTTGTCTGGCAGGGTTTAGAAAGAGTTCACCGCAATTGTTCCAGCACTGCCGAGGGAGCTGCCATTTACACACCCGAAAGTAAGTACTACTAGCTAGTTCCGCGCATCTTCCATTGATTCTAGTTTCATCAATACCATTTATCATGCTTGATTATCAATTTGATTGAACTCTATTTCTCGTAAAGTGCTTGTGGCAGGAAACCGGGAATGATTTTTGTGGATACTACGTTTGCGAGTTCATCTACAACGCGACGACCCCTAAGCGGGGCTACTCTGAAAAACAATTTCAAGTGCGTAAGCAATAATATTCACAATTTTATTTTATTACCATGATTTGTGTTGAGTTTCATTCATATATTTGTATTGACCCCCTTCTTCAAATTAGATGTGGCAGATGTGGGATGAACTCCTACCACATGATCGCATACGCGCAATTCAAGAGGAATTGGCGGGATTCTTTCTTGACCACGTCATAAATAAAGACGGAGAATACCATCTGGAATTTGACATTAGATGTTAGGGATTGCAAGAGATCTTATATTGTATATATGTAGTAGCGTCGGATAGATATACGAAAACTTGTTGTTCGACCAATCTCTCGGAGAAAGAGAGGTCGATCACTTCTCTCTGTATATGTTCATGACGATCTTGTGTACTTAATGGTTCCTTCATTTGCTTACTAGCTGGCGTGTCGAGTTCTCTCTATAGTAGCTAGTGTCGACCAAGCACGGAGAAAGAGAGGACACTTCTCTCTATTAGCTAGCTAACACAATATGAAACTCCTAAATTAACCCTACAAAACCCCCTAACCCCCCCCCTTTCAAAGAAAAAAAAACCCCAGCTCCTGCCAGATCGAAGAGAGTGGATTTTCAGCTCCCGGGTGCCTAGGCACCCTCTGTGAATAGTACAATCAAAACAAATAGAAATAAAAATCGAAAAATTCTGAAACTTTCCAGCATCAAAGATGACCAATGTTTCTAGGTGCTTGCAAGTTTTCATGCCAAAAAAACATTCGAGGAGCTGTACACACAAAAAACATTTCAGTGATTCAAGTTTTGATCACTTTTAGCACTGAAATCTGAAACTTGTTTGTACACATTTCTCTACATGATATTTTGACATGAAAACTTGCAAGAACCTATAAAGTTTGACCACCTTTGATGCTGCAAAGTTTCAGATTTTTTTTAAATGTTTTCCTATTTTTTTTGATTTTACTGTTCATAGAGGGTGCCTAGGCACCCGGGTGCTGTTACACCTTTCTCTAGATCGAATCATTTCGTGAGAGCTGAAGCTGGGAAGATAGGATCATCCTACCGACCATGAAGTGGTCTTCTTCTTCTCCGTCCGCACTCGCACGCGCCGTGGCAATCCTCCTGGTGATCGCGTGCTGCTGCTCCCTGCTACCGCGCCCATGCTCTGCCGTTTGCAAAGGTACGAAACTATGTGTCATTTCTATTTTTTTTGGAAAAGGTACGCGTCATTTCTTGTTCTTACATATTTTTGAAGTGGATGCCCATTTTGACATATAATTTGTTGCGATGGCATCAGGGCATGCATTTGGTCAGGGGGGCAGGAAGGGCCAATGGGGACCGGGAAACCAATGGCCAGTGGGCTGGGGAGGAGGAAACCATTATGGTCAGGGAGGTGGTCAGCGGCAATGAGGAGGTAGAAATTTGGGTGAGGGGGATGGGGGGGGGGGGGGCGGATCGGCGAGCACAAGGAATACAGGGGGCAGCTGGCGGAAACCATGTAGGCCGGTTACCTCCGCCGCCACGGGGCAAGATGCCGAGGAACCACAGGTGATGTGACGGCTGCTGCCATGCATGGCCTTGATCTGGCGCCATCGAGTGTTACTGGAAGCTGATTGCTGCTGGGCTTCCGGGAGGTGGCTTGGGAATGATACTTCTATTTTTTTTTTGAACAATGGAATGATACTTCTATCACTAGAGCAAGTGTCGTTTTGATTGTAATTTGCGCTGTGATCCCCAACTTTTTTAAACATTTGTATCTTTGGCTGGTCGGTTTTGGCCTCATAGTGTGTGTTCAAGAGCGACATTCACAGTGGGTTTCTTACTAGTGCTCCAACTCGCAACACCTCTTTAATATTTTTACGGGTTACAACGGGTTACTAAAGTGTACGGGTTTGGTGACCGTTCTCAAGGGTTGCTATTTGTACGGGTTCGATGACCGTCTTCAATGGTCCTTTAATAAAATATAAGAGCGTACAGAGGGAGTACTACATAATTATAGTCCCAGTTTACAAGGCTGTAGTGCCCAGCTGATCGGCGTAGCACTTGCATGTCAAGCACCTGAAATACTGCAGCATCTAGCACTGGCAGCTTATAGCGGAGGCGGAGTGGCGAACTAGTATCCCTCTGGTCCTTTTTAGTCTGCATATTAGCTTTGTTTGAAGTCAAAGTATCTCTACTTTGATCAAATTTATAAAAAAATTATCAACATTCACAATGTTAAATCAATACTGTTAGATTCATAACGAAATGTAGTTTCATGGAATGTATATTTGGTATTACAGATGTTGATATTTTTCAATATATATTTCGTTAAACTTTGTGAAGTTTGACTTGACACAAATCTAATATGCGAACTAAAAAGGACAGGAGGGAGAAGTATATTTTTCACTGTACCACGTACGTTTTTCTGGCTATGCATCATATGCCTCGATCGCCCACAATGAATGTGTACGTACAAATTCCACGTTACTTACACTTACCAATTACCAGCAGTTTTGATTTGCTTGACTGGTTGAAGGCTGCAACTATGATTGAGATGCACTCACAACAAAGATTTTGCGGATTTGCTATTTCTTAGATGCCTGGAATTCCTTTTCGCGCCAGTCACTGGTGGATCGCGGGAGGTTTTCATGGGTGGTGCCAAGCTTAGATGGATGGCGGAGCCGGTAGCCAGCAAGGGTGAGGTTGAGGGGAGGGCGGGGCGGCGAGGCGGTGCGTATTTTATATGTCTATGGGATGCCGCAGTACAAATGTTCATTTTATATGTCTATGGGATGATTTTGATTCCAAACAAAGTGGTTGTACAATGGCTGGAGTGCGGCTATGTGCTTCTGTACTGCGGCTGTAACACTACTGCCGCCAGCTGTCAAATGTTTTTACATCATCTGTTGGAGTAGTAGTTTTACATCATCTGTTGGAGTGGTGTTTTTTGATGATATAAAAAGCACTTTTTGATCTAAATTATAGATATAGCACTTTGCATCTCCATTTATACACCATCTGTTGGAGATGCTCTTATAAACATGCAAGCGGGGAGCGTTTCTACAGTTTGGATGCATGTTAACAGTGGGATTTATTATATTGTCAACAAAAAACAAAAAACTGTCAATATAGTTAAGTTGATTCCACTTGTCTTTGTCATATTTTAGTATATGGCATGAATTCATAGAAAGACTATGTTTTTACCAATGTCATAGTTGTAAACGTCTTAGGTCAAACTATAATATCCGATATGAAGTAAATGCTATTGTTTTTTTGAAGTTGTTGATACATGAATCAGGCCATAAAACATAGGCCCACCACATAATATGTTAGGAATGCGTACACCATGATGAGATTTAGTCACATTCTCAGTTGTTAACATGCAAGTTCAATAAGAAGTCTTAACCTCTAGAGTCCAGAATAAACTGGTTCTAGATTTTGTATGGTGCCATATGTTTTGTTCATGTCATTTCCATGCATTTTAATATGTGATGTTAACAAAAGAAGTCTAATAAGCTGCTTACTTGTCATTAGAGTATATTCGGAAATTCTTTCCGAAATGCGACATGTAAACATAAATGCAATGGAAGACATTAAAGACTCATTTTCGCATTAAGAATAGTTTTGCAAATAATATACTAAGTTTAAGCCTAGTGTAGTATATCATGGTCTCGGTTTACTTTCTGTTTTTGAAAAGATTATATAATATAAGCCGAGCTTTATGTGGGCCACACTCGTCTTATAGGCTACACTGTCACCTCCGCGATGGCCACGTGGCAAGAAACTTTGCCAAGATAGGTTTGTAAGCCAAACTGTTTTTGTGGTATATGCCGTGCATTTTCTGAAAGCCGAGTATTTTTTTTATTCCGCTCAGCTTATAATCATCTTACCGAGGACACTTTTTTTGCCATTTCTTCTTTTGATACTCGGCTTACATGCTTATAAGTCTGAGTACACATAAATTTATGCTCGGCTTACTTCCAGATATATCCCCCCACACACAAAATTGCTTTCAGGCTGAGAAATTATGGTCGAGCAGCCAAATAAGGGCATGGCCAACGGCCACGCTGGACTGCTGCCCCAACTGCCACATCAGCCTAGATTCCCCAGCTGAAGAAAGAGATATTGCCTGCAGGCTGAGAGGGGATCAGAGGAAGCAGCCTCTTCGGTGAGAAAAGCAGCTACCAAGGGAAAAAGAAAGCAGAAAGAGGATATGGGATGGGAAAAAATAGAGAAAGAGGGCAAAGTACTGACATATGTTGAAGGTGGGTCCAGCAAAGGGGAAAATATTCTTGTTGCTTCCATTGTGCAAATACAATGGCCTCATTTGCTTTATCTAAGGGCATGGCCAACGGGCCACGCTGGACGGGTGCTCTAGGCGCCACATGCACATCGTCCTGCCAAACGCCACCTTCATCGAACGTGCTGCTTGAAGAGGGAAACAGACTCCTGCAGAAGAACTCGCCTCCTCCTTGACAAAAGCTACGAGGCAGTCACTCGGGCGACGTAGTGTGAGCTTCTTCGCTCTGCTCGATTCAGGACAACAGCTTGGTGATATTGTTTAAGTGTTGTGGTCTTGCATGTGTGGAAAAGTGTGGTGTGAGCTTCATCAGATGATGGTGTAAGATAATGACATCAAGAAACACTAGTAGAAAACAGGGCTTTGGTCCAGGCCTGAAATCCCATTAATCCCGGTTCACTCACGAACCGGGACCCATGGGGGCATCGGTCCCGGTTCGTGAGGCCAGGGCGCCGGCCGGGCCTCGTGGGTCATTGGTCCCGGTTCGTCTAAACCCCTTTGGTCCCGGTTCCAGACACGAACCGGGACCAATGGGCCTCGCTCCTGGCCCACAACCATTGGTCCCGGTTTGTGGCTGGAACCGGGACCAAATGGTGTCCTTTAGTCCCGGTTCCAGCCACAAACCGGGACCAATGGTTGGCCTATATATACCCCCTGCCCGCGAGCAGAGCAGTGCACTGCTCTGTTTTTTTGGCCGGCCGTGGGAGAGCTTTTGTGGTCCTCTAGCTCACCTCCTATGCACATGAGGTGTTCGATGAAATGCCCGAGCCACACTTAAGCTTTCTCCTCTCGAAGCTCCTTGTCCAAGCTCCATTTTCCTCAAGATTTGTCTAGGTTTGGCGGTCCGTCCTGGAGACTTGGAGTGAACAACTTTTAATTGTCTAGGTTTGGCGGTCCGTCCTGGAGACTTGTTGCTTCCATTGTGCAAATACAATGGCCTCATTTCCTTTATCTAAGGGCATGGCCAACGGGCCACACTGGACGGGCGCTCTAGGCGCCACATCGTCCTGCCAAACGCCACCTTCATCGAACGTCCTGCTTGAAGAAGGAAACGGACTCCTGCAGAAGAACTCGCCTCCTCCTTGACAGTCACTCGGGCAACGTAGTGTGAGCTTCTTTGGTCTGCTCGATTCAGGACCACAGCTTGGTGATATTGTTTAAGTGTAGTGGTTTTGCATGTGTGGAAAAGTGTGGTGTGAGCTACATCAGATGATGGTGTAAGATAATGACATCAAGAAAGTAGACTCCATTGGATGATTATGGAACACACCATAGCTTCATTTAAATTTATCTAGGTGGAAGAGGTGAGGCATACGCGGGTGATGCCACATAGTTGATGCCCCAAGTGGAGTCATGGAGCATCTATGAGGTGTTGCCTCCATAGGTCATGCGCCAATGCCGTGTGTACTTCCAACATCTGGTTTTCCTTCGGTTTCGTGCTGCCAAACCGTGTCCCGAGGGCTGCCGCACGCTGCAAGACTGGGATAGTTGACTCCCAAGCTATACAAAAGATGTACTCACGTTGTTCTCAAGCTGAATTTTCCAAGCTGCCCCGTGTGACCAAGGGGAGAATTTGACCATTCACTAGAGGATGAAGTTTGCACGTTAGAGTAACTCTGCTGGATTAGTACTCGTTGTTGGACGGAAATAGGTAGTACTCTACTTGTTGTCTCGTGGAAATTGCACAGTGGCGTGAGAGATTAGCCAGCCGTATCATTCCAAAGCTACGCTACAGCTGGTACACGTACGTAATACCTATTAGCTCTCATTTTCATTGACCTCTCGGTCGTCGTTTCCACGCCGGCCGCCTGCTTGGTCTCTCCGGAGCATGTAGGAGACGGAGGCTACATGTCTATATATACACATACAAGCATGCGTCCACATGCAGTCGAGAGACAGATAGATCGAGAAGTAAATATCACAATATGTTGAAGCCAGCTGCATCGTCTTCCTCGTTCGCCCGTTGGTGGGTGGTCGTTGCCGCTGCACTGATCGTGTGTGCGGCGCACCTGGAGCTTGTCCAAGGAGGTAATTGAGGAGGCGACACAATCAACATTTTTTCCACGAAACTATGTTGTGAATTGTGATCGATCGATGTGCCAACCGGAGAATATCTATATGTATGTGTCTGCAGGTGGAATGCAAGGGCAGGCACCTCCAGCTCCCAGAGCGGGCGCCAGTCCCGGAACGCGCTGCTGTCGCCGACGCCTCCTTCAGCACCAACGACCAACCGCCATTGCTAACATCCCCACCGTGTCATCCCGCTGCAGCATCGTCAGGCGTAGTTCCTCCTCATGGGGCAAGAGTTAATTAGTGTCCACCAAGTTGATGTGGGGGGAGACTAGTATATACTTTCAACTGCAAAAATAGAAAAAATGTCTGTACTCATAACTACATAATTCTGTGAAATAATGAATGGCACAGATTAGACCGGAGGGATCTGTACTTATAACTACATAATTCTGTGCAAAAATTGTCCATTTGCTTCGCACTAATTTGCGTCAGCT
Source organism: Elymus sibiricus (assembly GCA_039707655.1). NCBI lineage: Eukaryota > Viridiplantae > Streptophyta > Magnoliopsida > Poales > Poaceae > Elymus > Elymus sibiricus. The sequence goes on from CM077667.1 coordinate 23,829,315, forward strand.
CCTTACCCTTCAATCAACACATCTCCCCATTGTTCTCCCGTTACCAATCGCTCGTCGACAATGGCAAAACTAGGAAACTGTTTATCGATGGGGTCAAATAAGTGGCGTTCATGAACCCGCCACTGGTAATCCGGCCTTTTTTTTTTTTAAATATTCGACTAATGGATGCAAAGTGTAACCCACCACTAGAATTTACGTACCAATAGTACGCACTTACTATCACCCGCGCCACTGCTAATCTAGGCCTAGGTTAGCCATGGGCCAAAACTATCTATGGCAGGTGACCGCCATTGTAAACAATGGCAGGCTGTTTATAAACGCCCCACACCAGTAATATGATGACCTACCAGTGCCATGACAGCCGTGTGCCAAGCCATACCAGCAGCAGGTACTTAGGGTTGCTCATCACCGCTAAAATATTTAGGTATTTTGGTATTCTGGGTATATTTTTTATTTTAGTTTGTTATTTTTTTGAGATGGTGTTATATTAAAAATGGTTTACACCATAGGTTTAATTATTTATTGTATTTTAGACATACTTCGTTATTTTTTTATTTAATTCAATATAATTATAGTTTAATTGTAAGTATATTTAAAAACTCAAAGATTGAAAGAAACATCCTACATTAGATAGTTATTATATATTTATAAGGCCTTATGAAACAAAATTTTAGTACTTTGAAATATTTATATTTCAAAATTCAAACACACAAACAACAGTCCCAGACACCTAAGCACATGTATATGAGTGATCAAACATCATTCCGGCCAGCTGGGATAACTGCAGTACTAATCCTATACGTATGTAGGATTGCCGTCAAGCGTGACAGGGAACAGTAGATGATCGTCAGCACTGCCACCACCAATGCGAGGGAAGAAGAATGCCATTATCATGTACCCCCTTCGTTCACAAACGTAATATATTTTGGATCTTCTAATATGGACTATATACTGATTGAAATGAGTAAACAAACACATGGAAATGCGTCTACATATATACATTTGAAGTAGGAAAATGTTGAAACATATCATAATTTGGACCGAGGGAGTGGTCAGCAGCTTTCGACTACGTACATTAATTGTCCTCTCCTCCTCCTGCATTCGTGTAGATATGCATGCTCTCGTTCATGGTCAAAGTACTCCCGCCTCGGTCAGCAGGACACCTTGGAAAATTCAGCAAGAGAACAACGTGAGTGGCCTCTTAGTCATGAAAGAATCTTCCTCTTCCGATCTTTTTAGAGACCAGACAAGTCGAGCGTCCCAATCAGCCAGTCATCAAGAGCTTATAACAAGCATAAAGGAGCTCTCTCCACATCATGAAGAGGTCTTTAGATATATGGGCTTGTTGGAGCATGTTCATCACTTTTGAATCAATAACTAATTTCATAAAATTCTTAAGTCAAGAATTATATAAAGCGGACCATAGTCGCTTCCCAAGCCTCTAAATTGCATGAACATATACATAACCTCATAGAAGAATCCAAGGAGATCAATCAACGAGGAGCTACTTTTCTGTAGAAGTGTTAGTAAATTGATGAGCACCACAAGGACAATGGGGATAAAGGATGGAAAGGCCATCGCCGAACAAATTTTACTGGTCATGGTAAATTTATAGAGAAAATTATTGCTCAGCTTGATGATCCACCACTCCACAACAGGGCTATTCTGACGGTTCAGAACCCCAATCGCACACCGTTTCCGAACCTTGAGCTCCGATGGGTTGGTAATTGGAGGTGCCATCACACACGCTTCCAAAACCTGTATACAATAGAACAGGGCATCGCACACTGTCAGAACACAAAAACTATCTAGAATAGGGTGCGTCCATCACACATGGTTATGTAAATTATATGTATGGACGACCATATTACAGTTTGGCTAAAAACATGTTACAACTTGGCTTGAGCAATATATCATATTCACCTTCACCACGCTCCATTAGTTCTGTGCACTCTATTGAACATCTCCAATATGAAATTGATGGGTGTTATTTTTATGCTGATCACATCTGAGTTTAAACCAGTTTATTTATTTATGTCATAAAAATCAAGATATTCTCTTCGATATTAGTACTAATGATTAATGCATCCAAAGGATTCCAAAATCCTCTATATATTTTGTTTCCATGGGAAAATGGGCTATACAAGGACTAAATTAAGCAAATAAATGGAAAAGAGTAAAGTGGAGATGATAGAGGCCAAGTGGGAGGCGCATCAGATCAACCAGAATGCAAGAGGGCCTCTGGTACGAGCGTGCCTAGGGCACTGTCTCGTCAAATCCAAGAACTATTATTAAAGGGCCAACGTCAGAATTAGATCAGAGCATCGCCAAAAACTCCATCTTCTTCACGAGGATCCATTCACAAACCCTAGCTGCCACCATTTCCATCTCATATGCATAGCCACCACCATCACCATCACCACAACAAACCACCTCCAAGTTAGTCATGCTTGTAATCGGGTATCGCATTCGGCAACCACTATAAGACATATTATCAATAAAGCATTCGTCTTGATGTGTTCTTCAATGATTTTTTCTTTCGACCCGATCATTATGTGAGAGTAATTTTGTAAGGTCATGGGTTGAGGCATAGCGTTGGATTTATTGGAGGGATCGATGTACAGACTTTGAACTAACGTCTTGTATGTGTCTCTTGCCCCGCTCTTGTTCTTTGACCTTGTAGGTACACAGGCTCATGGAGTTCGATCCACGAGGAGGCTATTGGCAAGGAGACCGTGAAGCGCTATTTTGAACACCGGTGATAGAAAGGTTCAACACGGTACCATGAATCTTCTTTCTGGGGATACAAAAGGTGTAGTCATTAAACGTCCAATATTTTTGTCCGATTCCATCTTAATTATCGAGGCAACCCCGCGCGATAGATAGGTCCGTTGGTTGGACAACTGACTTTTGATGCAGGGCATGTTCCGATCAAGGTGTAATTTGTATACATCCCTCACTTTGATACGTTGCAAGCACATCTTGACGGGTGTTTTCCAGGGGAGTTTTCTTTTGCGAGGATAACTTCTAATCTATTCATCAACTATCAAGGTAGTACAAAGAACACCAGAAGTAAAAATAAACCTAGGTTCGTAGACCACCTAGCGACGACTACCATTAACAAGTATATGGCTATAAGAATCAAGTCCTCATATCCATGTCGTTTTTATTATAAGTGTCATAGCAACGAAGTTGATTATGATCTGGTCTAAACACTAAAATTTAATACTCTTCCAAAAATTTGATAGAAACCCATGTAATAAGTGCACATCCTTTCATAGGTTCGATAACTGAGGGTCAACTTTGGGTCAAAGGAAAGAATTCTTTCCTGTATCCGTTATCGGATCACTAAGAGGTACTGGTCTTCGGTGGATTTGCTTGGATCCAGTTTTTGTTCGTTTTGGTTCATGTTTCTACAAGTTGGATCATTTCGCTCTATACTTCTGTTCATCCGGGACCGTTGTTGTTCTGGTGCATTGGTCATGTGGGGCCTTAGCATGACGACTGTCTACTACAACAGGTTTGGCCTGGCTTTGGTAGGGAGACGTGATAATGGCGGTGCGCCTTCATCTTGCTTCAACGCTTGTAGTCGCCGCTAGGTGGTGTATATTTTGACTATTTTTGTGTTCTTTGTACTGCCATAGCATGATGAATAATTCCTCCATTTCTAAATATAAGTCTTTTTAGAGGATTCACTACGGACTACATACGAATGTATATAGACATATTTTAGAGTGTACATTCACTCATTTTGCTTTGTACTTTGTACGTAGTCCGTAGTGGAATCTCTAAAAAGACTTATATTTAGAAATGGAGAGAGTAGATCTTAAGTTTCCTTGTAACAAAAGATTTGCAAAGTCTCAATTGCACATAGTTGACACGTCAATATCGGTAGGAATATTGCATGGAAAGGATAAGAGGGTTGACTGTGTTGTGTTAGAAGATATTATTTGATTCTTTTGTAATCTCAACCGACTCCTATCTCTATTCCCTCTCCGGTATCTCTCCTGTTCTCTTCTCTCGTGTACGCTGTTGTATCCTAGCGACCGGCAAGGTCTTATACGCCAAGGCAAGGGGTTTTCCTTCCATACATAAATACAGAACACGCGGCTCCCATCAGGGAGTAGGAACGCTTCCGATCTTATATGGTATCAGAGCCAACCTCTTCCTATCGATCTAGCTACAGAAATCTATCGCTAGAAACCCATCAACAGAAACCATCGCCATGGCTTCCCCGTCAGCGCAGGTCATCCTCAACCTTGGAACTCCACCATCGGAGAAGCTGATGAAGGGAAACTACCTTCTTTGGAAGGCACAGGTGATGCCGGCCCTGCGAGGTGCGCAGGTCACTGGCCTCCTCGATGGAACGGACGCAGCGCCCCCAAGAACGGTGGAGCAGCAGCAGTCTGACAAGACCACAGTCATAGTGCCAAATCCTCTCTATGGACCGTGGCTATCAAAGGATCAGCAGGTCCTAAGTTACCTGCTGAATTCACTCTCCAAGGAGATACTCTCTCAAGTCATTGGTAAGGAAAATACCTATGATTTATGGACTGCAATCACTACAATTTTTGCATCGCAGTCCCAGTCCAGAATCACAAACCTTGGCATCGCCATCACCACCACGAAGAAGGGCACCATGTCTAGCAGCACCTACATCGCCAAGATGAAGAACCTGGGGGACGAGCTTGCAGCAGCAGGTCGCCCGGTTACCGATCCCGAGATGGTGGACTATGTACTTGCGGGCCTCGATCGCGACTACGATGCAGTTGTGGCGGACATTGGTGCTGTCAAAACATCCATCACGGTGGATGAACTCTTTGCCCAGATCTCTGCCTTTGATCAAAGGGTAGAGATGCTTGGTGGTGGTGCAGATGGGGGATTCAACTCCTCTGCGAATGCGGCATACAGGGGGCGCGGTCAGTACAAAAACCGTGGCCGTGGGCGCGGCCACAGAGGGTGTGGGCGTGGGAGACGTCCACCTTCTCCCTCTTCTGGCAAAGGTGGCAGAAGCATTCGAGGTCGCCCACAACAGCAGCAGCAACATCAACAATCAACTCGGGACTATCCTGAGTGTCAGATCTGTTACAAGTACCATGCAGGAGTTGCTCGTGCATGTTGGGATCGCTATGAGGAAGATGGCTATGAGGAGAAGGAGGCAAATGCGGTCACCAACGGGTATGGCATCGACACCAACTGGTATGCTGACACAGGAGCTACAAATCACATCACGGGTGAACTTGACAAGTTGACAATTAGGGCAAATACCACGGACCAGATCAAGTTCACACAACAAGCGGTTCTGGTATGCGAATTACTCATGTTGGTCATTCAATTGTCAAAACCCCCATGAAAAATTTGCATCTAAATCAAATTCTACATGTGCCTGAAACTTCAAAAAATCTTGTCTCAGTTCATAGATTTACTCTTGATAATCGTGTTCTCATTGAGTTTTATCCTTACTTCTTTTTGGTTAAGGACTTGGACACGAGGAGAATACTTATTAGAGGCAAGTGCGTGGGAGGTCTTTACCCAGTCATATCTTCATCATCATCGCCAAATAAACAAGCTTTTGTCGTCACCAAGCCATCTTCTACAAGGTGGCATAGCAGATTAGGTCATGCATCATTAGTTATTGTTAAACGTGTTCTTAGTCAAAATAAGCTTCCCTATGAATCTAGCATTGAGTCAGTTTGTGATCCATGTCAGCAAGCTAAGAGTCATCAGCTACCATATCCTATCTCTACCAGTATTTCTACTGCACCCTTACAACTTGTATTCTCAGATGTTTGGGGGCCAGCTCCTGTTTCAGTTGGTAGACATTTATATTATGTAAGCTTTATCGATGATTACAACTAGTTTACTTGGATCTATCTTCTTTAGAAAAGATCTGAAGTGTTTCAAGTTTACAAGAATTTCCAAAATCTTGCTGAACGCCAACTAAACACTAAGTACATTGCCATGCAAACTGACTGGGGTGGTGAATACAAGAAACTCAATTCTTTCTTTCAGCAACTTGGTATTTCACATCATGTTTCATGTCCACATGCTCATCAACAGAATGGTTCTGCGGAAAGAAAACATCATCATGTTGTTGAGGTAGGACTAGCACTTCTAGCAAATGCATCCATGCCACTGAAATTCTGGGATGAAGCTTTTTTGACTGCCACCTATCTCATAAACTTGCTCCCTAGTAAAGTCATCAAGTTTGAAACTCCTATTACACGAATCTATGGCATTACTCCTGATTACAAATCGCTTCGTGTGTTTGGTTGTGCATGTTGGCCCAACCTTAGACCATACAATGCACGTAAACTTGCGTTTCGCTCAAAGCAATGTGCTTTTCTTGGTTATAGCCCAATTCACAAAGGAGTCAAGTGTCTAGATATCTCCACTGGTAGGGTCTATATATCTCGTGATGTTGTATTCGATGAGTCCATTTTTCCTTTTGCATCTCTTCATCCAAACGCCGGAGCTCTTCTTAAAAAGGAAATTCTTCTTCTTCCATTTAACCTTCGCAATTTTGATCATGGGGGCGATAATTTTACTGACCAAAATGATGATTCTATGAGTATTCGTACTGTGTCTACACCTGTGCAGGTTCATGAAGGATACACAGAACAAAACGGCGTAGAAAATGATGAAGCAAATGATCAATTTCCTGCTGAAAACGGTGCTATATTTGATGTGGCCGAAGAAGACGAGCTGGGCGTGGAGCACGAGGAGGATCCACTGCCGCCTGGAACTCCTGTGCGTCAGTCCTCGGATCGCGCGTCCTGCCAGGGGACCAGAAACCCGCGTGCGCGTCCCACGCGCGGGCCAGCGGTAAGGACAGGCTCAGGATCTTCAATGCCCAAGCATGTGCAGGAGACAGCATCAACCAGCTCAGGATCTTCTGTGCGTTATGAGTCAGGGAACAGTACAGCTTCGAACACACAAGGAGCTACTTCATTTGAATCCGGATCTCCTATGCACAGTGGATCAGATCTTTCTCCAGGATTATCTGCGGTCTCAGTTCCTGTAGTATCTCCTGTACAACAGCCAGCAGCAATCTCACGTGTCATGACTTGACTGCAGAAAGGTATAAGTAATCCAAAAGTTCGAACTGATGGTACTATACCATATGGTATGTTGTGTATTACAGGAGAACCAACTAACCTAGCTGATGCACTTGGAGACTCAAGGTGGAAAAAGGCAATGGATGAAGAGTATGCTGCACTGATGAGAAACAAAACATGGCATCTTGTACCAAATCAGAGAGGTAAAAATATCATTGACTGTAAGTGGGTCTATAGAATCAAGAAAAGGGCAGATGGTTCTATTGATAGATACAAAGCACGATTAGTTACAAAAGGTTTTATACAACCTGGGTATGAAAATAATAAAACACCTCATTATGTGTGCAAGCTTGACAAAGCTCTTTATGGTCTGAAACAAGCACCAAGAGCATGGTATTCAAGACTGAGCTCTCAGTTGAGGCATCTTGGTTTTATTGCATCTAAGGCTGATACATCACTCTTCATCTATAACAAGGCAACCACAGTTATATTTGTGTTAATATATGTTGATGATATCATAGTTGCAAGTTCTTCACAGAATGCCACTAATGCAATTCTGCATGATTTAAGTTCAGAATTTGCTCTCAAGGATCTAGGTGATCTACACTTCTTCCTAGGCATTGAAGTTAAGAAGATTCAAGATGGCATAGTACTGAATCAGGAAAAATATGGCACTGAACTTCTAACTCGTATGGGGATGAAGGATTGTAAGCCTTCACCTACACCATTATCTTCTTCAGAGAAACTTTCAGCATTTGAAGGTGAGCCACTAAAGGAAGAAGAAATCACTAGATACAGGAGTGCTGTAGGAGCTTTGCAGTACTTAACATTGACAAGGCCAGACATATCCTTTGCTGTTAACAAGGTTTGTCAGTATCTGCATGCACCCACTATTTTTGTAGACATCTTACGGTGTATTTATTTATGGTCAGGCAAAAGGGAAATGCTGGCAAGCTGCTCATCTGGTTCATCCTAAATCTGGTACGGCTGATCTTTTGTGGAAATATATGGCTGTAAATGCACACTAGGAAACTGGTCAAATTATATTTCATGTTCGTGTGATGGTTTTTAATACTTCACATAATTCTAGAGAGTCAAGAACATGAATGGGTAAGTAGCAGAAAGTAAGCCACACTAGAACATTAAATTCTGAAGACAACAAGGAAGTAACTTATCATGAGAATTTTGTTAAGTTTTGAGGTAAGTTGCATTACAGAAATTAAACGGTAACCCCTTTTCCTTGAGCGGGTTGTCTTGGTATTTCGATTAACAAATCAATAATTGGCCATGTTATTGGCCACATTATCCCCCAAACAAGAATCATAGCACTTTGTTGATTTAGCACAGCTGGGGATATTTAGTTAATCCCGTTTGAGTGCAGTGTATTGTTTTTCCTTGGGCTTTTCATGTAAGTGTCTGCAAAGCAATAAAGGACTTCACAGGGATGGTAGTCCCTGCAAACTTACAATCTTTGATACTCCCTGTTTCCAGATATAGAAGATAGGAGCGACACAGATGAAGATGAAGATGAAGAAGCTCTGGGATCTTCATCAACCATCAAAACACCTTCATCGGACATAAACATTGCATGTAAGCTAAGCAATCAGAGGAACACAATTCCGACGTCTGCGGAGAAAGCAGAGCCGACACACAAATCATCGGACCCCAGTCGACGGGGTACCCGCAGTTCCAGTAGGCGACAAATCTCTCCATCGGAGCCTGCCACCGTCGAACCGAATGGAAGCGGTTCCTGCCGGTACCCCTTTCGGGCCCGGAAGAACGCAGCAGAACCGCAGAGATAAGCTGGTAATGGTGCGCACGGCCACTATGTGATATACTTATATACCTGATATACCACATCACCCGTAGATACATACGCCGACAAATGGCCGATCGCTGTCTTTGCGGAACGGCCACATAGACATCGTAGGGAGACTTTTCGTGACATTTTTTTATGTGAGTATCTGGGCCATGATCCATTGACTGGCTGTTAATTAATTGGTATAAGTTGCAAACTTAAGGCTGGTTGTTACTTGGACTTGTGTTGTCTCGTGTGGTTCTGAACCTCTGGGTCCTAATCAGAGTGAACAAAGGCTAAAATAAAGCCCATGATGAAAAATAAAAATGAAATACATGTCCTGTTTTTTAAAAATAAAACTGAACACAAGTTAAATGAGTTATTAAATGAGTAAATAGTAGAGCATCACTACTCTTTTGACCCACGCTGGACCATGAGGTGTTGGAGCTACAAAATTTGGAATTAATAGATCATCAAAATTGACATGCATACGGTCAATTATTATTTTGGCATACGATCAGTGGCACTACAGACATTCCAATCCAACATCAACGGCTATGATTGTCTGAAACTGGCAAGCCGAGCTTCAACGGCAAACACAAGTCTTTTACCAAGTAGTTCAATTATTTTGCAAAGAAAATACAAATTTGAAAAGAATTCTTAAAAATATCGAAAATAAGCACAAATTTGACAAAAAGGTTCATGGAATTGGAAAAAGTTTGAAGAATTGAAAAAGGTTCGTGAACTTGAAAAATGTTCATGAATTTCAAAAAAACCATTGATTTTAAAAAATGTTCAACGAATTTGAAACAATTCATTGATTTTGAAAAAAAGTTCATAGATTGCCAAAAAAGGTCATATTTTTTTTAAAGTTCAAATATTTTTTTAAAAGTTCGTCATTTTTTTCTAAAAAATCTCATACTTTGAAAAGTCATCGAGTTTGAAAAAAGTTCACAAAACATGAAAAAGTTCATCCATTCTGCTTCATCAATTTTGAAAAAAGTTCACAGATCTAAAAAAAGGTCACCAATTTTGAAAAAAACGTGCGTTTTGAAAATGAAAAACAAAAACTAAAGAAAATAAAAGGAAAAAGATAAAGAAAATAAATAACTAAAAATAACAAAAAATAAAATGACGAACTAACCCAGATAAATTTTTACAAAACTTGGTGCAGAAAACCTAGAAAAAATCCAACCAGAATATTCCAGAAACTTCCGAAAAACGGGCTGGGAAGCTTCCAGAAACCGGGCTCGGAGTCATAGATGTGCCAGCCCGTTTGAATCGAGGGTGTGCGCCCGTTTGTGAAACCTAGTAAAATCGACGCTTAACGCGCTGTATAGGAAGTGCCGACCATGCATGCATGTCTCCGTACTCATGCATGCACTGGCGGAGCTAGAATCAAAGTCCTAGGCGGGCCAAGCTAAAGGCTGCCAAAATTTTCTTGCAAACATTGCCTAGATTTACCCTTGTGCCTACTCGTTTTGCAGCAAAGCTGGGCGGGCCACGGCCCGGTTTTGCTTGCACGTAGCTCCGCCACTGCATGCATGCATATATTTTTTAAGTGGTCTTGCATGGATATTCCGGTATGTGATTGTATCCGGTTTTCTCTCCCTGTGTGGGGGCAAGCTTTTTTCTCTCGCGTTAGTTTTTTTAGTCAGATTTCCTTTTTCTTTTTTATGTGCACTTTTGAATGGTGGGTGTGAGTAAATGTATTAATGCAATACTATGTGTGTAAATTATATTAGAGTGCATACATTTCATTATATTATGTCCATTCTTCCATATTATAAAAAACGCATTTTTTGTACAAATTATGTGTAAGTTTTTATTTTCTTTCTTCTTTAAGGATAATACCAATACCAGTAACTAATTCATTCTTAGAAAACATGTTTTTATTTTTATTTTTTATGTAAGTATGCATGTAAGTTGTACCAATATTTGTGTAAATTATACTAGAGTGTAAAAATTGCATTATTATATTCTTCACATAATACAAAATGTGTAATTTTAAAGCAAAGTTTTGTGCAACTTTTATTTATTAATTTTTCATCAACTTTCATCTTTAAGGGTAAAACCAGTGCCACTAATTCATTTTCCCTTAGAGAACTTCATTTTTTGGTTGTGTTTTACAATTTATTATTTTGTTTTCTTTCTTCTTGTAGGGTAATAGCAATGCCAATAATTTATTTCTTCTTAGAAGACTTCTTTTTCCAAAAATTCAACTAATATATGCTTATACTTGCAAGTTTAAACAAATGCAAATTTCGTGTAAAATTGTGCACAAATTTTGTTATTGTTTGTTTTAGCCTTTTTGATTTTTTTTTCTTCTTAAAGGGTAATGTCAGTGCCACTAATTAGTTTTTCTTTGCAAACCAACCTGTGGTTGGATGGTTAGAGGCACAGTGGTATCCCGGTCCATCAGGGTTCAAGTCCCGATGCTTGCATTATTCCTAGATTTATTTCAGGATTTTCGACGATGCACATTCAGTGCGAGGAGACGTTCCCGCCGACGACGGGGCGCCTACAATGATATGCCGGCTCAGTCTCTCGGAGGTGGTCATAGGGGTAGGGTGTGCATGTGTGCGTTCATAGGGATGAGTGTATGCGCATGTATATGAGCGCTTGCGTCTATACTGTTTAAAAAAAATCATTTGTCTTTAGAAAACTCAACTATTTTAATTTAGTTTTAGTTTTTATTTCATTTTGTTTTTTCTTAAAGGTAATACCAGTGCTACTAATTCATTATTTTTTAGTTTTTTTATAAATTCCACTAACATTTTCTTTTTATTGCATATTATAAGAAAGAACAATTTATGTGTAAGTTCTGTGCTAATTGTGCTATCGTTTGTTTTATTGTTAGCATTTCCTATCTTCTTACAACGTAATATCATTGCCACTAGTTTATTCTTCCTTGAAAGTATTTTATTATTTTGATTTTGTTTTAGTCTTGAAGGGTAATACCAATGCCACTAATTCATTCCTTCTTAAAAATATTTTTTTGCCAAAATTCTACTAATTATATACTTACTCTTATTCTTGCACATTAATAAAAATCACATTTTTTTTTGTAAATCATGTACAAATTTATTTATAAAATTTATAGTATGTTTTAATTTTATTTGTTTTCGTCTTCCTAAAGGGTAATACAAATGCCACTAATTCATTCTTTCTTAAAAACATTTTTATTTTGATTTTATAGTGTTTGAATATTCTTTCTTCTTAAGGGGCAATGGAAATGCCGGTAATTTATTCCTTCTTAGATTTTTTTTTTTGCGAAATTCCACTATTATATTCTTCTTCTTGCATATTATAAGAAAGATCAATCTATATGTAAATTTTGTCTTTGTTTGTTTTAATATTTTTAGTTTGTTTATTCTAAAAGGGTAATACTAATACCACTAATTCATTCTTTCCTAGTAAACATTATTATTTTCATTTTGATTCAGTTTTTACTTCATTATCTTTCTTATTTAAGAGTGATATTAATTCTTAACTATTCCGGAAACCTCTCTTTTAGAAAATTTCACTATTACTCCCTCCGTTCGGAAATACGTCATCCATTTCTCTGACAAGTATTTCCAGACGGAGGGAGTATATGCTTATTCTTACATATCATAATAAAGTGTTACTTATGTGTTAATTGTGTGCAAATTTTCTCATTATTTATTTTCTTATTTATTTATTTCCTGTTCTTAAAGGGCAATACCAATGTCACTAATTCATTCTTTGTTAGCGAACTTCATTATGGGCCCACCACGCTTCGGCTGCGCTACTCTGATTGTCTTGTTCAGTTTGCGATCTGTACATTACTTACCATTGAAATCTACAAGACTAGTGTTGTTGTGGCTGCAGCTAGCTATGCATCTTGTAATAATTTCTTTTGATGGAGTAGTATTTTTGTAGTGTAGCACCTGTCTTCGTGGCCATGCATGCCTCGATCGCTTAGGATGAACGCCCGTACGAATTATACTGTACGTTACTTACACTTATTACCAACAGCTCTGCGTGACTGGTTCAAGCCTGCAACTGCGATTGAGATGCACTCACAGCAAAACTGAGTGTCGACAGAGACGACTTTGAGCACTTGACTTGCAGCACTGGTTCAATGTCAGCATCGAGGATCGTGATTACATTAGGTTATGAAGATGTTCAGACCACCTTTTGACTTGACACACGCTCGTTAGAGTACTTAACTAGGAGGAGTAACCCGGCCACAAAGCGAGGCCGAATCATTTCTTCAGAACTGAAGCTGGGCACAGACAGGATCATCGACCATGAAGCGGCTTTCTTCTTCACGGTCATCAGCCCGACACGCTGTGGCAATCATCATGGTGATCGTATGCTGCTGCTCCCTGCTGCCGTGTCCATGCTCAGCCGTTTGCAAAGGTACATAGCCCCCCCATCAGATCTTGTTCATATATTTTGGAAGTGCATGCCCGTTTTGACATATAATTTGTTTGTTGCAATGGCATCAGGGCATGCATTTGGTCAGGGGCCTGGGGAGGGGCCGCGGGGAGGAGGAAACCATGTTGGTAAGGAGATGCCCGTAGGAGGAAACCATGTAGGACGGATCCCTCCGGCGCCACGTGGTAAGACACCGTGGAACCACAGGTGATGTGACGGCTCCTGCCATGGTGTTCAGGCGGTTACTGGAATTGCAGCTGGTCTTCCACGAGGTGGCTTGGGATGATGCTTCTCTCTTTCGAGCATGTGCTGCTTCTCGTTGTAATCTCTGCTGTTATCCTTAACTTTTTAAACATATGTATCTCGTGGCAGTAGGTTTTTGCCCCATAGTGGTACTAGTGCTCCGACTCGCAGGTCTCTTCAATTTTTTTGATTTCCCCCCTTGCCTTTTTTGCCGCTTGTACGAATTGTTTATTTTCATAAGCGATCAATGCAAATAGGTTTAGCTTGGTTGTAAAACAAAATAAAATGACACTATAGAATTCCACCGGCAAGGCGAATCGTAGTAATTGCCCATGTTCTTCATGTATGACCCATATTGATGTATGTGCACTCAGGCTACTCACTTCATTTTGGTTTACAATGCTTATTTTATAATATGAGAAATTCGGGTATACATGCCAATCCGACATCTCTGTATCTTGACATTATCGTTAGCTGATACATACCGACCCTGCAATTAAAACCATATATGTGTCCGTTGCAATTAAAACCATATACATACCGACCTTGCAATTAAGGTCCTAAGGGAACTATTCTCACATGATAATGGAGGCAACAAGGTTGATGAAGAAGCCTCCGGCAATGGTTTTCCCCTCTGGTAGAGTATCGAAACAAGCCTTTAGATTGGATCTCCTCGAACATAAACTTGCGGCAGCGGAACAATTTTTATAAAAACATCTCAAAGTTTTTCTTTATTTATAGGGATTTATGACGATGGAATGCACGAAAGGTGGTATCTTTGGGGCCCACACAGCCTAGGGGCATTGTCTAGGGCCTGGCCGTGTGCCCCCTGGATCCTCTCTTTCTCCTCCAATGCTTCCTGGAACCTTCGTGCCTCGAAAAATCATATTAAATTGTCAAATTTTATGGACCTCCGTAGATTTTTTATAAAGTCAAAAACATGCAGAATGCATCAACTAGCACGGGGCACTAGATTAATAGGTTAGTCTAGAAAATTAATATAAAATTCTATAAAAGTATACAAAAATGATAATATAATAGCATGAAACAGTAAAAAATTATGAATATGTTTGAGACATATCACAGTTGCAGATGAAAAGTGGAGGAAACCCATGGAGGATGAATACACATCACTTTTAAATAAATAAAACATGACATTTGGTTCATGACCAAGTAGGTACAAATTTAATTGAATGTAAATGAGTGTTCGGAATCAAAAACGAAAATCAGATGGGACGATTGACAGGTGTTGGAAATTTGCCTTAGAGGCAATGCTGAAGATGTTATTATCATATTTCCTTGTTCATGATAAATGTTTATTATTCATGCCCGAATTGTATTGACCGGAATCTAAATACATGTGTGGATACATAAACAAATACCATGTCCCTAGTGAGCCTCTACTAGACTAGCTCATTGATCAAAGATGGTTACTGTTTCCTAACCATAGACATGTGTTGTCATTTGATAACGGGGTCACATAATTAGAAGAATGATGAGATGCACATACCCAACCGTAAGCTTAGCATATGATCATATCACTTAGTTTAATTGCTATATCTTTATTCATCTCAAGTATTTGTTCCTTAGACCATGAGACCGTACAACTCCCTAACACCGGAAGAATACTTTATGTGTATCCAAACGTCACTTCGTAACTGGGTAATCATAAAGGTGCTCTACAGGTATGTCGGAAACTGTTTGTTGGGTTGCATGGATCGAGACTGGAATTTGTCACTTCATATGACGGAGAGATATCTCTGGGCCCTCTCGGTAACACGATATCCAAAGTAGCTTGCAAGCGTGTGACTAATGAGTTAAGTCATGGGGATATTGTATTACGGAACGAGTAAAGAGACTTGATGGTACGAGATTGAACTCGGTATGGCGATACCGACGATTAAATCTCAGGCAAGTAACATATCGCCGGACAAAGGTAATTGTATACAAGATTAACTAAATCCTCGATATCGTGGTTCAAATCGATAAGAATCTTCGTTGAATATGTGGGAATCAATATGGTCATGCAGGCCCCATTATTGATTATTGATCCGAAAGGTGTCTCGGTCATGTCTGCATGATTCTCGAACCTGTAGGGTCACAACTTAATGTTCGGTAACGCTAGGGTAGTATTAGGATGATAATAATGGCAAGAAAGGTCACATCCTTAACATTTGGTAACACCAGGGTAGTATTAGGATAATAATAATAATAATGGCAAGACCGAATATTGTTTGGAGTCCCGAAGGGATAAGATCAAGATTACTAAAAAAGGGGGATAGCAATCAATGGGGAAGGAAAGGAGGGATTTCCTTCCTCCCTCCTTGGCCAACGACCCTAGGGGCTTGGAAGGAAAGCCACCAGCCTCCCAGGCCTATATAAAGGTGGGGAGGCGCAGAGGCGCCTCTCCCTCCCATTCCTCCTTCCACTATAGGAATCAGGCATTTTGCTGTCAGGGCGCTACAGACGGCAAAGAAAGGATTACCGACGGCGAAGATTTTGCCGTGAGCCCATGATGGCAAACAGTGTCGGCATACACCAAGTCGGCAAAGGGTAATTTTGCCGTCAGCCGTTGGTTAGGCAGACGGCAAATATTTAGCCATCAGTGAACATGTTTTGCCGTCAGCGGTACCCTGTAGACAACAAAAAAAGTAACAGACGGAACGGTGACCGGACGGACGGCGTTAGTTCTTTTTGCTGTCAACCTCAAAGAAACAATGACGGCAAATCATAATTTTTGCTGTCTGCCGAACTAATTACAGACGGTAAAGATTATTTAATTCAAAAATATATATAACGACACCTGAACATCAAAACATTTTTTACAGATCAATTTACACAACAAACTATAATCAATTCGCAGGACACTTGGCAATAAAAAATTTGCAGCTACAAGATTCTTTATAGATCGATTTACACAATAAATTTACATATCTGAGCATTGAACATATTTATAGATCTGAAAAATGAACATCAACATCAACATCTTGAAAATTTGCTGCTACGGATTGAAGGCTCGACGGCGTGTGAGGAGACTGGCGGAGATGGCGCGGGCGATGGCGGGATCCTGTAGGGGGACGGTGCGGGCGGAGGAGGACGATGCGCGGAGGCGGGCGGAGGCAGGCGTCGCCCGGCGGCGGGATGATGGCGCCCGACGGCGGGAGGACGGCGCGCGGCGGCAGGCGAGGTCCTGCAGGCGGAGATGGCGTTGGCGGAGGCAGGTCGACGGCATACTCAGAGGCGTCGGGCGGTGGGCCAGGACGACGGATGCCTGCCGGGGCGACGAGGCCGGCTGTGCCGGGGGCGATGCGACAGGAGGCCTGCGGCATTGGGGAGAGGAGGCCTGCGGGGGCGTGAGGGCTGTGCCGGGGTTGCCGGGTTGCGACGAGAGACGAGGCCGGGGCCGGCAGCCGATTGGGCCGACGGGGGAAGAGTCCGGGGCCGGTGGCCGGCGAGGGCGATGGGGGAGGAGTCCGGGACCAGTGCCAGCAGCACCGGCGGCAAAGAGGGAAGGGCAGCGGCGCCGGGAGGAAAGAGGAGAGGGGTCGGCGATGGCGTGGCCGGCGGACGAGGTGGTGGGGGTGGGCGCGGCAGGGGCCGGCGGGGGTAGGTGGTGGGGCTCGGTCGGGGCCGGCGAGGAAGGTGGTGGTTGGCGAGGCGGCTCGGCCGGCGGGAGAGGTGGCGGTTGGTGAGGTGGCTCGTCCGGTGTTTAGATCGAGTGGAGAGAGAGGGGTACGAGAGATAAAGAGAACGTGGGAGCGTGGGGTGGGGATAAGGGAGAGAGAGAGAGAGTAGTGGGGGCTAGTCAAACGACGGGTGGGGGTCATACGGCCAGGTGGGTCGCGTGTGATCTACTATGTGCGGTCCAGATCTTGCCACGTCATCAATCCGCGTGATCCATCCGTGTGTTGTGTTTCTTCTTTGCCGTCTTGTAAAATAAACCACAGACGGCAAAGATTCTTGGCCGTCAGCAGTTTTTATTACGGAAGGCAAACTATGTCTTTGCCGTCATCATTTTTGTACAGACGGCAAAACATGTCTTTGCCGTCATCAGTTTTCTTTACACACGACAAAATATGTCTTTGCCGTCATTAGTTTTTCTACAGACGGCAAAATATCTTTGCCGTCAGCAGTTTTTATTACAGACGGCAAAATATATCTACGCCGTCAGTCATTCTTTGCCGTCAGCAGCTGACAGCAAAAGTGGTCTTTGCCGTCATCCATGACGAAAAGCTGACGGCAAAGATCTTAACAGACCGCAAATTACCTGATTCCTGTATTGTCCTCCTCCGTGTAGCGCTTGGTGAAGCCCTACCGGTGTTCCGCTCCCACCACCACCACGACGTCGTCATGCTGGCCTAGACCCCATCTACCTATACACCCTCCCTTGATGGATAAAGAAGACGGAGACGTCATCCAGCCGTACGTGTGCACATCTCGAAGGTGCCGTCCTTTTGGTGCTGGATCGCATTGGAACCACCACTACTAGGGAAAAGCCTACCAGTAGCGCCGGTTTTTGTACCCGCGCTACTGCTACGGCGCTACAGCTAAATTTTAGCAGTAGCGCGTGTTCTACCCAGCGGTACTGTTACAAGCGCACTGTAGGTAATATTTTTCCAGCGCTACTACTAATATTTTTATGTTTTTTTTGCGTTTTTTGCTCTATTTATACAGATACAACTTCCATACGATAACAACATGCATATCATCATCACTAATAGTCGATCACGTTCATGTCTCGAAGATATAGCCATACAAGTTATTAATTGATGACAACTTGAGTTCAAACAGATAACTAAACTGCAAAAACCTTACAAGTCCAGACCAAACTCTTAGATCGAGACCAGTATTCTTACTACAATACTATTAATCTTACTACAATACTATTAATGAGCAGAATCTGGTGGTGGTAGGGGCATTCTCGGCAGAAGTATCCCGACCACACTTTCCCATCGGGCTCTCTGAGCCGGGCACAAAGATGTCACTTGTTGTAGCGCCCATTCCATAACCAAGTGGGGACTACTCTTAGGCGGCATCCGAGCATGCTCTGTAGCGTTGGCCTCCGCGAAGATGACGTCTGTCGCAACTTTTAGTTGTGTTTCGGCGTAAGAGTTGCACTCATTGACTTCGTGCTCCGAGAAACCAGACTAAGTCTCCCGGAACTTATTCGCTGCCTCTTTCAGCTCCTGCATACAATCTCACCATCCGAACACTGCATCGTCAATCCTTTTTCCCCGCGCCAGCAACTGCCTCCGCCACTCCAACTCCTGTTCACGAGAACGTTTAGGAGACACGGGAATCCCTGTAAATTTGGCATGACATTTGCTTAACAATGGACATATTAAGTAGACATCACATAGAACAAATATCATAAAGAAATCAGATCCATAGGAGCAATGGTTTAGATGCAATCCACGAAAGTGTGTATGTTTAAATATTATTTTACGGTTACGACACGAAGCACCTTTGTAACACAATTTAAATGCATCCATCCATCCATCTAAATGCATGCTTCCATTCATCTAAATGCATCCATTCATCTAAATGCATCCATTCATCCATCTAACCATCTAAATGCATCAATTCACAAACATCTAAATGCATCCATTCACAACAATCTAAATGCATCCATTTACATCATCCATCCATCTAACCATCTAAATTTCATCCATCCATTCATCTAACCATCTAAATTTCATCCATCCATGGGAGAGAGGAGGAAGAGGGAGAGATACCGTTGCGTGGATGGCCGGGACGGGCAGCCACCGCGTGGGGAGGGCCGAGACGGGCAGCCGTGTGGGGATGACCGGGACAGGGAGCCGCTGCGTGGGGACGGCCGGGACGGGGAGGGCTGCCGCGTAGGAGCAGCCGCATGGGGAGGGTCGGCGCGTCGGAGCGGCGATGCGGGGATGTGGGAGTGGCGGCGCGATAGATCCGAGAGTGAGGAGTGAGGGGCGCGCGGGGTAAGATGATAAGGCGAGCCGATACTTAGCAGTTGCGCGGGGACGGGAAGAGCGCTATTGCTACGCCTTTAGCAGTAGCGTTGCTCTATGACAGCCGCTGCTACTACCGGTCGCCCCCGTCGGTCGGGATGGGACCGATTAGCAGTAGCGCCTGTTCAAAGTCCAGCGCTGCTGCTAAAGGAATACCTGTAGCGCCTTTCTCTGACCACGCTACTGCTAATTAGCAGTATAGCCGCCCGTTTAACAGACGCTACTGCTAAAATCCTATCTATAAGCATTCTCCTAGTAGTGCACGATCTCTAGATCATTAACACTTTAGGTCTACAAGGGTATGTAGACACACTCCCCTCTCGTGGCTAGCATCTCCATTGAATATATCTTGGGTTTTCATAGGATTTTGTTTTGTTTTCAATACAACGATCCCCAACAACAGGTAGAAAGCAAGCCAGGTTGCCAAGGGCTTCAAACAAAAGTATGACATAGATTATGTGGATACTTTCAACCCTGTTGTTCAAGCTACAAATATCGGTCTTTTCCTATCTATTATTGTATCCAAAGGATGGAGTCTTAGACAGCTAGATGTGCAGAATGCATTTCATCAAGGTGATCTAGAAGAGGAGGTTTATATAAAACAACTACGTGGATATGAAGCACGCAGCCTCATCATCGCCACTCGGTCTCCTCCCTATTCATGTATGAAAGCTTGATAAGGCCTTGTATGGATTTAAACAAGCTCCGTGTGCATGGTACTCATGCCTGAGTCTCAAACTTCAACAACTTGGGTTTACTCCTTCAAAATATTACACCTTGTTGTTTATTTACAATAAGTCACCAATTCCTAAGACGACGCAGTGTCAGGTTTTCTTAAGTACTTAGGTTCAGAATTTGCTCTCAAAGATTTGGAGACTTACATTTTTTCTTGGGTATTGAAGTTTAAAAAACTAGAAGTGGCATTCATTTATCTCAAACAAAATAGTCAACTGATCTTTTGACTAGAGTTATCATGCAAGGTTGTGAACTTCTACAACTCCTTTATCCAGCCCAGAAAAAATATCATTGACAGAGGGTGAACTCTTGAATCAAGAGGGCATCACTATTACAGAAGTATTGTTGGTGTTCTTCAATACTTGACTCATACTCGGCCTGCCATTTATTTTGCAATCAATAAAGTGTGTCAGTTTGTCCATGCACATACCACAATTCATTGGACAATAGCAAACCGCATACTAAGGTATGCCAACCACTGGTCTAATATTCAACAGTTCACCTTCAACTCAGGTTAGTGCTTTCTCCGATGTGGATTGGACTGGCTGTCTAGATAATAGAAGGTCAACTACTGTGTTTGCACATATAAATTTTTTGCAGGTACTTTACAGGGCATCGGCGTTGATCCGTACATGGTCATTACTCACTTCTGCGGAAACCAGGGAGCCTTTGGTTACTGGGTCTGCCCGGTCGGAGATGGTAGCTCAGGATATCTACAGCCGGTTTGGATGGCGGTCCAGTAATATGATAGATGGTTAGGCATCGAGTCTTATTTTCGTCGGCTGTGGCATCTTGTTCTTTTGGATTAATTTGCAGCTCCTTACGAGCTTGTTCGGAACCGCAGACTATTTTATTGCTTTCATTAATAAAGGGGCCGCATGCATCGTATTGATGGAGAGGCCGGACACAATCCTCCTTTTCTAAAAAAAACTAGTGTGCTTGCAATTTCCTTTGGATAAACTTAATATCATGGTGTGCAAATAAACATGCTACAGTTGCTAGGTGGAGTACCGAAGCAGAATACAAAACTCTAGAAAATGCAACAACATAAATTATCTGGGTGTAGTCTATGCTTAAAGAACTTGGTCCGTCACAACTAGAAACTCCCTGTTTATGGTGTAAAAATCTTAGTGCAACCAACTTGTCTGCTTTTTTTTTTGGAAAAGGAGGATCAACCCCGGCCTCTGCATCTTGATGATGCATGGAGCCATCTTATTAAGATAAAAGGATCCAACAAAGTGCAGTATCCGGAAAAGCTGCAAACAATTTGAAATCAAAAAGAAAAATGCATGCCACGTCTGGCAATATAGAAGAGGCTACGATGACTAAACACCTAGCCTATTAATGTGCCGCCATCCATATCGGTTGTAGATAGCCCGAGCTGCCGTCTCCCACCGGTTGCACCCAATAACCAAATGCTCCCTGGACTCCGCAGGCGTGAGTAACGACCACATACGGATCCAAGCTGTAGCTCTGTAAATGACCTGCAAAAAGTTGGTGAAACTCTTCCTGTTAAAGATAATATCATTCCTACAATTCCATATAGCCCAAAGCATGGCACATATTCCTATTCGAATGTGTTTAGCTAAGGTGATGTCCACTCCATTAAGCCACGTCCCAAATAACGTGTTCATACTCGTTGGGGGATTTATGTTAAAAGCTATATGAATAATGCGCCATAAAAGTCTAGCCAGAGGACATTCGAGAAAGAGGTGTTTAATAGTCTCATTTTGCTCGCAAAAACAACATCTGGAGTTACCCACCCATCTTCGTTTAATCAGGTTATCTTTTGTGAGTATCACTCCTTTGTGAACAAACCACATAAATATCTTAATCTTCAGAGGTACTTTTACCTTCCAAATGTGTGGAGAAGTAGGTATTGTTCCGGCATTAATAAGGTCCATATACATTGATTTCACTGTGAATGTACCATTTGTAGTTAATTCCCAGTGAATTGTGTCTGGTTGGTCAGATAGTTGAACATCCATCAACCTACGAACCAAATGGAGCCATGCATTCCACCTTTCTCCTACCAGAGATCTTCTAAATTGAATATTAAGAGGGACCGAATTTAAAATTGTAGCAACATAAGCCTCCCTACGTTGCGCAATATTATATAAGGCCGGATACTGCGTCGCTAGGGTAGTCTCTCCTAGCCAACTGTCTTCCCAGAACCTGGTTGTGTTACCATTCCCAATGTGAAACTTGACCCTATGAAAAATGATTCTTTTATCCTCATTAAGCCTTTCCAAAAGGGTGAGTCTGACGGTTTCACTATAACTTGCGCAAAGGTTTTGGATTGTAGGTACTTATTTCTCAGAATTTGTACCCATGTACCTTCCGTCTCCACTAATAATCTATACAACCATTTACTCAATAGACATTTATTCTTAATTTGTAAATTTTCAATTCCTAACCCGCCTTGATCTTTGGGTCTACACATCATATCCCATTTAGCGAGTCTGTATTTTGTCTTGCTATCATCACTTTGCCAAAAATATCGTGATTGATAGAAGTCAAGTCTTTTCCGTACCCCTACCGGTACTTCAAAGAATGATAATAGAAACATCGGCAAGCTTGTCAACACTGAGTTTATTAACACAAGCCGACCTCCATACGACATAAGCTTGCCCTTCCAGCAACTTAATCGTTTTTCAAATCTATCTTCTATGCATTTCCATTCCTTATTAGTTCGTTTCTGGTGATGAATAGGGATACCCAAATAACTAAACGGCAGAGAACCCATCTCACAACCGAATAATTGCTTGTAGGTATCTTGTTCTTCCTTGGCGCGCCCAAAGCAGAACAATTCACTCTTTTTGAAATTAATCTTCAGTCCTGATAATTGTTCAAAAAGACACAGAACTAACTTCATATTTCTGGCCCTTGCTAAATCATGTTCCATAAAGATAATCATATCATCCGCGTATTGTAGAATGGATATCCCTCCATCTACAAGATGTGGAACTAGCCCTCTTACTAGGTCATTCTCTTTAGCGCGTCTTATTAGGACTGTCAACATATCAGCTACTATGTTGAATAAGATCGGGGACATCGAATCACCCTGTCTAAGTCCTTTATGTGTTTGGAAATAATGACCCATGTCATCGTTTATCTTAATCCCAACACTACCTTTTTGAACAAAAGATTCAACCTGGTTCCTCCAGGCCTCGTTGAAACCCTTCATTCTTAATGTTTGTTGTAGGAAAGGCCATTTGACCTTATCATAAGCTTTTTCAAAATCCAGCTTAAAGATGACTCCGTCCAGTTTCTTGGAGTGGATTTCGTGAAGTGTCTCGTGTAGAACGACAACCCCATCTAGGATGTGCCTACCTGGCATGAAAGTTGTCTGATTATGTTGTACAACTGAATCGGCTATCTGCGTCAGCCTATTAGTTGCGACTTTAGTGAAAATTTTGAAGCTTACATTAAGCAAGCAAATTGGTCTAAATTGCTCTATCCGAATGGCCTCCTCCTTCTTTGGTAACAACGTGATTGTTCCAAAGTTTAAATGAAAAAGTTGTAATTGTTCGCTAAAGAGATCATGAAACATGGGCATAAGATCATCTTTGATGTTATGCCAACACCTTTTGTAAAACTCTGCTGGGAACCCATCTGGTCCTGGAGTTTTGTTTTGTTTCATTTGCATAATTGCTTCAAACACCTCTTTCTCATTAAACGGAGCCGAAAGCACCTCATTCTCATCTTCATTGAGTTGAGGGATATCCTCTGTTACGCTCTCATCAAGCGATACAGAAGTACCTTCGGGGGCTCCGAAAAGTTTTTTATAATATTCAGAGATATACAATTTGAGATTCTCATGTCCCACGATTGTACCCTCATCCTGTTCAAGTTGAATTATCTTTTTCTTTCTTCGTTTCCAGTTAGCTATCATGTGAAAAAATTGTGTATTGTCATCCCCTTGGACGACCGTAGACACCTTAGCTCTGAGTGCCCACTTAATTTCTTCCTCTCGAAGTAAAGTCCTAAGCTTTCCTTCTGACTCATTTTTTATATTCCGAGCCATATTGTTTAATACAGAGACCTCTGCTTTCAATTCTAATTCATTTATGAGTTGAATCAGCCTTTCTTTTTCCACCCTGTAAATACCACTTTGGTTTTTGGCCCAGCCCCTCAAGAACTGCCGTAAATGTCTAATCTTGTTTTGCCATCTATCCATACTAGACGTTCCTCCAGTATCTTTGGCCCATTCATTCGCTATTAATTCCAAAAATCCTTCCCTCTGCAGCGCCTGAACCGTTACAAAGGGAAATATCTGTTCCCACTCCACACTAGTGAGCACCCGATCCAACTTCTCGTAAGTTGGTATGGGTAAATTGTTTGCCCAAGTAAATTGCCTACCTGTGAGATCAATTTCCCTCAGATTGAGACTCTCAATAATCATGTTAAACATGTATGACCATCTAGCATCAAAATTATCATTATTTTTCTCTTCTCGTCTTCGTATAATATTAAAGTCCCCACCCACTAGAATAGGTAGATCTTCATTTCCACAAATCCTGACAAGGTCTGATAGAAATTCAGATTTTAATTCTTGTTGGGCTGCCCCATAAACAGCTACTAGAGCCCATCGAAACCCGTCAACTTTCGACTTCACTCGAAATTTAACGGTGAACTCACCATATGTCACATTTAAAACTTCTAAAGTTTCACATTTAACCCCCAAGAGTATCCCTCCGGATCGACCTCTTGGTGGTAGACAATGCCAGTCAAAATCTACCCCCCCAGCAATATTCCCCAAGAATTGTGGAGTAAAATTATCTCTTCCCGTTTCTAGTAGAGCCATAAAATCTAATTTATGCTCTACCGATGTGTCCGCCAGGAACCTCCGTTTAGCCAAGTCTGCCAGACCTCTGCTGTTCCAAAAGATTCCTTTCATTTTTCATCATGGAATTTTTTCTTTTGTTTCACTCGCGCACTTCTGCGTACTGCGGACGCAGGGTAAATTTTCCTCTTCCAAAGACGTTTTGGTTTATCCTGCATCGGCTCTTCCGTCGCATGAATATGTCCAAAAACGGAGCCCTGTACTGAGTTGATAGGAGCCACATACCCCTTATTAACCAACTCATCGTCCTCTTCATCATCCCCCTCCATGGCGGACCTGGGAATTAGATCCTCGCACATACTTTGCAACGCAGTTACTCCTAAATTATCTATTTCTGATTCTTCCATGCGTTTCACTGCTGCTAAATTACGGACTATGTCGAGAGCTCTATCGGTTTCTAAGTCTAGAAGTTCATTAATAGATTTGGCGACTTCTTTGTCATTGCTACCAAGAGATACCCCTAAATTGCTGGCTTTATCAATAATTTCATGAGGTGAAAAATGTAATATCGAATTATTAATATTTATGGACATACCTGTAGTTGCTTCGACATCTCGAAGTTTGGCGGCCCTCATGGCACGCCCCAACTGCAAGTCATCCGCATCTGCCTGGGCTTGAATCCGGTGACTGACGCGCCTGTCTCCGGTGTTAGGATCTGGAATCCCACCAAAAGTGATCACTTCCTCCGTAGTGATGCAATTTTGTGGCTGACCTCCGACCTTGCTCTCGGCTGAACTTGCAAACCGCTGAACATGTATATCAGTTTGAGCAGCCTTACTTCCAGGTGTACTGGCCGGTTGAGTATTCAGCGTTGCCCCAAATGGGCTGGTCTGAGTCTTTGAAACCGGCATCATTGGTGCAACAGAACTGTCCAAACTAACCTCCCGTTTGGAATTCTCTTCCACGTGCACTGTAGCGAGGTGTATAGCACCTGGTGTAGCCATTTGTGGCACGTATTGATCTTTCTGCCCCTGATTTGTATGCCTCAATTTCTGCAGAGGTGAAGCCAGCGCTTGTGATTTATCTTGCATGACCGAGCGTACCTCCTGCCCGCAATGCAAACCTTCATCGTCACCCTTCGGGCCACATACCCGTGTGTTTGGCGATTCCTTCACATTATCTAGTTCACCCGTGTTAACCGAACAGTCCCTTGGTAGCAAAGTTTGTATGTCATCTTGAACCGACAAATCTGATAAAAGCTCTCCGTCCTCAACTTCGACTCGATCACCCCACAGACGGCTTGGTGCCGATCGCGCCTGAAAGGAGCCGAAGCGTAAAGAAGCCATCGGAGTAGCGGAAGAGTCTATGTCTCTATGTGTCTGCGTGTCGGCCTGTTGAGATGCTTGTTTCCTCGGTTGCGGTGTGTTTCCATTCGCACTACCCCGCTTTCCACCAATTCCTTGGTTATCATTGCCATCACCCTCACCAGTCATATCCACATCTGTGTTATTATCGTGTGCCTCCTCAGTCACATCATACTCAATTTCCACCTATAAATCATAAACGGACCCGTCATAAGTCCATGGAACCTCTTCCAGCACATATTCAACGTGTAACACAATAACCATCAATCTTGCAATCCCATGCGTGCGTGTGAACGGCATGTCAACCTTCACCGTCTTCCCAAGCAGAGAGCCCAAGCTCCAAACCATAAGTAGATCATTGAGAACTTCCTCTTTTACCCCCGTGAGGCGCACCCATATGTGATCCAGCTTCCTGCCTTTCGCTGATGGCTTCTTGCATTCCTCAAACTCAAGAAGACATTTAGTGCCGGGAACCTTACTGACCCCGAATTCCAGTAATCGATCAAGGTCCTCCCTCCTAGGAAACTCAACCCGATATATCTGTTCCTCTACTCTGACAGGGGACCAATGAAAATTTTCCGACACAAGCCTTCTGAGCTGTTGAGCCACCTGCTCTGCTGTCAAAGACCCGTGTGACACCTTCACTAGGCCATTAGTCGAGAAACCCGATAGCCGTCTCTGTGTGACAGTATGGTCCGTCTCGAAGAACATCAGCCTGTTGTCGCTACACCCATATATCATCATACTCGGCTTGGCAGCCATCAACAATGGACAATCATCCGGTTTGTGTCCAGGACTAAACATATTGAACCAATTTTCCATTTTTTCGGAGAATGTGATGCAAAATAATTAAGAATTGGATATTTTCACGACAAGTCATTCCGGACGAAGGGAGTAGGTTCCATGCATGGCACAATTGCTCTACCACACGCTTTTGCTGGCCGTAAATGCATCCGTCGATCGGTCAGGATTAGCGTCTAGATAAGCTCCGTTACACTTATTACCATTTACCACCAGGTTTGCTTGACCGGTTCGAGCCATGCGCTGGGATGGAGGGGGTAGCATTGACAAGCAGAGAGACGACTTAGGGCACTTGACTTGATACACATCTTCAATAACTTGGTCTGAGAAGCTTTTGCAAGTTATTGGAAAGCTTGCTACATACACATCTTCAGGGGGGTGGGGGGTGTGGGGGGCTTACCAGAATTATTAAACGAATGAATATCTCTTCGAAAACATATCAATATTAATATATAGGGAAAATTAAGGGCAGCATTATGTTCTCTTATTACAAGGAGTACTTTTCTTGCCATGAAGCTCTTGAAGCTGAATTACGTGCTTGCATGGAAGGTTTGTTGATTGCAATCTAGAGGAGTGATTTGCCAATCATGGTTGAGATGGACTCTATTATTACAGTCAAGTTGATTCAAGCTCGGGAACTGGAAAGATCGGTCTACTCCTCGTTCGTTAATGAGATTAGACACCGCATGTGCCTTTGTGAATCTTGTATTACTCATATTAATCATACTCAAAATAAGGTCAGCGATAGTTTAGCTAAATTCGCTCGTAGACAAGGCAGAACTATGACTGGGGCTGGTTCTGGCCCGTTATATTTAGTAGAGCTGGCTCTTGCCGATTGCATGAGCATCATGAGATGAATAATACATTATTTCACCCGAAAAAATAATAATAAGCGTGTGCTACTATCTAGGTCGCTCAGATATTCAGTGCGTGCTATTTTACACTCCTGCTTGACCTGTTCTAACAGGCGACTAGCATCGCTTGACTCCCAAGACATGGGGCTGGCAATTTGGGCAAAGAATCGAACCCAGGATGAGTATCGGGTACATGCGTACAGAGAGACGACTTTGACCTGAAGTCACCTGCTACTAATTAATTGGATTAGTGTCACTGCGATTTGGGAGTATAGTAGTACTACAATCCTATAAAAGAAGCCGTTGGGAACTGTCTACGGACACAAGGCTAACAAGAAGCTAGTTTGACATTGATAATGAAGCGACCTTCTTCTTCGTCCTCGCTTGCACGCGCCGTGGTCCTCCTGGCTATTATCGTATGCTGCATCCTGCTTCCATGCTCTGCCGCCAGGGCCAAAGGTAACCACCCGCCCTGGTGATTTGTTGTCGATGGAGTTGATGTTCATGCATGCTGCAATTGGCGCTAGTTGTGTGATTTGATTGAGACGGCGATGTTAATGCAGGTGCAACCTTTAAATTTCTGAGGGGAATGCGTGGAGGACGAATACGGCCGAATTCACCGATACCCAACCCGCGGAGGACAGGGAGCCGCTCGGGTTCTAGCCATGACTATGCTGCGCCACCACCGGCTGGTACGACACTTGTGGTGCCGAAGCAACAGAACTGCCCGGGCTGTGTCAATGCCTACACTCCGCCACTGCCACCATCCGGTACGACACTTTCAGCGCCCCTGGTGCCGAACCAACCGAACTGCCTGGGGTGTGGCTCTGCAGGCGCTCTGGCTCCACCCGCGGGTACGGCCCCCGGGCAGCCAAAACAACATCACTGCCCTGGGTGTGACCATGCCTACGCCGTGGCACTTGCGGAGCCACATCGTAAGAACCTACCCGGCACGAGGTACTGAACAACGTCCCGCGAACCTCCACCCGTGCCACACAAAGAACATGAGCTGCAACAACGGCTAGGAGAGGAGAGCTTGCGCCGATCCAGCCAACTTTGTGCTATTATGAGTGGCTGGACTTATCGGGAACTAGTTTTCTTCAATTAATTTTTTTCTCCTAGACATTGTCATATTTTGCCAAAGCAATAGTTTTGTGATTTTTTGTTTGTAATTTTACATTTTTTGCCATTAAACAATAAAGAAAGAGAAATAGCAACAATGCACATGTGTAGTGTAGTGAAATTTGAACTACACATAAATATGCAACTAAGTTGTGTACGGACTGTAAAGCACAATATATCTATCACACTAAAATAAAGCCACATCCAAATTGATATTTTTGGACAAAAAACCAAGAATGACAAATACTGTTTCTAATAGTCACTCAACAGGATTCTGGCAAATAACGTCAATATTTGTCCCCCGTGTTGTTGTTCCCGCTGAAGCCCAGGAGGAAACAACCTTAGCTGCTGCCGGCACTCCTCCCCATCCTTCTTCCTCACTGCCATTAGATCCCCCTCTTGCTTGGGATGGGGTGGCATGGAGCGCTTGATTCGGCGGGGGCTTGCGCATGGCACAGATGTTCACGCTTGGGACGACATGGTGGCCTGGGTACATTCGTGCAACTCGGTTGGGGGGGGTGGGGGGGTCCACCCGAATCTAGCCTGCTCAGGCGCTATTGGTCGCTCGGATGAAGAGGGTTGTTGTCAGCCGGACGTGTGTCGTGCGGTGGTTGAGATTTGTGGTCGGTGGCTGTGCTTTGGGTTCGTGCGGCGGCCATGATCGACCGACATTTTGTTAGCGCCGGTGCTCGGGATGACCTAGTGATGACACTCAACACTGATTGGCCCAAGAATGATGAGGTCCTACACTCATGTGCATTTCTGGACTAGACAACCGACATGATGTTATTAGGTCCAGGATGAAATGCTTCCGGCATCCTTCGGGTGGTGTTTCCCTCCTTTCAGGTGTCAGTTTGAATTTCCCGTACTTTGTTCTATTTATGCTTCATGCAAAAGCATTAACTCCATATTGGATCGGACAACGATGATGTCTTCAATGCCGTTACCCCCTTGGGGACTTGTTTTGGAGCCATTGCTCCTTGTTGGTCATTTGGCATCTCTTTTGGGCCGTGTTAGTTTGTTAGCTCGATTTGGAGGCGTCTGGTGGTGGCGGTGGAAGTGTTCTGTGGCTACCACTGATACCTTGGTAATCTTGGTTCTCTTGTTCAACCTACTCTCATATGTGCTTGATGATGTATCGGTGTTCGGTGCCCTTCGATGATACTTGAGGGTTTGTTACCTTGCATAGTGTTCAGGTGCACTCTTTTAGTGATGGTGTTTTGCCGTGAGGCCAAGAGGAGGTGCAAGGGCTGTCTCGGCGGAACGTGTTTCCCTACGACACAGTTTGCGAACCTCCTTGTCACGACATGGCTATGCGGTACGAGACCATGGTATAGTGGTTACGACGCTCCTAGCTGTACAAGGTGCAGAGTGATTACAAGGCAAGATGATGACTTCTTCTCCATTTCTTCTCGATGTAGGATCTACTTTCGATTGGTCCAATGAAGGTAGCCCCTGCTCCTCACCATCTGATCTAGTGTTGATGGGGTTATGTTCTTGCTGATGCTTCTTGTCGCAATTCCTTTATGTCCTCTCTCTTCTTCTCTCCGTGTGCGCGCGCGTGTGTTCCATTCTTCGGTTGGCTGCTACTTCTGGCATCGATCATGTCCGGTGTGTGTCTGTGTGCCATAGTTTACCATATCATACCAGACCGTCAGTCAAACCGGAAAAAAACTAGAGACGACAATCCCAACGATTTTTTAAGCACAAAGGACCGAGCTGCAACTAGACCGGTGAGAATCGGTCAAACTGGTGCGTTTTTCGTGAAAACGGCTAATAAATGGGCTGTCGAACTAGTGTAGAGAGAAAAACCGAAAAATACTATTGCATGTAGATGGATTTGAGGGATTCGATCTTAGGTCATTGGCATTGCCCTATCCTTGGGCTGATAATCACCTCAACTGCGTTTCTTTGTTGTTCAATAGAGCAAACCATTGCTATTTAACCCTATTTTTCATTCTATATTAGCATAGATTATTGCTCTAAATATATTATTGTTTGTAGAAAACTAGCTATCGAACGGGTGAACCGGGTCTGACCGGTAAAAATCAGAACCAAATGCCTTACCGGTTAGACCACCGCTCTGTTTTTTTTTGTGTGTGTCATATGCTACATTTTGTCAGAGAGAGAGAGAGCAAACCAACATGTGGTTGGATGGTTAGAGGGACTGTGGTATCCCCAGCCCACCAGGGTTCAAATCCTGGTGCTTGCATTTATTCCTGGATTTATTTCAGGATTTCCGGCGATGCGCATTCAGTGGGAGGAGACGTTCCCGTCGACGACGAAGTGCCTACGGTGACTTCGTAAATTTCAAGATGATATGCCGGCTCAGTGTCTCGGAGGTGCTCATAGGGGTAGGGTATACGTGTGTGCGTTCATAGGGGTGAGTGTATGCGCGTGTATATGAGCGCTTGCGTCTGTACTGTGTTCAAAAAAGAGAGAGAGAGGAGTTTGAAAAAAAAAATAAGATGATTGTCTCGATGGGCACTCACAACGTCACAATCACCAATAAAAAAACAATGGCACATGCACGGCTTGGAGATTTCTACAATGTGCCCGTAAAAAAAAGTACTACAATACAAAGTCAAGTTGATTGATCCAAGACTCTGTTTTCCTCTCGAGGTTAAGAATCAGGTTGACATTGATCAGATGCATCAACAGAAGAAACAGGCAAAACAATCCAAGGGAAATGGACCACGGTAAAAAAAGTGAAATGGACCAGGCAAAAAACTGAAGCCCAGTTCGAAATCCATCAGTGGGGAGATGGGCTGAACAACCGAAAAAAGGGGAAACATGCAACTAAGTGAAGCCCAGTTTGAAATAAAGGAAAAAACAGTCCAGCAAAATAAATGAAAAACAAAATATATCAGAGCCAGGTTTCGATCCTGGGACCTGTGGGTTATGGGCCCACCACGCTTCGGCTGCGCCACTCTGATTGTTTTGTTTGTAATGGGACGTCCAATTTATTTATCAATCAACTCACGTTCGTTCAACGTTGACTTAGAAACGTGCGGCCGGCTTCAGGGTGGAGGCGGAGTGGCAGGAGTAGTGGTAGTAAATATTTTCAGTGTACCA
The DNA here is from genome assembly GCA_039707655.1 of Elymus sibiricus. Taxonomy (NCBI): domain Eukaryota; kingdom Viridiplantae; phylum Streptophyta; class Magnoliopsida; order Poales; family Poaceae; genus Elymus; species Elymus sibiricus. The sequence goes on from CM077667.1 coordinate 23,861,548, forward strand.
CTAGGTTAACGTTTTGCCCCATAGTGGTTGTTCGAAAGCCAACATTCACGAAGGGTTTCTTGCAAAAAAAAGAAGGGTTTCTTGCAAGTGCTCCAAATTGCAATCCTCTTCAATTTTTTTCTTTTCTCCCCATTCGCCCTTTTTGCCGCTTGTACAAATTGGTTATTTTTCAGAAGCAATAAATTAGAATGGGGTTAGTTTGGTTGTAGAAACATATATGAAACTATCGATTTCGTCTGGTGAGGCGAGCCCGGTGATCACACATGCTCTTCATGTACGATCAACATTGATGTATGTGCCTTATAGTGTTGAAGTGGGGTACTCACGCTATTGGGTATACAAGGCTTATTTTGTAATTCCGAGAAATTCGGATAGACAAGGCTAGTCTCAAATATCCTTACCTTCATCTTAATCGTGAGCTAATACATGTCGTCCTTGCAACTAAAACCATGTACGACCATGTATCCATTGCAATTAAAACAAACTAGATGATACCCCACGGGTTGCCACGGGGATTTTGTAGCACTGAAGACATAGCGAATGATGATTCATAGTCGTAAAATAGTGTAACGAATCCAAAAATTACATATCAAATTGATTACCTATAGTTAGGAACAATATGTTAAGGATTTGTTATGGCACAGTTGCAAGTAGAAACTGACCAAACAGTACTAAAGGGAGTTTTTCATTATTACAAAGGAATGCTGACTCTATTGATAACCAGTTTAAAATCTAGGCAACATAATTACTAATTTTACGTACAAGCCATAGTGTAGTTTGTATGAAGCTACATGTGTAGTTGACGATGTAGCATGAGAGGTCATCTCATAAGTAATTTCAGAAGGAAATACCAGAGAACATTGCATTCTTTATATGTGATGTGCATATGAACATTCGGAGGAGTTGATGTCAAGCCTCTATAATAAGAGAAAGGAATGTGAACGAGAAGTAGGATATATGAATATGAAAAAATATATGAGATTTTTTCTATTTTTCTGATGTAAAAACATGTAACATGTATTTTACCCTCAAAGTTACATATGAAATATAGAATGTAACTAAGTCTCTCTATTATCAATGGGGAGTTGGGGATTGTACGTTGGTCCGTCCACCCCCCTCCCCTCGACCCTCCCTCCTCTCACGCAAAAGAAAAATCACCCCCCTCTCATCTCTCCTCACGCCAAAAAAACCATCTCTCTCCCCTTATGCAAAATTAAAAAAAAATCTCATTTCCAAATAACAAGGAAAAATAATATCATTTCCAAAAATAAGGAAAAAATCTCAACTGAATCAAAGGTTCCCCCAAGGGGTTGGCTAACTTGGGGAAGGGGCTGCCCACAAGGGGTACACCCCATCCAGGGTCGGTTGAGCCCCAAAGGTGTCCGACACACTTCCCCTACCCTATGCAAAGGGAGGGGCGCCTCAGTGGACCTAAGGTCCATGTAGGGCTGCCCCAGTGGGGCCAAGCCAAGTTTCTTCCCTATGTGACGTCGTATTACACAATTATTCCTTCACGGAAACTTTTCCAATTACCCGATTTTACCCGGTTTTCTACGAAACATTTTTGGTTATTCCGGAACACTTCTGGTTCTCTCTCAAAACTATTTCCACTGACTTCGTAACTTTTCTGGTCACTTTGTAGCAAGCTCCTAACCATCTAGTACTCAACAGATCGATGACCCTTCAGTGTGTGACCCTGTAGGTTCGGTGAAATATAAAAATGAGCAAAAAATCCGTCGACCAATGATAAATAGCAGAACCATGGACATCCATATTGATCCCTATACTCACTAGAATGATATTCGAGTGAACATATAGTTATTATGTGCTATTCCTTTCTTTTCATGATACTTTACAAAACCCGAGGTGAGATATATCAGCATCCTATGAATTAACATATGATCGCCATGTGATGTCATGCAAGTGCATATGACTGTTGTAGCAGTTTCTTCATAAGTAGAGTGTCGAACCCACAAGGAGCGGAAAGGAAGGCACAAAAAAACCCACAAGTATGTTGTCACTTATGAGTTTCGTATGCTCCCAAACAAGAATTTGGATATAGTCTACTATATCGGTTGCTAGGGGAACGGAAGTGGTTTAACTAAACTACAACCTAGAAGGTAAAAACAGGAAATGAAAAACACTAAGTTAGTTAAACTGGTGCTTGAGTAGTAAAGCTTTCTCAAGGGTTCCGAAATCATCACTACTAATATGACATCCACAATAACTGTGGAGCAATGCTCGTATCCCTAATCCAATTTTGTTTGTGCATAAGTGGGTGGTTTCCAGTATAGAACATGTTCTACTCTAGGTAAACTTCATGCCACACACGCCACCAACTGTAATTTCCCCATGCCGGTTATCACATATAGTTAATTAAGGGCTTCCCCGTGGACCTATGAATTGCAAAGGTATGAAATCAAAAAATTTACTGTCACCTCTAATTACCTCGACATCCTAACCACTACAATGAAAGAAATATGCTTCACGACTAATCACAACAATAATACGAGTAGAGCACTCCTCTCAACATTCGTGAAGGCCACTAACTCGAATGTAAACAAAAGATATTGGATTGCTTGAAGTAAAATAATTCTAATCATAAAGAGTTCATCCATATCTCCGAGAACTAGTAGAACTCCTCAAACATATAAATGGAAGACACAAAAGAAAGGGTCAAGCTACAGGCCGACATCAAGCCGGTGAAGGGAGAAGGCATGCTGGTGATGGAAACTGCAATGCCAGTGGTGGTGGTGGTGATGGTGGCACCGACAGTGGTGGTGACGTGATGGAGATGGCGGAGCCTGGTGCGTGCAATGGTGGATCCTCCTTTTCTTCCCTTTGACTTGTCCCTTCTTCTAGGGAGGTGGATATAAAGCAGAAATGGAGATTGATCTTGGATGACAAAGGCTTGTGGATGACGACGACGACAACTACGGTGTGAAGGGGTATTTATAAGACCTCTTCCCAAGCCCGCTCCATGGATGCAAGTTGTATCCTTTGATACAAGGGCAGAAGGTGAGCGAAATCCTCTCTCAAACCATTCCTATCAGCCAAGGATAGCGTGGGAAAAAACAAGGACGAAATTGGTGAAAAATCCCATCCGAAAGGCAACTTTCAGAGTTGTGTGGGGCGGTATGATTGCCGGTACGAGCAGCCATGCTTGTACCAAACGTCGTCTTCGGCTCGGAACTCCTTCGTTAAAATGGGCACAACTTTCTCATACGAACTTTACTTTTGACATTCTTGGGATTGTTGGAACGCGAAAGCGAATCCGACACAACGGTAGTATTAGATACTGATTTGGGGCCATTGATAAAAAATCATTTTTACCTTCTGGAAAGCCTAAGTCTGGTCTTGGAGGTCATCCTTAATGAACCCATATTTGGCCATTTCATCGTTCTTGGTCCTAGGTTGCTCCAAAACACCTCTAGACACAAGAAAACAAACAAATCAAGTAAAAATCAAATGAAATACTAGTTATCCAATGCTCATAGTGAAAAGGGTAAAAACCGATCATGCATAATGGACATATATTTGGTTGAATGAAACATGATATATGAAGAGTACATGAAATAAAGTAGCTCAAAAAATGCGTAAAATGTAGAGCCATCACTATGCCAGTTTCCTCGTTACCAGTCTTGTTATCTTTTCTCATTCCCATGATCCTGCACCCACGTCAACAAGTCACCCGGTATCTGGACATACGATCATGCATACCATCACATCGATAGGGCCCTAAGAATATCTCTCCATCATAGGAGAAGCAAATCCCAGTCTTAAGCTATATACTCCCTCATCATACTATTCTAATGGACATGTAAGTTGTCGTTATGATCACCCTATTACGGTTAACGTTAGAACAACCCCAAAGTGCATAGTCCAGTATGGAGTGACTCGATACTCTCATGGTCTAAGGAATTATGCATACTCTAATTTTACGGTCTTATATACCATAAACTTAGTGTTATACTCTCATCATCCAGTATAAAAATCATCTGGGTCAATTCAACACGAGATGTCTTCAAACATCCCGTCTCCGTCCTACAGACGTCGAGGGATCGAGCCACAAACAGAGCAGTGGCGGCAAGTGTCATCACAAGAGATGATTTGATGATCATTTCTCCTAGTTTATTATGCACGTTGTTTACTGAGGTGGAAAAATGTTAAGTTTAGTTAGCTATGTAATTGGATGTTTAATTTGATTATGCAATCATGTTGCTATAAGTATAATATATCTTGTTGTTCTATAGACATAACATAGATGTTGTGTAGACAGAGCAAATCACATCACATACGCTTAAACTAAGAAACACGTCGGTGACGATTTGAACAATCACATACAATTGTTTACCATCAAGTATTTGCCCACAACACACACACACAACTTATTAGTAGGAATCGTGTGTGTTATTATTGGTCTTTTCACACAATTCTGATTACTGACCTGTTTGCTGGGTATCACATACATCTTCTTCTGCCGAATCGTTTATGTTATTTTGACTCATAACAAAGAGTCATCTGAGTGACCTGTTTGCCAGGTATCACAGACATCTTGTTACGCCAATTCGTTTGTGTTATTTTGGCTCATCGCAAACCGTTCATCCCAATGACATGTATGCCACATATTGCACCCATCTTGATATGTGTAATCGTTTGCGTTATTTTGCCTCATAGCGAACAGTTCATGCGGATCTACTGTATGCCACGTATCGCACATGCAACTCTTATCTGAATCATGCATGATGGATCAGCCGTTGCACACAGTTCATTTAATTGGAGACGGTTTTATAACCATACCGTTGCGATTCATGCATCACACACAGTTTGGTCGAAGGCTCTCGTATACATGTGTCGTCTTAGGACCTTCCTGCAATAGTGTATGCTGCAACTCAGTTGGGGGGGGGGGGACTTTCCACCTGGATTGGGCCTCCTCAGGGGCCATGGCTCACTCGGATGGTGGTGGTTGTTGCCGGTGGGGTGTGTGGTATGGCGGTGGTTGCGATTTGTGGTCCGTGGCCGTTGTTTGGGTTTGTGTGGCAGCCGTGCATGATCAATCGACCTTTTGTTAGCGCCGGTGCTCGGTAAACCTGGGCATACCCCGCGCCAGGCTGGGCTTCAGAAAGCCCGAACCGAAAATCCTAAGCCCGAGCCCGGCCCCGCCCGGCCAAAAAAATCAATTTTTCAGGCCCGAGCCCGGCCCGAATGAACTAAAAAGATGGATTTCGGGGTGGGTCGGGCCGGGCCTCCGTGTAAAAGTGACGTTTTCTCAAGCCTGAGCCCGGCCCAAATTACTATCGGGCCTAGTTTTGAAGCCCGAGCCCGGCCCAAACACAAAGCCCGGCCCGGCCCGAGTTTTTTGGGCCAGGCTCGGGCCGGGTCACCGTGTCGGGCTGCCCATACCCAGGTTTAGTGCTCGGGATGAGTGACTATTCCATGAGGTGGGGCAGGGGGGCTATTGATGGACCTAGCGAGGACGCTCGCTGCTAACTAGCCAAAGAATGATGAGGTCTCGCACTGATCTGCTCTTCTGGATTTGACAACCGAGATGATGTTGTTAGGTCATGGATGAAATGCTTCCGGCGTCCCTCGGGTGGTGTTTCCTTCCTTCCAGGCGTCAGTTTGAACTTCCCGTACCGCGTTCTAGTTATGCTTTGTGCAAAAGCATAAACTCCATATTGGATCGGACAACGATGATGTCTTCAATGTCGTCGCTCCCTTGGGGAGTTGTTTTTGATTTATTGATCCTTGTCGGTCGTTGGCGTCTCTTTTGGGCCATGTTTGGTTTGTTAGCTCTCATTGCAGGCATTTGGTGGGGGCGGTGGAAGTGCTTTGTGGCTACCGCCGATACCTTGGTAATCTTAGTTCTGTTGGTCAACCTACTCTCATAGGTGATTATGGGACGATGAGGTGTCCGTGTGCGGTGCCCTTCGATGACACTTGAGGTTCCGTTACCTTGCATAGTGCTCGGGTGCACTCTTTTAGTGATGGTGGTTTTCGGTGAGGCCAAGAAAAGGTGCAAGGGCTGTCTCGGCGAAATGCGTGCCCTATGACACAGCTTGCGTCTCTCCTTGTCACGATGTGGCTAGGCAGTGAGATACCATTGTATAGTGGTTATGATGCTCCTAGATCTACAAGGTGCAGAGTGATTGCAATGCAAGATGATGACTTCTTCTCTATGTCTTCTCGATGTAGGATCTACTTTCGATTATGTTCTTGCTGATGGCTGCTTGTCGCAACTCGTTTCTGGTCCTCTCTCTTCCCCTATCTGTGTGCGTGCGCGCGTGTGTTCCATTCTTCTGTTGGGTGCTACTTCCGATATCGATCATCTCCGGTGTGTGTCTGGGTGTCATAGTTTAACAAATCGGACCAGACCGCCGGTCGAACCGGAAAAAACCAGAACCGACAATCCTAACGGTTTTTAAGCACAAGGTACCCACCTGCAACTAGACCAGTGAGAACTGGTCAGATTGGGACTTTTTCGTGAAATCGATTCATAAACCGGGCTGTCGAACTAGTATTTTCTGATCAAAACTGAAAAGAGATACTCAAACTTGAAAGTAACACTACTGCAATAAGTTCCTAGTTGTACGCATGAGGATCCTAGGAAGAGAGAGGAGCTCCAAAACTCGATGACCACTCAGAATCACCAATGCACTAACAATGGTACGTGCACAAAATACATGGCTTGAAAATGTGTACAATGCTTCCGTAAAAAAATCGACAATACAAAGTCAACCTGATCGATCCAGGAATCGTTTTTTTTTTAATTTTTAAAGTAGGTATGTGTGTATGATATTTGCATTCTAGTCCGATTCCTAGTTGTGCGACCGAGTTGAGGGTCGCCTCTGCAGCGAGCTTTGCATCTGAACTAGTACAGCTGCTCAGCAATCACTAACAGCTTGTAGTGGAGGCGGAGTTGTTGGAGTACTAGAAGTAAAAAAAAATACGTGTTCGTGGCCATGCATTCCCCGACCCCTCAGGATGAACGTCTACGTTACTTAGATTTACCAGTAGCTTCCCTTGACTGGTTCAAGCCTGCAACTACGAGTGAGATGCACTGGCAGCAAAGATTGAGTGTCGCCGCCGAGGACTTTGATCGCTTGACTCAGGGTGTCCTAGCATCTATTGAACACTAGACTTGTTCTATGGGAGCATCAAAGATCGTGATTACATTAGGTTAATCAAGATGTTCAGTGAAACTGTTGACTTGACACACTAGTCGTCGCTGTTAGAGCACTACTTAACTAGGAGGAGTAACCCGGCCACAACTAGGGTGCCTAGGCACCCGGGTCCTAGTTTTGATTGTACTAGGAAACAAAACATTTTAAAAACATTTTGACATGAAAACTTGCAAGAACCTATAAAGTTTGACCACCTTTGATGCTGCAAAGTTTCAGATTTTTTTAAAATGTTTTCCTATTTTTTTGATTTTACTGTTCATAGAGGGTGCCTAGGCACCCGGGTGCTGTTACACCTTTCTCTAGATCGAAGAGAGTGGATTTTCAGCTCCCGGGTGCCTAGGCACCCTCTGTGAACAGTATAATCAAAACAAATAGAAATAAAAATCGAAAAAATCTGAAACTTTGCAGCATCAAAGATGACCAATGTTTCTAGGTGCTTGCAAGTTTTCATGCCAAAAAAACATTCGAGGAGCTGTACACACAAAAAACATTTCAGTGATTCAAGTTTTGAGCACTTTTAGCACTGAAATCTGAAACTTGTTTGTACACATTTCTCTACATGATATTTTGACATGAAAACTTGCAAGAACCTATAAAGTTTGACCACCTTTGATGCTGCAAAGTTTCAGATTTTTTTAAAATGTTTTCCTATTTTTTTGATTTTACTGTTCATAGAGGGTGCCTAGGCATCCGGGTGCTGTTACACCTTTCTCTAGATCGAAGAGAGTGGATTTTCAGCTCCCGGGTGCCTAGGCACCCTCTGTGAACAGTACAATCAAAACAAATAGAAATAAAAATCGAAAAAATCTGAAACTTTGCAGCATCAAAGATGACCAATGTTTCTAGGTGCTTGCAAGTTTTCATGCCAAAAAAACATTCGAGGAGCTTTACACACAAAAAACATTTCAGTGATTCAAGTTTTGAGCACTTTTAGCACTGAAATCTGAAACTTGTTTGTACACATTTCTCTACATGATATTTTGACATGAAAACTTGCAAGAACCTATAAAGTTTGACCACCTTTGATGCTGCAAAGTTTCAGATTTTTTTAAAATGTTTTCCTATTTTTTTGATTTTACTGTTCATAGAGGGTGCCTAGGCACCCGGGTGCTGTTACACCTTTCTCTAGATCGAATCATTTCATGAGAGCTGAAGCTGGGAAGATAGGATCATCCTACCGACCATGTAGCGGTCTTCTTCTTCTCCGTCCGCACTCGCACGCGCCGTGGCAATCCTCCTGGTGATCGCGTGCTGCTGCTCCCTGCTACCGTGCCCATGCTCTGCCGTTTGCAAAGGTACGAAACCATGCGTCATTTTTTTTTTTTGGAAAAGGTACGCGTCATTTCTTGTTCTTACATATTTTTGAAGTGGGTGCCCATTTTGACATATAATTTGTCGCGATGGCATCAGGGCATGCATTTGGTCAGGGGGGCAGGAAGGGCCAATGGGTACCGGGAAACCAATGGCCAGGGGGCTGGGGAGGAGGAAACCATTATGGTCAGGGAGGTGGTCATCGGCAATGAGGAGGTGGAAATTTGGGTGAGGGGGATGGGGGGGGGGGGGGGGGGGGATCGGCGAGCATAAGGAATACAGGGGGCAGCTGGCGGAAACCATGTAGGCCGGATGCCTCCGCCGCCACGGGGCAAGACGCCGAGGAACCACAGGTGATGTGACGGCTGCTGCCATGCATGGCCTTGATCTGGCGCCATCGAGTGTTACTGGAACCTGATTGCTGCTGGGCTTCCGGGAGGTGGCTTGGGAATGATACTTCTATTTTTTTTTTGAACAATGGAATGATACTTCTATCACTAGAGCAAGTGTCGTTTCGATTGTAATTTGCGCAGTGATCCCCAACTTTTTTAAACATTTGTATCTTTGGCTGGTCGGTTTTGGCCTCATAGTGTGTGTTCAAGAGCGACATTCACAGTGGGTTTCTTACTAGTGCTCCAACTCGCAACACCTCTTTAATATTTTTACGGGTTACAACGGGTTACTAAAGTGTACGGGTTTGGTGACCGTTCTCAAGGATTGCTATTTGTACGGGTTCGATGACCGTCTTCAATGGTCCTTTAATAAAATATAAGAGCATACAGAGGGAGTACTACATAATTATAGTCCCAGTTTACAAGGCTGTAGTGCCCAGCTGATCGGCGTAGCACTTGCATGTCAAGCACCTGAAATACTGCAGCATCTAGCACATGTCAAGCACCTGTCATATTTTAGTGTATGGCATGAATTCATAGAAAGACTATGTTTTTACCAATGTCATAGTTGTAAACGTCTTAGTTCAAACTATAATATCCGATATGAAGTAAATGCTATTGTTTTTTTGAAGTTGTTGATACATGAATCAGGCCATAAAACATAGGCCCACCACATAATATGTTAGGAATGCGTACACCATGATGAGATTTAGTCACATTCTCAGTTGTTAACATGCAAGTTCAATAAGAAGTCTTAACCTCTAGAGTCCAGAATAAACTGGTTCTAGATTTTGTATGGTGCCATATGTTTTGTTCATGTCATTTCCATGCATTTTAATATGTGATGTTAACAAAAGAAATCTAATAAGCTGCTTACTTGTCATTAGAGTATATTCGGAAATTCTTTCCGAAATGCGACATGTAAGCATAAATGCAATGGAAGACATTAAAGAGTCATTTTCGCATTAAGAATAGTTTTGCAAATAATATACTAAGTTTAAGCCTAGTGTAGTATATCATGGTCTCGGTTTACTTTCTGTTTTTGAAAAGATTATATAATATAAGCCGAGCTTTATGTGGGCCACACTCGTCTTATAGGCTACACTGTCACCTCCGCGATGGCCACGTGGCAAGAAACTTTGCCAAGATAGGTTTGTAAGCCAAACTGTTTTTGTGGTATATGCCGTGCATTTTCTGAAAGCCGAGTATTTTTTTTATTCCGCTCAGCTTATAATCATCTTACCGAGGACACTTTTTTTGCCATTTCTTCTTTTGATACTCGGCTTACATGCTTATAAATCTGAGTACACATAAATTTATGCTCGGCTTACTTCCAGATATATCCCCCCACACACAAAATTGCTTTCAGGCTGAGAAATTATGGTCGAGCAGCCAAATAAGGGCATGGCCAACGGCCACGCTGGACTGCTGCCCCAACTGCCACATCAGCCTAGATTCCCCAGCTGAAGAAAGAGATATTGCCTGCAGGCTGAGAGGGGATCAGAGGAAGCAGCCTCTTCGGTGAGAAAAGCAGCTACCAAGGGAAAAAGAAAGCAGAAAGAGAATATGGGATGGGAAAAAATAGAGAAAGAGGGCAAAGTACTGACATATGTTGAAGGTGGGTCCAGCAAAGGGGAAAATATTCTTGTTGGTTCCATTGTGCAAATACAATGGCCTCATTTGCTTTATCTAAGGGCATGGCCAACGGGCCACGCTGGACGGGTGCTCTAGGCGCCACATGCACATCGTCGTGCCAAACGCCACCTTCATCGAACGTGCTGCTTGAAGAGGGAAACGGACTCCTGCAGAAGAACTCGCCTCCTCCTTGACAAAAGCTACGAGGCAGTCACTCGGGCGACGTAGTGTGAGCTTCTTCGCTCTGCTCGATTCAGGACAACAGCTTGGTGATATTGTTTAAGTGTTGTGGTCTTGCATGTGTGGAAAAGTGTGGTGTGAGCTTCATCAGATGATGGTGTAAGATAATGACATCAAGAAACACTAGTAGAAAATAGGGCTTTGGTCCAGGCCTGAAATCCCATTAATCCCGGTTCACTCACGAACCGGGACCCATGGGGGCATCGGTCCCGGTTCGTGAGGCCAGGGCGCCGGCCGGGCCTCGTGGGCCATTGGTCCCGGCCAATGGGCCTCGCTCCTGGCCCACAACCATTGGTCCCGGTTTGTGGCTGGAACCGGGACCAAATGGTGTCCTTTAGTCCCGGTTCCAGCCACAAACCGGGACCAATGGTTGGCCTATATATACCCCCTACCCGCGAGCAGAGCAGTGCACTGCTCTGTTTTTTTGGCCGGCCGTGGGAGAGCTTTTGTGGTGCTCTAGCTCACTTCCTATGCACATGACGTGTTCGATGAAATGCCCGAGCCACACTTAAGCTTTCTCCTCTCGAAGCTCCTTGTCCAAGCTCCATTTTCCTCAAGATTTGTCTAGGTTTGGCGGTCCGTCCTGTCCCGTCCCCGTCCTCACCGTCGTCGATCGGCCGCGCCCATCTCGGTGCCGGCACCACCGTGGTTAGCCTCTTCTTCTTATCTTCTTTCTAAAAGAAAAAAGTTCTTATTTGTATGATTTAGATAGATACTTGTGTAATTTTCTTACTTTTATTATTGTTTGTTATTATATAGTGCGATGGTTTGGGTATCCGCCTCCGTCGGCCCTCGTCCTGTCTATGATTTGGATGTGGTATATATTATCTTTTATAACTATTTGTTTTATTTAGTGTTTATGACAATTATGCCGACCAACGTGACATAGATTTTTTAATCTAGGAGGTATGTGAACCGGAAATACCAACCGACATAGAAATTCTTGTCGAGAAGTTAAATTTGGTTGAAAAAGAAAACAATTACTTGAAAGAAAAAATACAAAGAGTTGAAGAGGAGAAGATGAAATTGGAGTTGAATGTTGCCGATGTCGTCGACGATCACAAGATCAAGATGGATGCAATGCGCTTGAGATTAGAAAGATTAGAAAATATGCCATTCATACTGAGGCTTGGTATCATTATGCCGTTGGATCAATTGGTACCTTAATTGCGGTTATGATCGCATTTGTTGTTGCATTTAAATTTTATAGTTTCAATGTATGTTTTAATTACATGCTCTAGAGAGCTATATGTTGTTCAATAATGAGAACTATGTATGAATGTTATGTATTTATTTTGGTCACTACTGTACTTTGGCTTTAATGTGATGATGAATTTCTATTAATTTGGTCACTTCTCTATTCATGATATGCTGTAATGGTTTTTAATACACTTTATTATATAACGGATGCAGATGAACTGGCAATGGATGTACGGTGACCGACGCACCTCCGAGTATATTAAGGGCCTGCATAATTTTCTCGAAGCGGCTGAGGCAAACAAGAAGAATGGTTTTATGCATTGTCCATGTACTGTCTGTGAGAATACGAAGGCTTTCTCCAACTCTAAAACCCTTCACTTCTACCTGCTTGAGACGGGTTTTATGCCACACAATAATGTTTGGACCAAGCACAGAGAAAGAGGGGTTATGATGGAAGACAACGAAGAAGAAGAGGATGATGACAACTACCCGCCCCCTTAATACGGTGATACTGCAATGGGGGAAGCTGAAGATCAAGAGGAACCAGACGATGTGCCCGATGATGATCTTCGCCGGGTCATTGTTGATGCACAGAGAGAATGCGAAAGTGAAACGGAGAAGTTGAAGTTCGATCACATGTTAGAGGATCACAAAAAAAGGGTTGTACCCAAATTGCGAAGATGACAACAGAAAGCTCGGTACCACACTAGAATTGCTGCAATGGAAGGCAGACAATGGTGTATCTGACAAGGGATTTAGTTCGCTACTGAAAATAATGAAGAAGAAGCTTCCAAAGGATAACGAAATGCCCGGCAGTACGTACGAAGAAAAGAAGGTTCTATGCCCTCTAGGATTGGAGGTGCGGAAGATACATGCATGCCCTAATGACTGCATCCTCTACCGCGGTGCGTACGAGGATTTGAACGCATGCCCGGTATGCGGTGCGTTGCGGTATAAGATCAGAAGAGATGACCCTGGTGACGTTGAGGGCCAGCGCACAGGGAAGAGGGTTCTGCCAAGGTGATATGGTATGCTCCTATAATACCACGGTTGAAACATCTGTTCAGAAACAAAAAGCATGCCGAGTTGATGCAATGGCACATAAAAGACCGTAAGAAAGACGGGAAGTTGAGAGCACCCGCTGACGGGTCGCAGTGGAGAAAGATCGAGAGAAAGTGGAGCGACTTTACAGGTGACCCAAGGAACGTATTGTTGGAAATATGCCCTAGAGGCAATAATAAATTGGTTATTATTATATTTCCTTGTTCATGATAATCGTTTATTATCCATGCTATAATTGTATTGATTGGAAACTCAAATACATGTGTGGGTACATAGACAACACTGTGTCCCTAGTAAGCCTCTAGTTGACTAGCTCGTTAATCAAAAGATGGTGAAGGTTTCCTAGCCATGGACATGAGATGTCATTTGATAACGGGATCACATCATTAGGAGAATGATGTGATGGACAAGACCCAAACTGTAAACGTAGCATATAATCGTGACAGTTTATTGCTATTGTTTTCTGCATGTCAAGTATCTGTTCCTTTGACCATGAGATCATGCAACTCACTGACACCGGAGGAATACCTTGTGTGTATCAAACATCGCAACGTAACTAGGTGACTATAAAGATGCTCTACAGGTATCTCCGAGGGTGTCTGTTGAATTGGCATGGATCAAGACTGGGATTTGTTACTCCGTGTGACAGAGAGGTATCTCAGGGCCCACTCGGTAATACAACATCACTATAAGCCTTGCAAGCAATGTGACTAAAGTGTTAGCCACGGGATCTTGTATTACGGAACGAGTAAAGAGACTTGCCGGTAACGAGATTGAACTAGGTATAGAGATACCGACGATCGAATCTCGGGCAAGTAACATACCGATAAACAAAGGGAACATCATACGGGATTAACTGAATCCTTGACATAGAGGTTCAACCGATAAAGATCTTCGTAGAATATGTAGGAGCCAATATAGGCATCCAGGTCCCGCTATTGGTTATTGACCGTAGAGGTGTCTCGGTCATGTCTACATAGTTCTCGAACCCGCAGGGTCTACACACTTAACGTTTGGTGACGATATAAGTATAGTTGAGTTGTTATGTTGGTGACCGAAAGTTGTTCGGAGTACCGGATGAGATCCCGGACATGACGAGGAGCTCTGGAATAGTCCGGAGGTAAAGATTGATATATGGGATAATAGTGTTTGGTCTCCGGAAGGGTTTCGGAATTCACCGGAAGGAGTTTCGGATGTTTCCCGAAATGTTCGGGTACGAGAACACTTTATTTGGGCCAAGGGGTGAAGCCCACGAGGCTTTAGGATGGTGCAAAAGGAAGTTTTGCGGAGGCCAGGGGCCAGACGCGAGGGACCCTGGCGTCTGGGGCCAGACGCCGCGGACCCTGGCGTCTGGTCCTGGAGTCCGAGCAGGACTCTTGCCTTGCGGGCCAAACCGACTTTGAGGAGGCTCTTTCTCCAAGTTTCGACCCCAGGGCTCAACATATAAATAGAGGGGCAGGGCTAGCACCCGGAAAACATCAAGATTTCCCCAAGCCGTGTGCGGCAACCCTAACCCTCTAGTTCCTCCGTCATAATCTCCGTAGCGCTTGGCGAAGCCCTGCAGAGATTGTTCCTCACCACCATCACCACGCCGTCGTGCTGCCGGAACTCATCTACTACTTCACCATCGCTCGCTGGATCGAGGAGGTGAAGGCGTCATCAAGCCGTACGTGTGTTGAACGCGGAGGTGCCGTCCGTTCGGCACTAGTTCGTGATCGGTTCGAGGGACGACTTGCGATTTGGATCGCGGAGATGTTCGACTACATCAACCGCGTTTCTTAACGCTTCCGCTTAGCGATCTACAAGGGTATGTAGATTCACTCTCCCTCTCGTAGATGCTCATCACCATGGATAGATCTTGTGTGTGCGTAGGAAAATTTTTGTTTCCCATGCAACGTTCCCCGACAGTGGTATCAGAGCTAGGTCTATGCGTAGATGAGATCTCGAGTAGAACACAAACGAGTTGTGGGCGTGGGTGTATACATATTGCTTGCCGTTACTAGTTGATACTTGATTCGGCGGTATTGTGAGATGAAGCGGCCCGGACCGACATTACACGTACGCTTACGCGAGACAGGTTCCTTCAACTGACATGTAACTTCGTTGCATAAAGATGGCTAGCGGGTGTCTGTCTCTCTCACTTTAGTTGAATCAATTTCAATGAAGAGGTTTCTTTTAGAAGATCAAAAAGCAATCACTACACCACGTTGTGGTTTTGCATAGGTAAGAACGGTTCTTGCAAACCCGTAGCAGCCACGTAAAATTTGCAACAACAATTAGAGGACGTCTAACTTGTTTTTGCAGGGTATGTTGTGATGTGATATGGCCAATTACATGATGAGATATATGTGATGTATGAGATGATCATGTGTTGTATAGAATATCACGACTTGCATGTCGATGAGTACGGCAACTGGTAGGAGCCATAGAGTTGTCTTTAATTATTGTATGACCTGCGTGTCAATCATTAAGCGCTATGTAATGCTTTACTTTATCGCTAAACGTTAGCAATAGTCGTGGAAGCAACAGTCGGCGCGACAACCTCATGGCGACACGTTGATGGAGATCAAGATGATGGAGATCATGGTGTCATGCCGGTGACGATGGAGATCATGCCGGTGCTTTGGAGATGGAGATCAAAAGCACGAGTTCATGGCCATATCATGTCACTTATGATTTGCATGTGATGTTAATCCTTTTATGCATCTTATTTTGCTTAGGACGACGGTAGCATTATAAGGTGATCCCTCACTTAAATTTCAAGATAAATTGTGTTCTCCCCGAGTGTGCACCGTTGCGAAAGTTCGTCGTTTCGAGACACGCCGTGATGATCGGGTGTGATAGACTCTACGTTCACATACAACGGGTGTAAGCCATGTTGCACGTGCGGAACACTCGGGTTAAACTTGACGAGCCTAGCATGTACAGACATGGCCTCGGAACACAAGAGACCGAAAGGTCGAACATGAGTCATATAGTAGATATGATAAACATGAAGATGTTCACCATTGAAACCACCTCAACTCACGTGATGATCGGACTTGAGTTGGTGGATTTGGATCATGTTACGCTCAAATGACCGGAGGGATGTCAATTTGAGTGGGAGTTTTTTAAGTAATATGATTAACTAAACTCATTATCTAGAACAATAGTCTAAGTTGTCTTTGCTATATTTATGTTGTAGATCATGGCTCGCGCAGTAGCACCCCTGAATTTTAATGCGTTCCTAGAGAAAGCTAAGTTGAAAGATGACGGAAGTAACTTTGTGGACTGGGCCCGTAATCTAAGGATTATCCTTACGGCTTCCCAGAAGGCTTATGTCCTTGATGCACCGCTTGGTGATCCACCCGCTCCAGTTGAGTCTCTAGACGTTGTGAACGCCTGGCAGGCTCGTTCTGAAGATTACTCAATAGTTCAATGTGCAATATTGTATGGCTTAGAACCGGGACTTCAAAGACGTTTTGAACGTCATGGAGCATATGAGATGTTCCAGGAGTTGAAGTTTATCTTTCAGAAGAATGCCCGGATCGAGAGATATGAGATCTCCGATAAGTTCTATGCTTGCAAGATGGAGGAGAACGAGTCTATCAGTGATCACGTACTCAGAATGTCTGGGTACTCCACCCGTCTGGCTGAATTGGGGATGCCCCTTCCGCCAGAGGCTACCACTGACAGAGTTCTTCAATCATTGCCACCTAGCTACAAGAGCTTCGTGTTGAACTATAACATGCACGGGATGAACAAGTCAGTCGCCGAGCTGTTTGCGATGCTGAAAGTCGCTGAGTCTGAAATTCAGAAGGAGCATCAAGTGTTGATGGTCAATAAAACCACTAGTTTCAAGAAAAATGGCAAGGGTAAGAAGGGTAACTCCAAGAAGAGTGGCAAAGCAGTTGCTCCTCCCGTGAAGAAACCCAAGGCTGGACCCAAACCAGAAACTGAGTGTTTTCATTGCAAGGGAACTGGACACTGGAAGCGGAACTGCCCCAAGTATTTGGCTGACAAGAAGGCGGCCAACAACAAACAAGGTATATATGATATACATGTTATTGATGTGTACCTTACCAACTCTCGTTGTAGTGCCTGGGTATTTGATACCGGTGCGGTTGCTCATATTTGCAACTCAAAACAGGAACTGCGGAATAGACGGAGGCTGGCAAAGGACGAAGTGATGATGCGCGTGGGAAATGGTTCCAAGGTTGATGTGATCGCCGTCGGCACGCTCGCTCTTCGATTACCATCGGGATTAGTGATGAACCTGAATAATTGTTATTTAGTGCCTGCGTTAAGCATGAACATTATATCTGGATCTTGTTTATTGCGAGACGGTTACTCATTTAAATCAGAGAATAATGGTTGTTCTATTTATATGAGTAATATCTTTTATGGTCATGCACCCAATGTAAGGGGTTTATTCTTATTGAATCTCGATAGTAATGATACACATGTTCATAACATTGATCCCAAAAGATGTAGGATTGATAATGATAATACCACTTTCTTGTGGCACTGCCGTTTAGGTCATATTGGCGTAAAACGCATGAGGAAGCTCCATGCT
Source organism: Elymus sibiricus (assembly GCA_039707655.1). NCBI lineage: Eukaryota > Viridiplantae > Streptophyta > Magnoliopsida > Poales > Poaceae > Elymus > Elymus sibiricus. Next base: position 23,879,127 of record CM077667.1, read on the forward strand.
GATGGACTTTTGGAGTCACTTGATTTTGCATCACTTGACACATGTGAGCCATGCCTCATGGGCAAGATGACTAAAACGCCGTTCTCTGGAACAATGGAACGGGCAAGTGACTTATTGGAAATCATACATACTGATGTGTGCGGTCCGATGAGCATTGAGGCGCGCGGTGGTTATCGTTACTTTCTCACCTTCACTGATGACTTAAGTAGATATGGGTATATTTACTTAATGAAACACAAGTCTGAAACGTTTGAAAAGTTCAAACAATTTCAGAGTGAAGTTGAGAATCATCGTAGCAAGAAGATTAAATTCCTACGATCTGATCGAGGAGGAGAATATCTGAGTTATGAGTTTGGCAGTCACTTAAGACAATGTGGAATTGTTGCACAACTAACACCGCCTGGAACACCACAGCGTAATGGTGTGTCCGAACGTCGTAATCGAACCTTATTGGATATGGTGCGATCTATGATGTCTCTTGCCGATTTGCCACTATCGTTTTGGGGTTATGCATTAGAGACAGCTGCATTCACTTTAAATAGGGCACCATCGAAATCCGTTGAGACGACGCCATATGAACTTTGGTTTGGCAAGAAGCCAAAGCTGTCGTTTCTTAAAGTTTGGGGATGTGATGCTTATGTCAAAAAGCTTCAGCCTGAAAAGCTGGAACCCAAAGCGGAGAAATGCGTCTTCATAGGATACCCAAAAGAGACAGTTGGGTATACCTTCTACCTCAGATCCGAAGGCAAAGTGTTTGTCGCTAAAAACGGAACGTTTCTTGAGAAAGAGTTTCTCTCGAAAGAATTGAGTGGGAGGAAGATAGAACTTGATGAGGTTGTTGAACCTTTACTTCAACCTGAGAGTAGCGCAGCACAGAAAGATGTTTCTGTAGAGCCTACATCAGCTAAAGAGGAAGTTAATGATGATGATCATGAAGCTTTGGATCAAGTTGCTATCGAACCTCGTAGGTCGACAAGGACGCGTACTGCTCCTGAGTGGTACGGCAACCCTGTCTTAGAAGTCATGTTGTTGGACAACGATGAACCTACGAGCTATGGAGAAGCGATGATGGGCCCGGATTCCGAGAAGTGGTTAGAGGCCATGAAATCCGAGATGGGATCCATGTATGAAAACAAAGTGTGGACTTTGGAAGTATTACCTGAAGGGCGTAAGGCCATTCAGAACAAATGGATCTTTAAGAGGAAGACGGACGCGGATGGTAATATCACCGTCTATAAAGCTCGACTTGTGGCAAAGAGTTTTTCACAAGTTCAAGGAGTTGACTACGATGAGACCTTCTCACCCGTAGCGATGCTTAAGTCCGTCAGAATCATGTTAGCAATAGCTGCCTTTTTCGATTATGAAATTTGGCAGATGGATGTCAAAACAGCGTTCCTTAACGGTTTCCTTAAGGAAGAGTTGTATATGATGCAACCAGAAGGTTTTGTCGATCCAGAGAATGCTCACAAAGTTTGCAAACTCCAGCGATCCATTTATGGACTGGTGCAAGCATCTCGGAGTTGGAATCTTCGCTTTGATGAGGTGATCAAAGCGTTCGAGTTTATACAAGTTTACGGAGAAGCTTGTATTTACAAGAAAGTGAGTGGGAGCTCTATAGCGTTTCTAATATTATATGTGGATGACATATTACTGATTGGAAACAATATAGAAATGTTGGAAAGCGTGAAGGAATATTTGAACAAGAGTTTTTCAATGAAGGACCTAGGAAAAGCTGCTTTCATATTAGGCATCAAGATCTATAGAGATAGATCACGACGCTTGATAGGACTTTCACAAAGCACATACCTTGACAAAGTTTTGAAGAAGTTCAAAATGGATCAGTCCAAGAAGGGGTTCTTGCCTGTATTGCAAGGTGTGAAGTTGAGTAAGACTCAATGCCCAGTGACTGCAGAAGATAGAGAAAAGATGAGTGTCATCCCCTATGCTTCAGCCATAGGCTCTATCATGTATGCAATGCTGTGCACAAGACCCGATGTCAGCCTTGCCATAAGTATGGTCGGTAGGTTTCAAAATGATCCAGGAATGGAACACTGGACGGCGGTCAAGAATATCCTGAAGTACCTGAAAAGGACTAAGGACATGTTTCTCGTTTATGGAGGTGATCAAGAGCTCGTCGTAAAGGGTTACGTCGATGCAAGCTTTGACACTGATCCGGATGACTCTAAGTCACAAACCGGATACGTATTTATTCTTAATGGGGGTGCGGTTAGCTGGTGCAGTTCCAAGCAGAGCGTGGTAGCTGATTCTACATGCGAAGCGGAGTACATCGCTGCCTCGGAGGCGGCGAAGGAAGGTGTCTGGATGAAGGAGTTCATGACAGATCTTGGAGTGGTGCCATTGCTCTAGCCAAGGAACCAAGATTTCACAAGAGGACCAGACACATAAAGCGACGCTTCAATTCCATCCGCGATTACATCAAGGAGGACGACATAAATATTTGCAAAGTACACACAGATCTGAATGTTGCAGATCCGATGACTAAACCTCTTCCAAGGGCTAAACATGAACAACACCAGAACTGTATGGGTGTTCGATTCATTACAATGTAAATCACATAGTGATGTGAACTAGATTATTGACTCTAGTGCAAGTGGGAGACTGTTGGAAATATGCCCTAGAGGCAATAATAAATTGGTTATTATAATATTTCCTTGTTCATGATAATCGTTTATTATCCATGCTATAATTGTATTGATTGGAAACTCAAATACATGTGTGGGTACATAGACAACACTGTGTCCCTAGTAAGCCTCTAGTTGACTAGCTCGTTAATCAAAAGATGGTGAAGGTTTCCTAGCCATGGACATGAGATGTCATTTGATAACGGGATCACATCATTAGGAGAATGATGTGATGGACAAGACCCAAACTGTAAACGTAGCATATGATCGTGTCAGTTTATTGCTATTGTTTTCTGCATGTCAAGTATCTGTTCCTTTGACCATGAGATCATGCAACTCACTGACACCGGAGGAATACCTTGTGTGTATCAAACGTCGCAACGTAACTGGGTGACTATAAAGATGCTCTACAGGTATCTCCGAGGGTGTCTGTTGAATTGGCATGGATCAAGACTGGGATTTGTTACTCCGTGTGACAGAGAGGTATCTCAGGGCCCACTCGGTAATACAACATCACTATAAGCCTTGCAAGCAATGTGACTAAAGTGTTAGCCACGGGATCTTGTATTACGGAACGAGTAAAGAGACTTGCCGGTAACGACATTGAACTAGGTATAGAGATACCGACGATCGAATCTCGGGCAAGTAACATACCGATAAACAAAGGGAACATCATACGGGATTAACTGAATCCTTGACATAGAGGTTCAACCGATAAAGATCTTCGTAGAATATGTAGGAGCCAATATGGGCATCCAGGTCCCGCTATTGGTTATTGACCGTAGAGGTGTCTCGGTCATGTCTACATAGTTCTCGAACCCGTAGGGTCTACACACTTAACGTTTGGTGACGATATAAGTATAGTTGAGTTGTTATGTTGGTGACCGAAAGTTGTTCGGAGTCCCGGATGAGATCCCGGACATGACGAGGAGCTCTGGAATAGTCCGGAGGTAAAGATTGATATATGGGATAATAGTGTTTGGTCTCCGGAAGGGTTTCGGAATTCACCGGAAGGAGTTTTGGATGTTTCCCGAAATGTTCGGGTACGAGAACACTTTATTTGGGCCAAGGGGTGAAGCCCACGAGGCTTTAGGAAGGTGCAAAAGGAAGTTTTGCGGAGGCCAGGGGCCAGACGCCAGGGACCCTGGCGTCTGGGGCCAGACGCCGAGGACCCTGGCGTCTAGTCCTGGAGTCCGAGCAGGACTCTTGCCTTGCGGGCCAAACCAACTTTGAGGAGGCTCTTTCTCCAAGTTTTGACCCCAGGGCTCAACATATAAATAGAGGGGCAGGGCTAGCACCCGGAAAACATCAAGATTTCCCCAAGCCGTGTGCGGCAACCCTAACCCTCTAGTTCCTCCGTCATAATATCCGTAGCGCTTGGCGAAGCCCTGCAGAGATTGTTCCTCACCACCATCACCACGCCGTCGTGCTGCCGGAACTCATCTACTACTTCACCATCGCTCGCTGGATCGAGGAGGTGAAGGCGTCATCAAGCTGTACGTGTGTTGAACGCGGAGGTGCCGTCCGTTCGGCACTAGTTCGTGATCGGTTCGAGGGACGACTTGCGATTTGGATCGCGGAGACGTTCGACTACATCAACCGCGTTTCTTAACGCTTCCGCTTAGCGATCTACAAGGATATGTAGATTCACTCTCCCTCTCATAGATGCTCATCACCATGGATAGATCTTGTGTGTGCGTAGGAAATTTTTTGTTTCCCATGCAACGTTCCCCGACACGTATGGTTTGGTTTAAGTACAAATGGCGTTAATCCTTTTGGGGAGCAGAGCAGCAAGCATAGCACATGGCCTGTGACTCTATGTATGTATAACCTTCCTCCTTGGTTGTGCATGAAGCGGAAGTTCATTATGATGCCAGTGCTCATCCAAGGCCCTAAGCAACCCGGCAATGACATTGATGTGTACCTAAGGCCATTAGTTGATGAACTTTTATAGCTATGGAATGGAAGAGGTGTACGTGTGTGGGATGAGAACGAACAGGAGGAATTTGACCTACATGCGTTGCTGTTTGTAACCATCAACGATTGGCCTGCTCTTAGTAACCTTTCAGGACAGACAAACAGGGGATACCACGCATGCACACACTATTTAGATGACACCGACAATATATATTTGGACAAATGCAGGAAGAATGTGTACCTGGGGCGTCGTCGATTTCTTCTGACCAACCATCAATGTCGAAAGAAAGGAAAGCATTTCAAAGGTGAGGCAGATCACCGGAAGAAGCCCACCCTCCGTACTGGTGATCACATACTTGATATGGTCAATGATTTACAAGTAATCTTTGGAAAAGGGTCCTGGCGGACTATCTGTTCCGACTGACGATGCGGGACGCGCACCCATGTGGAAGAAGAAATCTATATTTTGGGACCTATCCTATTAGAAAGACCTAGAGGTCCGCTCTGCAATCGACGTGATGCACGTGACGAAGAATCTTTGCGTGAACCTGCTAGGCTTCTTGGGAGTGTATGGGAAGACAAAAGATACACCGGAGGCACGGGAGGAACAACAACGTGTGCATGAAAAAGACGGCATGCATCCAAAGCAGTATGAAGGTTCTGCCAGCTATGCTCTTACCAAAGAAGAGAAGGAAATCTTCTTTGAATGCCTGCTCATTATGAAGGTCCCGTCTGGCTTCTCGTCGAATATAAAGGGAATAATAAATATGGCAGAGAAAAAGTTCCAGAACCTAAAGTCTCATGAGTGCCACGTGATTATGACGCAACTGCTTCTGGTTGCATTGAGGGGGCTTCTACCGGAAAACGTTCGATTAGCCATTGTGAAGCTATGTGCATTCCTCAATGCAATCTCTCAGAAGGTGATCGATCCAGAAATCCTGCCAAGGTTAAGGAGTGATTTGGTGCAATGTCTTGTTAGTTTCGAGCTGGTGTTCCCACCATCCTTCTTCAATATCATGACGCACGTCCTAGTTCATCTAGTCGACGAGATTGTCGTTCTGGGCCCTGTATTTCTACACAATATGTTCCCCTTTGAGAGGTTCATGGGACTCTTCAAAAAATATGTTCGTAACCGTGCTAGGCCAGAAGGAAGCATCTCCATGGGCCATCAAACAGAGGATGTCATTGGGTTTTGTGTTGACTTCATTCCTAACCTTAAGAAGATTGGTCTCCCTCAATCGCGGTATGAGGGGAGACTGACTGGAAAAGGCACGCTATGAGCGGACTCAATAATATGTAGGGATGGGCATTCTTGGTCTCAAGCACACTACACAGTTCTATAGAATTCTACCTTGGTGACCCCGTATGTCGATGAACACAAGAATATTCTGCGCTCCAAACACCCGGAGTAGTGTGACGACTGGATTACATATGAACACATCAGGACTTTCGGCAGTTGGTTGCAAACACGTCTCATAGGTGACAACACTGTTTCTGATGAGTTGTACTCGTTAGCCAGGGGACCATCTTTGACTGTATTGACTTACAAAGGGTACGAGATAAATGGGAATACATTTTACATGATCGCCCAAGATCAAAAGAGCACCAACCAAAACAGCGGTGTCCTCTTTGATGCAGCAACCAATAGGGGAAAGGACACATATTATGGTTACATAGTGGACATATGTGAACTTGACTATGGACATGATTTCAACGTCCCTTTGTTTCAGTGCAAATGGGTCAATCTGTCAGGAGGCGGGGTACAGGTAGACCCACAGTACGGAATAACAACAGTGGATCTGAACAATCTTGGGTACACAGACGAACCATTCGTCCTAGCCAATGATGTGGCGCAGGTTTTCCATGTGAAGGACATGTCTACCAAACCGAGAAAAAGAAAAGATAAGGAAGCGAATACATCATACGATGAGCCAAAGCGCCACATAGTTCTTTCAGGAAAAAGAGACATCGTGGGATTGGAGGGCAAGATAGACATGTCTGAAGATTATGAAAAGTTTCATGAAATTCCTCCCTTCAAAGTCAAGGCTGACCCAAGCACCCTGTTAAACGATGAAGATTATCCATGGTTACGGCGCAATTAGCAAAGGACACAAGCGAAGAAAAAGTGAAGACTTTCTCTCCACAACTATATCATTGCAGTTACATGTGAAGAAATGAAATGCCTTTTGTAACAGATGAGTTTTCGTCCGAAACCCTGATACTTCGAAAGAGATTGTCCGTTTTGTACACGAAGTGCATCCAGTTTTTGCCGTAACCCTATTAACTTTGTATAACATGCTATGTGGGTGAAATGATGATACCATGCCAACTTTCAACCTTTTCAGAGTTCATTTGTAGTGCTTTTCAATTTCAGGGTCATTTAGCTCAAAAAATTCAGTAAATGCATGAAAAATACCAAATGAAGTCAGAAAGGGTTGAAAATTGATGATGTGGCTTTGAATGGTGCATTTTGAACACACAAAAAGTCTGGAGTTCAAATTAGTTCAAAAAAATGAAATCCCTTTGTAACAGATGAGTTTTCGTCCGAAACCATGATACTTCGAAAGAGATTGTCCATTTTGTACACGAAGTGCATCCAATTTTTGCCATAACCCTCTCAACTTTTTATAACATGCTATGTGGGTGAAATGATGATACCATGCCAACTTTCAACCTTTTCAGAGTTCATTTGTAGTGCTTTTCAATTTCAGGGTCATTTAGCTCAAAAAAATCAGTAAATGCATGAAAAATACCAAATGAAGTCAGAAAGGGTTGAAAATTGATGATGTGGCTTTGAATGGTGCATTTTGAACACACAAATAGTCTGGAGTTCAAATGAGTTCAAAAAAATGAAATTCCTTTGTAACAGATGAGTTTTCGTCTGAAACCCTGATACTTCGAAAGAGATTGTCCATTTTGTACACGAAGTGCATCCAGTTTTTGCCGTAACCCTCTCAACTTTTTAGCACATGCTATGTGGGTGAAATGATGATACCATCCCAACTTTCAACCTTTCCAGAGTTCATTTGTAGTGCTTTTCAATTTCAGGGTCATTTAGCTCAAAAAAATCAGTAAATGCATGAAAAATACCAAATGAAGTCAGAAAGGGTTGAAAATTGATGATGTGGCTTTGAATGGTGCATTTTGAACACACAAATAGTCTGGAGTTGAAATGAGTTCAAAAAAATGAAATCCCTTTGTAACAGATGAGTTTTCGTCCGAAACCCTGATACTTCGAAAGAGATTGTCCATTTTGTACACGAAGTGCATCCAGTTTTTGCCGTAACCCTCTCAACTTTTTAGCACATGCTATGTGGGTGAAATGATGATACCATGCCAACTTTTAACCTTTTCAGAGTTCATTTGTAGTGCTTTTCAATTTCAGGGTCATTTAGCTCAAAGAATGAACTAATAGCAAAAAGAATGAACTAGAAAACTTTTATGAAACTCTAATAGCAAAAAGAATGAACTAAAAATAATCAATTAAAATATTCTGTTATGATCAACTAAAACAAAACTATAATATTCTTCAATAGCAAAAAGAATCAACTAAAAAGCTTTTATAAAACTCTAATAGCAAAAGGAATCAACTAAAAAGCTTTTATAAACCTCTAGTATTTTTGAAAATAAAATTATATAAAATTTATGCAACTAAAATTATCAAAGAATTTTTTGTTCAAAACATTAATAGCAAAAAGAATTTTCATAAAGAAATTTTTTGTTAGAAACTTTAATAGCAAACTAAAATAACCAAATATGTTTTTGATTAAAACAGACATTTAAAATAACCTAAAACTTACCAAATTGAATATAATGATAAAACACAGTAATATTAAATAGCAGGAAAAAGAATCACTCAAAAATCTATTTTTTTAGTAAAGTTATTCACAAACTAGTGATTCACACAAATTTCAAAAAATTCAAATTTAAACTATTCAAATTTGAAAACTAATGGCACTAACAGAAAGTTTATAATTTTTGTGACCTAAAAGCAAAAAGAATCACTGAAAAATAGTAAGTAGGAACAAAATAAAATAAATAAAGAAAAAAACAAAACAAAAAAATGGATTTAAAAAAAAAATGCCACCTACTGGGCCACCACGGCCTGAATACGACTAGAAACCCAACCAGCTTGTTGGGCCAGGATTCAGGCCCGCAGAAGGACCAATAGGCCCATAGGCAGTGACAGATTAGGCCCGAAGGCCTGCAGTTGAGAGGAGCTCGAGAGGGTGTGCGCAACAGCGCTTATAAACCACTCTCGAGCTCTCTCGGCTAGCGAGGTGGGACTAAAAATTTGGCCCCGGGCAGCACCACCCTTTGGTCCCGGTTGGTGCCACCAACCGGGACCAATGCACCCCTTTAGTCCCAGCTGGTGGCACCAACCGGGACCAAAGGTCCCTGTTTCCCGCCCTTTGGGCTGCTGAAAACTGACCTTTGGTCCCGGTTGGTGGTACCAACCGGGACCAATGCACCCCTTTAGTCCCGGTTGCTGCCACCAACCGGGACCAATGCTCTCCATATATAAGCCAACAATTAGGAATTTTTAGCATTCTCATCTCGCCCCCGACGCCGCCAGGCTGCCCGCCCGCCGCCCGCCGTCGCCGTCGCCGTCGCCCCAGCCGTCGCCGCCGCCCGCCGCCCCTGTCGTCGCCGTCGCTCACCGCCCCCGTCGTCGCCCGCCGCCCCCGTCATCGCTCGCCGTCGTCGCCCTCGCTCGCCGCCCCCGTCGTGCTCGCCGTCGCCTCGCCGTCGCCATCGCCCTCGCCGTCGCCGTCGCCTCTTCCGGACTCGCGGTGACCCCCTGGTTCTTTCCCCCCTAGTACCGTGCTTGATTTCGTCCTCTAGCCGCCGTCCCCATCGAGGCCGAGCTCCGGTCGTCGCCATTTTTGCCGGGCCTCATGCTCCCGAGCTCTGCCGCTTGCAGTCGTGGCACGGTTGTGCTCCTTGTGATGCCAGGACGCCGTAGAGCCCTTCGGCAAGCCTCCCCGTGCTCTGTAGCCCCGGACCCGCTCGAGGCCGAGCTCCGGTCGCCACCTCCGTCGTCACTGTGCTCAGCTCCGGCCACCTCGGGTGAAGCCGACCGCACATATGAACGCGCGCGAGTCCCAGCTCCCCGCGAAGCCTCTCCGCCATCATTTTGGTTACCGAACGACCGTTCCCTAGCACCTCCGCCATCTCAGGCCTCGCCGGCGACGAGCCGCAGGTGCTGACGTGTTGCTGACGCAATGCTGACGTGTTGCTGACGCATTAATTGAATTTCTAGTCCCTCCCGCCCCTACCCGACAAACGCTCGAGGCCAACTAAACCCCTAGAAGAAAACTCTGGTAACTTCGACATGAGGGGGGACGTCAGACATATCGGGCGACCAACTCTCGAGGCCACCCAAACCCTAGAAAAAAAGCGTTGTCGATCTCCTACCCCCTCCCGCCCTTACCCGACAAACTCTCGAGGCCACCGAAACCCCTAGAAGAAAACTCCGGTAACTTCGACATGAGGGGGGACGTCGATCAACCCCCTCTCGCCTGGCCAACTCTCGAGGCCACCCCAAACCGGAACAAGTCTAGATATATTGAGGCCACCCCAAACCCTAGAAGAGTTGTCGAGGCCTCCCAAATTTACCAAGTTAAAAGAGCATTATCGAGGCCACCTCCCCGATAACTTTGACATGAGGGGGGACGTCGGACATGACATGAGGGGGGACGTCGGACGCCGGACATGAGGGGTGAGCGTTGTTTTCGTCTACCCCCTCCACGATAACTTCGACATGAGGGGGACGTCGGACATGACATGAGGGGTGAGCGTCATTGTCGTCTACCCCCTCCCCGATAACTTCGACATGAGGGGGGACGTTGGACATGTCATGTGGATTTTTTTTTGTTCATATAGAAAACTCCGGTAACATAGATTTATCAAGAATGCCCCCATTATGGACGTGCACAAGTTGATCCAATTTTTTTCTGATCTCATCTATATATATATTCTTCTATATGTCACGTTGTCTGTCAAAGTATTGAAGAAATCCATGGCTTCATCATTAGCCGGAAGTAACATGCGTATGATGCTACGATGCTCTTCAAAGTTGTTTTGGAACGGAGTTCCGGATAGAATAATTCGCTTTTTGGTACGAATTTCAGCAAAGGCTTTCCAAATAGCGATATTCGGAAGGCTCTTGCTGAACTTCGTAACAAATCTAATTAATTATCCTATTCGGGACTTCGTTCCAAAACAATTTTGGAGAGCTTCGTACCATTATGCGCCTGTTACTTCCGGCTAATGATGAAGCCATGGTTTTCTTAAATCCTTTGATACTAGACAACGTGACATATAGAAGGGTAGATGAGATCAGGAAAAATATGGACCATTTTCTGCACATTCAGAATGGCGCCATTTTGTTAATTATATCCCTTAAAGGTTAAGAGAATCCCTTGTTTGACATTCATGAGAGAGGCGGTCCGGACGTCGGACATTCATGATAGAGGCGGTCCGGACGTCGGACATTCATGTTTATATATTAATTGCCATGTTGTAATATTTGCAGAAACTAGGGATCAAAGAGACTTGGAACAAGAACAGTTGTTGGGGGAGATAATCCTCGCCGGACGTGATGTCTTGTCGTTTCTCAACGACACCGATGGTCTGGAAGGAGAGGATGACGGCTCCGGTGATCGAACCGTGGAGGAGGAAGGACATGATCATGATGGCTCCGGTGACCGAATGCCGGAGGAAGAAGGAGACCGTGATGACGGCTCCGGTGACCGAACGGAGGAGGGAGCTGTTGCAAAGTCCAGCGAGGTATATATATTAATTAAGCCTGTGCTGACTAGCTAATTGATGCATTAATTGTTTTGGTATGTACATATATTAACTCTTCTTTCTTCTTTTATAGCCCTCCGGATCGAGCCTAACTTCGGTAACGAGACGAGGCCCGAAGAAGAGTTGCGCAAGGATGAAAGGTTCACGATCACAACACTCGCGGACGATGGCCATCCGATTGAACCCAAGCGGACCAAGGATGCATTTTCTGCTCAGTGCGGAGCTATTGTTAGGGACAACATCCTGATCAGCATCAAGCAATGGAATAAGCCTATGGACGACGCCCCTGAAGGTGATTATGTCACCGATAGACAGAAATATGATCTTTGGACCGTGCTGAAGGCAAATTTCACCCTACCGCCAGAGGAGGATCCGAATAAGCCAGTTATAGAGCCACTGGTCAAGGCGTGTGCTCTTAAGAAGATGTCAGATCTATTCAGTAGGTGGAAGAATGAGTTGAAATCAAAGTTTGTTGACAAAGGGAAGACTCCAGAATTCACCGTCCGATTTGAGAAGATAAGAGATCACTGGCCCGCATTTGTGGCCTACAAGACATCGGACAAGAGTAAGAAAATGTTAGAGACAAACAAGAACAATGCTGCAAAGAAGCAGTATCACCATCACACGGGGTCAGGTGGCTACCTCAAAGCCCGGCCGTTGTGGGACAAAGCTGAGAATGACCTGATTGCTAAAGGGGTCGTACCACAGACATTGAACTGGCCAGACCGTTCAAGGACTTGGTTCTTCGGGGTTGGGGGAACTTTGGACCCTGAAACAGGGAAGTGCCGTTGGACGGACGAGCAACTTGCAATACCCGTCACGAAGCTTCAGAAGTAGATCACCGCAGCGCAGGAAGGGACGTTCATTCCCGACAGAGAGAAGGACGAGCTAAGTGAGGCCCTAGGGAATGCTGATCACCCTGGACGAACACGAGGCACACCAGATTCCGTTCCGTGGAAGGTTGGGTTTCCCGACGCAGGCGGTTATAGAAGCCAAGAGGAAAGCGGAGTTGAGCGACATTCAGAATATCAATGCAAGACTACAAAAGCTAGAGGAACTTGAGAGCTAGCGAGCTGCCGACCAACCATCTCAGCGGCACGAAGCTACCCCAGAAGCTACCCCGCCATCTCAGCGGAGAAGCAGCGTGGCTTCCACGGAGCCCGTTCAGCCTGACTTCACGGCTCCTATCTACCCCGTGGATACTATCATGGAGGTTCAACATTGCGAGCTTATGAAGAAATGCTGGAACCTCACTTTCAAGGCGGCTGTCGGCTCTGTTGCACCTCCTCAACCCAACGGAACTTTTCACTGCCTTCCGATTCTACATGGCTATGCTGTTGTGATGGTGGATGAAGTAATGGAGGGATTTGAGGAGCTCGAGCTTGACCACTCTACAGGTGAAGGGGAGAATCAGCTGGTTCGTGCTCTGAGGAGTACATGTCTATGGCAGAAGGAGTACATCAAGCTTCCAAACTGGACGCCTCCGCCTCCTCCTCCTCCGGCGAGTCAGGGCACTCCGCCTCCTCCTCCTCCTCCTCCGGCGAGTGATCAGGGCACCCCGCCTCCTTCTTCGGCTCCTCCGACGCGTGAGGGCACTCCGCCTCCTCCTTCGCCTACTCCGGCGCGTCGGAGCAGTCCGCCTCCTCCTCCGCCTCATCGGCAACGGCGGAAGACAGACGCCGCCGCTCCGGCTCCTCCGACGCGTCGGAGCACTCCGCCTCCTTCTCCGCATCGTAAGCAACGACGGAAGAGAGACGCCGCCGGTCCGGCGGCTAGCAGTACAAGCAGAGGCGGGAGGCAATTCAGATACAGTCCATCTCTCAAGCCTCTGGAAAAGTTACCATATGAGAGGACCGTGTCTGAAAACGAGGAGATATGTCGTGCCCAAGTGAGGGACCATTTTGCAAAGAAAACTCCACCTCAGAAGGAGAATCTAGATCCGGTGAAAGTGAAGCGCACTATCGATGCCCTGAAGCGACCACCACCGCCTCCGCCGGATTTCAATTTTACCGCTGTATTAAAAAGACATATCAAGATGCGCGGCAGTCGGGAAGTACTTCCAGTGATGCAAGGTTAGCAAAACGAAGAAGTGGGAAAAAAATTCCCCAGCTCGGCGAACAGGCGAACCAATCGTGCCCCCCGCTCAAGGTGTATAGCCATATCGTCACTAATCATCCGGGGATGTTGCCCGGTACCAATCCTGGTGATTACCTGAGCGATGATGTACAGTTTGAGCTGTTGGAGGTGGACGAATTTAGTTAACGGTACGGGCAGCCTCTCGTCAAACCTGATCATCCTCCTCTAACAACGATGATGCGAAAATTCCATGAATGGTACATGAAAACCTGCAGCGAGTCTGGGAGGGATACTTTGACGCTGAGAATTAAAGAGGAGCACGACCTCGTTGGAATGGATCAGTTGTCTGTTGAATTTGACGAGTTATTCCAGTTATACAATCAAAAGGCCCTCGACAAAACAATCTTGACTTGCTACTGTCTGTAAGTACTACTTCTGTAATTAAGTCTCTATATATAGCTCAGCTCTTTCATTGCAAGTATATATAATTATCCTCACTATATTATGCAGATTGAAGATCGTCGAATGCAGAAAAGCACAAATCTATGACATTGGGTTCATTAACCCAAATATCATACATGAGTTTACGGTTAAAAACAATGTCACACAAACCGAGGACAACTTGCTAGAATCATTGCTTAAAAATCAAAACAAAGAGACAATACTCTTTCCTTACAACTTCAAGTGAGTTTTACTGTCTTGTGCATATTCGGTTTCCCTTATTACTCGAGGTTATAGTAATGTAATTGATGAGTTATGCATGCGTGCGCAGGTTCCACTTTATTCTGCTAGAGATTAAGTTTGAGCGGGGAGTAGTAATCGTCTTAGACTCGAAACGAAAAGATCCCCAGGAATATGCGGACATGACTGAAATGCTCCAGAAGTAAGTTCAATCGATCATTATCGCATCATATCGGCAACTTTGTTTATTTCCTGATATCAAGTAATTATTTTCTTTGTCTGGCAGGGTTTAAAAAGAGTTCACCGCAATTGTTCCGGCACTGCCGAGGGAGCTGCGATTTACACACCCGAAAGTAAGTACTACTAGCTAGTTCCGCGCATCTTCCATTGATTCTAGTTTCATCAATACCATTTATCATGCTTGATTATTAGTTTGATTGAACTCTATTTCTTGTAAAGTGCTTGTGGCAGGAAACCGGGAATGAGTTTTGTCGATACTACGTTTGCGAGTTCATCTACAACGCGACGACGCCTAAGCGGGGCTACTCTGAAAAACAATTTCAAGTGCGTAAGCAATAATATTCACAATTTTATTTTATTACCATGATTTGTGTTGAGTTTCATTCATATATATGTATTGACCCCCATCTTCAAATTAGATGTGGCAGATGTGGGATGAACTCCTACCACATGATCGCATACGAGCAATTCAAGAGGAATTGGCGGGATTCTTTCTTGACCACGTCATAAATAAAGCCGGAGAATACCATCTGGAATTTGACATTAGATGTTAGGAATTGTAAGAGATCTTATATTGTATATATGTAGTAGCGTCGGATAGATATACGAAAACTTGTTGTTCGACCAATCTCTCGGAGAAAGAGTGGTCGATCACTTCTCTTTGTATATGTTCATGACGATCTTGTGTACTTAATGGTTCCTTCATTTGCTTACTAGCTAGCGTGTCGAGTTCTCTCTATAGTAGCTAGCGTCGACCAAGCACGGAGAAAGAGAGGACACTTCTCTCTATTAGCTAGCTAACACAATATGAAACTCCTAAATTAACCCTACAAAAACCCCTAACCCCCCCTTTCAAAAAAAAAAAAACAAAAACCCCAGCTCCTGCCAGATGCTGACGCGTGGATGTGATTTGGTCCCGGTTGGTGTTACCAACCGGGATTAAAGGTCCTCCTGCCTGGGCTCCCCGCAGCGGCCACGTGGAGCCCCTTCTGTCCAGGTTTGTACATTCGAGGAGTTGTACACACAAAAAACATTTCAGTGATTCAAGTTTTGAGCACTTTTAGCACTGAAATCTGAAACTTGTTTGTACACATTTCTCTACATGATATTTTGACATGAAAACTTGCAAGAACCTATAAAGTTTGACCACCTTTGATGCTGCAAAGTTTCAGATTGTTTAAAGATGTTTTCCTATTTTTTTTGATTTTACTGTTCATAGAGGGTGCCTAGGCACCCGGGTGCTGTTACACCTTTCTCTAGATCGAATCATTTCGTGAGAGCTGAAGCTGGGAAGATAGGATCATCCTACCGACCATGAAGCGGTCTTCTTCTTCTCCGTCCGCACTCGCACGCGCCGTGGCAATCCTCCTGGTGATCGCGTGCTGCTGCTCCCTGCTACCGCGCCCTTTCTCTGCCGTTTGCAAAGGTACGAAACCATGCGTCATTTCTTTTTTGTTTTTGAAAAAGGTACGCGTCATTTCTTGTTCTTACATATTTTTGAAGTGGATGCCCATTTTGACATATAATTTGTTGCGATGGCATCAGGGCATGCATTTGGTCAGGGGGGCAGGAAGGGCCAATGGGGACCGGGAAACCAATGGCCAGGGGGCTGGGGAGGAGGAAACCATTATGGTCAGGGAGGTGGTCAGCGGCAATGAGGAGGTGGAAATTTGGGTGAGGGGGATGGGGGGGGGGGGGGGGGCGGATCGGCGAGCACAAGGAATACAGGGGGCAGCTGGCGGAAACCATGTAGGCCGGTTGCCTCCGCCGCCACGGGGCAAGACGTCGAGGAACCACAGGTGATGTGACGGCTGCTGCCATGCATGGCCTTGATCTGGCGCCATCGAGTGTTACTGGAAGCTGATTATTGCTGGGCTTCCGGGAGGTGGCTTGGGAATGATACTTCTATTATTTTTTTGAACAATGGAATGATACTTCTATCACTAGAGCAAGTGTCGTTTTGATTGTAATTTGCGCTGTGATCCCCAACTTTTTTAAACATTTGTATCTTTGGCTGGTCGGTTTTGGCCTCATAGTGTTTGTTCAAGAGCGACATTCAGAGTGGGTTTCTTACTAGTGCTCCAACTCGCAACACCTCTTTAATATTTTTACGGGTTACAACGGGTTACTAAAGTGTACGGGTTCGGTGACCGTTCTCAAGGGTTGCTATTTGTACAGGTTCGATGACCGTCTTCAATGGTTCTTTAATAAAATATAAGAGCGTACAGAGGGAGTACTACATAATTATAGTCCCAGTTTACAAGGCTGTAGTGCCCAGCTGATCGGCGTAGCACTTGCATGTCAAGCACCTGAAATACTGCAGCATCTAGCACTGGCAGCTTATAGCGGAGGCGGAGTGGCGAACTAGTATCCCTCCGGTCCTTTTTAGTCTGCATATTAGCTTTGTTGGAAGTCAAAGTATCTCTACTTTGACCAAATTTATAAATTTTTTATCAACATTCACAATGTTAAATCAATACTGTTAGATTCATAACGAAATGTAGTTTCATGGAATGTATATTTGGTATTACAGATGTTGATATTTTTCAATATATATTTCGTCAAACTTTGTGAAGTTTGACTTGACACAAATCTAATATGCGAACTAAAAAGGACCGGAGGGAGAAGTATATTTGTCACTGTACCACGTACGTTTTTCTGGCTATGCATCATATGCCTCGATCGCCCGCAATGAATGTGTACGTACAAATTCCACGTTACTTACACTTACCAATTACCAGCAGTTTTGATTTGCTTGACTGGTTGAAGCCTGCAACTATGATTGAGATGCACTCACAACAAAGATTTTGCGGATTTGCTATTTCTTAGATGCCTGGAATTAATTTTCGCGCCAGTCACTGGTGGATCGCGGGAGGTTTTCATGGGTGGTACCAAGCTTAGATGGATGGCGGAGCCGGTAGCCAGCAAGGGTGAGGTTGAGGGGAGGGCGGGGCGGCGAGGCGGTGCGTATTTTATATGTCTATGGGATGCCGCAGTACAAATGTTCATTTTATATGTCTATGGGATGATTTTGATTCCAAACAAAGTGGTTGTACAATGGCTGGAGTGCGGCTATGTGCTTCTGCACTGCGGCTGTAACACTACTGCCGCCCAGCTGTCAAATGTTTTTACATCATCTGTTGGAGTAGTAGTTTTACATCATCTATAGGAGTTGGGTGTTTTTTGATGATATAAAAAGTACTTTTTTATATAAATTGTACATATAGCACTTTGCATCTCCATTTATACACCATCTATTGGAGATGCTCTTATAAACATGCAAGCGGGGGAGCGTTTCTACAGTTTGGATGCATGTTAACAGTGGGATTTATTATATTGTCAACAAAAAACGGTTAACTCGCTATGGGGTATATTCGGTTTTCTATTAGTTGGGCATTCAAAATATAGTTAAGTTGATTCCACTTGTCTTTGTCATATTTTAGTGTATGGCATGAATTCATAGAATGACTATGTTTTTACCTATGTCATAGTTGTAAACGTCTTAGTTCAAACTATAATATCCGATATGAAGTAAATGCTATTGTTTTTTTGAAGTTGTTGAGACATGAATCAGGCCATAAAACATAGGCCCACCACATAATATGTTAGGAATGCGTACACCATGATGAGATTTAGTCACATTCTCAGTTGTTAACATGCAAGTTCAATAAGAAGTCTTAACCTCTAAAGTCCAGAATAAACTGGTTCTAGATTTTGTATGGTGCCATATGTTTTGTTCATGTCATTTCCATGCATTTTAATATGTGATGTTAACAAAAGAAGTCTAATAAGCTGCTTACTTGTCATTAGAGTATATTCGGAAATTCTTTCCGAAATGCGACATGTAAGCATAAATGCAATGGAAGACATTAAAGAGTTATTTTCGCATTAAGAATAGTTTTGCAAATAATATACTAAGTTTAAGCCTAGTGTAGTATATCATGGTCTCGGTTTACTTTCTGTTTTTGAAAAGATTATATAATATAAGCCGAGCTTTATGTGGGCCACACTAGTCTTATAGGCTACACTGTCACCTCCGCGATGGCCACGTGGCAAGAAACTTTGCCAAGATAGGTTTGTAAGCCAAACTGTTTTTGTGGTATATGCCGTGCATTTTCTGAAAGCCGAGTATTTTGTTTATTCCGCTCAGCTTATAATCATCTTACCGAGGACACTTTTTTTGCCATTTCTTCTTTTGATACTCGGCTTACATGCTTATAAGTCTGAGTACACATAAATTTATGCTCGGCTTACTTCCAGATATATCCCCCCACACACAAAATTGCTTTCAGGCTGAGAAATTATGGTCGAGCAGCCAAATAAGGGCATGGCCAACGGCCACGCTGGACTGCTGCCCCAACTGCCACATCAGCCTAGATTCCCCAGCTGAAGAAAGAGATATTGCCTGCAGGCTGAGAGGGGATCAGAGGAAGCAGCCTCTTCCGTGAGAAAAGCAGCTACCAAGGGAAAAAGAAAGCAGAAAGAGGATATGGGATATGGGATGGGAATAACTTTATCTAAGGGCATGGCCAACGGGCCACGCTGGACGGGTGCTCTAGGCGCCACATGCACATCGTCCTGCCAAACGCCACCTTCATCGAACGTGCTGCTTGAAGAGGGAAACGGACTCCTGCAGAAGAACTCGCCTCCTCCTTGACAAAAGCTACTAGGCAGTCACTCGGGCGACGTAGTGTGAGCTTCTTCGCTCTGCTCGATTCAGGACAACAGCTTGGTGATATTGTTTAAGTGTTGTGGTCTTGCATGTGTGGAAAAGTGTGGTGTGAGCTTCATCAGATGATGGTGTAAGATAATGACATCAAGAAACACTAGTAGAAAACAGGGCTTTGGTCCAGGCCTGAAATCCCATTAATCCCGGTTCACTCACGAACCGGGACTCATGGGGGCATCGGTCCCGGTTCGTGAGGCCAGGGCGCCGGCCGGGCCTCGTGGGCCATTGGTCCCGGTTCGTCTGACCCCTTTGGTCCCGGTTCCAGACACGAACCGGGACCAATGGGCCTCGCTCCTGGCCCACAACCATTGGTCCCGGTTTGTGGCTGAAACCGGGACCAAATGGTGTCCTTTAGTCCCGGTTCCAGCCACAAACCGGGACCAATGGTTGGCCTATATATACCCCCTGCCCGCGAGCAGAGCAGTGCACTGCTCTGTTTTTTTGGCCGGCCGTGGGAGAGTTTTTGTGGTGCTCTAGCTCACCTCCTATGCACATGAGGTGTTCAATGAAATGCCCGAGCCACACTTAAGCTTTCTCCTCTCGAAGCTCCTTGTCCAAGCTCCATTTTCCTCAAGATTTGTCTAGGTTTGGCGGTCCGTCCTGTCCCGTCCCCGTCCTCACCGCCGTCGATCGTCCGTGCCCATCTCGGCGCCGGCACCACCATGGTTACCCTCTTCTTCTTATCTTCTTTCTAAAAGAAAAAAGTTCTTACTTGTATGATTTAGATAGATACTTCTGTAATTTTCTTACTTTTATTATTGTTTGTTATTATATAGTGCGATGGTTTTGGCATCCGCCTCCGTCGGCCCTCGTCCATTCTATGATTCGGATGTGGTATATATTATCTTTTATAACTAGTTGTTTTATTTAGTGTTTATGACAATTATGCCGACTAACGTGACATAGATTTTTTAATCTAGGAGGTATGTGAACCGGAAATTCCAACCGACATAGAAATTCTTGTCGAGAAGTTAAATTTGGTTGAAAAAGAAAACAATTACTTGAAAAATACAAAGAGTTGAAGAGGAGAAGATGAAATTGGAGTTGAATGTTGCCGATGTCGTCGACGATCACAAGATCAAGATGGATGCAATGCGCTTGAAGATTAGAAAGATTAGAAAATATGCCATTCATACTGAGGCTTGGTATCATTATGCCGTTGGATCAATTGGTACCTTAGTTGCGGTTATGATCGCATTTGTTGTTGCATTTAAATTTTCTAGTTTCAATGTATGTTTTAATTACATGCTCTAGAGAGCTATATGTTGTTCAATAATGAGAACTATGTATGAACGTTATGTATTTATTTTGGTCACTACTGTACTTTGGCTTTAATGTGATGATGAATTTCTATTAATTTGGTCACTTCTCTATTCATGATATGTTGTAATGGTTTTTAATACACTTTATTATATAACGCACGCAGATGAACCGGCAATGGATGTACGGTGACCGACGCACCTCCGAGTATATTAAGGGCCTGCATAATTTTCTCGAAGCGGCTGAGGCAAACAAGCAGAATGGTTTTATGCATTGTCCATGTACTGTCTGTGAGAATACGAAGGCTTTCTCCAATCTAAAACCCTTCACTTCCACCTGCTTGAGAAGGGTTTTATGCCACACTATAATGGTTGGACCAAGCACGGAGAAAGAGGGGTTATGATGGAAGACAACGAAGAAGAAGAGGATGATGACAACTACCCGCCGCCTGAATACGGTGATGCTGCAATGGGGGAAGCTGAAGATCAAGAGGAACCAGACGATGTGCCCGATGATGATCTTCGCCGGGTCATTGTTGATGCACAAAGAGAATGCGAAAGTGAAAGGGAGAAGTTGAAGTTCGATCGCATGTTAGAGGATCACAAAAAAGGGTTGTACCCAAATTGCGAAGATGACAATAGAAAGCTCGGTACCACACTGGAATTGCTGCAATGGAAGGCAGTCAATGGTGTATCTGACAAGGGATTTAGTTCGCTACTGAAAATAATGAAGAAGAAGCTTCCAAAGGATAACGAATTGCCCGGCAGTACGTACGAAGCAAAGAAGGTTCTATGCCCTCTAGGATTGGAGGTGCAGAAGATACATGCATGCCCTAATGACTGCATCCTCTACCCCGGTGCGTACGAGGATTTGAACGCATGCCCGGTATGCGGTGCGTTGCGGTATAAGATCAGAAGAGATGACCCTGGTGATGTTGAGGGCCAGCGGACCGGGAAGAGGGTTCCTGCCAAGGTGATGTGGTATGCTCCTATAATACCACGGTTGAAACGTCTGTTCAGAAACAAAAAGCATGCCGAGTTGATGCAATGGCACATAAAAGACCGTAAGAAAGACGGGAAGTTGAGAGCACCCGCTGACGGGTCGCAGTGGAGAAAGATCGAGAGAAAGTGGAGCGACTTTACAGGTGACCCAAGGAACGTATGATTTGGTTTAAGTGCAGATGGCGTTAATCCTTTTGGGGAGCAGAGCAGCAAGCATATCACATGGCCTGTGACTCTATGTATGTATAACCTTCCTCCTTGGTTGTGCAAGAAGCGGAAGTTCATTATGATGCCAGTGCTCATCCAAGGCCCTAAGCAACCCGGCAATGACATTAATGTGTACCTAAGGCCATTAGTTGATGAACTTTTACAGCTATGGAATGGAAGAGGTGTACGTGTGTGGGATGAGAACGAACAGGAGGAATTTGACCTACATGCATTGCTGTTTGTAACCATCAACGATTGGCCTGCTCTTAGTAACCTTACAGGACAGACAAACAAGGGATACCACGCATGCACACACTGTTTAGATGACACCGACAGTATATATTTGGACAAATGCAGGAAGAATGTGCACCTGGGGCATCGTCGCTTTCTTCCGACCAACCATCAATGTCGAAAGAAAGGAAAGCATTTCAAAGGTGAGGCAGATTACCGGAAGAAGCCCACCGTCGGTACTGGTGATCACATACTTGATATGGTCAATGATTTACAAGTAATCTTTGGAAAGGGTCCTGGCGGACTATCTGTTCCGACTGACGATGCAGGACGCGCACCCATGTGGAAGAAGAAATCTATATTTTGGGACC
Organism: Elymus sibiricus; assembly: GCA_039707655.1. NCBI lineage: Eukaryota > Viridiplantae > Streptophyta > Magnoliopsida > Poales > Poaceae > Elymus > Elymus sibiricus. The sequence goes on from CM077667.1 coordinate 23,901,295, forward strand.
TACCCTATTGGAAAGACCTAGAGGTCCGCTCTGCAATCGACGTGATGCACGTGACGAAGAATCTTTGCGTGAACCTGCTAGGCTTCTTAGGAGTGTACGGGAAGACAAAAGATACACCGGAGGCACGGGAGGAACAGCAACGTGTGCATGAAAAAGACGGCATGCATCCAAAGCAGTATGAAGGTCCTGCCAGCTACGCTCTTACCAAAGAAGAGAAGGAAATCTTCTTTGAATGCCTGCTCAGTATGAAGGTCCTGTCTGGCTTCTCGTCGAATATAAAGGGAATAATAAATATGGCATAGAAAAAGTTCCAGAACCTAAAATCTCATGACTGCCACGTGATTATGACGCAACTGCTTCCGGTTGCATTGAGGGGGCTTCTACCGGAAAACGTTCGATTAGCCATTGTGAAGCTATGTGCATTCCTCAATGCAATCTCTCAGAAGGTGATCGATCCAGAAATCCTGCCAAGGTTAAGGAGTGATTTGGTGCAATTTCTTGTTAGTTTCGAGCTGGTGTTCCCACCATCCTTCTTCAATATCATGACGCACGTCCTAGTTCATCTAGTCGACGAGATTGTCATTCTGGGCCCTGTATTTCTACACAATATGTTCCCCTTTGAGAGGTTCATGGGAGTCTTAAAGAAATATGTTCGTAACCGTGCTAGGCCAGAAGGAAGCATCTCCATGGGCCATCAAACAGAGGATGTCATTGGGTTTTGTGTTGACTTCATTCCTAACCTTAAGAAGATTGGTCTCCCTCAATCGCGGTATGAGGGGAGACTGACTGGAAAAGGCACACTAGGAGCGGACTCAATAATATGTAGGGACGGGCATTCTTGGTCTCAAGCACACTACACAGTTCTACAGAATTATACCTTGGTGAACCCGTATGTCGATGAACACAAGAATATTCTGCACTCAAAACACCCGGAGCAGTGTGACGACTGGATTACATATGAACACATCAGGAGTTTCGGCAGTTGGTTGCAAACACGTCTCATGGGTGACAACACTATTTCTGATGAGTTGTACTCGTTGGCCAGGGGACCATCTTCGACTGTATTGACTTACAAAGGGTACGAGATAAATGGGAATACATTTTACACGATCGCCCAAGGTCAAAAGAGCACCAACCAAAACAACAGTGTCCGCTTTGATGCAGCAACCAATAGGGGAAAGGACACATATTATGGTTACATAGTGGACATATGGGAACTTGACTATGGACATGATTTCAAGGTCCCTTTGTTTCAGTGCAAATGGGTCAATCTGTCAGGAGGCGGGGTACAGGTAGACCCACAGTACGGAATGACAACAGTGGATCTGAACAATCTTGGGTACACAGACGAACCATTCGTCCTAGCCAATGATGTGGCGCAGATTTTCTATGTGAAGGACATGTCTACCAAACCGAGAAAAAGAAAAGATAAGGAAGCGAATACATCATACGATGAGCCAAAGCGCCACATAGTTCTTTTAGGAAAAAGAGACATCGTGGGATTGGAGGGCAAGACAGACATGTCTGAAGATTATGAAAAGTTTCATGAAATTCCTCCCTTCAAAGTCAAGGCTGACTCAAGCACCCTGTTAAACGATGAAGATTATCCATGGTTACGGCGTAATAAGCAAAGGACACAAGAGAAGAAAAAGTGAAGACTTTCTCTCCACAACTATATCATTGCAGTTACATGCACTACTAGGGAAAACCTTATACACAGAATCTTATCAGCAGCGCGGGACAGGACGGAGCGCTACTGCTACTTAGCAGTAGCGCGGTCTTAATACAGGCGCTACTGCTATAAATTTAGCAGCAGCGTGGCTCGGTAGAACCGCGCTGCTACTAAAATTGACAGACCGTTCCCGCTACGCTAGGTTTAGCAGTAGCGTGCTTAAAATAACCGCGCTGCTGCTAACGTGATAGTAGTAGCGCGCTTTCTTTTCATGTCGCTACTGCTAATTTTGAAACTGGCCACAAGGCGGGCCCCGCTTAGCAGTAGCGCGTGTGACAAAGAAGCGCTACTGCTATATTATTCGCAGCAACGCGTTTTTCTCCCAGCGCTACTGCTAAGCCGCATCCATACCACCTTTTTCCTCCCCTCTCCCCTCCCCTCCTCTATTCCTCACTTTCCCCTAGCTCCCACCTCCTCTCTCCCTCACTTTGCTTCTTCCTGACTACTTCTCCCCCCATTACTCTCCTTCTTCTACCTATCTTTCTCTCTCTTTATTACTCCTACCTAACTACACCAACCTCCATAATGCATCTCCTTTCTCTTTTTCCTTCCCCCTCCACTAGTTGAACTTGTCTCCTCCCAAATTAGCAAGCTAGGTAGATCTAGCTAGCATTTAGTGAAGTGACCTATGTACCACCCTAACTAGATCTATAGCCTTGTAAAGAAGAGCTTTGTCCACTTTTGATCATTCCATAGGTGTGTGTGGCGACACCTATCGACATCATCATCACCGTGCTCGATCTCGAGATAGGTGATTAAAAATTTATGCTTTTGCAAGAATGCAAATATGTGTATGTGTGCGATATGACATAATCGGGCGATATGATGGAAATTGTGTGTGTGGCACGAGTTGCCGCCGAATTGTGCTTGTGAGTTGCCTATGTTTTGCCGAAATGTCGATTTATTTCCGTTTCGGCGAATTCCGGGCAAACTCTATATGTCCTATTTTTAGGGAAGGTCATGCCGAATTTTTGTTTAACTTTGATGCATGCATGCATTTTTATAATCAATTTGTTTATTCTTACCGTGCATGCGTTCATGATGGTCAGTGGAACGGTGGTGGACAGGTGGTTGCGGTCAGCGGTGCAGGACATGAAAGAAAATAACCTGACAGAGGTTTTATGTCCGTGTCGAAGATGCAAAGGACGAACTTGGCTCGACCCCTATGACGTTGGTCGTGTGATGGCGCACCTGCTCATGACTGGTTTCATGGATGGCTATACTCGGTGGATAATTGAAGATGAGGATGATGATGTTGAGGACGCCGACGGGGCACGCAATGACGACACGGGGCAAGACGAAGAGATGATCAATAATGGCGGCGGCGAAGGGGCCGAACATGGCGGGGAAGAGGCCGGACATGGCGGCAGGGAAGAGGCCGGACATGGCTGCGGGGTAGGGGCCGGACATGGCGGCGGGGAAAAGGGCGCCGGACATGGAGGCGGAGAAGGGGCCGGACATGGCGGCAGAGAAAACGTGGACTCCACGCCGCAGAATTCGTCGGTACTAAGTTCAATTGTGCGGGACCCTCATGTTCAAGCACTGCTTCGTAAGGAGACAAGTACTGAGAGAGCTACTTCTAGAGAGGAGGCCAAGCTGCAGCAACTGGTGGTAGACTCGAACACTCCATTGTATCATGGTTGCAATCCCGAGGTGACCCGCTTGAGTTTCACGCTCGAACTCCTAAAGACGAAGGCTAAAAACAAATGGACCGACACTAGCCTCATGAGCTTCTTAGGTACCTAAAGGATGTTCTTCCCGCGGGGAATCTATGTCCTACTAGTGTGGATGAGGCCAAGAAGATCGTGTGCCCTCTTGATCTGCCACACGTTAGATACCATGCATGCATCAACGATTGCATAATTTATCAGAAGGAGCACGCGGAAAAAACAAGCTGTCCGGTGTGCAATGCTTCTCGATACAAGAAGGCCGGGAAGAAATGTCCCCAGAAAGTTGTATGGTACTTACCGATCACTCCCCGTCTCCAGCGGTATTTCGTAGATCCCAAGGAAGCAAAGCTCATGCGTTGGCACGCGGAGAGGAATAAGCCCGACGATGGAGATGATCCGAAGCTAAGACACGTCGTGGATGGAAGCCAGTGGAGAGCGTCAACGGCGAATAACGGTATTTCGCATGTGATGCAAGGAACATCGTGCTCGGCGCGTGTACCGATGGCATGAATCCGTTTGGCAACCAGAACACCAACCATAGCACATGGCCCGTGTTTGTATGGATGTACAACCTCATGAAGTCGAAGTACATACACATGAGCATGCTGATTCAAGGGCCGAAACAACCGGGAAATAATATTAATCTGTATCTGGGGCTACTTCAAGAGGAGTTAGACACGTTATGGAAAACACCGGCTAAGACATGGGACGCCAACAAAGGCGAGTATTTCTATATGAGAGCCGCGTTGATCACGACGGTGCACGACTATCTCGGTTACGGATATGTCGCAGGACAGGTGTGCCATGGATATTGCGGATGCACGCGGTGCATGGATGATACGACGTCTCAGCAGCTAACGTCAAGGAAAGATGGCGGGTCTGGGAAAATCGTGTACATGGGGCATTGAAGATGGCTCGAGAAGGACGACCCGTGGAGAAACTGTGGAGATCTATTCAATGGTGACGCTGAGCATCGAGGACCTCCACGTAAGCAGAGCGGCGCCGAAATCGATGAGCTGTTGAAAAACTGGGAACAGTGCCCCGCGCCGGGAAAGACGATGAAAAAGGCGTCGGAGCCGCTGCTGAAGGTATGGAAGTCGAGGTCTGTTTTCTGGGACTTGGAGTACTGGCACAAACTCGACACGCCTCATTGCCTTGATCAAATGCATATCTGTAAAAATGTCCTTGAGAGCTTGCTTGCGACACTGATGAACATGCCGAATAAGTCCAAGGATGGGCCGAAGGCAAGAAAAGACTTGCAAGATTTGGAGATCAGGGCAGATCTGCACATGCCGCCCCGTAAAAAGTCAGAGGAGACAGAGACGGAGATAGAGGCGCGGGAGAAGAAGGGGAAAAAGTAAAGGAAGAGGATTATTGCCCCCATTCTTGCTTCACCTTAAGTCCGGCTGAGATCGATCAATTCTTCAAGTGCCTTACCGGAATCAAAGTTAGTTCCGGTTACTGTGGCAAGATAAGCAGATATCTGGACACGAAGAAGAAAAGGTTCAGCGGGATGAAGTCCCATGACTGTCATGTGATGATGACGCAGATACTACCTGTTGCCCTTAGAGGGATAATGGACAAGCACGTCTGTGACACGCTTATTGGTCTCTGCAACGTTTTCGACGTCATCTCTCGAAAGTCGATCAGTGTGAAGCAGCTCCGAAGGCTACAGGAAGAGATCGTTGTCATACTAAATGAGCTTGAGATGTACTTCCCGCCCACGTTCTTTGACGTCATGGTGCATCTGTGTGTCCATATTGTGGACGACATAATAGACTTGGGGCCGTCATTCCTGCACAACATGATGCCGTTTGAGAGGATGAATGGGATCATCAAAGGATTCGTTCGTAACATGTCCCGTCCGGATGGAAGCATCGTCCAGGGCTATCTGACATAAGAGTGCATCTCTGTCTGCGAGAATTTTCTATATGGCGCAGACCGGCCGCCTGGTGTTGGTTTGCCCGTTAACAAGCACGATGGGAGGCTCGAAGGAGAAGGTCACTCCAACGGTCGCAGGGAAATGCATGTGGCCTACTCAGATCGACACAACGACTTTGACATAGCAAACTTGGTAGTGCTACAACACCTACACCAGGTAGATCCTTTCGCGACACTGCACAAAGAAACTATCGCAAAGAAGTATCGTGACCGGGGGGTATGCAGGACGGACGCCGAAGTTACTAGAGAGCACAACTCCACTTTCCTGCATTGGTTCAAAGAGCATATTATTGCTAATCCCCCGGAAGAGGGCTCTAAGGACAGATTGCTCATATACGCCTTAGCACATGGCCCCTCGCCCAACCTCGTCACCTATCAGGCATACGATATCAACGGATACACGTTCTACACGGAGGCCAAAGATATGGACAGTGATGATCAGAACTCAGGGGTGACGATGGTATGCATGACCGACAGCGACAACGGCGCAACTGAGAGATTTTACGAAAGGGTCGAGGAGATCTGGGAGCTTGACTACTCTGGACTGCACAACGCGACGATGTTCCGTGTCAGATGGGCTAAGAATGTCGAAAGAGAAAACCGGTATTTCACTACCATGACTATACCCGACGCCAAGAGCGGTACCGTGAACGCTATCGCAAAAAACGAGCCATGGGTACACGCTAAGCACGTGACACAATGCTTCTTCATAACCGACCCGTGCAATCCCAGCCGTGTTGTCGTGAGGAGAGGCAAAAGGAACATCATTGGAATGGATGGAGTCGCCAACGAGGAAGACTACGACAAGTATGGCAACCCAATGAGGGAAGATGACGATGACGATGAAGTATACTTCAAAAGAAGAATCAATACTACATTACCTAAGAAAGATCGTACTCCATGGAAAAGGAAAAGTCACAATGAGGGGCTCAATTATTCTTCAACGAACAAGAAGGGAAAGAAGCTCACTCAAAAATGAAAATGTCGACGCTGAGGAACCGTTATCGGTCAAATGATGTAATCTATATGTTCCTATTTTGTGTACACACTTAACCGTTATGCATAGGTCAAATGATGTAATCTATATGTTCCTATTTTGTGTACACACTTAACCGTTATGCATGGGTCAAACGATGTAATCTATATGTTCCTATTTTATGTACACACCTAACCGTTATGCAAGGGTCAAATGATGTAATCTATATGTTCCTATTTTGTATACATACTAGTTATGGCAGTAGCGCTTTTCCGAAAAAGAGCTATAGCTACCTGTGTTAGTAGTAGCGCTTCACCGAAAATGCGCTATAGCTACCTGTTATAGTAGCAGCGCTTCTTGGAGAAATGCACTATAGCTACCTGTGTTAGTAGTAGCATTTCTTTTAGAAACGCGCTATAGATAACTTAGCTATAGCGCTTTTCTAGGAAACGCGCTACTGCTATGTTGACTTAACCCCCAAATCTGCTTCCCGCCTCTGCTTCTTCCCCCGAAATCCCCACTCTCTCTTCTCCCCCGTCGTCGCCGCCGGAGCCCGTGCCCTCGCCCTCGACCTCGCCGCGCCCCTGCGCTCGCCCCCGACCCCGGCACTCGCCCCCGACCCCCCGACCCCGGCGACCTCGCCCTCGCCCCCGACCCCGGCGACCTCGCCCTCGCCCCCGACCCCGGCGCTCGCCCCCGACCCCTCGACCCCGGCGACCTCGCCCTCGCCCCCGACCCCAGCGCCGGCGCGCCATGCCTCCCTCCTCTGCTTCCTCCCCTCCCAACCTCGGCCGTCGTCGGGCCTGCCTCCTCGCCCCTGCACCCTCTGTAAGCCCCCCACCGCTCCTCCTCTCTCTGCTAGCTAGGGTTCTTCTGTTAATTTACTTAGGTTTTAGTTAGGGCAGTAGGTTAATTAGGTTATCTATTTAGTTATGAACCCTAGTTATCAAACTAGTAGGTTAATTTGGCTATATTATGAACCCTAGTTAGTATGAACCCTAGTTAGTTAGGGCACTAGGTTAATTAGGTTCTTCGTCAAATTAGGACAGAAATTTAGGGTTAGGTGTTTTAGGTGTAGTTAAAAGAAAAAACTGAATTGATTATATAGGTTTCTTGCATTTTTTAGTTTAAGCAATTGTTGCTATTTAAATTTTGTAGTGCTAGTTAGTTAATTAGAATTAGTATGAAACCTAGGACAGATTAGTTAAAGCAACTGTTGCTATTTAAAAAAATAGAATTTGAAGTGGACAGATTAGTTAAAGCAACTGTTGCTATTTTTTAGTTTCAAATTTAGGTAGGCTGAATTTAGTTTCAAATATTGCGAAGAAAGATGACTTCTTGCATTTTTCTTCAAGTCCTATATTTTTCTTCCTTTTATATGCAAATTTGAAGTGGACATGTGATATGTGGACATGTGATTTGGACATGTCATATTTGGAATTTGGACATGTCATATTTGGACATGTGATGTTTTGGACATGTCATATTTCAAAAATGATGATTATGTGCAGGGTAAATGATCCGAGTGGCCTATGTTTCGCTTGAATGTTGATTCATTTCCGTTCCGGTGAATTTCAGGCACTCAATATGTCCACTTTTTAGCAAAGGTCATGCCGAAATTTTCTGTGAATTTTGGCATGACTTGTGCTAGAAAGTAGGCATATCGAGTTCCGGGATTTGCTGGGAAACGGCATTCCAGCAAACATAGATCTTTTTTTATGTCATTTCTCATTTTTTTATAGTTTTAGAATTAAACGAGGAGACTTAATCATAGGAAACATGTCGAACAACGAAGAAACCGGGCCTTCTGACCAAGATGCAGACGAGATGGATTATGAGGGTTAACAACAGTACCTCGACTTTTTGTCTGCTAAGCACAGTCAAGGTTTGCAGGTCGGCCTAGCTGCTGATAATGACGCCGACATCGACACCGACGGCGCCGGCACCGATGGCGGCGCTGAGACCGGCGGGGAAGGTACCGGCGGGGAAGATACCGGCGGGGAAGGTACCGGCGCCGATGCCGCGAACGAAAAGAAGAAGCAGAAGAAGCAGAGGATACGAAAACCTAACAAACTCGGCATCGGACGACTGGTGATCACAAAGGTGATCACAAAGTTCCGCTCTCACTCATAGTGATAGCTCTTCTCGCGTATATCGTTGTTTAGATGGATGACGATGTAGTTGCAAGTATTCGAGACTTGTATCGCTATTTTCGAGATGATGACGAGAGACCACTTTGTGTTGGATGATGATTATGATGATCACATGATTTGATGAGACTATTTGTATGTATATGCTATGATTACATTCGTGGTCTCGCAGCCATTTCTATGTGTATGATGATGACATTTGTATGTGCTAAAGATTCTTGTATAAAGCCTGTTCAAATACAAAACAAATATGCAGAATTTTTTTTTCAGAAACTAATAAAGTTAGCAGTAGCGTGTGGAGTAAAGTTAGCAGCAGCGTGCCATTACCAGTTGCGCGGTCTACTACAAGGCGCTACAGATATTAGCAGCAGCGCGCTGTTCTGGAGCTCGCTGCTGCTACGCATGTATAGCAGTAGCGCGGGACAACCCGCGCTACTGATACAGGTTAGCTGTAGCGCCGTATCAGTAGCGCGGGTTCCCGCACTACTGCTATACATAATACCCGTGCTACGGCTAGGCTTTTCCCTAGTAGTGATGTGAAGAAATGAAATGCCTTTTGTAACAGATGAGTTTTCGTCCGAAACCCTGATACTTCGAAAGAGATTGTCCGTTTTGTACACGAAGTGCATCCAGTTTTTACCGTAACCCTCTCAACTTTTTATAACATGCTATGTGGGTGAAATGATGATACCACGCCAACTTTCAACCTTTTCAGAGTTCATTTGTAGTGCTTTTCAATTTCAGGGTCATTTAGCTCAAAAAAATCAGTAAATGCATGAAAAATACCAAATGAAGTCAGAAAGGGTTGAAAATTGATCATGTGGCTTTGAATGGTGCATTTTGAACACACAAATAGTCTGGAGTTCAAATGAGTTAAAAAAAATGAAATCCCTTTGTAACAGATGAGTTTTCGTCCGAAACCCTGATACTTCGAAAGAGATTGTTCATTTTGTACACGAAGTGCATCCAGTTTTTGCCGTAACCCTCTCAACTTTTTAGCACATGCTATGTGGGTGAAATGATGATACCATGCCAACTTTCAACCTTTTCGGAGTTCATTTGTAGTGCTTTTCAATTTCAGGGTCATTTAGCTCAAAGAATGAACTAATAGCAAAAAGAATGAACTAGAAAACTTTTATGAAACTCTAATAGCAAAAAGAATTAACTAAAAATAATCAATTAAAATATTCAGTTATGATCAACTAAAACAAAACTATAATATTCTTCAATAGCAAAAAGAATCAACTAAAAAGCTTTTATAAAACTTTAATAGCAAAAGGAATCAACTAAAAAGCTTTTATAAACCTCTAGTATTTTTGAAACTAAAATTATATAAAATTTATGCAACTAAAATTATCAAAGAATTTTTTGTTCAAAACATTAATAGCAAAAAGAATTTTCATAAAGAATTTTTTTGTTAGAAACTTTAATAGCAAACTAAAATAACCAAATATGTTTTTGATTAAAACAGACATTTAAAATAACCTAAAACTTACCAAATTGAATATAATGATAAAACACAGTAAATAGCAGGAAAAAGAATCACTCAAAAATCTATTTTTTTAGTAAAGTTATTCACAAACTGGTGATTCACACAAATTTCAAAAAATTCAAATTTAAACTATTCAAATTTGAAAACTAATGACACTAACAGAAAGTTTATAATTTTTGTGACCTAAAAGCAAAAAGAATCACTGAAAAACAGTAAGTAGGAACAAAATAAAATAAATAAAGCAAAAAACAAAACAAAAAACTGGATTTTTTTTAAAAAAAATGCCACCTACTGGGCCACCACGGCCTGAATACGACTAGAAACCCAACCAGCTTGTTGGGCCAGGATTCAGGCCCGCAGAAGGCCCAATAGGCCCACAGGCAGTGACAGATTAGGCCCGGAGGCCTGCAGTTGAGAGGAGCTCGAGAGGGTGTGCGCACCAGCGCTTATAAACCACTCTCGAGCTCTCTCGGCTAGCGAGGTGGGACTAAAATTTTCGCCCCGGGCAGCACCACCCTTTGGTCCCGGTTGGTGCCACCAACCGGGACCAATGCACCCCTTTAGTCCCGGTTGCTGCCACAAACCGGGATCAATGCTCTCCATATATAAGCCAACACTTAGGAATTTTCAGCATTCTCATCTCGCCCCCGACGACGCCGACGAAATCGACGCCGCCAGGCTGCCCGCCCGCCGACCGCTGTCGCCGTCGCCGTCGCCCCCGCCGTTGCCGCCGCCCACCGCCCCCGTCGTCGCCGTCGCTCGCCGCCCCCGTCGTCGCCCGCCGCCCCCGTCGTCGCTCGCCGTCGTCGCCCTCGCCCGCCGCCCCCGTCGTGCTCGCCGTCGCCTCGCCTTCGCCCTCACCCTCGCCGTCGCCATCGCCTCTTCCGGACTCGCGGTGACCCCCTGGTTCTTTCCCCCCTAGTACCGTGCTTGATTTCGTCCTCTAGCCGCCGTCCCCATCGAGGTCGAGCTCCGGCCGTCGCCATTGTTGCCGGGCCTCATGCTCCCGAGCTCTGCCGCTTGCAGTCGTGGCACGGTTGTGCTCCTTGTGATGCCAGGACACCGTAGAGCCCTTCGGCAAGCCTCCCCATGCTCTATAGCCCCGGACCCGCTCGAGGCCGAGCTCCGGTCGCCGCCTCCGTCGTCACTGTGCTCAGCTCCGGCCACCTCCGGTGAAGCCGACCGCACAGATGAACGCGCGTGAGTCCCAGCTCCCCGCGAAGCCTCTCCGCCATAATTTTGGTCACCGGAGGACCGTTCCCGAGCACCTCCGCCATCTCAGGCCTCGCCGGCAATGAGCCGCGGGTGCTGACGTGTTGCTGACGCAATGCTGACGTGTTGCTGACGCATTAATTGAATTTCTAGTCCCTCCCGCCCCTACCCGACAAACGCTCGAGGCCACCCAAACCCTTAGAGGAAAACTCCGGTAACTTCGACATGAGGGGACGTCGGACATATCGGGCGACCAACTCTCGAGGCCACCCAAACCCAAGAAAAAAAGCGTTGTCGATCTCCTACCCCCTCCCGCCCCTACCCGACAAACTCTCGAGGCCACCCAAACCCCTAGAAGAAAACTCTGGTAACTTCGACATGAGGGGGGACGTCGATCAACCCCCTCTCGCCCGGCCAACTCTCGAGGCCACCCCAGACCGAAACAAGTCTAGATATACTGAGGCCACCCCAAACCCTAGAAGAGTTGTCGAGGCCACCCAAATTTACCAAGTTAAAAGAGCGTTGTCGAGGCCACCTCCCCGATAACTTCGACATGAGGGGGGACATCGGACATGACATGAGGGGGGACGTCGGACGTCGGACATGAGGGGTGAGCGTCGTTGTCGTCTGCCCCCTCCCCGATAACTTCGACATGAGGGGGGACATCGGATATGACATGAGGGGTGAGCGTCGTTGTCGTCTACACCCTCCCCGATAACTTCGACATGAGGAGGGACGTCGGACATGTCATGTGGAATTTTTTTTGTTCACATAGAAAACACCGGTAACATAGATTTTTCAAGAATGCCCCCATTATGGATGTGCACAAGTTGATCCAATTTTTTTCTGATCTCATCTATATATATAATTCTTCTATATGTCACGTTGTCTGTCAAAGTATTGAAGAAATCCATGGCTTCATCATTAGCCGGAAGTAATATGCGTATGATGCTACGAAGCTCTTCAAAGTTGTTTTGGAACGGAGTTCCGGATAGAATAATTCGCTTTTTGGTACGAATTTCAGCAAAGGCCTTCCAAATAGCGATATTCGGAAGGCTCTTGCTGAACTTCGTACCAAAAAGCTAATTAATTATCCTATCCGGGACTCCGTTCCAAAACAATTTTGGAGAGCTTCGTACCATTATGCGCCTGTTACTTCCGGCTAATGATGAAGCCATGGTTTTCTTGAATCCTTTGACACTGGACAACGTGACATATAGAAGGGTAGATGAGATCAGGAAAAATATGGACCATTTTCTGCACATTCAGAATGGCGCCATTTTGTTAATTAAATCCCTTAAAGGTTAAGAGAATCCCTTGTTTGACATTCATGAGAGAGCGGTCCCAACGTCGGACATTCATGAGAGAGGCGGTCCGGACGTCGGACATTCATGTTTGTATATTAATTGCCATGTTGTAATATTTACAGAAACTATGGATCAAAGAGACTTGGAACAAGAACAGTTGTTGGGGGAGATAATCCTCGCCGGACGTGATGTCTTGTCGTTTCTCAACGACACCGATGGTCTGGAAGGAGAGGATGACGGCTCCGGTGATCAAAGAATGGAGGAGGAAGGACATGATCATGATGGCTCCGGTGACCGAATGCCGGAGGAAGAAGGAGACCATGATGACGGCTCCGGTGACCGAACGGAGGAGGGAGCTGTTGCAAAGTCCAGCGAGGTATATATATTAATTAAGCCTGTGCTGACTAGCTAATTGATGCATTAATTGTTTTGGTATGTACATATATTAACTCTTCTTTCTTCTTGTATAGCCCTCCGGATCGAGCCAAACTTCGGTAACGAGACGAGGCCCGAAGAAGAGGTTGCGCAAGGATGAAAGGTTCATGATCACAGCACTCGCGGACGATGGCCATCCGATTGAACCCAAGCGGACCAAGGACGCATTTTTTGCTCAGTGCGGAGCTATTGTTAGGGACAACATCCCGATCAGCATCAAGCAATGGAATAAGCCTAAGGACGACGCCCCTGAAGGTGATTATGTCACCGATAGACAGAAAGATGATCTTTGACCGCGCTGAAGGCAAATTTCACCCTACCGCCAGAGGAGGATCCGAATAAGCCAGTTATAGAGCCACTGGTCAAGGCGTGTGCTCTTAAGCAGATGGCAGATCTATTCAGGAGGTGGAAGAATGAGTTGAAATCAAAGTTTGTTGACAAAGGGAAGACTCCAGAATTCACCGTCCGATTTGAGAAGATAAGAGATCACTGGCCCGCATTTGTGGCCTACAAGACATCGGACAAGAGTAAGAAAATGTTAGAGACAAACAAGAACAATGCTGCAAAGAAGCAATATCACCATCACACGGGGTCAGGTGGCTACCTCAAAGCCCGGCCGTTGTGGGACAAAGCTGAGAATGACCTGATTGCTAAATTGGTCGTACCACAGACATTGAACTGGCCAGACCGTTCAAGGACTTGGTTCTTCGGGGTTGGGGGAACTTTGGACCCTGAAACAGGGAAGTGCCGTTGGACGGACGAGCAACTTGCAATAACCGTCATGAAGCTTCAGAAGTATATCACTGCAGCGCAGGAAGGGACGTTCATTCCCGACAGAGAGAAGGACGAGCTGACTGAGGCCCTAGGGAATGCTGAGCACCTTGTACGAACACGAGGCACACCAGGCTCCGTTCCGTGGAAGGTTGGGTTTCCCGACGTAGGTGGTTACAGAAGCCGGGAGAGAAAGAGGAAAGCGGAGCTGAGCGACATGCAGAAGATCAATGCAAGACTACAAAAGCTAGAGGAAGCAGAGAGCCAGTGAGCTGCCGGCCAACCATCTCAGCGGCACGAAGCTACCCCAGAAGCTACCCCGCCATCTCAGCGGAGAAGCAGCGTGGCTTCCACGGAGCCCGTTCAGCCTGACTTCACGGCTCCTATCTACCCCGTGGATACTCTCATGGAGGCTCAACATTGCGAGCTTATGATGAAATGCCGGAACCTCACTTTCAAGGCGGCTGTTGGCTCTGTTGCACCTCCTCAACCCAACGGAACTTTTCACTGTCTTCCGATTCCACATGGCTATGCTGTTGTGATGGTGGACGAAGTAATGGATGGATTTGAGGAGATCGAGCTTGACCACTCTACAGTTGAAGGGGAGAATCAGCTCGTTCGTGCTCTGAGGAGTACATGTCTATGGCAGAAGGAGTACATCAAGCTTCCAAACTGGATGCCTCCGCCTCCTCCTCCTCCGGCGAGTCAGGGCACTCCGCCTCCTCCTCCTCCTCCTCCTCCGGCGAGTGATCAGGGCACCCCGCCTCCTTCTTCGGCTCCTCCGACGCGTGAGGGCACTCCGCCTCCTACTACGCCTACTCTGGCGCGTCGGAGCAGTCCGCCTCCTCCTCCGCCTCGTCGGCAACGGCGGAAGACAGACGCCGCCGCTCCGGCTCATCCGGCGCGTCGGAGCACTCCGCCTCCTTCTCCGCCTCGTAAGCAACGACGCAAGAGAGACACCGCCGGTCCGGCGGCTAGCAGTACAAGCAGAGGCGGGAGGCAATTCAGATACGGTCCATCTCTCAAGCCTCTGGAAAAGTTACCATATGAGAGGACCGAGTCTGAAAATGAGGAGATATGTCGTGCCCAAGTAAGGGACCATTTTGCAAAGAAAACTCCTCCTCCGAAGGAGAAGCTAGATCCGGTGAAAGTGAAGCGCACTATCGATGCCCTGAAGCGACCACCACCGCCTCCGCCGGATTCAAACTTTGTCTGCTGTATTAAAAAGACATATCAAGATGCGCGGTAGTCGGGAAGTACTTACAGTGATGCAAGGTTAGCAAAACGAAGAAGTGGGAAAAAAATTCCCCAGCTCGGCGAACAGGCGAACCAATCGTGCCCCCCGCTCAAGGTGTCTAGCCATATCGTCGCTAATCATCCGGGGATGTTGCCCAGTACCAATCCTGGTGATTACATGAGCGATGATGTACAGTTTGAGCTGTTGGAGGTGGACGAATTCAGTTACCGGTACGGGCAGCCTCTCGTCAAACCTGATCATCCTCCTCTGACAACAATGATGCGAAAATTTCATGAATGGTACATGAAAACCTGCAGCGAGTCTGAGAGGGATACTTTGACGCTGAGAATTAAAGAGGAGCACGACCTCGTTGGAATGGATCAGTTGTCTGTTGAATTTGACGAGTTATTCCAGTTATACAATAAAAAGGCCCGCGACAAAACAATCTTGACTTGCTACTGTCTGTAAGTACTACTTCTGTAATTAAGTCTCTATATATAGCTCAGCTCTTTCATTGCATGTATATATAATTATCCTCACTATATTATGCAGATTGAAGATAGTCGAATGCAGAAAAGCACAAATCTATGACATTGGGTTCATTAACCCAAATATCATACATGAGTTTACGGTTAAAAACAATGTCACACAAACCGAAGACAACTTGCTACAATCGTTGCTTAAAAATCAAAACAAAGAGACAATACTCTTTCCTTACAACTTCAAGTGAGTGTTACTGTCTTGTGCATATTCGGTTTCCCTTATTACTCGAGGTTATAGTAATGTAATTGATGAGTTATGCATGCGTGCGCAGGTTCCACTTTATTCTGCTAGAGATTAAGCTTGAGCGGGGAGTAGTAATCGTCTTAGACTCGAAACGAAAAGATCCCCAGGAATATGCAGACATGACTGAAATGCTCCAGAAGTAAGTTCAATCGATCATTATCGCATCATATCGGCAACTTTGTTCATTTCCTGATATCAAGTAATTATTTTCTTTGTCTGGCAGGGTTTAGAAAGAGTTCACTGCAATTGTTCCGGCACTGCCGAGGGAGCTGCGATTTACACACCCGAAAGTAAGTACTACTAGCTAGTTCCGCGCATCTTCCATTGATTCTAGTTTCATCAATACCATTTATCATGCTTGATTATCAATTTGATTGAACTCTATTTCTCGTAAAGTGCTTGTGGCAGGAAACCGGGAATGATTTTTGTGGATACTACGTTTGCGAGTTCATCTACAACGCGATGACCCCTAAGCGGGGCTACTCTGAAAAACAATTTCAAGTGCGTAAGCAATAATATTCACAATTTTATTTTATTACCATGATTTGTGTTGAGTTTCATTCATATATTTGTATTGACCCCCTTCTTCAAATTAGATGTGGCAGATGTGGGATGAACTCCTACCACATGATCGCATACGAGCAATTCAAGAGGAATTGGCGGGATTCTTTCTTGACCACGTCATAAATAAAGACGGAGAATACCATCTGGAATTTGACA
This sequence comes from Elymus sibiricus, assembly GCA_039707655.1. Taxonomy (NCBI): domain Eukaryota; kingdom Viridiplantae; phylum Streptophyta; class Magnoliopsida; order Poales; family Poaceae; genus Elymus; species Elymus sibiricus. Next base: position 23,917,724 of record CM077667.1, read on the forward strand.
TTAGATGTTAGGGATTGCAAGAGATCTTATATTGTATATATGTAGTAGCGTCGGATAGATATACGAAAACTTGTTGTTCGACCAATCTCTCGGAGAAAGAGAGGTCGATCACTTCTCTCTGTATATGTTCATGACGATCTTGTGTACTTAATGGTTCCTTCATTTGCTTACTAGCTAGCATGTCGAGTTCTCTCTATAGTAGCTAGCGTCGACCAAGCATTGAGAAAGAGAGGACACTTCTCTCTATTAGCTACCTAACACAATATGAAACTCCTAAATTAACCCTACAAAACCCCCTAACCCCCCGCCCCCCCCTTTCAAAAAAAAAAACCCCGGCTCCTGCCAGATCGAAGAGAGTGGATTTTCAGCTCCCGGGTGCCTAGGCACCCTCTGTGAATAGTACAATCAAAACAAATAGAAATAAAAATCGAAAAATTCTGAAACTTTCCAGCATCAAAGATGACCAATGTTTCTAGGTGCTTGCAAGTTTTCATGCCAAAAAAACATTCGAGGAGCTGTACACACAAAAAACATTTCAGTGATTCAAGTTTTGATCACTTTTAGAACTGAAATCTGAAACTTATTTGTACACATTTCTCTACATGATATTTTGACATGAAAACTTGCAAGAACCTATAAAGTTTGACCACCTTTGATGCTGCAAAGTTTCAGATTTTTTTAAAGTGTTTTCCTATTTTTTTTTGATTTTACTGTTCATAGAGGGTGCCTAGGCACCCGGGTGCTGTTACACCTTTCTCTAGATCGAATCATTTCGTGAGAGCTGAAGCTGGGAAGATAGGATCATCCTACCGACCATGAAGCGGTCTTCTTCTTCTCCGTCCGCACTCGCACGCGCCGTGGCAATCCTCCTGGTGATCGCGTGCTGCTGCTCCCTGCTACCGCGCCCATGCTCTGCCGTTTGCAAAGGTACGAAACCATGTGTCATTTCTTTTTTTTTTTGGAAAAGGTACGCGTCATTTCTTGTTCTTACATATTTTTGAAGTGGATGCCCATTTTGACATATAATTTGTTGCGATGGCATCAGGGCATGCATTTGGTCAGGGGGGCAGGAAGGGCCAATGGGGACCGGGAAACCAATGGCCAGGGGGCTGGGGAGGAGGAAACCATTATGGTCAGGGAGGTGGTCAGCGGCAATGAGGAGGTGGAAATTTGGGTGAGGGGGATGGGGGGGGGGGGGGGGGGGGGCGGATCGGCGAGCACAAGGAATACAGGGGGCAGCTGGCGGAAACCATGTAGGCCGGTTGCCTCCGCCGCCACGGGGCAAGACGCCGAGGAACCACAGGTGATGTGACGGCTGCTGCCATGCATGGCCTTGATCTGGCGCCATCGAGTGTTACTGGAAGCTGATTATTGCTGGGCTTCCGGGAGGTGGCTTGGGAATGATACTTCTATTTTTTTTTTGAACAATGGAATGATACTTCTATCACTAGAGCAAGTGTCGTTTTGATTGTAATTTGCGCTGTGATCCCCAACTTTTTTAAACATTTGTATCTTTGGCTGGTCGGTTTTGGCCTCATAGTGTGTGTTCAAGAGCGACATTCACAGTGGGTTTCTTACTAGTGCTCCAACTCGCAACACCTCTTTAATATTTTTACGGGTTACAACGGGTTACTAAAGTGTACGGGTTTGGTGACCGTTCTCAAGGATTGCTATTTGTACGGGTTCGATGACCGTCTTCAATGGTCCTTTAATAAAATATAAGAGCGTACAGAGGGAGTACTACATAATTATAGTCCCAGTTTACAAGGCTGTAGTGCCCAGCTGATCGGCGTAGCACTTGCATGTCAAGCACCTGAAATACTGCAGCATCTAGCACTGGCAGCTTATAGCGGAGGCGGAGTGGCGAACTAGTATCCCTCTGGTCCTTTTTAGTCTGCATATTAGCTTTGTTTGAAGTCAAAGTATCTCTACTTTGATCAAATTTATAAAAAAATTATCAACATTCACAATGTTAAATCAATACTGTTAGATTCATAACGGAATGTAGTTTCATGGAATGTATATTTGGTATTACAGATGTTGATATTTTTTAATATATATTTCGTTAAACTTTGTGAAGTTTGACTTGACACAAATCTAATATGCGAACTAAAAAGGACCAGAGGGAGAAGTATATTTTTCACTGTACCACGTACGTTTTTCTGGCTATGCATCATATGCCTCGATCGCCCACAATGAATGTGTACGTACAAATTCCACGTTACTTACACTTACCAATTACCAGCAGTTTTGATTTGCTTGACTGGTTGAAGGCTGCAACTATGATTGAGATGCACTCACAACAAAGATTTTGCGGATTTGCTATTTCTTAGATGCCTGGAATTCCTTTTCGCGCCAGTCACTGGTGGATCGCGGGAAGTTTTCATGGGTGGTGCCAAGCTTAGATGGATGGCGGAGCCGGTAGCCAGCAAGGGTGAGGTTGAGGGGAGGGCGGGGCGGCGAGGCGGTGCGTATTTTATATGTCTATGGGATGCCGCAGTACAAATGTTCATTTTATATGTCTATGGGATGATTTTGATTCCAAACAAAGTGGTTGTACAATGGCTGGAGTGCGGCTATGTGCTTCTGTACTGCGGCTGTAACACTACTGCCGCCCAGCTGTCAAATGTTTTTACATCATCTGTTGGAGTAGTAGTTTTACATCATCTGTTGGAGTGGTGTTTTTTGATGATATAAAAAGCACTTTTTGATCTAAATTATAGATATAGAACTTTGCATCTCCATTTATACACCATCTATTGGAGATGCTCTTATAAACATGCAAGCGGGGGAGCGTTTCTACAGTTTGGATGCATGTTAACAGTGGGATTTATTATATTGTCAACAAAAAACGGTTAACTCGCTATGGGGTATATTCGGTTTTCTATTAGTTGGGCATTCAAAATATAGTTAAGTTGATTCCACTTGTCTTTGTCATATTTTAGTGTATGGCATGAATTCATAGAAAGACTATGTTACCAATGTCATAGTTGTAAACGTCTTAGTTCAAACTATAATATCCGATATGAAGTAAATGCTATTGTTTTTTTGAAGTTGTTGATACATGAATCAGGCCATAAAACATAGGCCCACCACATAATATGTTAGGAATGCGTACACCATGATGAGATTTAGTCACATTCTCAGTTGTTAACATGCAAGTTCAATAAGAAGTCTTAACCTCTAGAGTCCAGAATAAACTGGTTCTAGATTTTGTATGGTGCCATATGTTTTGTTCATGTCATTTCCATGCATTTTAATATGTGATGTTAACAAAAGAAGTCTAATAAGCTGCTTACTTGTCATTAGAGTATATTCGGAAATTCTTTCCGAAATGCGACATGTAAACATAAATGGAATGGAAGACATTAAAGACTCATTTTCGCATTAAGAATAGTTTTGCAAATAATATACTAAGTTTAAGCCTAGTGTAGTATATCATGGTCTCGGTTTACTTTCTGTTTTTGAAAAGATTATATAATATAAGCCGAGCTTTATGTGGGCCACACTCGTCTTATAGGCTACACTGTCACCTCCGCGATGGCCACGTGGCAAGAAACTTTGCCAAGATAGGTTTGTAAGCCAAACTGTTTTTGTGGTATATGCCGTGCATTTTCTGAAAGCCGAGTATTTTTTTTTATTCCGCTCAGCTTATAATCATCTTACCGAGGACACTTTTTTTGCCATTTCTTCTTTTGATACTCGGCTTACATGCTTATAAGTCTGAGTACACATAAATTTATGCTCGGCTTACTTCCAGATATATCCCCCCACACACAAAATTGGGTCATCAAGCCATCTATAAGTATATAAACATACTAATGAGCTTACTCCCCCAAGGCAAGGCAAACCGGCCATTTGCACACTTCTACACAATTATACTGTTAATTACAATCATCAAGTAGAAGCACTAGCCGTGGGGGATGATTGAGAAGAAGAATATGAAGCGATCTCCTTCTTCTTCCATCGCACTAGCCGTAGTAGTCCTGGCTGTCATCTTCATATGCTGCTCGCTGCCACGCTCAGCAGCCATCCAAGGTAAGTAAGTATGAGCAGTGCGAATCTATTCTAGGCTCGGCTTCGTGCAAGCCCTCAGTATTTGCCTGGAGTTACATATGATGATTTATGAGTGGTTAAATATTTGTTTATGAGAGTGCCTTTTCAGCTCCCCGGTTCCCCTACACCTTTTACGAACAGTAAATTAGAAAAAACAACTAAAAAAATCTGAAATTTTGGAACATCAAATACGATCAAACTTTGTAGGTGCTTACAAGTTTTCAAGCCAAAAAAACCATTCGAGAAGCTATACACAAGAAAAAGATTTCAGTGCTTGAAGTTTTGAGCACTTTTAGCACTGAAATCTGAAACTCACGTTTACACCTTTCTCTACATGATAATTTGTTATGAAAACTTGCAAGAACCTAAAAAGTTTGACCATATTTGATGTCGCAAAGTTTCAGATTTTTCTTTCTAATTTTCTGATTTTACCGTTCATAAAGGATGTAGGGACACCAGGAAGCTATTACACCTTTCTCATTTGTTTATATGTACATATGTAGAGGGAGACCGTCCAGGAACGGGTCCTTTGCCACCGCGGCCTGGACCTCCCATTAAAAGGATGCCTCCGGCGCCACATCGCAAGACCATGCTGGCAATTGTGAACATTCCCCTTATGTATGAAGCACCACCGATGCAATGAGCACTCCTATTGTAAAGCATATGTATGGTTTGTTTTCTAATCTAAGAATAATAAACATTCTCGTCCTTCACCCCCTATCAGTGGAATCGTGGATTTTTTTTTTCATTTTGATTGACTATGGCTCAAACGATGTTAAAGTTCTTAGCTAGAGTCTGGTTACAACCATTATTTAGATGGCTGTAACGCTTTATGTCATAGGATGATGAGGGCGAGATAGCCCGAGGAGGAAGAAGACTTGAGAAGAAATAAGTCGGATGCAGTCCGTTACCTCACTATGCTACATGGCGAACAGTTGCATCTTAGCTCACAAAATGCCACATTCCTGAGTGCTAGTTTGACCGGCTCAAATAATCTATCGGCCAGAGTTGACCCCGACGGTGCCGATCCTATATCCACATAGAGTTAATAAAATGGCTGCATGCATCTCTCTGATGCAGAGGCTGAGGATATTCCTTCTTTTCTAAAAAAAAATGCATGATAGGATTATTAGACCTTTGTTTTTGAGGATCAACCCTGCCATAACTTACATTACAAGGAAGGGCTACTACAATCGTCCATGAGGATACTCCTTAGGTTTGGAGGAACATCTCCTAGAGAGAGAAAATCTCCTTGTTTCCTGACAAGAGCAGCAAGCTCATCATGCGCCATCCTATTGCTGGGTCTTCTCACGGCTGTCAAGTGCACCTCTTTGAAAACTGATTTTAGGTGCCACATATCCATGACCAGGGGAAATAAAGCAGACTGATTACTCTCTTTGTTATTCAGGATTGCTACGGCTTGTGCATAGTCCGATTCAACAGAGTCTGGACCCCTGTAGTAAGCACTTAGAACTCACAGCCCATGCAAAACAGCAGTGATTTCAGCTATCAAAAGAGAGCACATGATGAACTGAGTGCAACGCCAACCTAGTCCCCATAATACCTAAGTTCCACGACAACAACACCATGAGGGAGAATGACGCTAAGCATCGCGATTGTCAAGTCCACAACCGGACAAAGGTTTTCACCCGGAAGGCCAGAATCTAGACAAGGAGAAGAGCACCACGACGACATTTTCAAGAAGGGAGCGGCATCCATGAGCGTCCTTGGCGGCGGCGACAAAGTGCGGAGTTTTCGCTCGGAAACTCCCCCATGATGCCGCGAGGCCTCCAGAACAAGCACGACAAGTTTAGATCTCCAGATCTAGATCGGGGCGTCGCCACTGCCAGTGACGCAGAGCGTGCCCAAGCTGCCGCTCCGCATCTCGCCGCCCACACGACCAAGAGGGAGAGCTATCACCATCGCCATGGTGTCCGCCGGTGAGAGAACCATATAGACTGCCATCCCGACATCCATGTCCCGGATACCACCCATCGCCAGCATCACGGTGCACCCACCAAGGTAGGCAGACATCATTCGTCACTCTTTGCCAGACATCACCCGTGGAGTCTAGGTCGACTCGACGCCTCCCTATAGGAGCGCCCGCGCATGCGTCTCCTGCCAATCCACGTGAATCGGGGGACACAATCCAATAACTACCGTCAGTCGTCATCGAACACGCTCACACAACGTGTAGTTCGTGCTCATCGATACCGATCTATCTAATAGGGAAGTGGGGTCCCAACCAACACCAACGACCACCCCACCCGCGAAGAGAGGGGCCTCAACGCCTGCGGACCACGCCAAACCTCACCTATCCTGCATAGAGAGCCCCGAACCGTCTCAGGCCCAAATCTGGCCCGCCAGATCGCATTTGCTCTGTACTCTGTTTCGTACAGGAAAAAAAGAACCCATCAGAAGAGACTACATCCACGGGAAAAAGGCATTGTTAGACTTTGACCATGAAACTGGAGTGAGCGCCTACGTGCATGATGTACACGTGTTCAGCCTAAAGCTTCTATACACATATCCTCACTACTACCCATGACTTTCGAGGTTTGACGATACATCATGACCAGACTAGCTAAGGTTTATATAGACGTGCACGTGCATAGCAGTGTACGTGGTTCCAACGGCACAGTATTGCTGATCAGCATCCCCAACTCCGTTGTTGGACCGGCAAGCCTACTAGCGCAGGGAAAATAACGATGCGCTCCTCCGCCGTGGCCATCATCGCCGTCGTCATGTGCCTTTCCTCGGTGTGCTCGGTGGCGGTTCAAGGTATGCACACGCCGTACGTACGTATTAGCCCTTTACTTTCACTCGTCTACGGCATATGTCCTTGTGTAATGGCGTGCGTGCGTGCATGCATGCAGACGGGGCCGTGGGGGATGGGCTCCTCCGTCGCCCCGCGGCGGGTCGATGCACCACATGTGCCCGGACTGCGACGGCCCGGCCAGCACGTCGCCGGTGAAGACATGGTCACATGCGCCGCACCGGAGGACTCTGCTGCTGGTTGGCACACCGTAAGATCACCGGCCATCTCGCGCGGTCGCGGTCGCGTGGTGTCCAAGTTGTGATCGATGACTCTGCCTCCTGCGAGTGTATGATCGATGACCGTGCTGTATTTCGGGAGAACGACGTGGAAATAACGCTTGTTTCACATCATCTGAAAAAGGAACAAAATTTTTGTTTCAGATGCAATGCACTAACTGGGGTGACCATGATGTTCTTGTCCTTTTCCTAGATAATAATGCTTCTTACCGAGACTTGGCACACACTTTTTTCAACCATTTCGCCTAGCCGTCTAGCCGCCGTCTCGGTGGACATCTTATCAAGTAGAAGCACCGCATGGGGAAGATTGAGAAGAAGAATATGAACCGATCTCCTTCTTCTTCCATCGCACTAGCCGTGGTAATCCTGGCTATCATCTTCATATGCTGCTCGCTGCCACGGTCGGCAGCCACCGAAGGTAAGTAAGTATGAGGAGCAGTAGGAATCTATTCTAGGCTCGGCGTCGTGCAAGCCCCCGGTATTTGCGAGGAGATACATATGATGATTTATGAGTGGTTAATGATATATTTCTTTGTATGTACAGATGTAGAGGGAGACCGTCCAGGAAACGGTCCTTTGCCACCGCGGCCAGGAACTCCCATTAAAAGGATGCCGCCGGCGCCGCATCGCAAGACCATGCAGGCGATTGCATATGTTCCCCTTATGTATGAAGCACCACCGATGCAATGAGCACACCTACTGTAAAGCATGTATGGTTTGTTTTCTAAGAATAATAAAGGAAGGCAAACCCTCTCGGCCTTCACCCCCTACCAGTGGAATCGTGGATTCTTTTTTCATTTTGCTAGACTATGGGCTATGGCTCAAACCATGTTAAATGTCCTAGCTAGAGTATGGTAACAAACCATTATTGAGATGGCTGTAACGTTTTACTATGTCATAGGACGATGAGGGCGAGATAGCCGGAGGAGGAAGAAGACTTGAGAAAAAATAAGTCGGATGGAGTCCGTTACCTCGCTATGCTACATGGCGAATAGTTGCGTCTTAGCTCACAAAATGTCACATTCCCGAGTTCTTGTTTGACCGGCTAAAATAATCCATCCGCGAGAGTTGACGCCGACGGTGCAGATCCTAAATCCACATAGAGGAGATATATGCATGATAAGATTATTAGACTTTTTTTTTTTAAGGATCAACCCAGCCACAACATACATTACAAGGAAGAGCTACTACAACCCTCCATGGGGATACTCCTTAGGTTTCGAGGAAGGTCTCCTACGGAAAGAAAAACTCCTTGTTTCCTGGCAAGAGCAGCAGGCTCATGCGCCATCCAACTGCTGGGTCTTCTCACGGCTGTGAGCTGCACCTCTTTGAAAACTGATTTAGGTGCAACACATCCTGTGTACAGGGGATATAAAGCAGACTGATTACTCTCTTTGTTATTCAGGATTGCTACGGCTTGTGCACAATCCGATTCAACCGAGACTGCACCATTCTAGTAAGCACTTAGAACTGACAGCCCAAGCAAAACAGCAGTGATTTCAGCTATCAAAAGAGAGCACATGAAGAACTGAGTACAATGCCATGCTACGCCCTATGACACCTAAGTTCCACGAGAACAACACCAGGAGAGAGAACGACACTAAGCATTGCGACTGCTGAGTCGACAACCAGACAAAGCTTTTCACCCGGAAGGCCGGAATCTAGACAAGGAGAGGAGCACCACGGCCACATTTTCAAGAAGAGAGTGGCAACTATGAGCGCCGTCGGCGGCGGCGACAGAGAGTGGAGTTTTCACTCTGGAACTCCCCCATGCCACCATGAGGTCTCCAGAACAACCACGACAAGTGCACATCTCCAGATCTGCACCACGGCGTCGTCACTGCCAATGGCATAGAGCGTGCCCAAGCTACCCGCCGCTCCCCCTCTCGCCACCCACACGACCAAGAGGGAGATCTACCACCACCGCCATGGTGCCCGCCGGAGAGCCGACAATATATGTTGGCGCCGCCTCTCGCAGCGCCGCTCTTCTTCTACCTCACACAACTGTCTCTTCCTTTTGTTTCTCTCAAGAACACTGGTGAACACAACTCTCAACAACACACACCAGGGGAACACAAACACACACGCATGTACCAAGGGAGACCACCAAGGCTTTGCCGAGGCACTCTTCCTTGGACACCACCATGGCTACATTGTTTCCTCAGCCCTCACGGCCTCCTTTTCTCATTCCTTTTCTCAACTTAAATAGACAGTACAAGATAGCAGCGACTCACACATCTCCTGATCCTAAACTTACGCCAAGACCATGCACCCCTGAAATCTCTCGACGATGCACAAGACTCGGCCACCACGCATACGTACACACCTAACCAGCTAACCCATGCACTAGCTAATCCCTAATTATACGCACACGTCCAGTGCTTGCCATCGTCCACTCAACGGCCTGCATGCACACGCACAGGGCTAGCTAACAAACTCCATGCGTTACTAAATCAACTAACTAAGCTGACCACTACTAGCTTGCATGCACCCACATGATCTCATCTTATGTGAGTACACATGCCGCAGCTTAGTGAATGGACAATACCATGCATGACTCAACGCAAAACAAATCAAACATGATGTAATCACCTATACAACAAGGTTAACTCTAACAATATAGACCGCCATCTTGGCATCCATGTCCCAGATACCATCCACCGCCCACATCACGGTGCACCCACCACAGTAGGAGCAGTAAAAGGCGTCTCCTTTCACACCTTGCCCGACATCATTCGTGGAGTCTAGGTCGACGCCTCCTTGGTAGAAGGCGCCCACGCATGCGTCTCCGGCCAATTCCGGTGAATCGGGGAAGACACAACCACGTGACTACCAATGGGACACTCGTCGGTGAACACGCTCGCACGACGTGAAGTTCGTGGTCATCGATGCCGATCTGTCCAATAAAGAAGCGGGTTCCCAACCAACACCAACGACCACCCCACCCACGAGAAGAGGGGCCTCAACGCTCGCGGACCTCGCCAAACCTAACTACCCGGGACGAGAGCGCCAAACCATCTGAGGCCCAGATCTGGTCCGCCAGATAGTGTTTGCTCTGTACTGTGTTTCGTAAAGGAAAAAAAAACATCAGAACATACCACATCCACGGAAAAAAGATACGAAATGGCAATCCGAACGTTCGGATTTTAAGCATGGCAATCCGAATGTTTTTCATGTCAACTTTGGCTCACGCGAGGTTGACAAACATGGCAATTTTCTGAAGAAAAAAAAACTGGAACAAAGTTATCATGTTTTAACTAAAGTTGCCACCTTGCTTCAACTAAAATTACCATAAATAAACATTCAGGATGACATGCTTAAAATCCAAACCTCGAAATTTATCAGGGTCCAAAAGATATGGTTAGACTTTGACCATGAAACTGGAGTGAGCGCCTACGTGCATGCTGTACACGTGTTCAGCCTACACTACTGGAATCGGCATATACGCCGAGTGCCATGGACACTCGGTAAAGGGGCAATAACCGTCGGCAAAGGCTTTGCCGAGGGTCGCACTCGGCAAAGGGCACCCTACACCTCTCAGGCAAACATGAATTTGCCGTGAGCCAATCCACGGACTCTCGGCAAAGCGTTTGCCGAGAGGGATACACGGCCCTCGGCAAAATAAAGTAGCTAACGGACGGCAGACGGGCCGGCCGTTGCCACGTGGCCACAACCTGACATGTGGGGTCCATACAGTTTTTGCCGAGAGTGGCCCTCGGCAACGACACCCAATAGGAAAACGGCACGTGTCGGGCGCCTGACATGTGGGTCCGCAGGGTACGCCGGGTGCCGTGTTTGCCGAGAGTGGCCCTCGGCAAAAAGACCCAATAGGAAAGGGCCACGTGTCGGCAGCCTGACATGTGGGGCCGTAGAGTACGCCGGGTGCAGTGTTTGCCGAGAGTGGCCCTCGGCAAAAAGACCCAATAGGAAAGGGCCACGTGTCGGCAGCCTGACATGTGGGTCCGTAGAGTACGCCGGGTGCCGTGTTTGCCGAGAGTGGCCCTCGGCAAAAAGACCCAATAGGAAATGGCCACGTGTCTAGGGCCTGACATGTGGGTCCGCAGAGTACGCCGAGAGGCGCCCTCGGCAAAGGTACCCAATAGGAAAGTGCCACGAGTCCGCGCCTGACATGTGGGTCCACAGTATATGCCGAGAGCCATGTTTGCCGAGAGGGGCCCTCGGTAAAGATGTCAGACAGCGCTACTGGTTGGTATCCTTTTGCGAGAGGCCTCTCGGTAAAGATTGTATCTTCGTCCAGTTCACAGACTTTACCGAGAGCCACTCTCGGCAATGTTTTGCCCAACAGCCTCTTTTGGCTGTTTTGTTTCTTTCCTGCAACAAAACATATACAACAGCAGCATATAGTGCATCACACATAGAACATCTCACATATAGGCATCATTGAACAAAAAAACAAAAGATTCTCAAGAACAGCCCACATAAATTTAATAGTGCATAAAACGTGCAATAGTTGTCAAGCACGCTCGACTACCACAAGTTTACAAGTCTCAAGATCACACAAGATGCAATAGTTCTCAAGCACATATAAGGAACAGTTTCAAACACAACATAACATGAAGTTCACACGGTTTTGGAGATCGGAGTGGTAACATTAACATCAGAAGCCGTCATTACGTTTGGTTCTCCAACTCCACCAACTTGAGGTGGAACTACCGGAACATTGTTCGACCCTTGTGATGGATTGAGCTGTGATGGATTGACCCAATAAGATGAATGCATATGGTAATGTCAAAAATGGTGATAGAAATAGTTCGAACAAAACTCACAATGTTCCACTCTGGCGTTGATGGCATCTCTGGCACTGGTTTGCCTTGCATAGAATAAAGAGTGACCACCATTTGTTGTAAAGACTTCACTAGATCATCTTGTGCCTTCAGCTTAGCCCGGTCTTCATCTCGTTCTTTCTGGGTGTCATTCAGTCGAGTCTACAATATGACAATGAAAATGTCATTCGTGTTGAAATGCAAACATGAAGGACCATGAAGAATCAATGAAGAAGCACTGACATAAATGTTATTTTGATTATTTTTGTGTTCTTTCTACTGTCATGTCATGATGAATGGTTCATAAGTTTCCTCGTAATAAAAGATTTACAAAGTCTGAATTGCACGTAGTTGACACGTCAATATCGGTAGGTAAATTGCATCATTGAAAAGATAGTGACGGTTGACTGTGTTGATAATCTGACCGGGAGTCGAAAAAGCACGTAGGTCGCACAAGCTTCCATCTGGTCAGCAGTTACGAAATATAGTAATTAAGATTCTTAAAATATTGAGCATGGTGTGGTGCGCTAAAAAACTTTTGCAGCGCCAAAATCTTTTTTTATTGCGCGCGGCAAGGTGTCCGCTCTAGCAGGCGCTGGAAAAAAGGACGCGCCGATGCCGTTTTAAAAGGTGCTGCAAAATGAAGCGTGCGCGAGCAGCCGGCGCGAGAGCTCAAATTCTTGTCTAGCGGCGCGCGCGAGCACCAGGCGGTATATTTTTTTCAAACGTTTTAAAAATATGCAGTCGAGCAACTTTTAGCATAGTTCAATAGTATGGCATAGTTCAAAAGCTTCCAACAAAGATCATGACAAATATAAAAGTTCACACACAATGCATATGGACAATCATCCCTCATCTTCTTCCTCCTCTTCTTCGTCCTCTTCTTCACCCGAGGACGAAGACGATTCTTCCTCGTCGTTCTGAGCCATGCGTCCATCCATGCCATCTCCAACGTCATCCTGCGAAGCAACGTCCGGCATACCGGAATGCGTGCACCCATGTCAACCGGAGGAGCTGCCATGCCTCCCATGAGAGAACCAAAACTCATGGTTCCCATGGTAGCTCCGAAGCCACCAATGCCTCCTGTAGATGCTCCCATGCCTCCCAGGCCGCCCATGGTAGCTCCGAAGCCACCCATGCCTCCCATGCTTGTTCCCAATCCTCCCATGGTAGCTTCCATGCCTCCGAAGCCTCCCATGATCATGAATCTTTTTTGGACCAAGACTTCATCACGGGAAAGATTGATGACCTTTTGTCTATCATCCAAGGTGGATGCGTCCATGAAGAACAAGTGTTTCGCCCATTCTAGTAATCTAGCTCGCTCATCCATGGCCAATTTCTTCTCCTTCAATGCCACCTTTCTCTCTTCGGCTGCCAACCTCCTCTCCTCGGCCATCGCATCTTGGCTCCTTGCCATCGTCCTCACCTCGGTTGCTTCCTTTCTTGCATTCACTAGAGCATCCATAGACTTCAATAGCTCACCATCTCCTCTCTTCTTCTTCTTTTCTTTTGCTTTTTTCTTACTTTCATTTGGTCTTTTTAGATTGGATTAGGCAACCGAGTTTGGTGTAGGGCTCCTCTTGCCATCATCACTTGATGCCTCCTCCTTCTCATCATCATCATCATCCAAATCAATAGTACCCTTTCTTTTCTCTTGGTCTTCACGGGGCTTTCATTTCTCTACATCCTTCAACACTTCGTAGCAATGAGCCAACACAAATGCTCTTCCTTTCTTGATCTTCCCTTTCTTGTTCTTCTTCTCTTCTCCTCGAAATAGGTTTTGTGTAATAGTGAGCTACAAACAAAAGAACAAGTTAGCACTTGAAACACGAAAGAAGCATGAACATGGAACATAAATAAATTTCACTTACCGTATCTCTATCATTAGTGCCACTTGGGTTTATATTGTCAACCGACTTCATTGCCGCCGCCCACCTTTGACAATCTTTGTTAATTGTCTATTACCAGGAGCGAAGAGATCTATTGGTTCGCTCAATCCCACTATTGTTTCGCTCATCAAAGTGTTCCTTGATCCGGTCCCAATATGTATCTCTACTTTGGTCCCCTCCAACGGTTGCATCCATAGACACAACCAACCATGCATCACGTAGCAAGATATCTTCGTCGGTGGTGTAGTTGCCCGCTCTTCCTTTCGGTGACCCGACGATACCCTCACCATCCTCATCCATCTCATAATCATGCACTTCATTGGTTTGAGACCATTGTTGGACCCAACACGCATAGTTGACATATATGTGTCATTATCGAAACTACAAAGCATGTAGAAGAAAACTAAGCTATCCATTTTTATATAAAAAAACAACAACAAAATAAAGGGTGAAATCATACCTTGTGGGCATATCATCAAGCACCTTGTCCGCGGTGGCCGCTGGCGGAACAAATTGCGAGCTCTCCGGCGCTTGTTCAGTCGGCGAAGCCACGGCCGGACGCCTTGCAAGTGTCTTCTTCGCCCGCTTACTTGGGCCGTTCGCTGCCTTCTTCTTCCGGGATGTCACCGCCATCGCGGCCGCCGCATTCGATCACGGGACGAGGGCCCGTGGCTTGACGGCGGGAGACGACACCCAGTGCGCTCGGCCGTGGCTCCATGAACAAGCCGCGCGCGAGGCCGCAGCTTGGAGGAGCAGCGCCGGCGGCGGCGGCGAAGCTCAGCCCCGCGCTAGGATTTGCGGCGGTGGCGGAGGCAGCGGGGGAGGGGTCACGGGTGTAGGGAGCGGTGAGGGGGATGTCGCCGGCGCGCTCCATCGTGTGATTTCTCCGGCGGCGGCGTCCGCTGGAGCGACCGGCGCGGGCGCGCGTGCTAAAAGCGCTGTTTTTTTCAGCGCGCCGTTCCGATAGCGCGCCTGTTGGAGTTGCTCTAACAAGATCACAAGGGTCCAAGCATGTCCCTCTTGGCCAGGAGTAGACTTTGACCACATTTTTGGAGTCCCTCCGGCTGACATCCTCCATGAGTGTAGAACCAGCTAACATGCTAATCTCTAAGTATATATAAACAGGCTAATGAGCTTACTGCCCCAAGGCAAAGCAAACCCGCCAATTGCGCACGTCTACACAATTACAGGGTCAATTACAATCATCAAGTAGAAGCACCGCATGGGGATGATTGAGAAGAAGATTATGAAGCGATCTCCCTCTACTTCTTCCATCGCACTAGCCGTGGCAATCCTGGCTATCATCTTCATATGCTGCTCGCTACCACGCTCGGCAGCCATCCAAGGTAAGTAAGTATGAGGAGCGGTACGAATCTATCATAGGCTCGGTTTCGTGCAGCCTCTCAGTATTTGCCTGGAGTTACATATGATGATTTATGAGTGGTTGGTGATATATGTGTTTATATGTACATATGTAGAGGGAGATCGTCCAGGAAAGGGTCCTTCGCCGCCGCGGCCCGGACCTCCCATTAAAAGAAGGATGCCGCCGGTGCCGCATCGCAAGGCCATGCAGGCAATTGAGAACATTCCCCTTATATATGAAGCACCACACCGATGTTATGAGCGCACCTATTGTAAAGCATGTATGGTTTGTTTTCTAAGAATAATAAAGGAAGGCAAACCCTCTCGGCCTTCACCCCCTACCAGTGGAATCGTGGATTTTTTTTCTTTTCATTTTGCATGACTATGGCTCAAACCATGTTAAAGTTCAAAGCTAGAGTCTGGTAACAAACAATTATTGAGATGGCTGTAACGTTTTATGTCATAGGACAATGAGGGCGAGATAGCCGGAGGAGGAACAAAACTTGAGAAAAAATAAATCGGATGCAGTTCGTTACGTCATTGTGCTACATTCCAGCGTGCTTGTTTGACTGGCTAATATAATCCATTCCGACGGTCCCGATCATATATCCACAATTTTTTCTGTAGAAAAGGAGGATATCCACTAGCCTCTATATCAGGACTCCTATATCCACATAGAGGAGATATATACATGATAAGATTTTTAGACTTTTTATTTTTGAGGATCAACCCAGCCACAACTTACATTACAAGGTAGAGCTGTCACAATCCCCCATGAGAATACTCCTTCGGTTTGGAGGAACATCTCCTACAGAAAGAAAATCTCCTTGTTTCCTGACAAGAGCAGCAAGGTCATGCGCCATCCTATTCCTAGGTCTTCTCATGGCTGTGAGCTGCACCTCTTTGAAAACTGATTTTTGC
Organism: Elymus sibiricus; assembly: GCA_039707655.1. Classification (NCBI taxonomy): domain Eukaryota; kingdom Viridiplantae; phylum Streptophyta; class Magnoliopsida; order Poales; family Poaceae; genus Elymus; species Elymus sibiricus. Next base: position 23,933,790 of record CM077667.1, read on the forward strand.
CACACATCCGTGACCAGGGGAAACAAAGCAGACTGATTACTCTCTTGGTTATTCAGGATTGCTACGGCTTGTGCACAATCCAATTCAACAGAGACTGGACCCATGTAGTTGTTGGGGAACGTTGCATGGGAAACAAAAATTTTCCTACGCACACACAAGATCTATCCATGGTGATGAGCATCTACGAGAGGGAGAGTGAATCTACATACCCTTGTAGATCGCTAAGCGGAAGCGTTAATAAACGCGGTTGATGTAGTCGAACGTCTTCGCGATCCAAATCGCCGAGCGTCCCGCGATCCAATCACGATCCTTCCGATCTAGTGCCGAACGGACGGCACCTCCGCGTTCAACACACGTACGGCTTGATGACGCCTTCACCTCCTCGATCCAGCGAGCGATGGTGAAGTAGTGGTTGAGTTCCAGCAGCACGACGGCGTGGTGATGGTGGTGAGGAACAATCTCTGCAGGGCTTCGCCAAGCGCTACGGAGATTATGACGGAGGAACTAGAGGGTTAGGGTTGCCGCACACGGCTTGGGGAAATCTTGATGTGTCCCGTGTGCTAGCCCTGCCCCTCTATTTATATGTTGAGCCTTGGGGTCTAAACTTGGAGTAAAAGCCTCCTCCGGGTCGGTTTTGCCCGCACAAGGTCGGTTTGGCCCGCAGGGAAAGAGTCCAACTCGGATCCCTGCCGAACCGTGCACAGCCGCGCACAAGCGGTAGTACCGCTTCACACAAGCGGTAGTACCGCTTGGGCGGTAGTACCGCTTCACACAAGCGGTAGTACCGCTCGGGCGGTAGTACCGCTTCACCAAGCGGTAGTACCGCTTACGCGGCAGCAAAACTACTTTTGCACTTTCCAATACCTTGTGGGCTTTATCCCTTTGGCTCATATAAAGTGTTGCTGCACCCGAACACTTCGGTAAACATCCGGAACCCCTTCCGGTGAACTCCGGAACCCTTCCAGAGATCAAAACACTATTATCACATATATCAATCTTTACCTCCGGACTATTCCGGAGATCCTCGTCATGTCCGGGATCTTATCCGGGACTCCGAACAACTTTCGGTCACCAACATAATAACTCAATTATACTAATCGTCACCAAACGTTAAGTGTGTAGACCCTGCGGGTTCGAGAACTATGTAGACATGACCGAGACACCTCTACGGCCAATAACCAATAGCGGGACCTGGATGCCCATATTGGCTCCTACATATTCTACGAAGATCTTTATCGGTCGAACCTCTATGTCAAGGATTCAGTTAATCCCGTATGCTGTTCCCTTTGTTCTTCGGTATGTTACTTGCCCGAGATTCGATCGTCGGTATCACTATACCTAGTTCAATCTCGTTACCGGCAAGTCTCTTTACTCGTTCCGTAATACAAGATCTCGTGGCTAACACTTTAGTCACATTGCTTGCAAGGCTCAATGTGATGTTGTATTACCGAGTGGGCCCTGAGATACCTCTCCGTCACACGGAGTAACAAATCCCAGTCTTGATCCATGCCAACCCAACAGACACCCTCGGAGATACCTGTAGAGCACCTTTATAGTCACCCAGTTACGTTGCGACGTTTGATACACACAAGGTATTCCTCCGATGTCAGGGAGTTGCATGATCTCATGGTCATAGGAACAGATACTTGACATGCAGAAAACAATAGCAATAAACTGACACGATCATATGCTACGTTCGTAGTTTGGGTCTTGTCCATCACATCATTCTCCTAATGATGTGATCCCGTTATCAAATGACATCTCATGTCAATGGCTAGGAAACCTTAACCATCTTTGATCAACGAGCTAGTCAACTAGAGGCTTACTAGGGACACAGTGTTGTCTATGTACCCACACATATATTTGAGTTTCCAATCAATACAATTATAGCATGGATAATAAACGATTATCATGAACAAGGAAATATAATAATAACCAATTTATTATTGCCTATAGGGCATATTTCCAACAGTCTCCCACTTGCACTAGAGTCAATAATCTAGTTCACATCACTATGTGATTTACATTGTAATGAATCGAACACCCATGCAGTTCTGGTGTTGTTCATGTTTAGCCCTTGGAAGAGGTTTAGTCATCGGATCTGCAACATTTAGATCCGTGTGTACTTTGCAAATATTTATGTCGTCCTCCTTGATGTAATCGCGGATGGAATTGAAACGTCGCTTTATGTGTCTGGTCCTCTTGTGAAATCTTGGTTCCTTGGCTAGAGCAATGGCACCAGTATTATCACAAAACAGAGTCATTGGGTTAAGTGCACTAGGCACTACTCCAAGATCTGTCATGAACTCCTTCATCCAGACACCTTCCTTCGCCGCCTCCGAGGCAGCGATGTACTCCGCTTCGCATGTAGAATCTGCTACCACGCTTTGCTTGGAACTGCACCAGCTAACCGCACCCCCATTAAGAATAAATACGTATCCGGTTTGCGACTTAGAGTCATCCGGATCAGTGTCAAAGCTTGCATCGACGTAACCCTTTACGACGAGCTCTTGATCACCTCCATAAACGAGAAACATGTCCTTAGTCCTTTTCAGGTACTTCAGGATATTCTTGACCGCCGTCCAGTGTTCCATTCCTGGATCACTTTGAAACCTTCCGACCATACTTATGGCAAGGCTGACATCGGGTCTTGTGCACAGCATTGCATACATGATAGAGCCTATGGCCGAAGCATAGGGGATGACACTCATCTTTTCTCTATCTTCTGCAGTCACTGGGCATTGAGTCTTACTCAACTTCACACCTTGCAAAACAGGCAAGAACCCCTTCTTGGACTGATCCATTTTGAACTTCTTCAAAATCTTATCAAGGTATGTGCTTTGTGAAAGTCCTATTAAGCGTCTTGATCTATCTCTATAGATCTTGATGCCTAATATGAAAGCAGCTTCTCCTAGGTCCTTGATTGAAAAACTCTTGTTCAAATATTCCTTTACGCTTTCCAGCATTTCTATATTGTTTCCAATCAGCAATATGTCATCCACATATAATATTAGAAACGCTATAGAGCTCCCACTCACTTTCTTGTAAATACAAGCTTCTCCGTAAACTTGTATAAACTCGAACGCTTTGATCACCTCATCAAAACGAAGATTCCAACTCCGAGATGCTTGCACCAGTCCATAAATGGATCGCTGGAGTTTGCAAACTTTGTCAGCATTCTCTGGATCGACAAAACCTTCTGGTTGCATCATATACAACTCTTCCTTAAGGTAACCGTTAAGGAACGCTGTTTTGACATCCATCTGCCAAATTTCATAATCGAAAAGGCAGCTATTGCTAACATGATTCTGACGGACTTAAGCATCGCTACGGGTGAGAAGGTCTCATCGTAGTCAACTCCTTGAACCTGTGAAAAACCCTTTGCCACAAGTCGAGCTTTATAGACGGTGACATTACCGTCCGCGTCCGTCTTCCTCTTAAAGATCCATTTGTTCTGAATGGCCTTACGCCCTTCAGGTAATACTTCCAAAGTCCATACTTTGTTTTCATACATGGATCCCATCTCGGATTTCATGGCCTCTAACCACTTCTCGGAATCCGGGCCCATCATCGTTTCTCCATAGCTCGTAGGTTCATCGTTGTCTAACAACATGACCTCTAAGACAGGGTTGCCTCTCACTCCTTGCACGACATCAACCACGGAGTCTGGATCGGCGCCTTGTCGATAGAAGGCGCCCACGCATGTGTCTCCAGCCAATCCCAGTGGATTGGGGGAGACACAACCCCATGACTACCGGCGGTCGTCTCCAAACACGCTCGCACGACATAAATTTCATCGTCCAATACAGAAGCGGGGCACAACCAACACCAACAATCACTACACCCGTGAGGTCAGAGACCCAACGCTCGCAGACCGCGCCAAACCTCACCTACCCGGGCCGAGTGCCCCACACCGTCTCAGCCCTAGATCTGGTCCGCAGATTGCGTTTCCTCTATACTGTGTTTCGTAAAGGAAAAAAAACATTAGAACAGACAACATCCACCGGAAAAAGATAGAAAAGATATGGTTAGACTTTGACCATGAAACTGGAGTGAGCGCCTACGTGCATGCTGAACACGTGTTCAGCTTAACGCTTCTATACGCATATGCTGCCTAGCTGCCCTTGACTTGTGACCACACCTCAACATGACCAACCACCTAGCTAAGGTTTATATAGACGTGCATAGCAGTGTACGTGGTTCCAAAGGCACAGTATTGCTGATCAGGATCATCATCCCCAACTCCGTTGTTGCGGAGGAAAAATAACGATGCGCTCCTCCGCCGTGGCCATCATCGCCGTCGTCATGTGCCTTTCCTCGATGTGCTCGGAGGCGGTTCAAGGTATGCACACGCACGTACGTACGTATTAGCCCTTTACTTTCACTTGTATATGTCCTTGTGTAATGGCGTGCGTGCGTGCATGCATGCAGACGGGGGCCGTGGGGGATGGGCTCCTCCGTCGCCCCGCGGCGGGCCGATGCACCACATGTGCCCGGACTGCGACGGCCCGGCCAGCACGTCGCCGGTGAAGACATGGTCACATGCGCCGCACCGGAGGACTCTGCTGCTGGTTGGCACACCGTAAGATCACCGGTCCATCTCGCGCGGTCGCGGTAGGGTGGTGTCCAAGTTGTGATCGATGACTCTGCCTCTTGCGTGTGTATGATCCATGACCGTGCTGTATTTCGTTAGAACGACATGGAAATAACGCTTGTTTCACATCATCTGAAAAAGGAACAAAAACTTGTTTCAGATGCAGTGCACTAACTGGGGTGACGATGATGTTCTTGTCCTTTTCCTAGATGCAACAAAAACTTGTTTCAGATGCAATGCACTAACTTGTTTCAAGCGCTTCTTACCGAGTCTTTGCACACACTTTTTTCAATCATTTCGCCTGCTTGAGCTACCGTTTTTTTTTCTTTGTGATGAAAGCAAGTACTACCAGTCCCACACATGTCTACTTCTAGCCGTCTCGGTGGACATCTTATTTCTCAGTTAAGATTACTAATGTGTTCATGTTGTTCTAAAAACATGTTCAGCATGCGTCAATAATTTGTTTAGTTAGTGCAAAATTAGTATCATCAAAGTAGACTGGAAATCTTAAATTTCATTCAACTTTACAAAATTGTTCACTCAGTTCTAAAGAAGTGTTCGTCTTCCAAAGCTCATCCGGTATAAAAATCTAGAATATTTGATCCCTGATTTTAAAAATGTGGAATATTGAACGGGTCTCAGCATTGAGTCAATGGTTCTCAACGTCTACTAAGCGCTGCGAAATTATCGGTCGACGGAGAACTGACAAACACCGTGCCCCGTGTTCGTGCGCCGGGTGTTCTTGTACCGGAAAAACCACCACCGTGCCCCGTGTCGTCCCCTTCCTCCCTTTCTTCTTCCTCGGTTCGAGCAGGCAGCAAGAGAGAGAGTGGCCAGAGAGAGCTAGGCCCCAACATTGCACTCCTTGACATCAACCGCAAAGTCTGGGTCGACACCTCCCCGGCAGGAGGCACCCAGACATGCGTCTCCGGCCAGTCCCGACAGATCAGGGGAGACACACCTCGTGACTATCGATGGTTATCGCCCAACACACTCGCACAACATCAAATTCATAGTCATTGATGCCGATCTGCCGGATAGAGAAGTGTGGTCTCAACCAACACTAACGACCACTGCACCTGCGATAAGAGGAACCTCAATGCTGCGTACTGCACCAACCTCACCTACCCAGGACGAGAGCCTCGACCCGCCTCACGCCCATATTTGATCTTCCAGTTTTTTTTTAAACCGTCAGGACAGACCATATCCATGGCAGAAAGATATGGTTAGACTTTGACCATGATTACGGGAGTGAGCGCCTACGTGCATGTTGTACAAGTGTTTAATTCAACCTTACACTTCTATACACTTATCCTAGCAAGCTACCCTTGACTTTTGATCACACATCATCATGACCAACCTAGCTAAGGTTTATATAGACGTGCACGTGGTTCCAAAAGCACAGAATTGCTGATTGCCATCCCAACTCCGTTGTAACACCGGCAAGCCTACTAGCGTAGGGAAAATCACGATGCACGTGCCTTCATCTCGCTTCAGCTTTTATAGTTGTCGTTAGGAGGTGTACGAACATGGATGTTATTTAATTAATTTTATATTCTTTGTACTGTCATGCCATGATGAATAGATATAAGTTTCCTTGAAAAGAAGAATTTAAAAAGTCTCAATTGCACGTAGTTGACACGTCAATACCGATAGGTAAGTTCCATGTCATTGAAAGGATAGCGAGGGTTGACTGTGTTGATAATCTGACTGGGAGTTGAAAAAGCACAAGCTTCCACCTGGTCAGCAGCTACGACATATAGTAATGAAGATTCCTATTAAAATATTGAACATCTATCTGCCTCGCCTAACAAGATCACAATGTTCCAAGTATGTTCCTATTGGCCAGGAGTAGACTTTGACCACATTTTTGGAGTCCCTCCGGCTGGGAGTCTCCATGAGTGTAGAACAAGCTAGCACTCTCATCTCTAAGTATATAAGTAGACTACTGAGCTTACTCCCCCAAGGCAAGGCAAACCGGCCATTTGCACACTTCTACAATCATCAAGTAGAAGCACCGCATGGGGAAGATTGAGAAGAAGAATATGAACCGATCTCCTTCTTCTTCCATCGCACTAGCCATGGTAATCCTGGCTATCATCTTCATATACTGCTCGCTGCCACGGTCGGCAGCCACCGAAGGTAAGTAAGTATGAGGAGCAGTAGGAATCTATTCTAGGCTCGGCTTCGTGCAAGCCCTCGGTATTTGCGCGGAGATACATATGATGATTTATGAGTGGTTAATGATATATTTCTTTGTATGTACAGATGTAGAGGGAGACCGTCCAGGAAACGGTCCTTTGCCACCGCGGCCAGGAACTCCCATTAAAAGGATGCCGCCGGCGCCGCATCGCAAGACCATGCAGGCGATTGCATATGTTCCCCTTATGTATGAAGCACCACCGATGCAATGAGCACACCTACTGTAAAGCATGTATGGTTTGTTTTCTAAGAATAATAAAGGAAGGCAAACCCTCTCGGCCTTCACCCCCTACCAGTGGAATCGTGGATTCTTTTTTCATTTTGCTAGACTATGGGCTATGGCTCAAACCATGTTAAATGTCCTAGCTAGAGTATGGTAACAAACCATTATTGAGATGGCTGTAACGTTTTACTATGTCATAGGACGATGAGGGCGAGATAGCCGGAGGAGGAAGAAGACTTGAGAAAAAATAAGTCGGATGGAGTCCGTTACCTCGCTATGCTACATGGCGAATAGTTGCGTCTTAGCTCACAAAATGTCACATTCCCGAGTTCTTGTTTGACCTGCTAAAATAATCCATCCGCGAGAGTTGACGCCGACGGTGCAGATCCTAAATCCACATAGAGGAGATATATGCATGATAAGATTATTAGACTTTTTTTTTTTAAGGATCAACCCAGCCACAACATACATTACAAGGAAGAGCTACTACAACCCTCCATGGGGATACTCCTTAGGTTTCGAGGAAGGTCTCCTACGGAAAGAAAAACTCCTTGTTTCCTGGCAAGAGCAGCAGGCTCATGCGCCATCCAACTGCTGGGTCTTCTCACGGCTGTGAGCTGCACCTCTTTGAAAACTGATTTAGGTGCAACACATCCTGTGTACAGGGGATATAAAGCAGACTGATTACTCTCTTTGTTATTCAGGATTGCTACGGCTTGTGCACAATCCGATTCAACCGAGACTGCACCATTCTAGTAAGCACTTAGAACTGACAGCCCAAGCAAAACAGCAGTGATTTCAGCTATCAAAAGAGAGCACATGAAGAACTGAGTACAATGCCATGCTACGCCCTATGACACCTAAGTTCCACGAGAACAACACCAGGAGAGAGAACGACACTAAGCATTGCGACTGCTGAGTCGACAACCAGACAAAGCTTTTCACCCGGAAGGCCGGAATCTAGACAAGGAGAGGAGCACCACGGCGACATTTTCAAGAAGAGAGTGGCAACTATGAGCGCCGTCGGCGGCGGCGACAGAGAGTGGAGTTTTCACTCTGGAACTCCCCCATGCCACCATGAGGTCTCCAGAACAACCACGACAAGTTCACATCTCCAGATCTGCACCACGGCGTCGTCACTGCCAATGGCATAGAGCGTGCCCAAGCTACCCGCCGCTCCCCCTCTCGCCACCCACACGACCAAGAGGGAGATCTACCACCACCGCCATGGTGCCCGCCGGAGAGCCGACAATATATGTTGGCGCCGCCTCTCGCAGCGCCGCTCTTCTTCTACCTCACACAACTGTCTCTTCCTTTTGTTTCTCTCAAGAACACTGGTGAACACAACTCTCAACAACACACACCAGGGGAACACAAACACACACGCATGTACCAAGGGAGACCACCAAGGCTTTGCCGAGGCACTCTTCCTTGGACACCACCATGGCTACATTGTTTCCTCAGCCCTCACGGCCTCCTTTTCTCATTCCTTTTCTCAACTTAAATAGACAGTACAAGATAGCAGCGACTCACACATCTCCTGATCCTAAACTTACGCCAAGACCATGCACCCCTGAAATCTCTCGACGATGCACAAGACTCGGCCACCACGCATACGTACACACCTAACCAGCTAACCCATGCACTAGCTAATCCCTAATTATACGCACACGTCCAGTGCTTGCCATCGTCCACTCAACGGCCTGCATGCACACGCACATGGCTAGCTAACAAACTCCATGCGTTACTAAATCAACTAACTAAGCTGACCACTACTAGCTTGCATGCACCCACATGATCTCATCTTATGTGAGTACACATGCCGCAGCTTAGTGAATGGACAATACCATGCATGACTCAACGCAAAACAAATCAAACATGATGTAATCACCTATACAACAAGGTTAACTCTAACAATATAGACCGCCATCTTGGCATCCATGTCCCAGATACCATCCACCGCCCACATCACGGTGCACCCACCACAGTAGGAGCAGTAAAAGGCGTCTCCTTTCACACCTTGCCCGACATCATTCGTGGAGTCTAGGTCGACGCCTCCTTGGTAGAAGGCGCCCACGCATGCGTCTCCGGCCAATCCCGGTGGATCGGGGAAGACACAACCACGTGACTACCAATGGGACACTCGTCGGTGAACACGCTCGCACGACGTGAAGTTCGTGGTCATCGATGCCGATCTGTCCAATAAAGAAGCGGGTTCCCAACCAACACCAACGACCACCCCACCCACGAGAAGAGGGGCCTCAACGCTCGCGGACCTCGCCAAACCTAACTACCCGGGACGAGAGCGCCAAACCATCTGAGGCCCAGATCTGGTCCGCCAGATAGTGTTTGCTCTGTACTGTGTTTCGTAAAGGAAAAAAAAACATCAGAACATACCACATCCACGGAAAAAAGATACGAAATGGCAATCCGAATGTTCGGATTTTAAGCATGGCAATCCGAATGTTTTTCATGTCAACTTTGGCTCACGCGAGGTTGACAAACATGGCAATTTTCTGAAGAAAAAAAAACTGGAACAAAGTTATCATGTTTTAACTAAAGTTGCCACCTTGTTTCAACTAAAATTACCATAAATAAACATTCAGGATGACATGCTTAAAATCCAAACCTCGAAATTTATCAGGGTCCAAAAGATATGGTTAGACTTTGACCATGAAACTGGAGTGAGCGCCTACGTGCATGCTGTACACGTGTTCAGCCTACACTACTGGAATCGGCATATACGCCGAGTGCCATGGACACTCGGTAAAGGGGCAATAACCGTCGGCAAAGGCTTTGCCGAGGGTCGCACTCGGCAAAGGGCACCCGGCGTACACCTCTCAGGCAAACATGAATTTGCCGTGAGCCAATCCACGGACTCTCGGCAAAGCATTTGCCGAGAGGGATACACGGCCCTCGGCAAAATAAAGTAGCTAACGGACGGCAGACGGGCCGGCCGTTGCCACGTGGCTGTTGGGGAACGTTGCATGGGAAACAAAAATTTTCCTACGCACATGCAAGATCTATCCATGGTGATGAGCATCTACGAGAGGGAGAGTGAATCTACATACCCTTGTAGATCGCTAAGCGGAAGCGTTAATAAACGCGGTTGATGTAGTCGAACGTCTTCGCGATCCAAATCGCCGAGCGTCCCGCGATCCAATCACGATCCTTCCGATCTAGTGCCGAACGGACGGCACCTCCGCGTTCAACACACGTACGGCTTGATGACGCCTTCACCTCCTCGATCCAGCGAGCGATGATGAAGTAGTGGTTGAGTTCCAGCAGCACGACGGCGTGGTGATGATGGTGAGGAACAATCTCTGCAGGGCTTCGCCAAGCGCTACGGAGATTATGACGGAGGAACTAGAGGGCTAGGGTTGCCGGCACACGGCTTGGGAAATCCTGATGTGTCCCGTGTGCTAGCCCTGCCCCTCTATTTATATGTTGAGCCTTGGGGTCTAAACTTGGAGTAAAAGCCTCCTCCGGGTCGGTTTTGCCCGCACAAGGTCGGTTTGGCCCGCAGGGAAAGAGTCCAACTCGGATCCCTGCCGAACCGCGCACAGCCGCGCACAAGCGGTAGTACCGCTTCACACAAGCGGTAGTACCGCTTGGGCGGTAGTACCGCTTCACACAAGCGGTAGTACCGCTCCGGCGGTAGTACCGCTTCACCAAGCGGTAGTACCGCTCCGGCGGTAGTACCGCTTCACCAAGCAGTAGTACCGCTTACGCGGCAGCAAAACTACTTTTGCACTTTCCAATACCTTGTGGGCTTTATCCCTTTGGCTCATATAAAGTGTTGCTGCACCCGAACACTTCGGTAAACATCCGGAACCTCTTCCGGTGAACTTCGGAACTCTTCCGGAGATCAAAACACTATTATCACATATATCAATCTTTACCTCCGGACTATTCCGGAGATCCTCGTCATGTCCGGGATCTTATCCGGGACTCCGAACAACTTTCGGTCACCAACATAATAACTCAATTATACTAATCGTCACCAAACGTTAAGTGTGTAGACCCTGCGGGTTCGAGAACTATGTAGACATGACCGAGACACCTCTACGGCCAATAACCAATAGCGGGACCTGGATGCCCATATTGGCTCCTACATATTCTACGAAGATCTTTATCGGTCGAACCTCTATGTCAAGGATTCAGTTAATCCCGTATGCTGTTCCCTTTGTTCTTCGGTATGTTACTTGCCCGAGATTCGATCGTCGGTATCACTATACCTAGTTCAATCTCGTTACCGGCAAGTCTCTTTACTCGTTCCGTAATACAAGATCTCGTGGCTAACACTTTAGTCACATTGCTTGCAAGGCTCATTGTGATGTTGTATTACCGAGTGGGCCCTGAGATACCTCTCCGTCATACGGAGTAACAAATCCCAGTCTTGATCCATGCCAACCCAACAGACACCCTCGGAGATACCTGTAGAGCACCTTTATAGTCACCCAGTTACGTTGCGACGTTTGATACACACAAGGTATTCCTCTGGTGTCAGTGAGTTGCATGATCTCATGGTCATAGGAACAGATACTTGACATGCAGAAAACAATAGCAATAAACTGACACGATCATATGCTACGTTCGTAGTTTGGGTCTTGTCCATCACATCATTCTCCTAATGATGTGATCCCGTTATCAAATGACATCTCATGTCCATGGCTAGGAAACCTTCACCATCTTTTGATCAACGAGCTAGTCAACTAGAGGCTTACTAGGGACACGGTGTTGTCTATGTACCCACACATGTATTTGAGTTTCCAATCAATACAATTATAGCATGGATAATAAACGATTATCATGAACAAGGAAATATAATAATAACTAATTTATTATTGCCTCTAGGGCATATTTCCAACAGTCTCCCACTTGCACTAGAGTCAATAATCTAGTTCACATCACTATGTGATTTACATTGTAATGAATCGAACACCCATGCAGTTCTGGTGTTGTTCATGTTTAGCCCTTGGAAGAGGTTTAGTCATCGGATCTGCAACATTCAGATCCGTGTGTACTTTGCAAATATTTATGTCGTCCTCCTTGATGTAATCGCGGATGGAATTGAAACGTCGCTTTATGTGTCTGGTCCTCTTGTGAAATCTTGGTTCCTTGGCTAGAGCAATGGCACCAGTATTATCACAAAACAGAGTCATTGGGTTAAGCGCACTAGGCACTACTCCAAGATCTGTCATGAACTCCTTCATCCAGACACCTTCCTTCGCCGCCTCCGAGGCTGCGATGTACTCCGCTTCGCATGTAGAATCAGCTACCACGCTTTGCTTGGAACTGCACCAGCTAACCGCACCCCCATTAAGAATAAATACGTATCCGGTTTGAGACTTAGAGTCATCCGGATTAGTGTCAAAGCTTGCATCGACGTAACCCTTTACGACGAGCTCTTGATCACCTCCATAAACGAGAAACATGTCCTTAGTCCTTTTCAGGTACTTCAGGATATTCTTGACCGCCGTCCAGTGTTCCATTCCTGGATCACTTTGAAACCTTCCGACCATACTTATGGCAAGGCTGACATCGGGTCTTGTGCACAGCATTGCATACATGATAGAGCCTATGGCCGAAGCATAGGGGATGACACTCATCTTTTCTCTATCTTCTGCAGTTACTGGGCATTGAGTCTTACTCAACTTCACACCTTGCAATACAGGCAAGAACCCCTTCTTGGACTGATCCATTTTGAACTTCTTCAAAACTTTGTCAAGGTATGTGCTTTGTGAAAGTCCTATTAAGCGTCTTGATCTATCTCTATAGATCTTGATGCCTAATATGAAAGCAGCTTCTCCTAGGTCCTTCATTGAAAAACTCTTGTTCAAATATTCCTTTACGCTTTCCAGCATTTCTATATTGTTTCCAATCAGTAATATGTCATCCACATATAATATTAGAAACGCTATAGAGCTCCCACTCACTTTCTTGTAAATACAAGCTTCTCCGTAAACTTGTATAAACTCGAACGCTTTGATCACCTCATCAAAACGAAGATTCCAACTCCGAGATGCTTGCACCAGTCCATAAATGGATCGCTGGAGTTTGCAAACTTTGTCAGCATTCTCTGGATCGACAAAACCTTCTGGTTGCATCATATACAACTCTTCCTTAAGGTAACCGTTAAGGAACGCTGTTTTGACATCCATCTGCCAAATTTCATAATCGAAAAAGGCAGCTATTGCTAACATGATTCTGACGGACTTAAGCATCGCTACGGGTGAGAAGGTCTCATCGTAGTCAACTCCTTGAACTTGTGAAAAACCCTTTGCCACAAGTCGAGCTTTATAGACGGTGACATTACCGTCCGCGTCCGTCTTCCTCTTAAAGATCCATTTGTTCTGAATGGCCTTACGCCCTTCAGGTAATACTTCCAAAGTCCATACTTTGTTTTCATACATGGATCCCATCTCGGATTTCATGGCCTCTAACCACTTCTCGGAATCCGGGCCCATCATCGCTTCTCCATAGCTCGTAGGTTCATCGTTGTCTAACAACATGACCTCTAAGACAGGGTTGCCGTACCACTCGGGAGCAGTACGCGTCCTTGTCGACCTATGAGGTTCGATAGCAACTTGATCCAAAGCTTCATGATCATCATCATTAACTTCCTCTTCAGCTAATGTAGGCTCCACAGAAACAACTTTCTGCGCTGCGCTACTCTCAGGTTGAAGTAAAGTTTCAACAACCTCATCAAGTTCTATCTTCCTCCCACTCAATTCTTTCGAGAGAAACTCTTTCTCAAGAAATGTTCCGTTTTTAGCGACAAACACTTTGCCCTCGGATCTGAGGTAGAAGGTATACCCAATTGTCTCTTTTGGGTATCCTATGAAGACGCATTTCTCCGCTTTGGGTTCCAGCTTTTCAGGCTGAAGCTTTTTGACATAAGCATCACATCCCCAAACTTTAAGAAACGACAGCTTTGGCTTCTTGTCAAACCAAAGTTCATATGGCGTCGTCTCAACGGATTTCGATGGTGCCCTATTTAAAGTGAATGCAGCTGTCTCTAATGCATAACCCCAAAACGATAGTGGCAAATCGGCAAGAGACATCATAGATCGCACCATATCCAATAAAGTTCGATTACGACGTTCGGACACACCATTACGCTGTGGTGTTCCAGGCGGTGTTAGTTGTGAAACAATTCCACATTGTCTTAAGTGACTGCCAAACTCATAACTCAGATATTCTCCTCCTCGATCAGATCGTAGGAATTTAATCTTCTTGTTACGATGATTCTCAACTTCACTCTGAAATTGTTTGAACTTTTCAAATGTTTCAGACTTGTGTTTCATTAAGTAAATATACCCATATCTACTTAAGTCATCAGTGAAGGTGAGAAAGTAACGATAACCACCGCGCGCCTCAATGCCCATCGGACCGCACACATCAGTATGTATGATTTCCAATAAGTCACTTGCCCGTTCCATTATTCCAGAGAACGGCGTTTTAGTCATCTTGCCCATGAGGCATGGCTCACATGTGTCAAGTGATTCAAAATCAAGTGACTCCAAAAGTCCATCAGCATGGAGCTTCCTCATGCGTTTTACGCCAATATGACCTAAACGGCAGTGCCACAAGAAAGTGGTATTATCATTATCAATTCTACATCTTTTGGCATCAATGTTATGAACATGTGTATCATTACTATCGAGATTCAATAAGAATAAACCCCTCACATCGGGTGCATGACCATAAAAGATATTACTCATATAAATAGAACAACCATTATTCTCTGATTTAAATGAGTAACCGTCTCGCAATAAACAAGATCCAGATATAATGTTCATGCTTAACGCAGGCACCAAATAACACTTATTTAGGTTCATCACTAATCCCGATGGTAATCGAAGAGCGAGCGTGCCGACGGCGATCACATCAACCTTGGAACCATTTCCCACGCGCATCGTCACTTCGTCCTTTGCCAGCCTCCGTCTATTCCGCATTTCCTGTTTTGAGTTGCAAATATGAGCAACCGCACCGGTATCAAATACCCAGGCACTACAACGAGAGTTGGTAAGGTACACATCAATAACATGTATATCATATATACCTTGTTTGTTGTTGGCCGCCTTCTTGTCAGCCAAATACTTGGGGCAATTCCGCTTCCAGTGTCCAGTTCCCTTGCAATGAAAACACACAGTTTCTGGTTTGGGTCCAGCCTTGGGTTTCTTCACGAGAGGAGCAACTGCTTTGCCACTCTGCTTGGAGTTACCCTTCTTACCCTTGCCATTTTTCTTGAAACTAGTGGTTTTATTGACCATCAACACTTGATGCTCCTTCTGAATTTCAGACTCAGCGGCTTTCAGCATCGCAAACAGCTCGGCGACTGACTTGTTCATCCCGTGCATGTTATAGTTCAACACGAAGCTCTTGTAGCTAGGTGGCAATGATTGAAGAACTCTGTCAGTGATAGCCTCTGGCGGAAGGGGCATCCCTAACTCAGCCAGACGGGTGGAGTACCCAGACATTCTGAGCACGTGATCACTGATAGACCCGTTCTCCTCCATCTTGCAAGCATAGAACTTATCGGAGATCTCATATCTCTCGATCCGGGCATTCTTCTGAAAGATAAACTTCAACTCCTGGAACATCTCATATGCTCCATGACGTTCAAAACGTCTTTGAAGTCCCGGTTCTAAGCCATACAACATTGCACATTGAACTATTGAGTAATCATCAGAACGAGCCTGCCAGGCGTTCACAACGTCTAGAGACTCAACTGGAGCGGGTGGATCACCAAGCGGTGCATCAAGGACATAAGCCTTCTGGGAAGCCGTAAGGATAATCCTTAGATTACGGGCCCAGTCCACAAAGTTACTTCCATCATCTTTCAACTTAGCTTTCTCTAGGAACGCATTAAAATTCAGGGGTGCTACTGCGCGAGCCATGATCTACAACATAAATATAGCAAAGACAACTTAGACTATTGTTCTAGATAATGAGTTTAGTTAATCATATTACTTAAAAACTCCCACTCAAATTGACATCCCTCCGGTCATTCGAGTGTAACATGATCCAAATCCACCAACTCAAGTCCGATCATCACGTGAGTTGAGGTGGTTTCAATGGTGAACATCTTCATGTTGATCATATCTACTATATGACTCATGTTCGACCTTTCGGTCTCTTGTGTTCCGAGGCCATGTCTGTACATGCTAGGCTCGTCAAGTTTAACCCGAGTGTTCCGCACGTGCAACATGGCTTGCACCCGTTGTATGCGAACGTAGAGTCTATCACACCCGATCATCACGGCGTGTCTCGAAACGACGAACTTTCGCAACGGTGCACACTTGGGGAGAACACAATTTATCTTGAAATTTAAGTGAGGGATCACCTTATAATGCTACCGTCGTCCTAAGCAAAATAAGATGCATAAAAGGATTAACATCACATGCAAATCATAAGTGACATGATATGGCCATGAACTTGTGCTTTTGATCTCCATCTCCAAAGCACCGGCATGATCTCCATCGTCACCGGCATGACACCATGATCTCCATCATCTTGATCTCCATCAACGTGTCGCCATAAGGTTGTCGCGCCGACTGTTGCTTCCACGACTATTGCTAACGTTTAGCGATAAAGTAAAGCATTACATAGCGCTTAATGATTGACACGCATGTCATACAATAATTAAAGACAACTCTATGGCTCCTGCCAGTTGCCGTACTCATCGACATGCAAGTCGTGATATTCTATACAAAACATGATCATCTCATACATCACATATATCTCATCATGTAATTGGCCATATCATATCACATCATACCCTGCAAAAACAAGTTAGACGTCCTCTAATTGTTGTTGCAAATTTTACGTGGCTGCTACGGGTTTGCAAGAACCGTTCTTACCTACGCAAAACCACAACGTGGTGTAGTGATTGCTTTTTGATCTTCTAAAAGAACCCTCTTCATTGAAATCGATTCAACTAAAGTGAGAGAGACAGACACCCGCTAGCCATCTTTATGCAACGAAGTTACATGTCAGTTGAAGGAACCTGTCTCGCGTAAGTGTACGCGTAATGTCGGTCCGGGCCGCTTCATCTCACAGTACCGCCGAATCAAATATCAACTAGTAACGGCAAGCAATATGTATACATCCACGCCCACAACTCGTTTGTGTTCTACTCGAGATCTCATCTACGCATAGACCTAGCTCATGATGCCACTGTTGGGGAACGTTGCATGGGAAACAAAAAATTTCCTACGCACACGCAAGATCTATCCATGGTGATGAGCATCTACGAGAGGGAGAGTGAATCTACATACCCTTGTAGATCGCTAAGCGGAAGCGTTAATAAACGCGGTTGATGTAGTCGAACGTCTTCGCGATCCAAATCGCCGAGCGTCCCGCGATCCAATCACGATCCTTCCGATCTAGTGCCGAACGGACGGCACCTCCGCGTTCAACACACGTACGGCTTGATGACGCCTTCACCTCCTCGATCCAGCGAGCGATGATGAAGTAGTGGTTGAGTTCCAGCAGCACGACGGCGTGGTGATGATGGTGAGGAACAATCTCTGCAGGGCTTCGCCAAGCGCTACGGAGATTATGACGGAGGAACTAGAGGGCTAGGGTTGCCGGCACACGGCTTGGGAAATCCTGATGTGTCCCGTGTGCTAGCCCTGCCCCTCTATTTATATGTTGAGCCTTGGGGTCTAAACTTGGAGTAAAAGCCTCCTCCGGGTCGGTTTTGCCCGCACAAGGTCGGTTTGGCCCGCAGGGAAAGAGTCCAACTCGGATCCCTGCCGAACCGCGCACAGCCGCGCACAAGCGGTAGTACCGCTTCACACAAGCGGTAGTACCGCTTGGGCGGTAGTACCGCTTCACACAAGCGGTAGTACCGCTCCGGCGGTAGTACCGCTTCACCAAGCGGTAGTACCGCTCCGGCGGTAGTACCGCTTCACCAAGCAGTAGTACCGCTTACGCGGCAGCAAAACTACTTTTGCACTTTCCAATACCTTGTGGGCTTTATCCCTTTGGCTCATATAAAGTGTTGCTGCACCCGAACACTTCGGTAAACATCCGGAACCTCTTCCGGTGAACTTCGGAACTCTTCCGGAGATCAAAACACTATTATCACATATATCAATCTTTACCTCCGGACTATTCCGGAGATCCTCGTCATGTCCGGGATCTTATCCGGGACTCCGAACAACTTTCGGTCACCAACATAATAACTCAATTATACTAATCGTCACCAAACGTTAAGTGTGTAGACCCTGCGGGTTCGAGAACTATGTAGACATGACCGAGACACCTCTACGGCCAATAACCAATAGCGGGACCTGGATGCCCATATTGGCTCCTACATATTCTACGAAGATCTTTATCGGTCGAACCTCTATGTCAAGGATTCAGTTAATCCCGTATGCTGTTCCCTTTGTTCTTCGGTATGTTACTTGCCCGAGATTCGATCGTCGGTATCACTATACCTAGTTCAATCTCGTTACCGGCAAGTCTCTTTACTCGTTCCGTAATACAAGATCTCGTGGCTAACACTTTAGTCACATTGCTTGCAAGGCTCATTGTGATGTTGTATTACCGAGTGGGCCCTGAGATACCTCTCCGTCATACGGAGTAACAAATCCCAGTCTTGATCCATGCCAACCCAACAGACACCCTCGGAGATACCTGTAGAGCACCTTTATAGTCACCCAGTTACGTTGCGACGTTTGATACACACAAGGTATTCCTCTGGTGTCAGTGAGTTGCATGATCTCATGGTCATAGGAACAGATACTTGACATGCAGAAAACAATAGCAATAAACTGACACGATCATATGCTACGTTCGTAGTTTGGGTCTTGTCCATCACATCATTCTCCTAATGATGTGATCCCGTTATCAAATGACATCTCATGTCCATGGCTAGGAAACCTTCACCATCTTTTGATCAACGAGCTAGTCAACTAGAGGCTTACTAGGGACACGGTGTTGTCTATGTACCCACACATGTATTTGAGTTTCCAATCAATACAATTATAGCATGGATAATAAACGATTATCATGAACAAGGAAATATAATAATAACTAATTTATTATTGCCTCTAGGGCATATTTCCAACAGTGGCCACAACCTGACATGTGGGGTCCATACAGTTTTTGCCGAGAGTGGCCCTCGGCAACGACACCCAATAGGAAAACGGCACGTGTCGGGCGCCTGACATGTGGGTCCGCAGGGTACGCCGGGTGCCGTGGTTGCCGAGAGTGGCCCTCGGCAAAAAGACCCAATAGGAAAGGGCCACGTGTCGGCAGCCTGACATGTGGGGCCGTAGAGTACGCCGGGTGCAGTGTTTGCCGAGAGTGGCCCTCGGCAAAAAGACCCAATAGGAAAGGGCCACGTGTCGGCAGCCTGACATGTGGGTCCGTAGAGTACGCCGGGTGCCGTGTTTGCCGAGAGTGGCCCTCGGCAAAAAGACCCAATAGGAAATGGCCACGTGTCTAGGGCCTGACATGTGGGTCCGCAGAGTATGCCGAGAGGCGCCCTCGGCAAAGGTACCCAATAGGAAAGTGCCACGAGTCCGCGCCTGACATGTGGGTCCACAGTATATGCCGAGAGCCATGTTTGCCGAGAGGGGCCCTCGGTAAAGATGTCAGACAGCGCTACTGGTTGGTATCCTTTTGCGAGAGGCCTCTCGGTAAAGATTGTATCTTCGTCCAGTTCACAGACTTTACCGAGAGCCACTCTCGGCAATGTTTTGCCCAACAGCCTCTTTTGGCTGTTTTGTTTCTTTCCTGCAACAAAACATATACAACAGCAGCATATAGTGCATCACACATAGAACATCTCACATATAGGCATCATTGAACAAAAAATCAAAAGATTCTCAAGAACAGCCCACATAAATTTAATAGTGCATAAAACGTGCAATAGTTGTCAAGCACGCTCGACTACCACAAGTTTACAAGTCTCAAGATCACACAAGATGCAATAGTTCTCAAGCACATATAAGGAACAGTTTCAAACACAACATAACATGAAGTTCACACGGTTTTGGAGATCGGAGTGGTAACATTAACATCAGAAGCCGTCATTACGTAGTTTGGTTCTCCAACTCCACCAACTTGAGGTGGAACTACCAAAACATTGTTCGACCCTTGTGATGGATTGACCCAATAAGATGAATGCATATGGTAATGTTAAAAATGGTGATAGAAATAGTTCGAACAAAACTCACAATGTTCCACTCTGGCGTTGATGGCATCTCTGGCACTGGTTTGCCTTGCATAGAATAAAGAGTGACCACCATTTGTTGTAAAGACTTCACTAGATCATCTTGTGCCTTCAGCTTAGCCCGGTCTTCATCTCGTTCTTTCTGGGTGTCATTCAGTCGAGTCTACAATATGGTAATGAAAATGTCATTCGTGTTGAAATGCAAACATGAAGGACCATGAAGGATCAATGAAGAAGCATTGACCTGAATTTCCTCAATAATGGACATGGTATGTGGTACGTGACGCTCTATGCTAGGAGAAGAGCCAGTACTCATAGCACGGAGCGTGTTGACTCTCGGAAGGGAGGAGGTTATGACAGAATCAAGGTGAACCGCCATTCGGCCTTTCGGTCTACCGCCTGCCGCGGCAATGGCCACAAGAGGGTCAAACGGCAGCACGTGAGGATCAGCCTCTTGCCCGTACGTCTCCTTCAATTTATTGGTGTAGTTCTCCCAATCTGACCGGGCTTTAGAGCTGATCCAGTCCCTCTCCGGGTGGAGAGGGTCCTTGTCCTTGTCGTCGTTGGTACGTTTGTTGGTCCATGCCTCGAAGTAAGAGATATCCTTGCCAGTGTCTTCTTTCTGCAAAAGAAAGCGATCCAAACAATCAAGGAAATGGTCACAAATGAAAGAGAAACATGATGAAAAGAAAAGGATGTTGTTCCCTACATGTTTGCAGACGACACCTAGGATGGTGAGGTTGCCTTGACGGTGTCCTGGACAACCCATCAACTTACGCCGGTCCCCGATGGTCTTGTGTTCATCCTGCCACCCTGGATCTGTCCACCGTTTGACGATCTTCTCACAGCACGGACGTTTGTCAGCGCACCACCGAGGAATCACCTGTAATAAGTAAACAAATGCATCTTAGTAAGGAATCTAATTTGCTAGAATGTAGGGAATAACAAGCATCCATCGTCACTTGCCTTGAAGTACATGTCCGGTGTAAGATGCTTCCCTCGAGCCACCTCTTTGGAAATCTTCTGGTTGAGATAGTCCACGTGAAACTTGACCACTAACCGGACGCGCTCCTCATAGTGCATGTCATGGACTAGTTTCTTGGCAATATTCTCAACCACCACATTGGCGCGATCTTTCTCACCATGTATGCATGTAAAGAAATCCTATAAACATGCACACATGTGAGAAGGGTAAAATCATGACTATGGCAAATTTAAACCTTTTGGTATTGACATTGCGGTGTTTGAAAGGACTTACCCAGAAATCGTTGACCACTCGCAAGGCTCTAGTATCATAAACCCTCTGACGCATATCCAGGAAATCCGGAGTGAGTTTGTAGTGATCCCATGACCAAGCTAGCTCAATGACACCGTTCGGCAAAGTGACCAGTCCAGGATAATTTAACCTACAAAGACCCCCAATGATGCCACTCGGCGGACGTGGCGGACGCCTCTCACCAGCTTTTACGAAGCACCTGCATTACGAAGAGTGAAGTCATATTATATGTGGTGAAATGACAAATGTACAATTTAAATGGGATGAGTCGATATAACCACTTACTTTTCTCCCACTCGTTTAATCAACATGTTTCTATGCACATACGGACGTTTTGGAAGCTTTGAAGGACCACACAGCCACACTTTCCGTGTGGAAGTAGTGCTGATAGTCGAACCGCCTGGCTGTGAGCCGCACACCTCGTGGTGCTCCGTCACTCGTGATGGTCCATTCCCACCCTCAGAAACCTAACGAACAACCAGCCTCCTCTCGGCGGCGTCGTCCTCCACCACCTCCTCCTCATCCTCCTCATCCTAACCCGCCTCCTCCCCATCCTCTATTTCCTCCTCCAGCCGTCATGCATCCTCCTCCTGAGGCTGGCGAAGCACCGCATCAGAGAGTCCAGGAGAAGAAAGAGGTGCTCTACTACGGGCTGCTCTACGTTCTCCTCGTCCTCCTCGTCCCCCTCCTCGCTCGCCTCCTCCTCCTACCTCATGTACTCCTCCTCCTCGTCCGCCTCCTCGAGCCACCTCCTCTCCGCAACCTCGTCTACCTCCTCGAGCCACCTCCTCTCCGCCTCCTCCTCCTCCTACCCCGCCTCCTCCGCCTCCTACTCCTCCTCCCCCGCGTCCTACTCGACCTCGTTTCACCCGGCTTTTCGAAGGGGGGGTCTAGACCCGCCGGTCGTTTGGCCTTCTTGGCGGCTGTGGCAACCGATGCAGGACTGGCCACCTCTTTCACCGGTCGAGCAAGTTGATCATTGTACAGAGCTGCCACATCTTTCAAACTTTCCTTTGCATTCTTGTTGGCACCTGTCATGTTTCAATCACCTGATACGACGAGGAACAAACCAGTTAGTACAGATGATACAACTTGATGTAAATACATTAAATATATCACATACGAAGAATAAATGGAGTTGTCACAATAATACATATAGTTGTTACACACAAGAATACATAGAGTTGTTGCACACACGAATGCATAGAGTTGTTACACACACGAATACATAGAGTTGTTGCACATACGAATACGTAGAGTTGTTACACACACGAATACATAGAGTTGTTGCACATACAAATACGAAGAGTTGTTACACGAATACATGGAGTTGTGACACGCATACATAGTTCTCACACGATTACATGGAGTTGTTAGAAATAGGGGTCAATATTAGGTGCAACATTTGGATCAGGGCTGTCATCATCGCTATCACGCCAGTACATACATTCATCCTCGAAGTCTTTAGGGGGACCCTCATCATCATCTTGCCCCATTTGCCATTGCGGAAGTAATGCCAAATCTTGAGGGTCAGAAACATCCTCGTATTCGTTCTCCGCATTATCCACTTCCATGTAACCCATGGCCTCATGTTCCATAGCATCATCTTCGTGATGCACGCCATCATCTTCCTCTGCATCATCTTCGTCTTCGTGATTGTTTGCTTCTTGATAGAACTCTCCCTCGTATGTGTCAGGGTTTATGTGGTAATCGTCCTTGTTTGGGGTAGGTACCTTGGTATGCGGGGGTACCTTGTACACGACATCCCATTTCAAGAGATCGATATGTTCCGTAGATGTTCACGCGTACGGGAGATAAAACACTTGTGTAGCCTGTTGATCCATAATATAGACATCATTTCCTGCATATTTCGATGCTCGTTCAACTTCGACCCAGCCAATACTAGGGGTCCGTCTCACTTTCTTAGGATCGAGCCAACTGCATTTGAATACGATGGGCTTCACACCTTGTAAACCACAGTATTGCGTCTCATATATGTCTTCGATAGTTCCATAGTAGTGACGTCCATCTGTCCCTAGACAATGGACACTACTATATATTGACCTTCGATTGGGCCTCTCACGCGTGTGTTTATCAATGTGGAAGCGATACCCATTCATGTCGTAAGCCTTAAATGACTTGGCCTCGTATTCAAAACCTTTGGCTACTTCTCTCATTTTGGTGTCCATATCAACCTCCTGGTATGCCTACAAGATTAATAGGAGATTGTCTGGTTCATTAGTGGAAGCATTACCGGCAAGTAAGAACAACTTGAAGTGTACATAAAGTAAGGGAAGTTACTTTTTGTGAGAACCAAGAAATGAAACCGCCATCAACATTGGTATCTTCAAGAAGGTTTGCTGATTCTTCGTCGCTAGGGGGCCGTGGTAGCTTCCAGAATTCGTTCTGGAATTCCCTACCAATGAGAAGAATTCGAGTTAGGACTCAAGAATAGTGAGTACTTGTCAATGAAGGTGTTCTACACTTACGTTATGTACGGCTTCACTTCTTCCATGTTGGTCAAGACATAGATCATAAGAGTCGACCACTCGGTAGGTGAAAAGGTCTTCCGCTTCGGTCCACTTGCTTTGCCACCATGGCCTTCGAAGAGGCTAAGGTCGGGAACGTTACTGGTGGGTTCTTCATTGTAACGAGGAGCTGGATTTAACCTAGTCTTAATACTGTCATGATAGTACTTTGTCGTGGTCGTTGCCACCTCCTCATTCAGGTATGCCTCGGCTATGGAGGCTTCGATGCGGGCTTTATTCTTACATTTGCCACAAAGATGCTTGAACTCCCGTTCAGGTGCATACTGCCATCGGAACTGCACAGGTCCTCCCATTCTAGCCTCATACGGGAGATGTAAGATCATATGTTGCATCGGATTAAAGAAACTTGGCGGAAATACCTTCTCTAACCTGCATAGCAAGCCAGGTGCTTGTTCCTCCAACTTTGCAACCACTTCATAATCTAATTCTTTGGCACAAAGCTAACGGAAGAAGTCGCTCAACTCCGCCAGCACTCGCCAAATATCCTCTCTGACATACCGTCGAATCATCACGGGCATTATCCGCTCAAGCCATACATGGTAGTCATGACTCTTGAGGCCTCCTATTCGCTTTGTAGCCATATTCACTCCCCTCATGATATTAGCTACATATCCATCAGGGAAGTACAACTTGTTCACAATCCATTGGAGAATTTCCTTCCTTTGGGGAATTGAAGGGGTGAAAGGGGCTAATGGCTTCTTCCAAGAATTACCTTTTGCACGAAGCACCAATTGTAATTTTGGCCTGTTGCATAGCTGGGCTTGATCGATCCTAGCCTTAATGTTATCCTTTGTCTTGTCGGTGTCGAGGAGTGTGCCGAGTAAAGACTCCGCAATATTCTTTTCAGTGTGCATTACATCAATGTTGTGTGGAAGGAGAAGATCTTTAAAGTAAGGGAGCCTCCATAAGCTTGGAATGTGTGTCTCTCCATATCCCACAAAACCTTTCCCATTGGGATTTTTCTCGAGAGCATCTAACTCATCCTTAAGCTCGGCACCGGTCATAATAGGTGGTGGCGGGTCATCAACAATAACACCTTTCCGAAAGTTCACAGTGTCTTGTCTGTATGGGTGATCAAGACAAAGGAACTGCCGATGTTGGTCAAAGCATCCGTACTAGCGACCCTTAGCCAGCCAAATGAAAGTCACACGCTATCTGCGCACTGGGCAAGGCCACTTCCCCTTTACACACCAACCACAAAATATCGCACGTGCTGGTAGGTCATGTAGCGATGTGTGGTACCAGATATGCATATTGAAGTGCTTCTTTGAAACGGCATCGTATGTCCTTACCCCAGTGTTCTAAGCAACAAGTAAGTCGTCCACCAGTGGCTCCATCTACACACTCATATTCTTCCCCGGATAGTTAGGCCCTGGAATTATCAGCGTCAGGAACATGTGACGTCGTTGCATGCAAACGCCAGGGGGCAGATTCAGGGGGATAACATATACTGGCCACCAACTATATACGGCAGCCATCAAACCATATGGATTGAACCCATCGGTTGTTATCCCAAGAGCTGCACTCTTCCAGTCATCCACTTTCTTATGAATTTGAACAAATTTCTTCCATTCTTCACCATCACGTGGATGTTGCATCTTTTTTGTATTGTACATCTTCCCTTCGGCGGCCCATCTCATATATTGGGCAGCTTCCTCGGTCATATAAAGCCTCTGGATCCTTTCTGTAAATGGAAGATATCGAAGGATATTGACGGCAATTTTGAGCTGCCTCTTGCTACCGTCATCATTTTGTACCTCAATATACCTAGAGGATTTGCATTTCACACATTAGTTCGTATCTTTATGTTCATTTCTAAATAACATGCATCGGTTTGGACAAGCATGTATTTGCAAATACGACATCTTAAGTGAACCGATGATTTTGTTCGACTCGTACATGTTCTTTGGCAATATGTTTTCTTTAGGTAGCAGGCTAGCAATAACTGACAATAACTCATTGAAGCAAACTATGCTTATGCAGTGGGTTGCCTTCAGGGCCATTAGGCGTGCGATGCCATCTAGTTGAGTAACCTCTGTATGGGCGTGAAGGGGTTTTTGTGCCGCAAACAAAGCTGCATGATACTCTTCTGCGCTTTCCGGCGGCTCCTCGGAGTTTGGGTCCTCCCGCGGATCGGCATGGCGGATGTCATCTAACAGGTTTTCAATCCGAGTATCATATTAGTCGGTGCGCTGTCGCACCACCTCCGCTCTGGACTGTTCTATCTCACCGTGAAAGATCCACCAGTAATAGCCTGGCGTAAACCCATATGTGCCTAAGTGTTTACTCATTGTAATCTTATCTCTTTCAACCTGGTTATCGCACTCCGTGCATGGGCACCAAATTCCACGAACTGACGTTTCTCCAGCAAATACTAATTCCCGGAAATCATTGGTCTTTGACATCCACTCAGGGGTCATACCCTGCAGGCTGGGATGTCCGGTGTACATCCACTCACGATCTTCCATCCACTGATATAATGTGAAACACACACATAATGTTTTTTATGTAACAAGTGGTTCCATCAAGTTTTACGACATGCATTGAGCTATCTAATAGGTAAAGATATGTCCTAATCCCACCCGAGGATGTGTAGGCTGGGTTTGTTTCCATGACGTACTCCGATCCGACACAAATTTTCGGCAGCACCTCCCCGCTGTTCTCCAAATACACGTCCCGACAATAAGCCGAGAGGATGTGTATCCAAAGAACAACAAGGAGACACCGTCGAAATTCTGTCTCAGATTGAAGTACAGCATGAAAACGACCAGCCTACACATCCTCGGGCTGTCCATGGAAAATGTGGACAATTTGAAAGAGTTTAGGTTATAAATATGCAAAGACTTGCATATTTATAAATACAACCCTGCCGAACGGGAGACGCCTAGGTTACGCGACTATTTAGGTGATCTACAAAAAATGAAAACCTACACATGAACGGGAAAAGATTACCCTTGAAGTGTGCGACGGAATTCACTCTCTATTGTCAAAATAGATGCATGTCCTGCACGAAAGAATGAAGTAGTGTCAATCATATGTCCAACACACACACATCAACAACACTCACTCACACACACATACACAACACACACTCACACTCACACTCCTCTCTCCCTTTGAGCTTGCTGCTGTTGGACTCACCAACGGGGCAGGGGATGGCGCAGGAGGTGGAGCACGGCGGCGGCGGCGGCTTTGAGGGGCAGCGGCGGTGGTGGAGCACGGCTGCGGCGGCGGCGGCTGTGAGGGGCGGAGGCGGACGCGGGGGCGGCGCTGAGGGGCGGGGGCGGAAGCGGGGGTGGCGCTGAGGGGCGGGGGTGGTGGTGCAGCACGGCGGACGGGGCGGAGGCGGACGCGGGGGCGGCGCTGAGGGGCGGGGGCGGTGGCGGCGGTGCTGGAGCACGGCCGCGGCGGCGCCGGCTCGGAGGGCGGAGGCGGACGAGGGGGGTGGACGGGGACAGAGGGAGAGGAGAGTGAGAGATGAGTGTGGGCGCGCGAATTAGAAATTTTGGATAAGTCCCCGCGGGAACCACTTCCGAGAGTCAACTCAACTAGGAACTCAGTACAAGTCTTTCCCTAGATCTAGGGTTCACCTTTTTCCGAGCGCGGCTCTCGGTAAAGCACAAACCCTAGATTGAGGTTTCACCAATTGCCGAGGGCGGCTCTCGGTAATGTGTACTTTACAGAGCGTTACTCTCGGTAAACTACCTAAACCTAGTTCTTATCCATTCCCTTTCTTTATACCACTCCCTTCACTGACTTCGGATATCATTTTTAGTAGCTAGCTTTGCATTTATATTAAGAAATTTATTGCACCACTAGGGTTTCATCGCCGAAAATTCCAAACCTGCAAGGCACCACATGAAATCATGCCCGGAAGCGGCATGGGAAATTTTTTGTGATGTCCTTGCGGCATGCCTAGGCCTTACGCAGACGAGGGAGGGGCATGCCATGGCACCTAGGGGCGAAAGTACCTCGGTGGCATGCGTGATGCAAAAGTTTAAATCCTCGGAAAATCGTACGATGCCGGAATTCCTCGAGAGCTGGCACGGTGTCATCACATGGCCCATGTAGGTTGTGGTAAAAGTTTGGGCGCGTTTCGAATAAGCCTCCCCTCACGCCACTTGTAAACCGCACCATCTCCGACGTTGTCTCTGGGTATCGAGAGGGAACGTGTCCGGTTTGTGCAGGAAGTGCGGGTCATGTTGCTCCGTTGGCCTCGAAACTTCTCGTGCTCTCAAAGGAGACCATCGCATGACACATGCCACGCCCCTGCATTTTTCGGACCCGCGTGCAATATTCGAGAAATTTATTGCTCTGCTAGGGTTTCATCACCGAAAATTCCAAACCTGCAAGGCACCACATGAAATCATGCCCGGAATCGGCATGGGAAATCCTTTATGATGTCCTTGTGGCATGCCTAGGCCTTACGCAGACGAGGGAGGGGCATGCCATGGCACCTAGGGGCGAAAATACCTCGGCGGCATGCGTGATGCAAAAGTTTAAATCCTCGGAAAATCGTACGATGCCGGAATTCCTCGAGAGCTGGCACGGTGTCATCACATGGCCGATGTAGGGTGTGGTAAAATTTTGGGCGCGTTTCGAATAAGCCTCCACTTGGGCCACTTGTAAACCGCACCATCTCCGACGTAGTCTCTGGGTATCGAGAGGGAACGTGTCCGGTTTGTGCAGGAAGTGCGGGTCATGTTGCTCCGTTGGCATCGAAACTTCTCGTGCTCTCAAAGGAGACCATCGCATGACATGTGCCACACCCCCGCATTTTTCGGACCCGCGTGCAATATTCGAGAAATTTATTTCTCTACTAGGGTTTCATCGCCGAAAATTCCAAACCTGCAAGGCACCACATGAAATCATGCCCGGAAGCGGTCTAGGGCGTTGACCAGCACCGAAAGGGGGTAGGCCACGGTGAATACCTCGTTCTCCGTGTTACCGCAGCTCTCCGTCGTCATGTTTTTTAGTTTACAATGCTTAGAAGTTGAGATTTTTAAAGTCATGGTATTTTCAAACTTTAGTCATAAAAAGGTTTGAAATATCAGACACAGAAAGGAAGTGCCAAAAGAAAAACACAAAAAAGAAGGAAAATAAAGTAGTGGCACAATAGTTACCGAGAGTCGAAATACGGCTCTCGGTAAAGTTAACCTTTACCGAGGGTCACGCTCGGTAAAGTACCTAAACCTAGTTCTTAGGCGCCGTTCCCCTTTCTTTCTCTCCCTCACTTCTTCCCCTTTCTGCCGCTCCCGTCCCCATCTGTCGCCGCCGCCGCCGTGCCCGCCACCATCTGTCGCCGCCGCCGCCGCGCCGCCGCACCCGCCACCATCTGTCACCGCCGCCGCGCCCGTCCCCATCTGACGCCACCGCCGCCGCCGTGCCCGCCACCATCTGTCGTAGCCGCCGTGCCCAGGTGCTGATGCCACCGCCCCCGCCTCCATCTATTGCCGCCGCCGCGCCCAGCTGCTGACGCCACCGCCCCCGCCTCCATCTGCCGTCGCCGCCGCCATCGCCACCTGTGCCGACGCCTCATGGCCAGCCCCCGGCGCCGCCGAACGCAACCGGTGGCGTGCCAGCTGGTCATGCCTACAGGTACTCCACTCCTCTCCTTAAAGAAAATTTGATGGGAAAATTAGTGATTGTTAAGATATCAACAGAAAACATAAACCACGTTAAAGAAAATTTGATGGGAAAATTAGTGCTATAGCGATAAGTATCCGGTGTTTTCAGATTTGGAGGGGGGCTCTAGCGATAAGTATCGGAGATTCATGAGCCGTAGGTTGACCCACACCAGCAACTCTGGTACGACCGAGTCGTCCGGCTCCCACCAGCTCACTGCCAATGAGCACCCGTCATCGGATGACGATGTCGGAGGGTCCTTTCAAGGAGATGATCCGCTAGCTACCGAGTCAGGCGACATGGTGCCCTCGGACGGCTCGGGGTCTACGTCGAGCAACACTTGCAAGAGGAAGAAATCCGGGCGTGGTCCGGG
Source organism: Elymus sibiricus (assembly GCA_039707655.1). Classification (NCBI taxonomy): domain Eukaryota; kingdom Viridiplantae; phylum Streptophyta; class Magnoliopsida; order Poales; family Poaceae; genus Elymus; species Elymus sibiricus. Next base: position 23,963,827 of record CM077667.1, read on the forward strand.
GAAGGTCCCGGAACCAACGGCTCCCACCGACCGTCCTCTCATAACTCCGAGGGGAGATTGGTAAGCATTTGATTTGCAAATTATTTTGAATACCACAACTTTTCCACTCACATATGCTTGTCTTTTTCATCATGCAGTCAGTGGGAATTTCTCCCTACCAAGCCTCCAAAGGCTCGATTGCCGAACCACGTCATCGGCTCCCTCGTGAGGAAGTACTTCCCCGGGTTGGCAAGCCAAATGATGATGACCCGCCGTCGCCAGGTTTCACCTGGGAGCACTACCAGCACACCAAGGATGAGCACGATGTCACCATGGCCACCCGGGTCATCGACGGTTTTCATGTAAGCATCTTTGCCACTTCATTGTTCCATATCCGAATTATTGTAATTAACTGCCATATCCTTTCTTGTAGGAAGCATTTTCTTGTGTGGATGGTGAGAAAGACAAGGCAACAAAAGCCCTCGTGAAATCAGCCCGGAAGATACTCTCCAACATCAAGCACACGCTGCGGTACAAGGCCGTGATGCAGTGTCGGCCGCTCGATGACAAGGGTGAGAAGATGACGAGGAAAACTACTTGCCAGACGAATTTGGAGAAAGAAGAATACTTGTCGGTGGTAAGTGAAACTATTGGTTCTTAGTACTTTGAGTTATCCGCCACTTGTTTGATGCATTAGTCAATGGTTCATTTTTGTCTGACTAGCCGAGGGAAAACTGGATGAAGGAAGATTGTTGGGAGGCCCTGGCTGACATGTGGTGTGACCCGGCATGGCAAGCGCAACATGTGGAGAAGGGTGCCGAACGCGCCAAAATGCCAGGCCCGTCACATGTCCAGGGGAGCCGGAACCTAACCACTCTGAAGCAACACATGGTATGTGGAATGAGATGTTAACTTTTTCGCACGGTGCATCTCCGTTCATTAAGGTTGATGGTTACTTTTGCAGGGCTCTGCGCTTGGTCGCTCGGTCCACATCTTGGAGGCCTCGAAAGAAGGCCACAAGGGGAAGGATGGCGCCGAGTTCTGCAGCCAGTCGGCGCAGGAGAGGTACGAGACCTTCAGAGAGGTCTTCCAGGAGGTGCACGGGCAGGACACCGAACCCACGTCCAAGCCACTTGATCTAGAGCTGCTTATCAATGCTGGTGAGGGGAAGGGCCATGGCCGCCACCTCCTTTGCAACGGGGCGATCGCCACCTCCTCGCATCGCAAGCTCCACGAGATACGCGCGTCGAGCACAAGCTCAACTCCGTCCATACGGAGTCGCCCGACTGCCGCGTCACGTGAGATCACGCGTCTCAAGGTTAGCATCATAACCGTTCATTTATACCCATGCCTCGAAATACCACCCTTGCAACCTATATGACCGTAATGCATATTACAGAATTTATTGGAACAACGGGCTACTGAAGAGGAGCAAAGGCGGCAGGTTGAGGAGCAAAGGCGCCAGGCTGAGGAGGAGAAAAGAGAGAAGAAGAGCGCAGCAACGAATGAAAGGTGCAAGCTTCTCGAGAAAAAACTAGAGGTAGACCATTCTCTAAATTTTGCCCCATTCATTATTTAGCGACGAACAATGCTAACGGGACTATACTATTATAGGCTCTTATGCAATCTCAAGGAGTTGGAAATGATGCCCCTCCTCCTCCTCCTCCAGGAGCTTAACCCGATGGAAATGATGCCCCTCCTCTTCCTCAAGATGGTTGTATGATGTGAACCTCTATGTGATGTGCACGTGTTTTGCAAGTAATGAACTTTCACAAGTAGTGAACTTGCGTGATGTGTTATGTGAACCTCTATGTGATGTGCCTATGTGTGATGTGTTACTCAATGAATTTCTAGGGAGCTAGGAGCTCCCACATTCATTTGTTATGATAACATTTTCTGCACTGCATATATATATACAGAAATTGCCCTGTAGTTGTTTTCAGTTGCAGGGATCAGATAAGAAATAGCTTAAAAACAGAAGCAATGTGACGCATTTCCGAGAGCTACACTCGGAAAAATACATATTGCCGAGAGCTTTTCCCGGAAAAGGGGTCGCCTGAACTGAAACTACGGTTGTGCCACTCCTTTTCCGAGTGTTCCTCTCGGAAAAGGAATCAGCTGAGCACTTTATTACTATATATATATTGCCGAGAGCTGCTCACGGAAAAGGTGTCGCATGAACTGTTGTGCCACTCCTTTTCCAAGTGTGGCTCTCGGAAAAGGTGTCAGCTCAGCACTTTATTACTCTCTTCTGTTTCCCTGTTCTGTTTCTTCTGTTTTGTTTCCCTGTTCTGTTTCTTCTGTTTTTCCATCTAGCTAGATCAAACATGCATGCATAGATATCTCCATCAATTTGAATACATATCCAACAATATACATATATCCATCAAGTGCATACATATATATCCAACAATATATAGATATCTCCACCAAGTGCATACATATATATCAAACAAATTCGGAGCCAAAAGCAAGTTCATGAGTGCAAATAGGTAAACATAAGCTCCTTGAGCTCCACCGGTATGAACATAGCATGTAAGTGCATCAAGTTCGCATCCATGAGCTCCATCGTTCACATTTTATTAAAGCATCTGCAAAATAATCACGAAACATATTTCATCAGTTATATAAAAAGAATAACGAAGTGAGACAACAATAGAAAAGAAATAACATTTATCCTAATGTATACTAACCGTGCACAAGATATCATCAACACCAAAATAACGACGAACTGGACGAAGATTATCAGATTCTTCATGCCACCAAACCAAGTCTGACATACACCCTTGCTTACTCCATCATCGTGCTTCGCGCTGCACCGGAGCTGGGAGCAATGATACTCAAACGAATCATACATTTTAGGACGACTCGCTTTGAGCAGGAACTGGGAGTAATGATCCTCTGCCTACTGCCTAGTTGGAAATCCTTTATAGTCTGTATTGTTGTAACCGTTCACCTGTTCACGACATTCCTCCCACGAATCGTACACTCCAGGAGACCTCCCTCTACACACCGCATACCACGTCATCTACCAATAGAAGAATATGATTTGAACAAGCATAACACGAGAAGCAACAAAAGTTTAGAAGAGCACAAGCAAAACATATCCAACATAAGCATTAATGATTCATATACCGAAAAGCAACATCACAAGTTCTATTCAAGTTATACTCTGAGGCTACATCATCAAGTACATTCACTACACTTCTCCTAAAGTGGGGTGATCGGTGGCCGGTGGGGTGGAGGAGGGTGCCAGCCGGTGGGAGATGGGGGTCACCTATGGGGGAGGGCACCGACCGGTGGAGGAGTCCGAGATGTAGTCGGTGAAACCAGTGATAGTGGAGTCAGAGCATGTGGGGCCATCCCCCACATTGGAGGACCAAGCGTCGTCGGGAATGATGGTCGGTGGACTCAATGGTGGGGCCTTTCTCTCCTTACGCGGTGGGGCCTTGCTCTCCTTACGTGGTGGGGCCTTGCTCTCCTTAACCGCGGAGTCATCGGCGCGCTTCTCCTTAACCGCGGAGTCGACGCTATAGGAACCTGCGTCGTCGGAGGAAGCCATAGCCACGAAATCGATCGGTGTTAACACCTTGTTTCACACAATGAAAAATAACATAAGAATCAAACATCAAAGATCACTCTAGCTGGTGGTGGTATATATGGTGGACACTGTCTCATAGGCATTTCGACTTTCGGTGATGGTCAAGCTGGGCAAGTCCATCATGCGTGACAAATGTACATCACAGGACGAACTTGCGCAGATCGACCGCCATTGGCAAAAGTCGATTTTCTTCCTCCAAAAACAACTCTCATCGACACTCTCTCTGGTGATGGTATATATGGTGGACACTGTCTCACAGGCATTTCGACTTTCGGTGATGGTCAAGCTGGGCAAGTCCATCGTGCGTGACAAATGTACATCACAGGACGAACTTGCGCAGATCGACCGCCATCGGCAAAAGTCGATTTTCTTCCTCCAAGAACAACTCTCATCGACACTCTCTCTGGTGATGGTATATATGGTGGACACTGTCTCACATGCATTTCGACTTTCGGTGATGGTCAAGCTCGGCAAGTCCATCGTGCGTGACAAATGTACATCACAGGACGAACTTGCGCAGATCGACCGCCATCGGCAAAAGTCGATTTTCTTCCTCCAAGAACAACTCTCATTGACACTCTCTCTGGTGATGGTATATATGGTGGACACTGTCTCACAGGCATTTCGACTTTCGGTGATGGTCAAGCTGGGCAAGTCCATCGTGCGTGACAAATGTACATCACAGGACGAACTTGCGCAAATTTACCGCCATCGGCAAAAGTCGATTTTCTTCCATAGCACTCATCCATATAGCATTCATGCAAACAAACATCTAGCATACATTCATCTAGCATTCATCTAACATCTAGCATTTCATCCAACATGGCATTCATCTAACATGCATCTAGCATTCATCTAACATTTCATCCAACATGTAGCACTCATAACATCTAGTAAACATCTAACCATCTAGCATGCATCTAACAAATATCTAGCATTCATCCAAGCATACCAAAAAAATGAAGGCGCCGTCCGGAGAGGGGTGGGGGTGCCGGCGGGGAGGGGAGGGCGCCGGGCGGGGAAGGGGGCTGCCGGCCAATCGGGGAGGGGAGGGGAGGGGAGGGTGCCGGTCGGGGAGGGGAGGGGAGGGGAGGCCGCCGGTCGGGGAGGGTAGGACGGCCGGTGGAAAGCGTAACTAAAATGAAAAGCCCCACGGGGAAGAAACTTAAGTGTCCCGCAGATGTTTCCCAAGAGTCTGTCGGTGCGGCTCTCGGCAAAGGTCAAACCCTAGATCTAGGGTTCACCTTTTGCCGAGGGTTGCTCTCGGTAAAGATAAAACCCTAAATCTAGGTTCACCTTTGTACTGAGTGTTGCTCTCGGTAAAGAGCAAACCCTGCATTACATTCTGCCGAGGGCATTGCCGAGATTAGCTCTCGGCAAAGATATAGTCATATTATTCATTTTAATTATTTAGCAAATAATTTAAAACTTTTACTGATAAATGTGACCAGTGGGACCATATGTCAGGTAAGAAAACGTTTCCGTGACGTGTTTTTACCGAGAGCTATGTCTCCGCTCTCGGTATAATTGAACTAAGTGACGGCGCCGTCAGTTCCCAACGGCCATGCCACGTGGCTTCTCTTTGCCGAGAGTGGCTCTCGGCTTATGCCCCGTTTGCCGTTCGGCTTTGTTCGCCGGGAGCCACTGTCAGCAAAGATTCTTAGTTGCCGTTCGTTTTTGTTCGCCGGGAGCCACTGTCGGCAAAGGTTCTTAGTTGCCGTGAACCCGCGTTTGCCGAGGGTGGCTCTCGGCATATATTTGTTTGCCGAGTGCCCGTGTTTTGGCTCTCGGTGAAGAGCCTGACACCCGGCGTATAAGAAAATTCCAGTAGTGCTAACGCTTGTATACGCATATCCTAGCCATACTTCATGCTGATTGAGGATGCTTCATGACCAGACTTCATGACCAGACTACCTACATGCTGTACACGTGTTACCCTTGACTTTGCCATACTTCATGACCAGACTACCTAAGAGCATCTATAGCCGGAGTGGACAAATCTGACCCCTATACGGCCGCGGACGCGCCCGGACACCCTGCGAACGCATCCGGACGGCTCCTCATATTTTGCTCCGTGCATTCATATCCCTCAAATGCAAATCTCAAATCCTTGCAATCCATGCACATCGATCATCCGATACAAATTGTCCGAATTCATCAGTTCAAAACAAAAACAAATGAAATCATAGTTCAACAATCAGACATGCCAAAATGAAATCAATGTCCAACCAACAAGTGCTGCTTGTCGGATCACTGGCCGGACGAGTTCGTCCTTGCGTCTTGCCCATCCAGCTTGTCCTGCTCCGCCTGGCCAACCATCTCTCCCTGCATCCGGGCAGCCATCACCGCCTTCATCCGGTCTGCCTCCTCCGCATGCATCCTGGCCGCCTGCTCCGCTGCCGCTGCCGCCCTCGCCGCGTCCAGCGCCCTACGGTCGTTGATCTCCTTCTTCTCCGCAAGCCATTTCTTGGCATGCTCATCCAAGAAGGTTTCATCCGCCAACATGATCTTCGCATCCTCCGCGTCCCGTGCGAGTTGCAACATGATCTTCACATCCTCCTCGGTCCCAATGGTGCCGGAGGGCACAATCCGCGTCGGCGCGAGGATGGATGGGGTGCGGGGTGCCCGGTGCGCCGGGGGAGACATCTCCTCGACGATGCCCTCACCGACCTGCGCCGCCAACTCCGCCGCCTCCCTCTGTCGCTGCCGGTGACGGCGCATCTTACGGGCGATGTTCTCCGGCTTGCAAGACGAAGCGGAGGAAGGGTCGCTGACGGACGAGGCGGACTGCGTCTCCGTCGCGGCAGTCGGGGACGGGCTGGAAGACATCACGCCGACGGATGGGGACAGGTGGCGAGGATGGAGATCAAAGGTGCCGGACGACGAGGGCTCGGGCGTGGGAAATGTTGTAGGGCGGCGGGAGGAGGAGGAAGGGTTTGGAGAATTCGGGGCAATTTGCGGTGTGGTCGGGTTGTCGGGTCTGACGTGGCGGGCGTGCCCGGGCTCCTCCATATCCTCCTCATATTTGGGCTGGATATAAGGGGTGCCGGTCAGCCCGGCCGTTTGAGGCCCATTTAAGGGGTCCGGTTGGGTTGAAATTTTGTGACCGGTCAATGACCGAGCAGCCTGGCCGGACGTTTGAGACGGGTATGAGGGATTCGGCTATAGATGCTCTAAGGTTTATATAGACGTGCATAGCAGTGTACGTGGTTCCAAAGGCACAGTATTGCTGATCACCATCCCCAGCTCCGTTGTTGCACCGGCAAGCCTACTAGCGCAGGAAAAATAACCATGCGCTCCTCCGCCGTGGCCATCATCGCCGTCATGTGCCTTCCCTTGGTGTGCTCGGCGGCGGTTCAAGGTATGCACACGCACGTACGTACGTATTAGCCCTTGTGTAATGGCGCTTTCACTAGTATATGTCCTTGTGTAATGGCCTGCGTGCATGCATGCATGCAGACGCGGCGGGCCGGTGCACCAAATGTGCCCGGACTGCGACGGCCCGTCCAGCACGTCGCCGGTGAAGACATCGTCGCATGGGCCGCACCGGAAGACTCTGCTGCTGGTTGGCACACAGTAAGATCACCGGTCAACTCGTGCGTTCGCGTTCGCATGGTGTCCAAGTTTGTCTCAAAAAAGAAAAGAAAAAACATGGTATCCAAGTTGTGATCGATGACTCTGCCTCTTGCGTGTATATGATCGATGACCGCCCTGTAATTCGGGAGAACGACGTGGAAATTAACTTGTCTCAGATCATCTGAAAATGGAACAAAAACTTGTCTCAGATGCAATGCACTAACTGGGGTGACGATGATGTTCTTGTCCTTCTCATTATGTAATGGATCTTACCTCCCTGTTTGGTGGTTTCCCGAGTCATTGCACACACTGTTTTTTAATCCTTTCACCTGCTTAAGCTACCCTTTTTTTCTTTGTGTGTAAAGCAAGTACTTAGGACGTGGAGTTATTGGGCTCGAGCTCATATGAGCTCGGTATCCTGGCCGTTCTGTAGCGCATAGGGATGTGGGCCATTTCTTTATACAGCTGCCGGTGGGCTGCTGAAAAAGGGCGTACTGTGCACAAATACGTACGCCGTGGACGTGGGTGGTGGGCCACAATTTAACAGGATTGCGGACGGCCGTTGGTATGAGATGAGGCGAGCCATGGCCCAGACTATCGGTGCACGCCTGATCCGTGGAACAGGAAGTTGCCTTTTCTGTCTGGTGGGGTCAGTGAGTAAATTGGATATAGCGTCCAGTGTCTTCTACCCCTGTTGCGACTCTGAATCTAGTCTTTGGGCGGTGGTTTTTGGAGACAGGGGCTGCCGGCGGCGACGCAACATGGAGTTCCTGATGCAGCCGATACGCGGGTACGTACATCCTTCCCTCTCTCGTGGTTCAGTACGTAGATTACTGCCCCTGGGTTAAGTGATTGTAAGGGATTTGGTATGTCCTGGAACAGATCCACTTTCCTGGAGGAAGTAGGAGAGACCGAGAGAGTATGGTGCCGCCTCCGTTGCCGGAACACCAGTTGCCGGACCAGGGTGTGGCAGAGCAGGCGCAGTCGAGGGGGGAGGCATCGTGGCGGAGCACCCAGTGCCGGAGTAGGTTGTGCTGGAGCTCGCGCGGGCAGTGGGCAGCGCGGACGCTCAGATCTTGGCGGCCGGAGAAGCGGCGGCAGAAAGGGGACATAGCTCTCCCGCGGCTTCGGAGCTGTCAACTGGGAAGATGAACCCCCGGGCAACTGGATGGAACAAAAGGTTAGTGCTTAAGTTGGTCATGCAGTTTGTTAGGCCAGGGGTAGAATTTGTGATGGTTTTGCAGTAATTGGTGCAGGATTTGATGTTGCCGTGTACAGTCTACTGGAGTATTGTAGAGATAGAAAAGGTTTGCTGGATTGGAACACATATGGAATTACATTCAGTTAGTGAGTTGCTGAACCACTTGAAAACAGTCGAGGGGGAAAAATGTAAAATAAAAAATAGTTTCTGGATTGGAACAAGTATGGAATTACATTCAGTTAGCTAGTGTGTGAACACTTGTAAGCTAACATTTGGGGTGTTGCCTGATTTCGCATGCTCAGGATTGGAGCTGCAGCACCTAGCAGACCACCTTGCCCAAACCGCATCAGCGCGATTGAGAAGGCTTTTAGGAGTTTTGCTGAGAAGTGAGAACCCAGCTGAGAATGTGATCGCACCAGCTATTGGTCCTCATTGCCCACCTTCTCCTCGCAACTGCCTTCATCCGAGAATTTGCCTGCAGCATTGATTCGAAAATTAAAACCTACCATTATGGACAATAATAAAATTTGGTACAGAGGATTCCAGAGTATTGGAGAACACATTGGCTTTATCTCTGATATACAGTTATAAAAAAAATGGATCCTATGTAGAGTGCTCGTCGTTTCCAACAAAATATTCAATACAGTATGCATGTGTAGACAGTGTGTGATTTGAGAGTTGTGAACCTTTTGATTCTCATGATCTGAAACTAAAAAACTGCAGTTCTGTACTGAAGTTTCAGACTAAATGTATGTGGCCATATTAATGTCGGGGGGGGGGGGGGGGGGGGGGTCATGCTGTGCTATGCGTAGATGCAGGTTTCGATCTAGAATACATGAGATGTATGGGTATTGCACAATATAATTTTGTAGTAGATGAGATCTATTGCTAAATAATATTTGTGTGAGTAGTAGATGAAATTTATTATTTGATGTTCTTATTGTTTCTCTTGAATTTGCTATTTCTGATCTTGACGGCATGGTGGAATTTTGCTACAAAGTTCTGGCTATCCGCGATCTTCTATGCTTCTGCTGAGTATGCTGGTTGACAGATCAATGATGTGCTTCAGTTCTTTGGGTTCCACCGTAGTTAAGAAATATGAATTTTCGCAAACTAATAGGCATGCAGATATGATCTGCACAGGGGTCATGCGTATGATGAAGTTTCGTATGGAGCTCGAGATTTTCTTATTAAGTCTCGTGTTTCATACACCCCACAAAATTTATAAAGCAAACTTGAATAATCATACTTGATGATGGACGTTGGTAGGTACGGTTTGCTTCAAAACCTTAGAAGCCACGTAAAATAAATTTTTGCATAAACCGATTAGATGTGTCTAACTTGATTTTGCAGGATGACATGTGATGTGGTATAGTCTTCGTCATATTTAATGAGATTATATATGAGATGACTATATAATGTAAATTATTAACATGACCTGCGTGTCATGATTCGAAATGATGGCTGGTGCCATATGATTGTCACTTTAATGACCTGCGTGTCAACTTTGATGTAATGCAATAAATTTATTAGCTATAGGGATAGCAATTTATTTAGTGCATCGGCATGGTGGTGACAAGTTTTGCAGAGGTGTACACCGACGCAAAAGCCGAACACGAAGAAGATGAAGATTTCTGCGTCAAAAGGGGCTATACCATACCATGTTACTATGAATTGCCTGATATGTTTATCCCTTTTGTTGCACCCTTTGAATTGCACGGCAGTCGCTTTTATTAGGGTGATCTCTCACTTAAAATATTTAGTAGTTAGTGTTCTCCCAAGTGTAGCACCGTCTGAAATACGTATCTTTTTGGGGTGCACCATGTCCACATTGGTACGAACAAATTGAGAGGTATGAGGCGGGTGATGGTCAGACCTCACAGCAAGATCACTTGGTTGTCTTGACGTTCAGGCAGGATTGTCCTGAGCTCGGAACACACCCATCAAAAGATGAATAAGAATCACGTAGAGATGTGATTGGCTAGTTGGCCTACCGATTGAAATTCTCGTCATCTATGATGTCCACATCAATGGCGTTGAATTGAAATACGGGTCTTGAATCACTCACAATCAATTATGAGAGATATTGGTTTGAGTGGGAGCGCACTTTAGAATTAAATTGTTTAATCACAAGTGCAATTAATTACTGAACAAAGTCTAAGTGAAACTTGTGTTTACCATTGTAGATCCAATGGCTCGCAACGCCATGTTCAACTTAGGCCCGATGTTAGAGAAAGAGAAGTTAGCTACGAATGAAAACAATTATGTGGTCTGGGTCCGTACCCTGAGGCCCATCCTATGGAGTGCTAAGAAAGAGTATGTGCTAGACACACCTCTTCCAGCTAAACCGGCGGCAGATGCCCCAGAAGATGATAGAAATGTCTGGGCCACTAAGAATGATGACTGCACTCAGGTGTAGTGCCTTATGCTGACTTGCATGAGTCCAGAGCTTAAAAAATGTTATGAAAAGCTATCCGCCAGTGATATTATCAAGGCAATGGAAGCTCTGTACAAACTACATGCAAGCTCTGAATGTTATGAGATAACAAACACCTTGATTGAATGCAAGATGGCTAAAGGGTCTTCAGTTAGCGAACACGTGGTCAAGTTAGCAGGCTACGCTGATAGGCTCAATGCCTTGGAATTTCCAATTCCAGAATCACTCGGTACTGACGTGATCCTTGCTTCACTCTCCCCGTCTTATGACGGTTCTATCATGAACTACAACATGCATGAGATGGACAAGCCACTGAACGAGTTGTTCGCTATGCTGAAAACTGCAGAGGTAGGAACACAGAAGAATCACAAGCATGTGATGCTTGTGAAAAAAACCACCAGCTTCAAAAAGAAAGTCAAGTTCAAGAAAGGCAAGGGCGTCGGTATGACCGGCTCCCAAGGCAAGTCTAAGGGCGGAGCCAAGAATGAGACTGAGTTTTTTTACTGCAAGGGCCAGGGACATTGGAAGAGGAATTGAAAGAAGTACTTGGCAGAGAAGAATAAGTCCGGAAGGTCCGGCAAAGGTATAACTACCATACAAGTTAATTTCATTGACGTTTTGCTTGCTGACACTAAGAGTAAGTCATGGGTATTTGATAATGGATCGGTTGCTCACATTTGCAACTCGACGCATAAACTTCAGAAAGTGCGCAAGCTGGCAAAGAATGAAGTCGTGATGCGCGTCGGGAATGCTGATGGGATCACCGCTCAAGCCGTTGGCATCATGCCTCTACGTCTTGTTGGAAATATGCCCTAGAGGCAATAATAATTTAGTTATTATCATATTTCCTTGTTCATGATAAACGTTTATTATCCATGCTATAATTGTATTGATTGGAAACTCAAATACATGTGTGGGTACATAGACAACACTGTGTCCCTAGTATGCCTCTAATAGACTAGCTCGTTGATCAAAGATGGTCAAGGTTTCCTAGCCATAGACATGAGATGTCATTTGATAACGGGATCACATCATTAGGAGAATGATGTGATGGACAAGACCCAAACTATAAACATAGCATATGATCGTGTCAGTTTATTGCTATAGTTTTCTGCATGTCAAGTATCTGTTCCTATGACCATGAGATCATACAACTCACTGACACCGGAGGAATACCTTGTGTGTATCAAACGTCACAACGTAATTGGGTGACTATAAAGATGCTCTACAGGTATCTCCGAGGGTGTCTGTTGGGTTGGCATGGATCAAGACTGGGATTTGTTACTCCGTGTGACGGAGAGGTATCTCAGGGCCCACTCGGTAATACAACATCACTATAAGCCTTGCAAGCAATGTGACTAAGGTGTTAGCCACGGGATCTTGTATTACGGAACGAGTAAAGAGACTTGCCGGTAACAAGATTGAACTAGGTATAGGGATACCGACGATCGAATCTCGGGCAAGTAACATACCGAAGAACAAAGGGAACAGCATAGGGGATTAACTGAATCCTTGACATAGAGGTTCGACCGATATAGATCTTCGTAGAATATGTAGGAACCAATATGGGCATCCAGGTCCCGCTATTGGTTATTGACCGTAGAGGTGTCTCGGTCATGTCTACATAGTTCTCGAACCCGCAGGGTCTACACACTTAACGTTTGGTGACGATTAGTATAGTTGAGCTATTGTGTTGGTGACCGAAGGTTGTTCGGAGTCTCGGATAAGATCCCGGACATGACGAGGATCTCCGGAAGAGTCCGGAGGTAAAGATTGATATATGTGATAATAGTGTTTTGATCTCCGGAAGGGTTCCGGAATTCACCAGAAGGGATTCCGGATGTTTACCGAAGTGTTCGGGTGCAGCAACACTTTATATGGGCCAAAGGGGTAAAGCCCACAAGGTATTGGAAAGTGCAAAAGGAAGTTTTGCTGCTGCCTTAAGCGGTACTACCGCTAGTAAGGCAGTACTACCGCGTAAGTGGTACTACCGCTTGTGTGAAGCGGTACTACAGCTCAAGCGGTACTACCGCTTGTGCGCGGTACTGCTGGAATCCGAGTGGGACTCTTTCCGTGCGGGCTAAACCGACCTTGTGCGGGCAAAACCGACCTTGTGGAGGCTTTCTCTCCAAGTTTAGACCCCAGGGCTCAACATATAAATAGAGGGGTAGGGCTAGCACACGGGATACATCAGGATTTCCCAAGCCGTGTGCCGGCAACCCTAACCCTCTCGTTCCTCCCGTCATAATCTCCGTAGTGCTTGGCGAAGCCCTTGCAGAGATTGTTCCTCACCACCATCACCACGCCGTCGTGCTGCCGGAACTCATCTACTACTTCACCATCGCTCGCTGGATCGAGGAGGTGAAGGCGTCATCAAGCCGTACGTGTGTTGAACGCGGAGGTGTCGTCTGTTCGGCACTAGTTCGTGATCGGATCGAGGGACGACTTGCGATTTGGATCGCGGAGACGTTCGACTACATAAACCGCGTTTCTTAAACGCTTCCGCTTAGCGATCTACAAGGGTATGTAGATTCACTCTCCCTCTCGTAGATGCTCATCACCATGGATAGATCTTGCGTGTGCGTAGGAAATTTTTTGTTTCCCATGCGACGTTCCCCAACAGTGGCATCTGAGCTAGGTCTATGTGTAGATGAGATCTCGAGTAGAACACAAAGGAGTTTGTGGGCGTTGATATTCAGATTGCTTCCTCCCGTGGTCTTTTCTTATTTCGGCGGTATTGTGGGATGAAGCGGCTCGGACCAACATTAGTCGTACGCTTACGAGAGACCGGTTCCTTCAACTGACATGTAACTTCGTTGCATAAAGATGGCTAGCGGGTGTCTGTTTCTCCCACTTTAGTCGGATCAGATTTGACAAAGGCGGTCCTTGAGAAGGTTGAATAGCAATTTTTGTATCACCGTTGTGGTTTTTGCGTAGGTAAGAATCGTTCTTGCTAGATACCCGCAGCAGCCACGTAAAACTTGCAACAACAATTAGAGGACGTCTAACTTGTTTTTGCAGGGTATGTTGTGATATGATATGGCCAATTACATGATGAGATATATGTGATGTATGAGATGATCATGTGTTGTATAGAATATCACGACTTGCATGTCGATGAGTACGGCAACTGGCAGGAGCCATAGAGTTGTCTTTAATTATTTTCGCCGTTTTGCTTTACTTTATCGCTATGAGTTAGCAATAGTCGTGGAAGCAACAGTCGGCGCGACAACCTCATGGCGACACATTGATGGAGATCAAGATGATGGAGATCATGGTGTCATGCCGGTGACGATGGAGATCATGCCGGTGCTTTGGAGATGGAGATCAAAAGCACAAGTTCATGGCCATATCATGTCACTTATGATTTGCATGTGATGTTAATCCTTTTATGCATCTTATTTTGCTTAGGACGACGGTAGCATTATAAGGTGATCCCTCACTTAAATTTCAAGATAAATTGTGTTCTCCCCGAGTGTGCACCGTTGCGAAAGTTCGTCGATTCGAGACACCACGTGATGATCGGGTGTGATAGACTCTACGTTCGCATACAACGGGTGCAAGCCAGTGTTGCACGTGCGGAACACTCGGGTTAAACTTGACGAGCCTAGCATGTACAGACATGGCCTCGGAACACAAGAGACCGAAAGGTCGAACATGAGTCATATAGTAGATATGATCAACATGAAGATGTTCACCATTGAAACCACCTCAACTCACGTGATGATCGAACTTGAGTTGGTGGATTTGGATCATGTGACACTCGAATGACCGGAGGGATGTCAATTTGAGTGGGAGTTTTTAAGTAATATGATTAACTAAACTCATTATCATGAACATAGTCAAAATGTCTTTGCAAATTATGTTGTAGATTACTAGCTCGCGCTGTAGCTCCCTTGAATTTGTATATGTTCCTAGAGAAATAGAGTTGAAAGATGATGGTAGCAATAATGCGGACTGGGTCCGTGATCTGAGGATTGTCCTCATTGCTGCACAGAAGGCTTATGTCCTTAATGCACCGCTCGGTGCGCCACCCCCTCTAGCGTCGTCTGTAGATGTTGTGAACATCTGACAGGCGCGTTTTGTTGACTACTTGATAGTTCAGTGCGTCATGCATTATGGCTTAGAATTGAGGCTCCAAAACGTTTTGAACGTCACAGAACATATGAGATGTTCTAAGAGCTGAAATTGGGATCTCAGGCTCGTGCCCGTGTTGAGAGGTATGAGACCTCCAACAAGATTCTTTGCCTGCAAGATGAAGGAGAATAGCTCAATCGTTGAGCATGTGCTCAGATTGTCTGGGTGCTAAAATCGCTTGAATCGAGTGGGAGTTGATCTTCCAGATAAGATAGTGATTGATATAGTTCTCCAAGTCACTGTCACTAAGTTACTAGAGCCTCATGATGAACTATAAAATGCCAGGGATAGAAATTATGATCCCTGAGCTATTTGCGATGTTTGACACCGCGAAGGTAGAAATCAAGAAGGAGCATCAAGTGTTGATGGTTAGTGAAACCACTAGTTTCGACAAGGGCAAGAAGGGAAACTTCATGGATGGCAAGCCAGTTGCTGCTCCAGTGAAGAAACCCAAGGTTGAACCCAAACCCGAGACTAAGTGCTTCTACGATGAGGAGAACGGTCGCTGAAGCGGAACAACCCTAGATACTTGTTAGATAAGAAGGCTGGCAACGTCGACAGAAGTATATTTGATATACGTGTTATTGATGTGTACCTTACTGGTACTCCTAGTAGCACTTGAGTATTGGATACCGGTTCGGTTGCTAAATGTTAGTAACTCGAAATAAAAGCTACGGAATAAAAGGAGACTGGATAAGGGTGAGGTGACGATGAGTGTTGGAAGTGTTTCAAAGGTTGATGTGATCACCATCGCACGCTCTCTCTACCTTCGGGATTAGCGATGAACCTAAATAAATGTTATTTGGTGTTTGCGTTAAGCATGAACGTGATTAGATCATGTTTATTGCAATACGGTTATTCATTTAAGTTAGAGAATAATGGTTATTCTGTTTACATGAATAATACCTTCAATGGTCATGCACCCAATGAGAATGGTTTATTGAATCTTGATCGTAGAGATACACATGTTCATAATATTGATGCCAAAAGATACAAAGTTAATAATGATAGTACCACATACTTGTGGCACTACCGCTAAATGTCATATTGGTGTAAAGCGCATGAAGAAACTCCATGCTGATGGATCTTTGGACTCATTCGATTTCGAATCGGTTGAGATATGCGGACCATGCCTCATGGGCAAGATGACTAAGACCCCGTTTTCCGGTATGATGGAGCGGGCAAGTGACTTATTGGAAATGATACATGTTGATGTATTCGGTCCAATGAGAGTGGTAGCGTGCGGTGGATATCATTATTTTCCTACCTTCACTAATGATTTGAGTAGATATGGGGATATTTACTTAATGAAACACAAGTCTGAAACATTTGAAAAGTTCAAACAAATTCAGAGTGAAGTTTGAGATCATCGCGACAAGAAGATAAAATATCTACGATATGATCGTAGAGGTAAATATCTGACTTACGAGTTTGGTATACAACTTAAGACAATGTGGAAGTTGTTTCACAACTCACGCCACCTGGAACACCATAGTGTGATGGTGTGTCCGAACGTCGTAGTCGTGTTCTATTGGATATGGTGCATACTATGATGTCTCTTATCGATTTGCCACTATCGTTTTGGGGATATGCATTAGAGACAACTACATTCACTTTTAAAAGGGGCACCATCTAAGTCCGTTGAGATGACACCGTATGAATTTTGGTTTGGCAGAAACCTAAGCAGTCATTTCTTAATGTTTGGGGCTGCGACGCTTATGTGGAAAAGGTTTTCAACCTGATAAGCTCTAACCCAATGCGGACAAATGCATCTTCATAGAATACCCTAACGTAACAGTTGGGTAAACCTTCTATCTCAGATCCAAGCACAAAGTGTTTGTTGCTAAAACGGGTCCTTTCTCGAGAAAGAGTTTCTCTCGAAAGAATTGAGTGGGAGGAAGATAGAACTTGATGAGGTTGTTGAACCTTTGTTTCAACCAGAGAGTAGCGCAGCGCAGAAAGTTGTTTCTGTGGAGCCTACATTAGTTGAAGAGGAAGTTAATGATGATGATCATAAAGCTTCGGATCAAGTTACTATCGAACCTCGTAGGTCGACAAGGACGCGTACTGCTCCTGAGTGGTACGGCAACCCTGTCTTAGAGGTCATGTTGTTGGACAACGATCAACCTACGAGCTATGGAGAAGCGATGATGGGCCCGGATTCCGAGAAATGGTTAGAGGCCATGAAATCCGAGAAGGGATCCATGTAAGAAAACAAAGTATGGGCTTTGGAAGTATTACCTGAAGGGCGAAAGGTCATTCAGAACAAATGGATCTTTGAAAGGAAGACGGACGCGGACGGTAATGTCACCGTCTATAAAACGCGACTTGTGGCAAAGGGTTTTTCACAAGTTCAAGGAGTTGACTACGATGAGACTTTCTCACCCGTAGCGATGCTAAAGTCTGTTGGAATTATGTTAGCAGTTGCTGCATTTTTCGATTATGAAAACTGGCAGATGGATGTCAAAACAGAGTTTCCTTAACGGTTTCCGTAAGGAAAGGTTGTATGTGATACAACCAGAAGGTTTTGTCAGTCCTAAGGATGCTAAAATGTATGCAAGTTCCAGCAATCCTTCTATGGACTGGAGCAAGCATCTCGGAGTTGGAATATACGCTTTGATGAGGTGATCAAAGTTTTTGAGTCTATACAAAGTTTATGAGAAACTTTTATTTACAATAAAGTGAGTGGGAGCACTATAGAATTTCTGATAAGTATATGTGGATGACATATTGTTGATCGGAAATGATGTAGAATTTCTGGAAAGCATAAAGGGTTGTTTGAAAAGGAGTTTTTCAAAGGAAAACCTGGAATGAAGCTACTTAAATGTTGGGCGTCAGGATCTATAGAGATAGATCAAGACGTTTGGTAAAACTTTCAATAAGTACATACCTTGACAAGATTTTGAAAGAGTTCAAAATGGATCAGTCAAAGAAAGAGTTCTTGCCTGATTTGTAAGGTGTGGAGTTGAGTGAGACTCAAAGCTCGACCACGGCAGAAGAAAGAGAAAGGACGAAGGTCGTCCCCTATGCCTTATCCATAGGCTCTGTATAGTATGCCATGCTGTGTACCGCACCTAGTGTGTGCCTTGCCATGAGTCCGTCAAGGGGTACAAGAGTGGTCCAGGAGTGGATCACTGGACAGCGGTCAAGATTATCCTTAGTAACTAGAGGACTAAGGAAATATTTCTCGATTATGGAGGTGATAAAGAGTTCGTCGTAAAGGGTTACGTCGATGCAAGCTTTGACACCTATCCGGACGACTCTGAGTAGCAGTCATGATACGTATAGTGGAGCAACCATTTGGAATAGCTCCGAGTGGAGCGTGGTAGCATCTGCAGTATGACATATAGATTTGCAAAGAACACACGGATCTGAATGTTGCAGACCGTTGACTAAAGACCTCTCTCACATGCAAAGCATGATCGAACCCCAGAACTCATTGGGTGTTAGATTCATAACAATGTAAATCACATGGTGATGTGAACTAGATTATTGACTCTAGTGCAAGTGGGAGACTGTTGGAAATATGCCCTAGAGGCAATAATAATTTAGTAATTATCATATTTCCTTGTTCATGATAAACGTTTATTATCCATGCTATAATTGTATTGATTGGAAACTCAAATACATGTGTGGGTACATAGACAACACTGTGTCCCTAGTATGCCTCTAATAGACTAGCTCGTTGATCAAAGATGGTCAAGGTTTCCTAGCCATAGACATGAGATGTCATTTGATAATGGGATCACATCATTAGGAGAATGATGTGATGGACAAGACCCAAACTATAAACATAGCATATGATCGTGTCAGTTTATTGCTATAGTTTTCTGCATGTCAAGTATCTGTTCCTATGACCATGAGATCATGCAACTCACTGACACCGGAGGAATACCTTGTGTGTATCAAACGTCACAACGTAACTGGGTGACTATAAAGATGCTCTACAGGTATCTCCGAGGGTGTCTGTTGGGTTGGCATGGATCAAGACTGGGATTTGTTACTCCGTGTGACGGAGAGGTATCTCAGGGCCCACTCGGTAATACAACATCACTATAAGCCTTGCAAGCAATGTGACTAAGGTGTTAGCCACGGGATCTTGTATTACGGAACGAGTAAAGAGACTTGCCGGTAACGAGATTGAACTAGGTATAGGGATACCGACGATCGAATCTCGGGCAAGTAACATACCGAAGAACATAGGGAACAGCATACGGGATTAACTGAATCCTTGACATAGAGGTTCGACCGATATGGATCTTCGTAGAATATGTAGGAACCAATATGGGCATCCAGGTCCTGCTATTGGTTATTGACCGTAGAGGTGTCTCGGTCATGTCTACATAGTTCTCGAACCCGCAGGGTCTACACACTTAACGTTTGGTGACGATTAGTATAGTTGAGATATTGTGTTGGTGACCGGAGGTTGTTCGGAGTCTCGGATAAGATCCCGGACATGACGAGGATCTCCGGAAGAGTCCGGAGGTAAAGATTGATATTTGTGATAATAGTGTTTTGATCTCCGGAAGAGTTCCGGAATTCACCGGAAGGGGTTCCGGATGTTTACCGAAGTGTTCGGGTGCAGCAACACTTTATATGGGCCAAAGGGGTAAAGCCCACGAGGTATTGGAAAGTGCAAAAGGAAGTTTTGCTGCTGCCTTAAGCGGTACTACCGCTGGTAAGGCAGTACTACCGCGTAAGCGGTACTACCGCTTGTGTGAAGCGGTACTACCGCTCAAGCGGTACTACCGCTTGTGCGCGGTACTGCTGGAATCCGAGTGGGACTCTTTCCGTGCGGGCTAAACCGACCTTGTGCGGGCCAAACCGACCTTGTGGAGGCTTTCTCTCCAAGTTTAGACCCCAGGGCTCAACATATAAATAGAGGGGCAGGCCTAGCACACGGGATACATCAGGATTTCCCAAGCCGTGTGCCGGCAACCCTAACCCTCTAGTTCCTCCTGTCATAATCTCCGTAGTGCTTGGCGAAGCCCTTTCAGAGATTGTTCCTCACCACCATCACCACGCCGTCGTGCTGCCGGAACTCATCTACTACTTCACCATCGCTCGCTGGATCGAGGAGGTGAAGGCATCATCAAGCCGTACGTGTGTTGAACGCGGAGGTGCCGTCTGTTCGGCACTAGTTCGTGATCGTATCGAGGGACGACTTGCGATTTGGATCGCGGAGACGTTCGACTACATCAACCGCGTTTCTTAAACGCTTCCGCTTAGCGATCTACAAGGGTATGTAGATTCACTCTCCCTCTCGTAGATGCTCATCACCATGGATAGATCTTGCATGTGCGTAGCAAATTTTTTGTTTCCCATGCGACGTTCCCCAACACGTCTCCCTTCATGATTTATCTTAGAACTAAATAAGTGTTATTTCGTTCTAGCATTGTGTAGAAATGTTATCTCTGGATTATGTCTAATACACAATGGATATTCTTACAAGTCTGAGAACAATGGTTGTTCGATTTATTGTAAGGATGTGTTTTATGGATTTGTGCCTATTGTTGGTGGCATGTTCATATTTAATCTTGAATGTGGAAATGATGTCCTTAACATAGAAGCTAAATGCCTTAAGAAGGCTGATACAAATACCACTTTCATGTGGCATTGCCATCTTGGCTACATCGGAAAGAAACGCATGTAAAGACTTCATAAAGATGGAGTTTTACCGTCTTTTGATTTTGAATCATTTGACATATGTGAAGGTTGTCTGATGGGGAAGATGACCAAGACGTCGTTCACGGGTCATCCTGAACGGGCAGGTGAATTATTGGAAATAATACATAGTGATATATGTGGTGGATATTTCAACTTCGTGACTTTTAATGAAGATTTAAGTAGGTGTGGTTATATCTACTTGATGAAGCATAAGTTAGAGACCTAAGGAGTTTCAGAATGAGGTAGCAAATGATCATGACAGAAAGATTAAGTTTCTTCTATCAGATCGTGGAGGCAAATATCTTAATCATGAGTTTAGTCAACATCTTAGTGATCGTGGCATCGTTTCATAGCTTACACCTCCCGGAACTCCACAAAGGAATGGAGTGTGCAAGAGACGTAACTGGACCTTGTTGGACATGGTAAGGTCTATGATGTCTCTTACCAATCTGTCTTTATCTTTTTGGGGTCACGCACTATTAACCGCAACTCATATACTAAACACAGCACCGTCTAAGTCTCTTAAGACGACACCATATGAGTTATGGCATGGGAAGAAACCCACTTTGTCGCATCTCAAAATTTGGGGTTGTGAGACTTATGTAAAACGTTTACAACCAAGAAAATTCGATCCCAGATCAGACAAATGTTACTTTGTAGGTTATCCCAAAGAAACAGTTGGATATTCTTTCTACCAAACCTCCGATTGCAAAGTGTTTGTCGCTAAAATCGAAGTCTTTCTCGAGAAAGACTTTCTCGCTAAAGAAATGAGTGGGAGGACAGTACACCTTGATGCGATTGGTGAATCTTCGGCAACCGTTGATAGGACTAAGGAACTGGATGTAATCCCGTGAATTATCCCTACAACCAAGCCGGGAGTTGTTGCATCTGATGCAAAAACTTCAGTCAAGTTTGTGACTGAACCGCGTCGATCAGGTAGGGCTATCGAGCCACCTGAGTGGTTTCATAACAAAATCTTCATCCTTGAGGATGATGAACCTGCGCACTATAAGGATGCAATGGTGGGGCCTAGCTCAAAAGAATGTCATGAATCCATGAAATCCGAAATGGAATCCATGTATGAAAACCAAGTTTGGAGCTTGGTGCAACCTCCAGAGGGCGTGAAGCCCATTGGTTGTAAATGGATTTTCAAAAAAAGACAGACATGGATGGTAATGTTTCTATCCATAAAGCTAGACTTGTCGTAAAAGGGTTTGGGCAAATTCAAGGAGTTGACTATGACGAGACTTTCTTGCCCATAGCTATGCTTAAGTCTGTGCGGATATTGCTAGGAATTGCTGCTTATTTCGATTACTAAATATGGCAAATGGATGTCAAAACGGCTTTTCTAAATGGAAATCTTGATGAGTATGTATACATGATACATCCTGCAGGTTTTGTCGATCCTAAGGATGCTAGAAAGGTGTGCAAGCTACAGAAGGCCATTTATGGTCTCAAGCAAGCATCAAGGAGCTGGAATATTCATTTTGATGAAGTGGTCAAAGAGTTTGGCTTCATCAAGAATAACGAAGAGTCTTGTGTATACAAGAAGTTTAGTGGGAGCGCAAAAGCATTTATGATCTTATATGTGGATGACATATTGTTGATTGGCAATGACATAAAATTTCTTAGTGAAATAAAAGAGTGATTGAAGAAGAGTTTTTCGATGAAAGAATTAAGCGAAGCGACGTATGTATTGGGCATCAAAATCTATAGAGATAGATCAAGACGCCTTATTGCGCTTAGCCAAAGCACGTACATTGGCAAGGTATTAAAGAGGTTTAATATGGAGAACTCCAAGAAAAACCTACTCCCAATGTCACCCGGCACAGTGCTTTGCAAGAATCAGTGTCCTCGCACTCTTGATGAGCGATTATAGATAAATGATGTTCCATATGCTTCTGTAGTTGGTTCCATCATGTATGCCATGCTATGTACAAGACCAGATGTTTACTATGCACTAAGTTTTAGCAGCAGGTACCAAAGTGATCTTGGACTGGAACACTGGGCAGCAGTTAAAAGTATTCTTAAGTACCTCACAAGGACCAAGGATTTGCTCCTTGTGTTCGACGGTGATGAAGACCTCATAATAAATGGTTACACTGATGCAGGCTTCATGACTGAGATAGATGACTTCAATTCTCAATCACGCTATGTTTTAGTTTTTTATGGTGGTGCAGTGTGCTAAAAGAATTTCAAGCAGAACACTATGGCGGAATCTACTACGGAGGCGGAATATGTCACGGCTTCAGAAGCCTTGAATGAGGCAGTCTAGATCAAGCAGTTCCTTCAAGAGATTGGTGTGGTTCCAAGTGCACTGGACCCGTGGAAATCAATTGTGATAATAGTGGCGCCGTGGCTCAGGCAAAGGAACCAAGGTCCCACCATAAGTCAAGACATATCGCACGCAAATATCACCTCATCGGACATCATCCTGATGAGGGTTTTGTGAAAGTACGCAAAGTTCACATGGATCTAAACATGTCAGACCCAATGACAAAGTCTCTACCACGAGCAAAACATGAGCAGCACCGGATAGCCATTGGTGTTAAAGAAACTATGTAAACTAGATTATTAACTCTAGTGCAAGTGGGAATCTGTAGGAGATATGCCCTAGAGGCAATAATAAAAGTTATTATTAATCTCCTAGTTCATAATAAATATTTAAATTCTGTGCTATAACTGCAATGGTTCTGGAGTCTACAATAACCACGAGGCTCGGAGGGAAACTCATGTGCACGTGTGGAATGATAAGCGAGAAAATAGATTCCTATTCTCGCCTCTAAGACTAGCTGAACTGTTGCATGATGGTTTTGATTTCCCGATCATGGGCATGTCAATGCCGACAACTTTGAGGATACAATGTTAGAAGAACATTTGTGTTGAACAGACCCAAAATGATTGTTATTACTATGAGATACTTTTGTCACAAGTTAACGGTTGATAACTGGTACTCACGATGAAGTTGTTGGATTTCCCCGAAGAGGAACGGTGAAGTAGCACAACAACAGAAAGTATTTCCCTCAGTTAAGAACTAAGGTTTATCGAACCAGTAGGAGTCACCAAGCTAACAACATTAGCAGCACCTGCACACAAATAACTAATTTGCTTGCACCCAACAAAGGCAAGGGGGTCGTCACTCCCCTTATTCTCGCCAGTTGCAAGATTAAAACAAGTAGTGATAGAATAAAGTAACAAAAAAGTAAAAACAGCAATTGTAGAAGTTTTGTATTAATTGGAAGATAGACCCTCGGGGCCATAGGTTTACTAGTGGAATCTCTCTCGAAAGCATAGCAACGGTGGAATAAATTACTGTTGGGCAATTGACAGAATTGAGCATAGTTATGACTTGGATCATTTATGGCATAATCTAACATAGGCATTACGTCCGTGACAAGTAGACCGTTAATCCAACTGCATCTACTACTATTACTCCACCCAAAGACTGCTATCCAGCATGCATCTCATGGTATTAAGTTCATGACAAAGAGAGTAACGCAATAATCATGATGACATAATGTAGACAAAAAAATGTAATATGACCAAACCCCATCGTCTTATCCTTAGTAGCAACAATACAATACGTGCCTTTGCCCCTACTGTCATAAGGTAAGATCCCCGCAAGATTGATCACACTACTATGCTCCACTCCCTCTGAAGATCTACTCATCTATCTTGGCCAAAGAAGACTTATAGATCAGAAAGCATACATAGCTATCATATTACACAAGAAAGAGATCTCAAAAGACTCAATATAATTCAATAAAAAATCTGATCATAAATCCACAATTCATCGAATCCCAACAAACACATCGCAAAAGATTACATCCGATGGATCTTAGAGAAGATCATTGTATTGAAGATCAAAAAAGAGAGAGAGAGAGAGCCATCTAGCTACTGCTATGGACCCGTAGGTCCTGTAAGAACTACTCACACATCATCATGGAGGCATCAAGGTTGATGAGGATGACCTCCCCAATGATTTCCCCCTACGACAGAGTACCGGAAAAGGTCTCCAGATGGGATTGCTTCGGAAGAAAGACTTGCGTTGGCAATATGATTGTTTCGGGACTCGCTCTGATGGTTTCTGGATTTATGAGAATTTATAGCACTGGAATTAGGTCAAACAGAGTTCCAGGGGGCCCACACGCCAGGGGGCGCGCCCTACCCCCAGGCGCGCCGTGCAGCCATGTTGGGCCCTCGTAGATCCTCTCGACTCCTCTCGAAGCTTCTAGGGTCTCTTATGTTCCAGAAAAAATCATCAAAAAATAATATAAAATGACATATAACGCATATAAAAGTTATAATATAATAGCATTTAACAATAAAAAATTATAGATACGTTTGAGATGTATCAACATCCCCAAGCTTAATTCCTACTCGTCCTCGAGTAGGTAAATGATAAACAAAAGAATTTTTGATGTTGAATGCTACCTAACATGTTCTTGATCAAGTGATGTAATTTTGTGGTATGAATATTGGGATATGAGTGATTCAAGGCAATAGTCTATCAATTTGACCTTAAAACAATTATACACAAATATGCAAGTAAACAATCATTGCCTTTCTAAATAAAGATGCTAAAGAACGTGATCCCTACACACTAATTATGATAAGCATGGCACGCTTAGTCTTCCTGGCATAGAGATACCGTATCATGAACAAACCCCAGTGCCAAACCAGGCAATTAAATTATACTTTTTCTCGCTTCAGCTATTTATCAACTTTTACTCAATACTTGAGCGTGAGACTTGGTCTCAGCACTTTGGATGGCAAAGAGAATGATGATGGGGGTTCATAAGGGAAGACAAAAAATGGAGAAAGTCTCACATCAACGCGGCTGATCGTTAGGCAGTGGAGAGGTCTTACAATCGATGTCAATGTGAGGAGTAGGGATTGCCATGCAACGGATGCACTAGAGCTATAAGTGTATGAAAGCTCTTTCTAAATGCAACTAAGTGGGTGTGCATCCAACTTGCTTGCTCATGAAGACCTCGAGCATTTGAGGAAGCTCATCATTGTAATATACAAGCCAAGTTCTATAATGTGAAAATCCCACTAGCATAATCATGAAGTATATGAAAACTCTCTATATGAAGTACATGGAGCTACTTTGAAACACAAGTGTGGAAAAAGGATAGTAGTGTGTCCCCTCTCTCTTTTTCTCTCATTTTTTCCTTTCTTTTTTTTCCTTTTTTTCTCTTTTTTTGTGTGGGCTCTTTTTGGCCTCTTTTTTTATCCTCACAGGTAGAGACACACTCTAATAATGATGATCATCACACTTTTATTTACTTACAACTCAAAGAAACTGAAAATGATGACTACATATGAATGCCTCTGGCACAGTACCATGATGTGCAATGATCTAGCGTAACATGTATAATAATGATGAACGGCGGCTTTGCCACAAATATCATGTCAGCTCTATATGATCAGGTAAAGCAAAATGACAATGAATTCTCAAGTCATATGATGAAATAGTAACAATGGAAGTTGCATGGCAATATATCTCGGAATGGCTATAGAAATGCCATAATAGGTAGGTATGGTGACTGTTTTGAGGAAGGTAATATGAGGCTTATGTGGGAGAGACCATATCATCTCACTGAGTTGGATGCATGGGCGAAGTTTGCACCATGTCTCGAGGTGAGAGTGGGCAATGCACGATACCGAAGAGACTAGCAAAATAAAGATAGGTGGAAGTGCTTTATAGACCAAAAACATCACATTAAACATAAAGAACTCAAGTGCTTATTGCAAAAGCCTTAGTAGCTCTTGAAGCAAAGCATAACCCGCATGCCCCTAGGAAGGAGCTTGGTAGGAGTTAACCAACGTGCGGCCCCATCTAAATACACAAAGGACGTCATTCTAGCATAAATTATACTCCGACTTCATCGCTAATGCCAGCGGCCACCACTTTCATGCATAAAGACTCACAAACCTTAACACCCATATTAATACAAAACTTTGATCATGTTACCAACACATCCACATATTACCGCCTTAATATCGCAAAACTATTGCAAGGAATCAAACTTATCATATTCAATGATCTACAAGTTCATGCTAGTTTTTATTATACCACCGTTATATACCAATTATTTTTGGAGCAACCATATAACTCATGCAAATTATCACTTCCTATTTAACTCTCAAAAAGATTTAAGTGAAGCAAGAGAGTGCAAATAATTTCTACAAAACATATTACCGTGCTCAAAAAAATATAAGTGAAGTACAAGAGCAATTGCCTCAACTGAAAAAGATATTAGTGAAGTACAAGAGCAATTGCCTCAACTGAAAAAGATATTAGTGAAGAACAAATGAGCATTCTATAAATACAAGATGAATGTGTGTCTCTCATAATAGCTGTGATCAGGCAACAATGATTGTGCAAACCATCAAACAAACCAAACAAAATCAAAAAGGCGCTCCAAGAAAAACACATATCATATGGAGAATAAAAATATAGCTCCAGGATTACCAATAGATTTGAAGTCGAAAGAGGGGATGCCTTTCGGGGCATCCCCAAGCTTGAATGCTTGATTCTTCCTTAAATATTACGTTGGGGTGCCTTGGGCATCCCCGAGCTTAGAGTCTTGCCGCTCCTTATTATCCTTCCTATCGTCATCTCACCCAAAACTTGAAAACTTCCACTACTAGGGAAAAGCTTATAGGTAGAATATTATTAGTAGCGCCGGAAAATATGCAGCACTGCTGCTAATTAGTAGTAGCGTTAGGTTTGGAAAGCGCTACAAGTAAGGCCTTAGAAGTAGCTCTGGAAATACTTGCCGTGCTACTGCTAAGTGGGCCCCAACGTGTCCACTGACGCTAGCTGTAGTAGTAGCGCCCCCCAAAATACAGCGCTACTGCTAAGGTTTTAGCAGTAGCGCCGGCTCTGACAAAACCGCTACTACTAATGAGCCCCACTTAGTAGTAGCGCTGCGCCGGACGAGCGCTACTACTACGCACCTTAGTAGTAGCGCCGGCAAGAATACAACGCTACTGCTAGGCGTGGCTGGTGCCACCTTTTCACCCACCCCCTCTCCCCCTCCTCCTCGCCCTTTTGCCCTCTCCCCTCCTTTGCCCTCTCACCTCTCTAAGCTACTTCTCCACCATTATTGCCCTTCTTCTCTCCCCTTCTACCTCTCTTCTCTCCCCATTAATGCCCCCCTCCACCATAATTCTCCTCCATAAATGGCCTCTGTTCTCTATCTTCCTCATTTATTTGGATCTCCCTCCTTCCATACATATATATCCCTTTCCCACTCCTAGATTTGTCTCATAGCTACCTAGCTCATCTCTCTCCCTCTCCATTAGTTAGCTAGAATCATCTCTCCTCCCAACAACTAGATCTTGCTAGCTAGCAATCCACTTTCGATCCCTATAGGTAGCGAAGGCCTCATCTAACCGTGCTCGATCTCTCTCGGGAGATAGGTGAGTAAAAAGTTGTGCATTTCAAGAATGGGAATATGTGTGTTTGCAATATGAAGGAATTTGTGCGAGTGACATGCCCCTGAGTTGCTTATGTTTTGCCGAAACGTCGATTCATTTATGTTTCGGCGAATTTCGAGCAAACTCGATATGTCCTATTTTTAGGCAAGGTCATGCCAAATTTTTGTATGACTTTGATGCATGCATGCATTTTGTTTATAATCCTTTTGCTTGTTATACCGCATAGTCGGTCATGAAGGTGAGGGGAAGGAAGGTGGAGCGATACTTGTAATCCGCGGTGATGGACATGTATGCAAATAATCGGACTGGGATTAGTTGTCCGTGTACAAGATGCAAAGAAGGAGTCATTTTGGACCCCTTTGATTGTGGCAGTTTGAAGGCGCACCTGCTCATGAATGGTTTCATGGATAGCTATACTCGGTGGATAAGTGAAGATGATGATGAGGACGTCCACATGGCAGGCAATAACGACATGGGGCTAGATGAAGAGATGACCGATCGACCCGAAGTCGATGGCGCCGGACATGGCGGCGGGGAAGAGTCCAGACATGGCGGCGGAGAAGATTCCGGATACGGTGAAGAAGAGTCCGGACATGGCAGAGAAGAGGCGGTGGACACGTCGCAGTCTTCGATGCTACTAAGTTCAGTCGTGCAGGACCCTCATGTTCGAGACCCGCTTCGCAAGAATACGACTAGCGACAGAGCTGCTTCTAGAGAGGAGGCCAAGCTGGCGCAACTGGAAGTAGACTCGAAGACTCCATTGTATGACGGTTGCGATCCTGAGGTGACCCGCTTAAGTTTCACGCTCGAACTTCTAAAGACGAAGGCCAAAAACAAATGGACAGACACAAGCCTCGATGAGTATTTGAAGCATCTACATAATAAAGTTCTTCCCGCGGGGAACGTGTGTCCCACTAGTGTCAAGGAGGCCAAGAAAATCGTTTGCCCTCTTGATCTGTCGCACATTAGATACCACACATGCATCAACGATTGCATCATTTATCGGGAGGAGCACGTGGAAAAAACCAGTTGTCCAGTTGACATGGCTTGAGTCTGCGTCGGTATTTCCCCAAAGAGGCAGGGATGATGCAGCACAGCTACGGTAAGTATTTGCCTCCGTTAAGAAACCAAGGTATCAATCCAAGGAGGAAGACCACGCCACGCTATGTAAACGGAACCTGCACACAAAGAACAAATACTTGCAACCCGACGCGTAAGAGAGGTTGTCAGTCTCTCAACGGTAAAAAGATAGATTAGATTATAATAGGCTGGGCAAATAGATCTCACAAGAACACAAAATAAAAGAGGCAAATAAAAAGTGCAGCAAGGTATTTTTGGGTTTTTGGATTAATAGATCGGAAAACAAAGGCGGTAAAAGATAGATCGGAGAGCAATATGTTGGAAAAGTAGACCCGGGGGCCGTAGGGTTCACTAGTGGCTTCTCTCATGAGTATAGCACACGGTGGGTAAACAAATTACTGTTGGGCAATTGATAGAATATCAAATAATCATGACGATATCCAAGGCAATGATCATTATATTGGCATCACGTCCAAGATAAGTAGACCGAAACGATTCTGCATCTACTACTATTACTCCACACATCGACCACTATCCAGCATGCATCTAGTGTATTAAGTTCATGGAAAAACGGAATAATGCAATAAGAATGGTGACATGATGTAGACAAGATCTATTCAGGTAGGAATAGATGCCATCTTGTTATCCTTAATAGCAACGATACATGCGTGCCTTGCTGCCCCTTCTGTCACTGGGAAAGGACACCGCAAGATCGAACCCATCACAAAGCACCTCTTCCCATGTCAAGAAAAATCAATCTAGTTGGCCTAACTAAACCAAAGATTCGAAGAAGAAATACGAGGCTATAAGTAATCATGCATATAAGAGATCAAAGAAGCCTCAAGTAATACTCATGGATAGAAACTGATCATGAACTCAAAATTCATCGGATCCCAACAAACACACCGCAAAAAGTCATTACATCAAATAGATCTCCAAGAGTCCATTGTATTGAGAATCAAAAGAGAGAGAGGAAGCCATCTAGCTACTGCCTACGGACCCGTAGGTCTATGGTGGACTACTCACGCATCATCGTAGAGGCACCCATGAAGACGGTGCACCCCTCCGTGATGGTGGTAGATTGGATCTCGCGGTTTGGAACTTGCGGCGGCTGGAATTGTGTTTCGTCCACTCCTCTAGGGTTTGTGGAATATCTGGGTATTTATAGAGTTGATAGGTGGTGGAGAGGCATCCCGAGGTGTGCACAACCCACCAGGGCGCGCCAGGGGCCTTGGGCGCGCCCTGGTGTCTCGTGCCCTCCTCGGCTTTCCTCTCTGGCACATCTTTGGCCCACTAGATGTCTTCTAGCCCAAAAAAATTCTCCAAAAAGTTTCACGGTGTTTGGCTTCGTTTGGTATTGATTTTCTGCGAAGTACAAAATAAGCAAAAAACAGCAACTGGCACTTGGCACTATGTCAATAGGTTAGTCCCAAAAAATGATATAAAGTTGCTATAAAATGATTGTAAAACATCCAAGATTGATAATATAACAGCATGGAACAATAAGAAATTATAGTTACGTTGGAGACATATCACCAGTGTGCAATGCTTCTCGATACAAGAAGGCCGGAAAAAGCTCCTTAGAAAGTTGTATGGTACTTTCCGATCACTCCCCGTCTGCAGCGGTATTTCGTAAATCCTAAGGAAGCAAAGCTCTTGCGCTGGCACGTGGAGAGGAAGAATACCGACGGTGGAGATGATCCGAAGCTGAGACACCTCGCAGATGCTAACCAGTGGAGAGCATTCAACGCCGAATATCGATTTTTCGCAGAAGATGCAAGGAACATTGCGCTTGGTGCGAGTACCGATGGCATGACACCATTTGGAAACCAGAACACCAACCACAGCACATGGCCCGTCTTTGTATGGATGTACAACCTCCACCCCTGGTTGTGCATGAAGTCAAAATACATACACATGAGCATGCTGATTCAAGGGCCGAGACAACCGGGAAATGATATTAACCTGTATCTGGGCTACTTAAAGAGGAGCTACACTCGTTATGGAAATCACCAGTCAAGAGGAGCGGCGTCGAAATCGCTGAGCTGTTGAAAAACTGTAAGCAGTGCCCCGCGTCGAGAATGTCGACGAAAAAGGCACCGGAGCCGCTGCTGAAGGTTTGGAAAACGAGGTCTGTTTTCTAGGACTTGGACGACTGGCCCAATCACGACACGCCTCATTGCCTTGATCAAATGCATATCACGAAGACTATCCTCGAGAGCTTGCTTGGCACAGTGATGAACATGCCGGAGAAGACCAAGGATGGGCCGAGGGCAAGGAAAGACTTGGAAGATTTGGAGATCGGGGGAGATCTCCACATGCCGCCCCGTAAAAAGTCGACGGAGGAGACGGAGACGGAGGCGGGGGAAAGGGGCAGAAAAGTCAACAAGAAGGAGGAGAATTATTGCCCCCTTCTTGCTTCACCATAAGTGCGAAGGAGATCGATCAATTCATCAAGTGCCTTACGGGAATAAAAGTCAGTTCCGGTTACTGTGGGAAGATATCATATTTCTAGACACCAAGAAGAAAAGGTTCAGTGGGATGAAGTCTCATGACTGTCACGTGATGATGATGCAGATACTCCTGGTTGCCATTAGAGGGATAATGGACAAGCACGTCCGTGACACGCTTACTGGTCTCTGCAACTTCTTCGACATTATCTCTCGAAAGTCCATCAGTGCGAAGCAGCTCCGAAGGCTACAGGAAGAGATCGTTGTCATACTATGTGAGCTTGAGATCTACTTCCCGCCCGTGTTCTTTGACATCATGGTGCATCTGTGTGTCCACATCGTGGACGACATCTGCGACCTCGGGCCAACATTCCTTCACAGCATGATGCCGTTCGAGAGGATGAATGGGGTCATCAAAGGATTCGTTCATAACATGTCCCGTCCCGATGGGAGCATCGTCCAGGGGTATCTGACCCAAGAGTACATCTCCTTTTGCGAGAATTATCTAGGCTCGGAGACCCTGTTGTTGGTTTGCCCGTCAAGAAGCACCATGGGAGGCTCGGAGGAGAAGGTCACAACAACAGCCGGAGGGAATTGCACGTGGACAACTCAGGTCGACGGAACGACTTTGGCAAGGCTAACTTAGTAGTGCTACAACACTTAGATGCGGTAGAAGATTATGTGACACTGTGATACGTCCATTTTGCATCATGATTTCCTACTATTATTTATAATGTTTTTATGCATAATAATGCTTTAGGGAGTAATTCTAATGCCTTTTCTCTCATAAAATGCAAGGTTTACACAAAGAGGGAGAATGCCGACAGCTGGAATTCTGGACCTGAAAAATCACATTAGTGACACCAATTCTGCACATCTCCAAATAAGCTAAAACTTCACGGAGAATTATTTTGGAATATATAAAAAATACAGGAGCAAATAACTACCAGAGGGGGGCCACTTGGTGAGCACAAGACACCAGGGCACGCCAGGCCCCCCAGGCACGCCCTGGTGGGTTGTGCTGAGCACGGCCCACCTCCGGTGACCATCTTCTTCTATTTAAGGTCTTTTGACCTAGAAAAATTAAGGAGAGGACTTTCGGGATGGTACGCTGCCGTCTCGAGGCGAAACTTGGGTAGGAGCACTTTTGCCCTCCGGCGGAGCGATTTCACCGGGGGAACTTCCCTCCCGGAGGGGGAAATCGAAGCCATCGTCATCACCAACAACCCTCTCATCTTTGGGAGGCCAATATTCATCAACATCTTCAACAGCACCATCTCCTCTCAAACCCTAGTTCATCTCTTGTGTTCAATCTTTGTACCGGAACCTCAGATTGGTACCTGTGGGTGACTAGTAGAGTTGATTACATTACGTAGCTAATTACTATATGGTTTATTTGGTGGAAGATCATATGTTCAGATCCATTATGCTATTTAATACCCCTCTGATCTTGAGCATGAACATCATTTGTGAGTAGTTACTTTTGTTCTTGAGGTCACGGGAGAAGTCGTGTTGCAAGTAGTCATGTGAAGTTCATATGTGTTCAATATTTTGATGATATGAATGTTGTGATTCCCTTAGTGGTGTCATGTGAACGTCGATTACATGACACTTCACCATCTTTGGGCCTAAGGGAATGCATTGTGGAGTAGTTATTAGATGATGGGTTGCTAGAGTTAAGGAAGCTTAAACCCTAGTTTATGCGCTATTTCGTAAGGGGCTGATTTGGATCCACATGTTTAATGCTATGGTTAGATTTTATCTTAATACTTTTCTCGTAGTTGCGGATGCTTGCGAGGGGGTTAATAATAAGTGGGAGGTTTGTTCAAGTAAGAACAGCACCCAAGCAATGGTCCACCCATATATCAAATTATCAAAGTAGCGAACGTGAATCAAACCAACATGACGAAAGTGACTAGACGAAATTCCCGTGTACCCTCATGAACGCTTTGCTTATTATAAGAGATCGTTTTGGCCTGTCCTTTGCCACAAAAAGATTGGGCTACCTTGCTGCACTTTATTTACCATTACCTTTACTTGCTCGTTACCAATTATCTTGCTATTAATCTACCTGTTACCTACAATTTCAGTGCTTGCAGAGATTACCTTGCTGAAAACCTCTTGTCATTTCCTTCTGCTCCTCATTGGGTTCGACACTCATACTTATCAAAAGGACTACGATTGACCCCCTATACTTGTGGGTCATCAAGACTCTTTTCTGGCGCCGTTGCCGGGGAGTGAAGCGCTCTTGGTAAGTGGAAATCGGTAAGGAAAAAACTTATACTACGTGCTGAAATTTATTGTCACTTGTTACTATGGAGAACAATACTTTGAGGGGTTTGTTCGGGGTATCTTCACCTCGACCGGAACCACAATTAGTTTCTCCTCAACCTACTACACCTACTGAAAATATTGGTTATGAAATTCCTTCGGGTATGATAGAACAACTGCTAGCTAATCCTTATGCAGGAGACGGAACTGAACATCCTGATATGCATCTAATACGCATGGATGAAATTTGTGGATTATTTAAGCTTGCAGGTTTATCCGGAGATGAAGTTAAGAAGAAGGTTTTCTCTTTATCTTTGAAGGGAAAAGCATTGACATGGTATATGCTATGTGATGATACTGGATCATGGAACTGGAATCGATTGCAATTAGAATTCCACCAAAAGTTTTATCCTATGCATCTAATACATAGTGATCAGAATTTTATATATAATTTTTGGCCTTGTGAAGGAGAAAGTATCGCTCTAGCTTGGGGGAGGCTTAAGTCAATGTTATATTCATGCCCCAATCATGAGCTCTCGAGCGAACTTATCATTCAGAATTTTTATGCTCGGCTTTCTCATAATGATCAAACCATGCTCGATACTTCTTGTGCTGGTTCTTTTATGAAGAAGACTATTGAATTCAAGTGGGATCTCTTAGAAAGAATTAAACGCAACTCTGAAGATTGGGAACTCGACGAAGGTAATGAGTCACGTATTTAGCTTGAGTTTGATTGTGTTAAATCTTTTATGAATACCTATGCTTTTCATAAGTTTAGCACTAAATATGGACTTGACTCTGAGATAGTAGCCTCTTTTTGTGAACAATTTGCTACTCATGTTGATCTCCCTAAGGAGAAGTGGGTTAAATATATTCCCCCTATTAAAAAGGAAATCAAACAACCGGTCATAGCTAAAGAAGAAACTATCATTTACAATGTTGATCCAGTTGTGCCTACTACTTATATTGAGAAACCACCTTTCCCTGTTAGGATAAAGGAACATGCTAAGGTATCAACTGTGGTTCGCAAGAGTAATATTAAAGCACCTAAGCCCTCTGAACAAATTAAAGTAGAACCTAGTGTTGGTATGGTTAAAGATCTCTTGGTAGAAAATATTGATGGGCATGTTATTTACTTCTGTGATGAAGCTGCTAGAATTGCCAAACCCGATAACAAAGATAAACATAGACCCATAGTTGGCATGCCTGTTGTCTCAGTTAAAATAGGAGATCATTTCTATCATGGCCTATGTGATTTGGGTGCTAGTGTGAGTGCTATTCCTTTTACCTTATACCAAGAAATTATGAATGACATAGCACCTGCTGAAATAGAAGACATTGATGTTTCTATTAAACTTGCTAATAGAGACACCATCACACCACTTGGGATTGTTAGAGATGTTGAAGTCTTGTGTGGGAAAATAAAATACCCTACTGATTTTCTAGTTCTTGGTTCCCCACAAGATAACTTTTGTCCCATTATCTTTGGAAGACCCTTCTTGAACACTGTTAATGCTAAGATAGATTGTGAAA
Source organism: Elymus sibiricus (assembly GCA_039707655.1). Taxonomy (NCBI): domain Eukaryota; kingdom Viridiplantae; phylum Streptophyta; class Magnoliopsida; order Poales; family Poaceae; genus Elymus; species Elymus sibiricus. Next base: position 23,999,211 of record CM077667.1, read on the forward strand.
AACAAACTGTCGGCGTTAGTTTTGGTGATGTGTCTCATGAATTTAATATCTCCAAGTTTAGTAGGCAAACTCGTAATAAAGAATTACCTAGTAAGGATGAAATAATTGGTCTTGCTTCTATTGCCGTTCCACCTACTGATCCACTAGAACAATATTTGCTAGACCATGAAAATTATATGCATTTGCATGAAAGAAATGAAATAGATAAGATTTTCTTTGAACAATGACAACTCCTGAAACACAATTTGCCTATTGAAACTCTAGGAGGTCCTCCTCCACCAAAAGGCGATCCTATGTTTGAATTAAAATAATTGCCTGACACTTTGAAGTATGCTTATCTTGATGAGAAAAAGATATATCCTGTTATTATTAGTGCTAACCTTTCAGAACAAGAAGAAGAAAGATTATTAAAATTTTTGAGGAAGCACCGGTCCGCTATTGGATATACTCTTGATGATCTTAAGGGCATTAGTCCCACTCTATGTCAGCACAAGATTAATATGGAACCTGATGCTAAACCCGTTGTTGATCACCAACGTCGATTGAATCCTAAGATGAAAGAAGTGGTAAGAACTGAAATATTAAAGCTTTTGGAAGAAGGTATAATCTAGCCCATAGCTGATAGTAGATGGGTAAGCCCCGTTCATTGTGTCCCTAAGAAGGGAGGTATCATTGTTGTTCCTAATGATAAAAATGAACTTATCCCACAGAGGATTGTCACTGGCTATAGAATGGTAATTGATTTTAGAAAATTAAATAAAGCTACTAGAAAAGATCATTACCCTTTGCCTTTCTGTGACGCCCCCATTCTCGACCGTACGCTAATCATGCACACAATGCGTACGACCAAGATTAGGGACTCACTGATTGATATCACAACACGACAAACGACCCAAATATAACAGTCATACAGCTTAATATTACAAGCCAGGGGCCTCGAGGGCTCGAATACAAAGCTCGACATAAACACGAGTCAGCGGAAGCAAATATATCTGAGTACAGACATAAGTTAGACAAGTTTTGCCTTAAGAAGGCTAGCACAAACATAAGCACGGATCGAAAGAGGCGAGGCCTCCAGCCTGGGAACCTCCTAACTACTCCTGAGCGCCAGCGTTCTCCACGTAGCAGTAGGCTCCAGCGGTGGTGTAGTAGTCGTCTCCTGCGTACTCCATCCTCTGGGCTCCATCGACTGAACGGGGTAATCGTATCGAGGGGGAAAAGAATGCAAAGCAGCAGTGAGTACTCATCCAAAGTACTCGCAAGTCTTACATCAGAACTATGCTAAGTATGCACCATTATCAAGGGAAGGGGTTATATCTGGACTGACTGCAGAAAGCAAGAATAGGGGGGAAGACCTAGTCCTATCGAAGACTAGCATCTTCAACATCTTGCAGCATTAGAAGAGAGTAGAACTGCAGCTCATATATAGTCATATTGTTGTAGCAAATTTTAATTAATTAAACACGCCCGGAGATCCTTCCCCGACTCCCTGCGAGGAAGCAATCTCGGAGCCACAATTCATTTTAATTAGTTTATGATTATAGTTGTAGTAGGTCAAAGCACAACTCCAAGTCGTCCTGTTACCGTGGACACAGCTATTCGAATAGTTTACTTCCCTGCAGGGGTGCACCACATTCCCCAACACGCTCGATAAGCTCCGGCCGGATACAATTTTCTGGTCATACCCGGCCTCGGCCAATCGACATGACGTAGTCCTACCTAGGCTCAACAGAGAGGCCAGCACGCCGGTCTACATCCTAATGGCTTGGGGTCTTGGGCCATCGCCCTCGCCATCCTGCACGTTACGCCATCGGCCGGGACCAGTCCTAGCACGCCCTCCATCAGGGTCCCTGCGTTCCAGACCACCCGGGCGCGAGTCGAAAAACGTGGCATCTGAAGAGCTTTCGGGAGAATGTACGCTGCCGAGCAGCCCATACTGATTACCCCGCGTGGTGGTTAGTGCGTATTAGGCCAACGACCTAACTCAGATCAAGTACCCAACCCATTAGCAATTTATTAGCGATCAATAACACTCGGGTGCCTTACGGCGCACCCCACCAAGTCTTCGGATGCCTTGTGGCGCATCCCACCAAGTCTTCAGATGCCTTGCGGCGCATCCCACCAAGTGTTTCTCACACGGGTACCCTTGGGGCCGACCCGTCTGAAGACTGTCGGGAACTCAGGTCCACCTCAACCAGGGTGGTACCGCCTGTCCCTCCAGTCCCGTCTTTCACATGTAATAAATGTCAAGTCAAGTAACCGTGTGGTTATACACCAAGTGGATATCCGAGGAATCACCCTCGATGGATCCCACTCGAGGTATGTGTATGACAAGAGTCGCTATCGATAATGGGAAGGAGGAATCACCCTCGATACCCACGATCGATTAGCTACACTACAGAATTAACATCCGGAGTGCTAAGTGAGGTATCACCCTCGGCACTCGATGGTAGCTCTGTAGTGCCATACTAAAGGGGTGTGCGGTGATGTGAGAGGTCTGGCTCGTCGGTCAGTTGACCGAGTCTTTGGGTCTTCTAGTCGTCGGGTCGTCGATGAACAAGCAGGGGCAACTGGGACTAAGGGGTCACTGGGGATTCATTGCCCAACCTATACTAAGCAGTTGGTATGATTACAGTGATAGTAACAGTTCATCAAAATCAGGCTATGCATCAGAATAGGAGGTAACTAATACAGTAGCAAAATTCTAATGCAAGAATAAGAGAGAAAAGAATAGGCGATATCGGAATGTTCAAGGGGGGTTTGCTTGCCTTGCTGCTCTGCGGCAAAAGGGCTGATCGACAAAGCGTAGTCGTACTTGGCAGCAGCGTCAGCCTCAGGGACTACGTCGGCACCGGGATCTACCGAGAGAGAAGAGGGGGAAGAGACAATAAATATAAAGCAGACAATCGTAACACAAAGTATGACATGGCGATACGCAGTGCCGGGTGTGCCCTAATGCAGTGCTACACGACACCGAGAAAGGGGGATCCCATCCGGGAAAGTTTTCCCAGTTCCGGACAATTGTCGGACAGATAACCGGAGGGAGACTGCTCCAGGTTTGCGGTGCTCGGGGTATGGAACAGCTAGGACGCAGTGCAGGGTTGCCTAAAATCAGCTCTAAACCATTTTAGCTATTTTAGGGTTAAAGTTGGAATGAATAGTCGGTAGTTATGCACTATTCATCTATCCGAAACACGCAAAAAGTTGCATGTTCAGATAGCTAGAGGCATGTGACAGATGAATGCATGGCATAATTGGATTAGTGGTATTTTTCTGATCAACTTTCATACATAAATTATTTTCATTGGAGTTACGGTTTAAAAGATATGATTTTTCTAAGTTTTAAACATTTTCTGAATTTTCCAGAATTAATTTAATTCGAAATTACATTAAATAGTAAATGCTATGGGTACACAGAAGTGTACCCAGATATGTGCAACAGAGGCTGACAGTGGGTCCCAGTTGACTGCCCAGTCAGCAGTCAACTGTAGACTTTGACTGGTCAAAGGGGCCCAGGGGTCCCACATGTCATAGACTGGGCACTGCCCAGTCAGCAGGTGGATTGTCAACTGGACCCAGTGGGGCCCAGTGGTCAGTGACACAGGCAACTAACAGTGTTTAGTTAAACCTAATTACCTAATTAGTCAGAGCGGGACCCAGTGGTCAGTGCCTTAGGTTAGTATTTAAGTTCTTTTATTTAACCTAAACGCTACAGTAAGGGGCCCACATGTCAGTGGGTGTTTAGGGTGTGGTTAGTGGGGTTAATGACCCGGGCCCACGAGTCAGCGACTCAGGCCGGGTTTCAAACGGTGGCGCGACCGGCGGCGCTACTCCGGCGACCACAGCAACGACGGAGGAGCTCGGGTTTGCGCCACCGACGGCCAAATGAGGCGCGGAGGGGCTCGTTCGAACGAGGGCGCTCGCGCGCATCCATCTGGGCAGACGGCAGCGGCAGAGGAGGCCTAGAACGGCGGCGGCGACCAGCGCGGCGGCGACCGGAGCTCGGGTCGTTCTGGCAACGTCGAAAACGGCCACGGCAAAACGAGCTAGAGGGTTCGTCGGGCTCCTGCGAGCGTGCTGAGCACGATGCCGTGCTCGGCTGAGCTCGACGGCGTGTGTGGCTACGGTGGCGAGCTCGCCAGCGGCGCACAGTTTGGGCGTTACGAGCACGGCCACTACGGCGACGTGAACGCGCAGGGAAGAGAGGGGAAAAGAGGAGGAGCTCACTGGGTAGGCGCAAGAGGGCCCGGTGGAAGTTTAGGAGCTGCAGCGGCGGCGAATCGATGGCGACGTCCTCGGCGGCCGAAGGTTGAAGACGACCTCGACCCGGCGCTGCGGTGAGCTCCGGCTTGCGTGACTGGGCGCAGGCGAAGTGGCGCTCGCCCACGGAGCGGATGGACATGGAGCGGCGTCGAGGAGAGGCCGGTGGCTGCGTCTGCGGGTGGCGAACGACGACGAGCCCGCTCGGGCAGAGAGGGAAAGGGCGAGCGCGTGCGCGAGAGGGAGGGAGGAGAGTGGCGAGGGCGACCAGGGGGGAGGCTCGGGGGCGAGCCTTATCCCCTCGCCCCAACTGCCCTCGTCGCGGTGGCGCGCTGTGGCCGGCCGGCGCGCGCTCGGCCACGGCGGCGTCGACACGGGGGAGGGAGGAGGTGAGGGAGGCCGACGTGGGGGTTTGTTTTTCTTTTTCATTTAGTTTTCTGTTTTGTTTTATTCTTTTCTGTTTTGTTTTATTCTAGTTTCACTTTTAGATTAGTTTTATAAATTATAAAAGCAGTCCCTAATTTAGTGTGAATAAATATGCTACTGCCCCATTACATTTTGGGCAGAAGAAAAGCAGTTCGATATTTTATAAATTTTAAAAGGCATTTAATTAATTGTTATTGCTGCTATTTAAATCATTTTAGTGCATTTAATTATTTTATGAAAATGTGGATTCTTCACCAATATTTCCTATACATTATTTGACACATTTAGAACATTTTTGTTTTCATGTTTGAGAAATTTGAAATTTGACTTTGATTAAATTTTGAATTTGATATGGGTTTTAAATGGGGTGAGATTTAGCAACAGTAACAGTGATGACATGGCACCATTAGCGTGGGATTACTGTAGCTTAATTATCCGGGCGTCACAATTCTCCTCGTCTAACAAGAATTCTCGTCCCGAGAATTAAAAGGTAGGGTAAGGGAAAAAGTTCTGGTTACAAAGTTCTAACGGATCTTCTCGTCTCCGTTGTTCCTCTCGAAGGAGTTGATCCCTTTCGTCGATGTCTTCAATTCACTGATTCAGGTCCTCTTGACGAAATCGTCATCCTTTCTTCGGGAACTTCATCGTCCTACGAATGCGATAGGAGGGAAAACTCTAGAAGGACATAGCTACACAGGGTTGGCCATCTGACGGTGAACTCAGAGAAGAAGACATGAATTAAGTATCGATTTGTATCTCAGGGAATTCATCGAGAGAAAAATGCGATGGTTCAAAAGTTTCAAACGGGTAGGCAATCATTCGATGCCTAATTTCAGAAGGTGAAAAAAAAGGGTTCAGAGCAACGAAATAGATGTTGCGTCTGGTGCAAGAATAGATCATCCCTTGGTCGGTGGCTCGGAAATTACGTACAAAGCCAAGTGCAAAGAATACTTTTGGGATTAAAGATGTACAGGAGAGTCAGGTTTCGATCCTGTGGAACTATGGGTTAAGGGCCCATCATGTGGGTCAAAATATGGAGAGCGGTGACATCTTGCACGATCACGGTAGCAAGATATGTCAGAGGATAACCTGTCATTTATGTCCGCAACAGCATCGGTACCAAGGGCGGGGAACAAAGAGAACCATCTTCCTGCTCGTTGAAACGAGGCGGACCAATAGGCAAAGTTCTCGTCCACCGGCGGTTACTGGAATGTTAACATCAATAGTAACATGGTCTTACTGACAGAGTAGTACACCGGGGTATTTACCTAAGTAGGGAATTATCACTGCTCAGATCAAATAATTCTCAAGAAAGGTCAAACAGACCAATGGAAAGGAAAATGTGATTATCACATTAAACAGACCAATGGAAAGGAAAATGTGGTTATACTCAAGTTTTAGGAGTATACCTTTCCCGAGGAAAAACAGAGCATGATACCCATGACAGAATAGCAAGTAGACAACCATTTAGGTAAAAGGGGCGAGGAAAAATCCATGACATGCCCATACAATGGGGTTTGAATAATTGACCAAGAAACATTTAGCATCGATGCATACATTATTCCTTTCGATGATCAATATACCACATCCATGCTTCGGGATAGCAATGATATGGTGTTTCGAGTAAAAGATGGAGTTTGGCACAAAGGATCCAGGAGGATCAACTTATAAAATAAGTCATTCAATTTCCCCATGGAAGAGTGGCAATCCTTGCCGAACAAAGTATTATAACAACAGGTCATCTGGCCAGGTGTGCTAGCTACAACATCACCTTACCGAGTAATAAAGACCAAAGTTATAATCCTCGATAATGTTCCAACCATCATATCTGTCCGAGGTTCAGAACTGGTTGGTGTCAGGATTCTTCAGACAAAGAAGGCCTGAGGAGAAAAGGATGCAACACAGACCTACGAGATCATGCTCCAAGAATCTCGGAGTGAACGACAGAAGCAAGACTTGAATCATTAGCCAAACTGCAAGATATATGAACACAATGTCAAGACATTCATGCCCACATGGAAGTTTCTAGAATGGAATGCAATCAAGTTCTGGTTGGCGACCATCCTAGAGGATATCAAAATTCCACGTGTGAGTCTGGATTAGCTCTTACGAAGAACTTCCTTTCCCCAGATCAAATCAATCAGTGGCTTAACGGGCTAGGAAATACATATGGAGTGAAGGTAGCAATTCTAGCAAACCATAGAACTACTTCGCAAATGCCTGAATGAATTGGAACGATTCCAGAGGAAGCGAGACAAAATTTTCCCATAAGCACAGTGGCAAAAATGCACGTGAACTTATAGAAAAACACGTCTTTTATCAAACATATTCTTCATGAACTAAGCACAAAGATAATGCTTTCAAGGTTTCCAACACTAGCTTAAATGCTCATCATGAACCACGAAAGTGACGAGGATGCGGCTGATGGGTTCAGCAACAATTCATCGAGAACTCCAAACGGATGAATTTCCACAATTATGTGAACAAGGAGATGACATTTGGCAGCTCAAACGATATAATGTTGTATGCTCGAGGAAAACATACATCATTAATCATTGGTTGAAAAGTGCGTCCGAATTATGACCTTAGGCAGCAAGATCGACGTTAGAGTGACGATTCAATAACCAACAGTCTAAGAGTGAACTGTCGATCGTTAACTTCAAAGCAATAGGGTTGCTAGATGTTAGAATCAAAGCAGCATCGTTTGATAGTGAGAAGTATCACTATGCCAAGAATTTCTAAGAGGTGGAGCAATCCTCCCAACATTCTCGACACAAAAGACAGTAATACTCCAGGGTAGAACATAACACAAACTGGATAGCAAGTTGCATCCATATCATGGACAAATTTGCGGTGGAAGGAAGTCAAGGAGGTTGTCGATGATAACAAAAATCATCGAGGGCAAGAAAGGTATTTCTCATCAAGAACTCAGTAGATGTCTCAGAAGAAGTCAAATTGTGGACGGTGATCACGACACCTTTTGTCGTGAGTTTTCAGGAGAATGCAACCGAACAGCGGTGGCGTCAAGTAGGGGAATGACAACGTGGATGGTTATAGAAACAACAGATAAGAGGCAAGCTCAATATTAGGGTTGCTTTTCAAGACAAACAACATGATGTTGAAAGCTCGACGTAAGCAATGCTCACACTCAGAAGGATTTGCGTATCGGAGAAGGACGAGGTAGCACAGCCAACGATAGCAAGACAAGGATGTAGCCGATAGTCTAGGAATGACCAGATTGACTTTGATATTCCCAGTAACAATTACAAGGGGTATTGAATTGCAGTGCGGAATAATTCTTCCAATCGGGGTTCTCGGTTGACAACAATCCCAGAACCCGTGGAGTGATTAAGACAAGAACAATTATCACCTTATCAAAGGTGATAAGATGTATTGCAAAGGCGTAATATCCTCGAGATACCAGAGGGTAAAACTCGAAGGTATAATATGATAGAAGTAGAACTGGATCATTGACCTGTGACAGCAGATACTTTATTCTTGTCAAAAATTGATGAGGCATCGGAATGAATTCCTTTCGGATAGTTTAACAAGGATAGCATGGTCGGAACCATAACTGCAACCGATCAAATTAAGGATACTGGAAGAATCATACGGATGAATAATTACTTTGCAAGGAGCTTACGAGACGGTCTACATCATTTCCATGGGCATGAACACGAATTCAATGTCGACTCCCACTTCTCCAATGCATAACATTTCATTCATTTCTCGCTTTTGATAAAGCTATAGTATTGAAACTTTATCTGGCAAATCACCAGAAGAGTATGACTCGTGAAAACTTTCGGGTTCACACGGATTAGGGAGGGCATAGGTTCAACCCATCGGGGTATCTTAGGAACATATACCACAAGCTTCAAGAGTAGTTAACACAAGCTCGAAGGTAGAGCATGGTTGGCAAAACAGAGGATACAATTTACCAAAGGCATTATGTATCAGAGGAAGAACTCACGAGGTGATTTAAAATAAAGGACACTGTCGGATAATAATCTAACAATGGATCGGACGATCCACAACGAAGCTGATGTGAGTATCGGTACTAATTCAGAGGAATAAAGAATGCAGAGGTATCGGATTCAAGAAACACCTGAATAATCTGATGCTTAAATACAAGGGAATCATGGTTTCCAAAACTAAGGATCAGGAGCAGACGCTCTGATCAAGGATGGATAAGTCGAAAAGACTTAGTCGGACAATCAATAAAGGTTTGAATTGCCGAGAACCAACTCATGTCCAGAAAGACGTCTGAGCCGGAAAGATAATTTAAACGGATCACCTGATGACTGCGTGCATACGCACACATTGAATCAATAGGCTCAAAAATGGCAAAGACAAGGGATGCCAACAAAGACTACTAGACATATGGAATTAACCATAATCCGAGCAGGCAAGAATTTCAAGAGCATCAAGCTGCAGAGGATTTTCGGAAGACCGAAAAGTACTTCGAAGAATTTTGTGAAACACATGAACAACTGGGATGAACGGATCCTCGACAATTGTGAGGAATTATCCGCAAGGTTTCCATGCGGAAAAGAACTATAAGGCATTAACTCAAAGGGTTATCGGGGCAATGCAGAGTATTTCGGGGCATCTTGTAATAACAAGAGCAACGAGAAAGGATTGTATGAATGACAATTGTAATTAGTCATCCATAGGGACTTATAGGTGATAGGGAACTGCAAAGCCGATGAGCACAAAGTCTCGGAAACCAACAAAAGGGTATCTTCAGAATCTTCTGACGAAGCAGGTGATCTTCTGGTATGAGGGCTCTCCGGGAGAAGTAGTTACGAGAATCCTAGAGTCAGATTTAGTAAAACTTTTAACCCGAAAGAGAAGAGAGATCAGAACCCAGAGTATAGAAGAGGAATAAAAGATCCTAATACCACCCGATTGAGATGTGGGCCCGCAACCCACAGGCCACAGCATCAGTGTTAGTAAAAGTTTTTCAATGACTAGACTCAACTTCGGCCAAGGAGTTGGAAAGGGGGCTACCTACAGGCAGTCGGCTCTGATACCAACTTGTGACGCCCCCATTCTCGACCGTACGCTAATCATGCACACAATGCCTACGACAAAGATTAGGGACTCACTGATTGATATCACAACACGACAAACGACCCAAATATAACAGTCATACAGCTTAATATTACAAGTCAGGGGCCTCGAGGGCTCGAATACAAAGCTCGACATAAACACGAGTCAGCAGAAGCAAATATATCTGAGTACAGACATAAGTTAGACAAGTTTTGCCTGAAGAAGGCTAGCACAAACATAAGCACGGATCGAAAGAGGCGAGGCCTCCTGCCTGGCAACCTCCTAACTACTCCTGAGCGCCGGCATTCTCCACGTAGCAGTAGGCTCCAGCGGTGGTGTAGTAGTCGTCATCTGCGTACTCCATCCTCTGGGCTCCATCGACTGAACGCGGTAATCGTATCGAGGGGGAAAAGAATGCAAAGCAGCAGTGAGTACTCATCCAAAGTACTCGCAAGTCTTACATCAGAACTATGCTAAGTATGCACCATTATCAAGGGAAGGGGTTATATCTGGACTGACTGCAGAAAGCAAGAATAGGGGGGAAAACCTCCTATCGAAGACTAGCATCTTCAACATCTTGCAGCATTAGAAGAGAGTAGACCTGCAGCTCATATATGGTCATATTGTTGTAGCAAATTTTAATTAATTAAACACGCCCAGAGATCCTTCCCCGACTCCCTGCGAGGAAGCAATCTCGGAGCCACAATTCATTTTAATTAGTTTATGATTATAGTTGTAGTAGGTCAAAGCACAACTCCAAGTCGTCCTGTTACCGTGGACACGGCTATTCGAATAGTTTACTTCCCTGCAGGGGTGCACCACATTCCCCAACATGCTCGATAAGCTCCGGCCGGATACAATTTTCTGGTCATACCCGGCCTCGGCCGATCGACATGACGTAGTCCTACCTAGGCTCAACAGAGAGGCCAGCACGCCGGTCTACATCCAAATGGCTCGGGGTCTTGGGCCATCGCCCTCGCCATCCTGCACGGTACGCCATCGGCCGGGACCAGTCCTAGCATGCCCTCCATCAGGGTCCCTGCGTTCCAGACCACCCGGGCGCGAGTCAAAAAACGTGGCATCTAAAGAGCTTTCGGGAGAATGTACGCCGCCAAGCAGCCCATACTGATTACCCCGCGTGGTGGTTAGTGCGTATTAGGCCAACGACCTAACTCAGATCAAGTACCCAACCCATTAGCATTTTATTAGCGATCAATAACACTCGGGTGCCTTACGGCGCACCCCACCAAGTCTTCGGATGCCTTGCGGCGAATCCCACCAAGTCTTCGGATGCCTTGCGGCGCATCCCACCAAGTCTTTCTCACACAGATACCCTTGGGGCCGACCCGTCTCAAGACAGTCGGGAACTCAGGTCCACCTCAATCAGGGTGGTACCGCCTGTCCCTCCAGTCCCGTCTTTCACATGTAATAAATGTCAAGTCAAGTAACCGTGTGGTTATACACCAAGTGGATATCCGAGGAATCACCCTCGATGGATCCCACTCGAGGTATGTGTATGACAAGAGTCGCTATCGATAATGGGAAGGAGGAATCACGCTCGATACCCACGATCGATTAGCTACGCTACAGAATTAACATCCGGAGTGCTAAGTGAGGTATCACCCTCGGCACTCGATGGTAGCTTCGCAGTGCCATACTAAAGGGGTGTGCGGTGATGTGAGAGGTCTGGCTCGTCGGTCAGTTGACCGAGTCTTCGGGTCTTCGAGTCATCGAGTCGTCGATGAACAAGCAGGGGCAACTGGGACTAAGGGGTCACTGGTGATTCATTGCCCAACCTATACTAAGCAGTTGGTATGATTACAGTGATAGTAACAGTTCATCAAAATCAGGCTATGCATCAGAATAGGAGCTAACTAATACAGTAGCAAAATTCTAATGCAAGAATAAGAGAGAAAAGAATAGGCGATATCGGAATGTTCAAGGGGGGTTTGCTTGCCTTGCTGCTCTGCGGCAAAAGGGCTGATCGACAAAGCGTAGTCATACTTGGCAGCAGCGTCAGCCTCAGGGACTACGTCGGCACCGGGCTCTACCGAGAGAGAAGAGGGGGAAGAAACAATAAATATAAAGCAGACAATCGTAACACAAAGTATGACATGGCGATACGCAGTGCCGGGTGTGCCCTAATGCAGTGCTACACGACACCGAGAAAGGGGGATCCCATCCGGGAAAGGTTTCCCGGTTCCGGACAATTGTTGGACAGATGACCGGAGGGAGAATGCTCCAGGTTTGCGGTGCTCGGGGTATGGAACAGCTAGGACGCAGTGCAGGGTTGCCTAAAATCTGGTCTAAACCATTTTAGCTATTTTAGGGTTAAAGTTGGAATGAATAGTCGGTAGTTATGCACTATTCATCTATCCGAAACACGCAAAAAGTTGCATGTTCAGATAGCTAGAGGCATGTGACAGATGAATGGATGGCATAATTGGATTCGTGGTATTTTTCTGATCAACTTTCATATATAAATTATTTTCATTGGAGTTACGGTTTAAAAGATATGATTTTTCTAAGTTTTAAACATTTTCTGAATTTTCCAGAATTAATTTAATTCGAAATTACATTAAATAGTAAATGCTATGGGTACACAGAAGTGTACCTAGATATGTGCAACAGAGGCTGACAGTGGGTCCCAGTTGACTGCTGGGCAGTCAACTGGAGACTTTGACTGGTCAAAGGGGCCCAGGGGTCCCACATGTCATAGACTGGGCACTGCCCAGTCAGCAGGTGGACTTGTCAACTGGACCCAGTGGGGCCCAGTGGTCAGTGACACAGGCAACTAACAGTGTTTAGTTAAACCTAATTACCTAATTAGTCAGAGCGGGACCCAGTGGTCAGTGCCTTAGGTTAGTATTTAAGTTCTTTTATTTAACCTAAACGCTACAGTAAGGGGCCCACATGTCAGTGGGTGTTTAGGGTGTGGTTAGTAGGGTTAATGACCCGGGCCCACGAGTCAGCGACTCAGGCCGGGTTTCAAACGGTGGCTCGCCGGCGGCGCTACTCCGGCGACCACAGCAACGGCGGAGGAGCTCGGGTTTGCGCCACCGGCGGACAAATGAGGCGCGGAGGGGCTCGTTCGAACGAGGGCGCTCGCGCGCATCCATCTGGGCAGACGGCAGCGGCAGAGGAGGCCTAGAACAGCGGCGGCGACCATCGCGGCGGCGACCGGAGGTCGGGTGGTTCTGGCAACGTCGAAAACGGCCACGGCAAAACGAGCTAGAGGGTTCGTCGGGCTCCTGCGAGCGTGCTGAGCACGATGCCGTGCTCGGCTGAGCTCGACGGCGTGTGTGGCTACGGTGGCGAGCTCGCCGGCGGCGCGCAGTTCGGGCGTTAAGAGCACGGCCACTACGGCGACGTGAACGCGCGGGGAAGAGAGGGGAAAAGAGGAGGAGCTCACTGGGTAGGCGCAAGAGGGCCCGATGGAAGTTTAGGACCTGCAGCGGCGGCGAATCGACGGCGGCGTCCTCGGTGGCCGAAGGTTGATGACGACCTCGACCCGGCGCTGCGGTGAGCTCCGGCTTGCGTGACTGGGCGCAGGCGAAGTGGCGCTCGCCCACGGAGCGGATGGACACGGAGCGACGTCGAGGAGAGGCCGGTGGCCGCGTCTGCGGGTGGCGAACGGCGACGAGCCCGCTCGGGCAGAGAGGGAAAGGGCGAGCGCATGCGCGAGAGGGAGGGAGGAGAGTGGCGAGGGCGACCAGGGGGAGGCTCGGGGGCGAGCCTTATCCCCTCGCCCCAACTGCCCTCGTTGCGGTGGCGCGCTGTGGCCGGCCGGCGCGCGCTCGGCCACGGCGGCGTCGACACGGGGGAGGGAGCAGGTGAGGGAGGCCGACGTGGGCTGGTGGGCTGGCTGGCTGGGCCGTCTGGCCCAGTTGGCCAGGGGGGGTTTGTTTTTCTTTTTCATTTAGTTTTCTGTTTTGTTTTATTCTTTTCTGTTTTGTTTTATTCTAGTTTCACTTTTAGATTAGTTTTATAAATTATAAAAGCAGTCCCTAATTTAGTGTGAATAAATATGCTACTGCCCCATTACATTTTGGGCAGAAGAAAAGCAGTTCGATATTTTATAAATTTGAAAAGGCATTTAATTAATTGTTATTGCTGCTATTTAAATCATTTTAGTGCATTTAATTATTTTATAAAAATGTGGATTCTTCACCAATATTTCCTATACATTATTTGACACATTTAGAACATTTTTGTTTTCATGTTTGAGAAATTTGAAATTTGACTTTGATTAAATTTTGAATTTGATATGGGTTTTAAACGGGGTGAGATTTAGCAACAGTAACAGTGATGACATGGCACCATTAGCGTGGGATTACTGTAGCTTAATTATCCGGGCGTCACACTTTCATTGATCAAATGCTAGAAAGATTATCTAAGCACACACACTTTTGCTTTCTAGATGGATATTCTGGTTTTACTCAAATACCTGTGTCACAACCTGATCAAGAGAAAACTACCTTTACTTGTCCTTTTGGAACTTATGCTTATAGACGTATGCCTTTTGGTTTATGCAATGCACGTGCTACCTTTCAAAGATGTATGACTGCAATATTCTCTGATTTTTGTGAAAAGATTGTTGAGGTTTTCATGGATGATTTTTCCGTTTACGGAACTTCTTTTGATGATTGCTTAAGCAACCTTGATCGAGTCTTGTAGAGATGTGAACAAACTAATCTCGTCTTGAATTGGGAGAAGTGCCACTTTATGGTTAATGAAGGTATTGTCTTGGGGCATAAGGTATCTGAACGAGGTATTGAGGTAGATAAAGCTAAAGTTGATGCAATTGAGAAAATGCCATGTCCTAAAGATATCAAAGGTATTCGGAGTTTCCTTGGTCATGCGGCTTCTACAGAAGGTTTATTAAAGACTTCTCTAAAATTTCTAGGCCTCTCACTAATCTTTTACAAAAATATATCCCATTTGTTTTTGATGATGATTGTGTAGAAGCCTTTGAAACACTTAAGAAAGCCTTAACCACTGCACCTATTGTTCAACCGCCTGATTGGAACTTACCTTTTGAAATTATGTGTGATGCTAGTGATTATGCTGTTGGTGCTGTTCTAGGACAAAGAGTTGATAAGAAATTGAATGTTATCCATTATACTAGCAAAACTCTAGACAGTGCCCAAAGAAACTATGCTACCGCTGAAAAAGAATTTTTAGTAGTTGTGTTTGCTTGTGATAAATTCAGATCTTACATTGTTGATTCTAAAGTTATTGTTCACACCGATCATGCTGCTATAAAATATCTTATGGAAAAGAAAGATGCTAAACCTAGACTTATTAGGTGGGTTCTCTTGCTTCGAGAATTTGATTTACACATCACTGATAGGAAAGGAGCTGAGAACCCCGTAGCTGATAACTTCTCTAGGTTAGAAAATATTCTTGATGACCCACTACCTTTTTGATGATAGTTTTCCTGGTGAACAGTTAGCTGCAATAAATGTTTCTCAAAATACTCCTTGGTATGCTGATTATGCTAACTACATTGTTGCTAAATATATACCACCCAGTTTCACATACCAACAAAAGAAACAATTCTTCTATGATTTAAGACATTACTTTTGGGATGACCCACATCTTTATAAAGAAGGCGTAGATGGTATTATTAGACGTTATGTACCTGAGCATGAACATGAACAAATCCTACGGAACTGTCATTCCGAAGCCTATGGAGGACATAATGCGGGAGATGGAACTGCTCACAAGGTATTACAATCTGGTTTTTATTGGCCTACTCTCTTCAAGGATGCCCGTAAGTTTGTCTTGTCTTGTGATGAATGTCAAAGAATTGGTAATATCGGAAAGCGTCAGGAAATGCCAATGAAATATTCACTTGTTGTTGAACCATTTGATGTTTGGGGTTTTGACTATATGGGACCTTTTCCTTCCTCTAATGGGTACACTCATATTTTGGTTGATGTTGATTATGTTACTAAGTGGGTAGAAGCTATTCCAACTAGTAGTGCTGATCATAACACCTCCATTACAATGCTTAAAGAAGTTATTTTCCCGAGGTTTGGAGTCCCTAGATATTTAATGACTGATGGTGGTTCACACTTTATTCATGGTGCTTTCCGTAAAATGCTTGCTAAAT
The DNA here is from genome assembly GCA_039707655.1 of Elymus sibiricus. NCBI lineage: Eukaryota > Viridiplantae > Streptophyta > Magnoliopsida > Poales > Poaceae > Elymus > Elymus sibiricus. Next base: position 24,015,067 of record CM077667.1, read on the forward strand.
ATGATGTTAACCATAGAATTGCATCACCCTATCATCCTCAATCTAGTGGTCAAGTTGAACTTAGCAATAGAAAAATAAAACTAATATTACAAAAAACTGTCAATAGGTCCCAAAATAATTGGTCTAAGAAACTAGATGATGCACTTTGGGCCTATATAACAGCTTATAAAAATCCTATGGGTATGTCTCCATACAAAATGGTATATGGGAAAGCTTGTCATTTGCCTCTAGAGTTAGAACACAAAGCATTTTGGGCAATTAAAGAACTCAACTATGACTTCAAACTTGCCGGTGAAAAGAGGTTATTTGATATTAGCTCATTAGATGAATGGAGAACTCAAGCTTATGAAAATGCCAAACTATTCATAGAAAAAGTTAAAAGATGGCATGACAAAAGGATCCAAAAGCGGGAATTCAAGGTTGGAGAATATGTTCTTTTGTACAACTCCCGTTTTAGATTTTTTGCAGGAAAACTTCTTTCCAAATGGGAAGGACAATTGTTATCGAAGAGGTTTATCGCTCTGGAGCTATCAAGGTTAATAATACCGAATGTACTAACCCGAAGGTGGTCAATGGACAAAGAATTAAACATTATATCTTAGGTACGCCTATTGATGTTGAAAGCAATGTTATCCAAACCATGACACCGGAGGAACACATAAGAGAAACCTTCCGGACCACTCCAGAATCGTGAAAAAGAAGAGGTACGTGATACGGTAAGTAAACGAACTCCGAAAAATCCGCAAAAATATTTTCTGTCAGTTTTGGAATATTATAAAAATTAGGAAAATAAGAAATAAATAGGAAAGCAACCGAGGTGAGCACGATACACCAGGGCGCGCCTGCCCTCCCTGGCGCACCCTGGTGGGTTGTGCCCACCTCGGGAACCTTCCCGACTCCGTTTTCCTTCCATATGCTTGTTTCCCAAGAATAAAAATTCTCTATATATATCCCTGATTGTTTTGACCACCGCATCGCGGAAATATTCTCTGGTCTTGTTTCGTGTTGTTTTCTTGTCAGATCTAGATCTCCATGGCTCCACCAAGTTCCCCCAAGGACAAGTTATTCGAGAAGGTCATCAATCCGTACTTGTCGGGGGTGATGAAGCACCCTCAAGCCATTGAGATGCATGAGGGGGTGCTCCAAATCCAAGATGTTCAGGGGCCTAAGAGGACGGGAAGCGTGGAGGCTAGGCTTGAAGCGGTGGAACAAGACATCTTCAAGTGCCAAGGGATGGTGGAGCGTTGACTTAGTGCCAATCACTCCATGATCACGGAATTCACCCGTGATCACATGGTGGATGGACAGTCCATGAAGGACATCGTCTTCACCCTCAACGAGCAAATCAACTTTCTGCAAAGTCAAATTTATGATCTTCAAAATCAAGTTTTTGAGTATGAAGCAAGATTTCAAGGTATGAGTTTAGCTGCCAGTTGCAGGACTCAGGGGACTCGTGCATCAACTTTTGATGGTTAACCCTTACCCTAGAAGCCGGAGGACAATCCTACTACTTCATCATCACCACCACCTTCATCATCTTCACCACCAAAGGAGACTTGAGTACACGGGTATGGGCACTCCCCTTGGCTTGAGCCAAGCTTGGGGGAGATGCCCCGGTATCGTATCACCATCACTTTTATTTCCTTTGCCTATTTTCTTTCGATATTTAGCTATTTCGTGAGTTAGTTGAATAAAAGTATAGTATGATCTATTTTCGAGTGCTAGTTTCGTGATCTATCTATCTATGTAATCGAGTGAAAGTTATATAATCAGCTAGTTTGAGCTTTTTGCTTCTTTACTTTCTTGTTGCAATCAAAATAAAAGAGAGAATAAATGAAAAAGATCATATGTTAATCTTATGGTGAGTAATGACATTACATAAAGAAAAGTATAAGTATTAAAAATTATTGGAAATTGACAAACATAGCATTGGTCAATGATGCAATTCATGAAAGAATTAATTAGGGAAGAGAAGATTCACATGCAAATACACTATCTTGGACATCTTTTATGATTGTGAGCCCCCATTAAATATTATCTGCCAAAATTGTTGACGTTGGACAAGGAAGACAGCGTAATGATTTATGTTTGTTCATATTCACATAGAAGTTATATTGTCATAGATCCTTCAACATGTGGTGCTTGCTCAATATCTTTGCTAGCCAAAAATTCCGCACCAAGTAGAGATACTACTTGTGCATCCAAAAACCTCAAACCCAAACTCATGTTGTGAGAGTCCACCATACCTACCTATGGATTGAGTAAGATCCTTCAAATAAGTTGTCATCGGTGCACTAAGGCAATAAAAATTGCTTCTAAATGTGTTTGATCAATTAGTGTAAGAGAAAATTGAGCGTTGTATGAACTTATGATGGCAAAGTAATAAAAGCGACGGACTGCATAATAAAGGTTGCTATCAAAGGGGGCAATATAACGTGACGTTCTTTTGCATTAAAGGATTTGGCATACAAACTAAAAAGCGCATGATAACCTCTACTTCCCTCTGCGAAGGGCCTATCTTTTGCTTTTATGTATTTACTTTTATGCAAGAGTGAGCATGAGTTATTATTGTTGACATCACCCTTGAGGTGAATACGTTGGGAGGCGAAACTATAAGCCCCTATCTTTCTATGTGTCCGGTTGAAACTTTTTGCTCATGGGTATGCTGTGAGTGTTAGCAATCATACAAGATTAGATGATGGTTGAGTATGTGGACTTGCCATAAGGCTCTGACACGAGACCCTTCCTGAAAATATGATGAATTGTAGTTGCAAAGTTGACTGAGAACATAGTTTGTTGGTTTTCAATAAGGTCTGTGCTTTATACTTCTATGTTGTGATGAATTGTTACTTGTTCATGAGAAGTTATATGATGAAGTTATATAATAAAAGTTATATGAAAACGTCCTATGACAAAGTTTGTTGCTGCTATGATAATAAGCATGATGCTACTACGTCCGTATTTTGTTTTTATCGACACCTCTCTCTCTAACCATGTGGACATGTTTTCGATATCGGCTTTCGCTTGAGGACAAGCGAGGTCTAAGCTTGGGGGAGTTGATACGTCCATTTTGCATCATGATTTCCTACTGTTATTTATAATGTTTTTATGCATAATAATGCTTTAGGGAGTAATTCTAATGCCTTTTCTCTCAAAAAATGCAAGGTTTACATAAAGAGGGAGAATGCCGGCAGCTGGAATTCTGGACCTGAAAAAGCACATCAGAGGCACCAATTCTGCACATCTCAAAATAAGCTGAAACTTCACGGAGAATTATTTTGGAATATATAAAAAATACTGGAGCAAATAACTACCGGAGGGGGGCCACCTGGTGAGCACAAGACACCAGGGCGCGCTAGGCCCCCCAGGCGCACCCTGGTGGGTTGTGCTCAGCACGGCCCACCTCCGGTGCCCATCTTCTGGTATTTAAGGTCTTTTGACCTAGAAAACTTAAGGAGATGAATTTTAGGACGGTACGCCGCCGTCTTGAGGCGGAACCTAGGTAGGAGCACTTTTGCCCTCCGGTGGAGCTATTTCGTCGGGGCAACTTCCCTCCCGGAGGGGGAAATCGAATCCATCGTCATCACCAACAACCCTCTCATCTTTGGGAGGCCAATCTTCATCAACATCTTCAACAACACCATCTCCTCTCAAACCCTAGTTCATCTCTTGTGTTCAATCTTTGTACCGGAACCTCAGATTGGTACCTGTGGGTGACTAGTAGTGTTGATTACATTACGTAGCTGATTACTATATGGTTTATTTGGTGGAAGATCATATGTTCAGATCCATTATGCTATTTAATACCCCTCTGATCTTGAGCATGAACATCATTTGTGAGTAGTTACTTTTGTTCTTGAGGTCACGGGAGAAGTCGTGTTGCAAGTAGTCATGTGAAGTTGATATGTGTTCGATATTTTGATGATATGAATGTTGTGATTCCCTTAGTGGTGTCATGTGAACGTCGACTACATGACACTTCACCGTCTTTGGGCCTAAGGGAATGCATTGTGGAGTAGTTATTAGATGATGGGTTGCTAGACTGACAGAAGCTTAAACCCTAGTTTATGCGCTATTTCGTAAGGGGCTGATTTGGATCCACATGTTTAATGCTATGGTTAGATTTTATCTTAATACTTTTCTCGTAGTTGCGGATGCTTGCCAGGGGGTTAATCAGAAGTGGGAGGTTTGTTCAAGTAAGAACAACACCCAAGCACCGGTCCACCCACATATCAAATTATCAAAGTAGGGAACGCGAATCAAACCAACATGACGAAAGTGACTAGACGAAATTCCCGTGTACCCTCAAGAACGCTTTGCTTATTATAAGAGATCGTTTTGGCCTGTCCTTTGCCACAAAAGGATTGGGCTACCTTGCTGCACTTTATTTACCGTTACCGTTACTTGCTCGTTACCAATTATCTTGCTATCAAACTACATGTTACCTACAATTTCAGTGCTTGCAGAGATTACCTTGCTGAAAACCGCTTGTCATTTCCTTCTGCTCCTCATAGGGTTCGACAGTCTTACTTATCGAAAGGACTACGATTGACCCCCTATACTTGTGGGTCATCACACTGCACAAAGAAACCATTGCAAAGAAGTACCGTGATCAGGGGATGCGCAAGACGGACACCGAAGTTACTGTAGAGCACAACTCCACTTTCTTGTGTTGGTTCAAAGAGCAAGTTCTTGCTAATCCCCCGAAAGAGGGCAGTGCGGACGGATTGCTCATATACGCCTTAGCACATGGCCCCGTGCTCAACCTCGCGACCTATCAGGCATACGATATCAACGGGGACATGTTCTACACGGAGGCCAAAGACATGAACAATGATTACCAGAACTCAGGGGTGACGATTGAATGCATGACCGACGGCAACGGCACAACTAAAAGATTCTACAGAAGGATCGAAGAGATCTGGGAGCTTGACTATGCTAGACTGCATGATGTGACGATGTTCTGTGTTAGATAGGCTAAGGCCGGCGTAAGAGAAAACAAGTATTTCACTACCATGTCTATAACCGCCACGAAGAGCGCTACCGTGAACGTTAACGTCATCTCCAAAACTAAGCCATGGGTACACGCCAAGCACGTGACACAATGTTTCTTCATAACCGACCCGACCAATCCCAGCCGTGTTGTCATGAGGAGAGGCAAAAGGAGCATCATCGGAATGGATGGAGTCGCCAACGAGGAAGACTACGACCAATACGGCAACCCGATGAGGGAAGATGACGTTGATGATGAAGCATACGTCAAAAGAAGAATCAAGACTACATTACGTAAGAAACATCGTACTCCATGGTTCCGAAAAAGTCACAACGAGTGGCTCAATTATTCGACAACGAACAAGAAAGGAAAGAAGCTCAATGTGAAACGTCGTTGACGCAGCTGAGAAACCATCATTGATACATATGTATCTATTTTGTGTACGCACTTAAGTAACCGTTATCGGTCAAATGATGTATACATCGTATCCCCTTCAATTACCACCATGGTTCCGGTGATATTCGCGCAGTGTGGGAGGAGACGTTCTCGTCGACTGCGTGCGAGGCCATCGGGAGAAAAACAAAAACAAAAACAAAAAGGAGAAAGAAAGTGAAAAGCAATACAAAAGAAAAAAAAAGTAAATAGAAAAGGAAAGGAAAATAATAAAAAGAAAAGAAACCAGGGAAAGAAAATATAAGAGTTAGCAGTAGCGCTGGTTACAGACCCACGGTATAACTAAGTTAGCTATTGCGCGGGTCTTTGCCCAGCGCTATCGCTATTTTGATTTACCCCCTCACGCCCGTCGTCCTCCCCCAAAATTCCCCATTCTCCTCCCGCACCTCCTCACTCCCTGCTCCGACGCCCCCGCCACCCTTTGCCGCCTCTCCAGCCTCCTCCTCGTCCGCGCCGCCGCTCCGGCCTCCTCCTTGTCCGCGCCGCCGCTCCGGCCTCCTCCTCGTTCGCGCCGCCGCCGCTCCGGCCTCCTCGTTTGCGCCGCCACCGTCGACCTCACCCCCGGTAGCCAGCGCCCCCTTCTGCCTCCCTTCAGGTACCGACTGGCCGACCCCCCCACCCCCCCTCTCTTTGTCTAGGGTTCTAGGGTTCTAGGGTTCATATGTGAAAAAAATTCTAGGGTTCTAGGGTTCATATGTGAAAAAAGTTATAGAAATTTCTTTAGCCGCAAAAATTAAGTTAAGATACTGCCTAAATGAAGTTAAGATACTATCAAAAAAATTATTAGCAAGTGTATATGAGTATGCTGATATATATTATATGCATACATATCTTTCTTAATTTAAAAAAAATTAGTTTTTAAAAACATAATTGTTGCTACTTAGTAATAGAAGACAGTAGGTGTATAAATGAAAATGAAAAAGATTGATGTTATATGATGTATGTCATTGATGTTCATTTGCATATTCCATTATTGTTGATATAATTAATGTTGGTTGAATGGACAATTGTTTAAGAATATCCGAGTGGCCTATGTTTTGCCGGAATGTTGATTCATTTCCGTTCCGGCAAATTTCAGGCGCTCCAAATGTCCACTTTTTAGCAAAGGTCATGCCGAAAATTTCCGTGAACTTCGGCATGACTTGTGCTAGAAACTAGGACATATCGAGTGCCCGGGATTTGCCGGAAGGGGAATGAATCAACATTCCGGCAAAACATAGGCCCTTTTTTTCATTATTCATTTTATTCGGTCTAGAATTAAACTAGCATACTTAATTAATCGTAGGAAACATGTCTAGCCATGAGTAAGCCGGGGGTTCTGGTCAAGACCCCGTCAAGGCAGCAAATCCTTATTTCGAATACCTGGAGGAACACTGGTTGCGGGTGCAGGGTGGCAGTGGCATAAGGAGTGTTCTCGATAGTGCAATGATAACCTTTAGCCTGTGTGGTGGATATATTAAGGCGAAAAATTACATGAAGAACATGCTGGGTTTCGGCCATAAGACCAACTTCTGCTGCATCCAGTAACTGAAGGATAGTAAGGCTAATGGATTCTACCTGATGCATCACATGCTGGACTACAGAAGGGATAATCAACGCCTTCGCATGTCACCTACTTCCAACGATGTTGAGATTGTCAACTGGGCCACAAGCATAGGAAGGACATCGAATCATCGAATCCAAGCTGAGTTTTATCACGTACAATGTGAACTTGCCCAAGTGATCATGAAGGAGGTCCTCGAACAAACATGGATGTTCTACCATGGGCCAATGAGGCGGGATGATGTCCGAGCACTGCTAGTCGCTCAGCGTCTGGACCTGAAGCCTTTCACGAAGCTCGGGTGCTTCCTCCCTGACTATGAAGATTGGTGCACCGATATGGAGGAGTGATTGACGATGAGAATGTGTCTGTTTAGTCACTACTGTCTTCCTATGACAAAACTTTGAATTTATGCACGACGAAACTCTGTGATGTAATTAAACCATCCTCCTGAACTAGCGTAGATCGCTCTAGTTAATTAGTTTGAGTACGAGGATCTTCGTTATTTATGTTTACTATAGGTTGCTTGTATTTTGCTAATTCTGTTTCTTCGTGTTTCTCAAGTACAATATGTTGCATATTATCGATGAATTCATCAACTGACGATGCAGGTACATAGATCAGAGATGGCGAAGGACTGCTACGCCGTATTCATTTGGAGGGTTCCAGGAGTGTACGGCCACTGGCCAGACGTTCAGGCCCAGGTCGACAGGTACCCGGGCGCTAGCGACAGAGGGTTCGATAGCAGAGCCGAAGCGGAAAATAGTTACTTGAGGTGGACACTCCGGCAAGAGAGGGAGCGAAACCGGCGCCTCAAGAAGTACTACATAGTCGCGCTCTTGCTCATACTGATCGCTCTTCTCTTCTACATCATGGTTTACATAGAGATGATGAAACATGCGTGTGTGTCATGACCATGCAGTTGCATTTATTCAAGACATGACTTGTGTATCGCTATTTTCGAGATGATGATATTTGTGTTGGATGATGATGATGATGATATGATGAGATTACTGTATGTGTATGATATGATGAGAATATTGTATGTTTATTATGATATGATGAAACTACTGTATAGAGCATGCACAAATACAGTACAAATACATAGAGGGGAAATAAATACGCGAGAGCAGGAATCTTAGCAGTAGCGCTGGTGGGCATCTAGCAGCAGCGCTGGTTTAGCAGTAGCGTTTGTTGTGGCGCAGCGCTACAGATAGTTAGTAGTAGTGCTGTTCTGTACATCGCTACTGCTAACTATACTTACCAGTGGCGCTGGTTGAAACAGCGCTACTACTAAAACTTAGTTGTAGCGCCTTATCAGTAGCGCCCGCGCTACTGGTATGGGTATTTCCAGCGCTACTACTAGGCTTTTCCCTAGTAGTGTTCATTCACACAAAACTTAATGGAACTCGTGCGATGGGTTAGTATAAAATAAATTATTCATTCCTGTACTGTCAAGGCAAGATTCATAATCATTCCCAAATAATGTCTACTGTATTCTATCATTTCACAATTTATATCCCCCAATATAAGCCATGGAAACTCCAAAACAAGCAAACTAAGAAAACAAAAACAGAATTTGTGAAAAATAGAACAGTACGTAAAGACAGAATTTATAATCATAGTTATGTATCTCCAATTTTTTTGAAACATTAGTAAAATGTAAACAATTTGTAACCCAATACTGTGTCAAAATTTCAGTAGTTTATGACGTTCCAGTAAGAAATGAAAATTCAAATACTGAACGCAATAGTTTATGTTTCTGCACAGAATCAAATCAACAAGCATTCACATCAACCCAAAGGTCTTACTTGGCACAAAAATCAAAATAATAGATACAAACACAATTACTACATTAGCACTAATCTTGTTGACTCACTGAAACTAATAAATGATAACAATTGGGTTGTCTCCCAATAAGCTCTTTCTTTATAGCCATTAAGGTATGCTTGAGATTTTAGTGATGCTCATATGAAAGACAAGAATTGAAGCACAAAGAGAGCATCATAAAGCATGTAACAAGCACATTTAAGTCTAACCCACTTCCTATGCATAGTCATTTTATAAATAAACAAATTATTAAGGCAAGCAATATCTAGCATATGCAAGTAGGAAGAATGAAACATTAATAATTTCAACAAAAAGAGAGGTAACATAGTAAAATGGAGATTTATATAATCATGGTTGCCTCTCTCAAAATAATTAAATGTAGGATCATACTCAAATTCTACAATATAGCTATCATATAAAACATTCACTTTATGATCCATATGTATACAAATTTTATTATCTTCCAAGATAGTGAGATTATCATTAACTAAAGTCATGACCTCTCCAAACCCACTTTTATCAAAGATTTCATAAGATTGAATATTATCCATAATAGTGGAATTCTTTTTACCTAAAGTTGACATTCTTCCAAACCCACTTTCAATAGTATTGAAAATAATAGATTTATTATGAGGTTCAAATAAATTTGCAAGATCAACAGAAGCGTCATAATTATCTCCCCAATCATTATCATTATAGTAAGTGGTAGGCATAACAAAATCATCATCAATAGTGCGTACAGACATAGTGTCACCATAAGAAGCAATATCAAGTGTGGGTGCAATAGCAACAATTTCATTCTTAACATAAGGAATTATACCAAGTTCATTTTCATGAGCATCATTCATAGGGGCATCATGGCCATAAAGATAGCAAACATCAAGTTCATCAAAAATGGTATTTCAAAAGAATCCAAGAGATCATAGCATTCATCCTCCGAAGGATAATTGAACAATGTATGAATTAAAGCGTTACTCTCTTTTTCACTCTCCTCCTCAACCTTTTCATCTAAGGAGCTCTCAGTTTCAGCAATATCTTCTTCCATATATCACTGCAAAACATTAGTCTCTTCTTGGACAGCGGAGACTCTCTTAATACAAACATTAATATCATCATTACAATCATAGTTTTCATAGCAATATTTAAGTATGGAAAAATTTTGAGATTTGTAAGGAGCACCATCATATTTTTCAACCAAAGAAGCAACTTCATAAGCACCCTTAAAAGCAACAAAATCCTCAATTTGTTCAATGTCATAGTAACCATAAACACCATTAGCATAAGAGGCTAGGATCTCATTATCATTAAACTCATATTGAAAGGGAAGGTGTTTTTTATCTTTTCTAGAACAACAAGTAAAATCATATATAGAGCACAAATTCCATGCATAGAAAAATAACGTATTTATTTGACCCTTCAAGTGTTTCCGTTTTTGAGACAAGCGATGGCGTACAAAGTAAGCATGCTCTGCTAATGATTTTTCATGAACTAATCTAGTTGGGTTTTTAGCACGAGCACAAATGGATCGAAGATGATCCAAGTAGACAGCTTCAGTAGTAAGGAATTTAAGTGGTTCCATACCCAATATATTTTTATTTTTAGTTTCTGTTTTTGTGAGTCAATAATAAAGATAGCATAACTAGGCAAGAAATAAAAACAAGAAAAAATAAAAAGTTTGTGTGCAGGCACCTGATTTGGTAGATGATGACTCCTCGGCAGCGGCGCCAGAAATTCTTCTACTACTCACGATGGAGTTGTTGGATTTCCCCGAAGAGGACGGGTGTAGTAGCACAGCAGCAAAAAGTATTTCCCTCAGTTAAGAACCAAGGTTTATCGAACCAGTAGGAGTCACCAACTAACAATGTTAGCAGGACCTGCACACAAACAACTAATTTGCTTGCACCCAACAAAGGCATGGGGGTCGTCACTCCGCTTGTTCTCGCCAGTTGCAAGATTAAAACAAGTAGTGATAGAATAAAGTAACAAAAAAGTAAAAACAACAATTGTAGAAGTTTTGTATTAATTGGAAGATAGACCCTCGGGGCCATAGGTTCACTAGTGGCATCTCTCTCGAAAGCATATCAACGGCGGAATAAATTACTGTTGGGCAATTGACAGAATTGAGCATAGTTATGACTCGGATCATTCATGGCATAATTTAACATAGACATTACGTCCGTGACAAGTAGACCGTTAATCCAACTACATCTACTACTATTACTCCATCCAAAGACCGCTATCCAGCATGCATCTCGTGGTATTAAGTTCATGACAAATAGAGTAACGCAATAAGCATGATGACATAATGTAGATATAAAAAGATCAATCAATATGACCAAACCCCATTGTTTTATCTTTAGTTGCAACAATACAATACGTGCCTTTGACCCTAATGTCACAAGGCAAGATCGCCGCAAGATTGATCACACTACTATGCACCACTCCCTCTGAACATCTACTAATCTATCTTGGCCAAAGAAGACTTATAGATCGGAAAGCATACATAACTATCATATTACACAAGAAAGAGATCTCAAAAAACTCAATATAATTCAATGAACAATCTTATCATAAACTCAAAATTCAATGGATCCCAACAAACACACCGCAAAAGATTACATCGGATGGATATTAGAGAAGATCATTGTATTGAAGATCAAAAGAGAGAGAGAGAGCCATCTAGCTACTGCTATGGACCCATAGGTCCTGTAAGAACTACTCACACATCATCATGGAGGCAACAAGTTTGATGAAGATGGCCTCCCCAATGATTTCCCCCTCCGATAGAGTACCGGAAAAGAGCTCCAGATGGGATCATTTTGGAAAAGAGACTTGTGGCGGCGATAACATTGTTTCGTGACTCACTCTGAGGGTTTCTGGATTTATGGGAATTCATAGCGCTGGAATTAGGTCAAACGGAGCTCCAGGGGGCCCACACGGCTAGGAGGCACGTCCTACCCCCCTGGGGGCGCCGGACAACCATGTGTGGCCCTCATAGCTCCTCTCGACTCCTCCCAAAGCTTCTAGGGTCTCTCATGTTCCAGAAAAAATCGTCAAAAAGTTTCATCGTGTTTGGACTCCTGTAGGTATGGTTTTTGTACGAAACAAAAAACATGCAGAAAACAGGAACTGGCATTGGGCACTGAATTAATAGATTAGTCAAGAAAATAATATAACATGACATATAAAGCATATAAAAGTGATAATATAATAGCATTTAACAATCAAAAATTATAGATACGTTTGAGGCGTATCAATAACAAAGTAAGTTAAACGTTTGCATAATTCCTTAGACAATGAGAGTATCGGGTTTCATTGTACTTGCTTCATGAACTTTGGGCTTTGTTAAATGTCACCTGTAATAGGGCGTCTATTACAGCAGCTTACGGGGTCATGGAAAAGTATGACAAGGGACTAGATAGCTACATATTGGGATTTTCTCCTCCGTCGATGGAGATATATTTTTGTGGCCCTCTCGGTGTGACGGTATCCATCATCGTCTGGCCAAACACAACGTGATTTGATCACGGGGATGCCGGAACACGGAAACGAGAAAAGAGAACAATACCAGTAATGAGGAAACTGGCATGGTGAACAAGTTGTTGATTCACGGGGATGCCATTGAATCTCACCTTGGGTTTTTGTAACTTATCGCGAAGCAACAGGAATAACACATGCTAACTAAAGGTTCACTCGAATATTCATTTGTGTGGGTGTAGGGGTCAATATGGATGTCCACGGTTTCGCTAGTGATCATTGATCGGAACATGTTCCGGTCATGTCTATACTTCACCGAACCTACAGGGCCACACGCTTAAGGGTCATCTATCTTCTGAGTACTAGGTTAGCAGTCTGAGAGAAAGTCACTGGAAAAGTTTCGGAGACAATGAATAAGTTTCGGAGAGAAAACCGGAAATGTTTCAGAGAAACCGGAAGTATTTCGGAGTAACCGAAAATGTTTTGAGGGAAAACCATAAAGCTGGAAAAGTTTCGGAATGTGTTCGAATTTTTTTGGAGGGTTCCCAAAATGTTTCGGGGCCTTCTGAAATTTTCAGGACAGCCCGAAGGGGTTGTTCCCATGTGGGGGATAGCATGCCCCTTTTTGTGCGATGTTGTTTTTGGAGGCACCCCCTTTGGGGGGCAGCCCCCTTTTGGTGGAGACATGTTTGGTTGGGCTGTCCCCCTTGGGGGCAGCCCCCCAAATGGGGGGGACAGCCCCCCAAATGGTGAATACATGTTGGGAGGGGGGGAGTTGGGGGCAGGCCCCTTGGTTCGGCCATGGTGGGAGGGGGGGGGGGCTTTGGTGGCATCCTCCCCCTTTTTGTGGGTGATGTTGGGAAGGCCTCCACCCCCTTTTTGGGCTGCCAACTCTTGCCCCCCTCACCCCTTCCTTCTCCTATAAATAGAGGAGGAGAGAAGCTTTCCAACTCATCTCAAGTTTCACCAACAATGGCATGCAATGATCTGCCTTTCTCTCTCTCGTCCTGCACGAAATAGTTTTCTTCTGCCGCTAGGCTGCGTAGTCTCCAGTAGCGATTAGTTCTAGATGGCAAAGCGCTACTGGGTAGGTGACGCCGTATGTGTGCAACCCGATAAAGTGATCGTACCTTCGATCTTTTGTTTGAGGGACTGTCCAAGGGACTGTCCGAGGGACTGTACGAGAGAGGATATATTCGCGGTTGGGAGGTTGTGAAATCCTAGCTTTGGGAATCTGCACCGACGATCTTTGCCAGCTCTTCTTCCACTGCGCTATGAGTTGGTAATGATCAGATCAAACCTTGTATACATCTTCATAGTGGTCCTGGGCATGTTCGTAGTGCGGATTTTTTTTGTTTTCTACTGTGTTTCCCTACACCCAGGAAAAAAATACCATTTTCTGTCATAATAATTTGTTATGGAAGTATGTAGCCAACACATCCTTGACAATATGTGTTTTCGTCTGTATTTTTTTCATGGAAATGTCACTTCCATGAAAGAAAATATTTTCGTTCGGGTCAAAATTTCATTGATGTGCCTTTTTCTTATAGTGTAAGTAGGTTTGGTTTAATCTCATATTGCTCAGCTGCAACATCTGGTTGTGCAATTGGGGCACACATATAATCATTGCCAGGTGCAGAAAACTCAAAGCTTCTTGGTAGCCATAATACTATTATTTTTTTCTTAACTTGCCAAAAACAAACTAACAAACAAAAAACAAAAACAAAAACAAATAACACAAAATCTAGTAACCTTACCAGGATAGCAAAATATTTCCCTGGTTTCGGATGTAGATATAGACTTCTTCCCTAGAGACCCTAGGATTTATCAAATACAGGAAGTGATGATGCTTGGAAAGCAAATTTCTGCAAGACCTTGTTATCGCAAAGAGTTCCAGTTCCCCAGACTAATTGCAAAGGTGATAAAAAAGATAATAATAAAGAAATAGGCCAGGCCTAAAGGTCTCACCTGCAGCCGTATACATGCGCTCGGGATGCTATCTAGATAAACAACATGGCACGGGTAAACGTCGTTAGATATATCTTGCCGACGAATTATTGTGGGAGATGCATCCAAATAACCCCATGACTGACTACTTGCTGAATTGAGGTTCTATTGTCCAACCAAGGCCCTTCGGACACACGGGGTTAAGTTAGTTATTAAGAATAAACAGGACCAACACATTGGGCGTTTAATGACTGCACTGTATCTACACCTAGAGACTTGATTGCAGCTACCATGCTAATCTTACTATCACTGAGTTTGGCATAGCCTTCTACTCCTCTTTGCACTTTACCTCTCCTTGTTCTGATCACCGCCATCTTGGGTACCTGCGAGCCATAGGATCAAGTAGAGACAAGAGACAAAATCATTGCACAACACATAATAATTACATTATGTCAAACTAAACCAACAATCCCTTTATGGGCGTAGATGGGGCTACGAGGCTGTGCCTCAGCCCTTAGCACGAGGGGACTATTCGCACATCACGAATAAATCACAAGCAAAAGACATTGTAGACAAAGATACTTTAGGATGAATGTTTAAAAGTCTTATGGTGCCGCTGATCGTGATGTACTCTCGATTACAAGTAATATGACTAATGGAGATGGAGGCTCTGGTGGTGGAGATGATGATGGCAATGGAGACGGTGGGTGCTGTAGATGGGAATGGTGATGGCAGCTGCGAGTGGTGAACTTGGCAAAACTCTAGACTCTTCTCTCTGAAGGGTTTTCTTCTCCTTATATAGTGCAGATAGGTGGAATAGGGTTTCGGGGCGCCTCCGATGCGAATCAACTCGGGGTCCCTTCACGGAAGTTGTCAGGCGTTACGTCACAGTGGTGGCGCGGCATGGTACGAGCCACAGTACGAGCGGCTGTTGCTCGTCCCGCACACCATCTTCTCCTCTGGAGGTTGCTGCGCGTGCCCAGTTGATTGGCATTGATCGTCATGCCCAATATATTCCATTTATAACCTAATTTTGCACCTAAAATATCCCATTTATGCAAGGTACAAAATAAACGAGGAGATTTGCAATCCTTTGCATTTAATAGTCATTAGCACAAAAATGGAAGTGATTATCTCAAATTTACTTAAGAAAAATCTGGTTGACGGGTAAAAATGAGTGAAAAATCCACTCATCATAGGGAACGATAATGGTGATGCCTTTGTGGGTCATTTTCCTCCTTCTTGGTGTCATTGTGAAGTTCCCATACTTTGTTCAATTTGTGCTCCAGGCAAAAGCCTTAGATCCATATTGGATCGGATGATGACGACGTCTTCAATGTCGTTCCCCCCATTGGTGGAGTCCTTTTCAAGCCATTGATCCATTGTCGGTTGTTTGGCATCTCATTTGGGGACCGTTTGGTTTGTTAGTTCTCCTTGGGGGTGTTTGGCGGTAGTTGTGGAAGTGCTCTATGGCGGTGGCCGATGCCTTGGTCATCCTTGTTCTGTTGGTCGACCTACTCTCATGGGTGCTCGTGGCGATGATGAGATCATCGGTGTTGGGTGCCCTTTGACGGTGCTTGAGGGTTCCTTGCCTTGCATAGTGCTCAGGTTCACTCTTTTAATGATGGTGGAATGTGGTGTGGCCAAGAGGAGGTGGAAGGGTTGTCTTGGCGAAACATTGCCCTTTGGCACAGTCAGTGGCTCTCCTTGTCGCGGTGTGGCTAGGCAGTGGGACATCATTCGATAGTGGCTATGACTCTCCTAGCTCTTCAAGGTGCAGAGTGATCGCAAGGCAAGGTTCTGTACGTCTTCTCAGCGTCGGATCTGCTTTCGACTGATCTATCAATGCTAGCCCCTGCTCTTCATTGTCTTATCTAGTGGTGATGGCTGGTTAGTTCTTGGTCATTGCTGCTTGTCGCAGCCTGTTTCTGCTCCCCCCCCCCCTTCCCCATGCTCCATTCTTGTGTGTGTTGGGTGCTACTTCTAGCATCACTCGTCTCCGGTCTTTGTCTGTGTGTGTGGGTGTGTCGTGTGCTACATTTTGTAGCCGTTGTGCCATATCAGGTCCTGCTTTCTTTGAAAAAATAAAATATGTTCACGCTGACTTTTGCTTGCCGTAGTTGCCTAAAAAAAGTCAATAGCTCCAAAAAAATTGAATTTGAATTTTGTTCACAATAGAACGAACCTTCTTTTTTTGCATCTTAATGTGCAAATTAAATTTAAATTTACAATTTTGTTGTATGATAGATGTCGATATTGTCAATTTTTTACCAAACAATTATGGTTATTTTATACCATAATCTTGTTTTGGTACCACGGTAGTACTTAGAAACTTCGATAGCAGAAGATACTCCCTGTCTCTGGACGCAAGGTGCTCTGCTCATCCGAACATTTGTATGTTCTTTTCATCCAGTTTGATAAATGGCGTGTTTTATGTTGTTGTAGTAATTTATGACAAAAAATGAGACAAGTGCATATTTCAACTACAAACTCATACCCTAGTCTAATTTACAACCCCGAACTTCAATACCGTCTACATTACAACCCTAAACTCTCAAAACCGGACAACTTTCAACCCTTTGTCCCTCAAACCAGTTTTCTGGTCGGGTTTGACTTGTTTTGAAGAGTTGACCGCCTAGTCAGCGGCCCGTCAGCCACCACATCACCAAAATTTGAAAAAAAAATGAAAGTATCCAGAAAAAATGAAAAAATTCTCAAAAACGAGCACTACCATCCTGATAATTCGGGGAAAGTTTGTATTTTTTTACCAAACAACAAAAATACAAATTCAGGAGCATTTTTATCAATATTTTAATAAAAAATCAAATTTCCCAAAACAATTGAAAAAATCCTAAAAAATGAGCACTACCATGCTGATAAATCTCCGAAAGTTTGAAACTTTTTTGCTAAACAGAATAAAAAATACAATGAAAACTCAAAAGAGGTACTCAAATTTGAAAGTAACACTACCGCAATAAGTTCTTAGTTGTCCAAATCAGGGTCCTAGGAAGAGAGAGGAGCTCAAAAAGGCAAAAAAAAAAAGATGATTGTCTCAATGGCCACTCACAGTCACCAATCCACTAAAAATGCTAGGTGCACAAATGCACAACTTCAAAAAAATTACAATACCCCCGCAAGAAAAATCTACAATCTAAAGTCCACCAAATTTATCCAAGACACTTTTTTCAGGTTAATCAGTTAGAAATTCATCAGATGCAAGTGAAATGGTCCAAAAAATTATCAGAGCCAGGTTTCGAAACTATGACCTGTGGGTTATGGGCCCACCACGCCTCCACTGCACCACTCTGATTGTTTTGTCTATGTTGCGATGTCCAATTTATTTATGAGCTAACGGCCATTCGTGCAATGCAGACTTGCAGTATACTTGCATTCTGGTCCCATGATTCCGATTCCTAGTCGTGCTCCAGCCACAGATCGAAACGTGCGACCGACTTTAGGGTTGCGGCTGCAGTGAGCATCTGAAGTAGTGGAGACGGAGTTGCAGGAGTTGTACGTAGTAAAATTTGTAAGATGGAATTACGGAAGCGTTTCTACTCCTCCGTGGAGGAGCCGCGTGAATATATTGATCGATGGAAGGAATAACCCTTGCCGTGGTTTACAAGTTGGTACCGATCACTAGGATTCGGTAGTTACACGGGATAGACAAAAGGAGAGTTTGTTACGGGAGAAGATAGATATAGAGGTAGTTTGAGATTACATGCTGTACATATAAATATGTCTAACACCCTCCCTTAATCTCAACTATCCTAAATTAAGATTGTTCTTGAATGGTTCAAATGGTTTGACTAGCAAAGCTTTGGTGAAACCATCTGCAACTTGATCTTTGAAAGGAATAAACTGTATCTCCAACTTCTTCTCTGCAACTCTTTCTTATACAAAGTGAAAGTCTATCTCAATGTGTTTGGTTCTAGCATGAAAAACAGGGTTAGCAGACAGATATGCAGCACCTAAATTATCATACCATAGACATGAAGTGCGTTGTTGCTTTATTCCCAATTCTTCAAGCAAAGACTCCAACCAAATGATCTCAGCCGTAGCATTAGCCAGTAATTTATATTCATATTTTGTACTTGACCTTGAAAGTGTTGCTTGTTTTCTGGCTCTCCAAGAAATAAGATTAGAACCAAAAAAACTGCAAAACCCCTAGTTGATTTTCTGTCATCACTACAACCTGCCCAATCAGCATCAGAAAAAGCATTGACAAGTGTAGAGTTAGAGCGTCTGAACTGAAGTCCCAAACCTACAGTGTGATTGACATATATACCATATAATCCTTTTGACAGCTGTCCAGTGTATGGAGGTAGGAGCATGCAGATATTGACACACTTTGCTAACAGCAAATGAAATATCTAGTCGTATCAGAGTCAAGTACTGTAGAGCTCCAACAGCACTCCTATATTTGGTGCCTTCTTCTTCCTTAAGTGGCTCCCCTTCATGTGCTGAAAGCTGCTCTGAAGAGGACAACTGTGTGGGTGAAGGCTTGCAATCCTTCATTCCCATGCGAGCTAGAAATTCAGTGGCATATTTTTTCTGATTCAACACTATGCCATCTTGAATCTTCTTAACTTTGATGCCTAGGAAGAAGTGTAAATCACCAAGATCTTTCAAGGCAAATTCCGAACTTAAGTCATGCAAAAGAGCATTAGTGGCATCCTGTGAAGAACTTGCAACTATGATGTATTTGCCTTGTTGTAAATAAAGAGAGACGTGTAAGCTTTAGATGCGATAAAACCAAGGTGCTTCAATTGTGAACTCAATATGGAGTACCATGCTCTAGGTGCTTGTTTCAGACCATAAAGAGCTTTGTCAAGCTTGCACACATGATGAGGTGTTTGCTTGTTTTCATATCCTGGTGGTTTCCTCATATAGACCTCCTCTTACAGAACACCATGCAAAAATGCGTTCTGTACATCTACCTGTCTCAGACTCCATTTCCTGGGTACAACAATAGCTAGCACAAGTCTTATACTTGTAGCCTTTATAACAGGACTAAAAGTATCCTCATAATTAATACCATAGCATTGTTTAATACCTTTTGCAACTAGACATGCCTTGTACCTTTCAATGGAGCCATGTGCCTTCTTTTTTATTCTATATACCCACTTACAATCAATAATATTTTTACCTCTCTGATTAGGTACCAGGTGCCACTTTTTATTCTTCATTAGTGCAGCAAATTCTTCCTCCATGGCTGTTTTCCATTTGGGGTCTCCAAGTGCATCATCCAATCTTGTTGGTTCACCTGAAATACACAACATGCCATACGGTATAGTACCATCCGTTCTTATTTTGGGATTTCTAATACCTTTTTGTAACCGGGTCATAACCCTTGAAGTGGTGGCAGGTTGTGGCTGCACAAAAGGCCGCACATTCTGACTTACCGCAGAAGATCCAGGAGATCCCTCAAAATTTGCCGCCGAAGAACCTGTAGTCACTGGTGTGGCCGAACCGCCGGAGGCCCCAGAACCTGCTGCCGCAGAGGTTCCTGCACCTGACGCAGCTATTGGCTGCATGCGGGTGGAGCCTGCTGCCGGTCTCGGTTGCATGCGAGAGGGCCACGAAGCCGACCCACTGTGTGAAGACGTGGCGGTCGCGGAATGGGTCGCTGAGGCGTGGTCCTCCTGACCGCTGGATGGCTCGTGATCTGGCGCAGATTTGCGCACGTGATCCAAGGAGGATGGATGCGCAGGAGTTGCAGGCACCGCCAAATCTTCCTCGTATGCCACGCCTGTCGTGGGAACGTGCCTGACAGTAGATGGTAGGGGTACGAAAGGAGAGGGCAGAGTCCTAGCTATGGCGAGGGTGTACACACAGATGTATGAGTTCAGGCCTCACTCGGAAGTGATAACAGCCTTACGTCTCAGGTGCTCCGGGGAGCTTACTCTGTCGAGTGATACGTGCGCTGTGTTTACAGAGGATTGCGAACCCCTGTGCCAGTGGGGAGGGGTGGCTTATATAGAGTGCGCTGCCCCTCATAAACGTCTGGCATTTAGGGGTTTGATTGTAGATAATAAAAGGGGGGGACGTTACTGGTAACGTATACAATAAATGCCAGTTAAGGCGGCGAGCGTAACGCCTGCCCGTTGGCCTCCCTGGGGAGACTCTTGGTCTTCTGCGGTCGAGTGATTGGCGGCCCCTCCGAGTGAGAGCTGACCGTCGAGTGGAGGGGGGGGTCTTCCGAGTGACTCATACGCCATGGCTACTTCAGTCGGAATCTCTCTCGTAGTCTTGTAGTCCTCCAATGTGGTGTCCTTAGGTGGGGTATGTAGGACGGGCCTAGCACCCTACCCTAAGTACATATCCTCGTCATTAGCCCCCGAATGGATCAGGACTCGAGTGGAGAAGGTGCAGTGCAGGTTCTGTCGAACTCAGCGTTCTGAGTGAGCTTCGAGATCTTTCCGATACCTGTGACGACTGGGCCTTCCAACGTCTGCCTTGATCTATTCAGCTTGTCATTTCTTCCGAGTGAATTTAGATGCAGGTTCGAGTCTGAATGGTCAACAGGAACTTCAGATGTGACAGGATGCTCTGTCCGGCCCGGATTTCGCGGGATTCGAAATTTTGGGGAACGCGCGCCGAGCAAGGATGACGCAACCGACTGGGAAGCGGCTCCTCGATCCTCGCGCCACCTTTATCGCCACATATCGCGGCTCTTTCGTTAGTGGGATACACAGGGATTTGGCAGGCCCACGAGTCAGTGACTCGGGTCGACGGACATAAAAACGAGAGGGGAGGGGAATTTGCGACAGTGCGCTCATTTTCCCCTCGTCTCCCCCGCTTCTTCTGCCCCGCCGCCGCGCTGCTCAGATCGAATCCGCTCGCCGCTGCGACAATGGCGCCCAAGAAGACGACGAAGCGGAAGAAGCCCTCGAGCGCCCGGACCGCAGCGCCACCCGGATGGATGCAGGGCGATTTCCTGCCGTCAACCGTGACGGCGTTGGACGTGGAGAAGCTCGTCGCTGACGGCCTGGTTGCGGCCGGGTCGTGGAGGTTGCCGGGGACGGAAGCGGAGCCGGAGCCGCGCGAGGGCGAGCGGGTCCTCCTGACCACCCATTGGGAGAGAGGTTTTGCTCTGCCCCCGCATCCCTTCTTCCGTGGTTTTCTGAATTTCTTCGGGGCTCAGTTGCATCATTTTCCTCCCAACGCAATTGCGTATCTCGCTGCGTTCGTGACGATGTGTGAGTGTTTCTTGGGTTGTCCCGCCCACTGGGGTCTGTTCAAGCACATCTTTACCATCCGATCTCAGTCGGTAAAGAAGGCCCACGCTAGTGATAATAGGACCAACGTCATCCAGCTATGCGGGGGTTTGGGTCTTCAGAAGAGGACGGGGAGTGCATTCCCAGCGCTCACCCTTCCGGAGTCGGTGCGGGGCTGGCAGTCGACCTGGTTCTACTGCCACGACGTCGCGTCCCCAAACATGACGACCGGCCTTCCTCCCTTCACGCTGGATCGACCCACTGCGCCCCCATCTCTGACCGTGGCCGAGGAAGAGAAGGCCAATGTGGGGATCTTGATGAATAGTGTTGTGAATCTGATTCATGATGGAGTGACCGGCTTGGATCTGTTGGAGGTGTTCCTGGGTCGACGGATCCAGCCGCTCCAGGCGCGGGACCATCCGATGTGGCATTACTCAGGAGTCGACGATACCACTCGTACCCACCCGGAAGATGTCTCAGAGGAAACCATCACGCTATGGCTGCGCGGCATCACTGGTGCGCGAGACAACCCCCGGGGTTCCAAAAAAGTATCGCCTTTCTCAGCTACGAACCCGCCGAATGTGGTGAGTCATGTCATTGTCGATTGCTTTTGTATCTTGTCGAGTGAATATGTCTTCAGCTGACTGACTTGAATCTTTGCAGGAGCTCACGAACATGTATTCACCCGTGCCGAATGGCGGTCAGAACCTTGAAGGAGCGGGGAGCGAGAGCGACAACGACAGCATCAGCTACGCCGAGGACAGCGAAGGCAACGGTGACGACTCGTCGGGGAGCGATGAAGTTGAAGTCGTTTCTCCTCCGCGTACTGAAGGGCGTTCCAAGCAGCGTCACGACCCAACACTCGACCGGGGTCGGGCCGGGGGGTCGACCACCAGGAGCTCCAAGCGCAGTCGGACGTCGACGCCAGAGCCGATTGAAAAGGTTGCCAAGCAGCCCAAGGTCACCACCACCAAGCCCCGGAAGGCTCTCCCCAGAATCAAGGTTGACGTGCCGATTGCTTCAACGTAAGTATCCTTGCTCTTCGCTTAACTTGTTGCTGAACTTCATATTTTTGCTGACCGAGTGGATCTTGATCGTCAGGGCCGCTACCTCGGTGACATCACCGGGGCGAGGAGAGGAAAGCGCGGAGAAGGACACGCCGGACGCAGCTACTTCTCGCCAAGGTATGGCATATTGCCATTTGACATTCTTCTCAAACCATTCGACAGTCATG
This sequence comes from Elymus sibiricus, assembly GCA_039707655.1. Taxonomy (NCBI): domain Eukaryota; kingdom Viridiplantae; phylum Streptophyta; class Magnoliopsida; order Poales; family Poaceae; genus Elymus; species Elymus sibiricus. The sequence goes on from CM077667.1 coordinate 24,037,758, forward strand.
TGATATGTCGACTGGTGACATGCAGAGCCAATGGATACCGACCCCGTAGCCCCGTCTCCGACTGAACCGATTACAGCACCGACCTAGATGGCCGTGGAGCTCGCCAGTCCGCCACAAGCGCCTGTCTCCCAAGCGCCAGCCTCGCAAGCGCCAGTCCTTTCGACTACATCGCCGCTCCCTTCACAAACCATCTTCTCTCTGCACCGTGTTCCAGAAGATCAGACTGGAGCTGCTAAGGAGGCGATGATGCAGGCCGAACATATGATGCGGCGTACGAAGGAGGCGTACGAGGCCAGCAAGCTGGCTTACGACGCTAGCTCAGCGCTTCGGGCGAACGTCCAAGTAAGTGCACTTGTAAGTGCGCTTTTTGATTGTGTCGCTTTCCGTCTACCATGACTTGACTTCTGCACCCGCTGGGAGTTTTCTGTCTATCGACTGGTAATCGCTTGTCACACACTCGGCTAGGGCTGACCTGGTCGAGTGGACAATCTTTTTTTTTGTTCGGCCGTCACTCGGATCGGGCGGACCGTTCCGAGTGGATACCGTTCCGGTGGGGGCACGCTGAGTGCACCCACTGGTTGTAGTCCCTGAGACTGGCGTCGACTGCGGGCAGTCGGCGGGAGTCTTAGAACTTTTGCCTTGTTTTTTTTTTATGTTTGGCCGTCACTCGGATCGGGCGGACCGTTCCGAGTGGATACCGTTCCAGTGGGGGCACGCTGAGTGCACCCACTGGGTGTAGTCCCCGAGACTGCCGTCGACTGCGGGCAGTCGGCGGGAGTCTTAGAACTTTTGCCTTGTTTTTTTTTTATGTTTGGCCGTCACTCGGATCGGGCGGACCGTTCCGAGTGGATACCGTTCCAGTGGGGGCACGCTGAGTGCACCCACTGGGTGTAGTCCCCGAGACTGCCGTCGACTGCGGGCAGTCGGCGGGAGTCTTAGAACTTGGACTCGAAGCCCATATTTCTGTCCACTGAATTATTTTTGTCGTTGATCTCAGAAGGCCTGCGAGCTCGGTACTCGATACGCTGACTTGGAGAAGGAGAAGACTCAGCTTCAGCTCGACTTGGAACTGGCGAGGAGAGACCTGGAGCGTGCGCAAGCTAATCTGAAGGCTTCAGGAGGTAAACTTTGTTGATCGAGTACTTCATTATTTGTTTCTTCTATCTTTGAACCGAGTGACTCCACTCGAGCAGACGTCCGTGCTGAAAACCGTCGACTCCGAGCGCGACTCAACAATGCTATTTCTTTATATATCATGAAGAAGGCGCTGGAGGACAAAGACAGATCACTCGCCGATGCTCAGAAGACAGCGAGGGAGAAGACTGAAGCTGCCGAGAAGAAGCTCGCCGCGGCCAGCAAGCTTGAGGAAGAGAACACGAAGCTGAAGCAGGAGCGAGCTGACTGGAGCAAAAGGCTTGACCATGCGACCAAGAGAGCAAAGGGCTTGGAGACCTATCTGGGGGATTACGCCCAGAAGATGTATGTTTTGCTTGAAGGTAATTTTCTCCAGTCGAGTGAATTCCGTTAATCCCAACTTCATCCAGTCGAGTGAATTCCGTTGATTTTCAGGGAACAGTATCATGACTAATTCTTTCCATCTTCTTCATGTAGAATTCTGCAAGGACTTCGAGAAGGAGACCGAGGCGGTCGAGCCCAATCTGGACCCTTCCAAGTCACCTGTCGGAGATGCTGTGGCTATGAACATGTTCCGGCTTGAAGCTCGAGTCGCAGGCGTCCGGGAGTACGTCGCTCGACTGCGAGGTGCAATGGAGAAGGTCGACAAGGACCTGTGGCCGGAAGACTCACTTCAGGCTGACCTCGAGTCAATGATGACTCGGCTTGACGAGCTCCCTGGTCGAGTGCAGGCATGGAAGAAATCTGCTGCACGCTGCGGAGCTGACATAGCGCTCTCACTCGTCAGGGTCCATTGCAAGGAGTTCAAGGAGGACAAACTGAAAGCACTTCAGGTGGCCAACACAAAGAAGCTCCAGTTCCAAGACTTCATGGAGACCTTCATCGAAGCGGCCACTCGGATCGCTGACGGGATCGACCTGGACACCTTCGTCGAGCCTGCAAGTCCCACTGGAGCTTGAAAAAAATTTGCTGGTGATCAAAAACTTTAATTTGCCTCGGTATGCCGAGTGGTGGTGTATCGTTAAAACTTCTTTCGGGTCTTGGGCCCGAGTACTTTCGTCATTTGCATGGGCAACTTTTATCCATGCTGAATACTCTGGATTTATCTGAATTTGCTTTTCAGTCCTTTGCTTGATTTCCTCTGGAGTAGATCAGGTCTTGTCGAGTGGTTTCTGGTCCAGTGGGGGCACGCGGAGTGCACCCACTGGGTGTAGTCCCCGAGACCGCTGTCGAGTGGCGGCGACATCGGCAGGGGTCTTAAATTTGTTTGATTGATTTCGGACTTAGGCGAGGACTGACTCGCAGCTAAGCCCCCCGAGTGAGAGGACCGCTCGTCATTCGGGAGTGAGTATCAGAACTTAGGCGAAGACTGGTTCGCAGATAGCCTCCGAGTGGGAGGATTGCTCGTCACTCGGAGTAGTTTATAACTTAGGTGATGCGGAATCACGGCTAAGCCCCCGAGTGTGAGGATCGCTCATCACTCGGAGTAGCGTTTTAACTTGGGCGAAGCGGATTCGCAACCAAGCCCCCGAGTGTGAGGATCGCTCATCACTCGGAGTAGCGTTTTAACTTGGGCGAAGCGGATTCGCAGCCAAGCCCCCGAGTGAGAGGATCGCTCGTCACTCGAAGTATGTTTATAACTTAGGCGAAGCGGATTCGCAGCCAAGCCGCCGAGTGTGAGGATCGTTCACCACTCGGAGTAGAGTTTTAACTTGGGCGAAGTGGATTCGCAGCCAAGCCCCCGAGTGAGAGGATCGCTCATCACTCGGAGTAACGTTTTAACTTGGGCGAAGCGGATTCATAGCCAAGCCCCCGAGTGAGAGGATCGCTCGACACTCAGAGTACGATTTAACTTGGGCGAAGCGGATTCGCAGCCAAGCCCCCGAGTGAGAGGATCGCTCATCACTCGGAGTAGCGTTTTAACTTGGGCGAAGCGGATTCGCAACCAAGCCCCCGAGTGTGAGGATCGCTCATCACTCGGAGTAGCGTTTTAACTTGGGCGAAGCGGATTCGCAGCCAAGCCCCCGAGTGAGAGGATCGCTCGTCACTCGGAGTATGTTTATAACTTAGGCGAAGCGGATTCGCAGCCAAGCCGCCGAGTGTGAGGATCGTTCATCACTCGGAGTAGAGTTTTAACTTGGGCGAAGCGGATTCGCAGCCAAGCCCCCCGAGTGAGAGGATCGCTCATCACTCGGAGTAACGTTTTAACTTGGGCGAAGCGGATTCGCAGCCAAGCCCCCGAGTGAGAGGATCGCTCGACACTCGGAGTACGATTTAACTTGGGCGAAGCGGATTCGCAGCCAAGCCCCCGAGTGAGAGGATCGCTCATCACTCGGAGTAGCGTTTTAACTTGGGCGAAGCGGATTCACAACCAAGCCCCCGAGTGTGAGGATCGCTCATCACTCGGAGTAGCGTTTTAACTTGGGCGAAGCGGATTCGCAGCCAAGCCCCCGAGTGAGAGGATCGCTCGTCACTCGGAGTATGTTTATAACTTAGGCGAAGCGGATTCGCAGCCAAGCCGCCGAGTGTGAGGATCGTTCATCACTCGGAGTAGAGTTTTAACTTGGGCGAAGCGGATTCGCAGCCAAGCCCCCCGAGTGAGAGGATCGCTCATCACTCGGAGTAACGTTTTAACTTGGGCGAAGCGGATTCGCAGCCAAGCCCCCGAGTGAGAGGATCGCTCGACACTCGGAGTACGATTTAACTTGGGCGAAGCGGATTCGCAGCCAAGCCCCTGAGTGAGAGGATCGCTCATCACTCGGAGTAACGTTTTAACTTGGGCGAAGCGGATTCGCAGCCAAGCCCCCGAGGGAGAGGATCGCTCGTCACTCGGAGTACGATTTAACTTGGGCGAAGCGGATTCGCAGCCAAGCCCCCGAGTGAGAGGATCGCTCGTCACTCGGAGTAGCGTTTTAACTTGGGCGAAGCGGATTCGCAGCCTAGCTCTCGAGTGAATGCGACGCTACTCACCCGACGAGGTTCTGAACTTAGGCGACACGGAGTCGCAGCTAAGCCCCCGAGTGTGAGGATTGCCCATCACTCGGAGTAGATTTAAACTTAGGCGATGCGGAACCGCGGTTAAGCTTTCGAGTGATGCTATTCACTCGATGAGGTTCTGAACTTAGGCGACACGGAGTCGCAGCTAAGCCCCCGAGTGTGAGGATCGTCCATAACTCGGAGTAGATTTAAACTTAGGCGATGCGGAATCGCGGCTAAGCTTTCGAGTGAATGCGATGCTGTTCACTCGATGAGGTTCTGAACTTAGGCGACACAGAGTCGCAGCTAAGCCCCCGAGTGTGAGGATCGCCCATCACTCGGAGTAGATTTAAACTTAGGCGATGCGGAACCGCGGCTAAGCTTTCGATTGAATGTGATGCTATTCGCTCGACGAGGTTCTGAACTTAGGCGACACGGAGTCGCAGCTAAGCCCCCGAGTGAGAGGATCGCCCATCACTCAGAGTAGATTTAAACTTAGGCGATGCGGAATCGCGGCTAAGCCCCCCCGAGTGGAAAATCGCTCGCACTCGGAGTATTCTTGAACTCAGAATTGTGCGATCGGAATCGACAAAAGACTACAGGAGTCGTATACTTGATAATCAAAACAGTTTACTCTTATTACATCAGACAGATCAACCTTCAGGTGTAGAACCGACGAAGCAGATCCGCGTTCCAGGCCCGTGGCTCGTCAGCGTTCTTCTTGGGATTGAAGAGGTGGTAGGCTCCATTGTTCAGCACCTTGGTGACGACGAAAGGGCCTTCCCACGCGGGGGCTAGCTTGTGAGGCCGTTGCTGATCCACTCGGAGCACGAGGTCACCTTCGTGGAAGGTCCGACTCCTGACGTGCCTTGCATGAAAGCGACGCAGATCTTGCTGGTATGCAGTCGACCGGATCAAAGCCATTTCCCGCTCTTCTTCAAGGAGATTCACAGCATCCTGGCGTGCTTGCTCAGCTTCAACCTCCGAGTAAAGGTCCACCCGAGGAGAATTGTGAAGAACATCACTCGGCAGGACAGCTTCATCCCCATACACCATGAAGAAAGGAGTGCGATCAGTTGACCGATTTGGAGTTGTCCTCAAGCCCCACAGAACAGACGGTAATTCTGTAACCCAAGCTCCAGCTGGGTGATCGAGTTCGCGCATGAGTCGAGGCTTCAACCCTTGAAGGATAAGGCCATTTGCTCGCTCGGCCTGACCGTTTGACTGGGGGTGCGCAACGGATGCGTAATCCACCCGAGTGCCTTGAGAAGAGCAAAAGGCTCTGAACTCTTCCGAATCAAAATTAGAACCATTGTCCGTGATGATACTATGGGGAACTCCGTATCTGAATATTATTTCCCTCATGAATTTGATGGCTGTGCGAGAATTCAGCTTCCTGATAGGCTTGGCCTCAATCCATTTAGTGAACTTGTCGACAGCTACCAGAAGGTGCGTGAAACCACTCTGGCCCGTGCGGAGAGGTCCGATCATATCCAATCCCCATACAGCGAACGGCCAGACGAGTGGGATGGTCTTCAAGGCAGACGCAGGCTTGTGCGACAAGTTTGCATAGAATTGGCATCCTTCACAGTGCTGCACAATATCCTTAGCCATCTCATTGGCGCGCGGCCAGAAGAAACCAGCTCGGTAGGCCTTGGCAACAATCGTCCGAGAGGACGCATGATGGCCGCAAGTTCCCGAGTGAATTTCCTCCAGAATCAGTTGACCTTCTTCGGGAGAAATGCATCGCTGAGCCACGCCGGTTACGCTCTCTCTGTAGAGCTGTCCATTGATAACAGTGAAAACTTTGGATCTGCGGACAATCTGTCGAGCTTCAACTTCGTCTTCTGGAAGTTCTCGCCTGAGGATGTACGCGATGTAGGGCACCGTCCAATCGGGAGTTATCACCAGAATCTCACTGACCAGATCTATGACTGCTGGGACATCAACTTCAGTCGGATTGGAGGCGCTTATAGGCTGCGGGGGCTCTTCGGTGAAGGGGTCCTCTTGTACCGAAGGAGAGTGCAAATGCTCCAGGAACACATTGCTGGGCACAGGCTTCCGAGTGGAACCGATTTTTGCCAGTTCGTCAGCTGCCTGATTCTTCACTCGGGGAACGTGATGGAGTTCCAAACCCTCAAACTTCTTCTCAAGCTTTCTTACTGCATTGCAATATCCGGTCATGGCGGGGTTTCTGACATCCCACTCCTTCATCACTTGATTGACCACCAAATCCGAGTCACCGTATACCATCAGGCGACGGACGCCGAGCGAGATGGCCATACGCAACCCGTAAAGGAGTGCTTCGTACTCAGCTTCATTATTGGAGGAATCAAAGTGAATCTGGAGGACATAGCTGAGTTTATCGCCCTTGGGAGACACCAATACCACACCAGCACCAGAACCGTTCAGCATCTTCGAGCCGTCAAAGAACATGGTCCAGTGTTCCGAGTGGATCCGGACTGGCTGCTGCTGTTCTATCCACTCGGCCATGAATTCAGCAAGTGCTTGAGATTTAATGGCTTTCTTCGCTTCAAACTTGATATCAAAATAAAGAAGTTCAATGGCCCATTTGGCCACTCGACCAGTCGCGTCTCGATTGTTGAGGATTTCATTCAAAGGCGCATCACTGACGACTGAGACTGAGTGATCTTGAAAATAGTGCGCCATTTCTTCGCTGATAGATATATACCATAGACAAGCTTCTGGTAATGTGGGTACCTTTGCTTAGAAGGAGTCAACACTTCAGAGATGTAATAAACTGGGCGCTGGACTTTGTAGGCCTTGCCCTCTTCTTCTCGCTCGACAGTAAGAACTGTACTGACGACCTGATTGGTGGCTGCAATGTACAGGAGCAGGGGTTCTTTGCTGTGTGGAGCGGCAAGCACCGGCTGGGTGGAGAGCAGGGCTTTGAGCTGGACAAACGCTGCTTCTGCCTCTGAATTCCACTCGAACGTATTGGATTTCTTCATCAGTCGGTACAAAGGGAGTGCCTTCTCTCCGAGATGAGAAATGAATCTGCTCAGCGCTGCCAGGCAACCAGTAAGCTTCTGGACATCGTGAATACGCTCGGGGCGTTTCATTCGGACGATGGCACCGATCTTCTCGGGGTTGATGTCGATTCCTCATTCGGAAACGAGATAACCGAGTAACTTTCCACCCGGAACTCCAAAAGTACACTTGGTTGGATTCAGCTTGAGGTCATATCTTCTTAAGTTGGCGAATGTTTCCGCCAAGTCAGTCAGCAGGTCGGAACCTTTGCGAGACTTGACTACGATATCATCCATGTAGGCCTCGACATTCCGACTGATCTGGTCGAGGAGACACTTCTGAATCATGCGCATGAAAGTAGCGCCAGCATTCTTCAGACCAAAAGGCATGGTGATGTAACAGAAACACCCGAAAGGGGTGATGAAGGCCGTTTTTATTTCATCTGGACCAAACAGACGGATCTGATGGTAGCCAGAGTATGCATCGAGAAAAGACAAACGCTCGCACCCCGCAGTCGAGTCCACAATCTGGTCGATGCGGGGGAGCGGGAAATGATCTTTCGGGCAGGCCCGATTGATATGCTTGAAGTCTATTCACATTCGGAGTGACTTGTCCTTCTTGGGGACCATGACGACATTCGCAAGCCACTCGGAGTGGTAGACCTCGCGAATGAACTTGGCCTCCAAGAGTCGAGCCACCTCCTCGCCGATTGCCTTCCGCTTCTCTGTTGCCGACCGGCGCAAGTGTTCTTTTACAGGCTTGGCCTTCGGATCAACTCTCAGACGGTGCTCAGCCAGTCCCCTGGGTACACCAGGCATGTCAGCGGGCTTCCATGCAAAGATGTCCCAGTTCTCACGGAGGAACTGGATGAGCTCGGCTTCCTATTTGCTGTCGAGTGTGATTGAGATGTTGGTCGGAGCAGCAGTAGGATCTGTCGGGTGAATGTGCACTTGCTTCAAGTCTCCTGCCGACTGAAAAGCTGACTTGGTGGTGGGCTTCTTGGAACGCAACAGATCAGCGGGATCAGCAGTCTTCTTGTACTCTTCTAAATCGACTACAGCCATCTGCATGTCGGCGATCTTGGAGCCCTGTTGGAGGCACTCCTCAGCCCTCTGTCGATTGCCTGTGACTGTGATCACACCCTTGGGCCCGGGCATCTTCAGCTTGAGATACACGTAACACGGGCGGGCCATGAAACGTGCATACGCTGGACGGCCAAGGATGGCATGATATGCACTCTTGAAGTCTACAACCTCAAATATCAGCTTCTCTTTGCGAAAGTTCTTGTCAGTGCCGAACACCACATCCAGCGTAATCTGTCCGAGTGACTTGGCCTTCTTCCCAGGGATGACCCCGTGGAATTGCATATTGCTTTCGCTGAGCGTGGACATCGGAATGCCCATCCCTTTGAGGGTATCAGCGTACAGAATATTCAGGCCACTTCCTCCATCCATGAGAACTTTGCGGAGCCGAATGCCTTCTACCACCGGATCCACCACCAGCGCCTGTCGACCTGGGGTAGGGACATGAGCGGGATGGTCCGACTGATCGAAAGTGATAACTGTCTGGGACCACTTGAGGTACTCGGGGGTAGCTGGAGCAGCCATGTTGACCTCCCTGTTGATGACCTTCAATCGACTCTTGCTTTCTACATCGGCAAAAATCACCAATGTGGCATTGATCTCAGGAAAGTCTTCTTTATCTTCGTCCTCTTCTTTCTCAGGATCTTTGTCACTCGACTGCTCTCCCTTGAACCCTTGGATCAAGTTGCCTTCTTCATCCTTCCGTGAGTGAATGGGACATGGCATATCCAGGACATCTGTCGGCTGGTTCTTGGACTTCTTCTGAACAAACTGCCCCTTTGGCTTCACTTTCCCTTTCGCCGCCAGAGCGGCTACTTCTGCCTGGACAGAGCCGTCAGCTTTACGCTTTTGCTTCCGACTGGAATTTCCGCCGCCGGGATTACTGTCGACTGCTTTACCCTTGCCACTGCGGAGGCGATCCTCCTCCTCGCCGTTGGCGTATCGGGTGGCAATCTCCATCATCTTGCTTAGAGACATATCTCCTGTCCGACCAAACTTCAAATAGAGCTCTCTGTATCTGACTCCGGCCTTGAAGGCGCAAACAGCCTGGTGCTCGAAAACACCTTCCACCGTGTGATGAAGAGTGGTCCACCGCTGAATGTAATCCCTCAAGGTCTCATTCGGCTTCTGGACACAGTACTGCAACTCGAGCAAACCGGCAGGGCGCTTGCAGGTGCCTTCGAAGGTCTTGGCAAACACTCGGGCAAGATCCTCCCAGCAATAGATGCTAGAAGGAGCCAACTGATTAAGCCACGCCCGGGCCGGACCATCCAACATCAGGGGCAGATGCTTCATAGCCACGTTGTCGTTGCCTCCGCCGATCTGAACAGCCACTCGGTAATCGTCTAGCCATGTTTCTGGCTTCGACTCGCCAGTGAATTTGCTAATCCCAGCCGCCAACCTGAAGTTGGGGGGATCTCAGCAGATCGGATGGCTCTGCTGAAACACTCTGGACCAGAAACAGCTGTACCACTGCCACTTGCAAAATCTCTGTCATAGCCACCTCTGTTGTATCTGCCTCTGTCGACCCGGTTCTGAACGAGAACGGATCTCGCGTCAAACCCAGGGTCCCGCTCATCACCGTACGGGCGCCTGTCATCATAGTGCCGGGGCACGTATGGACCACTCCGCGGATGAGTAGGCACTCAACGGTGGTCATCACGGAGATGCCGAGGAGCAAACTGATCTCGCCTCTGATCTCTGTACTGATCGTTGTGGTAATCTCTGCCTCTGCGACGCTGAGGTGACCTTGGACTGTGGGCCGACTGGACTGTGTCTGCTCTAACTGATTTGCTGTGAATTCTGTTGCGCGACTGAGAGACAGCGGAGTTCTGCTGTCGAGCCGCCCCAAGCAGGGTTCGGATCTGCTCGAGTCCTCTGCCGGCCTCTGAATCGGACGGCTGTATAGAATCTGCAATCCTAGCCGCCGCTGCAACATTCTGGATCGGAGTACGGTATACCTGACGATTGTCGTCGACTGGAGGGAACAACTGACGCTCGCGGCGCTGTCGAGTGCGCTCGTCGAGTGACCTCTGCATCTCCTCGAGGCGCGTGCGCTCTGCCAAGGTGGCGAGACGCGCAGCCTCCAGAGCCTGGGCTTCTGCAGTCGTGCCGACGATGGGGGTTTGGAGGACCTCCTCATCCCTGCGCTGCTGATCATTCGACGGGCCGCCACGCTCGCGGCCGCCACGGCCATAGCCGGGTGGGCTCTGATGAGAACCCGCCATGAAAATTTCTGCTGCAGGATCGCAGCTCTCGCACTCGGAAGGGAGCTCGGATGAATCTGATGCCGAGTCGAACGCGCCGTGAAGTGGCTCGGCGGGCTCGATAGCCGTGATCTGCGGAGTCGACGCCTGGCGCGCCGCCGCGTGCCTCACCCATCGCTGGAGCCGCGAACGACCGGATCGCTTGAGGCAACGAACAGCGGGGAGAGTGGACGACGCTGGAGCCGACATGTACGGGGTCGACGGCTGACGAAGTTGAACGCCGCATGAACTCGCGCTGAAGTGCGTCGCCCCGCAGACGGGGAGAGCCTCAACGTCGAGAGGGGCTTCCTGGAGCCATGCGGAATCGTCGGCGATGAAGGTGAACGCACCGAGACGGATCTCACAGCCCAGGATCAAACCGCCGTCGGGAGACATGGTGAAGATGAAAAACTGCAACCTCGCTGGAAGTCGCTTAGACGCCGGCCCCACGGTGGGCGCCAACTGTCGTGGGAACGTGCCTCACAGTAGATGGTAGGGGTACGAAAGGAGAGGGCAGAGTCCTAGCTACGGCGAGGGTGTACACACAGATGTATGAGTTCAGGCCTCACTCGGAAGTGATAACAGCCCTACGTCTCAGGTGCTCCGGGGAGCTTACTCTGTCGAGTGATACGTGCACTGTGTTTACAGAGGATTGCGAACCCCTGTGCCAGTGGGGAGGGGTGGCTTATATAGAGTGCGCTGCCCCTCATAAACGTCTGGCATTTAGGGGTTTGATTGTAGATAATAAAAGGGGGGGACGTTACTGGTAACGTATACAATAAATGCCAGTTAAGGCGGCGAGCGTAACGCCTGCCCGTTGGCCTCCCTGGGGAGACTCTTGGTCTTCTGCGGTCGAGTGATTGGCGGCCCCTCCGAGTGAGAGCTGACCGTCGAGTGGAGGGGGGGGTCTTCCGAGTGACTCATACGCCATGGCTAGTTCAGTCGGAATCTCTCTCGTAGTCTTGTAGTCCTCCAATGTGGTGTCCTTAGGTGGGGTTTGTAGGACGGGCCTAGCACCCTACCCTAAGTACATATCCTCGTCAACGCCAGCTGCTTCTTCTCCATGTACATGAAATATAGCATCATTTTGAGGCGGATTTTGATCATTTGGCTCCATTTTCTTCAGGGACCTGCACATGCACAAGAGATGGACTAGAACTAGCAGGATTATTATCACATTGGTAAGCACAATTGTCTCCTCCGTGATCAAAATTCCGAAGATTAGGTGTAAGAAGAAGTATTTTTTTGCGGAGAAGAGCGCCGACATTTGGATGAAGGGATTCAAAGGGAAAGACTGGTTCATAAAATACAACGTCTCTGGATATATAGACCCTGCCTGTGGGAACATCAAGACATTTAACCCCTTTGTGCATGAGACTATCGCCTAGAAAAACACATTTTTTTGAATGAAACGCGAGCTTGCGCGTGTTGTATGGTCTAAGATTTGGCCAACATGCACAACCAAAGACTCGAAGAGATTTATAATCTGGTGTTACACAAAAAAGATGTGTGATGAGATATGTGGCAGTTAGGAAGAATTCATCCCACAACTTGAGAGGCATAGAAACATTTGCTAGCAATGCTAGTCCTACTTCAACAACATGGCGATGCTTTCGTTCAGCAGACCCGTTTTGTTGGTGAGCATGAGGACAAGAAACATGATGTGAGATTCCAATCTTTTGGAAGAAGGAATTTATTTTCTCATACTCACCACCCCAATCGGTTTGCATAGCTAGAATTTTGGAGTTCAGTTTGCGTTCAACAAGATTTTGGAAATTGCTAAAGACTTGGAATACATCGGATTGTTTCTTTAACAGATAAATTCATGTAAATTTACTATAGTCAACAGTAAAACTTACATAGTACGAAAATCTACCAACTGAAGTAAGGGCTGCCCCCCACACATCTGAAAATATAAGTTGCAATGGAGCAGTGGATACACTGGTAGAGACAAGATATGATAACTTATGACATTTTGCTTGTTGACATGGATCACAAACTGACTCAACAATAGACTCATAAGGGAGTGTATGTTCACTAAGAACATGCTGAACGATAGCTGAAGACGGGTGACCCAAGCGACTATGCCACTTTGCTGAAGATGGTTTGGTGACACTCCATGCTTGTTTATTTGACCATGATGAAGATGATGATGATATGAGTGGGTAGAGGCCTCCCTCACATTTTCCTGTAAGGATGACTCTCGTTGTTGCCAAATGCTTACTCACAAAAGAATAAGGATAAAATATTATAAGAACATTGTTGCCAAGGGCAAAACGATGAACAGAGACAAGATTTTTTTATGCATGAGGGACGTGTAAAACATTATTTAGATGCAAATATTTTACGAGGGTTTTAATAATTGAGTTTCCAATACAAGTAATATCCATACCAGGACCGCTTGGCGTGTGCACTTGGTCGCTCCCTAAGTATTTTTCACACATCATCAGCTTGTCGAGCTCCCCCGTGATGTGTTCAGCGGCGCCTGAATCTGCATACCAGTTAGTATCAATACCATAGGAGTTGGTGACAACGTTGGCCTTCTTTTCTTCATGATCGATCTCCTCATAGCGATGCCAGCAAACCCTTGCGCCACCGGCGTGATGCTTGAAGCAGATTTGGCATTCGGGATAGTCCCGTTCTTGCTGCTATGGTTGTGGTCGTGGCCGCTAATGGTAGCCGCCACCTCCAACACGACGGGCAGGAGAGGAAGGAGGACGATCAGCACGATCGCGCCCCCTGGATCCTCGCCCACGGTTGCCTTTGCTGCGAGTCTGGCCGCCCCTCTATAGGATGCATTGGTGGACGTGTGAAAGCTGCCGTTGGGTCCATCACCCAGCATCTCCATCCTTTGATCGATGGCGAAAATTTGTGAGAAAAGGTCATCAACGGTGATGGAGATCTTGATGGCGCCAACCGCTGCAACTATGGGGTAATAGTCACCATCGAGCTTGGCGAGGATGTAGTCAACCATCTCCGGATCGGACACCAGACGACCAGCTGCAGCCAACTCATCACCGAGGCTCTTCATCTTGGCAATGAACGTGGTGCTCGGCATAGTGCCTTTTTTTGTATTGGCGATGGCGATTCTCAGGTTCGTGACCCGAGGCTATGACTGCGAGGCGAACAATGTCGTAAGTGCAGCCATAGATCGAAGGTGTTCTCCTTACCAACGACCTGTGCAAGGATTTCTTGGGAGAGTGAGTTCAGCAGGTAGCTCAGAACCTGCTGATCCTTCGCCAGCCACGGACCATACAGGGGATTGGGCGTCGGTGCATGGTTTCCGCCGTCTTCGACAGTGCGGCGTCGGTGCTATCTAGGAGACCAGTCAGCTGCGCACCTTGCAGGGCCGGCATCACTTGGGTCTTCTAGAGGAGGTAGTTCCCCCTCGTCAGCTTCTTGGTTGGTGGTGCGCCAAGGTCGAGGACGACAGCACCCGAGGTAGAGGCCATGGCGGTTGATGTGTTTCTCTGTTTTTTTTTTTGTGTTGCTAGATGATAGGGAAGAGGCTAGCTCTGTATACCATGTAAGATGGAATTACGGAAGCGTTCCTATTCCTCCGTGGAGGAGCCGCGTGAATATATTGATCGATGGCAGGACCAACCACTGCCGTGGTTTACAAGTTGGTACCGATCGCTAGGATTTGGTAGTTACAAGGGATAGAGAGAAAGAGAGTTTGTTACGGGAGAGGATAGAGATAGAGTTTGAGATTACATGCCGTACATATCCATATGTCTAACAAAAATTTCACTCTACCACGTACGTTTTCGTGGCCATGCATGCATCGCATGCTTCGATCGCTCACGATGAACGTCTACGTACGAATTCTATGTTACTTACACTTACCAGCTGCTTTGCTTGACTGGTTCAAGCCTGCAACTGCGATTGAGATGCACTGACAGCAAAGATTGAGTGTCGGCGCGGACGACTTTTAGCACTTGACTTGGGGGCCTCCGAGCAGCTATTAGCCAGATCCTGATTAAATTAGGTTAATCAAGATGTTCAGAGAATCTGTTGACTTGACACACTTGTCGTTGCTGTTAGAGTAATACTTAACTAGGAGGAGTAACCCGGCCACAACCACAGAGAGATCCAATCACTTCTTCAGAACTGAAGCCAGGCACAAACAGGATCGTCGACCATGAAGCGGTCTTCTTCTCCGTCCTCGCTCGCACGCGCCGTGGCAATCATCCTGGTGATTGTATGCTCCTGCTCCCTGCTGCCATGCCCATGCTCTGCAGTTTGCAAAGGTACGTAACCACGCGTTAGTAGTCCTAGTTTCTATATTTTTGTAGTGGATGTCCCTGCTAGCGCTAGATGTGCTCTCTGTTTGTTTTGATATATAAGTTATTGCGATGGCATCAGGGAATGCAGTTGGTCAGGGGGACTGGGGTGGGGGGAGGGGCAGCTGGAAACCAAGTAGGACGGCCGCCTCCGGCGCCGCGGGGTAAGACGCCAGTCCACAAAAGAAGCTACGGCAGCCATGGCATTGATCTGGCGCCGCCGCTGCCGCCGGCTCCTGCAATGGCACCAACCGCAAGAAGACCCTGCAGGTCAGCAGGAATTGAACACTGCCAGTCAAGATTAAGCTTATGCATGAACTGAAACTATGGTTCGGCTGGTGATAACTGGAAAGGGATTGCTGCTGGTCTTCCAGGAGGTTCTTTAGGATGATGCTTCTATGTTGGCCCAGTCCCGACACCGAGTACTTCCGGAGGCGGTGATACAACCGACGACGAACGACGATAACGGACGAAGCTCGCTGACGAACTTGACGAAGTGCTTTACGTCGAGACACACCGTAATGCAAAGCTAGCTTGTACTAGCTAGTCTGCTTCTGATCGATCTTCCAGCAGGCAACACCAAAATCACACGTACGTACACGACGGCCAGCCGGCCGGAAAGCAAACGCACACACAAGTATTTGGATGGCCGCAGGCTCGTGTCGAGCCTGACCTTTTCTTTATTGCTCTTCTATAATCGATATGTTTACAGGGGTCATCACATGTACATATATAGAAGCTAGACTAGATAGCACCGAACCGATTCGGTGACTAAAACTAACGGTTTTGCTAATACCTCATCTAGCTGAGTTTTTCCTATGGTCTCATTCACGTGCATGACCATCGGATCAATAGGCAATTTGCTGTTGATGGACTTTGTCCAGGACGCAGGCTACGTTTTACCGCTCGCTGTACAGGCAAGATTATTTTAGTAATGGGCCGGTTTTATCTTTTTTCTTTTCTACTGACCGAGTTGCCGTTTTATTCGCTCGCTCATTTCGTTTTTGCATCGGTTGTTCACTTCTTTTGTAGAACAGTCTTTTTTCTTTTCTACCGGCTGAACAAAACTCCAAGTTTTGTAAGGGTCTTTTGTCTTTTTTCCATTTCTACGCGGGCTCGCTCATTTCGTTTTTACAATGGTTGCTCACTCCTTTTTATTTCTTTTATTTCTTTGTTTCTTTTTTACTTATTTGACATTTTTTTCTCTTTTCTAGATTTTTCTTATTATTGTTGGCTCCCATTTTTTATTTTTTTAGGGTGACAAGAATATGTAATGGATACATAGATGATTTTGGTTTATCTTGACCAACAACATACCTCACTAATTGCAGATGAGAGTCATACCTACATATTTACAAAATGGGATTGTAATTGCATGTTTTCAAGGTCGCAACTGTAAGTTTTCAAGTCGGGTGTTGGTATGTTGAATGTCCACCATTAGACATGATAATGCAAGCAGTGTAACTCGACTACAATTGCATGGGCCACCATGTGATCGCAATTGAGGGTGTGAGGGGGTTGCCGGGCCAGCTGCATGTCCACCACTATACACGCAACTACATGTGTTGTAAACTGGCCGCAACTTGCATGGACCCTAATACGACTGCCACTTTGACTCGAGGGAGTTGCCGAGTCATTTGCATGTCCACCACTACACACGCGACTGCAAGTGTTGTAACCGATGTGCAACTGCAATTGTTGTAACCCGATATGTAACTGCAAGTGTTGTAACCCGATATGTAACTTCATGTGTTGTAATCTGATATGCAACTGCAAGTGTAGTACCCCGATATGCAACCAAGTGTTGTAACCCGATATGCAACTGCAAGGGTTCTAACCCGATATGCAACTGCAAGACTTGTAGCCCGATATGCAATTGCAAGTGTTGCAACGTGATATGCAATTGCAAGTGTTGTAACCGATATGCAACGAAGAAAACAATCAAAAACTAGGTTCGGCAACTAAAAATATGTTGTACAGGCAGGCTCACTAAGACGAACATGCTTCTCTTATGGACTCATAAGTATGCTCTACAGGAGAAACAAATGGCCAAGCCCAAAAAAACACGATACATGCAAAACCTGAGGAGAAGAAAAAAAATCTAGCCAACATATGTGAGCTACCTGAGTTCTAGGTGCTCCCTAAAACTAATCCTACTCGGTCACGTTCATGCAAGTATTAGGTGATGGTCAGGTATCCTATCCGTACACCTGCGTACACACGTACGGGAGAAACCCACGTCGGGTTTAACTCCAACAATCACCCCCCTAAACACGACGTTGTCACGTCACAGCTCCGACGTGGATCCTTCTTTGCTTCTTCAAGAACTTCTCTCGATCCAAAGCCTTGGTTTGGATGTCTGTCAGCAATTCCTTCCTTGTCACTACCACTATAGCCGAGTAGTTTCACCATCTCCTTCACTAGTAGAAAACGGGGCTTTAGTCCCGGTTGGGAAGGGCCTTTAGTCCCGGTTTTCCAACCGGGACAAACCAATCGGGACTAAAGCCCCCCCCCCCCCCTTTAGTCCCGGTTGCATTACGAACCGGGACTAAAGGCCCTCCACGTGGCGCTGCCTGGGGCGGGGGAGGGAGGACCTTTAGTCCCGGTTGGTAACACCAACCGGGACTAAAGGAATTTTTAGAAAAAAAAAATTGATTTTTTTAAAATAATTTTTTGATTTGTTTTTAAGTTTTATTCCGATTTTCAAATCTTTGAATTATTTGACAATTTAATCTCTAATCACCCGTCCTCACTGTTCCAGCGTGGAGCACTCATTCCAAATCGTCTAACTTCCCGGCCGTTCACCCATCCTCTCACTGCTCCAACCCCAGCACGCTTAACTTTCGAGTTCTATCTCCCCTAGTTTCCAAGTCTGCAATTGTTGTTTTCTTGACAATAGTAAGCTATCAATCCTAATAACCCTTAGGTCTTGATGTCACATGATTTAATTTTTTGAATTCCAAACAATTATTAAAATAAACAACAATGATTAACAAACAACAATGATTAATTTAAAAACTTTAAAAAAGGCAAAAATTTCAAAAAAACTAAAAAATTCTCAAAAACAAAAAAACCGAAAAAACCGGGACTAAAGGTGGGGACTAAATGAATTTTTAGAAAAAAAAAAATTGAATTTTTTTTAAAAAATTTGATTCGTTTTTAAGTTTTATTCCGATTTTCAAATCTTTGAATTATTTGACAATTTAATTTCTAATCACCCGTCCTCACTGCTCCAGCGTGGAGCACTCATTCAGAATCGTCTAACTTCCCGGCCAGTCACCCATCCTCTCACTGCTTTAGCCCTAGCATGCTTAACTTCCTGGTTCTATCGCCCCTAATTTCCAAGTCTGCACTTGTTATTTTCCTGACAATAGTAAGCTATCAATCCTATTAACCCTTAGGTCTTGATGTCACATGATTTAATTTTTTGAATCCAAACAATTATTAAAATAAACAAAATAAGTAATAATAATATTGAATTTTAATGAAAATAAAATAAGTAATAATATTATTTTATTCATTTTTTGCCATTTATTCATTTAATATGGCATAATTAACGTCTTTAAATCTGTAAATCGAAATTCGACAAATAATATATCCATTATTATCAGAAAAATGTGAGGAATCCAAATATGACATCATTTATTTATTTTTAAATAAAATTAATTTTTAAAATTATTAAAATTATTTTCTTTGATATTGTAGGAAAATAAATTCTTTTTGAAATAACTTTTTTTACTTTTGGAATTTTGGGAATCTGAGAAAACTTCACCGGGTAAACCCAGGTGAAATCGAGTACCAATTTTTCTCTAGTTTTTTTTGATATATTAAACTTTTTTTTTCGACGTCGTATGCAAAAGTTATGGTCATTTTACATTTTTTTTCGTTTTTTTGCAAAAACGGTCAAAATTCATATTTCAAAATTTCTATACCAACTAGACACTAAAACCTAACTACATCTCAAAGGATTTTATTTTTTGAAGATTTTATCATTTTTGCTTATTTTCTACAAAACTAAAAAAGGCGGAGTCAACCCTTTCTCATTTCATTTACTATTTTTCATGCATTTAATGATTTTTTTTGAGCTAAATGACCCTGAAATTGAAAAGCACTACACATTATCTCTGAAAAGGTTGAAACTTGGCATGGTATCATCATTTCACCCACATAGCTTTTGCTAAAAATTTGAGAGGGTTACGGTAAAAACTTGATGCACTTCGTGTACAAACTGGACCATCTCCTTCGAAGTATCAAGGTTTCGGACGAAAACTCATCTGTTACAAAGGCATTTCATTTTTTTTAACTTATTTAAACTCCAGACTTTTTGTGCATTCAATATGCACCATTCAAAGCCACATCCTCAAATTTTAACCCTTTCTAACTTCATTTGCTATTTTTCATGCATTTAATGATTTTTTTTGAACTAAATGACCCTGAAATTGAAAAGCCCTACAAATGAACTCTGAAAAGGTTGAAACTTGGCATGGTATCATCATTTCACCCACATAGCATGTGCTACAAAGTTGAGAGGGTTACGGCAAAAACTGGATGCACTTCCTGTACAAACTAGACCATCTCCTTCGAAGTATCAAGGTTTCGGACGGAAACTCGTCTGTTACAAAGGCATTTCATTTTTTTAAATTTATTTCGACTCCAGACTTTTTATGCATTCAATATGCATCATACTACAACATGTTAAAATCTACAGAAAGAACTAACTAAAAATAATAAAAAACAACAATTAAATGACTAAAACAACTATATAAGCAAAACAGTATTGTTTTAATTAAAATCCTAATTTAAATTATTCTAAAAATAACAAAATAAATCTTACTGTGACAACAATCTAACATGTGACTAGGAGCAAAAAGAATTAAATTTAAAACTATTTGTAAACTCAAGTTATTCATAATCTAGGGTTTGAAGCAAATTTAAACAAATTCAAATTTAAACCATTCAAATTTGAAAACTAATGGCACAAACAGAAACTAGACAAAATTTTGAATCTAATGCAAAAAGAATCACTCGAAAACATCAAATATCCTAAAAGATATAAGCAATTTAAAACAGAAACTAAAAACAGAAAACAAATGTAAAAACAGAAAAAAGAAATCAGAACCCCTTTAGTCCCGGTTGGTGTCTCCAACCGGGACTAAAGGACACCAACCGGGACTAACGCCTCAACACCACCTGTCCTTTAGTCCCGGTTGGAGACACCAACCGGGACTAAAGGGTATCGGCCCTACCCTTTAGTCCCGGTTGGTGTCTCCAACCGGGTCTAAAGGTCCCATTTGAACCGGGACTGATGCCCGACCGACGCCCTAGCCGCTCGAACCGGGACTAATGCTCACATTAGTCCCGGTTCGTAATGCAACCGGGACTAATGTGTAGATCGAGCTGGGACGAAAGCCTTGTTTTCTACTAGTGCTTCTTGCTCAGCTCAAGACGTGGTTACATCGAAGCATTAATTGGATTGCAATTTTTCTTGCCACACCTTTCAAGTACCTTCCTTGTGTATGCCTCCTGGCATGGCGTGATCCTTTCCGGCTCTTGTCGTACCTCGGTCCCGAGGTAGTAACTTAATAGCCCTAGATCATCCATCTTGAAAAGCGCTTTCATTTGTAGATTGAACTTTGCAATCACCTCTTCATATGCTCCAGTAATCAATAGATCGTCGCCGTAGATGCCAACTAGTAGACGATCCCTTCCTTCACCTCTCTTGTACATTGCATGCTCCAGTGGGGCTTTCTCAAATCCAAGAGAAATCATTGTCCGATCAAGTTTGATTTTCCACGCCCGAGGGTCTTGCCGTAGCCCATACAAGACTTTGTGTAACTTCAGTACCTTGTGTTCTTCTCCCGCTTGGATGAATATCGGTGGTTGGTTCACATAAACATCTCCTTCTATCTCACCATTCAAAAACGTGGATTTTACATCCATGTGATGTATCTTCCATGATTCTTGAGCCACGAGAGCGATGAGTAATCTCACCGATTCCATCCGTGCAACGGGAATGAACACTTCTTCGAAGTCCACACCTTCATCGTGCATGTACTCTTTGGCTACTAGGCTTGCTTTGTGCATCGCACAATTTCCTTCGGCATCTTGCTTGATCTTGAATTTCCACTTGAGATCCATGGCTTTTTCATTATTGTTGGGAAGATCCACAAGCTCCCATGCATTGTTGTCATAGATTGACCCCAACTTTTCTTTCATAGCATGACACCAACACTCCTTCGTATTTGCGCCTTCGAATTCGGCCGGTTCCTCGGCGATTGCTAGACACCTTTGCCCACTCCCTTTGATCTTTACCGGGTCAATCGTTCGAAGAGTATCCTCCGGATATGGGTGTAACACGGCTGTAGCTTTATGGATATAGGTGATGGTGTCCTTTCCTCCATTACTGTCGGAGGCGACATGAAAATTTCTGCTGCGCGCGTTTCTTTTGGCGAAGCAAAAAATCCAACCCGAACTGGGCTTACTAGTATCAATGACCCTTCATTTGGATCACTTCTGAGCTGCATGGGCTCCCTCCAGCCATATGGACTACTTGTAGAGCTTCTTCATGTGATGGAACAAATCCACCACGTCCTGCTCCATGCCCTGTAGCTGGAGACGTACTACTATTAGTACGTGGGATACGGCAGCCTAGTTCACCACCTTTGCTGCTGATCGGGACAACCAGCTTCGGGTCTTCTAGCCGAGCGACCGTAGCAGACCGGACGGCTGCTCGTCCGTGAATTCGCGGTCGAACGTCTGGAATGTCCACAGTCATAGCCGTGAGTGGACCTTTTTCCCTCGCTTCGTCATCCTCTGACACGGCGCCATTCTCGTCAGGTCCGAGCGGCATAGCTCGTCGTGTGTTATGGTATTCCGGCACCATCACAAATGCGTCGTGTACTTCTGACACCACGTCTTCGTCTGTTACTGGACAACATGACAAGGCTGGTGCGCACGTGCCTATTTTTGCATTAACATACTTTGATTCGTGTTCTTCAGGCGCCACATACGCCGAAGTGACATTCGTGTCCGTAGCATCGACACAAATTTCCGAATTATGTCTCGCATCAGTAGCTTCGACACGAGTTTTGGAATCACCCCTCATGTTTGTAACAAGGCCGCTCCAGCAAAGATAGCACTTACGCCTGTAGCATTGATGTAGGTTTCGGAATCACCCCCCGCATCCGTAGCATCGACACGAGTTTCCGAACCATGATCTTGAAAGCAAACTTTTTCTCCACGGAGCGCGACAATTTCTTTAGCCGACACTTGAAGAACTGGATCCTCCTCGTCCAGAAGTTCACACATCAACATCATGTCACCTACATCTCCTAGCTGGGCCATGAGTGCCTTCTCCTTCGGGGAATTCTTGCACTCCGACTTAAAGTGCCCCATGATGCCACAATTGTGACACTTGATCTTGCGCTTGTCGAACTTTTTCTTCTTCTTCGGAGCGCCATCACTGGCGTTCTTCTGAGTTTGTTCGTTTGGCGCATGATCTTGGCGAGTGTAACTGCTAGAGCCCTCATCTTCTCTCCTTGAGTCCAGCGCCTGCCACTGAGCCCGCGTGAGCATGACATGCTCATCGTTCCTTCCGTCCCCGAGACTGTACCGCATACGCTCGTCGTGAGCCTTGTAGCGTCCGACGAGATCATCAATGGAGAGGGTCGCGAGATCGACGCACTGCTCGATCGCCGTGACAATTTGCAGGTAATGGGGAGGAGCCGCGCACAAGAATCGGCGGACAACCGAAGCCTCCGTGAGGTTTTCTCCAAGTGCGCGGATCCGATTGACGAGAGTAGCTACCCGTGAAGTGAACGCGTCCACGGACTCATTGTCGCCCATGACCAAAGTCTCATAGTTCCTTAGGAGAGTTTGGAGATTGGCTTGCTTGACGCGGGTGTGTCCCTCGAATATGAGCTTCAAGGTATCCCATGCCTCTTTCGCCGTTTCTTTGGCGATCGGGTGTTGGAGGACATCCATCGGCATCACCGAATAAATCGCCGACGCCGCCTGCCGATCCTTCCGATGCTCAGCTCCCTCCTTCTTGAAAGCGTCGCCTTCTGGATCGACTGCGTCCCACAACTCGTAGGCGCGAAGACCACATTCCATCAGGGCCTTCCAGACCCCGAAGTTCTCGCGATCAAACCATGGATACAACGAACTCGCCGGAGCAGCAAATACTTTAGCCGCACCGGAGTACGCCGCCAGCTGCTTGGCCTTGTCGTCCTTCGACATGATCTTCCGTTACTAGAAGATCAACCTGGCTCTAGATAACAATTGTTGGCCCAGTCCTGACGCCGAGTACTTTCCGGCGTCGACGCAACGACCGAGGACGAACGACGAAGACGAACCCGCTGGCTGAACTCGACGAAGTGCTTTTACGTCGAGATGCACTGCAGTACAAAGCTGGCCAATCCTTTAACCAACGCACGCACGTACAGCAAGCAGGCAAGCACCCTGGTGGATGGATTTGTTCACGTGAAGCTAGCTCGACGAAGCTAGGATCGGCCGGCTGTACAAGCACGTATACACATACGTGCGAAGTCGCCGAAACTCACGCCAATACGAGAACACAGGAGACACCAGGTTGGCCAAAAGGCCGTAATGCAAAGCTAGCTTGTACGGAGTACTAGCTAGTCTGCTTCTGATCGATCTTCCAGCAAGCAACACCAAAATCACACGTACGTACACGACGGCCAGCCGGCCGGAAAGCAAACGCACACACGAGTATTTGGATGGCCGCAGGCTCGTGTCGAGCCTGACCTTTTCTTTATTGCTTTTCTCTAATCGATATGTTTACAGGGGTCATTACATAATTTACATGTACATATATAGAAGCTAGACTAGATAGCACCGAACCGATTCGGTGACTAAAACTAAGGGTGTGTCTAGGACACATCTAGATGTGACATAGTTATTGCACATCTAAGTGACTCCATCAAACATAAAAAGAAAAAACTAAAATTAAAAAATAAATAGTCACACGAATCTCCGTATGAAATCAATGACATAGAATTTAGATGTGCAATACTTATGTCACATCTAGATGTGATCTAGCAAAACCGCTAAAACTAATCCTACTCGGTCATGTACATGCAAGTATTAGGTGATGGTCAGGTATCCTATCCGTACACCTGCGTACACACGTACGGGAGAAACCCACGTCGGGTTTAACTCCAACATTTTATCTTTTGAGACAGTGCTGGATGTGGTTGTAATTTGCGCTGTCCCCATAGTTGGTGTTCGAGAGCGGGCATTCACATCGGGTTTCTTACTACTGCTCCAACTCACAAGTCTCTTTATTGTTTCTGATTTTCTTCCCTTCCCCCTTCTTTGTCACTTGTAAGAATTGATTATTTTTCTTCAGCAATTAATGGAAATGGGGTTAGCTCGGTTGTAAAACAAAACAAAATGAAACTATCTAATTTGACCTTTGAGGCTATCCCATTGACTGTGCATGCTCTTGATGTACAATCGATGTTGATATATGTGCACTCAGGCTACTCACTCCATTTGGGTTTACAAGGCTTATTTTATAATTACGACAAATTCGGATATACGAGTCTAGTCTCAAATATCCGTATCATGAAATTAATCGTGAGCTAATCAAAGTCTAGCCCCGCTATAGCCTTTGGAGAGCTCTCCCGCTAAAGCAATGAACTTTTAACACTAAATTGAAAATGACGCTAATAGACTGCTATTTCCCGCTATAGCGCTAAATTTGGAGTCATTTAGCCTGCTAAGCTGCTATACAAAACCATCCTTCTGCATTATTCTTTGTTCTTGTTTCTGATATATATGATGCATTGATACGAAGCTTGGTTATTGAATTATGACACCTCATTGGCGCTTGGGTTTTGATGTTCGAACATGTGTATATGTCAAGTATATGCGATATATCATATAAGATGCCTGATTGTATACTTATTTTTTTAATTTGTCATGATTTATGGAAAACGCAAAATGGGGCTTCGCTTCGCTATAGCTTTTCATAGCTTCTGGCCGATCCGGTGCTAAATGGCATAGCCCGCTATTTAAAACATTGGAGCTAATACATACCGACCTTGCAATTAAAACCATGTATGTATATATTGCAATTTAAACAAATACATGCATGTGACCAGAAAACGAGGGACGTGCAACGCCATAATAGGTTGGTTTGTGTTGACACCAGATTTTAGCATGAAAAAACGTAATTAAGATGTCCTATAATGTAAAAAAATGCTGAACTTTCATATTTGTGTCATCTCCATCCGAGGTCGTATGCAACAAGGGAGGCAAAAACAGTGTGCTGCACTGAGCAGTCTGAATATGGCCGGATTGTCCGGCCAGACCCGGACAATGGCCGGACAGTCCGGGGCATTTTCCAGATAATTACGTGGGACATTACAGAACAACCATCACGGACAAAGATCGAACAGCCGGCCAATGTCCTTAGCTCGAAAAACGTTCAACATGAAAGTTGTTTATCTCGTCAAAACGGATAAACTTACTTTTGGTGTCATCTCCATCTAATGTCATATGCGACTTGCAGAGCTCATATACAGTGTTGTTGTATGCAGATCTGGAGATGGCCGGACTGTCCGTTGGACGAAGAATCCGGCCGGATGCCTGCGGGTGATTTAGTGTTAGGTCACTTTTTGACACTTTGGATGGGAATTGGATTCCTTTTCTTGTACCGGAAGTCCAGCCGCCTCATATATAGATGAGAGGTCATAACTGATTGAACAACACACAATCGATCAATCATTCCGCCACTTTTTACCTTTACCTTTTTATCTCCCCCTTGTTTTATTCTTCCTCGTTCTTTGTGTTCGATGGCAACGGACCCCGAAGCCCTAGGGGTGACCAGGTCGACCTAGGGCAGCCCATAGCCACCTTGCGCCCGGATGGGGTCCCACCCGGGCGTGTGGGCTTTCGGGTCTCTACAAAATCTCTCTGGCGTGTCTTGCGTATCACGCTGCCGGCGAGACTCCTCCGGCGACATGTCTTGCGTATCGCGCTCGACGTCGGGGGCACACGATGACATGTTTGCGAGCGAAACAGTTTGTAGAAGAGTTAAGGGATTTAATATGTAGTCAGGCATTTCATTTAGGACAATAATTAGAGGATTTACGTGTTGGAATCCTCCTTGGAATGTGTGATTTCCCACCACCACCATTTTCGTTTTTTTTTACGTATCAACGAGTACAATATTTTAGCGAATGGCCACACACAGTCAATTTGGTGATCCTAGTCGTGATGTTAATGATCTAGAATCAAGAGAGAACGACCTTTTATTCGATAATAGTGCATGTGGATTTTTTATATCTTCTTTTATAAACTTGGTCAAACTTTACAGTCTGATTTTGAAGAATAAAAAGTTGAGATCTACTCCTACGAATCATTGAAATTGTGAGGAGGAAGCCATCTGTGCATGAGGATGAAGATATAAGGTGAGGAAAATAGGGAATGGTCGACGACAACAATGACAAGGGACAAGCCATCCACACGAACTAATTATCGGCATCCGACCCGGTACTAATGGCACCGTCGTAGGCTTGCATGGATTGTTTGATCGTGGTGTGGCCTCTCCGCGCGCCTTGCCTGCGCTAGAGTCCTGGCGGGGAATAACATTTTTATTGACAAATTTCTTTGATGGCTCTTGGATGTCAAAACATTCTTTTGCCAAAATTCTAGGTTTGTAATCGTTTTCTTTAGGCAACCATTAGGAGCTCACTGATCCGTTTATGGGTGTTTAGTAGATCGATTGGCCCATTTCTCATCGCTCTGCCTAGGACCCCAGGTTAATGTATGGGTGTTTAGTAGCACAAGATATTCTTCGAATCCTATATAACAGGTAATCTTTACTAACATATTTTTCTCAACATACAAGCATGCATGGAAAAAGATCACCTCAGCGTATAACCATGCATGGGAAAAATGCTTATCATTCTATTATGTTACTTATATTCAATAAATAGTTTTCAACTATACAATAATCAAATACAACAAATCATACATATTTTCAATTTGAGTTATCATATTATTTAATCATGTTCCATAAAATCAAATATTATTGAATTATATTACAAGTAATTTTCATAGCAACGTGCGGGGTATCATCTAGTTTCTAAGAAAGTCATTATATATCCCAAATGTCAAATGTTAGAATAGTTAACCTGATCCGCCAGGCGAATTAAGCATAGCTCAGAGGGCTAGGTTCCTTGTGGTGGAACCTATCCATCCGGGTTCAAGTCCCAGACTTGGCACGGGCGATCGCATTTTTCTGAATTTATTCCAGGCTTTCTGGCGCTATTTTTTCAACAGTATGACGTGCCCGTCAACTACGAGGCGTCTGTGGCGATTTTGTTAATCTTGAGATCTGCGAGCTCAGTCTCTTGGGGGTGCTCATAACGATAGAGTATGTGTACATGTGTTTATTGGAGTGAGTGTGTACATGTATGTGAGCGTCTGCGTCTATAACTATGTTTTTTAAAGAAAAAATGCCATCGAAACAGACCCTATCCACGGAGAAGATATGCTTAGACTTTGACCAAGAAAACTGGAGCGAGCGCATACGTGCATGCTGTACCCGTGTTCCGCCTAAGACTTCTATACACATATCCTAGCTAGCTACTCTCGACTTTTGACCATATAGTTCGAGACCTGCCTAGTTTTTTTTTTTTTTTTTGGCAAACTAACACCCTGTTTCATGGAAATCCGCGTCTGAGCCAGGATCAGCTGCACCATATGAACAGTATATTCGAAAAATATAGTAAAAATATTTGAAACTTTTACACATGAAAGTTGAGAGAATCTTCTAGGTGAGTGCAAAATTTCAAGGAGTTTGGACATTTGAGGATCTCGTGGCAAAGAAAACAAAATCCGGTCTATACAGTACACTTTTTGAAAGTTTCTTTGAGAAGCCAAATTTGTTATTTTTGCCACGAGCTCCTCAAGATTCCAAACACTTAGAAATTTTGCATGCACCGATAAGATTCTCTCAACTTTCATGTGTAAAAATTTCAGTTTTTTTGCTATTTTCTCTATTTTACTGTTCATCACGGGTGCCGCTGAGCCTGGGTGCAGAAACGGCGCATCCCTGTTTCATTCCTTCATCCATCAAATTACACAGAAGGGACACAGCTGTCCTGATTACAAAGGCAATCCTGCAAAAAAGGAAAATTACATTCCCAATCGACAAAGACACATGTCCTCCTTCGCCTGCGGGCGAACAACACATTGGTCTTCAGTGCAGCTGTTTCCACGATCACAAACAACGGCTTCCTAGTCACCACCGCTGGCCGAAGGAGGCTTGCCCATGACAGGGCGTGATGTCTCTTCCGAATGCTGGAGACACCTTGGACATTTTTCGTCATCGATGATATGCTTGCGGGCAAGGTTGGTTCATGTGGCGGTTATGGAAGAGGAGCCATGCAAAAAATTTAACCTTGTTAGGGACACAAGTGGCCCAGATGATTCCTGCATTTCTGTCTTGTTCCGGCTCTCAAAGTAGTAGATCATAGGCGCGTTTGGTGGAGAACTCCTCCCCCCAATGAGGAAGTGTACATGCTGTTCCATCGAAAGCATGAAATCCTGCAACATAGAAAATAGGGAAGCTAATTCTTGATCGGCGGCAGAGGTTAAACGATTCCACATGTTAGAATCTAAACCGAAACGCAATATGTTTGCCACTCTAGCAAGCTGGCTAGTCGAGTGAGAGAATAGGTTATGAACTTATGATAGGTAGTGGCGAGGGGTAAGGGGTTAACCAGGCGGCGCCAGCTGATTAAAAAGAGTCTGGATGACTTGCTCAAAATCGTCGACACCGTCGATTGTACGGCCAACCGTCAAGCGCATGGACGCATCGGACATCGAGGCGAAGGCAAGGAAACAGTACCACCGGCACTCTCTATTGCATAGTGCCTCATTGTTCTGCTTTGGGCTTGAAGTGTCTTGATTACACCTATTTTTGTTGTAAGTTTTGCAATACTTCTTAGTGCATGGAAGGTGTTTGACGAATTCCTCAACAGAAACCTGAACACATTTAGTTATTGTTTACGAATGCTAATTGTTTGTTGAATTTCAGATAAAGATTGTTGGGCGTGAGAGCTATCACCAGCGGGTTGATCAGCCTCGCCAGCTCATGTCCGTAAAGGTCATTGACTCCTCCATCCTCTTCTGGTGCTCCCGCCGGTCTGGGATCTGGAGCATCCAAATATGACCGCTGGTTTGGGATATGGAGCATCCAAAGATGATTGATTCATCGATCAATGGTTGATAGCAATTAGCTCGGAGAACACAACAACACTTCCTTTGATAGACAAAATATTCCTAAGGGCAGTTTCAGTTTTATTTAGGCATGTTTATTATCATACACTCTTGTTTGTAAATTATTTTCCAGGTTTGTCCATACGCTGTCCCGTCTGATGCTCGTCTCCATCATCGTCGCTCCGCCATGGCAAGGGTGAACTATCATGTATGATCACATATATGCAATGAACACTGATATGTATTTGTCCCTCCATTGGTTACTTTGGAAGTTGATTCTGCAGTTTCAAAACCTATCTTAACCTTTTCTGGCCTCTTCTCCATAGTGATTTGCTACAAGTTAATGGTTTTCACTGGTTTGGGCTGTGTTGCTATATATCCATATGCAGTATTCAGTGATGAACAATAGGAAGAAGATAACATGTATAATGAGGTGAAACCAATGCGTGTTTGCAAAATTTGCCGTGCTTCTACTAGCTCCTAATATGTGTTTGTGCTTGATCAATTGTTCACCTCAAGGTATTTATCTGTAAAACTTCCTCTATTATTAGCATTTGTGCATGGATGCTTGCAGGAGTAGGAGCGACCTGTCTATCCCTGGCCAGACAACGCCGGATCAGCGCCACCACCTGTTCTCCCTGCACATGTCGCCGTCACCATCGTAGGCAGAGCTGCCCGTGCTTCTTGCTGCTGCTGGTCTTGAAGGAGCCGCTGCAGCATGGGTATATTTCATTGATTAAAAGTACCAGCATGTAATTTTTCTAAGATGCTTTCACCTAACCTAATAATGTACTTGCATTCTGAAATTCCTCACCAATTTGGCTTTAGGAGAAATGTTTCCTTTAGAATTTAAGAGATGAATATTGGAATTTCATGGTACTGAGAAAGGATATATCACCTTTAGATCTTCAATTTGTGTTTGCCTGCTTTGATGTGGCCGGATACCAAGAAATCCAAAAGTCAAAATTATGATCTAATGTAAATAGGTATTGTCTACCGGATGTCTTGGTTTGCCGATTCCAAGCTAAGGCTGCAGTTTTTTGAACTAAAAATTATTTGCTTCTAATGCATGTACTGCTTGAAGACAGAACCCTCAGGGTTTTGGGCATTGTTCATGTGTCCGTCCAGTCCAACGAATTGACTACACTGCCCGGTAAAATAATTGATTACACTGTTTCCTTCATAGTGATTATGTTTCTTTATATTTTCTGCTCCTTCTCAATGCTAGAGTTGTATATTCTTTCGATGGATATCATTTGAGCCATAAACTTCCCATCCTGCTATTCTTTACCGCAGGTCATGCGATTTTCAATATGTTCTCTGTCAGAGTTGATAGCGGCCATCTTTTCTCCACTGTTACTCAACATATGGTAACGATGTGAGGTTTGTGCATTAGACCACGGTTCTAACTACATGATAAATTGTGGACTTTATTTTTCTTTTTATATGTCCTTAATGGACCTTTTTATTCATCGTAGTGACCTTCCACAACATTTGAATATGTGTCTTGGAATAGATTATTTTTGAATTACAGATTTCTAATGCATGCAATGAAGATATTTTACATTTATAAGTATCACACCACGTTACATCAGTTCCCTTAGTTTCCTCGATCTCCAAAGTTCCTTTATTGTTGTACTGCAGTTGAGTCAATTATCTTTCCTCTATTGGATAAATAGAAATTTGAAATCATGCGTATGATGGAGTGCTATAGCAGCAGCGGCAACACTGTGCATACTGCTTATCCTCCCCTTCATTGTTGCCCTACGTTATAATAGTTAGACGGTCTTCGTCTTCATGGTCATATCTCCGTCGACGACAACCCCATGCCTCTATATCTGGTGAGGCCAACTATCTGGAATCCTCCTACCATCCTAAATCCTTTGATCTGATTTTTTTTGTTAAAGGCTTTGTTTGCTGTAGTTTGGAATTGACACTTCCAAACTTGTAGACTGAAAATACCACTTAGCTATTTGATTCTCCTTTCAATATGGATCTTGGCTGGCCTTCGTTCATTAAAAAATTTCGTATGTTGCAAAGACCGCCACTCCTTGGAAGTTTGGATTTTGGATTAATTATCCTAGATAGATGTTGTAATGGGAGAAATAACCAGTCAACACCAATTTAACAATAGCCATGCATGCCTTTGAATCGCTGTTGCTCTCTTTGTGTTTTCAGTTGGCATGGGCTTGGAAGCATGTCATCAGCGGAGGTAATACGTCTTTTTGTCAAAATATTGGAGGTATAACTAATTCCATGTTGTTTTTCAGTGTGTGCATCTGCAGTAATGTTGTACGTAGTGAGACACTTTTATGGTGTCAGGAGGAAGATCCTGGATGGTACTCTAGGGTTCATGAGGTCAACCCTTAGCATGCGGTAGATATTGGAATGCATGCAAGTTACATTAGATCATGTATTGAGTACATATACAAGGTTTTCTGTGCCAAAGTTTATTGGTTCTCTGTTGTTTGCCTGAGTATTCAGAATTTACCTTATATCCTTGAAGTTATTGGTCTATCTATCCACTATTTATCTATATTTCATTTTGCAAAAACAAAAGTAGAGCCAAACATTGTACCAACTTCAACAAATGGAACATCATAAATTCCAAAACCAAAAGCCATTTCCGAAAACTGAAGGTCAGGAATACTAGAGCATGCAAGTTGATGTGTTATTAACCGAAGCTTGATTGGTTTGATTGATTTGCAGTAAAAAAATATTGGACAAGGAGGTGTCTGCATTTTTCTGGTAAACTTGCTTTGAAGAAATGTTTTTTTTGTTAGTTTTCGGTGTGGAGCGAGGAAACCCTTGCTAACCTCTTTTTTCGTACTCGTTTTACGTTGTTAATTTGTTAGTTGATGGACATGGTAGGACATGTTGGATTTTGAGGGATGATGCATCCATGGTCAAGTTTATTCTATAGACTTGCTTAAGATAAAAACAAAGTTTCCCAAGCAATTGTAGGGCGAGATGACGGATTTTTGAAGTGATGGCAGTGCTACAGCCAGGACGGATGAAATTGAATGAATGTGTGTGAGCGCGGGGGGTGGGGGGGGGGGGGGGGGGGAGGGGACAGGGTGAAAGATACCGGTTGAAAGGAGCGAGGGTTGTTAAAGAGACACGATGTGTGCGGTACAAAGAATCAATATTTGTTGCTATATGAATGGAAACCACATGTTGTCTTGTTTGACACATTTTTTGGAATTAGAACGAGTTTTTAATCAATATTTTTTTGTCATTTTGTGGCAACGCACTGGCACTAAACTAGTGCACCCTAAGTTTGGAGCTCCGTCAGTTGATTGAGGTGTCTGATTTTGGAATTGGCTGGCGATTTTGACTGGGTCGTCATGCTGGGTAGTTCTCAGATTGAATCAAGGATTCGAGGCTAGGGGTTCTGTGTGGGACACATGTGTCAGTGGGTGTTTGGGCTTTGCAAGCTCCTGGGTCCATCCACACTAACACGTGTGTGTGGGTTTTCCTGGGTCACGTGTCCTACGGGGTGGCGTCGCTGGTTTCACCGACGGGGCAACGCCGATGACCCTCCTGGCGTGGCTGGTGATTATCCCTCAATGACATGGTCCTCAGAAGGAATTGCGGACACGGGCATCGCCGACAGCAGCCCCTCAATGGCGCTGACATGAACTATTCCACGACGATGAGGAGGACCACCTCTCCCCGATGATGCGGCCTCCAGCAGCTTCTCCGTGGCTGCAAGTCCCTTCTCAGCGCCGGTAGTGTTGTGTGGTCTCCGGCGACGCCACTCTCAACGGTGCAGTGTACGACAGGTGTCTCACGCGTTGGCGTCCCGGGCGGCCGCTCCTACACGACAACGCATCCTCAACGGCGCGGACAATGAGCACTCCATGGCTTCCGCCGCACTGATGGTGCGGTCACGATCTTCTCCTTCGCTGGTTTGGTCTCCAGCAGCGCACCTCGGAACTAAGGCTGGACGCGGTCCAGTATGGTCCCTAACCGAGCAGACGTTTGGACCGGCCACCAGCGGTCCAACCCGGACCGGACCGAAGTGCCGAGCGGTCCGAATTTGCTGGACCGGACCGAAATGGTGTGAGCCCAGTCAGGACCGAACGGCTCGCAAACTTGCTGCCTGTTATTGCTGGTGTAGCTCTGTTTAGCCTCTGTTTAGTCCCCTTTTTTATTTTTGAAAGCAAATAGATCAAGAATTGAACATGTAGGTGCTAAAATTTGAACATATAGATCTTTATGTTGCAAAAGAGATTCAAATGGACCAAAAATAAGCAAGTTTTGGTACATGTTCAACTACTAGTTTATGAATGGATCAAATACGACATAACTAAAATTTGGACAACATTTCCTTTGAATTTTGGACATGAACACATTCAATTTTGACAGCAAAAATAGGACAATTATCACATACGCAAACATGCTTCATATCCATCATTCAGCGACACGGCTACAACTTGCAATGTCAATTGAGAAGTTCCAACATAACACAAATGAGTGGTTTCAACATAACACAAATGCAAGAGGAGCCTCCACATGAGAAGATCACTTTGACATCCATCTCCAAACTAGCAAGAGCAACATCCACATGATCAGTGTCTACAAGTAAGATAAGCGACATCCACATATCGCATGACAAGTGAAACATGTTGGAAGAATAGTTACCAATTGTTGCTCTCCTGCACACTCTTGGTAAGTTGATGTTCTCAACACCCTCATCCTACTCCTCATCCCTCGGTTACAAGTGTGGAAATTAGCCAAATGTTCACATCACGTAGAACAAACAAAATAGATTTTTGTTTAAGAAATAGATAGCAAACATACCACCACATTCAGGTCGACGTGTGCACCCTTGATATAACTTGCACCATAAACCAAGTCCTCCATCATAGCCAGTTTTAGAGAACTCCTATAGTCATCTAATACCACACAAGTTGACAAATCTTAGTTCGAGGGTGAGCAGTTGACAAGTTCATATCCAAAGTTAAAACAGACAAGTTGACATACCTAAAATCCTTCGAGTCGTGCTAAAAGTTGATTCCGAAGAAACAGAGGTAGTCGGGATAGTTAGGAACATTTTTGCTATCTTTGCCATCGTTGTGTACATAGGAGCATTCACCTTCCACCAATCAAGAAGATCGAGAGTATCGGAGGGGGGCTCACAAGCATCCTCTAGGTAGTTTCTCAACTCACTCTTTGATATTCATTTTGAACGGGCCGATAAGAAGGACTCATACCCAACTTGACGTGCCATTGGCATAGTAGGCATGTTAGTAGATGTACTTGCTTCTTTTCCATCTCGCTTATCCTTGGCAACACATTTGTCATACAAGGTCTCCAACTCTTTCTCCACAAGGCCGATCTCAGTTTACTCCTCTCCATTTCATAAAGTTCTCCAAAGGCCCGCTCTTTGTAATTCATCTTGTACCTTGGATCAAAGATGGTTGCAATCACCATGGCATTGTTCTTTTCTTCCTAATATTTGTCAAACTTTTCCATCATTTCCTCACCCATTGCCCTATAGTGTGAACTTGTACTTGCCGGTGCCTTTTTGACTTCAATCTTGATGCCCACAATGTGTAGGTAGAAGATGTTTGAAGTGGGATATGAACTTCTTGAAAATGCGGTTGTCACCAAAGCCAAACTCTCAAGCAATGAAGCAATAAGGTCATACAACTTCCACTCTTCGTTTGTTGGTGCCCAAGCATAGTTGGCATTGGAACCTGCATGAGAGGTCGGGGCTTCCTTAAATTTATGAGCAGTGCTAATCATCTTATAGGTTGAACGTCACCAACCAAGACACCCAAGCTTTTGCATGTGCCAACAAATGCCTGGAGACGAGAAGGTGACCTCTTGAAGTATTTCACCATCTCTCTTAAGCTCTGTATCAATTGGCTTAATACCACTGTCCCATCTTGCACCACCAAGTTGATGATGTGTGCACAACAACGGACATGGAAATATTGGCCTTCGAAGTCCGTACCTACAAAAAGCAGATCATATTCAACTTCTATATGAGCACAAATAGAAAAAAACAACTTCTATATGAGCACAAGTAAAAAAACAGCAAGCATGTGAGTAAGAACACACACATACAAGTGAAAAAACAGCAAGCATATGAGTGAAACTAGCACATCATATTCAACTTCATTATGAGCTCAAATAGCGAAAACAACTTCTATATTAGCACAAGTAAAAAAACAACAAGCATATGAGTGAAAATAGCACATCATATTCAACTTCTATATGAGCAAAAATAGCAAAAACAACTTCTATATGAGCACAAGTAAAAAAAACAGCAAGCATGCGAGTAAGAACACACACATTCAAATAAAAAAACAGCAAGCATATGAGTAAGAACAACACACATCTACATACCTCTCTGAACCAAGAACTTCACCTTCAAAGCTTCGACCGCACCATCATTGTTTGAAGCGTTGTCGAGTGTGATGGACATGATTTTGCTCTCAATCTTCCATTCAGTCACACACGCATAGAGAGCATCAGCAATGACATGTCCAGAGTGAGGAGGATCCAACTCTATGAAAGCAAGCACACGGGTTTGCATTATCCAATCCGCATCTATATAGTGTGCAACCACACACGTGTAAGATATGGTTTGGTTGCTTGTCCACAAATCCGTAGTTAGACTAATGAAGTCCACACCCTTTAGGACAGATTTAAGCACCTCCTTTTCTTTCTTGTAAAACCACATGCACTTCGCTCGTATTGCCTTCCTTCCAATGGGTCGATAATTTGGATTCATGCACTTCATTAGAATGTTGAAGCACTTATGTTCAACCATTCTAAATGAATGTTCATACACACATATCATCTTAGCAACAAGCTCCTTGATGATTCCATGGTCGTACTCAATGGAAGGCATCATCGCTGGACCACTTATTGTAGCATTGGATTTGTTTTCAAAGAAGAGAGTTGTTTGGATTGGTTTCCCCTTGCCACCATGTTCTTATAAATATCACATGTGTGAGGATGCCTTTGAATGGTTGAGATGCTGGCACCTTGCACATATGCATATTTTTGGGGACAATAATTGCATGCTGCCTTCAGCACTTTCTTTCCGGGTTCATTCTCTGATGGCACCTTGACCTTATGAAAATGCGCCCAAATAGATGACTTCGTCCTAGAAGGAGCCTTTTCTCTTGGCCTCTAGGTGCTTTTCAGTTGCCTTCTTCTTGCTTCCTCCTCACCTGAACTAATATGCATGACTTCTTCCTCTTGACCCAGACCTTCCTTAGACATATCATCACCTCCTTCTAGTGCATCAGCTTCTTCCACAAAGTCATCTCACATATCCTCATCTGACATATCAGCACCTCCTTGCCCAGGCGGGACCGCAAACTCATTTTGTTCATCATAGTCCTCCTCCTCCTCCGGCACCTAACACACAAGAGCACACAAATAAGAAAAAACAACACCTATATGGAAATATGGCTACATCCATCATCAAGCAAAATAGGCATACCATAGTAGATATAGGAGCCTTCTCGGAGTGGGTTATGGAGCCGGAGGCAGCGCCTTCCGTGGCACGCACGCTAGCGCCGATGGGGTGAGGGAGACGCGAAGGCAGCGGAGGGTGTTTTTTTACCCTAAACAACAACTCTGCAATCGAGGCATTGTCATAGTCTTTTGCCTTCTTCCTCGGCTGTGGCGGCTTGGGCATGCCCTTCCACGGAAGCAGCGGTGGCATCGGTGAATCTTGCCTAATAAGTGATGCGTCCAAAATTTACATTATTTTTACCTTTGTTTTGCACCTTACAAGTAGGGTTTGCCGGAGTTTACCGCATTCGCGCACCTCCTTTTTGCCTGTTTTCTCCAGGATGTCATCCACTGGAGTATTTTGGGTGTATAAGGAAACAACGCCAAGATATGGTGATAAAATCACATCAATTAACATGGTATAATACTACAATAAAAGAGAGAAGCAAATGGGAGAAGAAAGAAACTCCACAGGGGAGTCCATAGCGATCGACGGCGCACGGTACGATCGTGCGTGCTCGTACCTCCGGTCGTACCAAATGCCGCCGCTGCCGTTTGGTCCAGTATTTCACCCCTGGGCGATCCGATCGGGGATCAGACGACCACAACCACCAAAAACATCTCCAGAACATAGAACCCTAGCCTCTGGAAGGCATCCAGAGGAGGAATCGGCAAGTAGGACTTCACCATCGTCATCACCTCCTACAAGGAGTCGGTGGCGCATCAACCATCTCCATAATCATCTTCACCATCACCCCATCTCCACTTCGTTGTAACACCGAATCCTAGTGGATCCCTATGTGTATTACTCGGATTTATCATTCATGTTGACCACCGCTATCCGTATGATGCTTACCGTCTCCATGTGTGAGTAGTTCCCTTAGTTCTCGGGGATATGGATGAACCCTAGTATGTATAGGTGTTGAACGCTTATAAGGATAAGAAATTATCTATTGGATGCTTGAGTTAATAGCCTCCGTGAATGTTGTGAAGGGACTCACTCGGCATTTCCACCTTGTATGGCCATGAAACATATTACTGTCATTGTAAAGGTTAAGATGTCGAGGTAATTCGAGGTCACAATAAAGTCCTCTCTTCCTCGCCTTTGCAATTGATAGGGCAATAACGGAGAACCCTTAGTGTGGCCACGTTCACGGGGAAACCCTTAATTACCGTAGTGAGTATCGCAGTGAGGAAACTATGGTAGTAGCGTGCATGATATGGAGTATACTTCGAGTAGAACGTATACTGTACCCGGCTCCGCCCAATTACAAACTATGCCAATTGCTCTACATGTTAAGCCTCTATACTTGCAGCAGGTGCAAATTCGCCACGGCGTGCTGGAGCTAGGAGACAATTGGTCCCCGATGTCATGACTTGCAAGGGAGAGAAATCGGGAAGGTGGGGTCGGGGGAAGATGGAGGGGAAGAGCGGTGTGTGACAAGAGTTGGTCAGCGTCTGCGTGCACGTGGGCGACAAGAGCAATGAAAGTGCGAGGAGCAAAGACTTCTGATGTAGGCGACATCAAGGTGAGGAGCTCTGGCCACGGGGAGCGACGTCAAGAATTGAAGGTGGCCGGAATATTTCCTTTGCGAAGGTGAGAATCTCTGCACATGGAGAGTGACGTCGGGAAGAATGATTTCAGGGGCGGCTAGGATTTTTCCGGGCAGAGGGCATAAGTTCGGTGGCAAGCGACTGGGATCGAGAGGAATTTTAGGGAGGAAGAGAGACTTGGGAAGGAATTGGGGGAAGAAGATGAGTACGGGAGAGATATTTTTTTGCTGAGAACAACAGGAGAGAGATGAATCAAGAATCTCTACTATTAAAGGGGAGTTCGTACGTCGTTTGGGACTCAGGTCTCGTCCCTCCACTCAAAACCACATCCTGCATTAACTCAATCAAATCAAACCAAATCCTAAAAAAACCTCAACTAAATCAAAACTTTCCTTGCCTTCCCTTACTCATACCCAAATCGAGTCAAATCTTATCAAACCTCAACCAAATCAAAACTTTCCTTGTCTTTCCCTACCCATACTAAAATCAAATCAAATCTTACCAAAATATTGAATATGGTGGGTGTAAGATATATGTCAGACATGATTGGTTTTGAACCACTAAAATATGTGTGCCTCCATTGCAACGCACGGACACTTAGCTAGTAGTCTATATAGAGAAAATCTGGGCCCCAAAAAGGCAGTGGTCTCGGGTTAGTTCGTTGGGCCATAAAAATCCTACCGATCGCCTCATTTCCCTTGTGGTGTTCTTGTTCTTAAAAAAACAGTTGGGTGTCTAACAAGGATGCTAGGAAAAACATAAAGCACGTTATATGTGACCATTCTTCAGGGAAGAGAGCTACTGGCGTGCTACAATCTGGCCAAAGAAGATGCTAAGAGAAACATATATCATCTTATACGTGTTTCCTGTAGGTGATACATTTCAGTGAAACAATACATGTTTAGGCGAGTAAACATCTTCTATGGTTGGTGTCATGGAAGAGATAAACTGTCAAATGCCTGCAGAGTAGATAGAAAATGACTGCGTAGTTGGCTCCAGCATCTCTTCAACAAAGTGTTGTGGCATAGAAAACATTGTACATGTGTTGTAAAGGGGTCACCCTCAAATCTGCTGAAGGAAAGATCCCTGAGGTCACCAAAGGCAACATAATAATTTTGACCAACGTCAATCTCTTGCTCGTGAATTGTTTGTTATGCAAGTAATGCAAAATGGGAGTACTTTGATATGAAGAAGGCATTAGAGTGATGATCTTGGTTTTAACGGGAATATCATGCTATTCTTTTGATACACTATATTGTAGTTGGTTGCAAAAAGTGTACTAGAAATTAGTATAATGCTCAGAATGAGTAAGATTTTTAAAAATGGTTGCAGATCCTGTTGGTTGGTATGAATTGATGTATCTTTTTGTCATGAATTTTGACTTTGTAATCATAATTGTAACCAATGCCAAATTAACATGTTATTAACGCACCATGACGATACCAGAGACTAACGGTGTGGCAAAGCGTGCCTTTACTTCTAGTTGGAATGAAATGTGATGCATGCATGTCGAGGCAATTAATCAATTGGTGATCCGCACAGTGATATTATCGGAGCTACTGCCTGTACTGGATGAATGGATTGATATATGCCAATTGGTCTACATGTTAAGCCTCTATACTTGCAGCAGTTGCAAATTCGCCACGGCGTGCTGGAGCTAGGAGACAAACACATGTTTAATAAGCCTTCCCATAAGGTCGACCCTGCTCAGCATGCCGAACCATAGTCAAGACTGGATCACCATTTCTACTACAAAATGGCAAATATGAACATATAATAGTCAATAAGACTCCTCCGCCGAAAAAAGAGAAGCTACAAGATTCTCTATCCACAAAGTTGACAGTGAGATGAACTGGCAATGGTAGGAAATTGCACTTGATCTGCACCCCAAGAATAGATGAAGTTTCTAACTTTTTATAGATCGTCAATCAAGATAAATTGCAATGTAGTGAACTTAATTTGGCCTACACGATAAATATGCAACAAAGTCTTTAGGGACTGGACAATAACAATGCAATGCATCAATTCACCTACACGGTAAATATGCACAACATACCCTCCTCAACTTGTAGTAAATTATGACAATAGCTTCAACCAACAAACAACGGAATTAACATAACAACATACACAGATGACACAAGTAATTTACGTGGAAAATCCCTTCAAGATGAGGAGTAAAAACCACGGGACCAATCGGCACACTTAAAGCTCCATTATCAGCAAAATGAATACAGTGTAGTCTTCTCTATAACCTCTAGAGAGTCACAACAACAATAACACAAGTTATAACGTGTCACCATCAACACTAACAGCCACTCACAACATACCGAGGATGAGTGGCGTAAAACTTCTATACACGATACCGTATCCAAATATGACACCTTAGGGACCCTTCTAGATTCTCGGCACACAGCCGTATTCGGAAAGGACTTCAGGAGATAAGGAA
Source organism: Elymus sibiricus (assembly GCA_039707655.1). Classification (NCBI taxonomy): domain Eukaryota; kingdom Viridiplantae; phylum Streptophyta; class Magnoliopsida; order Poales; family Poaceae; genus Elymus; species Elymus sibiricus. The sequence goes on from CM077667.1 coordinate 24,078,208, forward strand.
ATTAATCGTAGGGTGCAAGGAATCTCACAAACTAAGTACCTCTAAGTCAGTGGATGAATAGGTGATCTACTCAGAGAGGGATCCGTGCCTGCCAAGCCATAGCTCCACGACTATATAAAAAGTCAGAGGCCCCCGCAGAAGACCAAAACTGTTTCAAGATACCCAACTCTCTCAAGGTCCACAAGCAAAATTCAAGCAAGATAGAAGACACTCATGTCGCAACACTAGCCTCTCGACAAGTCGTAGAACCCGTCTAGACTAGTCGAAACACACCCTGTAATTCTTCAATGTCAATACAATATAATACACATAGGAGTAGGGCTATTATCCGTAGGGAGGCCCGAACCTATAGAAATTTTTTTCTCCACGACACAATACACGGTGATAAGCTGTGCCCCCCCCCCCCCCCCCCCGCCCCATCCTTGTGATCACTTATCCATAGATTGCAAGATCGGCGATACACCAATCGTCGACACACATTTTCTATCCTCTTTGGTTTTCAGATGACAATTTTTATATTGCTGACCCAATTTTCATGACATTTGACATATATATTGTACGGTGAGTCCTCAAAGTGATGTCAAAATGTCATCTTAATCCGACAACATTTGACCCACTTGATGGATAATATTCTAAGTCTACACACCTCTGAGTTCTCACCAAACATATCTGACTAAACCACTCTCTAATCCGATGCTCAAATTAACTAATCATCCAACCGACTAACCAAATCAAAGTGCTATGAGTGTGGAATGAACCCACCACGTTCGAGCCTCTAATGAACTAGCCTGGTGAAGATTAACAAGATGCCAGCAATCTGGATAGAACTTCTCATCCTCTCTTCTCGTTTCTCCGTTGGTTGTGTGTGGGTGTTTTTCTGTGCTCTCTCGTGTGGTTTTGTGTGGGTGTTTTTCTGAGTCACAGCAACCACTGAAAAGTAAACAAGGGGCTAAGAGAGGCTTTTTTTTTCTTTCTCTCCTTCTCCCAAGGATGCATCTGAACGAATGATTCAACTGCGATGAATGATCTGTAAATACTTGACTTGTGGGCTGAGTTGTGCCGTCATGTCACCTCCATGTGGAGAGACTAGCCAACAAGTCTCTGTGGCGGGGACGAAATGGATTGGGAAAAATGGAAAAGTAGAGCGAGAGAGCTGGGGGAGGAAGGAGCTAGGCTGCGTACACAGTCACACCCTAGTGCGGTCAAAGAAATATTTAATAAGACTCCTCCGCCGCATAAAAAGGAGCTACAAGATTCTCTATCCACAAAGTTGACAGCGAGATGAACTGGTAATGGTAGGAAATTGCACTTGATCTGCATCCCAAGAATAAATGAAGTTTCTAACTTTTTATAGACGGTCAATCAAGAGAAATAGCAACAATGCACATATGCAATGTAGTGAACTTAATTTGGTGTACATTATAAATATGCAACAATGTCTTTAGGGATTAGACAACAACAATGCAATGCATCAATTCACCTACATGGTAACTATGCACAACATAACCTCCTCAACTTGTAGTAAATTATGACAATAGCTTCAACCAACAAGCAACGGAATTAACATATCAACATACACAGATGACACAAGTAATTTACGTGGAAAATCTCTTGAAGATGAGGAGTAAAAACCACAGGACCAATCGGCACACTTAAAGCTCCACTATCAACAAAATGAATACAATGTAGTCTTCTCTATAACGTCTAGAGAATAACAACAACAATAACACAAGTTACAACGTGTCACCACCGACACTAACAACCACTCTTAACATACCGAGGATGAGTGGTGTAAAACTTCTATATACGATACCGTATCCAAATATGACACCTTAGGGCCCTTTCTAGATCTCGGCTCACAGCCGTATTCGAAAAGGACTCTAGGAGATAAGGAAACCAATCGTAGGGTGCACGGAATCTCGAAAACTAAGTACCTCTAAGTTGGTGGATGAATAGGTGATCTACTCGGAGAGGGATCCATGCCCGCCAAGCCATAGCTCCACGACTATATAAAAAGTCAGAGGCCCCCACAGAAGAACAAAACTGTTTCAAGACACCCAACTCTCTCAAGGTCCACAAGCAAAATTCAAGCAAGATAGAAGGCACTCAAGTCGCAACACTAGCCTCTCGACAAGTCGTAGATCCCGTCTAGACTAGTCGAAACACACCCTGTAATTCTTCAATGTCAATACAATATAATACACACAGGAGTAGGGCTATTATCTGTAGGGAAGCCCGAACCTATAGAAAAATTTGCCTCCACGACAAAATAAACGGTAATACGCTGTGCCGCCCCATCCTTTTGATTACTTATCCATAGATTGCAAGATCGGTGATTTACCAATCGTTGACACACATTTTCAATCCTCTTTGGTTTTCACATGACTATTTTTATATTGCCGACCCAATTTGCATGACATTTGGCATATGTATTGTACGGTGAGTCCTCAAAGTGATGTCAAAATGTCATCTTAATCCGACAACATTTCACCCAGTTGACGGTTAATATTCTAAGATTACACACCTCTGAGTTCTCACCAAACAGATTTGACTAAACCACTCTCTAATCCGGTGCTCAAATTTACTAATCATCCAACCGACTAACCAAATCAAAGTGCTATGAGTGTGGAATGAACCGACTAACCAGCAATCTGGACAGAACATCTCATCCTCTCTTCTCTTTTCTCCTTTGGTTGTGTGTGGGTGTTTTGCTGTGCTCTCTCGTGTGGTTGTGTGTGGGTGTTTTTCTGAGTCACAGCAACCACTGAAAAGTAAACAAGGGGCTAAGAGAGGCCATTTTTTCTTTTTTTTCTCCTTCTCTCAAGGATGCATCTGAACCAATGATTCAACTGCGATCAATGGTCTGTAAATACTGGATTTGTGGGCTGAGTTGGGCTGTCATGTCACCTCCATGTGGAGAGACTAGCCCAACAAGTCTCTCTGGCGGTGACGAAATGGATTGGGAAAGAAGGAAAAGTAGAGCAGGGGAGCTGCTGGAGGAGGAAGGAGCTAGGCTGCGGCGGAATGTACGGTCACAGCCTAGTGCGGTCGAAGAAATATTGCTACATTTGTGACATTTCTAATTTGAACGAGTATTTTCTGTGCTATCCTTCGATAACATGGACTAGCACTAGCAGCAACGGCCTAAGATTTTCAGCGTCACTACAAAGCTTGAAGCAGCATAGCTTGATCACGTACATGGAGGGAGCTAGTCCTTAGTACAGGCTATTGTAAGTGCAGAATGTCGCAGTGATGGAAGCTACACAGATGACCAAGGACGGAAGCAGGGTGGCATTCAGGAGTTGGCTCTGCCCTAGGTATCCAGCGGCGGTGATCGTCATGTCCGCAATGACGCGGGCCAGTGCCCCGGCTTCCGTCGAGAGGAGCCCGCCATTGTAGGTGCCCCTGGAAAGCCTTGACGACATTACCCGGGAAAGGAGGGATAAGTTGACCCCTGCGATGCGATGTTCAGAGAAGGTCAGAAATACAATGCTAGTTTCAGAAAAGAAACACTTGACACCTGTTTCAGACTTTGCGTTTGTGGTATATATTGTGTTGGATTGTAGTAGTGCATTCTACTCTGTACTGTCGATTAATTACCTTCAAGCACCTCGGCGAACACAAACGTGATGAGAGCCGACAAGACGTATTGTGGAATGGAGTAGTTGGAGGTGAAATGGAAGCTTGCTGAGATGCCGATCAGGACCATGACTTCGGAGGCCACCAAAATTTGCCTTGAGGGAAATAAAATCGACGGAGAACGATTAGAACTGCCGTGGGCTAGACAAGAGAAGTGCTCTAGTTCGTTCAGTGAGTATAAAGAGCAGCAGAAAAGTTACCTGTCTTGAAACAGATTGGTAATACAGCTTCCGACGATGACATTGACCGGAAGAACTGTTAGCCCAATAACAGCTAGAAAGATGGCCACGGTACTCGTGGACCACTTAAAATAGAACGTAGTGACAACACTCGACTCATAGAGTAGAATTTCCATTGCAAACTTGAGCATGAAGTAGATCAATAACTGAACCTGATATATTGTGAAGAGCATATGTAAGCAAATGCAGAAGAAGCTAGTATGTTCAACAACAAAAAAAGATCAGATTTAAGGGGTTAGGAGGAAACCTTCACAGATGGCGTGAGCAATCTGTATGCTGCAGCAAGCGATGTTGCTGGTTTATGACACTCTGTGAGCAAAGGCTGTGCTAGGCCACCCTCCAAATTATCACCACGTCGATGACCTCTTATGACAAATGATTAACTTAATAAATGAGGAAGGTTACCTGTGCTAGCCTAAGTTTCATGACCATGACAAGAGTTGCTTTTGAACGATGCAAATAAGGATGGTTACCTGAATCAGATGACTGTGTGCTGACTGCGTTCTCTCTAGCAATGTGATCTGGCTTTTTGAATGAAATCGACAGCCAAATCAAGTAAGCAACCCAAGCAAGGCACATGATCCACCCAGGCAAGGTGTTCTGATTAAATGTGACTCCATACATCCTAAACTCTGTCTGCAACAAACCGGCCAGCGCGGGGCCGCAAGCCATTCCAAGTGCGCTAGCACTGACAAACCCTGCGGAGGCTTTCAGCCTGATTTCGAGAGGCACACAATCGCTGATATGGCGACGGTTCACAGCTCTGGCAGCACCCAACCTGCATACACATGTTGCCAATGTTTTTCTTTTTTTGGAAAAGGAGGAACGGAGCCCCCGGCCTCTGCATCAATTGATCCATGCAGCCATCTTATTAAAACGGTACGGAAACAAAGTCTCAGATCCACGCAAGCTCACAATCTGAGCAAGAAAAAACAAAGTCGAAAATAAAAAACTGCCACATCCGGCAAAACCAAAAGCAGGCTACGATGTCTATACACCTAGTCTATTATTAGCTCGCCATCCAAATCGGCTGAAGATAGCCCGTGCTACCGTCTCCCACCGGTTGCACCCAATATCCATATGCTCCCTCGATTCCGCATGAGTGAGTAACCACCACGTACGGATCCAAGCCGTGGCTCTGTATATAACCTGCAAAAAATTGTTGAAGATCTTGCCATTAAAAATCATATCATTTCTAGTGTTCCAAATAGCCCACAATAATGCACTTATTCCAATCCGGATATGATTCGCTATTGTTCCGTCTACTCCATTGAGCCACGTCCCAAATAGCATATTAATACTCGTTGGTGTATTGATGTTGAAGGCTATATGAACCGTGCGCCATAAAAGTTTTGCTAGTGGACAATCGAGAAAGTGGTGTTTTATTGTTTCATTTTGGTCACAATAGCAACATCTAGGGTTACCTACCCATCTTCGCTTTATCAAGTTATCCTTGGTTAGTACAACTCCCTTGTGTACAAACCACATGAATACTTTAATTCTAAGAGGGATTTTGATCTTCCAAATATGCAGAGATCTCGAAAAGGGCTCAGAGTCAATTAAATCCAAGTACATTGATTTCACTGAAAAGATACCATTCGTAGATAATTTCCAGTGAATACTATCGGGCTGGTCAGAGAGTTGAACACCCATCAATCTTCTGACTAAGTGCAGCCAGGAATTCCAACGTTCTCCCACCAGAGATCGCCTGAATTGGATATTAAGAGGTACCGTATGTAATACTGTGGCAACGTAATCTTCCTTACGCTGTACAATATTATATAGAGAAGGATATTGTATCGCTAAGGGCGTATCCCCGAGCCATGTGTCCTCCCAGAATCTGGTCATGGTATCATTGCCAACTAGAAACTTCACCCGCTGGAAAAAGGTTACCTTCATCTTCATCAACCCCTTCCAAAAAGGTGAGTCGGTAGGTCTAGCTGTAACCTGGGCCAATGTCTTAGACTGCAGGTACTTATTCCTCAAGATTTGTACCCACATCCCTTCGGTCTCAGTAGCTATCCTGTATAGCCATTTGCTAAGCAGGCATCTATTTTTCACTTCTAAATTCTCGATCCCTAGACCCCCTTGGTATTTGGGTCTGCAAATAATATCCCACCTTGCCAACCTATATTTCTTCTTAGCCACATCACATTGCCAAAAGAAACGAGATCGGTAGAAGTCTAATCTTTTCCGTACACCTACCGGTACTTCAAAGAAAGATAACAGAAACATCGGTAAGCTTGTCAGAACCGAATTTATCAAAACAAGCCTACCCCCATAGGACATAAGCTTACCTTTCCAGCAGCTTAGCCTTTTTTCGAATCTATCTTCAATACATTTCCATTCCTTATTCGTCAATCATCTGTGATGAATTGGAATCCCTAAGTAACTAAATGGTAATGATCCCATCTCACATCCGAATAATTGTCTGTAAGCGTCTTGTTCCTCCTTTGCTCTTCCAAAGCAGAACAATTCACTTTTATTAAAATTTATTTTTAACCCAGACAACTGCTCAAAAAGGCACAGTACAAGCTTCATATTCCTAGCCTTTGCGATATCGTGTTCCATGAATATGATAGTATCGTCTGCGTATTGTAGTATGGACACTCCCCCCTCAATAAGATGTGGGACAAGTCCTCCTACTTGGCCATTTTCTTTAGCCCGAACAATAAGAACTGCCAACATATCCGCTACTATGTTGAACAATACGGGGGCATGGAATCTCCCTGTCTCAGTCCCTTATGGGTCTGAAAATAATGACCGATGTCATCATTTACTTTAATCCCTACACTGCCTTTCTGAATGAAGGCATCCACCTGATCCCTCCAGGATTCGTTGAATCCTTTCATTCTTAAAGCCTGCTGCAGGAAGGGCCATTTGACCTTATCATACGCCTTCTCGAAATCCACTTTAAAGATAACCCCATCTAGTTTCTTGGTGTGAATTTCGTGCAGCGTTTCATGTAAGACAACAACCCCTTCTAGGATGTGTCTTCCAGGCATGAAAGCCATCTGTGTAGGTTGGACTACCGAATGGGCTATCTGCGTCAACCTATTTGTGCCAACCTTGATGAATATTTTGAAGCTGACATTGAGTAGACATATCGGTCTGAACTGCTCAATGCGAATAGCCTCCACCTTCTTTGGCAGATTGGCGCTCTTTTAAAAAGCCTCGATATTACCTGGCTCTGGAGCCACCACTTCGACAAAGAAAGCAACGAAGATCTCATGTTGCCAATGTGATCGATGAGACAATCATTTTAACTTGACACGGGTAAATTAGAGAATAGAAAGAAAAAAACTCCATCCATACCCGCAAAGCAGCTGGCCAAGTATGAGAACACCCAAGGAATTCAGATCATATGCCAAAGCGTAGAGTAGGTTCCCAGAAAATAGCATGATGCTGCTAAATACGAGGGGTCCAAAGTATGACTTATTCGACCAGGAACTGAAATAAACTGAAGAGAACACTTGGGCAATTGCCATGGACCCGCGCGATAATCACACCGCAAAAAGTCGCCGTGGCGCGAAGGCTCACCGAATAGTCATCTGCAGTCGGCACGATGATGTATGTGTTCACCATGTAGAGGAAGGTGTTCACTAGGTTGAGCATCAGCGACATGAAATGGTAGCTCTGTTCATCGAAAACATCTTCTGATCTAGTTTGCACATCTTCTGGAACGACGAGTGCGTGTTGTCCTAGGAATTTCAGCAAGGTTGTGGTGTGCATGAGTTTCTGTACTGAATGGTTTATTTGTTCGATGATAGGGTCCTGCACATGGAAAAGGAGTATAGCACTAGTACATAACAGGGCTTTGGTCCAGCCCTGAGAAGCCCATTAATCCCGGTTCACTCACGAACCGGGACCAATGGGGGCATTGGTCCCGGTTCGTGAGGCCAGGGCGCCGGTAGGGCCTCGTGTGCCATTGGTCCCGGTTCGTTTGACCCCTTTGGTCCCGGTTCCAGACACGAACCGGGACCAATGGGCCTGGCTCCCGGCCCACAACCATTGGTCCCGGTTTGTAGCTGGAACCGGGACCAACTGGTGTCCTTTAGTCCCGGTTCCAGCCACAAACCGGGACCAATGATCGGCCTATATATACCCCCTGCCCGCAAGCAGAGCAGTCCACTGCTCACTTTTTTTTGGCCAGCCGTGGGAGAGCTTTGTGGTGCTCTAGCTTACCTCCTATGCACATGAGGTGTTCGATGAAATGCCCGAATCACACTTAAGCTTTCTCCTCTCGAAGCTCCTTGTCCAAGCTCCATTTTCTTCAAGATTTGTTTAGGATTGGCGGTCCGTCCTGTCCCGTCCCCGTCCTCACCGCCGTCGATCGCCCGCGCCCATCTCGGCACCGGCACCACCGTGGTTAGCCTCTTCTTCTTATCTTCTTTCTAAAAGAAAAAAGTTCTTACTTGTATCATTTAGATAGATACTTGTGTAATTTTCTTACTTTTATTATTGTTTGTTATTATATAGTGCCATGGTCATGGTATCCGCCCACGTCGGCCCTCGTCCGGTCTATGATTCGGATATGGTATATATTATCTTTTATAACTATTTGTTTTATTTAGTGTTTATGACAATTATGCCGACCAACGTGACATAGATTTTTTAATCTAGGAGGTATGTGAACCGGAAATTCCAACCGACATAGAAATTCTTGTCGAGAAGTTAAATTTGGTTGAAAAAGAAAACAATTACTTGAAAGAAAAATTACAAAGAGTTGAAGAGGAGAAGATGAAGTTGGAGTTGCATGTTGCCGATGTCGTCGACGATCACAAGATCAAGATGGATGCAATGCGCTTGAAGATTAGAAAGATTAGAAAATATGCCATTCATACTGAGGCTTGGTATCATTATGCCGTTGGATCAATTGGTACCTTAGTTGCGGTTATGATCACATTTTTTGTTGCATTTAAATTTTATAGTTTCAATGTATGTTTTAATTAGATGCTCTAGAGAGCTATATGTTGTTCAATAATGAGAACTATGTATGAACGTTATGTATTTATTTTGGTCACTACTGTACTTTGGCTTTAATGTGATGATGAATTTCTATTAATTTGGTCACTTCTCTATTCATGATATGCACGCAGATGAACCGGCAATGGATGTACGGTGACCGACGCACCTCCGAGTATATTAAGGGCCTGCATAATTTTCTCGAAGCGGCTGAGGCAAACAAGCAGAATGGTTTTATGCATTGTCCATGTACTGTCTGTGAGAATACGAAGGCTTTCTCGAACTATAAAACCCTTCACTTTCACCTGCTTCAGAAGGGTTTTATGCCACACTATAATGTTTGGACCAAGCACGGAGAAAGAGGGGTTATGATGAAAGACAACGAAGAAGAAGAGGATGACGACAACTACCCGCCCCCTGAATACGGTGATGCTGCAATGGGGGAAGCTGAAGATCAAGAGGAACCAGACGATGTGCCCGATGATGATCTTCGCCGGGTCATTGTTGATGCAAAGAGAGAATGCGAAAGTGAAAGGGAGAAGTTGAAGTTCGATTGCATGTTAGAGGATCACAAAAAAGGGTTGTACCCAAATTGCGAAGATGACAACAGAAAGCTCGGTACCACACTGGAATTGCTGCAATGGAAGGCAGACAATGGTGTATCTGACAAGGGATTTAGTTCGCTATTGAAAATAATGAAGAAGAAGCTTCCAAAGGATAACGAATTGCCCGGCAGTACGTACGAAGCAAAGAAGGTTCTATGCCCTCTAGGATTGGAGGTGCAGAAGATACATGCATGCCCTAATGACTGCATCCTCTACCGCGGTGCGTATGAGGATTTGAACGCATGCTCGGTATGCGGTGCATTGCGGTATAAGATCAGAAGAGATGAGCCTGGTGATGTTGACGGCCAGCGCACCGGGAAGAGGGTTCCTGCCAAGGTGATGTGGTATGCTCCTATAATACCACGGTTGAAACGTCTGTTCAGAAACAAAAAGCATGCCGAGTTGATGCAATGGCACAAAAAAGACCGTAAGAAAGACGGGAAGTTGAGAGCACCCGCTGACGGGTCACAGTGGAGAAAGATCGAGAGAAAGTGGAGCGACTTTACAGGTGACACGAGGAACGTATGGTTTGGTTTAAGTGCAGATGGCGTTAATCCTTTTGGGGAGCAGAGCAGCAAGCATAGCACATGGCCTGTGACTCTATGTATGTATAACCTTCCTCCTTGGTTGTGCATGAAGCGGAAGTTCATTATGATGCCAGTGCTCATCCAAGGCCCTAAGCAACCCGCCAATGACATTGATGTGTACCTAAGGCCATTAGTTGATGAACTTTTACAGCTATGGAATGGAAGAGGTGTACGTGTGTGGGATGAGAACGAACAGGAGGAATTTGACCTACATGCGTTGCTGTTTGTAACCATCAACGATTGGCCTGCTCTCAGTAACCTTTCAGGACAGACAAACAAGGGATACCACGCATGCACACACTGTTTAGATGACACCGACGGTATATATTTGGACAAATGCAGGAAGAATGTGTACCTGGGGCATCGTCGATTTCTTCCGACCAACCATCAATGTCGAAAGAAAGGAAAGCATTTCAAAGGTGAGGCAGATCACCGAAAGAAGCCCGCCCTCCGTACTAGTGATCACATACTTGACATGGTCAATGATTTACAAGTAATATTTGGAAAGGGTCCTGGCGGACTATCTGTTCCGACTGACGATGCGGGACGCGCACCCATGTGGAAGAAGAAATCTATATTTTGGGACCTACCCTATTGGAAAGACCTAGAGGTCCGCTCTGCAATCAACGTGATGCACATGACGAAGAATCTTTGCGTGAACCTGCTAGGCTTCTTGGGAGTGTATGGGAAGACAAAAGATACACCGGAGGCACGGGAGGAACAGCAACGTGTGCATGAAAAAGACGGCATGCATCCAAAGCAGTATGAAGGTCCTGCCAGCTACGCTCTTACCAAAGAAGAGAAGGAAATCTTCTTTGAATGCCTGCTCAGTATGAAGGTCCCGTCTGGCTTCTCGTCGAATATAAAGGGAATAATAAATATGGCAGAGAAAAAGTTCCAGAACCTAAAGTCTCATGACTGCCACGTGATTATGACGCAACTGCTTCCGGTTGCATTGAGGGGGCTTCTACCGGAAAACGTTCGATTAGCCATTGTGAAGCTATGTGCATTCCTCAATGCAATCTCTCAGAAGGTGATCGATCCAGAAATCCTGCCAAGGTTAAGGAGTGATTTGGTGCAATGTCTTGTTAGTTTCGAGCTGGTGTTCTCACCGTCCTTCTTCAATATCATGACGCACGTCCTAGTTCATCTAGTCGACGAGATTGTCGTTCTGGGCCCTGTATTTCTACACAATATGTTCCCCTTTGAGAGGTTCATGGGAGTCTTAAAGAAATATGTTCGTAACCACGCTAGGCCAGAAGCAAGCATCTCCATGGGCCATCAAACAGAGGATGTCATTGGGTTTTGTGTTGACTTCATTCCTGACCGTAAGAAGATTGGTCTCCCTCAATCACGGTATGAGGGGAGACTGACTGGAAAAGGCACGCTAGGAGCGGACTCAATAATATGTAGGGACGGGCATTCTTGGTCTCAACCACACTACACAGTTCTACAGAATTCTACCTTGGTGACCCCGTATGTCGATGAACACAAGAATATTCTGCGCTCCAAACACCCGGAGCAGTGTGACGACTAGATTACATATGAACACATCAGGACTTTCGGCAGTTGGTTGCAAACACGTCTCATGGGTGACAACAATGTTTCTGATGAGTTGTACTCGTTGGCCAGGGGACCATCTTCGACTGTATTGACTTACAAAGGGTACGAGATAAATGGGAATACATTTTACACGATCGCCCAAGATCAAAAGAGCACCAACCAAAACAGCGGTGTCCGCTTTGATGCAGCAACCAATAGGGGAAAGGACACATATTATGGATACATAGTAGACATATGGGAACTTGACTATGGACATGATTTCAAGGTCCCTTTGTTTCAGTGCAAATGGGTCAATCTGTCAGGAGGCGGGGTACAGGAAGACCCACAGTACAGAATGACAACAGTGGATCTGAACAATCTTGGGTACACATACGAACCATTCGTCCTAGCCAATGATGTGGCGCAGGTTTTCTATGTGAAGGACATGTCTACCAAACCGAGAAAAAGAAAAAGATAAGGAAGCGAATACATCATATGATGAGCCAAAGCGCCACATAGTTCTTTCAGGAAAAAGAGACATCGTGGGATTGGAGGGCAAGACAGACATGTCTGAAGATTATGAAAAGTTTCATGAAATTCCTCCCTTCAAAGTCAAGGCTGACCCAAGCACCCTCTTAAACGATGAAGATTATCAATTGTTACGGCGCAATAAGCAAAGGACACAAGCGAAGAAAAAGTGAAGACTTTCTCTCCACAACTATATCATTGCAGTTACATGTGAAGAAATGAAATGCCTTTTGTAACAGATGAGTTTTCGTATGAAACCCTAATACTTCGAAAGAGATTGTCCGTTTTGTACACGAAGTGCATCCAGTTTTTGTCGTAACCCTCTCAACTCTTTATAACCTTGGGCGGTGAAGGTCGTACCAATCAGGAAGAAGCACACGGATCGTGTGTTTCTTTCAAGCGCTTGTGAGCTGTTGGATCAGCACTATAACGACTAGTCCCGGTTCGTGCTAGCAACCGGGACTAAAGAGGAACACGACCCTATATATAACCCACCTCTCGGACATGTTCGACACTTAGTGTGTGTACTCATTCGGATTCAAATCATTCGGATTCCCTGCATACGGTCCAACGGTGCATTTCATATTTCCATCGTTGGGCTGTATGCAGGGGAAACCGTGTGTTTTGTTGATCTATCTAGAAATCCTTTAATTCATCGACCGAATACAAATCATTCGGATTCCCTGCATACGGTCCGACGGTGCATTTTATATGCGGGCACTCACGAGCCACCGTCGGGTTGTATGCAGGAGAAACCGTGTGTTTTGTTGATCTATCTAGAAATCCTTTAGTTCATCGACCGAATACAAATCATTCGGATTCCCTGCATACGGTCCGACGGTGCATTTCATATGCGGGCACTCACGAGCCACCGTCGGGCTGTATGCAGGGGAAACCGTGTGTTTCGTTGATCTATCTAGAAATCCTTTCATTTTCCGACGGTATATTTCATTTTTCCAACTCCATTTTTACAAAGACACTTAGAAAGAAACAAAAGACAAATAGAAAGGATGATGCTCAATTGTCCGTTTTGTACACGAAGTGCATCCAGTTTTTGCCGTAACCTTCTCAACTTTTTATAACATGCTATGTGGGTGAAATGATGATACCATGCCAACTTTTAACCTTTTCAGAGTTCATTTGTAGTGCTTTTCAATTTCAGGGTCATTTAGCTCAAAAAAATCAGTAAATGCATGAAAAATACCAAATGAAGTCAGAAAGGGTTGAAACTTGATGATGTGGCCTTGAATGGTGCATTTTGAACACACAAAAAGTCTGGAGTTCAAATAAGTTCAAAAAAAATGAAATCCCTTTGTAACAGATGAGTTTTCGTCCGAAACCCTGATACTTCGAAAGAGATTGTCCATTTTGTACACGAAGTGCATCCAGTTTTTACCGTAACCCTCTCAACTTTTTATAACATGCTATGTGGGTGAAATGATGATACCATGCCAACTTTCAACCTTTTCAGAGTTCATTCGTAGTGCTTTTCAATTTCAGTGTCATTTAGCTCAAAAAAATCAGTAAGTGCATGAAAAATACCAAATGAATTCAGAAAGAGTTGAAAATTGATGATGTGGCTTTGAATGGTGCATTTTGAACACATAAAAAGTCTGGAGTTCAAATAAGTTCAAAAAAATGAAATCCCTTTGTAACAGATGAGTTTTCGTCCGAAACCCTGATACTTCGAAAGAGATTGTCCATTTTGTAGACGAAGTGCATCCAGTTTTCGCCGTAACCCTCTCAACATTTTAGCACATGCTATGTGGGTGAATTGATGATACCATGCCCACTTTCAACCTTTTCAGAGTTCATTTGAAGTGCTTTTTAATTTCTTTCAAAACATCGTGGGAGTGGAGTTCAAAAAAGAATCAACTAAAAAGCTTTTATAAACCTCTAGTATTTTTGAAACTATAATTATATAAAATTTATGCAACTAAAATTATCAAAGTATTTTTTGTGCAAAACATTAATAGCAAAAAGAATATAAGGATAAAACACACTGGAAATAAATAAAGCGAAAAATAAAACAAAAATAATGGAAATTATGCAACTAAAATTATCAACTAAAATATTAACTAAAATTATCAAATTATTTATTTGTTAAAAAGAATGAACTAAAAAGAATAAACTAAAATATTAACTAAAATTATCAAATTATTTATTTGTTAAAAAGAATGAACTAAAAAGAATCAACTAAAATATTAACTAAAATTATCAAATTGGTGGTTCGAACCGGGACCAAAGGGGGGCCTTTCGTCCCGGTTGGTGCCACCAACCGGGACCAATTCCCTGGGTATATAAACAACACTTTGCAATTTTTCGATTCACTTCCTTCGATCTCTCCTCTCCCCCGTCGCCGCCAGGCTGCCGCACTGCCCCGTCGCCGTCGCCTCTCCCTTCTCCCCGTCGCCGTCGCCTCTCCCTTCTCCCCGTCGCCGTCGCCTCTCCCTTCTCCCCGTCGCCGTCGCCTCTCCCTTCTCCCCGTCGCCGCGCGTGCCCCCGAGCCTGCCTCGTCGCCGTCGCCGCGCCCCTGCCCGCCCGACGTCGCCGTCGCCTCGCCGCCCCCGACGTCGCCGTCGCCTCTCCCTTCTCCAGTAGCATTCATATCAACAAATCTAAGGAGCTTCACAAGATCAAGACCAACTTGCCTATAAGCCTCTCGCACTTTAGAAACTTGGGATATATCGGACTGTTCCATAAGTATGGCAAGCTCTTCTCCCAATTTCTTGATCCTGCAAGCAAGGTAACCTTGCTGTTTCAGTAGAAAGAGCACAAACTTTTCAATTTGCAATGAAGAAACTTATATGAACACAGATGGTGTGAAGTAAAAAAGAATAAATGTTGATGGTTAAACCAATACATCGGTAATAAAGCCTTCTATCTAAAAAAACGAATACGTCAGCAACTCAGCTCAATTTTACCTGATCGTCATGCATCCTTGAGAACTCTCTAAGAACCTGTTCATGATTTCTTCCACCATTTTGATTCTGCTCGACATACTGTTTTACCTTTTTCTTCATCATTTTGTAATTAATGTAGTATCTAGCAAAAGTGAACAAATAATTTGATGATTCCAAGGCTTTTCAGCTTCATATTATTTGTAGCTCTAGATTGTTTCAGTTTATGTTCCTATCTATTGCCTGGATATTCCAAGAGAGATTTACGGTCTAATGAGGCTACTATGAAATATTTACTCATGGGTGGAGCAAGCTCTTCTATTATGGTTCATGATTTCTGTTGGTTATATAGTTCATCAGGGGAGGGTTGCTTCGGTACACCCCATTAGAAAACTTTAAAAAGGGTATTATCGTCCTTCTGTTAACTGAGATTAGTTGGCTAATTCGATGGTTACGTAGAACCCATCTCCAACCTCGACAAAATATTTGACGGCTTCGCTACACCACACCTCTAATCTAGCCCGCGACGGTGCCGTCTTAGCCAACATCTTTAGCAGCACCATCACCATGGACTTGACCAGTGCCCATTCTCACGCTTTTTTCATCTCTGCAGGATGTGTCTCGCTCCACACAAACCTCACTACCGGAATGCCATAGCCTTTCTCCTGCACGCTCGAGCTTTTCTTTTGCCTTCCTTTCAGAGCTCCGGGTCACCTTTAGTGGCAGCTCTCCGTCCTGTATCGTTTCAAAATGGAAACGGAGAAGATAACTTTTTCTACCAGTCTTATCTTATGGGCTCGTCCCTATTAACTATAGAAACCAATTCTTATGTTAAGTAGGCCCATACAAGGTTCGTGAAAAACAGAAAATTTGTTTTGTGTGTCAAACCAGACGGCCAGTGCAAATCCAAGCATGCCAGATCTTGCGCCGTGTTTGTGTTTTTTCTTTTCTTTTCTTTTTGAGAGACGTGTTTGTTTTTTGTAACAAACTAGCGGCTGTATTTGTTAGGCTCACAACTTAAAATAGACCAAATTGCCCTTCTTACCGAAAGGGTATCTTCTAATCTCTAATGTTAATTTGCATCGAAAGTCGAAAACTTTTTAAAGGGGTGTCTACGGAGACACTTCTCATTAATATATTACCCTTTACTGAAAAAAAATATGCGAAGAGAAAACGGCAACACCTAATTTATGCATATCTAACCAATCCAGTCCTAACAATGAAATGTTAGGGATTCGAATTTCGGTGACGGGCAACCGGCAGTGGAGTAGGTGGCCGGGTACGTCGTTCTCGTGTCAGACGTGCACGTGGCCGGGCCTGGACAGGACAGGAGCGGCTGGCTGCGGCCGGTACGTCGCTCGCGGTCCATCCCCCTCTTTTTCTTAGAGGAAAGGTCGTCTGAGCGCAATGGCAACGGAGGCATTTCGTCGAACACTATGCGGGCGTCGGCAACGATGGCGGTGAATATGAAAATTTGCAGAATAAATAACCCATACTAGTAATCAGAGGGTGTCATTGCAAAAATTAAAGCATAGTGAGCATGATCTCGTGTGACGTGGGCTGATTTTGACACCTTACTCTTACTCCCTTCACGAACTGTGTGGTGTAGAGAGATATATGTGACGTTTCCCTGGGAAAAAAGGGTTACATATATATGGCGTTGTTCCATTAATGTTACCATCATTCGTCAAATCTTGATACCTTTTTCAAGTCCTTTTCACGCTCTGTACGCTCTGATGGAAACCCACTGTTGTCCGGCAGTGTTGTTAGGGAATAAACCGGAGAATATCCAAAGGTCTGGTGAACGTGCTAGTAAACGGTATGGATGACTCTTTTCTCTCGAGAATCTCCAAAGGTCTGGTGAACGTGCTAGTAAGCAATTGGTTCACAATGCTCGGGAGATTTTACGGATTGCGATATAGTATTATACTAGCAAGGGCATCTCCAACGCTGACCCACAAACTGGACACCGCATCCGTCCGCGGACCGGGGGATCAGTCCGCGGACACGGATGCGGGAGCCGGCTATCCAACCGTGCCCGCATACATTTCAAACACTCATTAAATAAACCAGACGAATTACATGCAAATCGGATAATTTTCATACAAATCGAACAAACACATTTACATTTCGGACATATTTTAACTAAACTAGTCTTCGGCCGTCCGCGGCGGATCGCCACTCCCACGACATGTCTTCCCTATGTCCCGCAGACCACTCGTCGGACTGCCGGGAGCCTCGGAGGGATATGCTTCAGCGGGAGGGGAAGTGCAGCCTCTCTCCGCCGCCGCGAAGCACGGATCAGGGTTGGTTTTTGGAGCGGGCGATGACAGTGGCCTGCGAAGCGGGCAAGACATCGGTTGTGTACGCTGGCGACGCGGCGGCGGTGGCCTTCATGGGACCCAAGCTGCGGCGGCCTCCCATGATCTACTTTTTCTCGCTATCGACGGCGGCCACGGACGTGCTGGCCGCCTTGTTGATCTCCGTGAAGCTGGCTTCTTTCTCCGCCGGCAGGGTGCGGTTCCCCGAATGTTGCCGGCGGATGGCACGGGAGGAGCGTATGACACGGCCTCGTCCACGGCAGCCACGATGCCCGTGCCGCCGTGCTCCCCCGCATGCCGGCCTGGAGGAACTCGCCACTCCTCCGCGAGCTGGCTTGGAGCGGCGAGTTGCTGAACCACGCGCTGGCTTGGAGCAGCCACTTGCTCCTCCGCGCGCCAGCCTGCAGCCTCACCCATGGTACTGACGACCTGGAGCAGCGAGGGAGGTGGAGCAGCGAGTTGCCTGGTCCGTATCCGGCGGGCCTGCGAACCGATGCAAGACCGCGTTGGATGGCAAAACACGTCTGGACCGCGCGGTCTGGACGTTTGCGGCGGGCGGTTTGAGGGTCGGTGTTGGAGATGCCCTAAGTACCACTAGTGTAGTTATAATTGTACGTGGTCGGCTTCAGTAGGGGATCGACGACAGCGTCTTGTCGGCGTACCGTTCTGACAGCGGTAGTGGTCGTTCGGTGGTCTCGAGATCTCGATGTAATTTTTATTATGTTTGTGGTGCTTTGTATTTCTGGTTTATTTTTATAATAGATCTGGATCTTTATCGCAAAATAAATAAATTTGCACCTGGTCTCAGTTAAATTTTTTTAGTAACCAGACATGTTCTCTGGAATAAAACTGCATCCATTTTGACAAACAGTGCAATCTTATATTTACTAATTTGCGGCACCTTTTGAGGCACCACATTAATTCTAGGAAAAGTTATATCTAATCTGTTGAATCTGAAAATAAGGGACAGTTCTTTTGGTGGCTTTTCTTGGCCTTCTAGAATAAGTTGCCCCCTATCCAGCTTAGCCTAGAAGCCCAACCGAAATTATTATTTTAGAAGTCTGCTAGTTAAGATTTGACTAGTAGGCTTCTAAAAAA
Source organism: Elymus sibiricus (assembly GCA_039707655.1). Taxonomy (NCBI): domain Eukaryota; kingdom Viridiplantae; phylum Streptophyta; class Magnoliopsida; order Poales; family Poaceae; genus Elymus; species Elymus sibiricus. Next base: position 24,096,632 of record CM077667.1, read on the forward strand.
ATAAAATTGGTTGGGCTTCTAGAATAAGTTGGACTTCTAGAATAAGCTGGGTAGGGGCACTAGTAGAAAACAGACCTTTGGACCGAAGCATTAGTCCCGGTTGGGTTTTGCACCGGGACTAATGTTACCTCTAGTCCCGGTTCCAACGGCTAGGCTTTAGTCCCGGTTTACTTGTGACCTATAGTCCTAGTTGGTGTTAGCAACCAGGACTAAAGGGGTGGTGGCAGGCTTGCGTCAGGCTGGGGCCCATGCGATCCCGTTCAGTCCCGGTTGGTAGCACCAACCGGGACTAGACATGGACCTTTAGTCCCGGTTGGTATCACCAACCGGGACTAAAGATATCCCTATATATAGTGCTTCGTCCAGCCCAAGCCCAAGCTCTCCTTTCTCTGTTTTCTCTTCCCCTTGTTCGAGCTCATCCTCCATTTTTGCCAAGATTTGTCAAGATTTGAGGCACCCCATCTATTCAAGTGTTCACAAAGGTTAGCAACTTTGTCCTTTCATCTCTCATTGCAAGATTAGCTCGTGCAATGCTCTATAAGTATAGTGATTTGTGGGTTCTAGTTTGGGAGTAATTATATGAGAGTTTATTTGATTTATATGCAATTTGAGCTCAAATTAACTTCTTAGTTTGCATATGTGTAGGTGTGGTTTACTTGCTGCCTTCCCGTCCCCGTCCTAACCACCGTCGATCGCCCGCACCGTCCCGTCGCCGGCACCACCTTGGTGAGCCTCTTGTTCTTATCCTTTTTATAATAAAAAATCTTATTTGTATGATTTAGATAGTTACTTGTATAATTTTCTTACTTGTATGATTGTTAGTTATTCATAGTGCCATGGTTTTGATATCCGTGCCCGTCGGCCCTCGTCCGGTTTACGATTCGGATGTTGTATATTCTCTTTTATAACTATTTGTTGCATTTCGTGTTTATGACAATTATGCCCATCAAGTTGACATAGATATTTTTATCTAGGAGGTATGTGAACCGGAAATTGCAACCGACCCTCTTGTCGAGAAGTTAAATTTAGTTGAAAAAGAAAATGAGTATTTGAAAGAAAAATTGAAAAGAATTGAAGAAGAGAAGATGAAATTGAAGTTGTATGTTGCCGATGTCGTCGATGATCACAAGATCAAGATGGATGCAATGCGCTTGAAGATTAGAAAATATGCCGTTAATAAGGAGGCTTGGTATCATTATGCTGTTGGATCAATTATTAACTTAGTTGCGATTTTGATCGCACTTGTTGTTGCATTTAAATGCTTTAGCTAGATATATAGTTTTATGTTGTTTTATGAGAATAAGTGTGTGTATGAATTTTATGTATGAACTTGTATTAATTTGGTCTTTTCGGTGTTGTGTAATGAAGATGAACCAGCAATGGATGTACGATGACCGACGCTCTCCCCAGTTCATTAATGGCGTGCATAGTTTTCTGCGTGCGGCTGAGGCAAACAAGCGGAATGGTTTTATGTGTTGTCCATGTGGTGTCTGTAAGAATGACAAGACTTACTCTAGCTCAAAATACATTCAGGTCCACCTGTTTACGTCCGATTTCATGTCTGGCTATAACTGTTGGACCAAGCACGGAGAAAGAGGGGTTCTAATGGAAGAGAATGAAGAAGAAGAGGATGATTACAACTATCATGGGTTCCCTGAATACGATGGTACTACAATGGGGGAAGAGAATGAAGAAGAAGAAGCTGAAGAAGAGGCATCAGATGAGCCCGTTGATGATCTTGGTCGGGCCATTGCTGATGCAAAGAGAAACTGCGAAAGTGAAAAGGAGAAGTTGAAGTTGCAGCGCATGTTAGAGGATCACAAAAAAGGGTTGTACCCAAATTGCGAAGATTACAACACAAAGCTCGGTACCACACTGGAATTGCTGCAATGGAAGGCAGAGAATGGTGTATCTGACAAGGGATTTGGGACGCTGCTGAAAATAATGAAGAAGAAGCTTCCAAAGGACAATGAATTGCCCGACAGTATGTACGAAGCAAAGAAGGTTGTCTGCCCTCTAGGATTAGAGGTGCAGAAGATACATGCATGCCCTAATGATTGCATCCTCTACCGTGGTGAGGAGTACGAGAATTTGAATGCATGCCCGGTATGCGGTGCATTGCGATATAAGATCGGTCACGATGACCCTGGTGATTATGTTGAGGGCGAGCGCCCCAGGAAGAGGATTCCTGCCAAGGTGATGTGGTATGCTCCTATAATACCACGGTTGAAACGTTTGTTCCAAAACAAAGAGCATGCCAAGTTGTTGCGATGGCACAAAGAAGACCGTAAGAAAGACGGGAAGTTGAGAGTACCCGTTGATGGGTCGCAGTGGAGAAAAATCGAGAGAAAGTGGCCAGACTTTGCAGATGACCCAAGGAACTTATGGTTTGGTTTAAGTGCAGATGGCATTAATCCTTTTGGGGAGCAGAGCAGCAAGCATAGCATATGGCATGTGACTCTATGTATCTATAACCTTCCTCCTTGGTTGTGCATGAAGCGGAAGTTCATTATGATGCCAGTGCTCATCTAAGGCCCTAAGCAACCCGGCAATGACATTGATGTGTACCTAAGGCCATTAGTTGATGAACTTTTACAGCTGTGGAATAAAAAAGGTGTACGTGTGTGGGATGAGCACAAACAGCAGGAATTTGACCTGCGGGCGTTGTTGTTTGTAAGCATCAATGATTGGCCTGCTCTTAGTAACCTTTCAGGACAGACAAACAAGGGATACCATGCATGCACGCACTGTTTAGATGAGACTCAAAGTATATATTTGGACAAATGCAAGAAGAATGTGTTCCTGGGACATCGTCAATTTCTTCCGACCAAGCATGCCTTACGAAAGAAAGGCAAACATTTACATGTAGTCTTTGGAAAGGGTCTTGGTGGACAATTTGTTCTGATTAAGGCTGACGGACACGCCCTCATGTGGAAGAAAAAAATCTATATTTTGGGAGCTAGAATATTGGAAAGTCCTAGAGGTACGCTCTGCAATCGACGTGATGCACGTCACGAAGAATCTTTGCGTGAACCTGCTAGGCTTCCTGGGCATGTATCGGAAGACAAAAGATACACCGAAGGCACGACAGGACCAGCAACATGTGAACGAAAAAGACGGCATGCATCCAAAGCAGTATGAAGGTCCTGCCAGCTACGCTCTTACCAAAGTAGAGAAGGAAATCTTTTTTGAATGCCTGCTCAGTATGAAGGTCCCGTCAGGCTTCTCGTTGAATATAAAGGGAATAATAAATATGGCAGAGAAAAAATTCCAAAACCTAAAGTCTCATGACTGCCACGTGATCATGACGCAATTGCTTCCGGCTGCATTGAGGGGGCTTCTACCAGAAAATGTTCGATTAGCCATTGTGAAGCCTTGTGCATTCCTCAATGCAATTTGTCAGAAGGTAATCGATCCGGAAATCCTTCCAAGGTTACAGAATGATTTGGTCCAATGTCTTGTCGGTTTCGAGTTGGTGTTCCCACCATCCTTCTTCAATATTATGACGCACGTCCTAGTTCACCTAGTCGAAGAGATTGCCATTCTGGGTCCTGTATTTCTACACAATATGTTCCTCTTTGAGAGGTTCATGGGAGCCTTAAAGAAATATGTTCGTAACCGTGCTAGGCCAGAAGGAAGCATCTCCAAGGGCCATGAAACAGAGGAGGTTATTGAGTTTTGTGTTGACTTTATTCCTGACCTTAAGCCGATTGGTGTTCCTCAATCGTGACTTGAGGGGAGACTATGTGGAAAAGGCACGCTTGGACCAAAATCAATAATATGTAGGGACTGGCATTCTTGGGCGCAAGCACACTACACAGTTCTATAAAATTCTACCTTGGTGACCCCGTATATCGAGAAACACATGGATATTATACGCTCCAAGAACCCGGAGCAGTCTGACCCCTGGATTAAACGTACACACATTGCGGCTTCCGACGGTTGGTTGCAAACACATCTCATGAATGATGACATTGTTGAAGATGAGCTGTAGTTGTTGGCCAGGAGACCATCTTTGACTATATTGACTTTCCAAGGGTACGAGATAAATGGGAATACATTTTACACGATCGCCCAAGATAAAAAGAGCACCAACCAAAACAGTGGTGTCCGCTTTGACGATGCAGCAAACACCAATAGGGAAAAGGACACATATTATGGTTACATGGAGGTGATATGGGAACTTGACTATGGACGTGATTTGAAGGCCCCTTTGTTTCGGTGCAAATGGGTCAATCTGACTGGAGGAGGGGTAATGGTAGACCCGCAGTACGGAATGACAACAGTGGATCTCAACAATCTTGGGTACACAGAGGAACCATTCGTCCTAACCAATGATGTGGCGCAGGTTTTCTATGTGAAAGACATGTCTACCAAACCGAGAAAAAGAAAAGATAGGGAAGCGGATACATCATACGATGAGTCAAAGCGCCACATAGTTCTTTCAGGGAAAAGAAACATCGTGGGAGTGGAGGACAAGACAGACATGTCAAAAGATTATGAAAAGTTTGATGAAATTCCTCCCTTCACAGTGAAGACTGACCCAAGCATCATGTTAAATGATGAAGATTGTCCATGGTTACGGCACAATAAGCAAGGGACACACGCGAAGAAAAAGTTTTATACCCCAAGATCCCACTCTGGGATGTGATCGGCTTCACCGTCATCACTTTCTTCTCTAGTGAGTAGCCGAGATGGTCCAGTTTGTACACGAAGTGCATCCAGTTTTTGCCGTAACCCTCTCAACTTTTTAGCACATGCTATGTGTGTGAAATGATGATACCATCCCAAGTTTCAACCTTTTTAGAGTTCATTTGTAGTGCTTTAAATTTCAGGGTCATTGAGCTCAAAAAATCATTAAATGCATGAAAAATAGCAAATGAAGTTAGAAAGGGTTGAAATTTGAGGATGTGGCTTTGAATGGTGCATATTGAATGCACAAAGAGTTTGGAGTTGAAATAAGTTTAAAAAAATGAAATGCCTTGTAACAGATGAGTTTTCATCCGAAACCCTCATACTTCGAAGGAGATGGTCCAGTTTGTACATGAAGTGCATCCAGTTTTTGCCGTTACCCACTCAACTTTTTAGCAGATGCTATGTGTATGAAATGATGATACCATGCCAAGTTTCAGCCTTTTCAGAGTTCATTTGTAGTGCTTTTTAATTTCAGCGTCACTGAGCTAAAAAAAATCATTAAATGCATGAAAAATAGCAAATGAAGTTAGAAAGGGTTGAAATTTGAGGATGTGGCTTTCAATGGTGCATATTGAATGCACAAAAAGTCTGGAGTTGAAATAAGTTTAAAAAATGAAATGCCTTTGTAACAGATGAGTTTTCATCCGAAACCCTCATACTTCGAAGGAGATGGTCCAGTTTGTTCACGAAGTGCATCCAGTTTTTGTCGTAACCCTCTCAACTTTTTAGCAGATGCTATGTGTGTGAAATGATGATACCATGCCAAGTTTCAACCTTTTCAGAGTTCATTTGTAGTGCTTTTGATTAAAACAAATGAAGGTATAAAACTAAAAGAGTTAAACAAAATCTGGTTTTGATTAAAATACCTATTTAAATTATCCTAAAATATACCAAATTGAACATAATGATAAAACATACTAATATTAAACAACTGGAAAAACAATCACTCAAAAATCTATTTTTAAACTAAAGTTATTCACAAACTAGTGATTCACACAAATTTCAAAAGAATTCAAATTTAAACTATTTAAATTTGAAAACTACTAGCACTAACAGAAAGTTTGTAATTTTTTTGACCTAAAGCAAAAAGATTCATTCAAAAACTGTAATTATTCTAACAGTTATTCCAAATCTAAAAACAGAAACTGTCCTGTTTAGAAAAACAAAACAAAACAAAAAAGAGAAAATAGACATTTAGTCCCGGTTGGAACCCCCAACCGGGACTAAAGGTCCCTTCCCGCTTGGAATTTGGGCCGCCTAAAAGGAGACCTTTAGTCCCGGTTGGTGGCTCCAACCGGGACAAAAGGGGGTGGTGCTACCAATCGGGACTAAAGTCTCTTTAGTCCCGGTTGGAGCTACCAACCGGGACTAAAGGCCCTGGGGTATTTAACCGCGCCTTCTCCTTCATCTCCTCATTTTCTCCCCCGACGCCGAACCACACGCCGCCAGGCTGCCGGAGATCGCCGTCATCGTTTCGTCGCCTCCTCGCCGTCCTCGAGCCCGCTGACCGTCGCCGGACTTCCTCGCCCTCCTCCCCGAGCCTCGCCGCCCCTGCAGCTTCGCAGTACGTATCCTCCTCGCCTCCTCATCCTCCTCCTCCGCGGACGCGCGCCTTGTTGTGGGTAGAATCCGCGAAGCCACCGCGGCCGCGTGCGCCGGCGCCGCTGCCCTGGCCGCCCCCTCGCCCGCTGCCGCCACCTTCGTCGCCGAACCCCGGCCCGGCATCCTCGGCCTCCTCCACCCGGGGGATTTTTTTTTTGCATATGTTATAGTTAATTAAGTGTTCATATTGTTTACTTGTTTACTTGTTTTAGTTGTTTTAGTTATTTTAGTTGTTTTAGTTGTAAATAAGTTGTAGTTGTTTTAGGTTGTTTTAGTTGTAAAATTTCTAGTTGAAAAATTTCATGATTTAGTTATAAGGTGTAGTTGTTTTAGGTTGTTTTAGTTGTAAAACTTCTAGGAATTTGTTTTCATAGTTCTAGGAATTTGTTTTCATAGTTATGCCCGGCCCGCATCCTCGTCGTTGACTCGACGGCGACAATGGTTGCGTTGGACGTCATGTTCTCCAATACCTGGCAGGTTCCTTCTCTTTGGGTGTCCACCGCCTGCGCCTCGAGACGTCAACTGGATCTGTATTAGTGATATTATATAATAATATTCGAGATGTATTAGTGGTAATATTCGATGATGCATTAACTGGATTATTCGAGATGTATTAGTGATATTATATGATAATAATATATATGATCATATTGTTGCATTGCCTTGTACTGTTTGCATATATCCGGTTTTGCTTATTGAATGCATTCTAATTATTTTATATTTGTTCTGGATTATTTAAGCTATGGACGGTAGAGACAGAGACCATGATCAAGAGTATGTCATGTTCGACATGATACGCTCCGGAAACGAAGAGAATGAAAAACCAGATGATGGCTCACAATATCTTAACCCATCCGGTGAGGGAATTGAGGAAGAACAACCAAGAGACGAAGGGGAACCAGCTGACAATGATGGCGAAGAAATTTTTCTTCAATTAACCAAGTCCGCCGAGGTATATATATATATATATATATATATATATATATATATATATATATATATATATATATATATATATATATATATATATATATATATATATATATATATATATAGGACTCATCTTTTATACTCCCAGTGGTATGTATTCCCACCCCAGTTGGCTGAGGTAAACCAACGTAAAGTCAAAAAGCTGAAACAATAATCGGTATAAGGTGGGTCCACGGACCTGGACGGGAGGAACGATCATGTTGATCCGCTAGAAAATAGGAATCCGTTTAAAGCTATTCCAGTTGCCGGAGTATATCACGTTTTTAAAAAGTGCTTACGTTTGGAAGCAGGATATAAGAGCACATTGGTGCCGATAAAATGGATCCTGCATACCAACTTGAAAGATACCATGGTTATGTACGTCTTCATACATGTAGTATGTTCTGTAGTGCGCTCTCAGTTTTGAAGGGGTATGTACCTCAATTATTTAAAAAAGTATATACTCCATTTGGGTTGGAATTGCACATACTGTTTCTTTCAAGTATATACTAATCATTTTACAAGGAAGAGGAGGTATGTACTGAATTTTTTTGTGAGGAATATATATATTGTTTTTGCAAGGAGCATATATATACTAATTTATTTAAGGGGCATATATACTGTTTTATGGAATTTATATTCCAGCTTTTACGGGTATATGATACTAGAAAAAAGAGTATGCATTATATACTCCTTAATTAAGGTGGTATACACTTCAATGTATGGTACTTATGAAGTATATACTCCTTGTTTAAAAACCACTATATACTTCATTGAATTTAACGCAATATACTTCACTGGATTTAAAGCATCATATACTTCATGGGATTAAAAACAGTATATACCGTATTTGCATTTTTGTGAGGGAACGTATAGTTTTCCTATAAGGGGGTATCTATTACCTTTACCGTCCAGAATTAAAAGGAGTATATACTAGCCAGAGATATACTAAGTTTGGATGGCCAATACAACTGAATGAGTAATATATACAACTTCAGCAAAAGAAAGTATAAACCAATATAAGTGGTACACTGAACTGAAAGGTATATACTTCTTAATGAGCGGCTATCGATCCATCAAAAGTAAACATGGATATATATTATATATAGAGAAAATTATTCACAAAAAATAGTCAACACACAGGTATTACATATCTTGGTTAGAAGATAGTACATAGTACATTCAGTTTGACTACACATGGTAACAGAGAAAAATATACTACTACAAAACTTCGAGTAAACATAGTGTAGCATTTTTTTTCCTTTTTTATGGAGAGAGAAGTGTTTTCTCTTTCATCGACCATCGGGTCCATACTTTAGCTGCTGCTTCCATTGACCATATTGTGATAGCATCTTGATCAAATTATCCATGTCATCAACATGGAGATGCATTTTCATAGTTGAATAACACTTCTCCGTGGCATCATCTGATTCAAAACAGAGAAAAATATATTATGCTGATTACATGTAAGCCTGTGGTACTCCAGATAAATACGTATGTACCCTAGATACTACTATAGGTGAATGTTATGCATTTCCTACCAATTATGGTTTACCAATTCGGAATTAAATTCATCCTAACCATGAACAGAAGAAAAATCCTGAATCTGAACGTGGACTTTTTACCGATTATGGTTTACCAATACCAATTATGTTCGATTGACCAAATAAGAATTAGAAGAGAAAGAGTTGCCAAACTGCAGGAGATACAACCATGTCATACCAGATCTGTGTTGGTTCCTAGCCTAACTTGAAAGAAGGAATCAGAAGAAGAAGAACAGCTAGGGTCAATGAAGCTGTACGAGAATTCTTAATTCTTGCCGTGAGGAATTTATGTAGAGAGACAAATTTATCAGGTACCTAGCATGTGATTGGTGGGCTCCAAAGCCAGCTGCTTGCGGTTGGAGAAATTGAAGCAGGCTTCAACATCGACCAGGAAGAACTGGGCTCTGCTGTTCCCATGCATGTCACACGTCGATCACTGGCGCCATGTCAGGCCATAGTCATCCGCTGCCGGCCACCTAAACACCAGCAGAAACAGAGAAGTGAGCGCACCGTCGATCTTATTTCACACATGCTCGCCGTGCCGAAAACAACCCTGATTAGCCATGTCGCCGTCCCTAGCTGGTGAGAAGATGAGGCATATGTGCTGAGAGAGCTTCTCGTGGAGGCCGACGTCGATCCATGCGTGCGAGCCGCCGCCGCCGCAACTGGACGCCAATGAAACGGGAGATGGGATTAGTCAAATGGATAAGGTGGTCCAGCGGAAACTATTAAACAAACCCAGAAAAATCGGAGCAATGACCAGGTTTTCCGTTGAGTTTTTTCATGCATTGTTTTTCCTAAAATAAAGGGCTTATTAGACAGATGGGGAATAAACCGGCAAGTGACACGTGTCCGTGGGAGTATGTACTCCTAGGAGTACTACCCCATTTTCCTATTCTTTTAGCCCTCCAGATCGAGCAAATCTTCTACAAGGGTAGTACGAGGCCCGGCCAAAAAGTTGCCCGATGGCATAAAGTACAACATCAATGAAATCAGAGCAGATGGCGAACCGATTGCTCCTAAAAAGAATACGGACAAATTTATACGTAAATGCGGAGTTATTGTTAGGGACAAATCCCGATCACCGTTCAAGAATGGAATCAGCCAAAAGATTCCGGAGTTAGTTTTGTCAACGAAAGAGCAAAAAATCTGCTTTAGGAGACACTCATGAAACATTTCACCCTACCAGAGGGTTTCACAGATCTCCAACGGGAGAAAGTCAAGAAGTGTGCTCTTAAGAAGATGGCCACACAATTCCAGACTTGAAAAAAAAGATTATGGAACAAGTACGTCGACGCAGAAAAGAAGACTCCAGAATTCACTGGACCACTAGAGAAGATAAAAGATGACTGGGACTTATTTGTGGAGTTCAAGTAATCATAAGCAGCTAAGGAACGGTCAAGAGTAAACAAGATAAATGCTGAGAAAAAAACGTTGCACCATCATCTGGGGCCAGGTGGCTACAAGACTGGGTTGACTAAGTGGGATGAATCCGAGAGAAAGATGATTGCTGCAGGGGCCACTCCAAAAACAGTGGGTTGGCCCGACAGGTGCAGGACTTGGTTTTATGCGTATAGGGGAAAGTTGGACCCAAAAACAGGGGAGATTATTGAATAGGCAAGTCTTAAAGAAGCATGTGACGCTTTACTTAATGCAATAGAAGATGCTCGAACGGGTGCGTTCCAGCCCGAGAGAGAGAACGACGAGCTTACACGCGCCCTCAAGAATCCTGAACACCCGGGACGAACACGAAGCAAAGGCGTTGTTCCGTGGCTTCAGGGGTTTGCCGAGTGGAATGACAGTTACAGAAGCCATGCGAGAAAGAAGAAGCAGGATGCAGACCGGCTTCAAAAGGTAGAATCAAAAAACGCGGAGTTGGAAGGTGCTTACATGCGGCAACAGGAGCAGATCGACACACTTAGCCAGCAAAGGGCGTCTCAGCGGCAGGAGCAGCCAGATCCAGTATTGGATAGTACCATTCCATTTATGCCAAAAAGCAGCGTGGGTTCCATGGGGGTCCCGGCCGATGATGCACTGCTGGCTCGCAACCCCGTGGATGATATTCAAGAGACGACATCTTGTGATCTACACATGAAACTGAAGAACATATCCATGAAGGTGGCGGACGACATTGCTTTACCAAATGCACCTGAAGCAATCATCCACGGCAATCCGATTCCACCTGGCTATGCTCGTGTCGGGGTGGGTGAAGTTCTGTCGGGATATGAATCACTAGAGCTTGACTACCCTGGAGGTCAAGGGGAGCAGACACTGGGAGAAGCCATACGTGGTATCATTGTATGGAGAAAGGAATGCATAGTGTTTCCAAACTCGGTGCCAAGGCCACCGACTCCTCCTCCAAGTCCACCGTGTCAGCCGACTCCAACCCACCTCGAGACGGAGCGCAGGGCGAGTCCGCCATATCGATCTCCGCCGCGTCAGCCGAATCCATCCCACCCCGAGATGGAGCCTAGCGCGAGTCTGCGATATCGATCTCCGCCGCGTCAGCCTAGCCCAAAGCGGAAGAGAGCACAAAAGAAGAAACCCGAGCCTCCTATGAAAAAGAAGTTAGCTTATGATAAGACGCCCGAGGAAATCGATGCCCAAGTGGTTATCGAATTGCAGACCCATTTTGGACCGAAACCGCCCCCGCCACCAAAGGCGAAAATACCTGAGGAAGTCGTACAACACTTTTTGGATCTTGCTAAACCGGCTGCGAAGAAAAGGCCATCAGACTATGAATGCTCTATTAGCAAGTCCTATCATCAACAAAAAAAACAGAAGTCGAGCCTTGGTAGTAGCAGTAAATGCGGGAAAACTGTTCCCCAGCTCGGAGAACAGGCAGTGCAATCGATCACCCCGCTCAAGGTGAGTACCGATAAGGAGGTAATAACCAACGCTGATAGAGAGAAGGCTAGAGAGATCGGTATCACTGCTGAACAACTCCTAGGCATCGAGGAATTAGCATGGAAATAGGTCCCCGGGAACCCTCTGGTCAGACCAGACGAGGAGAAGCTTCTATCAACGCAAATGCGCATTGCATGACTGGTACCTGAGAGAAATAAAGGTCGGGGAAGAGGGCCTCATGGTGAAAATCAAGCCAGAGCATTACTTCCATGGAAAAGATGTGTGGATTGAATTTCCAGAATTTATTCAGTTATTCAATCGAGACGCACTCGACAAATCTCTCGTCAGTTGCTATTGTCTGTAAGTGATTTCTTTCTGTAATTTAAGTCTCTAGCTCAGCTCGTTCATTGCGTGTAATAATCCTCACTATATTCTTTTGTGTGGTATTATGCAGAATGAAGATTTTTGAATTGAAAAGAGATCGAGTCTATGGCATTGGGTTCATTGACCCAAATACCGTTAATGAAAATATGTTAATTAACCACAAACAAGACATAGAGAATAACTTGCTAATGTTTTTGAAGAAATTAAATACCAGACCATAAATACTTTTTCCTTACAACTTCAAGTGAGTACTACTGTCTTGTTCTACAAATTCTATTTTTGCTTACTCGATGCTAAGTGTAGTTGATGAGTTATGCATGCCCGCTTATACAAACGTGTGCGCAGATTTCACTGGATCCTGCTAATCATTAGAGTTGACGAGGGAACTGTTGAAGTACTGGACTCACTACGTAAAGACCCTGCAGATTACAAAAGCCTGTTTTTGATGCTCGACAGGTAATTTCAATCATTATCGCACTATGTCGGCCTCTTTAGTTCATTTCTTGATATCAAGTATGTAACACCCCAAAAATCGGGTTATCGATTTTTGTGCTGTTATTCCTTCCTAGCTTTTCTCTCCCGATTTTTTCCTCTGGAATTTGGCAAGTGACCAGATGAATCCAGTCTGTCCTTGACCTCCCAGTGCTTTTCTCATGCTCTTGTGCCAGCCAACCCTCCCTCAGGCAACCCCGAATCCCATTCAAACCCTAGCTCCGAAATGTTGGAACCGGGAATTCTGCCTTTGGGTTTTCAAAGGAGCTATCCTTTCCCTTGCTCTGATGATCCTCCCAAGATTTTCCAGAGATCCTTCTTTCCTCATGAACCCTAGATGTGCAAAAATATTGCTAAGTCCTATGCAATATTTCTTCTCTAGAATTAATTCCTCTTTCTGCCTTTCTGAGGAATTAAATCCAGAGAAATATCTATCCATCTCCAGAGGTCATGAAAACTTGTGGAGATATTCTTTGTGGATATATTGAGCTCTCATAAAAATATTGGCTATAATTAAATTAGGGAAATTGCATTTTCCTATTTAAAGTCAATATTGCAATTTGGGGCCTTTCCAAAGGAACTACCATCTTGGTAGCCAGGAAAATTCCCAAATAATTTGTGGAGCTTCTCATACCCATATATTCCCCATTCCCATCCAAATATCCAGTTCCCCAGTTCAAGTTTTGAGCACCACTTCCATTTGCAAATTCTGTCCAGATTTCCAGTTTGCAAAGGAGGTGCTAGATTCCTTGATCTTCTTTGGCTAATATTTTTCAGGGTGGTTCATGGTGATAAATTACTCTTGTCCTCCAAAAATTAGCTCAATCCCTATAGCCATTTTGTCTCAGCAAATTTCCCAAGTTTCTGTCCAGATTGGAGCATTGTGAAGAAAGTACCATTTCTGCTTAGGAAAATGGTATGAAACTTTTACAGTGTCTCCATATGCCCAAATCATTGATCTCCTCCAAAATTCATCCAATTTCATCTAGCCATTTCTCCCCAGCTCTTCCATTTCCAAATCTGGTCCAATTGCCAAGTTACAAAGGAAGTGGTAATTTTCTTGGCCCATTTGAGCTGAGATTTTTCCAAGGGAGTGACCCTAGCATGTGATTGACCTCTGCCAAGCATCTTACCAAGAGGAGCCCTGTACGGGACACTGCACAGTACAAACACCTAGCTGCCAGCTGGTGTTTGACATTGGTGTAGTCACACCAGAGCTCCACTGTGGTTCCTTAGAGCATGGTTCAACTCAGTGCTGTAGGTAGATTAGCCTAGACATGGTTTGGCATGGGATTGGCCGTGGCATCGCCCTGGCCACATGGTGACCATGGGCAGACAGAGCCAAAATCGTGCTCTGTGCGCCGTTCTCGTCGGTAGTGGATCTCCAGCGAGCTCTGAGATGTCTAGTAGTGCCGAAGAGTTTCCCCGTAGGTGTGTGAACCCTCCGGAGGTCGCTCCCCCTTATCCTTTAGCTGTGGCCGCCGTCGTCGCCATCCCGAAGCCCCGGTGGTCGTCCTCGAAGCTTCGGCCGCCGCCTAGCTTCTTCCCGAGCGTTCCCCCGCGGCTATAAGTAGCGTGCCCGAGCCCTGTCGAGCGGCAACCCAGCCCCCCCTCCTCTCTAGCTCACCGGAGCTCCCTCTCTGCTGCAATGGCCGAGCCCCGCCGCCGGAGTCCGCAGCGATTCCAGCTCCCTGAGCCCTCCCCTCCTCTCCAACTTCGCCCTGGCCCCCTCCAGATCCCTTGAGGTCGCCGCCCTTCTCAATCCCGGCGAGGGAGCCCCGCCGGTGCGCCTCCTCGGCCGCCCGTCGACCGCCGTGGCCCTATCCATGGCAGTGGCAATGGGAGCCACCCCGGGCGCCCTAGCGACCCTCCCTGGGTGCGGCATGGCGTGGTGGTGCTCATTCCCCGTCGGCCGGCCCTGGGGAGCGGCGAGACAATGGTGGCGCCGACGACCGGCTGTCCCTGCTCTGCCCGATCGGGGAGGAAGAAGGAGATCGGTGGAGGAAGAGAGAGAAGGGAGAGAGGATAAGGTGGCCGCACTCGTCGGTGAGACAGAGAGAGTCAACCCCGGGCCCAGCCCGTTTTAAGTGAAAGCGTATTCTCAGGAATACGGTTTCGTCTTTAGAAAACGGATTCGACCGAGGGCGCGTTCTGTTTTTGCCCCAGGGGCCTGTTTGTAGGAATATTTTTTACGGATGGGTCCCTGGTGCTAAAACGCTTATAACTTCGCGACCGTAGCTCGGAATCAGGTAAAACCTGCGCTCCCGTTTTCGTCTCGTCGAGCCCGTTCCGATGGTACTATTTTCACTATGTGTTTACACTGTGAAAATAACCATTTTGCCCTTGCCCTCCGATCGAGCCCTCTGAGAGAGACCCCTGTCCGGCGATTTCTTCCGCAAGGTGATCGTGTGTCCTCCCAGCGTATTCGTCGACCCTCAGGCAAGCCAACCTCTTCCATGAGCTCCGGACTTGCGTGATGACTTTGCTTGTACCTGTGTGTTCATCTGTATTGCCTGTTAGTCTGCATCTGCATTCACCGGTGGTAACATCGGTATAGATACTAGTATTATTCTTCATCTAGTGCCATGCCTTATTTTAATACTGGCATGCTAATAATAATATTGCGAGTGACATAGCCATGTTAGTATTTTGGTTGATCTCATGCTATGACCATCAGTACTATGATCCGCTAGGCTAGCACTTATATCCGTTGGTACATTGTTGGATATGTTGAGTTGGATTAAGAGATTACTGTCTATGATTATTTTGGGTTTCATCTGGCAGTTGTGGATATGAGGAATTAAATTAATACAGCCTAGTTGGTTGATCTTGAGCCACCTGTCCGGGCTTACCAGTGCAACCACACTTGCTGGGATGGGGCAGCCCTAATTCGGTCTATTGTCATGCCTCTCGCCGGTGCCTCCAACCAGGGAAGGTTATGCGGCAGCGCTACCCTGATCAGGTAGGCGGCAGAAGCCTTGTGAACCCAGGTTTGGTATTGTGCGCACGTCCCCGTTTGGGACAGTTTTGTTTGGCCATGACGATGGCAGGTGTCGGAAGGACACAGGGGTCACCCATGACATAGCCCAAAGGGGAGTTTGTCGGAGTGGCCGGGAGAGTGCCAGGCAATAGATTGGGTTTTGTCGGAACGTCGTTGGTCCACCCGAATGGGAGCACGAGGCCATGAGTTCCGTGGTGTGGGTACAGTGTACAACCTCTGCAGAGTGTCAAATCTATTCGAATAGCCGTGTCCACGGTAATGGACGACCCGTACAGACCTCAGTAGGTGGTCAACTATAATAATGATATAAGGGTGGAAGAACTCATATTGCGTAGACATCAGGGGATGTCAGGAATAAGATATGTTAGCCAAGGGATGGCTATATGATGAGTGGTCGGATGACCACACGATGTGGTTGGGACCTGAATCAGTTCAGGTTGGATCATGAATATGTCGAGGGTTGTGGGACAACCCAGGAGAGAGTAAGTTGGTATTCAACACAGTAGTACTCTAAGCACTTAACGTAATCATTGATATGCTATGTTAGGTAGATCATATGCCTGATTCATGCCATGCCATGCTTGATCCATGCTTACCTTGTTAAATTTCATGCCATGCTTAGGATTAATTCATGCATAGCATAGGGCTTGCTTTGTCATTTGCTTGTTTGGATGCTATGTATTTGGTTGTCTTGCGAGTACATTCAAAGTACTCACCTGGCCTTGCACGTGGCCAGTTGCAGGAGAAGATCCGTCGTGCTAGAGCGTAACCTAGCCAGTCTTGTGCGTTATGGAGCTCAGCCAGAGACGTCATCGCCGATGACCGAGACCTCTGATGCCCTGCAGTTAGCCTTGGAGTTATGCATATTGTTGTAAGCAACAGTATTGTAATACTCCATTATATTAATAAAGCCATTTTTGCCTGGAGTTGTTGAATCATGTCTTTGGCGTGCGTCAGGTCTTATCCTGGGAACTGGCGTACGTCGGCCCTCTATCGGGGTGCCACAAAGTAATTAATAACTCCTTTATTCATTTTCTTTGCCGGGCAGGGTTTGGAAAAATAAGTTCATCAAAGAGGTTGTCGGTGACTGGAAACCACGGCTGAAATGGCGACGGTCCAAGGTAATTAAGTAGTACTAGCTACGTCCGCGCATCTCTTTAATTCTAGTTTCAATACCATTATCATGATTGATTATTATCTGATTGAATTCTATTCTCGTAAAGTGTATGCGTCAGGAAAAGGGGACTAATTGATGTGCATACTACGTTTGCGAGAACATTAGCTTTATGACGTCCGAAAGGAGCGGAGATGCAAGACATCTTTGGGTACGTAAACACTCTTCACATTTTTTTATCATGATCCAATATATATACACACAACTAATATATTCATATTGATCTCCTTCTTTAAAGATGGTGGAGATGCGGGATAAGCTCCTACCAAAGGACCGCATACGAGCACTTCAAGAGGAAATGGCGGGATTTTTGCTTGAGGAGGTCATATCTCCCGACGAAGAATACCATTTCACCTAATGCCTGCATGTAATGATCTGCAAATTGTAGGAGAAATTGTATATACCAAATTGTATATATATATGTGTGTATGCATGGTCGTACGAGAAATTCCATGATATATGATTGGTTCTACGAGAAATTCTATTATATATGCATAACGTGTACAGTATGTAGTAGCGTAAAATATGTTTGAAATGAAAACGAATTAAATGGACAACACAAAATGAAAAGGAAAAATAAACAATAAACCCTAAACCCCTAAACCCCTAAACCTTTAGTCCCGGTTGGTGTCACCAACCGGGACTAAAGGTCCCCAGCCCCCGGCGCGCGCTGCCGGCCACGTGGCAGGGATTTAGTCCTGGTTGGTGTCACCAACCGGGACTAAAGGTCCCCAGCCCACGGCGCGCGCTGCCGGCCACGTGGCAGGGATTTAGTCCCGGGTCGTGGCCAACCGGGACTAAAGGGTGGGGGCCTTTAGTCCCGATTTATTAGTCCCGGTTGGTGAACCGGGACTAAAGGCCCTTCCCAACCGGGACTAAAGGTTGTTTCTGCACTAGTGGGGGCAGCTTATTCCAGCTTATTCTAGAAGCCAACAAAAGAACTGGCCCTAAGTCTCCATACACGGTTCAGATTAATGAGTACAAATCCAAGCATGCCAGATCTTGCAGCCAAGTTTGTGTTTTTTTCTTTTTCTTTTTGGGAGACATGTCTGTTTTTTATAACAAACTAGTGGCTCTATTGGTTAGGTTCACAATTTAAAATACACCAAATTGCCGGTCTTAACTAAAGGAAATCTTCTAATCTCCAATGTTGATATGGATCGAAAGTCAAAAACTTTTTAAAGGGGAGTGTACAGAAGAACTTGACATTAATATATTACCTTGTATCGAAAAAATATGCGAAGAGAAAACGGCAACACCTAATTTATGCCTATCTAACCAATTCACTCATTACAATGAAATGTTAGGGAATTGAATTTCAGAGTAGCAAAGCAACATACTCTTTCCACTCTTGCAATTGATCCGACGTCAAAATCTTCCCAAAATTAACCATCTTAGCGATTCAGTGGGAGGGGAAGAGTAGCCTCTCTCCGCCGCTGTCAAAATCTGCGAAGAGCACTTTTCCTCTCTGTCGACGGCGGCCGCGGACGTGCTTGCCGCCTCGTTGATCTACGCGAAGCCGGCTTCTTTATCCGCCGGCAGGGTGCGGTTCCGCGAACGTTGATGGCGGATGGCGCGGGAGGAGCGGTAGGACACGGCCTCGTCCACGGGAGCCACGATGCCCGTGCCACCGTGCTCCCCCACGTGCCGGCCTGGAGGAACTCGCCACTCCTCTGCGGGTTCGCTTGGAGCGGCGAGTTGCTGAACCACGCGCCGGCTTGGAGCGGCCACTTGCTCCTCCAAGCGCCGGCCTGCAGCCTCGCCTATGGTACTGACGGCCTGGAGCGGCGAGGGAGGTGGAGCAGCGAGTTGCATGGTTCGTATCCGACGGGCTCGGTGTCGTGGAGTTGTCACGGCAAGTGTCCTCGTAGGAGAACTAAGTGGTGAGGCCATGGCGGCTGGGCAAAGCCTTGGATGGGGTTGATCGGGAACGAGCGAGACCAATTTGCCCAGGTTCGGCCCCTCTGCTGAGGTAAAAGCCTACTCCTGCTATTTTGCTTATTGGATGTCTAGTTCTCGATTACAAGGGTGTTGTTTCGCTGCATATGGCTCAAGAGCTCCTAACTTGACCTCCCCACTTGGACGACCCAGGACCTGCCTTTATACACTAGGCCGGGTTGCTGGTGTTTACAACAGATTCAGGGTTCTACCCGTCTTTGGAGGGCGACTCCAAGTCTCTTTCCTTCCCATGCTGGAAGGTTTTCTGACTTAGCCACGGTGTTCGTGAGCCGGCCCATCGTAAGCCGGCCCAAGGGCCTTCTCTCTAGGATGGACCCTCACGAGTGACGGAGAACCACGAGGTGAGCGGCTCACAGCCTGGCGGTTCAACTATCAACACTACTTCGACACGGAAAGTGAGGCTGTGTGGTCCTTCAAAGCTTCCCAGGCGGCCATATGCGCATAAAAACGTGTTGATTAAACTAGTGGGAGAGAAGTAAGTGGTTATATCGACTCATCCCATATGAACTGCACCTTTATCATTTCATCACATATAAAATGACTTCACTTTTTATAATACATGAGCTTAGTAAAAGCTGGTGAGAGGCGTCCGCCATGTTCGCCGAGCGGCATCATTGGGGTTCTTTGTTGGTCAAATTATCCTGGACTGGTCACTTTGCCAAATGGTACCCTTGAGCCAACTTGGTCATGGGAGCACTACAAATACGCTTCGGATTTCGTGGATACATATCAGAAGGTTTATGATACCAGAGCCTTGCGGGTGGTCAACGATTTCTGGGTAAGTCCTTTGAAAGACCTCAATGTCAATACCAAAAGGTTTAAATTTGCCATAGTCATGATTTTACCCTTCTCCCATCTATGCATGTTTGTAGGATTTCTTTACCTGCGCAGATGGTGAGCAGGATCACGCCAATATGGTGGTTGAGAATATTGCCAAGAAACTAGTCCACGACATGCACTATGAGGAGCGCGTCCAGTTAGTGGTGAAGTATCACGCGGACTATCTCAATATCAAGATTTCAAAAAAGGATGCTCGAGCGAAGCATCTTACATGGGGAAAGTACTTCAAGGCAAGTGACGATGGTTGCTTGTTATTCCCTACATTACCACAAATTAGATTCCTTCCTAAGATATATTTGTTTACTTATTATAGGTGATTCCTCGGTGGTGCGCTGACAAACATCCGTGCTGGGAGAAGATCGTCGATCGGTGGACAGATCCAGGGTGGCAGGATGAACACAAGGTAATAGCTCATCGGCATAAGTTGAAGGGTTGTCCAGGACACCGTCAAGGCAACCTCACCATCCCTGGTGTCGTCTCCAAACATGTAGGCAACAACATCCTTTTCTTTTTATCATGTTCTCTTTCATTTGTGAGCATTCCCTTGATTGTTTGGATTGCTTTCTTTTGCAGAAAGAAGACACTGGCGAGGATATCTCTTACTTCTCGGCGTGGAGCGACAAACGTACCAAAGACAAGAAGGACAAGGACCCTCTCCACCCGGAGAGGGACTGGATCAGCTCTAAAGCCCGATCAGATGGGGAGAACTACACCAAAAAATTAAAGGAGATGTACGGGCAAGATGCTGATCCTCACGTGGTGCCGTTTGACCCTCTTGTGGCCAATGCCACGGCAGGAGGTAGACCGAATGGCCGGATGGTGGTTCACGTCGATTCTATCATAATCTCCTCCCTTCCGTGAGTCAACACGCTCCGTGCTACGAGTACTAGCTCTACTCCTACCATAGAGCATCACGTACCACATACCGTGGCCATTATTGAGGAAATTCAGGTCAGTGCTTCTTCATTGATCCTTCATGGTCCTGCATGTTTGCATTTCAACACGGATGACATTTGCATTGCCATATTGTAGACCCGGCTGAATGACACCGAGAAAGAACGAGATGAAGACCGGGCTAAGCTGAAGGCATAAAATGATCTAGTGAAGTCTTTACAACATATGGTGGCCAATCTTTATTCTATGCAGGGCAAACCAGTGCCAGACATGCCAGCGACGCAAGAGTGGAACATTGTGAGTTCCATTCAAACTATTTCTATCACCATTTTTGGCATTACCATATGCATTCATCTTATTGTCTAAAAATTCTTGCAGCTCAGTCCATCACACAAGGGTCGAACAATGTTCAGGTAGTTCCACCTCAAGTTGGTGGAGTTGGGGAAGCAAACGAAATGACGCCTTCTGATGTTGATGTTACCACTCCGATCTCCAAAACCGCGTGAACTTCATGTTATGTTGATGTTTGAAACTCTCCCTTGTGTGTGCTTGAGAACTATTGCATCTTGTGTGCTTGAGACTTGCGAACTTGTGGTAGTCGAGTGTGCTTGACAACTATTGCACCTTTTATGCACTATTGCTTCTATGTGGGATGTGCTTGAGAATTATTGATTTTTATGTGCGATGCTTCTTATATGTGAGATGTTCTATGTGGGATGCACTATATACTGCTGCTGTATATGTTTTGTTGCAGGGATGAAACGGAAAATAAGAAAAAAAGACTGCTGGACAAAACTTTCATGAGAGGGACGCTCGGTACTATAACGTCTGCCGAGAGCAGCTCTCGGTAAAGGCTCTTGAACTTCAGCAGGATATAAGTTTTACCGAGAGTACCTCTTGGAAAAATGTGCCGACCTGTAGAGCTTGACATATTTGCCAAGAGGGACAGCGTCTCGGCAAAAGATATAAGGTTTACCGAGAATATCTCTCGGCAAAGCACAGGCTTGGCCTGTCAGGTGGTGGCCACGTGGCTGTTTCCTATTCGCTATCTTTGCCGAAGGTGGCTCTCGGCAAAGAGCCCGCTCGGCGTATTGTGTGTGACCCGCCTGTCATGTGGTGGCCACGTGGCTGTTTCCTATTCGCTAGCTTCGCCAAGAGTAGCTCTTGGCAAAGTGAACGCTCGGCGTATTTTGTGGGACCCGCCTGTCAGGTGGTGGCCACGTGGCTGTTTCCTACTCGCTAGCTTTGCCGAGAGTGGCTCTCAGCAAATAGCCCGCTCAGCGTATTGTGTGGGACCCGCCTGTCACATGGTGGCCACGTGGTTGTTTCCTATTCGCTAGCTTTGCCGAGAGTAGCTCTCGGCAAATTATGCCACATGGCAACCGCCGTTTTCGTCTGGCGTCCGTGAGTCAATTTATTTTGCCGATACGTACTGTTTGGCAGTCGGCAAATACTTTGCCGAGTGCCCGTGTTTTGGATCTCGGCAAATTTCTGTTTGCCTGATAGGTGTACGCCGGGTGGCCCTTGCCGAGAACAATTCTCAGCAAAGGCTTTACCGAGTGTTTTAGGCCCTTTGCCGAGTGTTTCTGGCACTCGGCGTAGGGTGCGATTCCAGTAGTGCATGTTGGTTGTTATCAACTGATGTATCTTTTTTATATGAATTTTGACTTTATAATCATATTTTGTCATGTTCATAATTGTATTTACTTTGTCTTCTCTTGAAACAAGGGCTTAACCATAGACAGACAGAAGATATTTATAGCCTAAAATGAAAAACCAATGCCAAATTAACATGTTGATAACGCACCATGACGATACCAGAGACTAACGGCGTGGCAAAGCGCGCCTTTACCTCTAGTTGGTATGAAATGTGATACATGCATGTTGAGGCAATTAATCAATTGGTGATCCGCACAGTGATATTATCGGAGCTACTGCCTGTACTGCATGAATGGATTGATATATGCCTTTTGCTCTACATATTAAGCCTCTATACTTGCAGCAGGAGCAAATTCGTCATGGCGTGCTAGAGCTAGGAGACAGACACATGTTTAATAAGCCTTCCCATGACGTCGACCTTGCTCAGGATGCCGAACCATAGTCAAGACTGGATCACCATTTCTACTACAAAATGGCAAATATGAACACATAAGAGTTATAAGACTCCTCCCATGCAAAAAGAGGAGCTACAAGATTCTCTATCCACAAAGTTGACAGTGAGACTAACTGCTAATGGTAGGAAATTGCACTTAATCTGCATCCCAAGAATAGATGAAGTTTCTAAGTTTTTATCGATGGTCAATCAAGAGAAATAGCAACAATGCACATATGCAATGTAGTGAACTTAATTTCGCCTACACAATAAATATGTAACAAAGTCCTTAGGGACTGGACAACAATAATGCAATGCATCAATTCACCAAAATGGTAAATATGCACAACATAACCTCCTCAACTTATAGTAAATTATGATAATAGCTTCAACCAACAAGCAACGGAATTACATAACAACATACACAGATGACACAAGTAATTTACGAGGAAAATCTCTTCAAGGTGAGGAGTAAAAACCACGGGACCAATCGGCACACTTAAACTCCACTATCAGCAAAATGAATAAAATGTAGTTTTCTCTATATCCTCTAGAGAATCCCAACAACAATAACACAAGTTACAACGTGTCACCACCAACACTAATAACCACTCTTAACATACCGAGGGTGACTGGAGTAAAACTTCTATACACGATACTGTATCCAAATATGTCACCTTAGGGCCCTTTCTAGATTCTCGGCTCACGGCCGTATTCGAAAAGGACTCTAGGAGACAAGGAACCTAATCGTAGGGTGCACGGAATCTCACAAACTAAGTACCTCTAAGTTGCTGGATGAATATGTGATCTACTCGGAGAGGGATCCGTGCCCGCCAAGCCATAGCTCCACGACTATATAAAAAGTCGGAGGACCCACAGAAGAACAAAACTGTTTCAAGACACC
This sequence comes from Elymus sibiricus, assembly GCA_039707655.1. Taxonomy (NCBI): domain Eukaryota; kingdom Viridiplantae; phylum Streptophyta; class Magnoliopsida; order Poales; family Poaceae; genus Elymus; species Elymus sibiricus. The sequence continues at coordinate 24,120,029 of CM077667.1, forward strand.
AAACTCTCTCAAGGTCCACAAGAAAAATTCAAGCAAGATAGAAGGCACTCAAGTCGCAACACTAGCCTCTCGACAAGTCGTAGATCCCGTATAGACTAGTCGAAACACACCCTGTAATTAGTCAATGTCAATACAATATAATACACACAGGAGTAGGGCTATTATCTGTAGGGAGGCCCGAACCTATAGAAAAATTTGTCTCCACAACAAAATAAACGGTGATACGCTGTGCCGCACCATCCTTTTGATGACTTATCCATAGATTGCAAGATCGGTGATTTACCAATCGTCGACACACATTTTCAATCCTCTTTCGTTTTCAAATGACTATTTTTATATTGCCGACCCAATTTGCATGACTTTTGGCATATGTATAGTACGGTGAGTCCTCAAAGTGATGTCAAAATGTCATCTTAATCCGACAACATTTGACCCAATTGACGGTTAATATTCTAAGATTACACACCTCTGAGTTCTCACCAAACAGATCTGACTAAACCACTCTCTAATCCGGTGCTCAAATTTACTAATCATCCAACCGACTAACCAAAACAAAGTGCTATGAGTGTAGAATGAACCGACTAACCAGCAATCTGGACAGAACTTCTCATCCTCTCTTCTCTTTTCTCCTTTGGTTGTGTGTGGGTGTTTTGCTGTGCTCTCTCGTGTGGTTGTGTGTGGGTGTTTTTCTGAGTCACAGCAACCACTGAAAAGTAAACAAGGGGCTAAGAGAGGCCATTTTTTCTTTTCTTTTTCTCCTTCTCTCAAGGATGCATCTGAACTAATGATTGAACTGCGATCAATGGTCTGTAAATTCTGGATTTGTGGGCTGAGTTGGGCTGTCATGTCACTCAGGGTGGACACGGTTCGGGCCAGTCCGGTCCCTGACCGATCCTTGCTTTGGACCGGCCGCGGCTGGCCCCGACCGGACCGGACCATGGTTTTCAATTTCAGTTCTGACAAAATTTCAGCACCAACATGAAATTCAGTGAAATTCAGTCATTTCAGTTTGCATTTCGGCCAAAGAGCCGAAATATTCACTTGAATTTAATTAAAAAAATTAAATTTCAAAAAATATTTTGAAATATATTTGATTTCCAGTGTACTAATGAAATTGCTGAAATATTTTGGCCGAAACGTAATATTTCAGTGTCTACTGAAATTAATGAAATTCAGTGAATTTCACTGAAATCTCACTGAAAGTGAAAACCATGCCGGACCAAGGTTACCTGCGGTCCTGTTTCTCTGAACCGGACCGGCTGCAGCTCAGCTCGGTGAGGACCGACGGACCGAATGGACCGGCTGCAGTTCGTGCCTGGGAGTGAGATGGGAGGTGTTTTAGAACACTTTGACAGTAAATTTGAACATATAGATCATTAGGTTGCAAAAGAGGTTCAAATGGACAAAAAATAAGCAAGTTTGCAAACTCGAAAATTACCAACTGAAGAAAGATCAGAGGAAGTGCAGAATTAACAACTGACGGCGTCGGAGTGCAGGTGCAGGGTGCAGCTGCTACGTCCCCCACGTCCTCCAGCTTTGTGATCAACGGCGGCCAGCCAGCGGGAGGAGGTGGTCGACGATGGGCAGGTGGAGACGACGACGGTCGACGTCTCGACGTGCAGGTGCATCCGTGCAGCTGCGGTGCTCCCTCCTCGGCTCCTCCACTCCTCATTCCCCCGCGTGCAGGTGCAAACGAGGAGGTGGTGGTCGACGAGACGATGGCAACAGGAGGAGCTACAGGTGGTCGACGACGGCAACGGCTGCCGGCGGAGGCGGCGCTCCCTGCAGCTAAGGCAGGCAGCGGCTCGAAGGAAAGGGGATCGGGGAATGTGGGGTGGGGGCTTGCCCCAGCGTAGCGACTCGCTGTCGCTAGAATACACTGCTGGGCTGCGCGCCTGGGCCAAGTATCTCGGTCCGACCGAGCCGGCCCGGTCAAAAACAGGACCGGACCGACTTATTTTCGGGCCTGTTTCTGCAGACCGGACCGGCCATTTTTATCAGCGGGCCAGGACCGTAGCGGGCCGCGAGCCGGGCCAAAAGCCCGCTCGCCACGTCCAGGCTGACATGTCACCTCCATGTGGAGAGACTAGCCCAACAAGTCTCTGTGGCGGTGACGAAATGGATTGGGAAAGAAGGAAAAATAGAGCAGGGGAGCTGGAGGAGGAAGGAGCTAGGCTGCGGCGGAATGTACGGTCACAGCCTAGTGCGGTCGAAGAAATATTGCTACATTTGTGACATTTCTAATTTCAGTGAGTATTTTCTGTGCTATCCTCCGATAACATGGACTAGCACTAGCAGCAACGACCTAAGATTTACAGCATCACTACAAAGCTTGAAGCAGCATAGCTTGATCACGTACATAGAGGGACCTATTCCTTAGTACAGGCTATTGTAAGTGCAGAATGTCGCAGCGATGGAGGCTACACAAATGACCAAGGACGGAAGCAGGGTGGCATTCAGGAGTTGGCTCTGCCCTAGGTATCCAGCGGCGGTGATCGTCATGTCCGCAATGACGCGGGCCAGTGTCCCGGCTTCCGTCGAGAGGAGCCCGCCATTGTAGGTGCCCCGGGAAAGCCTTGACGACATTACCCGGGAAAGGAGGGACAAGTTGACCCCTGCGATGCGATGTTCAGAGAAGGTCAGAAATACAATGCTAGTTTCAGAAAAGAAACACTTGACACCTGTTTCAGACTTTGCGTTTGTGGTATATATTGTGTTGGATTGTAGTAGTGCATTCTACTATGTACTGTCGATTAATTACCTTCAAGCACCTCGGCGAACACAAACGTGATGAGAGCCGACAAGACGTATTGTGGAATGGAGTAGTTGGAGGTGAAATGGAAGCTTGCTGAGATGCCGATCAGGACCATGACTTCGGAGGCCACCAAAATTTGCCTTGAGGGAAAGAAAATCGACGGAGAACGATAAGAACTGCCGTGGGCAAGACAAGAGAAATGCTCTAGTTCGTTCAGTGAGTATAAAGAGCAGCAGAAAAGTTACCTGTCTTGAAACAGATTGGTAATACAGCTTCCGACGATGACATTGACCGGAAGAACTGTTAGCCCAAGAACAGCTAGAAAGATGGCCACGGTACTCGTGGACCACTTAAAATAGAACGTAGTGACAACACTCGACTCAGAGAGTAGAATTTCCATTGCAAACTTGAGCATGAAGTAGATCAATAACTGAACCTGATATATTGTGAAGAGCATATGTAAGTAAATGCAGAAGAAGCTAGTACGTTCAACAACAAAAAAAGATCAGATTCAAGGGGTTAGGAGGAAACCTTCACAGATGGCGTGAGCAATCTGTATGCTGCAGCAAGCGATGTTGCTGGTTTATGACACTCTGTGAGCAAAGGCTGTGCTAGGCCACCCTCCAAATTATCACCACGTCGATGACCTCTTATGACAAAGGATTAACTTAATAAATGAGGAAGGTTACCTGTGCTAGCCTAAGTTTCATAACCATGACAAGAGTTGCTTTTGAACGATGCAAATAAGGAGGGTTACCTGAATCAGATGACTGTGTGCTGACTGCGTTCTCTCTAGCAATGTGATCTGGCTCTTTGAATGAAATCCACAGCCAAATCAAGTAAGCAACCCAAGCAAGGCACATGATCCACCCAGGCAAGGTGTTCTGATTAAATGTGACTCCATACATCCTAAACTCTGTCTGCAACAAACCGGCAAGCGCGGGACCGCAAGCCATTCCAAGAGCGCTAGCGCTGACGAACCCTGTGGAGGCTTTCAGCCTGATTTCAAGAGGCACACAATCGCTGATATAGCGACGGTTCACAGCTCTGGCAGCACCCAACCTGCATACACATGTTGCCAATGTGATCGACCAGACAATCATTTTAACATGACATGAGTAAATTAGAGAACATACAGAAAAAAAAAATCATCCATACCCGCAAAGCAGCCGGCCAAGTATGAGAACAGCCAAGGAATTCAGATCATACGCCAAAGCGTACAACAGGTTCCCAGAAAACAGCATGATGCTGCTGAATACAAGGGGTCTAAAGTACGACTTATTTGACCAGGCGCTGAAATAAACTGAAGAAAACACTTGGGCAACTGGCATGGACCCGATGATCACACCGCAAATAGTCGCCACGGCGCCAAGGCTCACCGAATAGTCATCTGCGGTCGGCACGATGATGTACGTGTTCACCATGTAGAGGAATGTGTTCACTAGGTTGAGCATCAGTGACATGAAATGGTAGCTCTGGCCATCGACAAGATCTTCTGATCTAGTTTGCACGTCTTGTGAAACGACGAGTGCATGTTGTCCTAGGAATTCCAGCAAGGTTGTGGTGTGCATGAGTTTCTGTACCGAATGATTTATTTGTTCGATGACAGAGTCCTGCACATAGAAAAAGGAGTATATATAAATATCCTCCTTCTAGATCATAGTACTATACTACTCCCTCCGTTCATAAATATAAGATCTTCTAACTTTTTTCTGATTCGGATGTATATAGATGCATTTTAGTGTGTTTGTTCACTCATATCAGTCCGTATGTAGTCCATATTAAATATCCAAAACATCTTATATTTGTGAACGGCCGAGGGAGTACTACTGTATACAAGAATCGCGTTATCTGATTATGGAAGCAGCTGAAGAGACCTTCAAGGTAATTGATGGATGATCGTAGATGGATGTAAAGCTTCCTTGGTGATCTTGCAGAGATGAAAGGTTACGTGTCAAAGCACCAGCAACAGCTACGATACCCTGCATTCAGGAGTCAGAACTGCATCATAAGTCCAGAAAATGACAGAAAATCAAGGCCACCCACCATAGAAACACTTTTGAATTGAAGATCGGCTGCAAGGGAGTGAAATTACCACTTTCTTGAAGATTGGCTGAAGCTGAGAATAGGGATGGTTTGCACGAGTTGAGACGTAATAATCTGTAAATCTACAGCCGGAGCGCTTATCGAACTTCTTAAGTATCTTCCGGATCCCAGTAGCATTCATATCAACAAATCTAAGGAGCTTCACAAGATCAAGGCCAACTTGCCTATAAGCCTCTCGCACTTGAGAAACTCGTGATATATCGGACTGTTGCGTAAGTATGGCACGCTCTTCTCCCAATTTCTCGATCCTGCTAGCAAGGTGACCTTGCTGTTTCAGCAGAAAGAGCACAACCTTTTCAATCTGCATACAACGAAGAAAACTTACATGAATAAACAATGATGGTTAAACGACTAATACATCAGCAATAAAGCCTTGTGTCTTATAAAAAAGAAAAAAAGAATCGAATACATCAGCAACTCATATCTGTTTTACTTTTACCTGCTCGTCAAGCATCCTTGAGAACTCTTTAAGAACCTGTTCATGATTTCTTCCACTATTTTGAGTCTGCTGGACCTGGACATACTGCTTTACCTTTTTCTTCATCATTTTGTAATTAATGTAGTATCTAGCAGCAAAAGTGAGCAAATGATTCGTAAGATTCCAAATCATCATTGAACAAGCTTATAATTTGATGATTCACTGTTATTTTCGTTTATATCTGCCAAGAAAAAACGGAAACACCTGATTTATGCATATCTAACCAACTCAGTCATAACAATGAAATGTTAGGGAACTGAATTTCGGAGGGAGTAGCAAAGCAACATACTCTTTCCACTCTTCCAATTGATCCGACACCAAAACCTTCCCGAAATTAACCATCTTGGTGTTGAAACTAAAATTTAGCAAAACCGTTAGCATGGCAATAGAGGCTAGAGCCAATCAAATCAAGTAGTACAACACTTACTTATGATTCAGTACAGAGTTGAATACATACCAGTTAACATGTCTGGCAAAAGCTTAACATATTCGACACAGCTCCAAAGAATTAAAATATTTGTATGGTGATCCCTTGCGAATGGAGATGAAGTAGCTGGAATTTGGAAGAGAGCGGTGCAATGGCTTGGGAGGTGCGAGCGAGAGAGGTATTTATAGCGGCGACGGGTGCGGGGCGGGGGGGGGGGGGGGGGGGGGGGGGGGAAGGGGGGGCAGGGGAGTAGTTGGCTGCCGGCCGGGTATGTCACTCCCTAGTCGGACGTGGCAGGGACAGGACAGGAGCGGCTGGCTGTGGCCTCACTGCCCCTAGTTTTCGTGCGAGGTAGTTGGGTCACTAAACTTTTTTTTTTCCGGTGGAACGGCGAGTTTTAAAACTTTTATTACTCAGATATAGGCTTACGGTCAGCTAATACTAGCTGTGAAATACAATCAGGCACTTGGTGCAACCAACGCGCGGTGCTACCCCTTGATCTACCCTGGTTACTTAAACAATCAGTAACCCTATTTTGATCACGCTCACCCTTCTAGAGGACAAACTCACGCATAATCATCTTCAAAACGTTGGAGGCGCATAATCATCTTCTGCTTTTTTTTCCTTGGTGACAGTGAGAGAATTCATTTTTTTCTTCAAGTGCTTTGTTTTTCTGAGAGAAGATTGTTGTACAGTAAACCCCCCAGAAGTGGTATCTACACTAGCAATTTATTAGGACAGAAAACATAAAAAAAGCTGCTGGCTGCGGGTTGGATATGGCAGATTAATCTTCGATCGGGACGGCTCGTGGCCCCATTTTTTGTTTTTTAGAGGAAAGGACATCTAAGCTCAATGCCTACAGAAGGATTTCGTCCAACGTGGGCGTCGGTAGCAGCGGAGGTGACGATGAAAATTTGCAGAATAACCCACACTAGAAATCAGAGGGGGTCTTTTGCAAAAATTACAGCCTAGTCGGCATGATCTGGTGTGACGTGGGCTGATTTTGACATCTTACTCTTATTCCATTAATATCTACACTGTGTGGTGTAGAGATATGGCGCTTCCCCGAAAAAGAAAAGAGATTAGTTCCATTAATATCTCCATCATTTGTCAAATCTTGACACCTTTTTCAGCTCCAATTGTCTTGAAGCCTTTTCACGCTCTGATGGAAACCCAGTGCTCTCCGGCAGTGTCGTTAGGGAATAAACCGGAGAATATCCAAGATTCCTTCTTGTGACATCTCCAGGGACTGCATGTGATCAAAATGTTCCAATAATATCACTAGTAGTACGGCAGTCACGGCAGGTAGACAGAGGGAGACAAGAGAGTACAATTTGCTAGACACACAAAATCCACAAACGGCAATCACGCCACTATACACACAATGGGTCAACGGAGGTTTCCTGTAAAGGTCATAATAGTGATTTTGGCCTTTTGAGTGTTGGAGGGGGCCGGGCGAGGCCGAAATCTCTGTTCTGACCTTATTAGAAAACTTTGTCACAAAATGAACTCGATATGAAAGTATTTCACGATCTGACCCTTTTGGCAACGCCACAGCCCGTGACGTTTCTGCTCTATTTGGAAACGCCGAACCTACCTGTGTTGCTCCCCTTCATAGCTAAATGGGATGTGTGAACATCTTGCTGGAAACGCCACACCCCATGGCGTTTCTTAATGGGGCAGCAACGCCACCCCCCTTGGCGTTTCTAACAACGCCACATACGCTGGCGTTTCTGCCCTGCCACCCAGCGTCTCGACCAGGCCAGCAACGCAGGTAGGTTCGGCGTTTCCAAATAGAGCAATAACGCCGCGGCCTGTGGCGTTACCAAAAGGATCAGATCGTGAAATAGTTTTGTGTGAAGTTCATTTTGTGCTATACTTTCCTGAAAAGGTCAAAACAATGAAAAAGTCCGACGGGCGAGGGGCAGTATTAAAACAAACGCACGAAAAGAAGAGCTGAGAACTAAACTAGACATGGATCATGGGGCGCTCTTCTTCTTCCTCCCACGCACGAGCTGTGAGCCCGTGCACGACGATCAATTTTTTTGAGAGAGATACAACGTGTCATTCATTCGACATGCTAGGTTACAACACACGCATCACCCGGAAGAAGTCCCCAGAAAAACGCAGGTGTCCAGAACAATTACAGAAAGACCCTAGAAACACATAACAATATTACAGTCAGACCCTTGGGGGTCCCTGCACATCTCTTCGTCGTCGTTCTGCATTGCCTGCCGCCGCACCAAAGCACCGCTGGAGAAGATGAAGAAGATCGCCCGTCGCGCCCTGATCCGTCGAAGCACCATCGCAGAAACTGCTTTATGAATTGAAAATGCGGCCCGCCGTGAGCAATGAGCCGAGACCACTGTGGCTTGTCAGCCGGGACCAACCCGGTGCTCGCCAGACCGCAGAACCATCAGCTCCGTTCGATGAGGTCGAAGGAGGAGACAGACCTGCCTGCAGCCATCCACAACCCCTGCTCAGTAGGACCAGTGCCCCTAAGAATGTCGCCGTGGTTGCCAACGAAGGGGACGACCCGTACCAACCACCAAGCTCCTGTACAGCTTCTTCGAGCTTCCCATCGACTTTGGAGGAGGCACCGCCGTGACGCGGACAAAGACGGAGAACAAATTATCCAGTGGTGCTGCCACTGCCGAGGAGTCCGTGAAAGCACCTGGAAACCCTAGATCCACTTGTTCACACACGAACACATCACCATGTACCCCAGGCGTCGAGTGTGATACCCAGGGAAACGTCGCTGGGAGTGCGATATGCAAGACACCACTAGTAGAATGTCGATCAGTAGTCCCGGTCGGGATGTGCCTTTAGTACCGGTTCCCCAACCTGTACTAAAGGGTCGGACCTAAAGGTCCAGACCTTTAGTACCGGTTGGACCACGGACCGGTACTAAAGGCCCACCACGTGGCTGCCTGCATGGGCTGGTGGTGGAGGACCTTTAGTACCGGTTGGTGAAACCAACCGGTACTAAGTGTTCTGTTTTTTTTTCGCTTTTAATTAGGTTTTAGTTTTCCTCTCTATTTATTGTGTTTTCCATTCATTTTAAATTTATTTTACGGTGCTACATACTGTAAACATTAATTACACAAGTTGATGCATATATATATATGTAATATAATATACAATATCTCATACACAGTATATATACAAATGGAATTACACATCCATATATATTCTGGACTTATAACTTAAGGCCCAAAACCCGGCCGGGACTAGTTAGCTAGTGCTCCGGATGAAATCTCAGTTTTCTACTACTGATTTGCTGGCATTATTGAGGCGGCGGTAAGTAATAGTGCTCTCCGTTTACATCAATGACATGTTGAAGAAGAAATGCCGCAAATTCCTCTTGAAGTGCTACAAAGCGTTGCTCGGGTGAGAGCTTCGACATCATCTGCCAAACCTGGAGTTGTCTTTCACGTGCTCCTCTGCGACGTATACGGCCTTCGGTCTGGATGCGAATGTTCTCGCAGAGGAAGTATCCACATAAATTTGTCCCCTGTGGCTGCTTCGCGCACTTTGCAAAAGAATAGAATTCAATAAGATAATTAATAATCAAGCATGATAATGGTATTGAAACTAGAATTAAAGAGATGCGCGGACCTAGTAGTACTACTTAATTACCTGCATCTTTTTCCACTTTAGCTTCGGTTTCCATTGACGACCGTGATGGTTTTTTTCTATCATCTTTTTCCAAACACTACGCGGCAAAGAAAAAGAACGAAAGAGTTATTATAATTACTTTTGATATCAGGAAATAATGAAAGAAAGCGAGGTCGATAAAGATTGAAATTACCGCTCTATCATAAAATACAAGTCCACGTATGATTGTTCTAGTGTATCTTGTGACTCGTACACTTGAACAAGTCCATCCGCGAGGATAATATTTAGGAGGATATAGTGGTCTCTGCGCAGAAGTTTATATAATTAAGCAGGCATGCATATAACTCATCAACTACACTTGACAGCGAGCTAGTAAGCAAAAATAGAATTTGTAGTATACAAGAGAGTAAACACTCACCCCATGTTGTAAGGAAATATTATAGTAGATTTGGTATTCATTAGTGCCTCTAGAAATTTTTCCAAGAGATCTTCTGTGTCCTTGGCATAATGTTTTACCACATGACCATTAACGGTATTTGGGTCGATGAACCCAATGTCATCGATTCCCTCTTGTTTCAATTCCCACATCTTCAATCTGCATAATAGCGTAGAAAAGAACATATATAGTGAGGATAAGCCAATGAACGATATCTTAGCTAGAGACTTAAATTATTAAAGATATAAATCACTTACAGACAATAGCAACTGATGAGAGTTTTGTCGATAGAGTCCATGTGGTATAACTGGAAAAGTTCTGAGAATTCAAGACATATGTCACATGCATTGACGTAATGCTCTTTCCTTACTTTGACCATGACCGCCGTCTCCCCTCGCTTTGCTTCATGCAGGTACCAATCATGCAACCGTCGCATCGCAGTTGGTAGTTCCTTGTACTGCTCGGGTGTGACAAGTGGTTTTCCGACGGCATATTGCATTGCGTACTCAGTTGCACCGTACCCGCGGAATTCCTCGGTGCCAAGGATTTGGCCAAGAGTGAGACCTGCAGCCTCTACTTCTTCGAGGTCGATTGGGTTGCCTTGCACGTCGACTGGTTGGATCGATTGCTTGCTTGGATTGGTACTCACCTTGAGCGGAGAGATCGATTGCTTGGATTGTTCTCCGAGCTGGGGAACTGTTTTCCCGGTAGTAGTACCACCTGTCGTTGATGCCGTACTTCCCGACTTCTTCCTTGGGCTGGGCCGACTTCTCTGCTCACTTGCCTTCTGAATCTGTCGCTCATAGTGTGTCGGCATACGCTCGACATATGCCGGGGGTCGATCAATAAAGTGTTCCATAAAGTGCTCTTGGACTTCCTTGGGTATTACCTCCTTTGGCGGCACAGTCTTCTTCGCAAAAAAGGCTTTCACTTGGCGATCGCTTTCAATTTCGTTTTCCTCTAGTGTCATGTCGTAAGGCAGCTTCCTTTTGGCCGGAGGCTCAGGTTTCTTCTTTGCTTTCCTCCGAAGAGGACTGCTGGTGGCCTTCCTCTTTTGGGAGCCCTGCTGGCGGGACCGCTGCCGAGGTGGAGTCGGCTCACGCGGCGGAGATCGATATCGACGATATGGACTCGCGTCGTGCTCCGTCCCGAGGTTGGGAGGACTGCTGGCGAGGTGGGGAGGACTGCTGGCGAGGTGGGACGCCTTTCGAGGTGGGGAGGACTGCTGGGGAGGTGGGGAGGACTGCTGGCGAGGTGGGGAGGACTTCTGGCGAGGTGGGGAGGACTGCTGGCGCTGCGATGCCTCTGGCTGGGATCCCTCGCGCTGGACATCGATACTCGGAGGAGCCGGTGGCCTTAGCGCCGTTTGTGGAAAGATGATGCAGTCCTTACTCCATAGGATGAGACCACGGCCGGCTTCTGCCAGTGTGGACTCCCCCTCACCTCCAAGGATGTCAAGCAATAGTTCATCATATCCTGGCTCTATTAGGTCCACCGCAACACGAGCATACCCAGCTGGAACCGGATTGCAATGCCAGAGAACATCAGGTGTATTTGGTAAAGCATAGCCCGTCGCGACCCGCACGGGTATGTTCTTCATTTTCTGGATTAGCTCACAAGATGTCTTCTCGGTGATATCATCCACGGGGGTGTGACCCAGCGGTGCCCCCGTGGAACCCACGCTGCTTTTCGGCAGTGTAGATGGGATGGGTTCCCCTGCCTCCTGCTGCGGAGTTTCCCTTTGCTGGGTCAGTACCTGTATCTGCAGCTGCTGCTGCTCGTACTTCTGTTCCAACTTTGAAAGTCGGTCTGCTTCCACCTTCTTTTTTCTCGAACGGCTTTTATAACTATCCTTCCATCCCGCAAACCCCTCGTACCACGGAACAACGCCCACGCCTCGTGTTCATCCTCCGTGTTCGGGATTCCCGAGGGCGAGTGTAAGCTCGTCGTTCTCTCTATCGGGGTGAAACCGTCCTTCTTGGGCAGCTTTTATTGCTTCAATCAACTCATCTGATGCAAGCTTCAGACTGGCCAGTGCAATAATCTTCCCTGTTGCTGGGTCCAACTTTCCCCCATGCGCAAAAAACCAATTCCTGCACCTCTTGGGCCAGTTGAAGGTTACTGGAGTGATCCCTTCAGCATGCATCTTATTCTCTAATGCATCCCACTTAGGAATGGCTGACTTGTATCCACCTGTCCCTAGTTTATGGTGATACTTTTTTTTCTTCGCATTTATCTTATTCTTTGCCGACTTCTCCATAGCAGCTTCCGATGTCTTGTACTCGATAAATGCGTCCCAGTGATTCCTTACCTTCTCGTATATTCCTATGAATTCGGGCGCCTTCTGGCCTCTAGCGTTGTACTCGGTCCATAATCTTTTCTTCCAAGTCTGGAACGCGCCGGCCATCTTATGGAGAGCAAACTCCTTGACTTTGTCCCTTTGGCGCTCCGAGATAGAATCTGGTAGGATGAAATGCTCCATGAGATCTCGCCAAAGGGCATCTTTAATTCTTGTATCGACATAATTCACTCCTGGTTTTGGGTTGTTTGGTTGAATCCATTCTTGCATTGTGATCGGGACTCCATCCCTAACAACCACTCCGCATTGACCCACAAATGTCTTGGCATTGGCTTCAGGGTGAGTCGGTGCGCCATTATGTTTGAAAGCATCAAGATTGAGCTTTACGTTGCCGTCCAATATTTTGGTACCGCCTCATACCTTTCTACTAGATTGGCTCGATCCGGAGGGCTGATAATTAAAAGAAAAAAGATTTGTTAATATATATATATATATATATATATATATATATATATATATATACAAATCAATTAATACACATGTAATGATCACCAGAGGCTAATATGTGTATATACCTCGCCGGACATTGTTAGTTGTTCCGGATTTTGGAACATAAGTTGTTCTTCCTCGGCCTCACATCCATCACCGTAATCGTTCAGATATTGTGAGCCGTCATCATCATGTGATTCACCCTGAAGGTCCGCTGGGTTTTCGGAGGAGCGTATCATGTCGAAGATGTCCTCTTCATGAGCTCTACCGGTATTGTCGATAGCTTAATAACTAATCCATAATAATATAGATAAAACAAATTAGTATTCAAATTAGCATGCATTCAAGAAGCAAAATAACTGATAGTAAATTAATAATGCATCATCGAATACATATATAGTAGTTAATATATCGATCTAGCTAGAACCCTAGCGCCCGGCGGATATCGGGGCGGGCGGTGGACACCCAAAGAGAAGGAACCATCACAGGAACATAGCTCTAGTGAGATCCCTGAAGAATCTGCCAGGTATTGTCGGACCTGGCCTCCAAAGCTGCCATGTAGCGACGGACGTGCTCGTTCTCCTTGCTGACATGGTACTGTACCACCTCCGCGGGGGACTCAAGCCTCCGAATCGTCCGTGGCCCATGCGGCCGCCACCACAGAACCTCCGGGTCGACGACGGGCTGGCTCCTTACCAAGCTGCGCCGCCCGGAAGGCAGCACCTCCCAGTACCAGCCCGGCGGAGCCCAGTCCCTGACAGGGCCCCTCGGCTCAAGCAAGTGACCTCCTCCGGCGACTCGACGACGAGGATGCGGGATCGGCATTGTCAACGTCGAGAAGAAACACTTAATTATGAAAACAAATTAAATAAAACTTAGCAAAATTAACACTTAGCATCTAACAAATTAAATAACACTTAACAAATTAAATAACACTTACATCTAACAAAATTAACAAAATTAACACACACCCTAATAAACCTAAACAAAATCTAGTGGGGGGCCTAAACTAAACCTAAACTAAACCTAAAACTAAACTAAACCTAAACTAAATTAAACCTAAACTAAACAAAATCTAAACTAAATTAAACCTAAACTAAGCAAAATCTAAATCTAAACTAAATTAAACCTAAACTAAACCTAAACTAAACAAAATCTAAATTAATCCTTAAAAAAAAAAGAGGGCAGACTCACGGCGGCAGGGGCGGGGGCGGCCGGCGGCAGGGGCGGGGGCGGCCGGCGGGGCTGAGGGCGGCGTCGGGGCGGCGGGCGTCGGGGCGGCGCGCGGCGTCGGGACGGCGCGCGGCGTCGGGGCAGCACGCGGCGTCGGGGCGGCGGGCTCGGGGCGGCGCGCGGCATCGGGGCGGCGCGCGGCGGCGACGGCGGATTCCGGCAGCCTGGCGGCGCGCAAATGAACTTCTCCCGGTGCGTGGCTCGCACCGGGACGAGTCCTCCACTATTTATACGTGGAGGACCTTTAGTACCGGTGCGTGGCTCGCACCGGTACTAAAGACCCTTTAGTACCGGTGCGAGCCACGCATCGGTACTAAAGGTCCTCCCCAAAAAATGCGCGGGGCGGTGGACCTTTAGTACCGGTGCGTGGCTCGCACTGGTACTAAAGGTTTTTGAATTCAATATTAATTATTATTTTCAGGAAAACCCCTAAACTTTAAAAAATCATAGAAAAAAATCTATGACTCCAATGGAAATAAATAATATATGAAAAAATATCAGAAAAATATAAAGAATCTGTTTATGGCATTTCCATGCATGTTTGAACAACTTAAACTACTGTATAAGACAATTTGATTAAATGGGATTTGAAATGTCATATCTCTAGTTTGAAAAGCAGTATAAATGAATTCTGAAAAGGTTGTAACTTGGCATGACATCATAATTTCACCCACATAGCAACTTCTAAAGAGTTGAGAGGGTTACGGCAAAAACTGGATGCACTTCGTGTACAAATTGGACAATCTCTTTCGAAGTATGAGGGTTTCGAACGAAAACTCATCTATTATAAAGGGATTTTATTTTTAATAACTTATTTTAACTCCATACTTTTTGTGTGTTCAATATTCACCATTCAAAGGCACATCATCAATTTTCAACCCGTTTTTGTACACGAAGTGTATCCAGTTTTTGCCGTAACCCTCTCAACTCTTTATAACCTTGGGCGGTGAAGGTCGTACCAATCAGGAAGAAGCACACGGATCCTGTGTTTCTTTCAAGCGCTTGTGAGCTGTTGGATCAGCACTATAACGACTAGTCCCGGTTCGTGCTAGCAACCGGGACTAAAGAGGCACACGACCCTATATATAACCCACCTCTCGGACATGTTCAACACTTAGTGTGTGTACTCATTCGGATTCAAATCATTCAGATTCCCTGCATACGGTCCAACGGTGCATTTCATATTTCCACCGTTGGGCTGTATGCAGGGGAAACCGTGTGTTTTGTTGATCTATCTAGAAATCCTTTAGTTCATCGACCGAATACAAATCATTTGGATTCCCTGCATACGGTCCGACGGTGCATTTCATATGCGGGCACTCACGAGCCACCGTCGGGCTGTATGCAGGGGAAACCGTGTGTTTTGTTGATCTATCTAGAAATCCTTTAGTTCATCGACCGAATACAAATCATTCGGATTCCCTGCATACGGTCCGACGGTGCATTTCATACGCGGGCACTCACGAGCCACCGTCGGGCTGTATGCAGGGGAAACCGTGTGTTTTGTTGATCTATCTAGAAATCCTTTCATTTTCCGACGGTATATTTCATTTTTCCAACTCCATTTTTACAAAGACACTTAGAAAGAAACAAAAGACAAATAGAAAGGATGATGCTCAATTGTCCGTTTTGTACATGAAGTGCATCCAGTTTTTGCCGTAACCCTCTCAACTTTTTATAACATGCTATGTGGGTGAAATGATGATACCATGCCAACTTTCAACCTTTTCAGAGTTCATTTGTAGTGCTTTTCAAATGGACAATCTCTTTCGACAATTTGATTAAATGGCATTTGAAATGTCATATCTCGAGTTTGAAAAGCAATACAAATGAACTCTGAAAAGGTTGTAACTTGGCATGACATCATAATTTCACCCACATAGCAACTTCTAAAGAGTTGAGAGGGTTACGGCAAAAACTGGATGCACTTCGTGTACAAATTGGACAATCTCTTTCGAAGTATGAGGGTTTCGGACGAAAACTCATCTATTACAAAGGGATTTCATTTTTAATAACTTATTTTAACTCCATACTTTTTGTGTGTTCAATATGCACCATTCAAAGGCACATCATCAATTTTCAACCCCTTCTGACTTCATTTGATATTTTTCATGCATTTAATGATTTATTTTGAGCTAAATGACCCTGAATTTGAAAAGCAGTACAAATGAACTCTGAAAAGGTTGTAACTTGGCATGACATCATAATTTCACCCACATAGCTACTTCTAAAGAGTTGAGAGGGTTACTGTTACACTTCGTGTACAAACTGGATGCACTTCGTGTACAAACTGTTACAAAGATACCATGCTAGAAAATGCATGGATGTCCTTCACATAGAAAGTGATGACGGTGAAGCCGGTCACATCCCAGAGTGGGATCTCGCGGTGTAAGACTTTTTCTGCGTGTTTGTCCCTTGCTTATGATTGCGCCGTAACCATGGAGAATCTTCATCATTTAATAGGATGCTTGGGTCAGTCTTCACTCTGAAGGGAGGGATTTCATGAAACTTTTCATAATCTTCTGACATGTCTGTCTTGTCCTCCACTCCCACAATGTTTCTTTTCCCTGAAAGAACTATGTGGCGCTTTGGCTCATCGTATGATGTATTCGCTTCCTTATCTTTTTTTCTCCTCGGTTTGCTAGACATGTCCTTCATATAGAAAACCTGAGCCACATCATTGGCTAGGACGAATGAGTCGTCTGTGTATCCAAGATTGTTGAGATCCACTGTTGTCATTCCGTACTGCGGGTCTTCCTGTACCCCGCCTCCAGTATATTTGACCCATTTGCACCGAAACAAAGGGACCTTAAGATCAGGTCCATAGTCAAGTTCCCATATCTCCTCTATGTAACCATAATATGTGTCTTGAAAGTTGGTTGCATCATAGCGGACACCACTGTTTTGGTTGGTGCTCTTTTTATCTTGGGCGATCGTGTAAAATGTATTCCCATTTATCTCGTACCCTTTGAAAGTCGTTACAGTCGAACTTGGTGTCTTGGCCAACCAGTACAGTTCATCTGGAACATCGTTGTCATTGATGAGCTTTGTTTGCAACCAACCGGCAAAAGTCTCCATTTGTTTACGTTCAATCCAGGGGTCAGACTGCTCCGTGTTCTTGGACCATACAATATCCTTGTGTTCCTCCATATATGGAGTCACCAAGGTGGAATTTTGTAGAACCGTGTAGTGTGCTTGAGTGAAAGAATGCCCGTCCATATTTATTGCTTCTTTCTTTCCTAATGTGCCTTTTCCACCCAGTCTCCCCTCATGCCGCGATTCAGGAAGACCAATCGGCTTAATGTCAGGAACAAAGTCAACACAAAACTCAATAACCTCCTTTGTTCCATATCCCTTGGCGATGCTTCCTTCTGGCCTAGCACGGTTATGAACATATTTCTTTAAGACTCCCATGAACCTCTCGAAGGGGAACATATTGTGTAGAAATACAGGACCCAGAATGTTAATCTCTTCGACTAGGTGAACTAGAACGTGCGTCATAATATTGAAGAAGGATGGAGGGAACACCAACTCGAAACTGACAAGACATTGGACCAGGTCATTCTGTAACCTTGGTAGGATTTCTGGATCGATTACCTTCTGAGAAATTGCATTGAGGAATGCGCATAGCTTCACAATGGCTAATCGAACATTTTCCGGTAGAAGCCCCCTAAGTGCAACCGGAAGTAATTGCGTCATAATCACGTGGCAGTCATGAGACTTTAGATTTTGAAATTTTTTCTCTGCCATATTTATTATTCCCTTTATATTCGACGAGAAGCCAGACGGGACCTTGATACTGAGCAGGCATTCAAAAAAGATTTCCTTCTCTTCTTTCGTAAGAGCGTAGCTGGCAGGACCTTGATACTGCTTTGGAGGCATGCCGTCTTTTTCGTTAATTCTTTGCTTGTCCTCCCGTGCCTTCGGTGTATCTTTTGTCTTTCCATGCACGCCCAAGAAGCCTAGCAGGTTCACACAAAGATTCTTCGTCACGTGCATCACGTCGATTGCATTGCGGACCTCTAGGGCTTTCCAATATTCAAGTTCCCAAAATATAGATTTCTTCTTCCACATGGGTGCGTGTCCGTTGGCGTCATTAGGAACAGATTGTCCGCCAGGACCCTTTCCAAAGATTACCTATAAATCCTTGACCATATCAAATATATATTCACCAGTACGGAGGCCAGGCTTCTTCCGGTTATCTGGCTCACCTTTGAAATGGTTGCCTGCCTTTCTTAAGATATGCTTGATCGGTAGAAATCGACGATGTCCCAGGTACACATTCTTCTTACATTTATCCAAATATATACTTTCAATATCATCTAAACAGTGCGTGCATGCATTGTATCCCTTGTTTGTATGTCCTGAAAGGTTACTAAGAGCAGGCCAATCATTGATGGTTACAAACAGCAACGCTCGTAGGTCAATTTCCTTCTGTGTGTGCGCATCCCACACACGTACACCTGGTTTTTTCCACAACTGTAGAAGTTCATCAACTAGTGGCCTTAGGTATACATCAATGTCGTTGCCGGGTTGCTTAGGGCCTTGGATGAGCACTGGCATCATAATGAACTTCCGCTTCATGCACAACCAAGGAGAAAGGTTGTAGATACATAGAGTCACGGGCCAGGTGCTGTGACTGGAGCTCTGCTCCCCAAAAGGATTCATGCCGTCTGTACTAAGACCAAACCATAAGTTCGTTGCATCAGCTGCAAAGTCCTCGAACTCCCTCTCAATTTTTCTACACTGCGACCCATCAGCGGGTGCTCTCAACATCCCGTCTTTCTTACGTTCTTCTTTGTGCCATCGCAACACCTTGGCATGCTCTTTGTTTTGGAACAAACGTTTCAACCGTGGTATTATAGGAGCATACCACATCACCTTGGCAGGAATCCTCTTCCTGTGGCGTTCGCCCTCCACATCACCAGGGTCATCGCGGGGGATCTTATAGCGCAGTGCACCGCATACCGGGCATGCATCCAAATTCTCGTACTCCTCACCGCGGTAGAGGATGCAGTCATTAGGGCATGCATGTATCTTCTGCACCTCTAATCCTAGAGGGCAGACAACCTTCTTTGCTTCGTACGTACTTTCAGGCAATTCGTTATCCTTTGGAAGCATCTTCTTTATCATTATCAGCAATTCTTGAAATTCCTTGTCAGTTACACCATTCTTCGCCTTCCATTGCAGCAATTCCAGCGTGGTACCCAGCTTTTTCTGGTCATCTTCACAATTTGGATACAATAATTTCTTGTGATCCTCTAACATGCGTTTCAACTTCAACCTCTCCTTGTCACTTTCGCAGTTTCTCTTTGCATCAGCAATGACCCGACCCAAATCATCAGCGGGCTCATCTGATGCCTCTTCTTCAGCTTCCCCCATTGATGCCTCTTCTTCTACTTCCCCCATTGTTGTATCAGCGAAAGGATAGTTGTCATCATCCTCTTCTTCTTCATTGTCTTCCATTATAACCCCTCTTTCTCCGTGCTTGGTCCAACAGCTATAGCCGGACATGAAACCGGACTTCAGCAGGTGGTAGTGAAGGGTTTTTGAGGTAGAGTAATTCCTATCATTCTTACAGTCACGACATGGACAACACATGAAACCATTCTGCTTGTTTGCCTCAGCCACACGAATAAAATCATGCAGGCCATTAAGAAACCCTGGACTTAGTCGGTCATCGTACATCCATTGCCGGCTCATGTTCACTACACAACATCGAAGTGACCAAATTAATACAACTTCATCATCACATTACAACCAAAAGTAGAGCTAGCAGTGACCAAATGTTATTACTGCAAATAATAGATACTTATAGTTCATACATACATCTCATAAAACAACATACAACTATCTAAAACATGTAAATGCAACAACAAATGCGATCATAATCGCAACTAAAGTAACAATTGAGCCAACGGCATAATGATACCAAGCCTCTTTATCAATGGCATATTTTCTAATCTTTCTAAGCTTCAAGAGCATTCCAGCCATCTTGTTCTTGTGATCATCGACGATATCGGCAACATGCAACTCCAATCCCATCTTCTCATCTTCAGTTCTTTTCAATTTTTCTTTTAAATGATCAATTTCTTTTTCAGCTTGTGTTAATTTCTCGAGCAGAATTGCATAGTCGGTTGGAATTTCTGGTTCAACTACTTCCTATAGATAAAAACATCTACGTCAATTTGGTGGCATAATTAATTGTCATAGACATTAGATGATGTGTGAAATAGTTATAAAAGATAACGACATACCACATCTGAATCATAGACTGGACGAGGGTCGACGTGGGCTGATACCATAACCATGACACTATAGAATAACTAACAATAATACAAGTAAGTAAATTGTACACGCAGCTATCTAAATCATACAAGTAATTTTTTTTAACAAAAAGGTTTTAAGAAGAACAAGAGGCTCACCAAGGTGGCCGGTGCAGCGACGAGATGGTGCGGACGATCGACGGTGGTTAGGACGGGGATGGGAAGGCACCAAATAAACCACACCTACACATATGCAACCTAACAAGTTAATTTGAGCTCAAATTGCATATAAATCAAATAAACTCCCACATAATGATCACTCCTCCAAAACATAGCTAAAACCCACAAATCACATATCTTTGAGCATACCACAAGCTAATCTAGCAATGAGAGATGAAGGAGCAAAGTTGCTAACCTTTATGAACACTTGGATAGATGGGGTGCCTTTAAATCTTGACAAATCCTTGGCAAAACGGAGGATGAGCTTCGAGCAAGAAGAAGAACAGGGGAGAAAACAGAGAAATGAGAGCCCCTTTGATCGGCTGCGGACGAAGCGTATATGTAGGAACCCTTTAGTACCGGTTGGTATCACCAGCCGGTACTAAAGGTGCAAGCAGGGCCCAAGTCTGACCAACAACCTGCCACGCCCCCTTTAGTACCGGCTCGTGACACGAATCGGTACTAAAGATTGCTCACGAGCCGGTACTAAAGGTCGCCCTGCTCCTAGCCGTTGGAGCCGGCACGAACCGGGACTAATACCATCTTTAGTACCGGCTCGTGACCAGACCGGGACTAATGCTCGGGACGAAAGGTCTGTTTTCTACTAGTGCACGCCGGCGAGATCTTTTGGAAACCTAAAATCCCACAGGCCCGGGAGGGACCCCACCAGGGAGTGTGACGGCTATGGGCTGCCCTAGGTCGGCCTAACTGTCCCTAGAGCCTCAGGATTCTCTACTCTTCAACATGAAGGAGGACGAAGAATGAGGTAGCAAGAACGGGGGCGAGAGGCAAAAAGTAGATGAAAAAGTAGTAGATTGATTTGATCGATTGTATGTGGTTTAATCGGCGGGCTGCCGTGCGATGCGCCGAGCGCGGCGAGATGCCGATGGTGCCGTGGGATACGGCAACGCCGTGAGAAGCGGCAAGATGCGACGAATCTGAAGGGATAACGAGCTGCACGCACTAGTAGAAAACGGCCCATTTGTCCCGGTTCCAGAGGCCCATTAGCCCCAGTTCTGGAACCGGGACTAAAGGGTCGGGACTAAAGCCCAAAACCTTTAGTCCCGGTTCGCTTACGAACCGGGACAGAAGGGGCTCCACGTGGCCGCTGTGGGGAGCCCAGGCAGGAGGACCTTTAGTCCCGGTTGGTCACACCAACCGCGACCAAAGGGCATCCACGCGTCAGCATCTGGCAGGAGTTGGGGTTTTTTTTGAAGGGGGGTGGGGGGGTTTTGGAGGGTTAATTTAGGGGTTTCATATTGTGTTAGCTAGCTAATAAAGAGAAGTGTCCTCTCTTTCTCCGTGCTTGGTCGACGCTAGCTACTATACATATAGAGAGAACTCGACGCTAGCTAATAAGAAAATGAAGGAAACCATAAATTACACAAGATCGTCATGCTGAACATATATAGAGAGAAGTGACATCTCTTTTTCCGTGCTTGGTCGAACAACAAGTTTTCGTATATCTATCCGACGCTACTACATATATACAATATAACATCTTTTACAATCCCTAACATCATCTACCTAAGATCCAATCACAAATCCACATGGTATTCTCCGTCTTTAGGTATGACGTGGTCAAGAAAGAATCCCGCCAATTCCTCTTGAATTGCTCATATGCGATCATGTGGTAGGAGTTCATCCCGCATCTGCCAGATCTAATTTAAAGAAGGGGGTCAATACATGCATATATATGAATAAAACTCAACACAATTGATGGTAATATATAAAATAAAATTGTCAATATTATTTACGTACTTCAAATTGTTTGTCAGAGAAGCCCCGCTCAGAGGTCGAGTGGCGAATGAACTCGCATACGTAGTATGCACATAAAGCAGTCCCTTCTTTCTGGTACAAGCACTTTACGAGAATAGAGTTCAATCAAACTGATAAGCAAGCATGGTAATGATATATGGATGAAAATTTGAATCAATTAGAGATGCGCGGAACTAGCTAGTACTACTTACTTTGGGGTGCGTAAATCGCAACTCTTTGTTTAGACCGGGAACCTTTCGGGTGAACTTCTTCCAAACCCTGCCAGGCAAAGAAAATGATTACTTGATATTAGGAAATTAACGAAAGTTGCATGCCGATATGGTCCCGGTATTGACTGAACTTACTTCTTGAGCATTGCAGTCATGTCCGCATAATTCTCGGGATCTTTACGTCTCGAGTCTAAGACAGTTACTAATGCCCCGTCAAGCTTAATGGATAGCAGAATAAAGTGGTAACTGCGCACGCATATATAACTCATCAATTACATTACTTAACCTCGAGTAAGCGAAACCGAGTATACAGAGAAGACATCTACACTCACTTGAAGTTGTAAGGAAAGAGTATTTCCCTTTTGTTTTGATGTATAAGGAACGACTTTAGCAAGTTCTCCTCGGTCTCTTTGATTTCATTTTGTACCATCCATTCATTTACGGCATCTGGGCTAATGAACCCAACGTCGAAGATTCCTGCTTTTTTGCATTCGACGATCTTCAATCTGCATAATATAGTGAGGATAATTATATATACATGCAATGAACGAGCTGAGCTAGAGACTTAACTATAGAAGTAATACTTACAGACAGCAGGAAGTCATGAGTTGTTTGTCGAGGGCCAGTTGATTGTATAACTGAAATAACTCCACAAATTCAATAGGCATCATGCTGAGTCCAATGAATTCGTGCTCTGGTTTCACTGCCACATACATAGTGTCTTTCCCAGACTCCCTGCAGGTTTGCATGTACCACTCATACAATTTGTACATCATCGTTGTTAGAGGAGGATGATCAGGTTTGACGAGAGGCTTCCCGTGCACGTATTTATATTCTTCTTTTGTTACCTCAGCCATTTCAAAAATTACATCATCCCCCAAGTAATCACCAGGATTGGTACCGGGCACCATCCCCGGATGATTAGCGACGATATCGCTAGACACCTTGAGCGGGGGGCACGATTGGTTCGCCTGTTCGTCGAGCTGGGGAATTTTTTTCCCACATCTTCGTTTTGCTAACCTTGCATCACTGGAAGTACTTCCCGACCGCCGTGCATCTTGATATATCTTTTTAAGACAGCGGACATAGTTGGAATCCGGCGGAGGCGGTGGTGGTCGCTTCAGGGCATCGATAGTGCGCTTCACTTTCACCGGATCTAGCTTCTCCTTCGGAGGTGGAGTTTTCTTTGCAAAATGGTCCCTCACTTGGGCACGACAGATGTCCTCGTTTTCCTTCTCGGTCCTCTCATATGGTAACTTTTCCAGAGGCTTGAGAGATGGACCATATCTGAATTGCCTCCCGCCTCTGCTTGTACTGCTACCCGCCGGAGCGGCGGCGTCTCTCTTCCATCGTTGCTGAGGAGGCGGAGTGCTCCGACGCGCCGGAGGAGCCGGAGCGGCGGCGTCTGTCTTCCACCGTTGCTGACGAGGCGGAGGAGGAGGCGGACTGCTCCGACGCGCCGGAGTAGGCGAAGGAGGAGGCAGAGTGCCCTCACGCGCCGGAGGAGCCGGAGAAGGAGGCGGAGTGCCCTGATCACTCGCCGCAGGAGGAGGAGGAGGAGGAGGCGGAGTGCGCTGACTCGCCGGAGGAGGAGGAGGAGGCGGAGGCCTCCAGTTTGGAAGCTTGATCTACTCCTTCCGCCATAGACATGTACTCCTCAGAGCATGAACCAGCTGATTCTCCCCTTCACCTGTAGGGTGGTCAAGCTCGAGCTCCTCAAATCCCTCCATTACTTCATCCACCGTTACAACAGCATAGCCATGTGGAATAGGAAGGCAGTGAAAAGTTCCGTTGGGTTGAGAAGGTGCAACAGAGCCGACAGCCGCCTTGAAAGTGAGGTTCCGGAATTTCGTCATAAGCTCGCAATGTTGAGCCTCCGTGATAGTATCCATGGGGTAGCTAGGAGCCGTGAAGTCAGGTTGAACGAGCTCCGTGGAAGCCACGCTGCTTCTCCGCTGAGATGGCGGGGTAGCTTCTGGGGTAGCTTCGTGCCGCTGAGATGGTTGGCCGGCAGCTCAGTGGCTCTCAAGTTCCTCTAGCTTTTCTAGTCTTGCATTGAGCTTCTGCAGGTCGCTCAGCTCCGCTTTCCTCTTTCTCTCCCGGCTTTTGTAACCGCCTGCATCGGGAAACCCAACCTTCCACGAAACGGAGCCTGGTGTGCCTCGTGTTCGTCCAGGGTGCTCAGCATTCCCGAGGACCTCAGTCAGCTCGTCCTTCTCTTTGTCGGGAATTAACGTCCCTTCCTGCGCTGCGGTGATATACTTCTGAAGCTTCTTGACGGGTATTGCAAGTTGCTCGTCCGTCCAACGGCACTTCCCTGTTTCAGGGTCCAAAGTTCCCCCAACCCCGAAGAACCAAGTCCTTGAACGGTCTGGCCAGTTCAATGTCTCTGGTTCGACCCCTTTAGGAATCAGGTCATTTTCAGCTTTGTCCCACAACGGCCGGGCTTTGAGATAGCCACCTGACCCCGTGTGATGGTGATACTGCTTCTTTGCAGCATTGTTCTTGTTTGTCTCTGACATTTTCTTACTCTTGTTCGATGTCTTGTAGGCCACAACTGCGGGCCAGTGATCTCTTATCTTCTCAAATCGGCCGATGAATTCTGGAGTCTTCCCTTTGTCGACAAACTTTGATTTCAACTCATTCTTCCACCTCTTGAATAGATCTGCCATCTTCTTAAGAGCACACGCCTTGACCAGTGGCTCTATAACTGGCTTATTCGGATCCTCCTCTGGCGGTAGGGTGAAATTTGCCTTCAGCGAGGTCCAAAGATCACCTTTCTGTCTATCGGTGACATAAGAAGGGTCGTCGTCCTGAGGCTTATTCCATTGCTTAATGCTGATCGGGATGTTGTCCCTAACAATAGCTCCGCACTGAGCAGAAAATGCGTCCTTGGTCCGCTTGGGTTCAATCGGTAGGCCATCGTCCGCGAGTGCTGTGATCGTGAACCTTTCATCCTTGCGCAACCTTCTCTTCGGGCCTCGTCTCGTTACCGAAGTTTGGCTCGATCCGGAGGGCTATAAAAGAAGAAAGAAGAGTTAATATATGTACATACCAAAACAATTAATGCATCAATTAGCTAGTCAGCACAGGCTTAATTAATATATATACCTCGCCGGACTTTGCAACAGCTTCCTCCTCCGTTCGGTCACCGGAGCCGTCATCATGGTCTCCTTCTTCCTCCGGCATTTGGTCACCGGAGCCGTCATCATGGTCTCCTTCTTCCTCCGGCATTCGGTCACCGGAGCCATCATGATCATGTCCTTCCTCCTCCATTTTTCGATCACCGGAGCCGTCATCCTCTCCTTCCAGACCATCAATGTCGTTGAGAAACGACAAGACATCACGTCCGGCAAGGATTATCTCCCCCAACAACTGTTCTTGTTCCAAGTATCTTTGATCCATAGTTTCTGCAAATATTACAACATGGCAATTAATATACAAACATGAATGTCCGACGTCCGGACTGCCTCTCTCATGAATGTCCGACGTCCGGACCGCCTCTCTCATGAATGTCAAACAAGGGATTCTCTTAACCTTTAAGGGATTTAACAAAATGGCGCCATTCTGGATGTGCAGAAAATGGTCCATATTTTTCCTGATCTCATCTACCCTTCTATATGTCATGTTGTCTAGTGTCAAAGGATTCAAGAAAACCAAGGCTTCATCATTAGCCGGAAGTAACAGGCGCATAATGGTATGAAGCTATCCAAAATTGTTTTGGAACGGAGTCCCGGATAGGATAATTAATTAGCTTTTTGGTACGAAGTTCAGCAAGAGCCTTCCGAATATCGCTATTTGGAAGGCCTTTGCTGAATTTCGTACCAAAAAGCGAATTATTCTATTCGGAACTCCGTTCCAAAACAACTTTGAAGAGCTTCATAGCATCATACGCCTGTTACTTCCGGCTAATGATGAAGCCATGGATTTCTTCAATACTTTGACAGACAACGTGACGTATAGAAGAATATATATATAGATGAGATCAGAAAAAAATTGGATCAACTTGTGCACATCCATAATGGGGGCATTCTTGATAAATCTATGTTACCGGAGTTTTCTATATGAACAAAAAAAATTCCACATGACATGTCCGACGTCCCCCCTCATGTCGAAGTTATCGGGGAGGGGGTGGACGACAACGACGCTCACCCCTCATGTCCGACGTCCGACGTCCCCCCTCATGTCATGTCCGACGTCCCCCCTCATATCGAAGTTATCGGGGAGGGGGTAGACGACAACGACGCTCACCCCGCATGTCCGACGTCCGATGTCCCCCCTCATGTCATGTCCGACGTCCCCCCTCATGTCGAAGTTATCGGGGAGGGGGTAGACGACAACGACGCTCACCCCTCATGTCATGTCCGACGTCCCCCCTCATGTCGAAGTTATCGGGGAGGGGGTAGACGACAACGATGCTCACCCCTCATGTCCGACGTCCGACGTCCCCCCTCATGTCATGTCCGACGTCCCCCCTCATGTTGAAGTTATCGGGGAGGGGGTAGACGACAACGACGCTCACCCCTCATGTCCGACGTCCGACGTCCCCCCTCATGTCATGTCCGACGTCCCCCCTCATGTCGAAGTTATCGGGGAGCGGGTAGACGACAACGACGCTCACCCCTCATGTCATGTTCGACGTCCCCCCTCATGTCGAAGTTATCAGGGAGGGGGTAGACAACAACGACGCTCACCCCTCATGTCCGACGTCCGACGTCCCCCCCCCATGTCATGTCCGACCTCCCCCCTCATGTCGAAGTTATCGGGGAGGGGGTAGACGACAACGACGCTCACCCCTCATGTCCGACGTCCGACGTCCCCCCTCATGTCATGTCCGACGTCCCCCCTCATGTCGAAGTTATCGGGGAGGGGGTAGACGACAACGACGCTCACCCCTCATGTCATGTCCGACGTCCCCCCTCATGTCGAAGTTATCGGGGAGGGGGTAGACGACAACGACGCTCATCCCTCATGTCCGACGTCCGACGTCCCCCCTCATGTCAGGTCCGACGTCCCCCCTCATGTCGAAGTTATCGGGGAGGGGGTAGACGACAACGACGCTCACCCCTCATGTCCGACGTCCCCCCTCATGTCATGTCCGACGTCCCCCCCCCCTCATTTTAACTAATTTCTATGAACAAAAAAATATTGTATGAACAAAAAAATTATTGACCAAGTTGTCATGAACAAAAAAATTATTGACCAAATATTGACGCGAGGGCGACGACGGGGGCGACGGCGACGACGGGGGCGACGGGCGGGGGCGACGGTGACGGCGACGGCGGGGGTGGCGGGCGGCGGGCGACGACGGGGGCGACGGTGACGGCGGGCGACGACGGGGGCGACGGTGACAGCGACGGCGGGGGCGGCGGGCGGCGGCGACGACGGGGGTGGCGGGCGACGGTGGGGGCGATGGGCGGGGGCGGCGAGCGGACAACGGGGGCGGCGGGCGACGATGGGGGCGGCGGGCGATGACGGGGGCGGCGAGCGATGGCAACGACGGGGGCGGCGGGCGGCGGCGACGGCTGAGGCGACGGCGACGGCGACGGCGGGGGCGGCGGGTGGCGTTTGGGCAACCTGGCGGCGTCGATTTCGGCGGCGTCGTCGGGGGCGGGGGCGAGATGAGAACTGAAAATTCCTAAGTGCTACTTATATACCCAGAGAATTGGTCCCGGTTGGTGGCACCAACCGGGACCAATGCACCCCTGTAGTCCCGGTTGGTGCCACCAACGGGGACCAAAGGTCAGTTTTCAGCAGCCCAAAGGGCAGGAAACAGGGACCTTTGGTCCCGGTTGGTGGCACCAACCGGTACTAAAGGGGTGCATTGGTCCCGGTTGGTGCCACCAACCGCGACCAAAGGTCAGTTTTCAGCAGCCCAGAAACAGGGACCTTAATACTTACTGTTTTATTTTTTGTTTTGTTTTTTGCTTTATTATTTTATTTTGTTCCTACTTACAGCTAAATACTTACTGTTTTTCAGTGATTCTTTTTGCTTTTACGTCACAAAAAATATAAACTTTCTGTTATTGCCATTAGTTTTCAAATTTGAATAGTTTAAATTTGATTTTTTTTGAAATTTGTGTGAATCATAGTTTGTGAATAACTTTACTAAAATTATATATTTTTGAGTGATTCTTTTTCCTGCTATTTAATATTACTGTGTTTTATCATTATATTCAATTTGGTAATTTTTAGGTTATTTTAAATGGTTGTTTTAATCAAAAACAGATTTTGTTATTTTAGTTTGCTATTAAAGTTTCTAACAAAAATTTCTTTATGAAAATTCTTTTTGCTATGAATGATTTGAACAAAAAATACTTTGATAATTTTAGTTGCATAAATTTTATATAATTTTAGTTTCAAAAATATTAGAGGTTTATAAAAAGCTTTTTAGTTCATTCCTTTTGCTATTAGAGTTTTATAAAAGCTTTTTAGTTAATTCTTTTTGCTATTGAAGAATATTATAGTTTGTTTTAGTTGATCTTAACAGAATATTTTAATTGATTATTTTTAGTTCATTCTTTTTGCTATTAGAGTTTCATAAAAGTTTTCTAGTTCATTCTTTTTGCTATTAGTTCATTCTTTGAGCTAAATGACCCTGAAATTGAAAAGCACTACAAATGAACTCTGAAAAGGTTGAAAGTTGGCATGGTATCATCATTTCACCCAAATAGCATGTGCTAAAAAGTTGAGAGGGTTACGGCAAAAACTGGATGCACTTCGTGTACAAAATGGACAATCTGTTTCGAAGTATCAGGGTTTCGGACGAAAACTCATCTGTTACAAAGGGATTTCATTTTTTTGAACTTATTTGAAGTCCAGACTTTTTGTGTGTTCAAAATGCACCATTCAAAGCCACATCATCAATTTTCAACCCTTTCTGACTTCATTTGGTATTTTTCATGCATTTACTGATTTTTTTGAGCTAAATGACCATGAAATTGAAAAGCACTACAAATGAACTCTGAAAAGGTTGAAAGTTGGCATGGTATCATCATTTCACCCACATAGCATGCACTAAAAAGTTGAGAGGGTTGCGGCAAAAACTGGATGCACTTCGTGTACAAAACGGACAATCTCTTTCGAAGTATCAGGGTTTCGGACGAAAACTCAAATGTTACATTGGTATTTCATTTTTTTGAACTTATTCGAACTCCAGACTTTTTGTGTGTTCAAAATGAACCATTCAAAGCCACATCATCAATTTTCAACCCTTTCTGACTTCATCTGGTATTTTTCATGCATTTACTGATTTTTTTAAGCTAAATGACCCTGAAATTGAAAAGCACTACAAATGAACTTTGAAAAGGTTGAAAGTTAGCATGGTATCATCATTTCACCCACATAGCATGTTATAAAAAGTTAAGAGGTTTGCGGCAAAAACTGGATGCACTTCGTGTACAAAACGGACAATCTCTTTCGAAGTATCAGGGTTTCATACGAAAACTCATCTGTTACAAAAAGCATTCCATTTCTTCACATGTAACTGCAGTGATATTCCAGATCAAAGGCATCATCATACTAGTTGTGGAGAGAAAGTCTTCACTTTTTCTTCGCTCGTGTCCTTTGCTTATTGCGCCGTAACCATGGATAATCTTCATCGTTTAACAGGGTGCTTGGGTTAGCCTTGACTTTGAATTGAGGAATTTTATGAAACTTTTCATAATCTTCAGACATGTCTGTCTTGCCCTCCAATCCCACGATGTCTCTTTTTCCTGAAAGAACTATCTGGCGCTTTGGCTCATCGTATGATGTATTCGCTTCCTTATCTTTTCTTTTTCTCGGTTTGGTAGACATGTCCTTCACATAGAAAACCTGCGCCACATCATTGGCTAGGATGAATGGTTCGTCTGTGTACCCAAGATTGTTCAGATCCACTGTTGTCATTCCGTACTATGGGTCTACCTTTACCCCGCCTCCTGACAGATTGACCCATTTGCACTGAAACAAAGGGACCTTGAAATCATGTCCATAGTCAAGTTCCCATATGTCCACTATGTAACCATAATATGTGTCCTTTCCCCTCTTGGTTGCTGCATCAAAGCGGACACCGCTGTTTTGGTTGGTGCTCTTTTGATCTTGGGCGATCGTGTAAAATGTATTCCCATTTATCTCGTACCCTTTGTAAGTCAATACAGTCGAAGATGGTCCCGTGGCCAACGAGTACAGCTCATCAGAAACAGTGTTGTCACCCATGAGACGTGTTTGCAACCAACTGCCGAAAGTTCTGATGTGTTCATATGTAATCCAGTCGAACCACTGCTCCGGGTGTTTGGAGCGCAGAATATTCTTGTGTTCATCGACATACGGGGTCACCAAGGTAGAATTCTGTAGAACTGTGTAGTGTGCTTGAGACCAAGAATGCCCGTCCCTACATATTATTGAGTCCGCTCCTAGCGTGCCTTTTCCAGTCAGTCTCCCCTCATACCACGATTGAGGGAGACCAATCTTCTTAAGGTCAGGAATGAAGTCAACACAAAACCCAATGACATCCTCTGTTTGATGGCCCATGGAGATGCTTCCTTCTGGCCTAGCGCGGTTACGAACATATTTCTTTAAGACTCCCATGAACCTCTCAAAGGGGAACATATTGTGTAGAAATATAGGGCCCAGAACGACAATCTCATCGACTAGATGAACTAGGACGTGCGCCATGATATTGAAGAAGGATGGTGGGAACACCAGCTCGATACTAACAAGACATTGCACCAAATCACTCCTTAACCTTGGCAGGATTTCTGGATCGATCACCTTCTGAGAGATTGCATTGAGGAATGCACATAGCTTCACAATGGCTAATCAAACGTTTTCCGGTAGAAGCCCCATCAATGCAACCGGAAGCAGTTGCGTCATAAACTCATAATCACGTGGCAGTCATGGGACTTTAGGTTCTGGAAATTTTTCTCTGCCATATTTATTATTCCCTTTATATTCGACGAGAAGCCAGACGGGACCTTCATACTGAGCAGGCATTCAAAGAAGATTTCCTTCTCTTCTTTGGTAAGAGCGTAGCTGGCAGGACCTTCATACTGCTTTGGATGCATGCCGTCTTTTTCATGCACACGTTGCTGTTCCTCCCGTGCCTCCGGTGTATCTTTTGTCTTCCCATACACACCCAAGAAGCCTAGCAGGTTCACGCAAAGATTCTTCGTCACGTGCATCACGTCGATTGCAGAGCGGACCTCTAGGTCTTTCCAATAGGGTAGGTCCCAAAATATAGATTTCTTCTTCCACATGGGTGCGCGTCCCGCATCGTCAGTCGGAACAGATAGTCCGCCAGGACCCTTTCCAAAGATTACTTGTAAATCATTGACCATATCAAGTATGTGATCAACAGTACGGAGGGCGGGCTTCTTCCGGTGATCTACCTCACCTTTGAAATGCTTTCCTTTCTTTCGACATTGATGGTTGGTCGGAAGAAATCGACGATTCCCTAGGTACACATTCTTCCTGCATTTGTTCAAGTATATACTGTCGGTGTCATCTAAACAGTGTGTGCATGCGTGGTATCCCTTGTTTGTCTGTCCTGAAAGGTTACTGAGAGCCGGCCAATCGTTGATGGTTACAAACAGCAACGCATGTAGGTCAAATTCCTCCTGTTCGTTCTCATCCCACACACGTACACCTCTTCCATTCCATAGCTGTAAAAGTTCATCAACTAATGGCCTTAGGTACACATCAATGTCATTGCCGGGTTGCTTAGGGCCTTGGATGAGCACTGGCATCATAATGAACTTCCGCTTCATGCACAAACAAGGAGGAAGGTTATACATACATAGAGTCACATACCATACGTTCCTTGGGTCATCTGTAAAGTCGCTCCACTTTCTCTCGATCTTTCTCCACTGCGACCCGTCAGCTGGTGCTCTCAACTTCCCGTCTTTCTTACGGTCTTTTATGTGCCATTGCATCAACTCGGCATGCTTTTTGTTTCTGAACAGACGTTTTAACCGTGGTATTATAGGAGCATACCACATCACCTTGGCAGGAACCCGCTTCCCGGTGCGCTGGCCCTCAACATCACAAGGGTCATCTCTTCTGATCTTATACCGCAATGCACCGCATACCGGGCAAGCGTTCAAATCCTCGTACGCACCGCGGTAGAGGATGCAGTCATTAGGGCATGCATGTATCTTCTGCACCTCCAATCCTAGAGGGCATATAACCTTCTTTGCTTCGTACGTACTGCCGGGCAATTCGTTATCCTTTGGAAGCTTCTTCTTCATTATTTTCAGTAGCGGACTAAATCCCTTGTCAGATACACCATTGTCTGCCTTCCATTGCAGCAATTCCAGTGTGGTACCGAGCTTTATGTTGTCATCTTCGCAATTTGGGTACAACCCTTTTTTGTGATCCTCTAACATGCGATCGAACTTCAACTTCTCCCTTTCACTTTCGCATTCTCTCTGTGCATCAACAATGACCCGGCGAAGATCATCATCGGGCACATCGTCTGGTTCCTCTTGATCTTCAGAATCCCACATTGCAGCATCACCGTATTCAGGGGACGGGTAGTTGTCATCATCCTCTTCTTCTTCGTTGTCTTCCATCATAACCCATCTTTCTCCGTGCTTGGTCCAAACATTATAATGTGGCATAAAACCCTTCTCAAGCAGGTGGAAGTGAAGGGTTTTAGAGTTGGAGAAAGCCTTCGTATTCTCACAGACAGTACATGGACAATGCATAAAACCATTCTGCTTGTTTGCCTCAGCCGCTTCTAGAAAATTATGCAGGCCCTTAATATACTCGGAGGTGCATCGGTCACCGTACATCCATTGCCGGTTCATCTGCGTGCGTTATATAGTTCTCATTATTGAACAACCTATAGCTCTCTAGAGCATCTAATTAAAACATACATTGAAACTATGTAAAAAATTTAAATGCAAGAACAAATGCGATCATAACCGCAACTAAGATACCAATTGATCCAACGGCATAATGATACCAAGCCTCAGTATGAATGGCATATTTTCTAATCTTTCTAATCTTCAAGCGCATTGCATCCATCTTGATCTTGTGATCGTCGACGACATCGGCAACATTCAACTCCAATTTCATCTTCTCCTCTTCAACTCTTTGTAATTTTTCTTTCAAGTAATTGTTTTCTTTTTCAACCAAATTAAACTTCTCGACAAGAATTTCTTTCTCGGTTGGAATTTCCGGTTCACATACATCCTAGATTAAAAAATCTATGTCACGTTGGTCGGCATAATTGTCATAAACACTAAATAAAACAAATAGTTATAAAAGATAATATATACCACATCCGAATCATAGACAGGACGAGGGCCG
This sequence comes from Elymus sibiricus, assembly GCA_039707655.1. Lineage (NCBI taxonomy): Eukaryota > Viridiplantae > Streptophyta > Magnoliopsida > Poales > Poaceae > Elymus > Elymus sibiricus. The sequence goes on from CM077667.1 coordinate 24,153,635, forward strand.
ACGGAGGCCGATACCAAAACCATCACACTATATAATAACAAACAATAATAAAAGTAAGAAAATTACACAAGTATCTATCTAAATCATACAAGTAAGAACTTTTTTCTTTTAGAAAGAAGATAAGAAGAAGAGGCTAACCACGATGGTACCGGCGCCGAGATGGGCGCGGGCGATCGACGGCGGTGAGGACGGGGACAGGACAGGACGGACCGCCAAACCTAGACAAATCTTGAGGAAAATGGAGCTTGGACAAGGAGCTTCGCACTACTAGAAAAAAGCACATTAGTGGTGCACCACTTTTGGGTATTAATGGCGCACCATAGGTGCGCCACTATTACCACGCCACTAATAAGAAATACTAATGGCGCACCTCTGGTGCGCCATTAGTATTGCAGGTAACAGTGGCGCACCTCTGGTGCGCCATTACTATTGCTACAGGTGCGCCACTGGTAACTTTTCTTTTTAATTTTTTTTGATTTTTTTTGAATTTTGAAGGCGAGAAAATAGTAGTGGCGCACCGTCTAACCCCCACCGTGCGCCATTGCTATTTTTGAATTTTGAATTTGGATCTGGATCTAGATCTGGCTCGTTTTTTTGCTCGTTTTTTTTGCTCGATTTTTTTTCAAATTTCGTTCTGGTACGTTCTTGTGTGTTTGGGTGGTTGTGTAACGCACACCGGCGCGGACGGCTGTGGACAGTGGCCGGGATGGGGAGCACGGGCGGCGTCGGGGACAACTCCGGTGACGTGGCTGACCACCGGCGGGCGTGCGGGGCGGCGCCCTGGCTCCGTTATTGGCACAAGGGGTGGTCGGGGACGTCGGGGTTGACGGGAACGGCTTGGTGCAGAGGCGGGGTCGGTGGTGGCTCTTGCAGCTCCTCCGGGCACCTCCTCGGCGTGTCCTGCAGAGCCACGGTGGGGCAAGGGTTAGCTAGGGCGGAGGAATGCAGAGAGGGAGCAGAGTGGAGCGAGGGCAACCTCCTTGTTGCCGGAGAGCTCCGGCTCTCTCCTTCTCTCGGCGGCTGCTCCTGGTGAGCAGGGCTTCGCCCTAGGCTACTAGTTACTGGGGAGAAGGGGGAGATGTGGTGCGAGGTGAGGAGGGGCTCGGGCTGGCCTTATGTAGGCGAGGGGTTACAGACTTAGCAATGGTGCACCACGGGTGTGGTGCGCCATTGCTAACTTGTTTTTAATTTTTTAATTTTTTGAATTTGGAAGGCGGGAAAGTTAGCAGTGGCGCACTATGCACTGGTGCGCCACTGCTAATTTTTTATTATTTTTTTATTTTTTTACCTCCAGATCTTAAAATGGCTGTAACTTTTTTTCTGTTAGGTTTTTGAGGATTCTAAAAAATCGATAACGGGCGGGCTTTGAGATAGCCACCTGACCCCGTGTGATGGTGATACTGCTTCTTTGCAGCATTGTTCTTGTTTGTCTCTGACATTTTCTTACTCTTGTTCGATGTCTTGTAGGCCACAAATGCGGGTCAGTGATCTCTTATCTTCTCAAATCGGCCGATGAATTCTGGAGTCTTCCCTTTGTCGACAAATTTTGATTTCAACTCATTCTTATACCTCTTGAATAGATCTGCCATCCTCTTAAGAGCACACGCCTTGACCAGTGGCTCTATAACTGGCTTATTCGGATCCTCCTCTGGCGGTAGGGTGAAATTTGCCTTCAGCGAGGTCCAAAGATCACCTTTCTGTCTATCGGTGACATAAGAAGGGTCGTCGTCCTGAGGCTTATTCCATTGCTTAATGCTGATCGGGATGTTGTCCCTAACAATAGCTCCGCATTGAGCAGAAAATGCGTCCTTGGTCCGCTTGGGTTCAATCGAAAGGCCATCGTTCGCGAGTGCTGTGATCTTGAACCTTTCATCCTTGCGCAACCTTCTCTTCGGGCCTCGTCTCGTTACCGAAGTTTGGCTCGATCCGGAGGGCTATAAAAGAAGAAAGAAGAGTTAATATATGTACATACCAAAACAATTAATGCATCAATTAGCTAGTCAGCACAGGCTTAATTAATATATATACCTCGCCGGACTTTGCAACAGCTCCCTCCTCCGTTCGGTCACCGGAGCCGTCATCATGGTCTCCTTCTTCCTCCGGCATTCGGTCACCGGAGCCGTCATCGTGGTCTCCTTCTTCCTCCGGCATTCGGTCACCGGAGCCATCATGATCATGTCCTTCCTCCTCCATTGTCCGATCACCGGAGCCGTCATCCTCTCCTTCCAGACCATCGATGTCGTTGAGAAACGACAAGACATCACGTCCAGCGAGGATTATCTCCCCCAACAACTGTTCTTGTTCCAAGTATCTTTGATCCATAGTTTCTGCAAATATTACAACATGGCAATTAATATACAAACATGAATGTCCGACGTCCGGACTGCCTCTCTCATGAATGTCCGACGTCCGGACCGCCTCTCTCATGAATGTCAAACAAGGGATTCTCTTAACCTTTAAGGGATTTAACAAAATGGCGCCATTCTAGATGTGCAGAAAATGGTCCATATTTTTCCTGATCTCATCTACCCTTCTATATGTCATGTTGTCTAGTGTCAAAGGATTCAAGAAAACCAAGGCTTCATCATTAGCCGGAAGTAACAGGCGCATAATGGTATGAAGCTATCCAAAATTGTTTTGGAACGGAGTCCCGGATAGGATAATTAATTAGCTTTTTGGTACGAAGTTCAGCAAGAGCCTTCCGAATATCGCTATTTGGAAGGCCTTTGCTGAATTTCGTACCAAAAAGCGAATTATTCTATTCGGAACTCCGTTCCAAAACAACTTTGAAGAGCTTCATAGCATCATACGCCTGTTACTTCCGGCTAATGATGAAGCCATGGATTTCTTCAATACTTTGACAGACAACGTGACATATAGAAGAATATATATATAGATGAGATCAGAAAAAAATTGGATCAACTTGTGCACATCCATAATGGGGGCATTCTTGATAAATCTATGTTACCGGAGTTTTCTATATGAACAAAAAAAAATTCCACATGACATGTCCGACGTCCCCCCTCATGTCGAAGTTATCGGGGAGGGGGTGGACGACAACGACGCTCACCCCTCATGTCCGACGTCCGACGTCCCCCCTCATGTCATGTCCGACGTCCCCCCTCATGTCGAAGTTATCGGGGAGGGGGTAGACGACAACGACGCTCACCCCGCATGTCCGACGTCCGATGTCCCCCCTCATGTCTTGTCCGACGTCCCCCCTCATGTCGAAGTTATCGGGGAGGGGGTAGACGACAACGACGCTCACCCCTCATGTCATGTCCGACGTCCCCCCTCATGTCGAAGTTATCGGGGAGGGGGTAGACGACAACGACGCTCACCCCTCATGTCCGACGTCCGACGTCCCCCCTCATGTCATGTCCGACGTCCCCCCTCATGTTGAAGTTATCGGGGAGGGGGTAGATGACAACGACGCTCACCCCTCATGTCCGACGTCCGACGTCCCCCCTCATGTCATGTCCGACGTCCCCCCTCATGTCGAAGTTATCTGGGAGCGGGTAGACGACAACGACGCTCACCCCTCATGTCATGTCCGACGTCCCCCCTCATGTCGAAGTTATCGGGGAGGGGGTAGACGACAACGACGCTCATCCCTCATGTCCGACGTCCGACGTCCCCCTTCATGTCATATCCGACACCCCCCCTCATGTCGAAGTTATCGGGGAGGGGGTAGATGACAACGACGCTCACCCCTCATGTCCGACGTCCCCCCTCATGTCATGTCCGACATCCCCCCTCATTTTAACTAATTTCTATGAACAAAAAAATATTGTATGAACAAAAAAATTATTGACCAAGTTGTCATGAACAAAAAAATTATTGGCCTCATGTCGAAGTTATCGGGGAGGGGGTGATGGCGACGGCGGGGGCGACGGGCGGGGGCGACGGTGACGGCGACGGCGGGGGCGGCGGCGACGACGGGGGCGGCGGGCGACGACGGGGGCGACGGTGACGGCGGGCGACGACGGGGGCGACGGTGACAGCGACGGCGGGGGCGGCGGGCGGCGGCGACGACGGGGGTGGCGGGCGACGGTGGGGGCGATGGGCGAGGGCGGCGGTGACGATGGGGGCGGCGGGCGGCGGGCGACGACGGGGGCGGCGAGCGGACAACGGGGGCGGCGGGCGACGACGGGGGCGGCGGGCGATGACGGGGGCGGCGAGCGATGGCGACGACGGCCAAATGATAACGAATTGCCCGGCAGTACGTACGAAGCAAAGAAGGTTCTATGCCCTCTAGGATTGGAGGTGCAGAAGATACATGCATGCCCTAATGACTGCATCCTCTACCGCGGTGCGTACGAGGATTTGAACGCATGCCCGGTATGCGGTGCGTTGCGGTATAAGATCAGAAGAGATGACCCTGGTGATGTTGAGGGCCAGCGCACCGGGAAGAGGGTTCCTGCCAAGGTGATGTGGTATGCTCCTATAATACCACGGTTGAAACGTCTGTTCAGAAACAAAAAGCATGCCGAGTTGATGCAATGGCATATAAAAGACCGTAAGAAAGACGTGAAGTTGAGAGCACCCGCTGACGGGTCGCAGTGGAGAAAGATCAAGAGAAAGTGGAGCGACTTTACAGGTGACCCAAGGAACGTATGGTTTGGTTTAAGTGTAGATGGCGTTAATCCTTTTGTGGAGCAGAGCAGCAAGCATAGCACATGGCATGTGACTCTATGTATGTATAACCTTCCTCCTTGGTTGTGCATGAAGCGGAAGTTCATTATGATGCCAGTGCTCATCCAAGGCCCTAAGCAACCCGGCAATGACATTGATGTGTACCTAAGGCCATTAGTTGATGAACTTTTACAGCTATGGAATGGAAGAGGTGTACGTGTGTGGGATGAGAACGAACAGGAGGAATTTGACCTACATGCGTTGCTGTTTGTAACCATCTACGATTGGCCTGCTCTTAGTAACCTTTCAGGACAGACAAACATGGGATACCACGCATGCACACACTATTTAGATAACACCGACAGTATATATTTGGACAAATGCAGGAACAATGTGTACCTGGGCATCGTCTATTTCTTCCGACCAACCATCAATGTCGAAAGAAAGGAAATCATTTCAAAGGTGAGGCAGATCACCAGAAGAAGCCCGCCCTCCGTACTGGTGATCACATACTTGATATGGTCAATGATTTACAAGTAATCTTTGGAAAGGGTCCTGGCGGACTATCTGTTCCGACTGACGATGCGGGACGCGCACCCATGTGGAAGAAGAAATCTATATTTTGGGACCTACCCTATTGGAAAGACCTAGAGGTCCGCTCTGCAATCGACGTGATGCACGTGACGAAGAATCTTTGCATGAACCTGCTAGGCTTCTTGGGAGTGTATGGGAAGACAAAAGATACACCGGAGGCACGGGAGGAATAGCAACGTGTGCATGAAAAAGACGGCATGCATCCAGAGCAGTATGAAGGTCCTGCCAGCTAGGCTCTTACCAAAGAAGAGAAGGAAATCTTGTTTGAATGCCTGCTCAGTATGAAGGTCCCGTCTGGCTTCTCGTCGAATATAAAGGGAATAATAAATATGGCAGAGAAAAAGTTCCAGAACCTAAAGTCTCATGACTGCCACGTGATTATGACGCAACTGCTTCCGGTTGCATTGAGGGGGCTTCTACCGGAAAACGTTCGATTAGCCATTGTGAAGCTATGTGGATTCCTCAATGCAATCTCTCAGAAGGTGATCGATCCAGAAATCCTGCCAAGGTTAAGGAGTGATTTGGTGCAATGTCTTGTTAGTTTCGAGTTGGTGTTCCCACCATCCTTCTTCAATATCATGACGCACGTCCTAGTTCATCTAGTCGACGAGATTGTCATTCTGGGCCCTGTATTTCTACACAATATGTTCCCCTTTGAGAGGGTCATGGGAGTCTTAAAAAATATGTTCATAACCGTGCTAGGCCAGAAGGAAGCATCTTCATGGGCCATCAAACAGAAGATGTCATTGGGTTTTGTGTTGACTTCATTCCTGACCTTAAGAAGATTGGTCTCCCTCAATCGCGGTATGAGGGGAGACAAAAGGCACGCTAGGAGCGGACTCAATAATATGTAGGGACGGGCATTCTTGGTCTCAAGCACACTACACAGTTCTATAGAATTCTACCTTGGTGACCCCGTATGTCGATGAACACAAGAATATTCTGCGCTCCAAACACCCGGAGCAGTGTGACGACTGGATTACATATGAACACATCAGGACTTTCGGCAGTTGGTTGCAAACACGTCTCATGGGTGACAACACTGTTTCTGATGAGTTGTACTCGTTGGCCAGGGGACTATCTTCAACTGTATTGACTTACAAAGGGTACGAGATAAATGGGAATACATTTTACACGATCGCCCAAGATCAAAAGAGCACCAACCAAAACAGCGGTGTCCGCTTTGATGCAGCAACCAATAGGGGAAAGGACACATATTATGGTTACATAGTGGACATATGGGAACTTGACTATGGACATGATTTCAAGGTCCCTTTGTTTCAGTGCAAATGGGTCAATCTGTCAGGAGGCGGGGTACAGGTAGACCCACAGTATGGAATGACAACAGTGGATCTGAACAATCTTGGGTACACAGACGAACCATTCGTCCTAGCCAATGATGTGGCACAGATTTTCTATGTGAAGGACATGTCTACCAAACCGAGAAAAAGAAAAGATAAGGAAGCGAATACATCATACGATGAGCCAAAGCGCCACATAGTTCTTTCAGGAAAAAGAGACATCATGGGATTGGAGGGCAAGACAGACATGTCTGAAGATTATGAAAAGTTTCATGAAATTCCTCCCTTCAAAGTCAAGGCTGACCCAAGCACCCTGTTAAACGATGAAGATTATCCATGGTTATGGCGCAATAAGCAAAGGACACAAGCCAAGAAAAAGTGAAGGCTTTCTCTCCACAACTATATCATTGCAGTTACATGTGAAGAAATGAAATGCCTTTTGTAACAGATGAGTTTTCGTAAGAAACCCTGATACTTCGAAAGAGATTGTCCGTTTTGTACACGAAGTGCATCCAGTTTTTGCTGTAACCCTCTCAACTTTTTATAACATGCTATGTGGGTGAAATGATGATACCATGCCAACTTTCAACCTTTTCAGAGTTCATTTGTAGTGCTTTTCAATTTTACGGTCATTTAGCTTAAAAAAATCAGTAAATGCATGAAAAATACCAGATGAAGTCACAAAGGGTTGAAAATTGATGATGTGGCTTTGAATGGTTCATTTTGAACACACAAAAAGTCTGGAGTTCAAATAAGTTCAAAAAAATGAAATACCTTTGTAACAGATGAGTTTTCATCCGAAACCCTGATACTTCGAAAGAGATTGTCTGTTTTGTACACGAAGTGCATCCAGTTTTTGCCGTAACCCTCTCAACTTTTTTGCACATGCTATGTGGGTGAAATGATGATACCATGCCAACTTTCAACCAGTTCAGAGTTCATTTGTAATGCTTTTCAATTTCAGGGTCATTTAGCTAAAAAAATCAGTAAATGCATGAAAAATACCAAATGAAGTCAGAAAGGGTTGAAAATTGATGATGTGGCTTTGAATGGTGCATTTTGAACACACAAAAAGTCTGGAGTTCAAATAAGTTCAAAAAAATGAAATCCCTTTCTAACAGATGAATTTTCGTCCGAAACCCTGATACTTCGAAAGAGATTGTCCATTTTGTACACGAAGTGCATCCAGCTTTTGCCGTAACCCTCTCAACTTTTTAGCACATGCTATGTGGGTGAAATGATGATACCATGCCAACTTTCAACCAGTTCAGAGTTCATTTGTAATGCTTTTCAATTTCAGGGTCATTTAGCTAAAAAAATCAGTAAATGCATGAAAAATACCAAATGAAGTCAGAAAGGGTTGAAAATTGATGATGTGGCTTTGAATGGTGCATTTTGAACACACAAAAAGTCTGGAGTTCAAATAAGTTCAAAAAAATGAAATCCCTTTCTAACAGATGAATTTTCGTCCGAAACCCGGATAGTTCGAAAGAGATTGTCCATTTTGTACACGAAGTATATCCAGTTTTTGCCGTAACCCTCTCAACTTTTTAGAACATGATATGTGGGTGAAATGATGATACCATGCCAACTTTCAACCTTTTCAGAGTTCATCTGAAGTGCTTTTCAATTTCAGGGTCACTTAGCTCAAAGAATGAACTAATAGCAAAAAGAATGAACTAGAAAACTTTTATGAAACTCTAATAGCAAAAATAATGAACTAAAAATAATCAATTAAAAAATTCTGTTATGATCAACTAAAACAAACTATAATATTCTTCAATAGAAAAAAGTATCAACTAAAAAGCTTTTATAAAACTCTAATAGCAAAAGGAATCAACTAAAAATATTTTATAAACCTCTAGTATTTATGAAACTAAAATTATATAAAATTTATGCAACTAAAGTTATCAAAGTATTTTTTGTTCAAAACATTAATAGCAAAAAGAATTTTCATAAAGAATTTTTTTGTTAGAAACTTTAATAGCAAACTAAAATAACAAAATCTGTTTTTGATTAAAACAGACATTTAAATTAACCTAAAAATCACCAAATTGAATATAATGATAATACACAGTAATATTAAATAGCAGGAAAAAGAATCACTCAAAAATCTATTTTTATAGTAAAGTTATTCACAAACTAGTGATTCACACCAATTTAAAAGAATTCAAATTTAAACTATTCAAATTTGGAAACTAATGGCACTAAAAGAAAGTTTATAATTTTTGCGACCTAAAAGCAAAAAGAATCACTGAAAAACTGTAAGTAGAAACAAAAGAAAATAAATAAAGCAAAAAATAAAACAAAAAAACTGGAAAAAAATTAAAAAAAAATGCCGCCTACTGGGCCACCACGGCGTGAATACGACTAGAAACCCAATCAGCTAGTTGGGCCAGGATTCAGGCCCGCAGCAGGCCCAGAAGGCCCACATACAGAGGTGTGTGCGATTAGGTCTGTAAGCATGCAGTTGAGAGGAGCTCGAGAGGGCTGGCGCAACAGCGCTTATAAACCACTATCGAGCCCTCTCAACTAGTGAGGTGGGACTAAACTTTTGGCCCCGGGCAGCACCACCCTTTAGTCCCGGTTAGTGGACCAATACCAACCTTTGGTCCCGGTTGCTGGTACGAACCGGGACCAATGCCCACCATTAGTCCCGGTTCGTCCCACCAACCGGGACCAAAGGTCTCTGCTTCCCGCCCTTTGGACTGACGAAAAGAGACCTTTGGTCCCGGTTGGTGGCACCAACCGGGACTAAAGGGGGGCATTGGTCCCGGTTGGTGCCACGAACCGGGACCAATGCTGAGTGTATATAAGCAGCACTTGTGAAATTTCACAGTTTTCATCACCACTTCGCCCGAGGACGCCGAGCTCCTCGACGCCACCAGGCTGCCCTGACGCCGTCCGCCGCCCACGCCGTCGCCGTCGCCCCTGCCCCGTCGTCGCCGTCGCCGTCGTCGTCCCCGAGCCCACGGCCCTGCCCCGCCCCCGAGCGCGCCCGGCCGCGCCCCTGCCGTCGCCGTCGCCCTCTCCGCCCCCGCCGTTGCCGTCGCCGTCGCCCTCGCCGGCCGCCCCCACTGTGAGCCGCCGCCGCCCCGGCTCTGTGCAATATTTTTTATATATATGTTGATTTTTTTATATGATGAATGTTTTTGTTCATATATAATGTATATATGTATGTGGCTATATGTATGTATGGATGGATGTATATATGATGTTTTTTTGTTCATAGCATTTTTTTGTTCATATATGTATTTTTTTTATATATGTGGCTATATGTATTTTTTTGTTCATAGCATTTTTTTTGTTCATATATGTATTTTTTTCCATGTATGTATGTGGCTATGTTTGTATGGATGGATAGCATTTTTTTTGTTGATAGAATATTTTGTCGATTTCCTACCCCCTCCCGCCCCTACCCGACAAACTCTCGAGGCCACCCAAACCCCTAGAAGAAAACTCCGGTAAGTTCGACATGAGGGGGGACGTCGGACATATCGGGCGACCAACTCTCGAGGCCACCCAAACCCTAGAAAAAAAGTGTTGTCGATCTCCTACCCCCTCCAGCCCCTACACGACAAACTCTCGAGGCCACCCAAACCCCTAGAAGAAAACTCCGGTAACTTCGACATGAGGGGGGACGTCGATCAACCCCCTCTCGCCCGTCCAACTCTCGAGGCCACCCCAAACCGGAACAAGTCTAGATATATTGAGGCCACCCCAAACCCTAGAAGAGTTGTCGAGGCCACCCAAATTTACGAAGTTAAAAGAGCGTTGTCGAGGCCACCTCCCCGATAACTTCGACATGAGGGGGGACGTCGGACATGACATGAGGGGGGACGTCGGACGTCGGACATGAGGGGTGAGCGTCGTTGTCGTCTACCCCCTCCCCGATAACTTCGACATGACGGGGGACGTCGGACATGTCATGTGGAATTTTTTTTGTTCATATAGAAAACTCCGGTAACATAGATTTATCAAGAATGCCCCCATTATGGATGTGCACAAGTTGATCCAATTTTTTTATGATCTCATCTATATATATATTCTTCTATATGTCACGTTGTCTGTCAAAGTATTGAAGAAATCCATGGCTTCATCATTAGCCGGAAGTAACAGGCGTATGATGCTACGAAGCTCTTCAAAGTTGTTTTGGAACGGAGTTCCGGATAGAATAATTCGCTTTTTGGTACGAATTTCAGCAAAGGCCTTCCAAATAGCGATATTCGGAAGGCTCTTGCTGAACTTCGTACCAAAAAGCTAATTAATTATCCTATCCGGGACTTCGTTCCAAAACAATTTTGGAGAGCTTCGTACCATTATGCGCCTTTTACTTCCGGCTAATGATGAAGCCATGGTTTTCTTGAATCCTTTGACACTAGACAACGTGACATATAGAAGGGTAGATGAGATCAGGAAAAATATGGACCATTTTCTGCACATCCAGAATTGCGCCATTTTGTTAATTAAATCCCTTAAAGCTTAAGAGAATCCCTTGTTTGACATTCATGAGAGAGGTGGTCCGGACGTCGGACATTCATGTTTGTATATTAATTGCCATGTTGTAATATTTGCAGAAACTATGGATCAAAGAGACTTGGAACAAGAACAGTTGTTGGGGGAGATAATCCTCGCCGGACGTGATGTCTTGTCGTATCTCAATAACACCGATGGTCTGGAAGGAGAGGATGACGGCTCCGGTGATCGAACAATGGAGGAGGAAGGACATGATCATGATGGCTCCGGTGACGGAATGCCGGAGGAAGAAGGAGACCATGATGACGGCTCCAGTGACCGAACGGAGGAGGGAGCTGTTGCAAAATCCGGCGAGGTATATATATTAATTAAGCCTGTGCTGACTAGCTAATTGATGCATTAATTGTTTTGGTATGTACATATATTAACTCTTCTTTCTCCTTTTATAGCCCTCCGGATCGAGCCAAACTTCGGTAACGAGACGAGGCCCGAAGAGAAGGTTGCGCAAGGATGAAAGGTTCACGATCACAGCACTTGCGGACGATGGCCTACCGATTGAACCCAAGAAGACCAAGGACGCATTTGCTGCTCAGTGCGGAGCTATTGTTAGGGACAACATCCCGATCAGCATCAAGCAATGGAATAAGCCTAAGGACGACGACGTCCCTGAAGGTGATTATGTCACCGATAGACAGAAAGATGATCTTTGGACCGCGCTGAAGTCAAATTTCACCCTACCGCCAAAGGAGGATCCGAATAGGCCAGTTATAGAGCCACTGGTCAAGGCGTGTGCTCTTAAGAAGATGGCAGATCTATTCAGGAGGTGGAAGAATGAGTTGAAATCAAAGTTTGTCGACAAAGGGAAGACTCCAGAATTCATCGGCCGATTTGAGAAGATAAGAGATGACTGGCCCACATTTGTGGCCTACAAGACATCGGACAAGAGTAAGAAAATGTCAGAGACAAACAAGAACAATGCTGCAAAGAAGCAGTATCACCATCACACGGGGTCAGGTGGCTACCTCAAAGCCCGGCCGTTGTGGGACAAAGCTGAGAATGACCTGATTGCTAAAGGGGTCAAACCAGAGACATTGAACTGGCCAGACCGTTCAAGGACTTGGTTCTTCGGGGTTGGGGGAACTTTGGACCCTGAAACAGGGAAGTGCCGTTGGACCGACGAGCAACTTGCAATACCCGTCAAGAAGCGTCAGAAGTATATCACCGCAGCGCAGGAAGGGACGTTCAATCCCGACAGAGAGAAGGACGAGCTGACTGAGGCCCTAGGGAATGCTGAGCACCCTGGACGAACACGAGGCACACCAGGCTCCGTTCCGTGGAAGGTTGGGTTTCCCGACGCAGGCGGTTACAGAAGCCGGGAGAGAAAGAGGAAAGCGGAGCTGAGCGACATGCAGAAGTTCAATGCAAGACTACAAAAGCTAGAGGAACTTGAGAGCCAGCGAGCTGCCGGCCAACCATCTCAGCGGCACGAAGCTACCCTAGAAGCTACCCCGCCATCTCAGCGGAGAAGCAGTGTGGCTTCCACGGATCCCGTTTAGCCTGACTTCACGGCTCCTAGCTACCCCGTGGATACTACCACGGAGGCTCAACATTGCGAGCTTATGACGAAATGCCGTAACCTCACTTTCAAGGCGGTTGTCGGCTCTGTTGCACCTCCTCAACCCAACGGAACTTTTCACTACCTTCCGATTCCACATGGCTATGCTGTTCTGATGGTGGATGAAGTAATTGAGGGATTTGAGGAGCTCGAGCTTGACCACTCTACAGGTGAAGGGGAGAATCAGCTGGTTCGTGCTCTGAGGAGTACATGTCTATGGCAGAAGGAGTACATCAAGCTTCCAAACTGGACGCCTCCGCCTCCTCCTCCTCCGGCGAGTGAGGGCACTCCGCCTCCTCCTCCTCCTCCTCCGGCGAGTGATCAAGGCACTCCGCCTCCTTCTCCGGCTCCTCCGACGCGTGAGGGCACTCCGCCTCCTCCTTCGCCTACTCCGGCGCGTCGAAGCAGTCCATCTCCTCCTCCGCCTCGTCGGCAACGGCGGAAGACAGACGCCGCCGCTCCGGCTCCTCCGGCGCGTCGGAGCACTCCGCCTCCTTCTCCGCCTCGTCAGCAACGACGGAAGAGAGACGCCGCCGCTCCGGCGGCTAGCAGTACAAGCAGAGGCGGGAGGCAATTCAGATACGGTCCATCTCTCAAGCCTCTAGAAAAGTTACCATATGAGAGGACCGAGCAGGAAAACGAGGACATATGTCTGCCCAAGTGAGGGACCATTTTGCAAAGAAAACTCCACCTCCGAAGGAGAAGCTAGATCCGGTGAAAGTGAAGCGCACTATCGATGCCCTGAAGCGACCACCACCACCTCCGCCGGATTCCAACTATGTCCGCATTCTTAAAAAGACATATGAAGAAGCGCGGCGGTCGGGAAGTACTTCCAGTGATGCAAGGTTAGCAGAACGAAGAAGTGGGAAAACAATTCCCCAGCTCGGCGAACAGGAGAAGCAATCGTGCCCCCCGCTCAAGGTGTCTAGCGATATCGTCGCTAATCATCCGGGGATGGTGCCTGGTACCAATCCTGGTGATTACTTGGGGGATGATGTAAGTTTTGAAACGGCTGAGGTAACAAAAGAAGAATATAAATACGTGCACGGGAAGCCTGTCGTCAAACCTGATCATCCTCCTCTAATAACGATGATGTACAAATTGCATGAGTGGTACATGAAAACCTGCAGGGAGTTTGGGAAAGACACTATGTATGTGGCAGTGAAACCAGAGCACGAATTCATTGGACTTCCCGTGATGCCTATTGAATTTGTGGAGTTATTTCAGTTATACAATCAACTGGCCCTCGACAAACAACTCATGACTTCCTACTGTCTGTAAGTATTACTTCTATAGTTAAGTCTCTAGCTCAGCTCGTTGATTGCATGTATATATAATTATCCTCACTATATTATGCAGATTGAAGATCGTCAAATGCAAAAAGTAGGAATCTTCGACGTTCGGTTCATTAGCCTAGATGCCGTAAATGAATGGACGGTACGAAACTCAATCAAAGAGACCGAGGAGAACTTGATAAAGTCGTTCCTTATACATCAAAACAAAAGGGAAATACTCTTTCCTTACAACTTCAAGTGAGTGTTGCTGTCTTCTCTGTATACTCGGTTTCGCTTACTCGAGGTTAAGTAATGTAATTGAGGAGTTATATATGCGTGCACAGTTTCCACTTTATTCTGCTATCCATTAAGCTTGACGGGGCATTAGTAACTATCTTAGACTCGAGACGTAAAGATCCCGAGGATTATGCGGACATGACTGCAATGCTCAAGAAGTAAGTTCAGTCAATACCGGGACCATATTGGCATGCAACTTTCGTTAATTTCCTGATATCAAGTAATCATTTTCTTTGCCTGGCAGGGTTTGGAAGAAGTTCACCCGAAAGGTTCCCGGTCTAAACAAAGAGTTGCGATTTACGCACCCCAAAGTAAGTAGTACTAGCTAGTTCCGCGCATCTCTAATTGATTCAAATTTTCATCAATATATCATTACCATGCTTGCTTATCAGTTTGATTGAACTCTATTCTCGTAAAGTGCTTGTCCCAGAAAGAAGGGACTGTTTTATGTGCATACTACGTATGCGAGTTCATTCGCCACTCGACCTCTGAACGGGGCTTCTCTGACAAACAATTTGAAGTACATAAATAACATTCACAATTTTATTTTATATATTACCATCAATTGTGTTGAGTTTTATTCATATATATGCATGTATTGACCCCCTTCTTTAAATTAGATCTGGCAGATGCGGGATGAACTCCTACCACATGATCGCATACGAGCAATTCAAGAGGAATTTGCGGGATTCTTTCTTGACCATGTCATACCTAAAGACGGAGAATACCATGTGGATTTGTGATTGGATCTTAGGTAGATGATGTTAGGGATTGTAAAAGATGTTATATTGTATATATGTAGTAGCGTCGGATAGATATACGAAAACTTGTTGTTCGACCAAGCACGGAGAAAGAGATGTCACTTCTCTCTATATATGTTCAGCATGACGATCTTGTGTAATTAATGGTTTCCTTCATTTTCTTATTAGCTAGCGTCGAGTTCTCTCTATATGTATAGTAGCTAGCGTCGACCAAGCATGGAGAAAGGGAGGACACTTCTCTCTATTAGCTAGCTAACACAATATGAAGCCCCTAAATTAACCCTCCAAAACCCCCCACCCCCCCCCCTTCAAAAAAAAACAAAAACCCCAGCTCCTGCCAGATGCTGACGGGTGGATGCCCTTTGGTCCCGGTTGGTGTGACCAACCGGGACTAAAGGTCCTCCTGCCTGGGGTCCCTGCAGCGGCACATGGATGCCTTTTGGTCCCGGTTGGTGTTACCAACCGGGACTAAAGGTCCTCCTGCCTGGGCTCCTCGCAGCGGCCACGTGGAGCCCCTTCTGTCCCAGTTGGTAATCGAACCGGGACTAAAGGTTTTGGGCTTTAGTCCCGACCCTTTAGTCCCGGTTCCAGATCCGGGACTAATGGGCCTCTGGAACCGGGACAAATGTGACTTTTTCTACTAGTGCATGCCTTTAGTCCCGGTTGGTGGCTCCAACCGGGACGAAAGGGGGGCCTTTCGTCCCGGTTGGAGCCACCAACCGGGACTAAAGGGCTGGTCCTGGCACTGGCGCGGTGCGGTGGATGTTTAGTCCCACCTCGCCAAGCGAAGGGCGCCGGCAGTTGTTTATAAGCCCTGCTGCGGCTTCCCTGTCGAGCTCCTCTCTATTGCAGGCAGTACATGCCTAACACTCTCTCTGCCTGTTGGGCCGACTTGCCCCGTGGGCCTGCGTCCTGGCCCATATATATATTGGGTTTCTAGTCGTATGCAGGCCATGGTGGCCTAGTAGGCGGGCATTTTTTTTTATTTTTTTGCAAAATTATATTTTGATCATAACTAGAGGTTTATAAAAGCTTTTTAGTTGATTCTTTGTGCTATTGAAGAATATTATAGTTTTGGTTTAGTTGATCATAACAAAAAAAATTGATTCTTTTTAGTTGATTTCTTTTGCTTTTAGAGTTTTATAAAAGCTGTTTAGTTGATTATTTTAATCATTTTTTTCAGCTAAATGACCATGAAATTAAAAAGCACTACAAACGAAGAATATTATAAAATACTTTTTGTTAACCTAATAATGTTATATTTTCTTTTCTGTTAAGTAATTAGTATTTTCTTTTTTTCATGCATTTAATGATTTAATTTGAGCTAAATGACCCTGAAGTTGAAAAGCACTACAAATGAACTCTGAAAAGGTTCAAACTTGGCATGGTATCATAATTTCACCCACATAACATGTGCTAAAAACTTTAGAGGGTTACGGCAAAAACTGGATGCACTTCGTGTACAAATTGGACAATCTCTTTCGAAGTATCAGGGTTTCGGACGAAAACTCATCTATTACAAAGGGATTTCATTTTTTGACCTGTAACTACAGTGATATTCTAGATCAAAGCCATCATCTGATATGTTGTCTTCACTAGAGAGAAAGTCTTCACTTTTTCTTCGTGTGTGTCCCTTGCTTATTGCGCCCTAACCATGGATAATCTTCATCGTTTAACAGGATGCTTGGGTCAGCCTTCACTTTGAAGGGAGGAATTTCATGAAACTTTTCATAATCTTCAGACATGTCTGTCTTGTCCTCCACTCCCACGATGTTTCTTTTCCCTGAAAGAACTATGTGGCGCTTTGGCTCATCGTTTGATGTATTCGCTTCCTTATCTTTTTTTTCTCGGTTTGGTAGACATGTCCTTCACATAGAAAACCTGCGCCACATCATTGATTAGGACGAATGGTTCGTCTGTGTACCCAAGATTGTTGAGATCCACTATTGTCATTCCATACTGCGGGTCCACCTGTACCCCGCCTCCTGACAGACTGACCCATTTGCACCGAAACAAAGGGACCCTAAATTCATGTCCATAGTCAAGTTCCCATACCTCCTCTAAGTAACCATAATATGTGTCCTTTGCCCTATTGGTGATTCCTGCATCAAAGCGGACACCACTGTTTTGGTTGGTGCTCTTATTATCTTGGGCGATCATGTAAAATGTATTCCCATTTATCTCGTACCCTTGGTATGTCCATACAGTCGAAGATGGTGTCCTAGCCAACAAGTACAGCTTATCTCCAACAGTGTTGTTACGCATGAGATGCATTTGCAACCAATCGCTGAAAGTCCCGATGTGTTCATGTGTAATCCAGTCGTCAGACTGCTCTGGGTGTTTGTAGCGTAGAATATTTTTGTGTTCATTGATATACGGGGCCACCAAGGTAGAATTTTGTAGAACTGTGTAGTGTGCTTGCGCCCAAGAATGCCCGTCCCTATATATTATTGAATCCGCTCCTAACGTGCCTTTTCCACTCTGTCTCCCCTCATACTGCGATTGAGGGACACGAATCGGCTTAAGGTCAGGAATAAAGTCAACACAAAACCCAATGACCTTCTCTGTTTGATGGCCCATGGAGATGCTTCCTTCTAGCCTAGCACGATTACGGACATATTTCTTCAACACTCCCATGAACCTCTCAAAGGGGAACATATTGTGTAGAAATACAGGACCCAGAATGGCAATCTCGTCGACTAGGTGAACTAGGACGTGCGTCATAATATTGAACAAGGATGGTGGGAATACCAACTGGAAGCTGACAAGACATTGGACCAAATCATTCTGTAACCTTGGTAGGATTTTTGGATCGATTACCTTCGGAGAAATTGCATTGAGGAATGCACATAGCTTCACAATGGCTAATTGAACATCTTCTGGTAGAAGCCCCCTCAATGCAACCGGAAGCAGTTGCGTCATAATCACGTGGCAGTCATGAGACTTTAGGTTCTGGAATTTTTTCTCTGCCATGTTTATTATTCCCTTGATACTGAGCAGGCATTCAAAGAAGATTTCCTTCTCTGCTTTGGTTAGAGCGTAGCTGGCAGGACCTTGATACTGCTTTGGATGCATGCCGTCTTTTTCGTCACGTGCATCACGTCGATTGCAGAGCGGACCTCTAGGTCTTTCCAATAGGGTAGGTCCCAAAATATAGATTTCTTCTTCCACATGGGTGCGTGTCCCTCAGCGTCATTCGGAACAGATTGTCCGCCAGGACCCTTTCCAAAGATTACTTGTAAATCCTTGACCATATCAAGTATATCATCACCAGTACGGAGGACATGCTTCTTCTGGTGATCTGCCTCACCTTTGAAATGCTTGCCTTTCTTTCTTAAGGCATGCTTGGTCGGAAGAAATCGACGATGTCCCAGGTACACATTCTTCTTGCATTTGTCCAAATATATACTTTGGGTATCATCTAAATAGTGCATGCATGCGTTGTATCCCTTGTTTGTCTGTCCTGAAAGGTTACTAAGAGCAGGCCAATCATTGTTGGTTACAAACAGCAACGCTCGTAGGTCAAATTCCTCTTGTTCATGCTCATCCCACACACGTACACCTTTTCCATTCCATAGCTGTAAAAGTTCTTCAACTGATGGCCTTAGGTACACATCAATGTCGTTGCCGGGTTGCTTAGGTCCTTGGATCAGCACTGGCATCATAATGAACTTCCACTTCATGCACAACCAAGGAGTAAGGTTATAGATACATAGAGTCACGGGCCAGGTGCTATGATTGCTTCTCTGCTCCCCAAAAGGATTAATGCCATCTGCACTTAAACCAAACCATACGTTCCTTGCATCACCTGCAAAGTCCCCCCACTTTCTCTCGATTTTCCTCCACTGCGACCCGTCAGCGGGGGCTCTCAACTTCCCGTCTTTCTTACAGTCTTCTTTGTGCCATCGCAACAACTTGGCATGCTCTTTGTTTCTGAACAGGCGTTTCAACCGTGGTATTATAGGAGCATACCACATCACCTTGGCAAGAACCCTCTTCCTGGGACGCTCGCCCTCAATATCACCAGGGTCATCTCGTCTGATCTTATACCGCAATGCACCGCATACCGGGCATGCGTTCAATTCCTCGTACTCACCGCGGTAGAGGATGCAGTCATTAGGGCATCCATGTATCTTATGCACCTCCAATCCTAGAGGGCAGAGAACCTTCTTTGCTTCGTACGTACTGTCGGGCAATTCATTATCCTTTGGAAGCTTCTTCTTCATTATTTTCAGTAGCGAACCAAATCCCTTGTCATATACACCATTGTCTGCCTTCCATTGCAGCAATTCCAGTGTGGTACCGAGCTTTGTGTTGTCATCTTCGCAGTTTGGGTACAACCCTTTTTTGTGATCCACTAACATGCGATCGAACTTCAACTTCTCCCTTTCAGTTTCACATTCTCTCTATGCATCAACAATGACCAGGCGAAGATCATCATCGGGAACATCGTCTGGTGCCTCTTGATCTTCAGCTTCCCCCATTGCAGTATCACCGTATTCAGGGAACATAGGATAGCTTTCATCATCCTCTTCTTCTTCGTTGTCTTCCATCATAACCCCTCTTTCTCTGTGCTTGGTCCAAACATTATAGTGTGGCATGAAACCCTTCTCAAGTAGGTGGGAGTGAAGGGTTTTCGAGTTAGATTAATCCTTCGTATTCTCACAGACAGTACATGGACAATACATAAAACCATTCTGCTTGTTGGCCTCAGTCACTTCGAGAAATTTATGCAGGCCCTCAATGTACACGGAGGTGCGTCGGTCACCATACATCCATTGCCGGTTCATCTGCGTGCATTATATAATTAAGTGTATCTAAAACCATTACAGAACATCATGAATAGAGAAGTGACCAAATTAATACAAGTTCATCATCACATTAAAACCAAAGTACAGTAGTGATCAAATGTTATTACTGAAAAAATAAATACATAAAGTTCATACATAGTTCTCATAGAACAACATACAGTTCTCTAGAGCATCTAATTAAAACATAAATTGAAACTAACATACAACTATGTAAAACATTTAAATGGAACAACAAATGCGATCATAACCGCAACTAAGGTAATAATTGATCCAACAGCGTAATGATACCAAGCCTCATTATCAATGACATATTTTCTTATCTTTCTAATCTTCAAGCGCATTGCATCCATCTTGATCTTGTGATCATCGACGACATCAGCAACATGCAACTCCAATTTCATCTTCTCCTCCTCAATTCTTTTCAATTTTTCTTTCAAATACTCATTTTCTTTTTCAACTAAATTTAACCTCTCGACAAGAGGGTCGGCTGGAATTTCCGGTTCACATACCTCCTAGATAAAAACATCTTTGTCACGTTGGTCGGCATAATTGTCATAAACACTAAATGAAACAAATAGTTATAAAAGATAATATACCACATCCGAATCATAGACCGGACGAGGGCCGACGGGGGCGGATACCAAAACCATGGCACTATATAATAACAAACAATAACAAAAGTAAGAAATTTATACAAGTATCTATGTAAATCATACACGTAAGAATTTTTCTTCTTTTAAAAAGAAGATAAGAACAAGAGGCTCACCACGGTGGTGCCGGCGACGAGATCGGCGCGGGCGATCGACGACGGTGAGGACGGGGACGGGACGGGACGGACCGCCAAACCTAGACAAATCTTGGGGAAAATGGAGCTTGGAGGTCGAGCATAACTATGGCTTTCAACCCAGAATCAAAGGTGCAAATTATTCGGTTATCTTCTATATGCCGAACAATTACTTGAACAATCCTACCATCTAATATGTTGTCCTCAGTTTCACCAGAAAGCAACCAGAACTCCTCTCATCTGGACTTGGCTCGGCATATACAAGATAACCGAAAAATGTGCACCTTTTGTGAACTCAAGTGGCATCAGGCTCACAAGCATTTCATCGAACACCTCTTGTGCATAGGAAGGGAAAACAAACTAGCACACACCTCCCACCTTCTATGAGGAGAAAACAGAGGAGAGGGCGGGCAGGGGCGAGGGTATATATAGGCAAACTTGTAGTCCCGGTTGGTGTCTAGAACCGGGACTGAAGACAGACATCTAGTCCCGGTTGGAGACACCAACTGGGACGAAAGGGCCTCGCTCCTGGCGCAACCCCTTTAGTCCCGGTTGGTGTCACCAACCGTGACTAAAGGTCCCGTTCGAACCGGGACTGATGCCTGCCGAGCCCCGACCGGCGTCCTAGCCGCTCGAACCGGGACTAATGCTCGCATTAGTCCCGGTTCGTAACGCGACCGGGACTATTGCTCTGATCCGGCTAGAACCAAAGCCCTGTTTTCTACTAGTGGAGGACGTGCCCCGACGTGCTATGCCAGCGGAGCAGCAATGGATGTTTCCCGCCGATGGTGGGTCGACCATTCCAATTGAGCTCCTTCTTTGGGCGATGGACGAAGCGGAGTCCGAGGATCCCGAAAAGCGAGAGCGCTGGGCCGAGTACCACTCTCTCTTTTGGGGGCCAGCGGGTGTTGAGGCCTATGCGCTGTTGGAGGTGCCTGGCCTGGCACGGTGCCGGGCACCCTGGATGCGCCGATTCGTGTGGACGATGTCGTGGAGATGGAGGCCGATGCGCAGGTGGCGATGGTTTAGGATGATGCGGTGGTGATGGTGGATGACTATGTGCGGGCCCCACGCCACTCGTCATGCCTCCACGTTGTGGCATCTCGCCGCGCATAGACAACAGTTGCTACCTGCTATCGTAGTATATATATGCTAGTAGTAGTCTTAATTTGAGGGTCCGACTTGTGGATACCCTCGTTTGCACGAAGTCATGTTGTTTTGGTTGTAGGATATAATTTCTATCTCTATCGATGCAATGGTTTCTATGCTTATATATGTAAAATATCTCTAGTACTTGTTCGTATGTCCGTCCGAACTTATCAACCTATGCTTATCATATGTGATATGTGTATGTTATGTGATATATCTTGTGATATGTAATAAATGAATTATTATATATATGTGTGTGTTATTGGAGGGCTAATTGCAAAAACAAATAAAATACAACTGCTGGCCAAAGCTTTTCCGAGTGTTACGCTCAGAAAGGAAAATAGAAAAAAAAAAGAAAAAGAAAATAGAAGAAAGAATATACAATGAAAAGGACAAAGAAAATATTATATAAGAAAGAAAAGGCTATGAAAAGAAGAAATATAGAAAAATAGAAGAAATTAGAAAAGGAAAGAAAAACAGAATAAAAAGAATAAATCAAAGAGGAATAGAATAATATCGGGAACTTGACAAAGCTGGTCCTTTCCTTTCTTACTTTTCTGCTGTTTAAATCCATGGAAATTCATACGAGGCTGGGAATTCACGGGACCTGGCACGGTGTCATCATATGGCCACTGGAGGGTGTGGTAAAAATTTGAGAACATTTTGCGGAAGCCCTTCACGAAGCTTGCGTAGAAATGGGACCGTCTCCGAGGAAGGATCTAGGGTTTCAAGACGGAAAGAGTTGAGTTTGTGAAGGAAGTGCGGGGCCATTCCTTCGTTGGCCTTGAAACTTTTTCTACACTTAGCATAGGACATGGAATGGCACATGCCAGGACCTGGCAGTTTTGGGGACCTATATTCGAGACATTAATTGCATTTCTAGGGTTTTAATGCCGGAAATTCAAGATTTGAACAGCGGCCACATGAAATCATGGCACAAAATGGGTGGAAAATTCCTAAATGTGGTCCTTGCCCTGTGCATCATAGGCCCTGTGCAGCCAAAGGAGAGGGAGTCTGCATCACCTGGGGCCCAAGGCTACACTGCCACATGCGGTTTGCTGCTGTTTAAATCTACGGAAGTTCACACAAGGCCGGAAATTCACGGGACCTAGCACGATGTCATCATCTGGCCCGAGGAGGGTGTGGTAAAAATTAGAGAGCGTTTCGCAGAAGCCTTCATGGAGCTTGCGTATAAACAAGACCATCTCCCATGAAGGATCTAGGGTTTCGAGAGGGAAAGGGTCGGGTTTGTGAAGGGAGTGCGGGGCCTGTTCCTCCGTGAAGGGAACGGGTCGGGTTAGTGAATGAAGTGCGGGTTTCAAGAAGAAAATAATTAAAAATAATAATAAGTAATAAAGAAATAATTAATGATGAGTAGAAGGATATTAAACAAAGAGAAGGAAGAAAATAACCAAATAAGTAAAAAAGAAAAGAAAGAAAATAAGCAATATTAAATAAGAAGGAAGGGAAAAAACAGACCTCTGTACGCCGAGCTCCCGCGTTTTGGCACTCGGTATACCTACGGTGCTCGACATACAATTGGCCGGGGACTTAGGCAAAATTTCTCCGCATCCTCACTTCGCCCCAAATCCACCCCACACCCTCCACCCCGCCGCCATTGCCACCTACCCCCGCCACCCAGATCCACCCCGCCGCCCAGATCCACCCTCCGCCGTCCAGCTCCACCCTTCCTTCCACCCCACTCCGCCCATCTCCATCTTACCGCCGTCGTCGCCGTCGCCACCTGTGGCACCGCCCAGGCCCTCCCAAATGCCGGCCTCCTCCTCGCCGGCAACCTCCTAGGCGCCGGCCTGCGCCTCCTTGTCGGCCTCCTCCCCGACCTCTCCTCCTCGATCTACAGGTAGCGGCCACCACCCCTCTAACCTCAACGCCAACCTCCCCTACAGCCACCGAGGTGAGCTCTTGCTGCTTGTGTGATTTTTTCCTTTTTTTCTGTCTATGTGTTGCTATATATGGATATATTGCTATGTATGGATGTATGAATTTATGCTATATATGGATGTAAAAATGATATTGCTAATTTGATGCTATATATGGATGAATTTGATGCAATATATGGTTGCCATGTGATGTATTTGAATTTAGGTTTGTTGCTCTATGCGATATGATGGTGGTCTATTTTTGCGTGTTGGTCATGTATCAATTGAATGATGCATGACTTTTTTTGTTTGTGAAGTGAGATGATGACATTAGTGGTTTGTTGCTTTGTGCGACATGATGGTCACTGTTGTTGTGTGTTGAGAGATTGAGAGATGAGTGGTGATGAACTAGAAATTTTGATATGTAAATTGATATGTGGTTATGTTGTTATTGAAATTGATATGGTTATGGTATATGCTAAAGAAATTGAACAAAAAAAGTAAGGTAAAAGAAAGAAAAGGATAAAAAAATAAAGGAAAATATGTGGTATATGCTATCTTGTAGCAATTTGTATACATATATCAATTTTGCTAGGTATAGGTCAATGTCGATATTGCACTAGAAATAGAGGAAATGCTATATGATGAAAATTGGAAGAAGAGAAAAGAAAAAAGAAAAAATTGGAAGAAATGAGCATGTGCTATGTATGAATATCTATGAATCTTGTATGTATGTGCTAATTTTGAATCTACATCCCTAATTTTGTATTGCTAGGTGTTAGCACTAACCTCGAGGTCATGGCACCACCGCCGAAGTACAGCAGCGTGAGGCTCCATTCAGACGGCTGTTGGGCAACGGAGATTTGTGTCTCGGGGTTGAAGAAGAAGAGATGGCTTGCACTAGTAGAAAAAGGGCATTTAGTCCCGGTTCGTAAGGGCCTTTAGTCCCAGTTGTGCAACCGGGACTAAGCAATCGGCACTAAAGCCCCCCCCCCCTTTTAGTCCCGGTCGTGTTACGAACCGGGACTAAAGGGGCTCCACGTGGCCGCTGCGTAGCGCTCGGGCAGGAGGGCCTTTAGTCCTAGTTGTTAACACCAACCGGGACTAAAGGCCGCCACGCGTCAGGCGCTGCTAAGCCCTGGGGTTTATATTTTTTTTAGATGGGGGTTTATCCGTGAACGCGTGGGTCGACCGGCGCGATACACATATTGATATACAACATCAGTACAAATTATGGAAGAGCAACATCCAACATATGTACAAATTAGATGGATGCAATAGACCAAGTTGAATTAGAAGAAAATACGATGTTCACAACATCGTATTTTCGTCTAATTCAACTTAGTCTATCGCATCCATCTAACAACTCATCATCATCTTAATCAATTCTTCATCATTCTAGGTAAAATAGCATAAAAAAGGTGAACTCCTCATCATTCTGGTTGTTATCATACTAGCAAGTTAGAAACACTAACTACTGCTCCTAGGTAAAATAGCATAAAAAGGTAAACTCCTGCATCTCGCAATTGAAGAATACAGATCAACCTATCTCCAACTTGTGGCGTGATCAACCTATCTCCAGCAATCAAGATATCGTGTCCAATTGGTTGCGTGGATGCTTTTATTGCCTTGCTCCATCCTTTGATTTTCAGGGTTTCTTCACTTCGAGATATTCTGTATTTACCAGGGTAACTCATCCACATTGGGTGTAAGCTAACCATATGCAAATCACGGGTGGTAGCCATCCATTTAGGCACGGTCTCTGGCGGGAGTACCTGTTGAAGAACATAAGTAATAATAACATAGTTAGCTAAACTAGTTTTGCTTAAGAACAGTGCATGAAAAAGATGGACTAGTGACGGAATGGTAAAAAAATTCTTACAAAGTTGTCTGAAGTGATGTTATAAGGGTTCAACTGGTGCACTAGTGGCACATATCCATGATAAATGTTGCCAGTCATGTAATATTTAGCATGATGCTGAACATCATGAATAAATGAGATGAGATGATTTTTCTCCAACCAAGTAAGCTCGGAGTCATAACTGTAGTAGGTCCAATCTATTATCTGCCATGTAGTTCTTGTAGCATGGAAATAAGCTAATAATTGAAAATAAAGAAATTTAGTCGGGATGAGTACCAGATACTTTTCAATAATCAATGTAAATTACATAACAAATCTGTTGACAAACGCACCTGGAGGTAGAACTGGAATCAAGTCATCCTCCGCATGCACCCAAATTTCTATATTATTATCACGAACATCGTCATTACCAAGATCGAAGGTAATGTTCATGTCCTCATCCAACCCATACGCCTTGCAAAATGCTCTGCAATTAGAACAACCAAAATATGTGTGATCTTCATCATTTTTTACCTTAACAACAAAAGTGTAATGCTCCGTTCTTATGTGAGATATCTTAGGCTCGGTACTATCCTTCTCTTTGAAATGCAACTTGTCCAAGACATCGAATCTTACATGGCAGGGAACACACTAGTTGAATTGTACCTAAGAAAATTAAAGGTTAATTAAAGCAAAAAAACACAAGTCATACTTCATTAACAAAAAATACATGCCGTCTTTACATACCGTAATAATTGAAAAGTCATCCTGTAGCTTGACGGTGAAAGATGTACCGTTGTCTAGGTGAGGATAACGGTCATATATACCCCTGTCATCCCGGCACAAAGGGCACTCAGGGATCCTCCCCTCTTCGTCAGACGATGTCGACATTTCCTGTGTTCATGATTCTAAGATTAAAAATCGACGGCAAATTTTCAGACTTAGTGATATTTGAATAGAGTGGCAGAAAACAGATTCATGATGCAACCTTTGAGGCAAGTAAAATATATGCTACACTAGTTTTTCATGGCAAAAAAGAGCATGGCAAGCATCTACTAATTACCCCCCCCCCCCCTCATGTCGAAGTTATACCGAAATTATCGGGGTTATGTTTTAACGACCCCCCCCCCCTCATGTCGAAGTCAATGAACAACATGAAAATTTCTAAGTGATTGCTAAACTTTTATGCTTCATTTATATGAAGATCAATTATCCAATATAACTATGTTCGTGATATGAGGCATTGGACATTATCTAGAATCATATCTGATGAGTAATCCTATCTTTCGGGAGAGGATACTTTGCGGACCGCCTCTCTCATGCCTGTCCGACGTGCAAATCATGTTTTCATATGCCTCAAAATCAAAGTTATTGGGGTTATGTTTTAACGACCCCCCCCCCCCTCATGTCCAAGTTACGACGATATTTGTACAAGATGAATACAAGATTTATACACAAGATGAATACAAAATGAATACAAGATGAATACAAGATTTATACACAAGATGAATACAAGATGAATACACAAGTCAACAAATGAACCAACCATCATCCGATGAACAAAACTCAATATACAACAAATGGACACCTTTTGTCTAACAGCGGAGGGATGATAAGGGACCAACTCCACGGAGATGCAACACCACAACCTGTAATTCCACCGAGTGAAACACAATTAGGCAAACCCAAGTATGCCACTGGATAGAATGGAAGATTTTAGTTGAAATGGACCTAAAGATCATGGCAAACGGATGCACGGAACTCAAATGGTGATCAAAGCAATAGGCAATGCAAATCTGTCCATTATAGCTAGATACCAATTTGAAAGCAAGATTTGAACATGCTACATAATTTCTACGTGGCAACAAATGGCATGACATGAATGTACATGTAACACATGGCAAAACATGCTTACTGAACTAATTCAAATGACCCCTAGATCAATGGGAATCATCATGACAAGTTGACAAGTATTAACAGATTTTCAGACTTAGTGATCTTTCCATATAGTGGCAGAAAACAGATTCATGATGCAACCTTTGAGGCAAGTAAAATATATGCTACAACAGTTTTTCATGGCAACAAAGACCATGGCAAGCATGCACTGATTACCTTCAACAAAACACCCTTACTGATCATGATCCAAAGATGCACAGATTTGTTGCAAACCTCAAGGCAAAATGCAAAGTATTAATACTGCCAGTTTGAGACTTAGAGAAAAATAGCATGGCACTTCAAACTAGGTCACACATAAAGCATTGACACTTCAAACTAGCTATGACATTGAGTATATGTATCTAAAAACCTAGTAAAACTACACAAAACAAACAAAAAATTCATACTTCACACATAAAGCATTGACAGAAGCTCGGGCGCATGGGGCCGGCGGCCACGGCGACGGATCGAGGCAGGAAACAGAGGGGGAAAGAGTGGTGCTCACCGAGGAGCACACGAAGGCTCGTTGAGGGACTAGTAGCAGCAGACGGCAGCGGGATGAACGGAGAACGGCGGCGGCCACAGGAGGAAGCAGCGGAACTCTACGGAGAACGGCACCGGTCCTCGTAGTCGAAGCAACGGAGCTCGACGGAGACGACGATGGCGAGGAGGTCCGGCGACGAGGCCGAGCAGGCTCGGAGGTGACGGCGATCTCTGGCGCAGCAGCCTGGCGGCGTCGTGCTGCGTTTCGGCGTCGGGGAAGAGAATGGGAGAGACTGGGGGAAAATTCTGTAAGTGTTGCTTATATAGCCCACCCTTTAGTCCCAGTTGGTGCCTCCAACCGGGACTAAAGGACCCCCTTTAGTCCTAGTCCGAGCCACCAACCGGGACTAAAGGTGAATTTTACTAGCCCAAAGGGCGCGAAACCCAGGCCTTTAGTCCCGGTTGGTGGCTCAGACCGGGATTAAAGGGGGGCCTTTAGTCCCGGTTGGAGCCACCAACCATGACTAAAGGGTTGGTCCTGGCACAGCCGAGGGGTGGTGGGAGTTTAGTCCCACCTCGCCAAGCGAGAGGCGCTCCACCGGTTTATAAGCCCGCCTGCGGCTACCTTGGCAAGTTCCTCTCAAAAAGCAGACAGCTCATCGTCTAACCTGGCCCCTCACTGCCCTGTGGGGCCTACTGACAGCACATTTCGTGCCCGCGGGCCTGTATCCTGGCCCATATATAGTTGGGTTCCTAGTCATATGCAGGCCGTGGTCTGTGAATTCTCCTGCTAGTAGGCGGGCATTTTTTTTATTTTTTGCATATGTTATGTCAATTTTTTGACCTTCTTCAAATCACATCCTAATTTTTATACATACTCACTTATGTGTAATACACATGATTATCAAAGAATTTCAACAAAATATATGAAATTCTAAAAAATGCAAAACTTTCATATTCTTTCTGAGTTAATGAAAGAGATCATGACTATTTTTGGTTTTAATTCTAAAGTTTTCTTTTAAACATATAATATAAAGAAAGCAACCAGAGAACTCCTGATCTGGACTTGGCTCGGCATGAGGGGTCCTCCGATCAGAGAAACCACATAGTACCTCCAACTTTATGTCATAATTTTTCTCTCTTATCATCTCCGATGCTTCTGCTGTATTCATCTATGTCAAGACGTTTAAGCCATGTCTCTATTAACCTTGTTATTTTATATGGAGCCACCAACCGGGACTAACCACGTATGATCAACCTTGCAAAACTTGGGACTGAAAGGATAGGAATAATTGAAATTTCATAACTTAATAAATAATTATTCTAAAATCATGTTTCAAATGGCAAAATGCCCTAGCTAGCTCTTACAAAGATTCCCTCCGGTTTGTCCGAAGTGGCACTTTCTGGTCACATCCCACAGTGGGATCTTGGGATATAAAACTATTTCTTCGCGTGTGTCCCTTGCTTATTGTGCCATAACGATGGATAATCATCATCATTTAACAGGATGCTTTGGCCAATCTTCACTCTGAAGGGAGGAATTTCATGAAACTTGCATCATAATGAACTTCCGCTTCATGCACAACCAGGGAGGAAGGTTATAGATACATAGAGTCACTTGCCAGGTGCTATGATTGCTGCTCTGCTCCCCAAAAGGATTAATGCCATCTGCACATAAACCAAACCATAAGTTCCTTGCGTCACCTGCAAAGTCCGGCCAGTTTCTCTCAATTTTTCTCCACTGCGACCCATCAGCGAGTACTCTCAACTTCCCGTCTTTCTTACGGTCTTCTTTGTGCCATCGCAACAACTTGGCATGCTCTTTGTTTCTGAACAGACGTTTCAACCGTGGTATTATAGGAGCATACCACATCACCTTGGCAGGAACCCTCTTCCTGGGGCGCTCGCATTCTTTATGTGCATCAACAATGACCCGGCCAAGATCATCAGCGGGCACATCTCGTGCGTCTTGATCTTCAGCTTCCCCCGTTGCAGTATCACCATATCTGGTGCCTCTTGAGTATAACCCAACATACTCATGATGTGGGTTTGTAATCCTGATCTAAGATAATATAAAGGTGCCTGGATGTTCATGAGATATGCCAAAACAATAGACTATTCTCATAGGATTATCTGATTTCTCAGCCCTCAACATATCATCAACTTTCCCTTTTAACCCTTTCATGAATTTGTGATAAGAGAGCATGCTTTTCAGGTGGCCTACCAATGGATCCACATATCAG
This sequence comes from Elymus sibiricus, assembly GCA_039707655.1. NCBI lineage: Eukaryota > Viridiplantae > Streptophyta > Magnoliopsida > Poales > Poaceae > Elymus > Elymus sibiricus. The sequence continues at coordinate 24,183,713 of CM077667.1, forward strand.
TCTATTATGCATATTTGTACAAGGAAAGAAACATACATTTACCAAAAATTAAAACAGATGCCAATCTTGCCAGTTAATACATCGCCTTCATCTAACTTCAGTGATTCTAGATCAAAGCCATCATCAGAATAGTTGTGGAGCAAAACTATGGCTTTCAACCCAGAATCAAAGGTGCAAATTATTCGGTTATCTTGTATATGCCGAACAGTTACTTGAACAATCCTACCATCTGATATGTTGTCCTCAGTTTCAGTTTCGCATTTTCTCTGTGCATCAACAATGACCCAGCAAAGATCATCAGCGGGCACATATGGTGCCTCTTGATCTTCAACTTCCCCCATTGCAGTATCACCGTATCTGGTGCCTCCTGAGTATAACCCAACATAGTCATGATGTGGGTTTGTACTCCTGATGTAAGATAATATAAAGGTGCTTGGATGTTCATGAGATATGCCAAAACAATAGACTATTCTCATAGGATTCTCTGATTTCTCAGCCCTCTACATATCATCAACTTCCCCTTTTAACCCTTTCATGAATTTGCGATAAGAGAGCATGCTTTTCAGGTGGCCTACCAATGGATCCACATATCAGTCTATTATGCATATTTGTACAAGGAAGGAAACATACATTTACCAAAAATTAAAACAATTGCCAATCTTGCCAGTTAATACATCGCCTTCATCTAACTGCAGTGATTCCAGATCAATGCCATCATCAGAATAGTTGTGGAGCATAACTATGGCTTTCAACCCAGAATCAAAGGTGCACATTATTCGGTTATCTTGTATATGCCGAACATTTACTTGAACAATCCTACCATCTGATATGTTGTCCTCAGTTTCACTTTCGCATTCTCTCTGTGCATCAACAATGACCCGGCAAAGATCATCAGCGGGCACATCTGGTGCCTCTTGATCTTCAGCTTCCCCCATTGCTGTATCACCGTATCTGGTGCCTCTTGAGTATAACCCAACATACTCATGATGTGGGTTTGTACTCCTGATGTAAGATAATATAAAGGTGCCTGGATGTTCATGAGATATGCCAAAACAATAGACTATTCTCATAGGATTCTCTGATTTCTCAGCCCTCAACATATCATCAACTTCCCCTTTTAACCCTTTCATGAATTTGCGATAATAGAGACTGCTTTTCAGGTGGCCTACCAATGGATCCACATATCTGTCTACTATGCATATTTGTATAAGGAAAGAAACATACATTTACCAAAAATTAAAACAGATGCCAATCTTGCCAGTTAATACATCGCCTTCATCGAACTGCAGTGATTCTAGATCAAAGCCATCAACAGAATAGTTGTGGAGCATAACTATGGTTTTCAACCCAGAATCGAAGGTGAAAATTATTCGGTTATCTTGTATATGCCGAACGGTTACTTGAACAATCCTACCATCTGATATGTTGTCCTCAGTTTCACCAGAAAGCAACCAGAACTCCTCTCATCTGGACTTGGCTCGGCATATACAAGATAACCAATTTTTTTGCACCTTTTGTGAACTCAAGTGGCATCATGCTCATAGGCATTTCATCGAACACCTCTTGTGCATAGGAAGGGAAAACAAACTAGCACACACCTCCCACCTTCTATGAGGAAAAAACAGAGGAGAAGGCGGGCAGGGCGAGCGTATATATAGGCAAACTTTTAGTCCCGGTTGGTGTCTAAAACCGGGACTGAAGAAAAACCTTTTGTCCCGGTTCCAGGCACAAACCGGGACTAAAGGGTGTCGCGCCTGCCGCAACCCTTTTAGTCCCGGTTGGTGTCTGGAACCGGGACTAAAGGTCCGATTCTGACCGGGACTGATGCCTGCCGAGCCCCGGCCGACGTCCTAGCCGCTCGAACTAGAAATAATGCTCACATTAGTCCCCGTTCGTAACGTGACCGGGACTATTGCTCCGATCAGCCGAGAACCAAAGCCCTGTTTTCTACTAGTGTTGGCATGTTGGAGGAGGCGGTGCACTAGTATGACTTTGCAGCACTCAGCCTATTGGGGAGCAGGGCAAGGCCCAACTTCCCTGATGACACCGCTCCCTTTAGGATCGACTCCCCAGCTGAGGAGGAGCAGGACCGCATGGCCCAGGAGAAGTTCTCGGCCAATCCATCCTGTGAGAAGTGTAGGGGAACTCGACAGAAAACATAAATTTCCGTTACAACGAGCACGCCCAGGATCACTATAGAGATGCATAAAAGGTTTTGATCTGATCGTTACCGACTCATAGCGCAGCGGAAGTAGAGTCGATGAAGATCGGTGGTGCAGATCCCCGCAGCTAGTATTTACAACCTCCCAACCGCGAGGATGTACTCCTTCGTCGGACAGCCCTCCGGGAGGCGGTCGGACAGTCCCCCGGACGAGGTCGTGGACAGCCCTTCGGGAGGACCCTCGAAACTCGAACGGTAACTCGGACAGCCCTCCGGGAGGACCCTCGAACATCCCCTTGGGCAAAAGATCGAACCTATGACCTCTCTACAGGGTTGCACACATACGGTGTCAGCTATCCAGCAGGGCTTCACCGTCCAGAACTAGTTCCCACCGGAACCCAGACAGCCTTTCGGCTCTACGAAACTATTTCGTGGGGAGGGAGAGAGAAGGCCAGATCATGCATGGAATTTGTATGTGAGAAAGAGTCAGTGTGGAGAGTGCATCTCCACCTCTATTTATAGGAAAAACCCAAAGGGTAGGGTGGCACTTGAAATACCCAAAAAAAACCATCACATGGAGTTTCCTTAGGGGCATAATGGGAAGGCTAGAGGACCTCCATGGAGGAGGTCCTGCCTTGTCTGGCCACCACAAGTGGGCCCCCCATGAGGGGCTCTCATCCATCCATGTCATCCCCAAGATGTTTTGGAACAAAGCCCAAAAAGGTGGCTTTCCATAAAGTAACCATAAAGTGATTTTTACTATTCACAAAACCATTTTTTCACGACCGTTACATCCGAAAATATTTCTGTGAGGCTTAGAATAATTCTAGTACCCACTAAAACAATTTTGGACGTGTTCCGAAACATTTTCAGATCAATGATTTTCATCTGCGAAAAGCAACCAAAGCGGTTCCGGCCGTCCGGAACATTTCCGGTTTTTCTCTCCGGAAAAATCCTAGAAGTTCCCAGAACAATTCTGGTACCCTCCAATAATTTCCAGGCGTGTGCCGAAACCAATTTGACTTCACGGTATACTCTGAAACAACTTTTCGGTTTTACCGAAACTCTTCCCATGTTCTCTCTCCGGAACTCTTCCGTTTTCTCCAAAACTTTTCCGGTAAATTTCTCTCAGACTCCCTGTCTAGTATTCAGCAGATAGATGACCCTTAAGCGTGTGACCCTATTGGTTCGGTGAAATACAGACATGAGCGGAACACTTTCCGATCAATGATCAACATCGGAGCCGTGGACACCCATATTGACCCCTATACCCACACGAATAAATATTCGAGTGAACCTGTAGTTTGCCGTGTGCTATTCCTGTTGCTTCACGATATGATACAAACACCCGAGGTGAGACTTGTCAGCATCCCCATGGATCAACAACTTGTCCACTATGCCAGTTACCTCGTTACTGGTTTTGTTCTCTTTTCTCGTTTCCGTGTTTCAACATCCCTATGATGAAATCACATTGTGTCTGGCTAGACGATGATGGATACCGAAGTACCGAGAGGGCCCAAGAATATCTCTCCATCGTCGGAGGAGCAAATCCCAATCCTGAGCTACCAAGTTACTTGTCATACTTTTCCGTGAATCCGTAAGCAGCCGTAATAGCCACCCTATTACAGATGACGTTTAACAAACCCCAAAGTTCACGAAGCAAGTATGAAGGAACTCGATACTCTCATGGTCTAAGGAATTATGCAAACGTTAACTTTCTCTGTGTTATTAACCATTTACTTGTGACGAATGTATCTTATAGCATAACATCAATTCGGGTCGATTTAACACAAATGTTCTTCTAACATTGTGCCCTCAAAGATGCCAGCATATTCATGCCCATGATCAGGAAAAAAGAACCATCATGCAACACTTGAGCTAGTCTTAGAGGCCTGACTAGGAATACATTTTACCGTTTATTGTAGACTCGAGAACCATAGCAGCTATAGCCACTAGTCGAAAACAGGGCTTTGGTCCAGGCCTGAAATGCCATTAATCCCGGTTCAATCACGAACCGGGACCAATGGGGGCATTGGTCCCGGTTCGTGAGGACAGGGCGCCGGCCGGGCCTCGTGGGCCATTGGTCCCGGTTCGTCTGACCCCTTTGGTCCCGGTTCCAGACACGAACCGGGACCAATGGGCCTCGCTCCTGGCCCACAACCATTGGTCCCGGTTTCTGGCTGGAACCGGGACCAAATGATGTCCTTTAGTCCCGGTTCCAGCCACAAACCGGGACCAATGGTCGGCCTATATATACCCCCCGCCCGCGAGCAGAGCAGTACACTGCTCTGTTTTTTTGGCCGGCCGTTGGGAGAGCTTTGTGGTGCTCTAGCTCACCTCCTATGCATGTGGGGTGTTCGATGAAATGCCCGAGCCACACTATAGCTTTCTCCTCTCGAAGCTCCTTATCCAAGCTCCATTTTCTTCAAGATTTGTCTAGGTTTGGCGGTCCGTCCTGTCCCATCCCCATCCTCACCGTCGTCGATCGCCCGCGCCCATCTCGGCGCCAGCACCACCGTGGTTAGCCTCTTCTTCTTATCTTCTTTCTAAAAGAAAAAAGTTCTTACTTGTATGATTTAGATAGATACTTGTGTAATTTTCTTACTTTTATTATTGTTTGTTATTATATAGTGCGATGGTTTTGGTATCCGCCACCGTCGGCCCTCGTCCTGTCTATGATTCGGATGTGGTATATATTATCTTTTATAACTATATGTTTTATTTAGTGTTTATGACAATTATGCCGACCAACGTGGCATAGATTTTTTAATCTAGGAGGTATGTGAACCGGAAATTCCAACCGACATAGAAATTCTTTTCGAGAAGTTAAATTTGGTTGAAAAAGAAAACAATTACTTGAAAGAAAAATTACAAAGAGTTGAAGAGGAGAAGATAGAGTTGGAGTTGCATGTTGCCGATGTCGTCGACGATCACAAGATCAAGATGGATGCAATGCGCTTGAAGATTAGAAAGATTAGAAAATATGACATTCATACAGAGGCTTGGTATCATTATGCCGTTGGATCAATTGGTACCTTAGTTGCGGTTATGATCGCATTTGTTGTTGCATTTAAATTTTATAGTTTCAATGTATGTTTTAATTAGATGCTCTAGAGAGCTATATGTTGTTCAATAATGAGAACTATGTATGAACGTTATGTATTTATTTTGGTCACTACTGTACTTTGGCTTTAATGTGATGATGAATTTCTATTAATTTGGATTTTAATACACTTTATTATATAACGCACGCAGATGAACCGGCAATGGATGTACGGTGACCGACGCACCTCCGAGTATATTAAGGGCCTGCATAATTTTCTCGAAGCGGCTGAGGCAAACAAGCAGAATGGTTTTATGCATTGTCCATGTACTGTCTATGAGAATACGAAGGCTTTCTCCAACTCTAAAACCCTTCACTTCCACCTGCTTGAGAAGGGTTTAATGCCACACTATAATGTTTGGACGAAGCACGGAGAAAGAGGGGTTATGATGGAAGACAACGAAGAAGAATAGGATGATAACAACTACCCGCCCCCTGAATACAGCGATGCTGCAATGGGGGAAGCTAAAGATCAAGAGGAACCAGACGATGTGCCCGATGATTATCTTCGCCGGGTCATTGTTGATGCACAGAGAGAATGCGAAAAGTGAAAGGGAGAAGTTGAAGTTCGACCGCATGTTAGAGGATCACAAAAAAGGGTTGTACCCAAATTGTGAAGATGACAACAGAAAGCTCGGTACCACACAGGAATTGCTGCAATGGAAGGCAGGGAATGGTTTATCTGACAAGGGATTTAGTTCGCTACTGAAAATAATGAAGAAGAAGCTTCCAAAGGATAACAAATTGCCCGACAGTACGTACGAAGCAAAGAAGGTTCTATGCCCTCTAGGATTGGAGGTGCAGAAGATACATGCATCCCCTAATGACTGCATCCTCTACCGCGGTGCGTACGAGGATTTGAACGCATGCCCGGTATGCGGTGCATTGCGGTATAAGATCAGAAGATATGACCCTGGTGATGTTGAGGGCCAGCGCACCGGGAAGAGGGTTCCTGCCAAGGTGATTACGTATGCTCCTATAATACCACGGTTGAAACGTCTGTTCAGAAACAAAAAGCATGCCGAGTTGATGCAGTGGCACATACAAGACCGTAAGAAAGACGGGAAGTTGAGAGCACGCGCTGACGGGTCGCAGTGGAGAAAGATCGAGAGAAAGTGGAGCGACTTTACAGGTGACCCGAGGAACGTATGGTTTGGTTTAAGTGTAGATGGTGTTAATCCTTTTGGGGATCAGAGCAGCAAGCATAGCACATGGCCTGTGACTCTATGTATGTATAACCTTCCTCCTTGGTTGTGCATGAAGCGGAAGTTCATTATGATGCCAGTGCTCATCCAAGTCCCTAAGCAACCCGGCAATGACATTGATGTGTACCTAAGGCCATTAGTTGATGAACTTTTACAGCTATGGAATGGAAGAGGTGTACGTGTGTGGGATGAGAACGAACAGGAGGAATTTGACCTACATGCGTTGCTGTTTGTAACCATCAACGATTGGCCTGCTCTCAGTAACCTTTCAGGACAGACAAACAAGGGATACCACGCATGCACTGACTGTTTAGATGACACCGACAGTATATATTTGGACAAATGCAGGAAGAATGTGTACCTGGGGCATCGTCGATTTCTTCCGACCAACCATCAATGTCGAAAGAAAGGAAAGCATTTCAAAGGTGAGGCAGATCACCGGAAGAAGCCCGCCCTCCGTACTGGTGATCACATACTTGATATGGTCAATGATTTACAAGTAATCTTTGGAAAGGGTCCTGGCGGACTATCTATTCGGACTGACGATGCGGGACGCGCACCCATGTGGAAGAAGAAATCTATATTTTGGGACCTACCCTATTGGAAAGACCTAGAGGTCCGCTCTGCAATCGACGTGATGCACGTGACGAAGAATCTTTGCGTGAACCTGCTAGGCTTCTTGGGAGTTTATGGGAAGACAAAAGATACACCGGAGGCACAGGAGGAACAGCAACGTGTGCATGAAAAAGACGGCATGCATCCAAAGCAGTATGAAGGTCCTGCCAGCTACGCTCTTACCAAAGAAGAGAAGGTAATCTTCTTTGAATGCCTGCTCAGTATGAAGGTCCCGTCTGGCTTCTCGTCGAATATAAAGGGAATAATAAATATGGCAGAGAAAAAGTTCCAGAACCTAAAGTCTCATGATTGCCACGTGATTATGACGCAACTGCTTCCGGTTGCATTGAGGGGGCTTCTACCGGAAAACGTTCGATTAGCCATTGTGAAGCTATGTGCATACCTCAATGCAATCTCTCAGAAGGTGATTGAACCAGAAATCCTGCCAAGGTTAAGGAGTGATTTGGTGCAATGTCTTGTTAGATTCGAGCTGGTGTTCCCACTGTCCTTCTTCAATATCATGACGCACGTCCTAGTTCATCTAGTCGACGAGATTGTCGTTCTGGGCCCTGTATTTCTACACAATATGTTCCCCTTTGAGAGGTTCAGGGGAGTCTTAAAGAAATATGTTCGTAACCGCGCTAGGCCAGAAGCAAGCATCTCCATGGGCCATCAAACAGAGGATGTCATTGGGTTTTGTGTTGACTTCATTCCTGACCTTAAGAAGATTGGTCTTCCTCAATCACGGTATGAGGGGAGACTGACTGGAGAAGGCACGCTAGTAGCGGACTCAATAATATGTAGGGACGGGCATTCTTGGTCTCAAGCACACTACACAGTTCTACAGAATTCTACCTTGGTGACCCCGTATGTCGATGAACACAAGAATATTCTGCACTCCAAACACCCGGAGCAGTGTGACGACTGGATTACATATGAAAACATCAGGACTTTCGGCAGTTGGTTGCAAACACGTCTCATGGGTGACAACACTATTTCTGATGAGTTGTACTCGTTGGACAGGGGACCATCTTCGACTGTATTGACTTACAAAGGGTACGAGATAAATGGGAATACATTTTACACGATCGCACAAGATCAAAAGAGCACCAACAAAAACAGCGGTATCCGCTTTGATGTAGCAACCAATAGGGGAAAGGACACATATTATGGTTACATAGTGGACATATGGGAACTTGACTATGGACATGATTTCAAGGTCCCTTTGTTTCAGTGCAAATGGGTCAATCTTTCAGGAGGCGGGGTACAGGAAGACCCACAGTACGGAATGACAACAGTGAATCTGATCAATCTTGGGTACACAGACGAACCATTCGTTCTAGCCAATGATGTGGCGTAGGTTTTCTATGTGAAGGACATGTCTACCAAACCGAGAAAAAGAAAAGATAAGGAAGCGAATACATCATACGATGAGCCAAAGCGCCACATAGTTCTTTCAGGAAAAAGAGACATCGTGGGATAGGAGGGCAAGACAGACATGTCTGAAGATTATGAAAAGTTTCATGAAATTCCTCCCTTCAAAGTCAAGGCTGACCCAAGCACCCTCTTAAACGATGAAGATTATCCATGGTTACGGCGCAATAAGCAAAGGGCACAAGCGAAGAAAAAGTGAAGACTTTCTCTCCACAACTATATCATTGCAGTTACATGTGAAGAAATGAAATGCCTTTTGTAACAGATGAGTTTTCGTATGAAACCCTAATACTTCGAAAGAGATTGTCCGTTTTGTACACGAAGTGCATCCAGTTTTCGCCGTAACCCTTTCAACTTTTTAGCACATGCTATGTGGGTGAATTGATGATACCATGCCTACTTTCAACCTTTTCAGAGTTCATTTGAAGTGCTTTTCAATTTCAGGGTCATTTAGCTCAAAAAATGGACATTTTTGAAACTAAAATTCTATAAACCTCTAGTATTTTTGAAACTAAAATTATATAAAATTTATGCAACTAAAATTATCAAAGTATTTTTTTTGTTCAAAACATTAATAGAAAAAAGAATTTTCATAAAGAATTTTTTTGTTAGAAACTTTAATAGCAAACTAAAATAACAAAATCTGTTTTTGATTAAAACGGACATTTAAAATAACCTAAAAATTACCAAATTGAATATAATGATAAAACACAGTAATATTAAATAGCAGGAAAAAGAATCACTCGAAAATCTATTTTTATAGTAAAGTTATTCACAAACTCGTGATTCACACAAATTTAAAAGAATTCAAATTTAAACTATTCAAATTTGAAAACTAATGGCACTAACAGAAAGTTTATAATTTTTGTGACCTAACAGCAAAAAGAATTAAAAAAATAAAGCAAAAAAGAAAAGAAATAAATAATGCAAAAAACAAAACAAAAAAACTTCAAAAAAAATAAAAAAAATGCCGCCTACTGAGCCACCATGGCCTGAATACGACTAGAAACCCAACCAGCCAGTTGGGCCAGGATTCAGGCCCGCAGAAGGCCCAGTAGGCCCATAGGCAGATACAGAGTGGTTAGGCCGTAAGCCTGCTTTAGAGAGGAGCTCGAAGGCTCTGGTGCACCACGCCTTATAAACAGGTGCGGCACTCTCTCAACTAGCGAGGTGGGACTAAACTCCCACCACGCCGCTGTGCAAGGCCATTGGTCCCGGTTGGTGGCACGAACCGGGACCAAAGGTCTCTGCTTCCCGCCCTTTGGGCTGCTGAAAAGAGACCTTTGGTCCCGTTGGTGGCACCAACCGGGACTAAAGGGGTGCATTAGTCCCGGTTCGTGCCACCAACCGGGACCAATGCTGTGTGTATATAAGCAGCACTTGTGAAAATTTTCATTTTCATCTCGCAGTTCCCCCCGACGACGCCGACCTCCTTGACGCCGCCAGGCTGCCCCGACACCGTCGCCGTCGCCCGTGACCCTGCCCCACCCCCGAGCCCACGCCGACGCCGTCGCCGTCTGCCGCCCCCGAGCGCGCCCGGCCGCGCCCCTGCGCCCCGGCCCGCCCCCACCGTCGCCGTCGTCGCCGGCTCCCTCGTGCGCCGCCCCCGCCGTCGCCCTCGCCAGCCGACGCCGTCGCCGGCTCCCTCGCGCGCCGCCCCCGCCGTCGCCCTCGCCAGCCGACGCTGTCCGCCGCCCCCGAGCGCGCCCGGCCACGCCCCTGCCCCGACCCGCCCCCACCGTCGCCGTCGCCGACGCCCTCGCCGACCCCGCCATCGCCGACGCCCTCGCCGCCCCCGCCGTTGCCCTCGCCGGCCGCCCCCGCTGTGAGCCGCCGCCGCCCCGCCCCGGCTCTGTTAATTCATATCATTTTTTTGTTCATTTTTTATATGATGAATTTTTTGTTCATATATATATAATGTATATATGTATGTGGCTATATGTATGTATGGATGTTCATATATGTATTAATTTTTTTATTCATATATGTATTTTTTTTCATAGCATTTTTTCCATGTATATATGTATGTGGCTATGTATGTATAGATGGATAGCATTTTTTCCATGTATGTATGTCGTTGTCGATATACCCCCTCCCCGATAACTTCGACATGAGAGGGGGGGTCGATATACCCCCTCCCCGATAACATTTTTTTTTCTAAGTTACTAAGGTAAAATGTTCACCGCCCTCTCGATATACCGGGCGACCAACTCTCGAGGCCACCCAAACCCTAGAAAAAAACCGTTGTCGATATACCCCCTCCCCGATAACATTTTTTTTCTAAGTTACTAACGTAAAATGTTCACCCCCCTCTCGATATACCGGGCGACCAACTCTCGAGGCCACCCAAACCCTAGAAAAAAAGCGTTGTCCATATACCCCCTCCCCGATAACATTTTTTTTCTAAGTTACTAAGGTAAAATGTTCAGCCCCCTCTCGATATACCGGGCGACCAACTCTCGAGGCCACCAAAACCCTAGAAAAAAAGCGTTGTCGATATACCCCCTCCCCGATAACATATTTTTTCTAAGTTACTAAGGTAAAATGTTCACCCCCCTCTCGATATACCGGGCGACCAACTCTCGAGGCCACCCAAACCCTAGAAAAAAAGCGTTGTCGATCTCCTACCCCCTCCCGCCCCTACCCGACAATCTCTTGAGGCCACCCAAACCACTAGAAGGAAACTCCGGTAACTTCGACATGAGGGGGGACGTCGATCAAACCCCTCTCGCCCGAACAAGTCTATGTATCATTTGTTAATTAAATCCCTTAAAGGTTAAGAGAATCCCTTGTTTGACATTCTTGAGAGAGGCGGTCCGGACGTCGGACATTCATGAGAGAGGCGTCCGGACGTCGGACATTCATGTTTGTATATTAATTGCCATGTTGTAATATTTGCAGAAACTATGGAACAAAGAGACGAAGAACAAGAACAGTTGTTGGGGGACATAATCCTCGGCGGACGTGATATCTTGTCGTTTCTCAACGACACCGATGGTCTGGAAGGAGAGGATGACGGCTCCGGTGATCGAACAATGGAGGAGGAAGGACATGATCATGATGGCTCCGGTGACCGAATGCCGGAGGAAGAAGGAGACCATGATGACGGCTCCGGTGACCGAACGGAGGAGGGAGCTGTTGCAAAGTCCGGCGAGGTATATATATATTAATTAAGCCTGTGCTGACTAGCTAATTGATGCATTAATTGTTTTGGTATGTACATATATTAACTCTTCTTTCTTCTTTTATAGCCCTCCGGATCGAGCCAAACTTCGGTAACGAGACGAGGCCCGAAGAAGAAGTTGCGCAAGGATGAAAGGTTCACGATCACAGCACTCGCGCACGATGGCCATCCGATTGAACCCAAGCGGACCAAGGACGCATTTTCTGCTCAGTGTGGAGCTATTGTTAGGGACAACATCCCGATCAGCATCAAGCAATGGAATAAGCCTAAGGACGGCGCCCCTGAAGGTGATTATGTCACCGATAGACAGAAAGATGATCTTTGGACCTTACGGAAGGCAAATTTCACCCTACCGCCAGAGGAGGATCCGAATAAGCCAGTTATATAGCCACTGGTCAGGGCGTGTGCTCTTAAGAAGATGGCAGATCTATTAAGGAGGTGGAAGAATGAGTTGAAATCAAAGTTTCTCGACAAAGGGAAGACTCCAGAATTCACCGGCCGATTTGAGAAGATAAGAGATCACTGGCCCGCATTTGTGGCCTACAAGACATCGGACAAGAGTAAGAAAATGTCAGAGACAAACAAGAACAATGCTGCAAAGAAGCAGTATCACCATCACACGGGGTCAGGTGGCTACCTCAAAGCCCGGCCGTTGTGGGACAAAGCTGAGAATGACCTGATTGCTAAAGGGGTCGAACCACAGACATTGAACTGGCCAGACCGTTCAAGGACTTGGTTCTTCGGGGTTGGGGGAACTTTGGACCCTGAAACAGGGAAGTGCCGTTGGACGGACGAGCTGTTGGGGAACGTTGCATGGGAAACAAAATTTTCCTATGCACACGCAAGATCTATCCATGGTGATGAGCATCTACGAGAGGGAGAGTGAATCTACATACCCTTGTAGATCGCTAAGCGGAAGCGTTAAGAAACGCGGTTGATGTAGTCGAACGTCTCCGCGATCCAAATCGCAAGTCGTCCCTCGATCCGATCACGAACTAGTGCCGAACGGACGGCACCTCCGCGTTCAACACACGTACGGCTTGATGACGCCTTCACCTCCTCGATCCAGCGAGCGATGGTGAAGTAGTAGATGAGTTCCGGCAGCACGACGGCATGGTGATGGTGGTGAGGAACAATCTCTGCAGGGCTTCGCCAAGCACTACGGAGATTATGACGGAGGAACTAGAGGGCTAGGGTTGCCGGCACACGGCTTGGGAAATCCTGATGTGTCCCGTGTGCTAGCCCTGCCCCTATATTTATATGTTGAGCCCTGGGGTCTAACTTGGAGAGAAAACCTCTACAAGGTCGGTTTTGCCCGCACAAGGTCGGTTTGGCCCGCAAGGAAAGAGTCCAACTCGGATCCCTGCAGTACCGCGCACAAGCGGTAGTACCGCTCACAAGCGGTAGTACCGCTTGAGCGGTAGTACCGCCTCACACAAGCGGTAGTACCGCTTCACACAAGCGGTAGTACCGCTTGCGCGGTAGTACTGCCTTTCCAGCGGTAGTACCGCTTAAGGCAGCAGAAAAATTTCCTTTTGCACTTTCCAATACCTCGTGGGCTTTACCCATTTGGCCCATATAAAGTGTTGCTGCACCCGAACACTTCGGTAAACATCCGGAACCCCTTCCGGTGAATTCCGGTACCCTTCCGGAGATCAAAACACTATTATCACATCAATCTTTATCTCCGGACTCTTCCGGAGATCCTCGTCATGTCCGGGATCTTATCCGAGACTCCGAACAACCTTCGGTCACCAACACAATAACTCAACTATACTAATCGTCACCAAACGTTAAGTGTGTAGACCCTCAGGTTCGAGAACTATGTAGACATGACCGAGATACCTCTACGGTCAATAACCAATAGCGGGACCTGGATGCCCATATTGGTTCCTACATATTCTACGAAGATCTATATCGGTCGAACCTCTATGTCAAGGATTCAGTTAATCCCGTATGCTGTTCCCTTTGTTCTTCGGTATGTTACTCGCCAGAGATTCGATCGTCGGTATCCCTATACCTAGTTCAATCTCGTTACCGGCAAGTCTCTTTACTCGTTCCGTAATACAAGATCCCGTGGCTAACACTTTAGTCACATTGCTTGCAAGGCTCATTGTGATGTTGTATTACGGAGTGGGCCCTGAGATACCTCTCCGTCACACGGAGTAACAAATCCCAGTCTTGATCCATGCCAACCCAACAGACACCCTCGGAGATACCTGTAGAGTATCTTTATAGTCACCCAGTTACGTTGCGACGTTTGATACACACAAGGTATTCCTCTGGTGTCAGTGAGTTGCATGATCTCATGGTCATAGGAACAGATACTTGACATGCAGAAAACAATAGCAATAAACTGACACGATCATATGCTACGTTTATAGTTTGGGTCTTGTCCATCACATCATTCTCCTAATGATGTGATCCCGTTATCAAATGACATCTCATGTCTATGGCTAGGAAACCTTGACCATCTTTGATCAACGAGCTAGTCTATCAGAGGCATACTAGGGACACAGTGTTGTCTATGTACCCACACATGTATTTGAGTTTCCAATCAATACAATTATAGCATGGATAATAAACGATTATCATGAACAAGGAAATATAATAATAACTAATTTATTACTGCCTCTAGGGCATATTTCCAACAGTCTCCCACTTGCACTAGAGTCAATAATCTAGTTCACATCACTATGTGATTTACATTGTAATGAATCGAACACCCATGCAGTTCTGGTGTTGTTCATGTTTAGCCCTTGGAAGAGGTTTAGTCATCGGATCTGCAACATTCAGATCCGTGTGCACTTTGCAAATATTTATGTCGTCCTCCTTGATGTAACCGCGGATGGAATTGAAACGTCGCTTTATGTGTCTGGTCCTCTTGTGAAACCTGGGTTCCTTGGCTAGAGCAATGGCACCAGTGTTGTCACAGAACAGAGTCATTGGGTTCAGTGCACTAGGCAATACTCCAAGATCTGTCAGGAACTCCTTCATCCAGACACCTTCCTTCGCCGCCTCCGAGGCAGCGATGTACTCCGCTTCGCATGTAGAATCAGCTACTACGCTTTGCTTGGAACTGCACCAGCTAACCGCACCCCCATTGAGAATAAATACGTATCCGGTTTGCGACTTAGAGTCATCCGGATCAGTGTCAAAGCTTGCATCGATGTAACCCTTTACGACGAGCTCTTGATCACCTCCATAAACGAGAAACATGTCCTTAGTCCTTTTCAGGTACTTCAGGATATTCTTGACCGCCGTCCAGTGTTCCACTCCTGGATCACTTTGAAACCTTCCGGCCATACTTATGGCAAGGCTTACATCGGGCCTTGTGCACAGCATTGCATACATGATAGAGCCTATGGCTGAAGCATAGGGGACGACACTCATCTTTTCTCTATCTTCTGCAGTCACTGGGCATTGAGTCTTACTCAACTTCACACCTTGCAAAACAGGCAAGAACCCCTTCTTGGACTGATCCATTTTGAACTTCTTCAAAATCTTATCAAGGTATGTGCTTTGTGAAAGTCCTATTAAGCGTCTCGATCTATCTCTATAGATCTTGATGCCTAATATGAAAGCAGCTTCTCCTAGGTCCTTCATTGAAAAACTCTTGTTCAAATATTCCTTCACGCTTTCCAACATTTAAATATTGTTTCCAATCAATAATATGTCATCTACATATAATATTAGAAACGCTATAGAGCTCCCACTCACTTTCTTGTAAATACAAGCTTCTCCGTAAACTTGTATAAACCCGAACGCTTTGATCACCTCATCAAAGCGAAGATTCCAACTCCGAGATGCTTGCACCAGTCCATAAATGGATCGCTGGAGTTTGCAAACTTTGTCAGCATTCTCTGGATCGACAAAACCTTCTGGTTGCATCATATACAACTCTTCCTTAAGGAAACCGTTAAGGAACGCCGTTTTGACATCCATCTGCCAAATTTCATAATCGAAAAAGGCAGCTATTGCTAACATGATTCTGACAGACTTAAGCATCGCTACGGGTGAGAAGGTCTCGTCGTAGTCAACTCCTTGAACTTGTGAAAAACCCTTTGCCACAAGTCGAGCTTTATAGACGGTGACATTACCGTCCGCATCCGTCTTCCTCTTAAAGATCCATTTGTTCTGAATGGCCTTACGCCCTTCAGGTAATACTTCCAAAGTCCATACTTTGTTTTCATACATGGATCCCATCGTGGATTTCATGGCCTCTAACCATTTCTCGGAATCCGGGCCCACCATCGCTTCTCCATAGCTCGTAGGTTCATCATTGTCCAACAACATGACCTCTAAGACAGGGTTGCCGTACCACTCAGGAGCAGTACGCGTCCTTGTCGACCTACGAGGTTCGATAGCAACTTGATCCGAAGCTTCATGATCATCATCATTAACTTCCTCTTCAACTGATGTAGGCTTTACAGAAACATCTTTCTGCGCTGCGCTACTCTCTGGTTGAAGTAAAGGTTCAATAACTTCATCAAGTTCTATCTTCCTCCCACTCAATTCTTTCGAGAGAAACTCTTTCTCAAGAAATGTTCCGTTTTTAGCGACAAACACTTTGCCTTCGGATCTGAGATAGAAGGTATACCCAACTGTCTCTTTTGGGTATCCTATGAAGACGCATTTCTCCGCTTTGGGTTCCAGCTTTTCAGGCTGAAGCTTTTTGACATAAGCATCACATCCCCAAACTTTAAGAAACGACATCTTTGGCTTCTTGCCAAACCACAGTTCATATGGCGTCGTCTCAACGGATTTCGATGGTGCCCTATTTAAAGTGAATGCAGCTGTCTCTAATGCATAACCCCAAAACGATAGTGGCAAATCGGCAAGAGACATCATAGATCGCACCATATCCAATAAGGTTCGATTACGACGTTCGGACACACCATTACGCTGTGGTGTTCCAGGCGGTGTCAATTGTGAAACAATTCCACACTGTCTTAAGTGACTGCCGAACTCATAACTCAGATATTCTCCTCCTCGATCAGATCGTAGGAATTTAATCTTCTTGTTACGATGATTCTCAACTTCACTCTGAAATTGCTTGAACTTTTCAAACGTTTCAGACTTGTGTTTCATTAAGTAAATATACCCATATCTACTTAAGTCATCAGTGAAGGTGAGAAAGTAACGATAACCACCGCGCGCCTCAATGCTCATCGGACCGCACACATCAGTATGTATGATTTCCAACAAGTCACTTGCCCGTTCCATTGTACCAGAGAACGGCGTCTTAGTCATCTTGCCCATGAGGCATGGCTCACATGTGTCAAGTGATTCAAAATCAAGTGACTCCAAAAGTCCATCAGCATGGAGCTTCTTCATGCGTTTTACGCCAATATGACCTAAACGGCAGTGCCACAAGAAAGTGGTATTATCATTATCAATTCTACATCTTTTGGCATCAATGTTATGAACATGTGTATCATCACTATCGAGATTCAATAAGAATAAACCCCTCACATTGGGTGCATGACCATAAAAGATATTACTCATATAAATAGAACAACCATTATTCTCAGATTTAAATGAGTAACCGTCTCGCAATAAACAAGATCCAGATATAATGTTCATGCTTACCGCATGCACTAAATAACAATTATTCAGGTTCATCACTAATCCCGATGGTAATCGAAGAGCGAGCGTGCCGACGGCGATCACATCAACCTTGGAACCATTTCCCACGCGCATCGTCACTTTGTCCTTTGCCAGCCTCCGTCTATTCCGCAGTTCCTGTTTTGAGTTGCAAATGTGAGCAACCGCACCGGTATCAAATACCCAGGCACTACAATGAGAGTTGGTAAGGTACACATCAATAACATGTATATCATATATACCTTGTTTGTTGTTGGCCGCCTTCTTGTCAGCCAAATACTTGGGGCAGTTCCGCTTCCAGTGACCAGTTCCCTTGCAATGAAAGCACTCAGTTTCTGGCTTGGGTCCAGCCTTGGGTTTCTTCATGGGAGGGGCAACTGCTTTGCCACTCTTCTTGGAGTTACCCTTCTTACCCTTGCCATTCTTCTTGAAACTAGTGGTTTTATTGACCATCAACACTTGATGCTCCTTCTGAATCTCAGACTCAGCGACTTTCAACATCGCAAACAGCTCGGCGACTGACTTGTTCATCCCGTGCATGTTATAGTTCAACACGAAGCTCTTGTAGCTAGGTGGCAATGATTGAAGAACTCTGTCAGTGATAGCCTCTGCCGGAAGGGGCATCCCTAATTCAGCCAGACGGGTGGAGTACCCAGACATTCTGAGTATGTGATCACTAACAGACCCGTTCTCCTCCATCTTGCAAGCATAGAACTTATCGGAGGTCTCATACCTCTCGATCCGGGCATTCTTCTGAAAGATAAACTTCAACTCCTGGAACATATCATATGCTCCATGACGTTCAAAACGTCTTTGAAGTCCCGGTTCTAAGCCATACAACATTGCACATTGAACTATTGAGTAATCATCAGAACGAGCCTGCCAGGCGTTCACAATGTCTGGAGACTCAACTGGAGCGGGTGGATCACCAAGCGGTGCATCAAGGACATAAGCCTTCTGGGAAGCCGTAAGGATAATCCTTAGATTACGGGCCCAGTCCACAAAGTTACTTCCATCATCTTTCAACTTAGCTTTCTCTAGGAACGCATTAAAATTCAGGGGTGCTACTGCGCGAGCCATGATCTACAACATAAATAGTGCAAAGACAACTTAGACTACTGTTCAAGATAATGAGTTTAGTTAATCATATTACTTAAAAACTCCCACTCAAATTGAGATCCCTCCGGTCATTCGATTGTCACATATTCCAAATCAACCAAATCAAGTCCGATCATCACATGAGTTGAGGTGGTTTCAATGGTGAACATCTTCATGTTGATCATAAATACTATATGACTCATGTTCGACCTTTCGGTCTCTTGTGTTCCGAGGCCATGTCTGTACATGCTAGGCTCGTCAAGTTTAACCCGAGTGTTCCGCACGTGCAACACTGGCTTGCACCCGTTGTATGCGAACATAGAGTCTATCACACCCGATCATCACGTGGTGTCTCGAAACGACGAACTTTCGCAACGGTGCACACTCGGGGAGAACACAATTTTATCTTGAAATTTAAGTGAGGGATCACCTTATAATGCTACCGTCGTCCTAAGCAAAATAAGATGCATAAAAGGATTAACATCACATGCAAATCATAAGTGACATGATATGGCCATGAACTTGTGCTTTTGATCTCCATCTCCAAAGCACCGGCATGATCTCCATCGTCACCGGCATGACACCATGATCTCCATCAACGTGTCACCATGAGGTTGTCGCACCGACTGTTGCTTCCACAACTATTGCTAACTCATAGCGATAAAGTAAAGCAAAACGGCGAAAATAATTAAAGACAACTCTATGGCTCCTGCCAGTTGCCGTACTCATCGACATGCAAGTCGTGATATTCTATACAACACATGATCATCTCATACATCACATATATCTCGTCATGTAATTGGCCATATCACATCACAACATACCCTGCAAAAACAAGTTAGACGTCCTCTAATTGTTGTTGCAAGTTTTACGTGGCTGCTACGGGTATCTAGCAAGAACAATTCTTACCTACGCATAACCACAACGTGGTGTAGTGATTGCTTTTTGATCTTCTAAAAGAACCCTCTTCATTGAACCGATTCAACTAAAGTGAGAGAGACAGACACCTGCCAGTCACCTTTATGCAACAAGTGCATGTAGCGGTGAAACCAGTCTCGCGTAAGCGTACGCGTAATGTCGGTCCAGGCCGCTTCATCTCACAATACCGCCGAATCAAGTATCAACTAGTAACGGCAAGCAATATGTATACACCCACGCCCACAACTCCTTTGTGTTCTACTCGAGATCTCATCTACGCATAAACCTGGCTCTGATACCACTGTTGGGGAACGTTGCATGGGAAACAAAAATTTTCCTACGCACACGCAAGATCTATCCATGGTGATGAGCATCTATGAGAGGGAGAGTGAATCTACATACCCTTGTAGATCGCAAAGCGGAAGCGTTAAGAAACGCGGTTGATGTAGTCGAACGTCTCCGCGATCGAAATCGCTAGTCGTCCCTCGATCCGATCACGAACTAGTGCCGAACAGACGGCACCTCCGCGTTCAACACACGTACGGCTTGATGACGCCTTCACCTCCTCGATCCAGCGAGCGATGGTGAAGTAGTAGATGAGTTCCGGCAGCACGACGGCGTGGTGATGGTGGTGAGGAACAATCTCTGCAGGGCTTCGCCAAGCACTACGGAGATTATGACGGAGGAACTACAGGGCTAGGGTTGCCGGCACACGGCTTGGGAAATCCTGATGTGTCCCGTGTGCTAGCCCTGCCCCTCTATTTATATGTTGAGCCCTGGGGTCTAAACTTGGAGAGAAAACCTCTACAAGGTCGGTTTTGCCCGCACAAGGTCGGTTTGGCCCGCAAGGAAAGAGTCCAACTCGGATCCCTGCAGTACCGCGCACAAGCGGTAGTACCGCTTGAGCGGTAGTACCGCTTCACACAAGCGGTAGTACCGCTTCACACAAGCGGTAGTACCGCTTGCGCGGTAGTACTGCCTTTCCAGCGGTAGTACCGCTTAAGGCAGCAGCAAAACTTCCTTTTGCACTTTCTAATACCTCGTGGGCTTTACCCATTTGGCCCATATAAAGTGTTGCTGCACCCGAACACTTCGGTAAACATCCGGAACCCCTTCCGGTGAATTCCGGAACCCTTCCGGAGATCAAAACACTATTATCACATCAATCTTTATCTCCGGACTCTTCCGGAGATCCTCGTCATGTCCGGGATCTTATCCGAGACTCCGAACAACCTTCGGTCACCAACACAATAACTCAACTATACTAATCGTCACCAAACGTTAAGTGTGTAGACCCTGCGGGTTCGAGAACTATGTAGACATGACCGAGACACCTCTACGGTCAATAACCAATAGCGGGACCTGGATGCCCATATTGGTTCCTACATATTCTACGAAGATCTATATTGGTCGAACCTCTATGTCAAGGATTCAGTTAATCCCGTATGCTGTTCCCTTTGTTCTTCGGTATGTTACTCGCCCGAGATTCGATCGTCGGTATCCCTATACCTAGTTCAATCTCGTTACCGGCAAGTCTCTTTACTCGTTCCGTAATACAAGATGCCGTGGCTAACACTTTAGTCACATTGCTTGCAAGGCTCATTGTGATGTTGTATTACCGAGGGGCCCCTGAGATACCTCTTCGTCACACGGAGTAACAAATCCCAGTCTTGATCCATGCCAACCCAACAGACACCATCGGAGATACCTGTAGAGTATCTTTATAGTCACCCAGTTACGTTGCGACGTTTGATACACACAAGGTATTCCTCTGGTGTCAGTGAGTTGCATGATCTCATGGTCATAGGAACAGATACTTGACATGCAGAAAACAATAGCAATAAACTGACACGATCATATGCTACGTTTATAGTTTGGGTCTTGTCCATCACATCATTCTCCTAATGATGTGATCCCGTTATCAAATGACATCTCATGTCTATGGCTAGGAAACCTTGACCATCTTTGATCAATGAGCTAGTCTATCAAAGGCATACTAGGGACACAGTGTTGTCTATGTACCCACACATGTATTTGAGTTTCCAATCAATACAATTATAGCATGGATAATAAACGATTATCATGAACAAGGAAATATAATAATAACTAATTTATTATTGCCTCTAGGGCATATTTCCAACACGAGCAACTTGCAATACCCATCACGAAGCTTCAGGAGTATATCACCGCAGCGCAGGAAGGGACGTTCATTCCCGACAGAGAGAAGGACGAGCTGACTGAGGCCCTAGGGAATGCTGAGCACCCTGGACGAACACGAGGCACACCAGGCTCCGTTTCGTGGAAGGTTGGGTTTCCCGACGCAGGCGGTTACAGAAGCCGGGAGAGAAAGAGGAAAGCGGAGTTGAGCGAAATGCAGAAGCTCAATGCAAGACTACAAAAGCAAGAGGAAGCTAAGAGCCAGCGAGCTACCGGCCAACCATCTCAGCGGCACGAAGCTACCCCAGAAGCTACCCCGCCAGCTCAGCGGAGAAGCAGCGTCGCTTCCACGGAGCCCGTTCAGCCTGACTTCACGGCTCCTAGCGACCCCGTGGATACTATCACGGAGGCTCAACATTGCGAGCTTATGACGAAATGCCGGAACCTCACTTTATTGGCGGCTGTCGGCTCTGTTGCACCTCCTCAACCCAACGTAACTTTTCACTACCGTCCGATTCCACATGGCTATGCTGTTGTGATGGTGGATGAAGTAATGGAGGGATTTGAGGAGCTCGAGCTTGACCAGTCTACAGGTGAAGGGGAGAATCGGCTGGTTCGTGCCCTGAGGAGTACATGTCTATGGCAGAAGGAGTACATCAAGCTTCCAAACTGGACGCCTCCGCCTCCTCCTCCTCCGGCGAGTCAGGGCACTCCGCCTCCTCCTCCTCCTCCTCCTCCTCCGGCGAGTGATCAGGGCACCCCGCCTCCTTCTCCGGCTCCTCCGACGCATGAGGGCACTCCGCCTCCTCCTTCGCCTACTCCGGCACGTCGGAGCAGTCCGCCTCCTCCTCAGCCTCGTCAGCAACGGCGGAAGACAGACGCTGCCGCTCTGGCTCCTCCGGCGCGTCGGAGCACTCCGCCTCGTAAGCAACGACGGAAGAGAGACGCCGCCACTCCGGCGGCTAGCAGTACAAGCAGAGTCGGGAGGCAATTCAGATACGGTCCATGTCTCAGGCCTCTGGAAAAGTTACCATATGAGAGGACCGAGTCTGAAAACGAGGAGATATGTCGTGCCCAACTGAGGGACCATTTTGCAAAGAAAACTCCACCTCCGAAGGAGAAGCTAGATCCGTTGAAAGTGAAGCGCACTATCGATGCCCTGAAGCGACCACCACCGCCTCCGCCGGATTCCAACTATGTCCGGATTATTAAAAAGACATATGAAGAAGCGTGGCGGTCGGGAAGTACTTCTAGTGATGCAAGGTTAGCAGAACGAAGAAGTGGGAAAACAATTCCCCAGCTCGGCGAACAGGAGAAGCAATCGTGCCCCCCGCTCAAGGTGTCTAGCGATATCGTCGCAAATCATCCGGGGATGGTGCCCGGTACCAATCCTGGTGATTACATGGGGGATGATGTAATTTTTCAAACGGCTGAGGTAACAAAAGAAGAATATGAATACCTGCACGGGAAGCCTCTCGTCAAACCTGATCATCCTCCTCTAACAACGATGATGTACAAATTGCATGAGTGGTACATGAAAACCTGCAGGGAGTCTGGGAGAGACACTATGTATATGGCAGTGAAACCAGAGCACGAATTCATTGGACTTCCCGTGATGCCTGTTGAATTTGTGGCGTTATTTCAGTTATACAATCAACCGGCCCTCGACAAACAACTCATGACTGCCTACTGTCTGTAAGTATTACTTCTATAGTTAAGTCTCTAGCTCAGCTCGTTCATTGCATGTATATATAATTATCCTCACTATATTATGCAGATTGAAGATCGTCGAATGCAAAAAACTAGGAATCTTCGATGTTGGGTTCATTAGCCCAGATGCCGTAAATGAATGGATGGTACGAAACTCAATCAAAGAGACCGAGGAGAACTTGCTAAAGTCGTTCCTTATACATCAAAACAAAAGGGAAATACTCTTTCCTTACAACTTCAAGTGAGTGTTGTTGTCTTCTCTGTATACTCGGTTTCGCTTACTCGAGGTTAAGTAATGTAATTGATGAGTTATATATGCGTGCGCAGTTTCCACTTTATTCTGCTATCCATTAAGCTTGACGGGGCATTAGTAACTGTCTTAGACTCGAGACGTAAAGATCCCGAGAATTATGCGGTCATGACTGCAATGCTCAAGAAGTAAGTTCAGTCAATACCGGGACCATATCGGCATGCAACTTTCGTTAATTTCCTGATATCAAGTAATAATTTTCTTTGCCTGGCAGGGTTTGGAAGAAGTTCACCCGAAAGGTTCCCGGTCTAAACAAAGAGTTGCGATTTACGCACCACAAAGTAAGTAGTACTAGCTAGTTCCGCGCATCTCTAATTGATTCAAATTTTCATCAATATATCATTACCATGCTTGCTTATCAGTTTGATTGAACTCGATTCTCGTAAAGTGCTTGTACCAGAAAGAAGGGACTTCTTTATGTGCATACTACGTATGCGAGTTCATTCGCCACTCGACCTCTGAGCGGGGCTTCTCTGACAAACAATTTGAAGTACGTAAATAATATTCACAATTTTATTTTATATATTACCATCAATTGTGTTGAGTTTTATTCATATATATGCATGTATTGACCCCCTTCTTTAAATTAGATCTGGCAGATGCGGGGTGAACTCCTACCACATGATCGCATACGAGCAATTCAAGAGGAATTGGCGGGATTCTTTCTTGACCACGTCATACCTAAAGACGGAGAATACCATTCGAATTTGTGATTGGATCTTAGGTACATGATGTTAGGGATTGTAAAAGATGTTATATTGTATATATGTAGTAGCGTCGGATACATATACGAAAACTTGTTGTTCGACCAATCTCTCGGAGAAAGAGAGGTCGATCACTTCTCTCTGTATATGTTCATGACGATCTTATGTACTTAATGGTTCCTTCATTTGCTTACTAGCTAGCGTGTCGAGTTCTCTCTATAGTAGCTAGCGTCGACCAAGCACGGAGAAAGAGAGGACACTTCTCTCTATTAGCTAGCTAACACAATATGAAACCCCTAAATTAACCCTACAAAACCCCCTAAGCCCCCCCCCCCCTTTCAAAAAAAACAAAAACCCCAGCTCCTGCCAGATGCTGACGCGTGGATGCCTTTTGGTCCCGGTTGGTGTTACCAACCGGGACTAAAGGTCCTCCTGCCTGGGCTCCCCGCAGAGGCCACGTGGAGGGCCTTTGGTCCCGGTTCGTAAGCAAACCGGGACTAAAGGTTTTGGGCTTTAGTCCCGACCCTTTAGTCCCAGTTCCAGAACCGGGACAAATGGGCCTCTGGAACCGGGACAAATGGGCCTTTTTCTACTAGTGAGCATGGAACATAAACATAATTATGAACATGGAGATAAACAATAACATTTATTATTTCCTCTAGGGCATTCCCCTACAGACTCCCACTTGCACTAGAGTCAATTATCTAGTCAATGCTAATGCACTTTACACCTATGGCATACTGGTGTAAAATATGCATCGCTTGTGGTATAGCCTGATGTCCAATGGATCTGACAACTTCAGCTCCGTGTATATCTTTGCATATCCTCGTGTTTTCACGCTTTCGCAAAATTCATGTTTTGTGTGGACTTGGCTTTGTATATATGTGAATCACTGGTCGAACCTTGATTCCTCAGACTGAGCTATGTAGCAACTATCTACAATAGTGTCCCATTTACCAAAGCCATCTTGGAACCATACTAAGTCCATGAATGAACTATATGATTCAACATCTCCTTTGTCGCTTCTAAAGCGTCAACATACTTAGCCTTTGTTATAGAATTCGCCACAGTAACCTGTTTAGAACAATTCCAAGTTACTGTGCCACCGAATTGTGTATTACACAAAACCTTAACTTAAATCGAAAATCGCATGGAGCATTGATGAAGACTGTATCGATGTAATTACTTACAATGAGCACTTCATAATCTTTGCTTGCGAGAAAACATGTCATCAGTGCTACTTTAGTACTCAATGACATTTTTCACTGTTGTCCTATGATCAATGCTTTGATCACTTTGGTATCTGTACTCGCAAGAGCTTGGGAGTATTGGACATATCTGGTTGATTTACATAACATGGAATACATGATTAATCCAAACACAAAAGTGTGTGGAATCTCCATCATGTATTTGCTCATCAGTGTTTTTAGGATACCGAGTCTTGCAAAACTCTATCCATGTGACTTTGGCAAGAATTACTTCTTGGTGTTCTCACGCTAAACCATTTTAGCATCTTGTCAATATGTATTCTTGGCTTAGCCTATTAAGCAATTTTATCTCCATAGATAATTTTGCCCAACATCGAGGCTACCTAGCCCAAGCACTTCATTGAAAAACTATTTTCCAATGAAGTCCTAATTTGTGTCAAGAAATTTATATTATTTCCAATTAACAATGTGTCAAGCACACCAGTTTTCAGAAATATTATTATGCTCCCACTTAGTTTCTTGTAACCACAAGCATCTTCGTTATCCATTGATGAAATCAAACTCCTTTGACTGTTTCCTCAAAAATGAAGATTCCAACTCCATTATGCTCTCTTCTGTCCATTGTTGGAACTCTGAAGTTTGCATACTCACTAGCATCCTCTGGATTGACAAAATACCTTGGACTGTATCACATGCAAGTCCTAGGTTGCATTTCCATCTCATGGAAATCCTTTTGGCATCCATGTATCATATCTCATGATCGAAATATGTATTAATTGCTTGTTTAACCCGAACCGACTTTAAGCATCGCAACGGAGAGACAATCTCGCCGTAGTTAATTCTTTGAATTTCTTATAAGCAACAAGTCGAGCTTTATGGATAAAACACTTTTATCCGTATCAGTTTATAGTTCCATTAATATTCGTTAGACTCTAAGTCTTCCGAAGGGTATATCAAGATTTAATCTTGAATCATTTGTATGGAAACTATCTCAGTTTATATTGGCACTTAGCCAATTCTGGAGTCAGGGCCCATTAACGCTTCCTTGTGTATCGTAGGTATACTGTTGTCTAACAACAATATCTCGTTTGCGCACCTGAGAGGTTTGCACGAGTTTTGCCTACGTGGTTCAGCTGTAAGTTCGACCGAAGTCCATACATCTCATGTAGAGGCTTCCGTATCAGTCGTAGTAGGAAACTCTGGAATCACTTCCAAGGTTCCTTTCCTTTGATCTGATGACGAAGATACTGTTATCTCGTCGAGTTGCACTGTCCTCCCACTCACCTTTTTGTAAGAACCATTTTCTACAAAATCATACCGTTCTTTGTGGCAAACCTTTTTGCCTCAGTATAGTGAGGGAGGAATACCCAATTACTTGGGATAACCTACAAAGTAGCACTTGTCTGATTTGGAATAGGTTTGTAAACATTTTACACAAGCCCCAAATCCCAATTGTTAAGAAAAGATATATCATGGTTGGGTATACCATACCATGGAGTCATTTCAATAGATCTGATGGCGCTCTTTTCAGTGTAAAAGCCGCAGTCTCTAAAGCATTACTTTAAAAGGGATAATGGCAAATTGATTTATGTATTCTTTGATCTCACCATGTCATAAATGGTTTGATTACATCTTCACGGGCATTCCACTCACATTGGTGTTCCGAGAGGTGTAAGTTATGAAACTCTTTTCACAACTCATCAGACATTCGCTAAACTTGTAACTCAAATATTCCTTTCCGCAATCTAATTTGCAGAAATATAATTTTTTCTTGTTACAATAATTTCTACTTCATTTTGAAAACCTTTCAAATGATTTCAAAAGATCCAGACTTACATCTCATCAAGTAAATATCCATATATCTACTTGAGTCATTTTTTAAGATAGACAAATCCACTACTAGCAACAACATTTATCGGACTACACACATCAAAATGTATGATCACCAATAAGTTTGTTGCTCGTTCCTTATGGCCTGTGAATGGTATTTCAGTCACTTCACTTTTCGGACGAAAGTTGCAAGTGTCAGATGATTCATAATCAAATGTCTTCAAAATCCATCATTATGGAATTTCTCCATGCGGGTTTCTCCAATGTGACCAAATGCAGTGCCACACATGTGTGGTATTCTTTTAGTCTTGCGACATTTAGCGTTAGTGTTATGGATGTATCATATTACCATCAATATTCATCACATACATCCCATCCTTGATGGAAGAATGGCCCTTATGTTATTCATGATACTGAATAACAATTGTTCTTTTATGAACAACCCTCTTGCAACAAACATTATGCAATGGGCTAGAGTGTATAAAACTCTAAAATGAATTATGAAAGTAAACACAGAGGTAATATATCAATATTCATAACATACATCTCATTCATAATGAAAGTATGGCCCTTATGTTATTCATAACACCGAACATCAAACGTTCTCTTATGAACAACCTTCTTGCAACATACTTTATGCAATGGGCTAGAGTGTATAAAACTCTAAAATGAAATATGAAAATAAATACAGACGGTAATACACAAATGGAAGGTATAGTAACTTTTACTATGTTCCCAGCGTGTATCTAAACCTGATTACTGGCAAGTCTTTTAGGCCGTAGTGATTCTTGCATCGAGTTGCAACAGAATGCAATCGAGCGGGTATTCCTGTGATCAAAGGTCAATCACAATACCCAAGAATCAGTGACTAACAGTTTAATCACAATTCCCAAGAACTATTTCTTTGACCAGCCTTCCAAACATGAATAACTTGTATGACATTCATACATGAGCTGGATATTCCAGTCTTCTCTCTATTTGCCTTTATACTTCTAACAGTTTAACTTTCAGTCATTCTCCTACTCTCAGAAGAAGCACCCAATTTTAAGAGTGGCGTTAGCCCCGGACTTCCTAGGTGTGTAAGTCACACTAACACCCTTTGGAAATTTCCTTTCTCTTTAAGTTGTTTGTTTTATTCACCTTCATTTACATGACAGGCGTTCTTCTGGATCCCTCTCCTATCAGTCAAATGCCCAGTAAACACTTTACTAATACTTTGCAAACAACATTGCTTTAGATATCTCATATCTTTTAGCCTTTGTCTGTATCTGAAAATAATTTTCAGTTCCATGAATATCACATAACTATCCCAAACTTGTGAAGTTCGAGTCTTATGGAAGCAAACGTATTACACTTGATCGTAGCGGAATTCTAGTTTTTGGATTGAAGGACGAGAGTCACATCATCCATAGCATCAGCGGGAGAATACCGAAAGCATGCGATAGGACAAAGTCCTTCTCGGCACTCTTGAGGACAATCCTCACATTACGTTACCAATCGTAAAGATTTAACCAGATAAATAACAGCGTATTCAATTTTAACAGGGAAGGTGGAAACGCGAGCCATTATTCTATAACCATTATACAAATCACACTTGGACTATGTTCATAATATTTTGCACTAAGTGAATAAACAATTTTTATTCTAAAGTGCGCTCCCACTCAAATCAATATCTCTCATAATTGATTGTGAGTGATTCAAGACCCATATTTCAATTCAACGTCACAGTTCTGAGATGAACTCAAATGGCGTGAACTTCAATCGGTAGGCAAACTTGCCGATGACATCTCTATGTGATTCTTGTTCATCTTTCGATGCGTGTGTTCCGAGCTCAGGACTGTCCTGCCTGAACGTCAAGTCAACCAAGTGATCTTGCTGCGAGGTCTCAACTCACCCGCCTCACACTTCTCTAATCGTTCGCACCCATGGAGATCATGTGATGCACCGAAGAGACAGGTGCCGTGACGGTGCTACACTTGGGAGAACACTAACTACTTGATATTTTAAGTGAGAGATCACCCTAATAAAAAGCGACTACCGCGCAATAAAAAAGGGTGCATCATAAGGGATAAACATATCAGGCAATTCATAATAGCATGATATGGTATAGCCCTTTCTGACGGAGAAGTCTTTATTTCTTCGTCTTCGGCATTCGCGTCGGTGTTCACCTTTGCGAAGATTGCCACCACCTTGTCGATGCACCAGATAATATTGCTATCTCTATAGCTAATAAAATAAGTGCATTACTTAAGGTTGACACGCAGGTCATTAAAGTGACAATCATATGGCTCCAGCCATCATGCCGAATCATGACACGCAGGTCATGTTAATTTAATTTACATCATATAGTCATCTCATACATAATAAAATTAATAATGAGAACTGCTATACCACATCACATGCACATCTCATGTCATCCTGCAAAACCAAGTTAGACGCCTCTAATCGGTTTATGCAAAATTTTATTTTACGTGGCTTCTAAGGTTTCAACCAAACTGCAGCTACCAACGTTTATCATCAAGCATGATAATTCAAGTTGCTAGATTAACTTTACGGGGCATATGAAACACGAGATAATAAAATCTCGAGCCCCATACTGAACTTCGTCATACGCATGACCCCCGTGCAGATCATATCTGCATTGCCCTTTCGTCTGCGAAACATCCATCTTTCTCAACTATGGCGAAACCCAAAGACACTGAAGCACTTCGTTGATCTATCAATCAGCATACTCAGGAGCAACATGAAAGGATCGCAGATTGCCAGAACTTTGTCAGATTCCACCATGCCGTCAAGATCAGGACTACGCAAATTCAAGGGAAGCAACAAGAACATCGGGTAATAGATTTCATCTACTACCCGCACAAATAATTTTCAGCAATAGATCTCATCTACTACAAAATTATACTATGCAATACCCATACATCTCTATGTATCCTAGAATCGTAACCTGGCTCTGATACCACTGTAGGGGAACTCGACAGAAAACAAAAATTTCCGGTACAACGAGCATGCCCAGGATCACTATAGAGATGCATACAAGGTTTTGATCTGATCGTTACCGAGACTCATAGCGCAGCGGAAGTAGAGTCGATGAAGATCGGTGGTGCAGATCCCCGCAGCTAGTATTTACAACCTCCCAACCGCGAGGATGTACTCCTTCGTCGGACAGCCCTCCGGGAGGCGGTCGGACAGTCCCCCGGACGAGGTCGCGGACAGCCCTTCGGGAGGACCATCGAAACTCGAACGGTAACTCGGACAGCCCTCCGGGAGGACCCTCGAACAGCCCCTCGGGCAAAATATCGAACCTAAGACCTCTCTATAGGGTTGCACACATACGGTGTCAGCTATCCGGCAGGGCTTCGCCGTCCAGAACTAGTTCCCACCGGAACCCAGACAGCCTTTCGGCTCTACGAAACTATTTCGCGGGGAGGGAGAGAGAAGGCCAGATCATGCATGGCATTTGTATGTGAGAAAGAGTCAGTGTGGAGAGTGCATCTCCACCTCTATTTATAGGAAAAACCCAAAGGGTAGGGTGACACTTGAAATATACCCAAAAAACCCATCACATGGAGTTTCCTTAGGGGCAAAATGGGAAGGCTAGAGGACCTCCATGGAGGAGGTCCTCCCTTGGCTGGCCACCACAAGTGGGCCCCCCATGAGGGGCTCTCATCCATCCATGTCATCCCCAAGATCTTTTGGGACAAAGCCCAAAAAGGTGGCTTTCCATAAAGTTACCATAAAGTGATTTTTACTATTCACGAAACCATTTTTTCGCGATCGTTAAATCCGAAAATATTTCTGTGAGTCTTAGAATAATTCCAGTACCAACTAAAACAATTTTGGACGCGTTCTGAAACATTTTCAGATCAATGATTTTCATCTGCGAAAAGCAACCCAAGCGGTTCCGGCAGTCCGGAACATTTCCGGTTTTTCTCTTCGGAAAAATCCCAGAAGTTCCCAGAACAATTCTGGTACCCTCCAATAATTTCCAGGCATGTGCCGAAACCAATTTGACTTAATGGTATACTCCGAAACAACTTTTCGGTTTTACCGAAACTCTTCTCGTGTTCTCTCTCTGGAACTCTTCCGTTTTCTCCGAAACTTTTCCGGTGAATTTCTCTCAGACTCCCTATCTAGTATTCAGCAGATAGATGACCCTTAAGCGTGTGACTCTATAGGTTCGGTGAAATACAAACATGAGCAGAACACTTTCCGATCAATGATCAACATCGGAGCCGTGGACACCCATATTGACCCATATACCCACACGAATAAATATTCAAGTGAACCTGTAGTTTGACATGTGCTATTCCTGTTGCTTCACGATATGATACAAACACCGGAGGTGAGAGTTATCAGCATCCCCATGGATCAACAACTTTTCCACTATGCCAGTTACCTCGTTACTGGTTTTGTTCTCTTTTCTCGTTTCTGTGTTTCAGTATCCCTATGATCAAATCACATTGTGTCTGGCCAGACGATGATTGATACCGAAACACCGAGAGGGCCCAAGAATATCTCTCCATCGTCGGAGGAGCAAATCCCAATCTTGAGCTACCAAGTTACTTGTCATACTTTTCCGTGAACCCGTAAGCAGCCGTAATAGCCACCCTGTTACAGATGGCGTTTAACGAACCCCAAAGTTCACGAAGCAAGTACGAAGGAACTCAATACTCTCATGTTCTAAGGAATTATGCAGACGTTAACTTTCTCTGTGTTATTAACCATTTGCTTGTGACGAATGTATCTCATAGCATAACATCAATTCGGGTCGATTCAACACAAATGTTCTTCTAACATTGTGCCCTCAAAGTTGCCGGCATAGTCATGCCCATGATCAGGAAAACAGAACCATCATGCAACACTTGAGCTAGCCTTAGAAGCCTGACTAGGAATACATTTTACCGTTTATTATTCCACACGTGGATATGAGTCTTCCTCCGAGCCTCGTAGTTATTGTAGACTCGAGAACCATAGGAGTTATAGAATGGAACATAAACATAATTATGAACATGGAGATAAACAATAACATTTATTATTTCCTCTAGGGCATATCTCCTACAAGAAGTACGTGGCCTCGCTTGTTCAGGCGAACCCGGAGCTCCCTGTTATAAACCACGTGGTCTGCGAGTCCGTCAAGGACGAGCAGGAGATCGAGGGCAACCGCCAGGAGATCGCCCGCCACTGTGCTGAGCACCAGAAGGGTGTCAAAAAGCTCCATATGTTCCTGATCAAGTCGGAGGAGAACGATGACCCAGTGCCATGGAGTCGGCCCACCTCCAATGACCACGAGGCCGGCCCCTCCAGCGAGGGGTCGGGGGAGGGCGGCGGGGGAGGGGGGGGTGATCCCCATCTCCTCTGAGTCGTAGTGGTCTAGCTTCTTCGATTATGACTAGGAGTAGAGCTCCATTCTCGGACTGGTCTAGATAGTTTGATGTCAATGTAGTGTTAATGTAGTAGGTAGTGGAGTGTACTGGCAATGTACTGTTTAATTAAGCTATGTATGATGTTAATGTGGTACCGTTATTTACTTATGCAATGAAGTACTTTAAATTTGTCAGTGCTTGTGAAATTGATATGTGTTTTTGTTTACATTTTCCTAATGCGATGAAATGAATTGCAAGTACTTTAAATATGGGCTATTTTGGTTCTGTCATTCTTATAGCAGGTACTTCCAGCATGAGGCGACCCCGAAAAGCGCTGAGGT
The DNA here is from genome assembly GCA_039707655.1 of Elymus sibiricus. Classification (NCBI taxonomy): domain Eukaryota; kingdom Viridiplantae; phylum Streptophyta; class Magnoliopsida; order Poales; family Poaceae; genus Elymus; species Elymus sibiricus. The sequence goes on from CM077667.1 coordinate 24,216,667, forward strand.
TTTCCAGCAGCGGCGACGACTACTCTTCCTCGAGTAGTTCTGTACCTGATGCCACGGACGACAACAATCCAGTTGCTAGTTTAGATGAGCCGCATGAGGTGGTGCGTGAGGATGAGCAGGGGTCTGCCTCCAGCTCCAGAGGCAAGAAGCGCTCTGTGTGTGAGGTCCCGAGTGCCACCCCTCCCGTGGGCCAGCCTGTCGTTCGACCCTACGGAGACAGGTAAATGTGGGTCTTACAAGTTATTAGCATATCGTATTTGAACACTGACATATGACTTTCTTTTTCATTGTGCAGGATGTGGGAAGTTTTTAGTGAGGGTTCGCACGGCCACCAAGTGAACCACCTCATTGCCGCTTTTCTGAAGGCGCACTTCCCTGGCTTGGTGAAGGTGAACAATAAGGTGTCACTAGGATTCACCTGGGAGCACTATAAAGCCGCCCCGAATCCTGAGTGTGAGACCAAAGCTGAGCGGATAGTACAAGATCTGTGGGTAAGTACCTTTCGCATTGCATTGGTCCATATCAGAAGCTTGGTAATTATTTAACTGATATATGCATTGTTGTAGGATCAATTTATCTTCTAGGATGGGCATCAGGCTGAGGCATGCCTGAAGGTGGAGAGAGTTGCCAAGAACCGTCTCCCCAACATGCTGCACGATGTGCGCTACAAGGCCGCCACGAGATGTGTCGTCCCCTGGATGAAGAGGGGAACAAATGTCGAGGACAGTTTCTTGCTCGACCAATATGTCTCGGGATGAGTACTTGTCAGTAAGTAACATCACTACTTGCTACTACTTGCATCAGCAGCCTTGTTTCTTTTATTCATCACATGATGTATTTTGTCTGTGTAGGTGAGGGAGCCATGGATCCCAGCCGATTGCTAGGCGAAGCTGGCGAATATGTGGTGCGACCCTAGGTAGTAGGAGCGGCACGTCAAGAAAATGGATGAATGGCTACTGATGAAGGGCATGGCGCACGTCCAGGGCAGCCTCAACCTGGCAGCTCTCCATAAAAAATGGTATGTGAAACACCATCATCAAGTTTGTCTCTAGGTTAAGCCATGTTTATTAGTGATCATGCATTCTCTTGCATGAGAGACAACGGCCTGGTGGCCAGGTCAACGTGCTTAATGCGTGGGTCCATGGGCATAGGGGAAAGGGGGGCCAGGAGTATTGCAGCGACTCAGCCAAGTAGAAGATGGATGCGTACATAGATGTGTACCGGGAGAAGCACGGGGCCGAGGCTGATCCTCTATAGTCTATCCTTGATTCGGAGTTGGTGATGAGGGCAGGAGGTCGGAAGAAGAGTGATTGACACCTTCTTTGCGACAGTGCAATCTCCACCTCGTCACATCCCAAGCTATCTCAGATCCGAGCGCAGAGCACGAGCTCAAGTCCCTCCATACGGAGTCGCCTGACGGGTACTGCGTCAGAGATTGCATTGCTCCAGGTTTGTACAAATCATTTCATCCCCCGTGTCTTCACATTAGTGCATTGCAACCTTTATTTGAGATTGTGATGATATACTCACTACGTAGGAATGCCTACCAGTGGCCAGCGGCGGAGCCAGCTTCAAGAATCTGTGGGGTCATTGCTAATTTTTTGAAATTTTTTCTTCACAATGTACAGTAAATGAATAGGTTTTCTAGGCTGCTTTCTTCAAAAGCTGTGGGGTCTGCTGACCCCACAGCCAACACATGGAATCGCCACTGCCAGTGGCGGGCTCAAAATGACCAGCAGTGCGGGTGAGGCTCTTAGTTGCGCCCGCCACTGGTCTCCTGCCACTGATAACATGGCATCAGTGGCGGGCACGAGCCCGCCACTGGTAGAGCACTAACAGTGGCGGGCCCTTTTTATAGCCTGCCACAGTTATTGGACGAACAAATGGCGGGTACTTGTTTTTGCCCGCCACTGGTAACATTTTGCACCATGCAGGAATGTTGCTTCTGCACCATTTCACACCTGATCATCATATTGCATTACATATATGAATTATGCCTCAATGTTCATCCACATCATATACGACATAATGAAAAGTCACATAATGAATAGTTCGACCATTTGTTTAGGGGTCAAATGAGTGGCGCGCGACGTTTGGACCGAGAGTGCGTTACCATGACCGGCACATATTACATGAACGACGAGTGCATGGAACTAACAGGACCAGCAGGCCGCATGCTCTGAAACCGTAGATCTGGCCTCTCAAAGAGCCCATTTAACTACCTCACCCGACATGGGTATGGTGGTTGGACTCATACCGGGCCAGATCCTGAACCTCTCATCTGGGGTCGCCTCCGTCAAGATGCACAACGCTAGGTCATTGAACCGCCTCTCTACTATCTTCTGCATTTCTAGGATCCCACACCGGCTCGCTAGAACACTTCCGACCCAAGCTAACATTACCTCCCTGAGCTGCTCTGCCCGATGTTTGTCCCGCGTAGACTAGAACATCTGATCCATGTCCGCGTGAGATACCTCCTCGCACAATTCCATCTGTCATAGTTAGAAAATAGCAATATAAATATATATTCATATGACAAACATATACACATAAGGACATTATTTTCAGAACACAATAAGTAAGGATATTAGTGGAGCAAAGAAAAGATCACAAGGAAATTAATACAGGGCAACAAGCATTCTGTCATGACATAATTAAAAGTTTGACAAGTTTTTCGAAAGGACTCTACATATCTAGCTATGCGCAAAGACATCGTTCATATGTTTGGTGTTCCATTCTGAAGTTCCGTTCTTTCACCGTCTCTTCCTCGCAGTGGAACATCGCTCCCTCCCTGAGGACCTCTCGATTGATGATATTGGCGAACATATTCCGTAGGCGTTCATGCTCTGTCCAAAATTTAGCTACTTCATAGTCATACTCCTTCTCTTCAGACCACTTGACCAACCTGGAATGACTATCCAATAGTGAACTTGCGCGCACAAAGTCATCCATGAGAAACATGGCATAGTAGCCAGACCAGCAGTCGCTATCATCTCTCGGTTGTTGCTGACAATGTGGTATGATGTCATGTCTGGACTTATAGTACTTGAAGAGAGCAGGATCCAAAACTCTCTTCAGTTTGAACCAGGGCTTCTTAGGGTCTCTCTTGGAATCAAAGAAATAAGCCCGACCGTGCTTCGACAGAAGTATGATAACGATCCAGTGTCCATTGCTACGCAAAACAATTGAACAAAGTAATATGCATGAGATCCAAACAGCAGAAGTCATGTATATATATGTGCATGCATAAAGGAAATGAACTACTTGCGTTTCGTAGTATGGCACGAGAATGTGTCCTTATGCGGAAAGTTCACACACATGGATTTGTAGAGGTAATCCATGATGATTGCTTCGCCTTCTTCACATTCCACATTGTTAACATGCATGTGATAAGGACATATAAGAAGGCGATTTCATTATTCTGCATTAATGGATCTACTGCTTGATAGAGCGCCCAAAGCGTCATTAAGGACGGGTGGACAGGATTGACATAGAAAATATTGCCGTGGATCACATACTCAAAGTCCAGATAGATTTTATCGCCGGAAAAAAAAATCACTGAATCCAATTCTGTTTGCAACCTTGACCGTGTAACAATGTTCAGCTCTTTTTGACTTCAATTGGGAAGGTATCCAACTTGTTAGCCAGTACCATTGGTTCACCGGGAAAATATATAGTCCATATGCGCCCTTCATGACAAACAACGTTGGACGCACTACGATAAATTCCTGCCTTATCTTCCACTGGTGCCTTATCGGCCGATGGTCCGTCGCCGTATTTTGTTTTGTTTTTGCTTTCTATCCTTTTTAGGCCGCTTAGCGGGACCCTACAATGATAAGCCAGAAATTTGACGAAACGGAAATTAATCGACATTTCGGCAAAACATTGACACTCATTTTGATCCCTGCAAATAGAAATCAACAACACTACAATCGACCCTAGGCAAAATATCGACCAAAAAATTCGGCATGACCTTTGCTAAAAAATGGACATAACGAGTGCCAGAAATTTGACGAAACGAAAATTAATCGACATTTCGCCAAAACATTGGCACTCATTTTGATACCTGCAAATACAAACCAACAACACTACAATCGATCGCAAGCAAAATATTGACCAGAATATTCAACATGACTTTTACTAAAAAAATCTACTTAAGGAGTGCTAGAAATTTGACAAAACAGAAATTAATCAACGTTTTGCCAAAACATTGGCACTCATTTTGATACCTGCAAATACAAACCACTACTACAATTGATCGTAGGCAACATATTGACCAACAAATTCGGCATGAACTTTACTAAAAATGGACTTATAAAGTCCTAGAAATTTGACGAAACGGAAATTAATCGACGTTTCGACAAAACATTGGCACTCATTGATTCCTGCAAATACAAAGGAACAACACTAAAATTCACACTAAACACCATATTGACAATAAAATACAAACCAACTACACTACAAATGACCGTACACACTTATTTTGATCCCTACAAGAACATTTTATCCTAGGAAGGCATTATAACAAACACTTGCGGAGCACCGCCGGTAAGCGCCGGACCTACTCAACATATCGACCAATGGAGGAGCAGATCGAGGGGGTGCAATCTCTCAATAATGCTAACATAATAGAATCATATAATCATCCCTCAACGTGCAACAAAGAATCACTCCAAAGTTCATATCTAGCGGAGAACATGAGATAAAATTGTTGTAGGTAGTAGAACCACCTCAAAGTTACCATTTCCGATCAATCTATTGGGCTATTCCTATAGGTATCACAAACAGCCCTAGAGTTCGTACCAAAATAACACCTATGATACATATCAATCAACCCTAATGTCACCTAGATACTCCAATGTCACCACAAGTATCCGTGGGTTAATTATTCGATATGCATCAAACAATTTCAGATTCATCATATTCAATCCAACACAAAGAACTTCAAATAGTACCCCAAGATTTCTATCGGGGAACGTAGTATGAAAACGTGCAAACAACCCCTACGCATAGATCCCCAAGGTCACCGGAAACCGCAAGTTGATGCCATAACATATATCAAGTGAATCAATAGAATACCCCATTGTCACTACAGGTATCCGCATGCAAGACATACATAAAAGTGTTCTCAAACCCAAAGTATTCAACCCGACACAACGAAATCTCAAAGGGAAAGATTCAATTCATCACAACAAGATAGCAAGGGAAGAACACCATATGATTCAACTATATTATTGTCAATATGTAGATGTAGGGGATTGTAGTTGTACCGGCCTATACATGGGTTAAGGGGAAACACTTCTGAAAGATTATGTCTCGATCTTCCAGTTCACATTATCCCGAGTGTGCTGAACTACAAAGGAGGTGACCGAGTCTTGTGGGGAAAAGTGCGCAAACCTCTGCAGAGTGTAAAACTAATTGATTAGCCATGTCCCCGGTTACGGACAACTTGAGCATCTAGGAGTGAATTTGTTGAGTGATCTCATCATATTTAATTACATGTATTGGGTTATAAATAACTTGGGTATGGATTGAGTTGGAGGAACCATCTCAATAATGGCATGAAGTTCGTAGTAATAATTTAGTTAACTTGATATAGGACAAAACTAGCTTTATGCAAAAACCTGAGACTTAGAGCTTTCCACCTGCCAGATTGCATGTAAAGATAGAATTATCATTATTCTGTGGTGTGACTTGCCAGCATATTCCATGTGCTGACCTACACGGCTACAACTTATCATGTTGCAGATTATTCTGACAAAGAGTAAAGGTGCGATAGGTCGTTATTCTACACTCAATTTTGCCAGTGGAGTTGATGGACTCATTTATTCTTCTATGCTTCTGCAATAATTTCTTTAGATGGCCTTCAGCCCTATTTATGTAATAAATACTCTATTTGAGGACTTCCGATGTAATAAAGTGTGTGATTGAACTATGTTATTTTGTCAAGTACGGTGTGTGCTAGCAAGCCGATCTAGGGACTAGCACTTAAGAACAGAGACTCCGATCCATTTGGGTCGGGTCACTAGCTACACTCATACTTGGAAATTGCTTTCTGATCCTCCTCCAATTTGGACTTGACATCCCCCTCTTTCTTCGGTGCTTCGACATCTTTGATCTGCAGCTGCTCTACTTTTATGGTGATGGATTTAAGCTGAGTCTTGATGGAGATTTGGTAGGGGTTGATGATTTTCTTGTAGAATTCATCTTCCTCCTCCTTCCTCTTATCTCCATAGCCAGCACCTTCGATGGAAGAGCTCGAGGAAGACATGGCAGCAGATGGATCTGAGGAAACCCTGGCAGAAAAGTGCCCAAAACAAAATAGAGGCAAAACTCCGCAATAAGAAGCTCAAAAAATTCACGAAAAATATAAAGGGGATTTTCGTGTAGGAGGGGTAAGCCTGCAAAAGCTTCTACTTGTTTTTTTATTTGCACATGTACTTTATGTTTAACTCTATATTTGACATCACAATAGTAAAAATACAAATATGTCTAATGCGTAAAATTCAATTATATTCAAATTCATAACTTGAAACACAACAATTCAAATTCAATACCAGTACTAGGTAGCACCATGAAGCATCCGGAAGTGCTCAATAAGATCATCTCGGAGTTGCTCAAGTGACTCCCAATTTTCAGTCTACCGATATATCACTAGAAACTCCTATAGTAGAAGTGAATCATGGCCTCTACCCTTACCACATCACCATCTTCATGATCATAGTTAAAGTCTTCATCTTTTTCTTGCTCACTGTCAATGAATATGTTGTGTAGGATAACCCAAGCTATTGTTGTGCATCGATGGAATAGCTACACATGCGGCACCACAGCCACAACCCGTCTTGCCACCGTGGCTAGGGGCCGAGATGTGAGTCTCCTTAGTGACCAAGGTCACTCTTTTCTAAGACAAGGTGACATCCCCAATTGTGGGCACAACATGGTAGCTCTGCCAAAGAACATTTCTCGCCTGAGGTCGAAATTGAACACGGGAGGGACATGAGACGCTAAGGGGAAACCTTACGGGTCCCAAATTTCTTAAGACTGTGCTACATGGTCGAAAATAGGCAAAAGAAACCCTATTATCTTATCTAAAGGAAGAAGATGGTCGGTAGCCCTCTAATCAGTCGACACAATGTGATCTTAGCCATCGACACATCAAGGGAATCATGAATTGGTACTGAGCCAATGGGCCTAGGCGGCGAAGTTTCGTGGCTCAGCTATGCCTAGGGCCTTTTTCCTTTTCCTGATAGCTAGAACAGTAATCAGGCAAAAACGACCATTTGGCCTAAGCAGCTTGCTTTTCATGTTTTGTTACAGGGGAAAAGAAATGGACCCCATGTTTTTCCATTATTGCAAATAAGCCCTTGATAGTGACATAAATTCACAAATAGACCCTGAGTGGTCATAAAACTTACGAAAATGGTTATGTATAATTTTTTAGAATAATTATGTATGAATTTTGTCTGATGATGTTTCACTTGTTTTATACATGAATGAACATGTTGTGAATTGAAGATTGTGCTTATGTATATGGATTGGCAATTGGTTTGTGATGCATGTGTGTATTTATCTCAGTTCTATGAATTATGATTCTATCTTTTTTTTTGCCCGGATGAATTATGATTTCTATATAACTAAAAGATAGCAAGAGGTTTCATTCGCACTTGAAATAAAATTGATCTTTCACTACCGCATTTGAGAAACACATACAGAATTAAGAGCACTGCGGGAGATTTGGCTAACTATTGTAAAATGTCCGCCTCGAGTGTTCTGGACTTACTATGCTTGTGACAAAAATGTCGCAATAATATCATCAACGAGGCAATGCAAAGTGGACATAAGGAGACATAGGAGATAGAACAATATGGACACACAAAATCCACACATAGCACTCACGACACTATATATGCACACTTGTACCCGGGAACATAGATAACAAGCCGAGTGAATACATGTCATCTGTACGGTACGAACTCTAAACAAAGTAAAAGATAGAAAAAAATTCAAACAACCTCCTAGATGTTTCCCTCTTCTGTACATAGAAGCGGCAGGCCTCAGAAACTAGCCTTTTCCCTCGCTTTATCTACATCTGTTGGGGCCACAACACAGAAAGCCAAAAGTTCAAAAAGATAGATAAATGCACCATATACACCAGGCAGGCAAGGCTTAATGCTAGGGCACCTCCTGTAGTCCGACAACAAGCGCGTCAAGCATATCCCTGTCCTGGAACATTACAATTAAGTGGCTTGTACTGTTGCATAAAGGCAATGATTTTCAACACAGATTCCCTAGCCTGACGCAAATGAGGTCGCTCACTAAGAGGTTTGTTCCGAGTGGTCCAAAAGGTCCAAGCCGTTGCAGCAAACCCAAGCTAGAAGAGACGCCTCCTCATACCGGTGAAAATCGCATGGATAGTGAAGAAACGCAAAGTTCCTTCCTAGCTCGGGCTACACGGTCCCTCTTATCTGTACCGTTCATTTGCTTAGGGTTTTGTGAAGGAAAAGCAGCATCACGAGCACGCAGTCGTTCGTTGCAGTGTCATTAGCAGATACTGTCCAGTCCTATCATGTCGTGAGCTGAAACATTCCTGTAGCAACAGCCTTTCTTGCTATGAGACAGACTCTCCCTACATAGCTCTCTCGGTGGGAGGAGACAGGGGATAAAAGGCTACAGTAATTTTGAGACCATGAATTATTGCTCCAAAGAACAATGTGTCTTCTGATGTGTTCCTCTCCCAAAAATTAGTAATGTTCACAGAAGATCACGTTGAAAGATTTTTGGCTCACCCATGTGCATGTGCAGGGCGCTGGATGTGACTAGTGAACAGTGTCCATCTTTATCAACTTGCGTTTTCTCTCTCTCTTAAGCCTGCATGCACACAGACAACTCTTCCCCTCTATACTTAAATATTGCATGCGGCAGACTTTTATTGGAGACGGAGGGGGTGGGCTGGAAAGTAGGACAAGACGTTGTCACGGGCTGCAGGGGGCAGATGCCAACATGGACCAGCTTCAGTTTTGTGTAACAAATCGCTCTGACAACCTGCAAAGCTGGTCAGCTTTTGGACGAATCTTCAGAAATATGACATCCAGCGAACGGTGTGGATAAGAGGTACCACATAGCTCGGCCTACAAAAAACCATTCATAGAAATAGGCCGGGAACTAGGAGCTACCACAGCTTCCTGACAGAACTGCAAATGGACTGAGACATGATGCAGAAGAAGAAGACGTGGTTATTGTCCTCATCCATGAGACAACGTGGACACAACCTAACCGTAGGGCATTTCCATTTAGGGACCTCCGTTTCCCAATGAATGACGACACCTAATCAACTGCCAAGTGAAGATTTTTATTTTCAGTAGGTAATCTTCCAATTGACCGAGCCTGACGAGTAGATACCCATTGGCTCAAGGGGCCAATAGATCCTATATGGCTGAAGTGATAAGTTCAGCATCGCTGAGGCCCTCAAAGAGGCCCAAACTCTCATTTCCGCTGTCTTGAACGTCCTTCGAAACGAGATGTTCTAGAGTCTATTACAGACACAGTTTTAAATAGCTGACTATAACCTCGCTATAGCCCCGCTATAGCAGTTTGAGCATGGTGCCGCAAAATGGTATTCATGTAAAATTATCTGGTAAAGCTATAGCGCCGTTATAGCCCCGCTATAGCCCCTTTATAGCTGATTTGGAGGACCGCCGCTATTTGACATATCCTGCAATTTTAAACCATGATTACGACAACGGAGACAACAGAGAGTTATGGGTCTAAGAAAATGGCAAACAGAGAGAGGATTTCATCCTTGAGTGATCTAGGACCCTGCCAATGTCAAGCTAGTACAGGGTATTGGCACCATCCCCTATAGAGAACCGGGACCCCATGGATCCACGGTTTAAGAAGCTGGATAGTGCGCCTGAATCGGGACCCCTCCCAATGAGAGAGCAAGAGAATATATATTGGCCTTGAAAGTACTTTAATTTATTCAACTAGACCAAAGACCACCTTCATCTTCCAAACCCACGTGAGGAGAAGGGCAACATTCATCCCGCGAGAGGCCAGGATATCCAGGCCATCTGGATCCCTCGGTTTTCAAATGTTAGCCCGTTTCACCATCTGCTATTTCTGCTTCCCGCCAGGCTCTTGTCGAAAGAAGCGAAAAAATTCTTTATCCAACGGCGCATGGATACCTTTGGGGAGGAGCTAAAGGCCCATCATAAACACGGGGAGGCTGGAAAGGCACTAGTTTACTAGGACCATCTTACTCCCATTAAAGAGGAACTAGCGGCTCCGTCTAGATTCATGCCGCTCTACTAGCGGGTCAAAATCCTTCACTAGGATCCTGGTATCGCTTACTGTGATGTCGCGATAGGTGATCGAGAAGGAGGCGAGCTTACAACCAGGGGCGGAGCCCATTGGGCCGACCCTGATGCACAGGAATACGGGTCCAATTTGCTTTTAATACTGGCCTACCACCAAAAAAGGCCATGTCCATCAGGTTGGCCCAAGATTGGTGCATCGGGACTGTGTCCAGGCAGCCTTCACGCGCATGCCTCCGCGATGGGCTTTAACACAAGCCACGCACGCACACCTTGCTGTTCGTTTCCCAGACCCAGCGCAAGTCACGTACGCACACTTTTTTTTCACACACTAATGCATGGATCGATCGATTAGGCTTTTGCGTGGGGAAATATCTCTTGGTTTCTGGTTGTATCTACACCCTATATGGGGAAAAATAATTCTAATTACAAAAAAAGTTAAAATAGTTCAGAAGTTTTTCTACAATAAACTTGACTAGTATATAAATTTTCACGAAAAAAAAACCAGCGTTGACTTCAGGGGAAAAAAAATTATTTGCTATTATAGGGTCACTATTCACACTATTTTGGCCGAAAATTTATTTTTTTAAAGAAGCCAAGGGTGGTTTTCCTTTTTGTGAAACTTTTTTCACAAGTACAATGGAAGGTCAAGTTTATTTCAAAAATATTTTCAGAAAATTTTGACCAAACGTTTTTTTCATATAGGGTGTAGATATACCCATAGACCAAACGTCCGCCTCCCTTCTGCGTGTAGACATACATGCGCGTACCGGCGGCAGCGAGCTAGTGATTGGGCGATACAGAGGCAGGAGCGAGCCAGCGATTGAGAGATGCAGGAACCGCAGGCCACGGCCACACCTGACGGCTAGCATTCTGACGTAGCAACGCCCACACGGCGACGCCGCACTCCGCAGTTTCGTCTCCGGCAGGTTCGGTTCTCTCTTCTCTGCACTTTGGCAACCTGTCCGTCTATAGATTAGAAACGACCCCAATTTTGTTAGCATCCTTGCCCTGCCTTTTTCTAAATCTTTTTACAAATTGCAAGTTGCAACAATTAAATGTATAAACTTGTAGCCAGTAGATGAAATCCCTATCTATTCCCAAAATTCGGAGCTTTTCTAGGGTTACACTTCTATTTAGGGTATACTTTCTACGTAAATTTATAATTTGTATTTTAATATGCAGATAGTGTGTACATTCTTCTCAAAAGAAAAACACCATCGCAAGATGTTTCAAAAGACATAAATGGGGAAGAGGAAATTCAATGTGATCCGGCCAAGAGAAAATTAATTGAACATTACCATCCTAATTTGAAAGATCTGGTTAGAAGAAAATATTTGCTTAATGGACCTTGTCAGCCAAGAGACATTGATTGAACATTAGCCATTTAAGTACTTTCATTTGGGCATTTTATTATGTTCTACTTGAAGTTTAATTCTAACTTTATCTTGTAGGGGAACATTAGCCTTGATGTCCGATGAAGTATTTTGGAATTTAGAAATGCAAGACATTCTTTTCAAGTAATTTTGTCCTTTATTTTATCATTATAGTAAGAATTTTGATGGCTACATTTTTTTTTTAAACATCACCTTCTATTATACCCGAGCTTTATTCAATACATTGTTGCTTGAAATTTTGATGGCTAGAAGCTATGAAATACACCTTTATTCAATACACTATTGCTTGAAAAAAAATTGTTTTGTTAAAGTGGTGCATCGGGTAACATTTGCTCCATCTCCGCCCCTGCTTACAAGAGGCTGCAGACCTTCCCTGATCAACCCACTAGTGTCATTGTTTTTGGCACCACTATCCAAGTACCATGGTCCGTCACTGTCGCATCTAAGACAAACTTGTGAATCACCTAGACAATATTAGAGCATAATTTATCTGTAAAAAACTAATAATTTTTTTGGTCATCCAAGTATTCCAAATAACTGCTCTAAGTATCGTCAACATGATCAAACTCCTGAAAATTCCACAAAAAGTTGGAGCTTTAACTCCCCCTTGCTAGTTTGCAAGATATTTGACTATATTTCTCTGGACATGTCAATTGATAATGGAACCTTACCAGAAATTCCATGCAACTTCTCCATGTGATGAATTGGACTGCAACATGGAAGTACACAGTCACACTAAAATCATGCTCGAATCATGCTAGAAGACCATACTACGTTGAACCCACACTCAAAGGGATTGTCGGTGTAGGACATGCACATTTACTCAGTACATGACCGTTTGGTAACAAAGCATACGTGCATTATATATCCAAAACTTCCATGCAACTTCTCCATGTGATGAATTGGACTGCAACAAGGAAGTCCACAATCACACTAAAATCATGCTCGAATCATGCTGCTAGAAGACCATACCGGTGTAGGACATGCACATTTACTCAGTACATGACCGTTTGGTAACAAAGCATACGTGCATTATATATCCGAAACTAGTGAACGGTGTAAAGACTTTTCATAGAAAAGTACAATGTGGTCAATTCCTACTCAGGAAAGCACGAATTATGTATTTTGATAACAGCGACAAATACCTACTTGATTTTTGGCTCATTTCCGGGCGTCCTCTGTTGACATACGCAAGACTTTGACCATGTGAGGACAATATGCTTCTTCTAGGCGAGTGGCCAATTAAGAACAGATCCTAGGTATACCAAAGTCCTCAGTTTAGAAGTTAGTGGGCTAGTACAGTGGTACTCCACTACTAACAACTAGGTAGAGCTACCATTGCTTATAAAACAAGGCACAAGGAGAATGAGTGAGAAAGCTAGGGTCAGGATCATGGAGCGTCCTTCTTCTTCCCTCGTACGCGTCGTGGCGGTGCTGGCGATCATGTGCTGTTCCTTGGCATGCTCGGCGGCGGCGGGCCGTGGTAAACGACTACTCGTCTCTTGTTTCCTACTCTTTTTGCATCCAGAAACACGAAATCATGCAGTAACATTCCCATGCAGTTGCTTTGGACGGAAACCATCAGGGACAAAGTCCTCCGTCACCCACGGGATCGGTCAAGAAGGCGACGAGCTGCCCGGGCTGCGGCTACGGCGTGGTCACCAGTTGGTCTCGGCTGCCGCCGCCGGGGACGTCTGCACTCACGCCACACCGGAAGACACTGCAGGCCATCCCGAGCGTCGACGACTTCCGCATGAAGCGACTAGATCTGCATATATGTCATTATGTACACACACACACACAGATCTGCATATATGTCATTATGTACACACACACACACAGATCTGCATATAAGTCATTATGTACACACACACACACACACACACACACACACACACACACACACATATATATATATATATATATATATATATATATATATATATATATATATACATATATATAACGTAACGTAACGCTTGGTAGTTGCCAGCGATTTGAATAAGGGATCCATGTACGTACCTATTTCCTGTCCCGTTGGTTACGTCTTCGTGATTCGTTGCATCGAATGCATGTGACAGGGCCAGGGTCCACCAAGAATTAGGAAACTAAGATATACAGCGACATAATGTGGACATCACCATTGGAGATTATGATTTTATTTCCTCCCGTTGCAACGCACGGGCCCTTTTGCTAGTATACTACAACGGACGTTGAGACGCCGTCGTCCGTCGAGAGAATGGGACAGGGCCGTGGCTCGAGACGTAATTCCCGTCCTGATCCGTCGATCAGATTTGATGCTTTCCAGTAATGGCGGCAGTGAGTGAAGTAAATGCAGGCATGGGTCGCTGGGAGAACCTGTCTCCTACCTCCGCAAGCGTGGATCTTCTTTTGGTGAGAGCGGCGAGCTGGTGGAGCCACTGTCTGTGACAAAGCGACTGCCCGCTCCGGCGTACATGGAGTTCTTGATGCAGCCGATTGACAGGTACGGATCTGTTCCTTGGTTCGAGTTACCTGGCAGGGTTTGAATTGGGGATTTCTAAAGATCTAATTGACGCTTGTTGGTATGCAGCACAACTCCGCTATAGGAGGTGAACGACCAGGTGATGTCGTCGCCGCGGGGCAAGCTGCCGGTCACGACAACGTCAACTGTGGACGCCCAGATCTGTGCTACGGTCGCGGCTGCAGAGTCAGCGACTGGAGACAAGGCACGAGCATCTGAGCAATCCATACATCAGATTGACCCAAAAGTCCTCGGTGGATGCGATGTTTTGCAGATTGACAGGAGATAAGATTTGTTGGTAATTATATCTCGCAAATTTGAGTAGTAAAGAATAGCTGGCTCTGGGATTCAGCAAGTGTGGGCAGAAAACATGAGACCATTTAGCGGCACACTATTGAAAAGGCTATAGTAGCAAGGCTTGGGGCAAAATATTTGAATTTGTGTTATTGTCGCTCGGTCAGCCTGGCATCGACACAAGAGCTTTCGATTGCAGTAATTTCCTTGTGCACGAGAATCTAAGTGGCGTTGAAGGAGCAGCTTGGTGGCGACATGCCAGTCGACCGCGAGCTATTGTTAGTTACTCTTCGTAAGTATTGTCAGGCTGACCAGGAAGCAGACGAAGAATCGCCATACCTAACCTCGAGGCACCCACTTGAACCTGAATTCTCGGTGAGTAAAGTTCTGCTGACAACATATTGACAAATAGCTAACATTTTTCGATCAACTGCTGACATCGATGCATTATCCACCAGACACTTGTGTTACCTGATTGCGACTAAGTGCGCACTCTGTCGATTCAGAACCAATTAGCAGCTCATGCATTGAAGTATGACATCACATCAACACAACTGCTATGGGAAATACAAGCTTGTTGCACGTCGTATCGGCTTTCCCCTTTACATTAACTAGATGATACCCCGCGCGTTACTGCCGAATTTTTTAGCACACGGAGGTAGAAGTCAAATTCGACGATTTCATGTGGTTCAAATGTTCAATAATAGTAATGTCTCAAAAAGAAATAATAGAAAGAAAGTTAGGTATATGAAAATGAAAATAAACCAATGGACCATGGTCAAGTCCTGATAAATGGAAATTCAAACATGTCCTTGTTAGAAGAGGCAAGAATTTCACATACTGCAAGTAAAAATGGTATGACTAATCACTAACTTATTACCAAAAAAAAACACTTTGGCGTACGTGCTCCAATGATCACTATATTTTCTATAGTGCCAAAATTTTTATTTTGATATTTCATAAAATTCCGAAATAATATTCCATGAACAATGCACTATTCACTATTTAGAAACCACCATTTTGTCATTTAGGTGTACATATTTACTTATTTAATCACCAGACTTTACACATCTGGAATATATATTGATATGAACATGCACAAATTCTTAGGAATTTTTTTGAAACTTTAAAATTGGATTTTCGAACTAATTAAAATAAAGTGCTCCAATGCATCTGGAATAATTATGTCTTTGGACATTTTTCTGTAAAAGTAGTCTACGCGACTAATATCAATAAGCTAAATGATGTCAAACGGATCAGGTTTTATAATTATAATGGCAGGCAAAGACAACAAACGTAAGTACATTAAAGGAATAACACGAAGGAAAATCATTGTAGTCGGTCCTCCGCTCCTGCCGGTACCGCTCAAAAAAAGAAAATCATTGTAGTCTGTGACTGAATAGCTTCTTTTTCAGGAATATTGATCTGGTGCACGGCCGGGGGGATTAGGGGCAAACAGTATTTGTGAATCAAATATGTAAGGAAATCATTAGAAGTACGCCACCGTACAGTATGGTGGACATAAAACGTGCAACGCCTTTTAAGACGCAAGGAGAGAGTTCGTTCAGTTAAATGTGGGTGCATGCCTGCATGTGTGTCAGGTGTGTGCCCGGCTGGGACGTGTTGTCAGTTCATGGACGCCGGATGTGCGCATGGCAGGGGAGCTAGAGCGTGCAGTCGGTGCTGGGGTGTGCATGATCCAGGCGCTTGTGCATGCAGCAGGGACGGTTTGCTGGTGTGTGTGACCCTAGGCTCTTTTGCGTGCATGGCCATACGCCGATGCGCGTGTGTGTGCGCTTGGCCTGGGCACTTGTGCATGCACGGCCTCCACTTCAACTTCAACACAATCTCCATGGAGACGTAAACGTCCATCGGTCCATGGTGTGCCCCATGGAAACGTATGCTCCGTGGACACCAAGAGAACAACGTTCTGCCGTCGCCTTTGCTCTGCCATTGTAGTAGGAGCAAAGTCCAATTAATTAATTAGCCTCGACATCAAAAAAGCATTCGACTCAATTAGATGGGACTTCCTCCTCGACTTGCTCAACCACCTTGGGTTCCCTCCGAGGTTCAGGGGCTGGATCTCGACTTTGCTTTCTTCGGCGTCTTCGCGTATTCTCCTTAATGGGGTCCCAGGTGCCCCCATCAAGCACGGATGTGGTCTGAGGCAAGGAGATCCGCTTTCCCCTCTCCTATTCGTGCTCGCGATTGATCCGCTACACCTAATCCTCCAGAAGGCCACCGCCCAAGGAAAACTGCACCCCCTCGGTGGTCAGGCTATGTCAATTCGGGCCTCCCTCTACGCGGACGATGCAGCTGTTTTCCTTGCCCCCATCAAGTCAGATGTTGAGTTCTTTGCCCGCACTCTTAGGAGTTTTGGGGATGTCACTGGCTTGGTCACGAACTGTGCCAAAAGCTTGGTTGCTCCTATTCGTTGTGAGAATCTGGATCTGGTGGATATCTTACTCTTTCCCGGCCAGCCGTACCTCATTCCCGATGAAGTATTTGGGCCTACCTCTCTCGGTCAAGAATTTGAAAAGAATCCACTATCAACCGCTCGAAGACAAGATCGCAGCCCAACTGACACCATGGATGGGTAAACACGTTGCCTCTCCGGGACGTGTAGTGTTGGTCAAGTCTGTGCTTACGGCCATTGCCATCTATTATATGACGGCACTTAACCTCCCGGTTGAGGTGATGAACAAGATTGATGCTCTCCGACGGGCATTCTTGTGGGCTGGATGTGACAAAGTCACTGGAGGAAAATGCAAGATTAATTGGGAACAAGTGTGCAAGTCAAAACTTCATGGTGGCCTTGGCATCCTGAATCTGAAAAAGTTTGCATCCGCACTGCGCATTCGTTGGCTCTGGGGTGAATGGCTTACACCGATCAAGCCTTGGGTGGGATTAGGGACACCATGCGACCGGCACGATAGAGACATCTTTGCGGCCTCCACAAAAGTCGTTCTGGGCGATGGTACACGTGCCATTTTTTGGGAGTCTGCTTGGCTTGATGGTTTGCGACCCAAGGATATTGCACCAAAAAATTTTGGGCTGTCAAAAAGAAGGAATTGCTCGGTTCAGAAAGCGCTCTCCAACAATTTTTGGGTGTCTCAGGTGAAGACCTCTCAGGGCATGACGGTTGACCATCTTCATGAGTTTGTCAACCTATGGGAGAAGCTATCTCATGTTCAGCTAATACCTGGCACACCTGATTCCATCACTTGGAAGCTCACCAAGGATGGTCATTATTCAGCGGCAACGGCTTACAGTGCGCAATTTCTTGGTTTAGTCGATACGGACTTACCACGAATTGTTTGGAGAACTTGGGCTCCCCCAAAATGCAAGTTTTTCGCTTGGCTAGTCATCAACAATAGAATCTGGACGGCAGACCGGCTTCAGAAGCGGGGATGGCCTAATTGCAACATGTGCCCCCTTTGTAAGCAAGTTCAGGAATCGGCGGCTCATCTGCTTTTCAAATGCCGATACACGGTTAGAGTGTGGAACATGATTAAGGTGTGGCTTGGCCTTCATGACATTTACCCGCAGAACTGGGCCATGGTTGACACAGTGAAGACTTGGTGGAGCGCCAACGCCTCCAACACGACGCAATCTCGACGACCGCTTACCTGCCTTATGCTACTTGTCTCGTGGGAAATCTGGAAAGAGCGGAATGCTAGGGTATTTCGTAACGTCGCAGTGCCTGTTGGAGTTTTAGTTGCTAGAATCAAAGACGAGGCGGCGGTATGGTGTCTGGCCGGTGCGAAACATTTGTGTAATACCATGCCGCGAGAGTGATTTGTTGTATTTGGCCTTTGGCCAAGACCCCTATTACTCCTCCTTATTCAATGAAAATGGCAAATCTTTTGCCTTGTTTCAAAAAAAAAAATGATGTCAATCCAACGGTGGGATGAGCGGTGTGCACCATGCATGCCCCGGTGCACGAAATCCAGTCGCTTTTTTTCAAACCGCCAAGATATATATTTGTGGTCATAAGGGATAACCTTGGCCAACAGTTTGCTAACCGTCATGGAATCGTGAACTGCTAAACATCAGCATATACCTGCAAATATTGTTTCAACACGCTCTCAGGATGTAAGCCACAGACAAGACATTTGTTTATGACTCCATGCATAGCTATCCGCGAAAACCCAAAAATATGTGTCATCCATAAGCCAAATATACAGTATAATCATATATTCCGCTCCCTGTTTGAACAACAAACAGAAGATCTTGATGAGGTGCTGCAGAGGACAAAGAGTTGCTTTTTTTCAAACCGCCAAGATATATATTTGTGGTCATAAGAGATAACCTTGGCCAAAAGTTTGATTTTTTTTTTCAAAAGGAGGAAAACCCCCGGCCAACAGTTTGATAACCGTCGTGGGACCGTGAACTGCTAAAGATCAGCATATACCTGGAAATATTGTTTCAAGATGCTCTCAGGATGTAAGCCACAGAGAAGATATTTGTTTATGACTCCATGCATAGTTATCCTCGAAAAGCCAAAAGTATGTGTCATCCATAAGCCATATATACAGCATAATCATTAATTCCACTCCCTGTTTGAACGACAAACAGAAGATCTTGATGAGGTGCTGCAGAGGACAAAGTGAAAGTTTTGTAGTGACAAAAAGAAGTTGAGAACTTGACATACGAATGAAATTGCTCAATCGGACATCTCATATAAATTTTAAAGATGCAAAAGTACAAGAACCAGAAACATCTTGCTAGATGGATGAACATGATAAATAGAGAAGAAATTACTTCAAACACCTGCTATTCATCTAGAACAGGAGCTTAATTCTTCGGCTGGCGACAACGTGGCTGTTCTTTGGAAGGTCTAGATATAGGAGAGAGAGAGAGAGAGAGAGAAGAGACCATCGCATACATTGCAACGCGAGGAATATAATTCAGTTGGGTTCTGCAAGATGTGGAAGACCAGGTAGATCCATTGTTCTTTAAGGGAGATGATGGGAAGAGGAGAAGACATGCTTCGAAGGGAAGGGGAAAAGACTCCACTATACATACACGTAATCGATCACATTAAATAATTTCCTTGACAGTGGCCAAGCATTTAAGAGTGGAGGTAATCACACGGCTGTAGGCTTCAAGTTTCACCTTCCGTTACATCTGAGAGAAAGACGGACTGAACATTTGGGCAGGGAAGACACAGCGGGAGAACCTGCACTATTGAGTATTCGGGAGTGACGTGGCTGCATGGAATTGAAGATAGAGCATGACGTGGCTGCATTGCTGACTTAGAGTAGTTGCATGTTAAGATAAATAGTATAGTGGGGATGAACTATTTAGGTATTATAGATTTGTTATGCTATGCGGGTAACATTCATGTGGTTCTTGTTTCAGTTCTTCACTCCTATCTTATAACCTGAAGGTTGGACGGTCATATTTCAGGACATTCTTACACGGTCGATGACAGTCATAGATCCTCTGTACACAGAGAAATGTCCACACCCACCTACTCAGCAATGAGATGAGATCTAGCATGAAAGCTACATTATTTTTTGAAACGAGGCAAAAGATTTGCCATTTTCATTGATTAAGAAGAAGAGAGTTGCCCGGTTAATTGACGGAAAACCGGGCTAAAACCGATACAAAACACAACCCACATGACATGCGCACCACCGGCCAACCTGGCCACCGACATGGAACACGAAGCTGCAAAGAAGAAGGACGTCTGCCGCGGAGTCGTTATGCTTTGTTCCAGTGTCTAACAGACTACTATGCCGGATGGCCAGCAAGCAAAGAAGGCTGGAGTGTGAAGTACCCAACACTCGCTGAGACCAAATTCACACTGTACTACAGTAAACATCATTATGTTTGCATTCAAACGAAAATTCACCAGTTTTAACATTTGTTATTTTAATTTTGTTCGGTGCTCACAGACGCTATCCCCCCCCCCCCCCCCCCCCCCCTCCCCGCTCCATACCCTCTCCGACCTGCATCCCCGTCTTATTTTTGAATATGAAGCTGGATCTGCAATAATGATGTATGCACATTTTCTTGTTCTTAGTTCAGTGCGGTTACGTGCACATCCCGACCTGATCAGAAATTCATAACTGCGGGGTAAACCATGACTACATTTCCGAACTTGTTTTAGTATGGATTGCAGAGTCGACATATCGGTTTAGCTTTACTTTGGTCTGCAACGAGCCTAGAAATTTCCTATGTGAATCTGCATGATCTGTTAATTTATGGTTTGCTACATTTTGTGCATGGATCGCTGTCTTGTTGCCGATCTGATTTTTAGGAACAAAACCTTTTGCATACCTGGAACAAATCAATTTGCAGGACTGCTATCATTTTTCTCAATCTAGTTGTATGCATAATTCATGAGGATCTAAACGAGACAATATAGACTGGATTGATAGCTAATCACACTTTCATGTAGGGAACATGTCTGACAGGAGGTGTGATGGAGTTGCAGCTGTGGAGGCAATTACGGTTCTGGACCGGGATCATTCATCTTCAAGCAATGAAGCACAAGGCACCCACATCTCCAATTTCAGTTAAGCGAGCAGTAGAAGTAGTGGAGTCTTTTGATGATTTCAAGAAGTGCTTGGTTACAGAAAATGGATTCGGTGGTATGCTTCAGCTCCCCATGATCCATAAACTGAACCTAAAATTCAATGCCTGGACAATGAGTAAGGTCAGTGTTAGGCGTCGCGGGATCATTCTGTCGGAGTCGAAGATTCTCAAGTTCTGGACAGAACACGTGCATATGGTTTTTGGGATACCATGTTAGCATCGAAATGTCACAGGACGTGATGGATTCGTAAAGCCTGAAGCAATCCATTTCATAAAGAGTACACTTGGGATGGACAAGACAGGAGTGCATATAGCCTCCGTGCTGCAAAGGAATTCCTTCTCCGAGACATATCAGTCATCTAGCAAGATTGAGAAGGACTGCTTCCAAATTACATTTGTTATTTTTGTAATGGGTGTTGAACGATCTCATATTGTCGTCAGGTTAGGTTGACTTCGGCCCCACGCATGTATGTAGAGATACACCTAGCTATAGTTGTAACGTCTATCTCTACCTCTCAACCTCCCTGTAATCTCTCTGGTTGTTAAACATCACCACCGAACCTTGTAACCCAAGTCATCATCAATATATAAACTGCGGGCTGTCATGTATGACAGTTGAGACGCTTCTGGGCATTGGCGATGGATGGCGACGTCGACGACTGACGGGGAGGAACCCCCATGGCGGAGCGGCCGGAAACTTCATCACCAACTCCGTCGGACATCATTTGCGAAGCTTTTCAGGTCGGGTACTCCGAGGAGGATGTCGCCGGCCTGGTAGACGCGGTGGTGCCGGTGGAGGACCTGGCACGAATAGGACCGTCGCCATCGGACAAGACCGAGGTGGCGTGACGGGTGGCGCATCGTCGGATGGCGGCGGCGGCGATCCGTCCATGGCATGGTCCACTACCTAAGGTAAGACTACCCAAACTTACACAGTCAGATTACTTGAATTCCTCGTCTTGGAAGACAGTGAAAAACAGGAAGATAAAACGATCGCCGGCGGCGACTATGACAGCGCCGGTGACAGCGCCGGAGACGTCGTTGACGGAGATCCGATCAGCTCGTTTGAACGCTTTGTTGGGCTCGGTTGGGTCGACAGCAGAAAAAACGGTGGTGGGCTCTCAGGTGGCTGGGTATTTGGCCCAGCCGAGAACCCAAGCCGAATCTGAACCGGTCGCTCACGTACGATCGGAGGCCGACTACGAGACGAGAACGAGCGATCGATCGGTCGTGGGACTCGTTTTTCCTCGTGCGGCAGGGTTCTCGCCTTCTGCTAGGGTTGAGCGCAAGCGGAACATACCTGGGTTCCCAACGCTGCGCTCAGGCAGGGCTGCCAGGGTTCGACCGCCGCCTCCTCGTGTGATCACCTCGAGCGGGCCGGGCATGGCTGGGCGCGGCAACCTCCCGCCGGCCGGCCACGGGAACCAGCAGCCGCCGCCCAAAGCGACACCGGCCGGGTCTGGGGAGGGCGGAGGCGCATGACGAGGTTTAGACGCGGCCAGGCAGATCGGAGCTCGGGGCCGTGGACGTGGTGACTATGGTGGTGGCAGGAACTTCCAAGCGCAGAACGAGGCACGGAATTTGCCAATGGACGATGGGGTGATGATGGCTACAACGCCTATGGTGATGGAGTTCACCGGGGCTCATCCTCAACCAGCGGTGGCCGTGGCGATGGTGGCGGATGGGGCTTCAATGGTCCCCCCAGCCCGTTCGTCGAGGGTGCTAAAGGACCGCTGCATCGCAACAGGCAGACTTACCGCCCCAACCACGGTGCGCAGGGGGGTGGAAGGTTTCCTCCGCAGCGTCGAGACCCCACCGCGACCCGGGTAGACCAGACGGACGCGGGGGCGACTGTGGTGCAGACGCCGGGTACCGTGGCTGGACCGGTCACTAATGTTCACCTCTCGCAGGTGCTGCCCTGGAGGCGGTCCGAGCTCTTGCGACGGTCAATGTGCCTAAGGCATTGGCTGCGGCTAATCGGGATGTGATGTCTGATAAAGCTAGTGATAAATCTGATGGTGAGAGATCTACGAAGTGGGCTCGGAAAAAAGAAAAGATGACTTGTTACCGCTGCGGAGAACCGGGGCACTTTGTGGCTGAGTGCTCGGTTGAGCTTTGTGATATTTGCCGTAAACCCAAGCATGACACGGGCGAGTGTCCCCTCCTAGTCAAGCCGAAGCCGGTGGTAACTATCTATGGGGTATGTTGCCCAGAGCTGATGTTCTTTGAGTCTCCTCGATCTACTTCGACTGCACCAGCTCCGGAGAGTTCCCGGACCGGGGTAGTGAGGGTGACTCGTGGAACAATGACAGTGGACCAGATTGTTCAGCGATTGCGCGAGTTAGTATCAGCTACCTTCCAGTGGGACCCAGTCAGGCTTGATGAACAAGTATTCAGGGCTGACTTTCCTACTAAGGAGGATCTTGCGAGGCTTCTTAAGTTTGGGATGAGCAGAGTCCCAAATAGCACCTGTGTTCTTGAGTTTGATGCCTGGACTCAGAAGGAACCAGAGGGGAATCCTCTACCTCAGATTTGGGTCAGATTCCTAGGAGCTCCACGGACGGCATTAGATGATTTAATGGTGACCTGGAGTCTTGGATCTCTGATTGGTAAGACAGACAAGGCGGACATGCCCTTCACGCGTGCGCAGGGAGTCGCTCGCCTGCTAGTTAGCGTTATCAGTGTGGAGCACATTCCTGACACAGTCAGATGGACGTATGATGGCAGGAGCTTCGATCTGGATATTGAGTTAGAGGAGAATGCTCACTTTCAGGAGTTGGCTAAGCGGGTCGATATGGACACTCATGATGGGCACGGAGGTGATAGGAACCTCCAAAAGGGATCGGTTCAGAGGGACACCACGGACAGGGGTTTGGCACCATCGGACAAGCCAGCAGAGACTGGTTCTACTAGGGAGCAGACGCATAGTTCTTCCATGACACATCAGTTGAGATTTGGATCGTTTGGGTCTTCTTCGGCCCCTGGCAGATTACGGGGCGTCAGAGCTGAGATGGATGATCCGGTGGAGTAGGAGTTGCCACCGATATCCCCTCCGATGACACCGAGGGCGTCTGGTACGATGCCAATGGCTGCGAGTCTAGTGGCGGGCGACTCCACACCGAGGACTCACGTGAGCTTTACACCGTGGCCTACGGACCGAGCTTTGGTTCGACAGCCAGCATCTCCTATGGCATCAGCACGCCAGGGAGGGTCGGATGCGGTTGGGACGCTGGCAGGTGGCCATTCCCCAATCCTTTCGGCGACGAGGCGGCTGGCTGGCGATTTTGTAGGCAACTACAACCCAGCTACAGCCGCAACTGTCTCGACGACGATGAGCCCTGCTGATGATGTGGTAGGTGCCCACACCCCAGTTATGGGCGCGACTACACTGAGGGACGCAGGAGGACAGGCTAGCATTGCCGGAACCGCGACCGGTGGTCGTGCCTCCGCCGGCGGTGCACGGTCGGGCCAGGTCGGACATATGGCAGGCGGACATGGTCCGATAAAGCCCACTGCTGAGGAGGTTATCGAGTTTGGGGGGATCTCAGACCCGGCGAGCGAGGCCAGGCGGACGAGCAACCGTCTGCAGGCTCAGCCGGATGTCGACGAGCTACAGATGGGCCATGCCATGCGGGCGGCTAAGCTTCGGGACATCGAGACTACTACAGGTATGGCCATCGACACGAGTTGTTCTATTTTGCATTTCTCTGATGATGATATTATTTTAAATGCAAGCAAACTCGGGGTATCTCTGGGTAGTAATGGAAAGGAAATTTCTAAATCTGTGAATGATATTTTAGACTTAGAGCCTGATAGAGCTATGGAGATGGTTAGAAAGATTGCGGCGGTGGAGCCCATGAATGACTCTGATATAAATGCACTGGGGATGGGGGCATTAGAACGTCTATGTGAGGATCTTGTGCCACCGTCACAGATGCCTGATGAGGATAATGAGGTAGCTGCGGAGGGGTATATGGCCCATTTGCAAGTGAATGATTGCGCACAGCCAGAGACCGGTTATGTGGACCGGTCGGCTGGACAAGACAAACCAAAACGCACCTGGAAGAGGAAGGTGTATCCTGTTTTAGCTGTACGCAGAAGCGCAAGATTTAAGACTGCTAAGAAATTTCATGATGAAAGATGAAAGGTATTTTTTGGAATAGCAGAGGTCTAGCGGACTTGGCTAAAAGAAGATTTCTTGCGGAAGCATCACTTGAACACAAACTAGATTTCATTGCATTGATGGAAACTGGAAGAGACAATTTTACATCACAATTTCTTACTACTCTCTCCGGTGGTATTGATTTCGATTGGCACTGTTTACCACCAAGAGGAAGGTCCGAGGGGATCTTACTTGGGGTCAGGTGCGGCACGCTTGAAGTCTGAAACGTGGTGTTTGAGGACTTTGCAGTCAAAATCAGAGTACGTTCCAAGGAGGACGGGTTCCAATGGGCTCTGGTGGTCGTATACGGTGCGGCCCAGCCGGAGCTCAAGAGGAACTTTCTGGCTAACCTCGTCCGGATCTGTGGGGACGAGAGGCTGCCGATTTTAGTAGGGGGTGACTTTAATATCATAAGGAGAAGAGATGAGAAAAATAATGATAACTTCGATGGCAGATGGTCATTCATGTTTAATACAATCATCGAGAGCCTTGATTTACGAGAGATTGAGCTATCGGGCAGAAAATTTACTTGGGCGAACACTCTACCTAATCCAACTTTTGAGAAGTTGGGTCGGGTTCTTACGAGTGTGGAATGGGAGAAGAAATTCCCACGAGTGACAGTGAGAGCGATGCCGAGAGCTATCTCCGATCACACCCCATTGTTTGTTGACTCGGGGGAGGCAACACATGTGGGAAACAAAAATTTATTCTCTTTCGAGTTGGCCTGGTTTGAAAGAGAAGGATTCATGGACCTCATTGCTAGAGAATGGGCCAGGGACATGGGGGGTAGCTCGAATGTTGACATGTGGCAAAATAAGATAAGACACCTGAGGCAGTTCCTACGGGGATGGGCAAAACACGAAAGTGGCATATATAAGAAAGAGAAACAAAGGGTTCTCGATCTTATAAATGAGCTAGATATAAAAGCCGAAAATGCGTTATTAGATGACAATGAGAGGTCATTGAAAACGGATGCGGAACAAAAGCTCAAACAACTCCTTAGAGAGGAGGAGTTGAAGTGGGCACTAAGAGCGAAAGTGCGACATGTAGTACAAGGTGATGACAACACGCAGTTTTTCCATCTGATTGCTAATGGAAAGCACAGAAAGAAAAAAATCTAACAACTTGAGCAGGATGAGGGTACAATTGTAGGACACGAAAAATCTGAAATTGTACATATCTGAGTATTATAAGAAACTATTCGGGGCTCTAGAGGATAATTATGTATCCATGGATGAGCAGGTGGTCGGTGACATACCTCAGCTCGGGACGGGCGAGAATGAGATATTAACAGCACGATTTACGGATAAAGAGGTGTTTGAGGCTATATCGCAAATGAAGAATAATAAGGCACCAGGTCCAGATGGGTTTCCCGCTGAGTTTTACAAGAGATGTTGGCATATCATTAAAGGTGACTTATTACCGATGTTCCAGGATTTGTTCAATGGCCACTTGCAGCTATTCCACCTTAACTTTGGGACAGTGACACTGTTGCCAAAGAAGGCGGGGGGCGTGCGCATTGAACAATTCAGACCCATTTGCCTTCTGAATGTCAGCTTTAAATTTTTTACAAAGGTAGGAACGAATAGGTTGACGCAGATTGCACACGCGGTGGTGCAACCTAGTCAGACGGCTTTCATGCCGGGCAGGAACATACTGGAGGGTGTGATTGTCCTTCATGAAACCCTGCATGAAATTCACTCGAAGAAACTAGATGGGGTTGTCTTCAAGGTGGATTTCGAGAAGGCATACGATAAGGTCAAATGGCCATTCCTACAACAGGCATTGCGTATGAAGGGATTCGACGACATATGGAGGAGACACGTCGAATCCTTTATACAAAAAAGGGAGCGTTGGAATTAAAGTCAATGATGATATTGGACAGTTTTTCCAAACACTCAAAGGTCTTCGGCAGGGAGACCCAATGTCACCCATCCTATTTAATGTAGTTGCGGATATGTTGGCAATTCTAATAGGAAGGGCTAAACAGGAAGGCCGGGTAGGTGGACTTATACCACATCTTGTGGATGGTGGGGTGTCCATTCTACAATATGCAGATGATACCATTTTGTTTATGGAACATGATATAGCAAAAGCTGGAAACATGAAGCTTATACTTTGCCTATTCGAACAGTTGTCAGGCTTGAAAATTAATTTTCACAAGAGTGAGTTGTTTTGCTTTGGGAGAGCCAAAGATGAACAAGACGCTTATAAACAATTTTTCGGATGTGAACTGGGGAGCCTACCATTTAGTTATTTAGGCATACCCATTCATCATCGGAAGCTTTCCAATAAAGAGTGGAAATGTATTGAGGATCGCTTTGAGAAAAAGCTAAGCTGCTGGAAGGGTAAGCTTTTGTCATATGGAGGACGGCTAATTTTGATTAACTCGGTTCTCACGAGTATACCTATGTTCCTTCTGTCCTTCTTTGAGGTGCCGGTAGGGGTACACAAAAGGTTGGACTTCTATCGATCCCGCTTCTTTTGGCAGAGTGATGAAGATAGGAAGAAATACAGACTTACTAGATGGGACATTGTATGTAGGCCCAAGGACCAAGGAGGTCTGGGGATTGAGAATTTAGAGGTAAAGAACAGATGTCTTCTCAGTAAGTGGTTGTTCAGACTATCTGTAGAGACAGAAGGTATGTGGGTACAAATTTTGCGTAATAAGTACCTACAATCTAAAACCTTGGCCCAGGTGAATATCAGACCCAATGATTCACCATTCTGGAAAGGGTTGATGAAAATGAGAGCAGCCTTTTTCCATAGAGCTAAATTTATCATTGGAAATGGTGAGGGAACGAGATTCTGGGAGGACACGTGGTTGGGGGAGACGCCTTTAGCCATACAATATCCAGCTCTATATAATATTGTGCAACGTAAGGACGCGTACGTGGCCACAATTTTACAGTCAAACCCTCTAAATATTCAATTTCGACGAGCATTGATAGGCCATCGTTGGGAGGCTTGGCTACACCTAGCGAAGAGAATCATGGATGTCCAGTTATCAGACGAGTCTGATAGGCTTCAATGGAAGCTAACGACTAATGGTATTTTTACCGTGAAATCAATGTATTTGAACCTTATTGATACAACGATCATCCCCAAATCGATTCATATTTGGAAAGTCAAAGTACCCTTAAGAATCAAAGTCTTCATGTGGGTTGTGCATAAGAAGGTGATTCTCACTAAGGATAATTTGGCAAAACATAATTGGAGGGGAAATACACGATGTAGCTTTTGTGATAATGAGGAAACCATCAAACACCTCTTTCTCCAATGTCCACTTGCAAGAATTCTATGGCAGACAGTTCGTATAGCCTTTAATATTATGCCTCCAGATAGCATTGACACGTTGTTTGGAACATGGCTAAATGGAGTTGACACGATTAATGCCAGACACATTCGTATAGGAGTATGTGCACTTCTTTGGGCTATATGGAACTGCAGAAATGACATGGTTTTTAACAGACAAACGCATATAAATTTTTTGCAGGTACTGCACAGAGCATCAGCGTTGATCCGTACATGGTCCTTACTCACTGCTGCGGAAACCAGGGAGCCTTTGGTTACTGGGTCTACCCGATGGGAGATGGTAGCGCGGGATATCTACAACAGGTTTGGATGGCAGTCCAGTAATAGGATAGATGGTTAGGCATCTAGGCCTATTTTAGCCGGTTGTGGCACATTTATTTTTTCCATTTACTTTGTTCATTTGGAGACTTTTCGGAACCGCTGATTATTTGTTTCATTTCATTAATAAAGGGGCTGCATGCATCAGGCTGATGCAAAGGCCGGAGGTATTCCTCTTTTTTTTAAAAATCAATTTTAACATGGTAATCAGAGCAGGACTCTTCCGATTCATCTAGCTCGTATCTATCTACATCTGAAGCTCGCATCCACCCACATTTGCTCGCATCCACCCACCTTCCAAGCCTCATCGTTGATCTGCCAAACCTCCGTACATCTTCCTAGAAACAATGTCGTCCTGCAGCTCCGCCCTCACCTCCGGCCTAAAAAAAATACCTCCGAGCCCCTTACCCGCAACAACTATGTCCTTTAGCGTGCCTAGGCCAGATCCCAGATCATGGGCGCCGGACTCTATGGCTATCTAGATTAAACAATCGCCGACCCCCCCAAAACCATCACATCCAAGTGTGCCGAAGGGAAGGATCGGGTTGCTCCAAACCCTGCCTACTCCCCATGGCTCATCCAAGACCAGCAAATTGTTGCCTATCTCCTTAGAAACCCCTCCAAAGAAGTATTGGTTCAGGTTGCATGGGTTGAAAATCGCATGTGATATGGACTGCGCTACGGAACATGTTCTCGCCCATGTCTCACTCACGCGCAAACAACATCCGGGTTGCCCTCACCAATGCGCAGAAGGGGTCCCAATCAGCTGTTGCATACTTCGGGAACATGCATGCTCTCTCCGATGAACTCGCGGTGGCGGGAAAACAAAGCGGAGAGGACGATCTTCTCTCATTCATCATCGCTGGGTTGGACGTGGAGTACTAGCCCATAATTTTCGTGTTGGATGCCCGCACCGAGCCGATCTCCGTCGACAACCTCTTCTCCATGGTAGCTAATTTTGATCAACGGGTTGAGATGTTTCATGGTACAGGAGCCGGTGCCTTCAAATCATCAGCAAACTCTGGCTCCCGTGGGCGTCAATGGGCTCCCAAGGGTTACTGTAACCAGCAAAAAAGGAGGAGGAGGTGGCGGATCACGCGGCAGCAATGGCAACTACAGGGGCAATAACAACAACTACGGCGGCGGCGGCTACAATAACAACACGGGTGGCGGCGGCTATCACCAGTACGGTGGTAGTGGCGGCTATCCGCAAAAAGGTGGTGATGGATGCTACCACCAGAACGGGGGTGGTGGAGGCTATCACCGCGATGGTGGCAGCGGTCATCATCCGGGCTACTTCAACTACATCAACCGGCGCCCCAACTACACCAACAACAGGGGGTGCGGCACCTTCTAAGGCTATGAGGGCTATGAAGGCAAGTGCCAAATTTGTAAGAAAACCAATCACTTAGCCAAAGATTGTGATTGGCACTACTCCGATGACTCTTCCGAGAAGGAAAAAAATTGCAGCCGTAGCCGATGCATCATATGGTGTTGATACCAATTGGTATATGGACACCGGAGCTACCAACCATATCACGGGAGAACTAGAGAAGCTAACGATGCAAGAGAAGTATCGTGGCCATGATCAAGTCTACACGGCAACCAATGGTCCAGGTATGGAGATTGGTCATATTGGTCACTCAATTATCAAAACCCATACAAAAATCTTGTAATTAATGATATCCTTCATGTGGCCAATGCATCAAAAACCCTTCTCCCAGTTCACTGTTTTGCTCTTGATAACAATGTTTTTCCAGAGTTTCATCCATACTTCTTTTTTATCAATGTTTTTTCCAGAGTTTAATCCATACTTCTTCATAGAGGTAGCTGTGTGCACGGGCTCTACTCATTGCTTCCCCAATATTGCAAGTACAATAAACAAGTCTATGGTGCTATCAAACTCACTGCTAAGAGGTGGCATAATCGTTTAGGACATCCATCGTTTTCTACGGTTCATCAAGTTCTTAGTAGAAATAAACTCCTAGTTGTTGGTAAGAGAAACTCTGGAACTATTTGTGATTCATGCCAAAGAGCAAAAAGTCATCAATTACCTTATCCTATTTCCACTAGTGTGTCTATCAAACCTTTACAACTTGTTTTTTTTTATGTTTGGGGTCCAGCACTAACATCTGTTGGTAAACATTCATACTATGTGAGTTTTGTTGATGACTTTAAAAAATACACATGGATTTATCTCCTTAAGAAAAGATCTGACGTGTTTCAAGTTTTTCATAATTTTCAAGCCCTTGTTGAACGCAAGTTTGATAGAACAATTATTGCCGTGCAATCAGACTCGGGTGGTGAATATGAAAAAATTAACTCTTTCTTTCAGCAAATTGGTACTCCCTCTATAAGGAAATATAAGAGCGTTTAGATCACTAAATTGGTGATCTAAACGCTCTTATATTTCTTTACGAAGGGAGTATCTCCCATCATGTTTCATGCCCATATGCACACCAACAAAATGGCTCAGCTGAAAGGAAACATAGACATGTTGTCGAAGTGGGATTAGCTCTCCTCGCTTCAGCATCCATGCCACTAAAATTTTGGGATGAAGCTTTCCTTACAGCCGTTCACCTTATTAATATCTGGCCTAGTCGCACTATTAGTAATGAAACTCCTACTGAATGTATTTTGCATGTCACCCCGCCTACAATACTCTTCGTGTGTTTCGTTGTGCCTGTTGGCCTAACTTTCGTCCCTACAACAATCGCAAACTCATGTATCGTTCCAAACAATGTGTCTTCTTGGGCTATAGTGCACAACACAAGGGTGTCAAGTGTCCAGATGTCCCTACTGGCCGGGTCTATATCTCTCGTGACGTCATTTTTGATGAAACACAGTTTCCATTCGAAAAAAGTCATCTTAATGCCGGTGCTCTCCTTCCCAGAAAAGAAATTCTTCTTATTCTTCCCCCTAGTCTTTCTAGCGTTCATGTGGGCAATGATTATTTTGATGACCAATGTTTGACTAACTCCTCTAATGTTCCTTCTGAGAATGATGCTACAAGAGCACACAACGGCGAAAACGGGCATCCAAACAATGAAAATTTGGACGAAAATGATGCAGCTAGGCAAGTCCCAGGAGCCAGGCGAAATCTGATGCAATCTTCATCGGGGTCCGCGCAGCTAACAGCGGCAGACCCAGCAGAATCCGCACAGGGGTCGCTGCTGCGTTAGCCCGCCTAGGACATGGCGCCTTTCCTGCCTTCCCACCCATCGGTGCCTGCCACGCGGGGGCTGGCTGACACACCTGTCTCCCAACCTAGCCCACACCAATCATCGCCGCGGGACAGGGCGCCTGCGTGGTTCGCCTCGGACCCGCGCGTCTATGTCAGGCGGGGCCCGCACACTTCACCACCATCCGGCGCGGGATCCGACCCTGGTCTGGCTGGCTCGCCTGGATCCTCTGTGGCTGATCCTTTGTCTCCAGCCCCTGCCGCGGCCAGAGATGATCAGGCGTCCCCTGGCAGCTCCCTAATTGCCTCCGAATCACCCGTCTTGGGATCGCCTGCATTCTTCGACCAGGAGCAGGCTGCACCCGCGGCTGGATCTTCTGTGCCAGCTTCTCCGCCCCTCATTACACCATCCCGTACACGTCTTCAATCAGGCACTCTTGAGACGGTAAATTTAAAAATTAAGTTTGTCTTGGCTGCTTCCATAGGTGAACTTCGTACTGTTCATGAGTCTCTTTCTATTCTACCCGAAAAAATGCTATGGATGAGGAATTTCAGGTTCTTTAGAAAAACAACACTTGGCATCTCATTCCTGCACGACCGGGTAAAAATATTATTGATTGCAAGTGGGTGTTCAGAATTAAGCGGCGATCTGATGGTTCCATAGATCGCTATAAAGCCATACGTGTTGCCAAGGGGTTTAAGCAGAAGTATGGTATTGATTATGAGGATACCTTTAGTCCTGTTCTTAAAGCTGTCACTATTCGTCTTGTTCTCTCTATTGTTGCCTATATGACAACTAGGTATGCAAAACACGTTTCTTCATAGTATTCTGGAAGAGGGAGTGTACATGAAACAACCTCCTGGGTTTGAAGATAAATCTAAACCGCTTCATGTGTGCAGGCTTGACATATCACTTTATGGCCTTAAGCAGGCCCCTCGAGCATGGTACTCTCGTTTGAGCTCCAAGCTACAATCTAGTACGAGACGGCCCATACCGTCTACCATCTGAGTTGCGCTATGTGAGACTGACGGGGTAACGGAGGTTGCGTCACAGATGTGGGCCATAGGCCATAATAAAATATCTAATACATAAATTATACCCTCCTGCAGTGTACATATGGAGACATCCTGGTGGCACAGATAACGAGCACACTGGTGCTCGGGCTCACAATATCACTTTCGCTACGTAGAGTTATTTATTCACAACGACACCTACATTACCAACTACTCCCTTCATACCAACATATAAGATGTTCTTATAGTTAAAATTCGTTTTTACAATTCAAATTTTAACTACAAAAACGTCTTATATTTTGATACAGAGGAAGTAGCCGTTTTCCATTCAAAAATTTTCTTTTGTTGATCTCGTGCGCCTGCCAGCTGCCTAGTATCCTCTATAATCTCCAAAATTCCACTCCATCTAGAGGAATATGTCTCTTCCCACAAAAGTGGCATGTCCGCACGCCATCAGCAGAGTCCGCCGCACCGACGTCACACCTACCGCACCACATGTATCGCTACCACTGACCACCGCCGCCACCACTGACTGTCGCGCCATCAACCATCACGGCCCACCCGCTCGCCCTCCGCCGCCATTTTGCTACCGCCAAAAACCACTTTTAGGAGAAGCTTTTATGAAAACTGAGAAAAGACCTGACCCGAGAACTCCATCTAAATTATATGGACACCCCATAAAATTACTATTACAAGAATCGTTGGAGATCCTGTGAGAATGCCCGTCACGATTTAAAGAAGAAACTACTTATTTTTTGAAGTAAAATATTGGATAACTTGCTATATGCAGCGATGGATTTTAAATTCTTTATGGACAGAGGAGTGACAACTTGGTCGTGGCTTGGGCGATCTGACCACCGAGTGAAGCATGGGTCCCCGATGCCGTGTGCCGCAATGGCCCCCGAGCTAGTGGGGTCACCCCCTTACCGCGGTTGGTGGAGTGGGCCATACTCATCTATTATCTGTCGAATACGACCTATGTAAATGGCTCCGAGGATAAGCATATACGTTTTGTAAATGTAAATGCAAAAACGAATCACGAAGAAATGAGTGGCGTGGATACCATCCTCGCATGGCACCATGTTCACTCATGCATTTTAGGTGCTACCATTCCGTATAAAACCAGGCATCCGCAAAGAGAACGGCACACATGTGACGGAGGAAAGATCATGAAGCGTTCTACTACTTCCTCCTTGCTACACGGTGTTCCGATCCTTGCTCGCATATGCTGCTCCTTGACATGCTCGACGGCGGCTAGAGGTAACTAATTAGCTACTACTTGCAGCCTAATAAGCTAGTAATCACACGCCGGCAACACGGATGCATCCTCTTCTCTAGACATCTCCTCTGGCTAAAAAACCTGGCCATCTCCCCTTCTCACTACCTTTTTCACCCTTTCTCTCGACCAGCGGCGATGTCGCCACCTCGAGACCTCGTCGCTCGTCGCCGCCGGACCAAGATGAACATCGCCACACCGCCGAAGAGGGTCACCTCGGCAGCAGTTGAGATCCCCTCCCCTTGCGCCTCTTCTAAGAAAGCAATGTGATCGCTACCAAAATGTTAGACTAGCTAACATGGTTCGTACCATGGAGAGTTGTGTGTGTGTGCGCACGCGTGTGCGTGCGTGCGTGTGTGTGTGTGCATGTTTTGCGGGAAGGACTTGAACGTTGAGTGTTGACGATGACGGTGCTGACCGTATCGCCATGAGCTAGTAGGAAATAGCTGCGGACTGGACCACATCATTAGTGTGTGTTTGGTAGCATTCCAACCTAGCATGGTTGTTCTTCTCTGATACAGACTGAGTGTAGACACGCTGAGTATATGCATTTAGTATTGTTTGGTAGTGGTGTATGTGCTGAGACATATTAAGCTGAGACTCTGTTTAGACAGCTTGCATTTGTTTAGACATGCCAGTCGATACTGTAGCAACCGGTATTTTCAAATAAGTGAACAAAACATTTCAAAAAATATGGGAAAAATTGAAACATGAAAAAAAATGAAAATTTATTCATTTTTGAAATTCTGATGTTCTTTTTTTCAAAATTTAAACAAAATTTGAAAGGCTGATCTTTTTAAAATTTCAAACTAATTTTGAAAATGTGAACATTTTTTGAAAAGTAAAATTTTTAAACAAATCCAAACATATTTTCGAAATTAAAAAAATGAAGTTCTGTATATTTTTGAAATTTTAACAAATTTTGAAATCTGTACATTTTTTGAATTTTTTAAGAAATTTAAAAAATCGGGACACTTTTTTGAAAGTTTGAACAAATTTTGAAAGTCTGAACAATTTTTGGTATTCTAAATTTTTTCTAAAAATATATCTTTTAGAAATTTTAAACATTTTTTGAAACACATTGTCGCTCGCTTCGCTCGTGCATGCTAACCAGTGAACGGCTGTTGGGGTGTTCTCTCTTCGTGCATCGTAAGAGGGTATTTGGGCTGAGCTCGTACATGCTGACGAGGCCCCGTGCAGGCTACCAAACACCCAAAAGTGGGTCGAGAAGGAAACTGTTGAACTCGTGCACCCTTCATGCACTCTACCAAACACACCCTTAGACGCCGAGGGTGCACAGGCAGCAGTACGTACACTGCGTGTAGAGCCTAGTAGGAGCTAGCTAGTGTCGACATTTGAGGCTTTGACTATCAAGACTTGCTCCCATATATCCAGACCGAAATAACACTTGATCTATGTAGGGCCATATTATTTTTCTAGGACTGGTTTCAAACTTTAGTGCCTTACTAATTTTTTACTGGATGTTACAAACTTTATTCTTTAAAAGTGAAGTGGGCGCATTTGCATGGCCTTACCTAGAGATTTTAGCCATGAGCACGGGAGCCGTCAACAGGAAGGATGGTCTTACCCGGAGGTTTTAACCCAAGGATACTGGGTTGTAGGCTTATCTTTTAACAAAAACTACAAATCCGCAAATGTGGAAGAACCCTGGGCGTTTGGGTACCCTAACACGCTACCCGAACCCGAACCGAACCGAATTACCCAAATTGTCAGGTAATTCGCGTATCGGGTTTGGGTTCGGTTCTCATTTCCTCGTTATTCGGTTTTAGGGTTAGGGTCCGGGTTCCAGTCTTGAAAACCCGAAATACCCATAATACCCAAATTATTCATACTAACCAAATTATTCATGTTATTATTACACTCTCATGTTACCCATACTAACTAAAATACCCATAGTACACGAAATACCCATACTACCCAAATTATTCATAACAAAAGTTGATGTGTGCTCCGAATATTTTGGGTTTTTTGGGTACCCGATTTACCCGAATCAAAATTTTCGGTAATTCGGGTTTAGTTATTTTTTTGACAGAAAAAATTTTGGTTCCCATTTTTTACTACCCGAATTACCCATAAACCGAACTATCTGAACCAAAATAACCGAAATACCCGAACGCCCAGGGTGTCAATGTAGATGCGTCATTCTATGTTGAAACATTGTTGGGAGCCACGGGAGTGGTAGCGCGTGATGATCATGGAGAGTTTATAGCAGCAACAACTTGATATTTACCTCATATAAGCACTATGGATTCGGCATAGATTAGTGCAATTCGAAATGGATTTATGCTAGCAGCCAATATAGGGTGCAACAACCGTCTGATTATTGAATCTGATAGCACCTTTGCGGTTGAAGGTGTTAACCAAGCTGATGCATATTTGGGTCCTGATCTTCTGATCATTGTGGAGTGTGAACAGTTGGCAGCGGATTTCGCAAGTACGACTGTTGTTCATCGCTTTAGAGTGGCTAAAGCGCTAGCTAGTAGTTTAGCTAAACATGCTTCTAGTAGTAGATCTTCAGCTTTTTGGGATTCTTACTTCCTTGACTTTAATTGAGGAATAAAGTCTCGTTATTGTAAAAAAAAACAGAATAATCCTTCATACTCCGCTAAAAGAACAAAATTCAAATTCTCAAAAAAAATCTTCTCGTATTTGTTCAGGTATTATTTTTTCAACAATCTGGCTAACTCATAAAATACCACTGCGAGCTGTAGCCCTCACGCATGTGCGCTGCGAGATGGGGCAGCCCAACCACGGAAGTTCATGACGATGACAATTTTCCCTGTCAGAGTTTTCTAGAATGTGGGTGTTTTTCTTATCTATGCTTCAGGGGTTGGGCAATTTTATTTTCGGTTATATATTTCTATTTTACTAAGACATTTATTTTTATTTTTTTTCTTCTATTTTTATCTTATTTACCGGATTTTATGTTTTTTGTTTCTTTATATTTTATTGATATTTTCCTTATTTTTATTTTTTCTCATTTCCTGTTTTTCCTTCAGGTTCTATTTTTGATGTATTCTTTATTATTCTTATTTTAAATGTTTTGATTTTTTTTATTCCATTTATTTTTTCTTTGCTTTGAATTTTTGTCATATTTATTAATTAATTTATTTTAAATCAAATATAAATATTTTTGGGAAAATAAAATGATTTAATTATGTTATAATAGAGAATTGTATCAAGTTACGAGCCTTAGCGAGGTCATGTACCACAAAAAGAACCGTATCATTAGCATATTGCAATATAGGGAGACAACCATCCATAAGGTGTGGCACTTCTCCTGTAATTTGACCTGTCTGCTTGGCGCACATGATAATATTCTACAAGAAACTACCTTATTTTTCCTCTTTATCATCATCTTTCTACATCACCGGAAATACTAATATGAATATGAAAATACTTAAATTAACACTGACACGTCCTACTGGAAATGATCTGTTTCTTCATTTTTATTTGCCCGGAAGGAAATGATCTGTTTCCCACACACGGTGGTTGCCAAATTTTCCCGAAGCGTCCCTGTTGAAGACTGCAGCAAAGTTCAGCGTACTATTTGGATGTTTTGTCCCATGAGACTACAAGATTAGCTGTCTGAGAGTGAATTCTCAAAAAAAAAAAATGTCTGAGAGTGTATACCTCATGTTACGTGAGGTAGATGGAACAGTCATCGATGGAAACACCAATTGTGAGTGCGAGAGCTCAATCAGGTTCTGAACGTGGAGGCATGAAACGGGCCGACACGGGAGGTCCTCCCGATCTAGCCGCCGGAGCCCTTCTCTCCTCCCTCCCTTCCCTCCGACGGCGCCGAAGGACGCTGCCGGGCTAAGCCCGGGGCAGACGGCGGTGGCGGAGGTCCTCCTTCCTGCTCGCATGTGGGGTGGTGTGTTATCTCGATGCAAGTGGTGGCGCATCAGAGATCGGATCGCGGCGCTACGCGGTGGCCGACCGAGATCGGATCTAGGCCAAGGGCGACGGGCTCTGGGCACGGCCTTGGAAGGTGGCTGGGTTGTCCAATCCGGCTTGGTAGCAGCGGCATGGAGGGGCACCGTGGAGGATCTGGTGGATGGTCGGTTGCATGCGAGTGTGGCCTCCGGTGCGGGGCCGGCCGTTGTGCCCTGCTCCATGCGGCAGTGGATTTGGTGGCCATCTCCTCCATCGAGGTGGCTAGCCTGAGGCTGGGTGGTCGGATCCTGAGATCTGTCATTTAGTCACGACTATGAGTCGGGGAGACATAGTTGTCGGTGAAAACCGAGCCGATGACGGACGATGGCGTCCTTCTATGTCGTTACCTTGATAAAGGCATCATCGTGTAACTATTGTCGACCCACTGGTGCTGCTCCGGGGGAATCCCTAGGATCTGGTCTTCCAGATGGGACGATGGCAGCACTGCGGTGTCGTTTCTCTCTAGGGAGCAACGTTTGTGGAGCAGCGCTGGAAGACAGAGGCAGGAGGTGGACCGGCTTCGTCTTGCACGGAGCCTCGGTGGTGATGTCAAGTCATTCCTGGCCGATAGGTGCTACGCTGTGTCATACCTATTCGGTAGGTGCTACACACGACAGATCTTCCAGAGACTTCAAGCTGTGTCGGCTGGTGGCACTTTGCAGCATGGTGTTGCGGTGTACCGGTAGCGACCGCGACGCGCTCAGCAGTTTGCACGCAGGGAGGTGGTGTCCTTAGGCGCTGTGGTGGCGTGGACGGATGGCCGGACTGGCAAGAATGATACAGATCTCTCTCCTGAAGATGGGTCAGCGGTTCGATGATGATGGCGACTTCTAAAACGTGTGCATGTGCTGTACGCTTTAGATTTGTTACACCTGTAGGAGATATGCCCTAGAGGCAGTAATTTCAGTTACTTTTGTATCTCCGAGTTTGTAATGAAAGTTTATGTTCCATGCTATAACTGCAATGATTCTCGAGTCTACAAATTAAACGAGGCTTGGAGGGAAACTCATGTGCACGTGTGGTATAATAAACGGTAAATTGTATTCCTAGTCTTGCCTCTAAGACTGGCTCAAGTATTGCATGATGATCCTGTTTTCCTGATCATGGGCATGGCTATGCCGGCAATTTTGAGGGCACGATGTTGGTAGAACACTTGTGTTGAATCGACCCATATTGATGTTATACTATGAGATATATTCATCAATAGTTAATGGTTAAAATAACACAGAGATGGTTAACGTTTGCATGATTCCTTAGACCATGAGAGTATCGAGTTTCTTCATGCTTGCTTCATCAACTTTGGGGTTTGCTAAACGTCATCCGTAAATGGGTGGCTATTACGGCGGCTTACGGGTTCATGGAAAAGTATGTCAAGTAACTTGATAGCTCAAGATTGGGATTTGCTCCTCCGACGATGGAGAGATATCTCTGGGTCCTCTCGGTGTTACGGTATCCATCATCGTCTGGCCAGACACTTGTGATTTGATCACTGGGATGCCGGAACACGGGAACGAGAAAAGAGAACAATACCGGCAACGAGGTAACTGGCATTGTGGACAAGTTGTTGATCCACGAGGATGCCTACATGTCTCACCTCGGGTAATTGTAACATATCGCGAAGCAACAGGAATAGCACACGGCAACTGGAGGTTCACTCGAATATTTATTCGTGTGGGTATAGGGATCGATATGGGTGTCCACGGCTCCGATGTTGATCATTGATCGGAAGGGGTTCCGAGTCATGTCTATGCTTCACCGAACCTATAGGGTCACACGCTTAAGGGTCATCTATCTGTTGAATACTAGACAGGTAGTCTGAGAGAAAAACACTGAAAAAGTTTCGGACACCGGAAAAGTTCCGCAGAGAGAGGTCACCGGATGAGTTTCGGTGAAACTGGAAAAGTTGTTTCAGGGGATACCATAAAGTCAAATTGGTCTTGGCACATGCCTGATAATTCTTGGAGGGTGCCAGAATCGTTCTGGAAACTTTTTGGAATTTTCTGGAATGAAAACCGAAATGTTCCGGAGCTGTCGAAACCGCTTCAGATGCTTTTCGCAGATGAAAGCACTAAACCGGAATTGTTCCGGCTCGCGTTGAAAATTATTTTGGTGGGTACTGGAATTGTTCTAAGCCCACATGAATATTTTCAGTTCGATCAGACGCTGAAAAATGTCGTCGTGAATAGTGAAAGTGCTTTTTGGATATTTGTTGAAAAACACCTTTTTGGATATTTCCAAAAAGGCTTCTAGAAGGGATTGGGGAGCAAGCAAGCTCCACATGGGGGGGGGGGGGCACGGGGTGGCCGGCCAAGGGGGGAGCTCCTCCATGGAGCTCCACATGGCACCCCTTTTTCCTTCTTATGTTTATTATGTGTGACATAAAGTGGGATATTTTGGTACTTGGAGTTACCATCCTACCCCTTGGTTTTCCTATAAATAAGAGGTGAGTGGGCAGCCCACTTCATCATCCTTTGCTCTCATACACATGCTTTGCTTTGCAAGCTCTCTCTTCTCCCTCACACGAAAAGAGTTTTTCGTAGAGCCGAAAGGCTGTCTGGGTTCCGGCAGGAACTAGTTCTGGACGGCGAAGCCCTGCCGGATAGTTGACACCGTATGTGTGCAACCCCGTAGAGAGGTCGTAGTTTCGATCTTTTGCCCGAGGGGCTGTTCGTGTGTCCTCCCGAAGGGCTGTCCGAGTTTCCGTTCGAGTTTCGAGGGTCCTCCCGAAGGGCTGTCCGCGACATCGTCCGGGGGACTGTCGGACCGCCTCCTGGAGGGCTGTCCGACGAGGGAATACATTCTCGCGGTTGGGAGGTTGTAAAATCCTAGCTGCAGGAATCTGCACCAACGATCTCCACCGACTCTTCTTCCGCTGCGCTACGAGTCGGTACGGATCAGATCAAACCTTGTATGCAATCTCCATAGTGATCCTGGGCGTGCTCGCTATACCGAAATTTTTTGTTTTCTGTCGCGTTCCCCAACAGTGGCATCAAGAGCCAGGCTATGAGTAGATGCATGTTATGATCTAGAATACATGAGATGTATGGGTATTGCATAGTATAATTTTGTAGTAGATGAGATCTATTGCTGAAAATTATTTGTGCGGGTAGCAGATGAAATCTGTTACCCGATGTTCCTGTTGCTTCCCGTGAATTTGCGTAGTCCTGATCTTGACGGCATGGTGGAATCTCACAAAGTTCTGGCAATCCACGATCCTTTCATGCTGCTCCTGAGTATGCTGATTGACAGATCAATGAAGTGCTAACAGTTCTTTGGGTTCCACCATAGTTAAAGAAAGATGGATGTTTCGCAGACGAAGGGCAATGCAGATATGATCTGCACGGGGGTCATGCGTATGACGAAGTTTAGTATGGGGCTCGAGATTTTATTGTCTCGTGTTTCATACACCCTGGAAAGTTAATCTAGCAACTTGAAGTATCATACTTGATGATAAACGTTGGTAGCTGCGGTTTGAGTCAAAACGTTAGAAGCCACGTAAAATAAAATTTTGCATAAACCGATTAGAGGCGTCTAACTTGGTTTTGCAGGATGGTTATGCATGTGATGTGGTATAGCAATGCTCATATTAAATTTGATTATGTATGAGATAACTATATGATGTAATTAACATGACCTGCGTGTCATGATTCGGCATGATGGCTGGAGCCATATGATTGCACTTTAATGACCTGCGTGTCAACCTTATGTAATGCACTTATTTTATTAGCTATAGAGATAGCAATATTATCTAGTGCATCGACAAGGTGGTGGCAATCTTCGCAAAGGTGAACACCGACGCGAATGCCGAAGACGAAGAATACTTGACTTCTCCGTCAGAAGGGGCTATACCATATCATGCTAATTATGAATTGCCTGAGATGTTTATCCCTTATGTTGCACCCTTTTAATTGCGCGGTAGTCGCTTTTTATTAGGGTGATCTCTCACTTAAATATCAAGTAGTTAGTGTTCTCCCAAGTGTAGCACCGTCAAGGCACCTATCTCTTCGGGGTATCACATGGTGGCATGGGTACGAACGATTAGAGAAGTGTGAGGCGGGTGAGTTGAGACCTCGCAGCGAGATCACTTGGTTGTCTTGACGTTCAGGCATGAAAGTCATGAGCTCGGAACACACGCATCGAAAGATGAACAAGAGTCACATAGAGATGTGATTGGCAAGTTGGCCTACCAATTGAAATTCTCGTCACTTGAGATGGTTGCATCCTTGATGCTGAATTGAAAGTTGGGTCTTGCATCACTCACAATCAATTATGAGAGATATTGTTTTGAGTGGGAGCGCACTTTAGAATAAAATTGTTTATTCACTAGTGCCAAAAATCATTATGAACAATGTCTAAAATGAACTTGTGTTTTCCGTTGTAGATCAAATGGCTCGCAACACCGCGTTCAACTTAGGCCCTATGTTAGAGAAAGACAAGTTAGCTGCGAATGGAAACAACTATGCGAACTGGGTCCGTACCCTGAGGATTGTCCTCAGGAGCGCTAAGAAAGTGTACGTGCTTGATGGAGCTCTTCCACCTAAGCCGGCGGCAACAGCCGCGGCAGACATACAAAATGTCTGGGCCACTAAGGATGATGATTTCAACTTAGTGCAGTGTCTCATGCTGTCTTGCATGAGTTCAGAGCTTCAAAAACATTTTGAATTCCATAACTCCTTTGATATGATCAAAGAGTTGGATGCTCTGTACAAGTTTAATGCACGGTCTGAACGTTTTGATATCATGAAAATGATGTCGGAGACCAAGATCGCCGAGGGCAGTTCAGTTGGCGAGCACGTAGTCAATATGATTGGCTACGCTGAAAGGCTTAAAACCCTGGAATTTCCACTTCCAGAAGAGCATGTAATGGACATGTTGCTCCGTTCACTCCCCCCTTCTTACGGAGGTTTTGTCATGAACTACAACATGATTGGGATGGACAAAACACCTAATGAGGTGCTTGCCATGCTAAAATCTGTTGAAGGAGGACTGCAGAAAAATCGCAAGCAAGTGTTGCTTGTGAATAAAACTGCCAGTTTCAAAAAGAAAGGCAAGCCAAAGAAAGGCAAGCCAAAGAAGGGCAAGGGCGCCGGTAAGACCGGCTTCCAACGCAAATCTAAGGGCGGAGCCAAGAATGAAACTGAGTGATTCTACTGCAAGGGCACAGGACACTGGAAGAGAAACTGCAAGAAGTATCTGGAAGATAAGAAGTCCGGGAAAACCGGAAAAGGTATAATTGTTATACAAGTTAATGTCATTGACGTTCTGCTTGCTAGCGAAAATTATAAGTCTTGGGTATTTGATACCGGATCGGTTGCTCACATTTGCAACTCGATACAGGGGCTTCAGAAGGTGCGCAAGCTGGCAAAGAATGAAGTCGTGATGCGTGTCGGGAACGGCGCTGGGATCGCCGCTCAAGCCGTCGGCATTATGCCTCTACGTCTCCCTTCAGGATTTATTTTGGAACTAAGTAACTGTTATTTTGTTCCGTTGTTGTGTAGAAACATTATCTCTGGATCATGTTTAGTGCACGACGGGTACTCCTACAAGTCTGAGAACAATGGTTGTTCACTTTATTGTAATGAAATGTTTTATGGATTTGCACCCATTGTTGGGGGCCTTTTCGTACTAAATCTTGAATGTGGAAATGATGTCTTTAACGTGAATGCTAAACGCCTTAAGAAGGCTGATACCACCACCACTTACTTGTGGCACTGTCGGCTTGGCCACATCGGAAAGAAACGCATGCAAAGACTCCATAAAGATGGAGTTTTACCGTCCCTTGAT
Source organism: Elymus sibiricus (assembly GCA_039707655.1). Classification (NCBI taxonomy): domain Eukaryota; kingdom Viridiplantae; phylum Streptophyta; class Magnoliopsida; order Poales; family Poaceae; genus Elymus; species Elymus sibiricus. The sequence goes on from CM077667.1 coordinate 24,260,730, forward strand.
TTTGAATCATTTGACACATGTGAAGCTTGCTTGATGGGAAAAATGACCAAGACGCCGTTCACGGGTCATCCTGAACGGGCAGGTGAATTATTGGAAATAATACATAGTGATGTATGTGGTCCAATGAACACGGCCGCACGGGCTGGGTATTTTTACTTCGTGACTTTTACTGATGATTTAAGTCGGTATGGCTATATCTACTTAATGAAGCATAAGTCGGAAACCTTTGAAAAGTTCAAAGAATTTCAGAATGAGGTAGTAAATCATCGTGACAAAAAGATTAAGTTTCTGCGGTCTGATCGCGGAGGCGAATATCTTAGTCATGAGTTTGGCCAGCATCTGAGTGACCGTGGAATCGTTTCACAGCTTACGCCTCCCGGAACTCCACAGCGAAACGGAGTGTCGGAACGACGTAACCGAACCCTGTTAGACATGGTAAGGTCGATGATGTCTCTTACGGATCTACCGATATCTTTTTGGGGTCACGCACTACTCACTGCCGCTCATACATTAAACAGAGCACCGTATAAGTCTGTTGAGACGACACCACATGAGATGTGGTATGTAAAGATACCTAGTGTATCGCATCTCAAGGTTTGGGGTTGTGAGGCATACGTAAAACGTTTACAGCCAACCAAACTAGAACCTAGATCAGACAAATGTTACTTTGTAGGTTATCCAAATGAGACCATTGGATATTCCTTCTACCACCAGTCCGAAGGCAAAATGTTTGTCGCAAAGGTTGCAAACTTTCTCGAGAAAGAATTTCTCGCTAAAGAATTGAGTGGGAGGACAGTACAACTTAATGAGATTAGTGAATCTTCGGCAACCGTTGATATGGCTAAGGAACCGGAAGAAATTCCGCTAATTATCCATACAACTGAGCCGGAAGTTGTCGCATATGATGCGGAAACTTCAAACACTGTTGTAACTGAACCGCGCAGATCAGGTAGGGCTATCCAGCCACCTGAGTGGTTTCATAACGAAATCTTCATTGTTGAAGACGATGAACCTGCGCACTACAAGGAAGCGATGGCGGGGCCTAGCTCAAGGGAATGGCACAAAGCCATGAGATCCGAAATGGAATCCATGTACGAAAACCAAGTTTGGAACTTGGAAGAACTTCCAGATGGCGTAAAACCCATTGGTTGTAAATGGATTTTCAGAAGAAAGACGGACGCGGATGGTAACATTACTATCCACAAAGCTAGACTTCTCGCGAAAGGGTTCACGCAAGTTCCAGTAGAGGACTACGACGAGACTTTCTCGCCCGTAGCTATGCTTAGGTCTGTTCGGATATTACTAGCAATTGCTGCTTATTTCGATTATGAAATATGGCAGATGGATGTCAAAACGGCTTTCCTAAATGGAAACCTTAATAGGGATGTATACATGATACAGCCAGAAGGTTTTGTCGATCCTAAGAATGCTGGAAAGGTATGTAAGCTTCAGAAAGCCATTTATGGTCTGAAGCAAGCATCAAGGAGCTGGAATATTCGTTTTGATGAAGTGGTCAAAGAGTTTGGCTTCATCAGGAACGATGAAGAATCTTGTGTGTACAAGAAGTTTAGTGGGAGCGCAAAAGCCTTTCTAATCTTGTATGTGGATGACATATTGTTGATTGGAAATGACGTGAATTTTCTTAGCGAAATAAAAGACTCATTGAAGAAGAGTTTTTCAATGAAAGACTTAGGCGAAGCGGCATATGTATTAGGCATCAGGATCTATAGAGATAGATCAAGACGCCTGATAGCGCTAAGCCAAAGCACGTACATTGACAAGGTGTTGAAAAGGTTCAACATGGAGAACTCCAAGAAAGGCCTACTCCCCATGTCACCTGGCACAGTGCTTTGCAAGAATCAGAGTCCTCGGACCCTTGATGAGCGAGTACAAATGAATGATATTCCATATGCTTCGGCAGTTGGTTCTATTATGTATGCCATGCTATGTACAAGACCGGATGTTTCCTATGCGCTAAGTGTTAGCAGCCGGTACCAACGTGATCCAGGATTGGAACACTGGGCCGCAGTCAAGGGTATTCTTAAGTACCTCAGAAGGACCAAGGATTTACTCCTTGTGTACGGAGGTGATGAAGAGCTCATTGTAAGTTGTTACACTGATGCAGGCTTCATGTCTGACCCAGATGACTTCAAATCTCAATCTGGCTATGTTTTCATATTGAACGGCGGCGCAGTTGATTGGAAAAGTTCCAAACAAAAGACTGTGGCGGATTCTACGACGGAGGCGGAATATGTTGCTGCTTCAGAAGCCTCCAAGAAAGCTGTCGGTATCAAGCAATTTCTTGAAGATCTTGGTGTGGTTCCAAGTGCTCTGGACCCGGTGGAGATCTATTGCGACAATAGTGGCACCGTGGCTCAGGCAAGGGAGCCATGTTCGCACCATAAGACAATGCATATTCAACGCAAATATAAACTCATTCGACATCATGTCGAAGAAGGTTTAGTGAAAGTACGCAAAGTTCACACGGATCTGAATGTGTCAGACCCGATGACTAAGCCTCTACCACGAGCAAAGCATGAGCAACACCGGATAGCCATTGGTGTTAGGGAAGCCATGTAACTGGATTATGACTCTAGTGCAAGTGGGAGTCTGTAGGAGATATGCCCTAGAGGCAATAATTTCAGTTACTTTTGTATCTCCGAGTTTGTAATGAAAGTTTATGTTCCATGCTATAACTGCAATGATTCTCGAGTCTACAAATTAAACGAGGCTTGGTATAATAAACGGTAAATTGTATTCCTAGTCTTGCCTCTAAGACTGGCTCAAGTATTGCATGATGATCCTGTTTTCCTGATCATGGGCATGGCTATGCCGGCAATTTTGAGGGCACGATGTTGGTAGAACACTTGTGTTGAATCGACCGATATTGATGTTATACTATGAGATATATTCGTCAATAGTTAATGGTTAAAATAACACAGAGATGGTTAACGTTTGCATGATTCCTTAGACCATGAGAGTATCGAGTTTCTTCATGGTTTCTTCATGAACTTTGGGGTTTGTTAAACGTCATCCGTAAATGGGTGGCTATTACGGCGGCTTACGGGTTCATGGAAAAGTATGTCAAGTAACTTGATAGCTCAAGATTGGGATTTGCTCCTCCGACGATGGAGAGATATCTCTGGGCCCTCTCGGTGTTATGGTATCCATCATCGTCTAGCCAGACACTTGTGATTTGATCACTGGGATGCCGGAACACGGGAACGAGAAAAGAGAACAATACCGACAACGAGGTAACTGGCATTGTGGACAAGTTGTTGATCCACGAGGATGCCTACATGTCTCACCTCGGGTAATTGTAACATATCGCGAAGCAACAGGAATAGCACAGGGCAACTGGAGGTTCACTCGAATATTTATTCGTGTGGGTATAGGGATCGATATGGTTGTCCACGGCTCCGATGTTGATCATTGATCGGAAGGGGTTCCGAGTCATGTCTATGCTTCACCGAACCTATAGGGTCACACGCTTAAGGATCATCTATCTGTTGAATACTAGACAGGGAGTCTGAGAGAAAAACACCGAAAAAGTTTCGGACACCGGAAAAGTTTCGGATAGCGGAAAAGTTCCGCAGAGAGAGGTCACCGGATGAGTTTCGGTGAAACTGGAAAAGTTGTTTCAGGGGATACGATAAAGTCAAATTGATCTTGGCACATGCGTGATAATTCTTGGAGGGTGCCAGAATTGTTCTGGAAACTTTTTGGAATTTTCTGGAATGAAAACCGGAAATGTTCCGGAGCTGCCGAAACCGCTTCAGATGCTTTTCGCAGATGAAATCACTAAACTGGAATTGGTCCGGCTCGCGTTGAAAATTATTTTGGTGGGTACTGGAATTGTTCTAAGCTCACATGAATATTTTCAGTTCGATCAGACGCTGAAAAATGTCGTCGTGAATAGTGAAAGTGCTTTTTGGATATTTGTGGAAAAACACCTTTTTGGATATTTCCAAAAAGGCTTCTAGAAGGGATTGGGGAGCAAGCAAGCTCCACATGGAGGGGGGGGGGGGCAAGGGGTGGCCGGCCAAGGGTGGAGCTCCTCCATGGAGCTCCACATGGCACCCCTTTTTCCTTCTTATGTTTATTATGTGTGACATAAAGTGGGATATTTTGGTACTTGGAGTTACCATCCTACCCCTTGGTTTTCCTATAAATAAGAGGTGAGTGGGTAGCCCACTTCCTCATCCTTTGCTCTCATACACATGCTTTGCTTTGCAAGCTCTCTCTTCTCCCTCACACGAAAAGAGTTTTTCGTAGAGCCGAAAGGCTGTCTGGGTTCCGGCAGGAACTAGTTTTGGACGGCGAAGCCCTGCCGGATAGTTGACACCGTATGTGTGCAACCCCGTAGAGAGGTCGTAGTTTCGATCTTTTGCCCGAGGGGCTGTTCGTGTGTCCTCCCGAAGGGCTGTCCGATTTTCCGTTCGAGTTTCGAGGGTCCTCCCGAAGGGCTGTCCGCGACATCGTCCGGGGGACTGTCCGACCGCCTCCCGGAGGGCTGTCTGACGAGGGAATACATTCTCGCGGTTGGGAGGTTGTAAAATCCTAGCTGAGGGAATCTGCACCAACGATCTCCACCGACTCTTCTTCCGCTGCGCTACGAGTCGGTACGGATCAGATCAAACCTTGTATGCAATCTCCATAGTGATCCTGGGCGTGCTCGCTATACCGAAAATTTTTGTTTTCTGTCGCGTTCCCCAACAACACCGGCTGTAGATTCCGATACGTTATGTGAATGGATCGATGACGACATCGATTTTAGATATGGGGAGTGAGAGCACTCCACATTATCGAGTTTGTAGTTGTGAGTGGTGGCTTCGGGTGGCTTGATGTATATTTTTGTCAGTCCTTCATTAAATAATTAATAAAGATGGTTGTATGCATCGATTGATGCATAGGCCGGGGGTTTTAACCTCCTTTTCCAAAAAAAAAATGAGTGCGACCTGCTGCTAGTGATATGTGTGACGACTTTGACCGTGGAAGTCGTTGGAGAGGACTAGTCACAACTTCACAGCGTTCTTATGTATATATAAAACAACTGAGGTTATTCTAAGGGAAGGCCAGCACAAGTAGTTTAACACACTTTCCATAACTAGTTACGTACGTAGAAACAGCTCAAACAGATTCTAAGTGAGAAGAGGAGACCATGGAGCGATCTTCCTCTGCTTCTTCTTCCCCCCTCTTACGCACCATGGCCATCCTGGCAATCATATGCTGCTCCCTGCCATCCTCGGTTGCAATCCAAGGTAAGTCAGTATTATTATTTTTTTAACCGGGCAAGGTAAGTCAGTGTTGGATTACTTTCATTTAGGGAGTATCTAGGAGCAGCAAAAAAAAGTCAAGGCGTTGCCGGCTCCATACGTACGCATGTTGTGGGTACTCTATTAATTTATGATCCATGTGCATCTATGCAGTTAATATGGACGGAGACCGATCGGGAGTGACACCTCCGCCACCGGCTCCACACGGGAAGATCACCCGCAGGCTGTTGCAAACATCCCTTGTTCATACGGACGGAGAACGAGAGGGAGCGGGTCCTCCGTCGCCAACGTCCGAGCAGGGACGAGGCCCTGGACACAACTAACCGTGTTTGCTGTGCTTATATGTATTCCGAGCTTGAATCGGGATAACTTTGAGCTATAGATGACTTTATACTTTTATTGTTTATATAAACTTCAAAATTCAAATAATATGTATGTGTTATTTTTTTGGAATCATATTATAGGATAACTTACCAATACTTACCAAGAGTATATGTTATTATGTGGTATGAATAAACTATGTTCGATACTTAGTAGCAGTAATTCAGAGATGAACCCAGGCTCATCTACTCTCGGTGAATAGTAATTTCAGAAAAAAAATAGTAAAATGATTCAAAAAAACTGACATTTGGCATCCATGATTCCTGAGTTTATTAATCCCGGTTGATTACACCAAGGGTGCACAGACCCTATCGTTCCTCCCCTAACGTTTGCCGACTAGGGTAAAGTTTCCCCTCCAAACTTCGCCGACAAGCCCGTGGATTCACCTCCCCCCTGCCTGCCGTTCCATGGCCGGTGGCGGGAAGGAGAAACCTGGTGCCTTCGCTCCGGTTAGTAGTTCAGGTTAGGTTTTTTTAATCAGCGCAGGTACAGAGGTAAAGATACGTGCATGCCTTATAAATTAGAAAGGAGATAGTAACTGTAGGTAGCCAACTCAACCAACGATCAAGTTGTAGTGGGTCGAACCACCATGCGTGAGAGAGGCGAGCATCCACAGTCGGTGATGTAGAGGTGTCCCTTTTACACAAGCTGCAAGGTGGATGGTCTGAACCAACAGAGCAACTAATTGAGGGGTACCCTTTGCATGAGCCCCTCAAGGCTCATTTTTGTGTACACGTTTTCGGGTTTTAGATGTGTTCCTTTTTGGGGTTTTGGCCTTTTCATATTTGCCCGGTTTTCTCTAGATTCTGGACAAGAAAAAACAAAATAAAAAAATGCGCAAACAAAACTCGCTTTTTCCATCTGCTAGAGGCACAAGTTTGCTTTCGCGAGAGGAGCGATTGTCTCTCGGAAAGGAACAAAACACGTATTTTTTCTTTCGCGAAAGGCACATATTTGCTTATCGTGGAGGCACATGTTTGCTTTGTGCCTCTCGGAAAAGAGAAAAAAAATCATATTTCTTTTATTCCGCGAGAACACAAATTTGCTTCCCATTGAGGCATAGATGTGATTCTCGCGGAAGGAAAAATCAAAATGCATTTTTTTTCTTTTCCGAGAGGCACAGCTGTGATTCTCGCAGTAGCAACTCTGTGCCTCCACGTGTAGAAAAACGGTGTGTCTCACGGAAGAAAAAAATACATTTTTCTTTTCTTTTCTTTTCGAGTGTGCCTCTCACGGAAGCAAGCTGTGTCTCCACGAGAAGTAAATATGTGCCTCTCGCACAAGCAAAAGAAAAGGTAACACATTCTTTTTTCCTTTTCCAAGAGGCATAGTTGTGCTTCTCGCATGAGCAAATTTGTGCCTAAAAGAAGTAAATACGTGCCGCTCGTGAAAGGAAAAATACAAGTTTTTTTGCGCAATTTTTTTTAAAAGAGTTCTTGTGTTAAAACTTACGGAAAACCGGACAGAAGGCAAAAAAAACATCTAAGAGCCGAAAACGTGTAGAAAAGAAAACGAAATCCTAATGAAGCGCCCAGCATGCGACACATGACGGCGGCTGAGAACGGGTCAAATGGCGTGATCTCAGCCCTCCAAAAGTAACCCTTGTAGTAGCCCCACAATGAGTACTCCTCCTTTAGTTGCTCGTAGGCTATTGGGGTGTTGCCATATCTTCTAGTAAAAAATAAATACGATTCTCAAAATTGCTTCCGCATTAATTCAGGTCATAGAATGTCTTGCTTATGTAGCTTATGTAGCTTATTTCTGGCGCAATACATAATGCTCTTCCCACGTGCGCTACGAGCTCGACCGGCCAAATAGCAAGAGCGGGGTGATTTTTTTCTACCTGTTTTCCTTGTCTGTTTTTCTGGGGTACATAGTTTTTTCCATGGTTTACCTCTATATTCCTCTTCTTATTTTTATTTATAAATTTCTATTTTATTTATTTCGATTTTTGTCTTTTTGTTTCGCTTAAGATATTTTTGTTTGTTTTCTTTGGGACTTTTTTTTACTTTTTTTACGTTTCTTACTTACTTTTTGTTCTTCTATCTTTTGGTAGGTTTTTTACTGCCCTTTCTATTTTTGCTGTCTTGTATATTCTCGTTTTACATTAAGTAAATGTATACATTTTTTGGGATGATAAATGATGTGTTCTATATTATGAATTGTTTGCGTGTACATTTTATGAGTACAAGTTGAACAATATTTATAAATAAATTGAATATATTTTTAATATACATAGAATATGTTGATTTTATTTTAATATATGACCGAGATTTCTCTAAATAACATTAGTCATTTTTTAGTTAGCAAACAACTATTTAATGGAAATATTTTTGATGTATTCATTTCAAATATTTTTTTTTACTTTTTTTACATGTGCAGGTACATTTTGGTAATGAACAAAACTTTTTCTTTTTAGTTTTAAAGAACCGCAATAAAAAATAAATGTGAAATAGAAAATAAATAAAAAAGAAAGAAACCAGCATATATTGTGTAGCATAACTAATACACAGAAAACAAGCGATCATAATTGTGCGAATCTATGCCTCTCCCACAAGCAAAAGAAAAGATAACACATTCTTTTTTCCTTTTCCTAGAGGCATAGTTCACTAGTAGAAAAAGGGCAATTTGTCCCGGTTCCAGAGGGCCATTTGTCCCGGTTCTGGAACCGGGACTAAAGGGTCGGGACTAATACCGAAAACCTTTAGTCCCGGTTTGCTTACGAACCGGGACCAAAGGCCCTCCACGTGGCGTTGTGTGGGGCGGGGGAGGGAGGACCTTTAGTCCCGGTTGGTGTTACCAACCGGGACTAAAGGAATTTTTAGAAAAAAAAAATTGAATTTTTTTGACCATTTTTTGATTTGTTTTTAAGTTTTATTCTGATTTTCAAATCTTTGAATTATTTGACAATTTAATCTCTAATCATCCATCCTCACTGCTCCAGCGTGGAGCACTCATTCCAAATCGTCTAACTTCCCGGCCGGTCACCCATCCTCTCACTGCTCCAGCCCCAGCACGCTTAACTTCCTGGTTCTATCGCCCTAGTTTCTAAGTCTGCACGTGTTGTTTTCCTGACAATAGTAAGCTATCAATCCTAGTAACCCTTAGGTCTTGATGTCACATGATTTAATTTTTTGAATTCCAAACAATTATTAAATTAAACAAAATAAGTAATAATAATATTGAATTTCAATGAAAATAAAATAAGTAATAATATTATTTTATTCTTTTTTTGCCATTTATTCAATTAATATGGCATAATTAATATCTTTAAATCTGTAAATCAAAATTCAACAAATAATATATCCATTATTATCAGAAAAATGTGAGGAATCCAAATATGACATCATTTATTTATTTTTAAATAAAATTAATTTTTAAAATTATTATTTTTGATTTTGTAGGAAAAAATCTTCTTTTTGAAATAACTTTTTTTTACTTTTGGAATTTCGAGAATCTGAGAAAACTTCACCCGGTAAACCCAGGTGAAATTGAGTCCCAATTTTTCTCTAGTTTTTTTTGATATATTAATTTTTTTTTCGACATCGTATGCAGAAGTTATGGCCGTTTTACATTTTTTTCCGTTTTTTTGCAGAAACGGTCAAAATTCATATTTCAAAATTTCTATACCAACTAGACACTAAAACCTAACTACATCTCAAAGGATTGTATTTTTTGAAGATTTTATCATTTTTATTTATTTTCTACAAACCTAAAAAAGGCGGTCCAGGGGGGGGGGGGGGGGGAGGGGCAGAATTTGAAAATTTCAGAACCCCTATGACCCTGAAATTGAAAAGCCCTACAAATAAACTCTGAAAAGGTTGAAACTTGGTATGGTATCATCATTTCACCCACATAGCATGTGCTAAAAAGTTGAGAGGGTTACGGCAAAAACTGGATGCACTTCGTGTACAAACTGGACCATCTCCTTCGAAGTATCAAGGTTTCAGACGAAAACCGATCTGTTACAAAGGCATTTCATTTTGTTTAACTTAGGGCCTGTTCTGAACCTCTCTGAGCTTCTCAAACTCCACAAAATCAGCTTCTGGAGCTTGCTTCGAACTTCACCTGGCGATTCCATTCGTTCGGCAGTGTTCGTAGCTTCTCTCCACGATTTGGCCCAGCTGGGAGCCTATTGGCCTGTTGGGTGCCAGTTTGGGCCGGATGGAGGCAGCCCACCTTATATCGTTGTGTGGAGGAGGACTGGCCACGTGCGCTCGCACAGGATACGAGCGAGGCGAGCATCCCACGAGCGGCTGGGAGCTGTTTCGTGAATCGTTTTTTGTACTTCGCGGTGGCATCCTCTCGTAATTAGTAGGAACTCCTCGCTTCTTCGTATTGTGGAGCTGGGCTTTCGTTGCTTCTCATTTTTGCACCATGGGATCGCTCAGCTTCTCGTTTCCAGCTTCTACGAGCTAAATCGTTCGGGACTGCTTCACTCGAGAATTTTGAGAACATAGAAGCTGGAGGAGATCAGAACAGGCCCTTATTTCAACTCCAGACTTTTTGTGCATTCAATATGCACCATACTACAACATGTTAAAATCTACAGAAAGAACTAACTAAAATTAATAAAAAACAACAAGTAAATGACTAAAACAACTATATAAGCAAAACAGTATTGTTTTAATTAAAATCCTAATTTAAATTATTCTAAAATTAAACAAACAAATCTTACTGTGACAACAATCTAACACGTGACTAGGAGCAAAAAGAATTAAATTAAAAACTATTTGTAAACTCAAGTTATTCACAATCTAGGGTTTGAAGCATTTTGAACAAATTCAAATTTAAACCATTCAAATTTGAAAACTAATGGCACAAACAGAAGCTAGACAAAATTTTCAATCTAATGCAAAAAGAATCACTCAAAAACATCAAATATCCTAAAAGATATAAGCAATTTAAAACAGAAACTAAAAACAGAAAACAAATGTAAAAACAGAGAAAAAAAGGCTAGCTACAGTAGAACCGGGACTAAAGCCTCAACCCCTTTAGTCCCGGTTGGTGTCTCCAACCGGGACTAAAGGCCACCTTTAGTCCCGGTCGGAGACACCCACCGGGACTAAAGGGTATCGGCCCCTTTAGTCCCGGTTGGTGTCTCCAACCGGGACTAAAGGTCCCATTTAAACCGGGACTGATGCCCGACCGGCGCCCTAGCCGCTCGAACCGGGACTAATGCTCACATTAGTCCCGGTTCGTAATGCAACCGGGACTAATGTGTAGATTGAGCTGTGACGAAAGCCCTGTTTTCTACTAGTGGTTGTGCTTCTCGCGTGAGCAAATTTGTGCCTAAAAGAAGTAAATATGTGCTGCTCGTGAAAGAAAAAAAAACAGGTTTTTTTGCGCGAAAAAAATTCAAAAGTGGTCTACGGTGGGGCAGCGTGTCATCTGCCATCTACGGTGACGAGTCTCGGTGGCATGGTGCAGCGGTGTCTCGACGACGGACGCGGGAAGATGAACGTGCGCAGGGCGGTGGCGTCGACTGGCGTCATGGTGGCGCTGATGGCAGGCCTAGCAAGGTCATTACATTGATTTGTCCTGAAGATGGGTATGCGGAAGACGGTGGCGGCGAAAATTTCTAAAGCATGTATGCTGGTACGCGCTAAGGGTCTGCCAGACTGGTTGTGCCACTTGCTCATAGTGCATCAGACCGGTGTGTGACCCAGTCCCGGCATTGTGGCTGGACTGGGGCCTCTGGCTTTAGATATTAGGCTTTGGTGCGATGTCTATTTGGTATTCGGCTCAGACATTCGGCATCCCTTCATCAAGGGGATAGGAGTAGCGACAGGTGTTGTCAAGATGGTGGCTTTAGGCTTACTGCTTTATTACTTTGTATGGTATTTGTGAATAATTAATAAAATGACTGCATGCATCACCCGGGTGCAAAGGCGCGGGGGGGGGGGGGGGGTTATACCCTTCTTTTCCAAAAAAAAAAATCCACTGTGGAATTACAAATTCAGGGGGTTCATCTTGCAAGCTATCAACATGTCTGTTACGATGGATAGCACATTCAGTGAACTCGTGTGCAAGACTACAACCATGCTTGCTTCCGTACAGTGGCGATTCCACTAGGGAGGCTTCAATAGGCTTAAGCCTACCCTCAAAAAATCCTATTTCAGCTAAACATACTATTTTACAATTATACTGAGGTGTTTAAGATGTAAATTGCAATGCATTTGCCAGTTAGACTTAGAAACCATATGGTTTGAGCCTACCCTTCAATTTCGTGCTAGATTCGCCACTGCTTCTGTATGACAATGAACTAAAGTTAAGTTACTAGATAACTCACCACACAAATATTAATTAACTTGATACTCCACAAGTAGGCACTAGTCATTCAGTTTGCCCTTGTGTAGGTGAGCACAAAACCATCGAAATTAGGGAGCTCTCCAGTGTGGTCTGGTAGGTTAAGCGGAGAAAGGAGGGACATTTTTTCTTTTGGAAAAGGAGGTTAAACCCCCGGCCTCTGCATCAATCGATGCATGCAGCCATTTTTATTAATTATTTCACAAAGGTCTGACAAGAACATACATCAATCCACCCGAAGCCACCACTCACACCTACAAACTCGATAATGTGGAGTGCTCTAACTCCCCATATCTAAAACCGGTGTCGTCGCCAATCCATCCACATAATTTATCGGGACCAACAGCCGGTGCAGCAGACCTAAAGCGCACACAACATGCACACGTTTTAGAACCGCCATCATCATCGGACCACTGACCCATATTCAGGAGAGAGATCCGCATCATCCTTGCCAGTCCGAACATCCGTCAACGCCACCACGGCGCCCAACGGCGCCACCGCCCTGCGCTCATCCGTCCAGACGCGAAGACTCTGGAAGAACTGTCGTGCGTAGCACCTGCCAACCAGGCATGACTTTGCGTAGCACCTGTCGGCCAGGCATGACTTGACAGCTCCACCAAAGCTCCGTGCAAGACGAAGCCGCTCCACCTCCTACCTCTGTTATCCAGCGCTGCTCCACAAACGATGCTCCCAAGAGAGAAACAACACCGAATACCGCCATCGTCCGATCTGGAAGACCAGATCCTAGGGTTTCCCCCGAAGCAGTGCCCAACACCAGCAACCGACAAGGACCCGGCATGAAGAGATCTATATGGAAAAGGGGTAGGGGTTAAGCAGATTATTTTGGCTAGCTTTTATCTTTTAGAGTTTGGTTTTGTAGAGAACACATATAATCACACAACTATTATCTGTGTTTTTAGCTCTGTGGGAAGATATCCTCTGTAGAGTAAGGTTAACAGTACATCCCAACAACCGATTATATATATTTGTCACATCATATATAGTTAATCTAATAACCGACTCATATAACAGTTAGCTATGTCATCAATCCTTATTAAAAATCACCAGTTAAATTGAGCTAGCTACGAGCCCCAATAAAGATTTGACACCTCGGTTGTCTGCTGTTCTCGCTAAACGTTCCGATGATAAGAACGTTTTTCAAGCTAACACCATCACATAAGTCGTTGTAACACAACCATCCACGTTAGTAGGCTTTCTGGTTGGTTGGTAAGTTGAGCTGGCTGAAAAAGTTGAAAGGCATAAAATAGCATGTCTTACATGAGGACAGTCTGCACTATATTACAAGGAACACCCCCTTTTTTGGTTGAGATAAAACACGTGATGATATTTTATTTATATCTGCAAAGTGTTAATTGTACACCGGAAAGGCATGGGGGTCTTAAGAAGCTGGAAATTATGGCAATTCGAAAGATCATCGTCTTGCTAACGCTTCCACCACTCTAGCATTACTTTCTATGCCATCGTCAAGTCCTGGCCCTGCTAGAAACGGATGTGTCGTCACTAGTACAAAACGGGCCTTTAGTCCCGATTCGTAAGGACCTTTAGTCCCGGTTTTCCAACCGGGACTAAGCAATCGGTACTAAAGGCCCCCACTTTTAGTCCCGTTTGGACTAAAGTAATTTTTTTGAATTAGTTTTTGTATTTTTTTGATTTATTTTTATTTTTTTCGGCATTTTTTTATTTATTTTAAATTATTGTCTTCGTATTTTTAAAATTTTGAATTATTTGACAATTTAATATCTAATCACCCCTCCTCACTGCTCCAGCGTGGAGCATTTATTCCAAATCGTCTAACTTCCCGGCCGGTCACCCATCATCTCACTGCTCCAACCCCAGCACGCTTAACTTTCCGGCCGGTCACCCATCCTCTCACTGCTCCAACCAAGCACGCTTAAGTTCCCGGCCGGTCACCCATCCTCTCACTGCTCCAACCCTAGCACGCTTAACTTTCGAGTTCTATCTCCCCTAGTTTTTAAGTCTGCACTTGTTGTTTTCTTGACAATATTAAGCTATCAATCTTATTAACCCTTAGGTCTTGATGTCACATGATTTAATTTTTTGAATTCCAAACAATTATTAAAATAAATAACAATGATTAATTTAAAAACTCCAAAAAACATCAAAAAAGACAAAAAATTCAAAAAAATTCAAAAATTCTCAAAAAACAAAAAAAAACAAAAAATCCAAAATAATAAAAAGTTAAAAATAAAATAAGTAATAATAATATTGAATTTCAATGAAAATAAAATAAGTAATAATATTATTTTATTTATTTTTTGCCATTTATTCATTTAATATGGCATAATTAATATCTTTAAATCTGTAAATCGAAATTCGACAAATAATATATCCATTATTATCAGAAAAATATGAGGAATCCAAATATGACCTAATTTATTTATTTTTAAAAATAAAATTAATTTTTAATATCTGAATTTTTATTCTTTTCGAATTTCCAAAATCTAAAAGAATTAAAAACGTTTAAAAAATAAACTACCTATTCAATTAATTTATGTTATATGTATCATATCAATCCTATTAAGCCCTTGAGCATGATGTCGCACGTTTCACCATTTGAGTTTGAAACTATTATTTTAAAAAACAATAATTATTTAGTAACACTAATATTTATTGAATAAGTAGTTTGACAAAAAATTCAAAAAAACTTAAATCTGAGAATAACTTTCTTTCCTTTCGGAATTTGAGGATTCTAAAAATTTACAAAACAGCCTAAGACGGTTGCCATCGAAACCGGTTTCTCGTGCTGAACATTTTGATATATTAAACTTTTTTTCCGACATCGTATGCAAAAGTTATAGCCATTTTACTTTTCATAACACTTTTTTTAAACTTATTTCATCTCCAGACTTTTTGTGTGTTCAACATGCACCATTGAAAGCCACATCATCAATTTTCAACCCTTTCCCACTTCATTCGATATTTTTCATGCATGTATTAACTTTTTTGAGCTAAATGACCCCGAAATTGAAAGCACTACAAATGAACTCTGAAAATGTTGAAACTTGGCATGGTATCCTCATTTCACCCACATAGCATGTGCAAAAAAGTTGAGAGGGTTACGGTAAAAACTGGATGCACTTCGTGTATAAACTAGACAATCCCTTTCGAAGTATCAGGGTTTCGGACGAAAACTCATCTGTTACAAAGTCATTTCATTTTTTTAAACTTATTTCAACTTCAGACTTTTTGTGCGTTCAACATGCACCATTCAAAGCCACATCATCAATTTTCAACCCTTTCCCACTTCATTCGCTATTTTTCATGCATTTATTGATTTTTTGAGCTAAATGACCCCGAAATTGAAAAGCACTGCAAATAAACTCTGAAAAGGTTAAAACTTGGCATGGTATCATCATTTCACCCACATAGCATGTGCTAAAAAGTTGAGAGGGTTATGGAAAAAACTGGATGCACTTCGTGTACAAACTAGACAACCCCTTTCGAAGTATCAGGGTTTTCGACGAAAACTCATCTGTTACAAAGGCATTTCATTTTTTAAACTTATTTCAACTCCAGACTTTTTGTGCGTTCAACATGCACCATTCAAAGCCACATCATCAATTTTCAACCCTTTCTTACTTCATTCGCTATTTTTCATGCATTTATTGATTTTTTTTAGTTAAATGACCCTGAAATTGAAAAGCACTACAAATAAACTATGAAAAGGTTGAAACTTGGCATGTTATCATCATTTCACCCACATAGCATGTGCTAAAAAGTTGAGATGGTTACGGCAAAAACTGGATGCACTTTGTGTACAAACTGGACAATCTCTTTCGAAGTATCTGGGTTTCGGACGAAACTTATCTGTTACAAAGGCATTTCATTTTTTCAAACTTATTTAAACTCCAGAATTTTTGTGCGTTCAACATGCACCATTAAAAGCCACATCATCAATTTTCAACCCTT
Source organism: Elymus sibiricus (assembly GCA_039707655.1). Taxonomy (NCBI): domain Eukaryota; kingdom Viridiplantae; phylum Streptophyta; class Magnoliopsida; order Poales; family Poaceae; genus Elymus; species Elymus sibiricus. Next base: position 24,276,647 of record CM077667.1, read on the forward strand.
TCCCACTTCATTCGCTATTTTTCATGCATTTATTGATTTTTTGAGCTATAAAACTAAAAGAGCTAAACAGTTTTTTTTTTATTAAAACACCTATTTAAAATAACCTAAAAATTATCAAATTGAATATAATGATAAAACACACTAATATTAAACAGCTGGAAAAAGAATCACTCAAAAATCTATTTTCAAAGTAAAGTTATTCACAAACTAGTGATTCACACAAATTTCGCTCAAAAACTCTAAATATTTCGCTGTAAGTACAAACAAAAGAAAATAAATAAAGCAAAAAACAAAAAAAACTGGAAAAGGACCTTTATTAATTAAACCAGTTTCTCGTGCTGAACATTTTGATATATTAAAGTTTTTTTTACATCGTATGCAAAAGTTATAGGCGTTTTACTCTTTCATAACACTTTAGTCCCGGTTGGAGACACCAACCGGGACTAAAGGGGGAGATACCCTTTAGTCCCGGTTGGTGTCTCCAACCAGGACTAAACATAGACCCTTTAGTCCCGGTTGGAGACACCAACCAGGACTAAAGGGTATCCCTCCCTTTAGTCCCGGTTGGTGTCTCCAACCGGGACTAAAGGTCCCATTCGAACCGGGACTGATGCCTGCCGAGCCCCGTCTGGCGTCCTAGCCGCTCGAACCGGGACTAATGCTCACATTAGTCCCGGTTCGTAACGCGACCGGGACTATTGCCCTGTTTTCTACTAGTGCGTTGCCGTAGATGTCCTGTCTTTGACCCATCACCATATTCAACATTGGTACCTTAGTCGCTAATTTGGCCACACCAACAACACCCTATCAAACCTACCCAAACTACACCGCGAAGCATATATCGGGCCTCCCTGTACCTCCTGGCTCCATAACGATGATCCAGACAGTGGTAAACAATAAGATGAGGAGTGACCTCACTCAGAAAATAAATGGGAAAACGAGCGTCTTTCTGTTGAACACATTAGCACCTAGTGTTTCATTAAAAGGCACATTGTAGCAAAAAGATGTAGGAAGGTGTGTTCATGAAGAACAAGAAATATAGAACAAAGAATGTGATTATCTTCATGTAGAGCTACAAACAAAGAACAAACAAGCTGAACAAATACCTATCTTCTCTACGGTACCAAACTCTATACGAAAAATGCTACCGCGGGAATCTCCGATCTCCTGCCTGTTTTCCACCTCTGAACCAAGCACCATAGAAGATCCCTGATCACCCCGTTGATCACATACATTTCAAAACCTTTTTGGCAGTACTAGGGTCCAGCAATGTTTCATCAAAAAGACAGAGGCTTGTGAATCACTTGGAGAGGATTAGATCATAATTTATATCTACAAACAAAACTATTTTGGGTCAGGGAAATATTACAAATAGGTCGAAATTTCCACAAAATGGGAGATTTACTTTCGTCCTTGTCAGATAGCAAGATACTATTGTATTTGCCTAGCGATGTCAATTGACAATGGCAATTTACCAGAAATTATACGCAACTTCTTCATGTCCACTAATTGTACTGCAATATATAGGTCCGCAATCTTTCTCGAATCACACTAGATTATGTATTTTTCTTTTATTTTTTAATTTGTTTGGCCAAAAATTTGAAACTTTCCCAGATTGATCATGATGGCAGTATTCATTTTAGAGAAGTTTTTCATTTTTTGTGAACACTTCCATTTTTTGTCAAAAATTGACCAAAATAACTCATGCATAGGTATTTTCCATCTATATTATAATACATTTGGCAAAAAAAAATCGTATTTTCATAGAATGATCATCATGGTTGTGTTCATTTTACAGAATTTTCCAATTGTTTTTGTAATCATACTTTTGGATCAAAACAATATGCCGGTGATGTGGCAACTATTGTGGTCACTAAATGGGTGGGTCTAATGACCCACAAGTATAGGGGATCAATCATAGTCCTTTCGATAAGTAAGAGTGTCGAACCCAATGAGGAGCAGAAGGAAATGACAAGCGGTTTTCAGCAAGGTAATTTCTACAAGCACTGAGTTATAGGTAACAAGTAGTTTGATACCAAGATAATTGGTAACAAGCAAGTAACGGTAACGGTAAATAAAGTGCAGCAAGGTATCCCAATCCTTTTTTGGCAAAGGACAGGCCAGAACAACCTCTAGTAATAGGCAAAGTGTTCTTGATGGTACACGGGAATTTCATCTAGTCACTTTTATCATGTTGGTTTGATTTGTGTTCGCTACTTTGATAATTTGATATGTGGGTGGACCGGTGCTTGGGTGTTGTTCTTACTTGAACAACCTCCCACTTATGATTAACCCTCTCGCAAGCATCCACAACTACGAGAAAAGTATTAAGATAAAATCTAACCATAGCATTAAACGTTTGGATCCAAATCAGCCCCTTACTAAGTAGCACATAAACTAGGGTTTAAGCTTCTGTCACTCTAGCAACCCATCATCTAATAACTACTCCACAATGCATTCCCTTAGGCCCAAAGATGGTGAAGTGTCATGTGGTCGACGTTCACACGACACCACTAACGGAATCACAACATACATATCATCAAAATATTGAACACATATCAAATTCACATGATTACTTGCAACATGACTTCTCCCGTGACCTAAAGAACAAAGGTAACTACTCACAAATAATATTCATGCTCAAGATCAGAGGGGTATTGAATAGCATAATGGATCTGAAAATATAATCTTCCACCAAATAAACCATATAGTAATCAACTACAAGATGTAATCAATACTACTAGTCAACCACGGGTACCAATCTGAGGTTCCGGTATAAAGATTGAACACAAGAGATGAACTAGGGTTTGAGAGGAGATGATGTTGTTGAACATGTTGATGAAGATTGGCCTCCCAAAGATAAGAGGGGTGTTGGTGATGACGATGCATTCGATATCCCCCTCGGGGAGGGAAGTTCCCCCGGCGGAATCGCTCCGTCGGAGGGCAAAAGTGCTCCTGCCCAAGTTCCGCATCGAGACGGTCGCGTTCCATCCCGAAAGTCCTCTCCTTATTTTTTCTAGGTCGAAAGACCTTATATACCAAAAGATGGGCACCGGAGGTGGGCCGAGGTGGGCACAGTTGGGGAACGTTGCATGGGAAACAAAAAAATTCCTACGCTTCACCAAGATCAATCTAGGAGATGACCATCGACGAGCGGAGAGATCGGATCCACATACCCTTGTAGATCGCTAAGCAAGAAGCGTTAAGAAATGCGGTTGATGTAGTCGAACGTCTTTACGATCCAAATCGCAAGCCGTCCCGCGATCCAATCACGATCTAGCGCCGAACGGACGGCACCTCCGCGTTTAGCACACGTACAGCTCGATGACGATCTCCTCCTCCTTGATCCAGCAAGCGAGGTTGGAGAGGTAGATGAGTTCTCCGACAGCACAACGGCGTGGTGGTGATGGTGGTGAACTGATCCTGCAGGGCTTCACCGAGCTCTACCGAACAGATCTAGAGGAGAAAGCTATCTAGAGGTAGAGAGGGCAGCACGTGGCTTTTCAGGTGCGACTGCCCTCTCAAACCTCCACTATATATAGGGGGAAGGGAGGAGGGGGCCGGCGCCCTAGGGTTCCCACCCCTAGGGGCGGCGTCCTAGATGGGGCCGGCGGCCAAGGGGGGAGCCTTGGCCCCCAAGGCAAGTGGTGCCCCCCCCTTGCGGCCAACCCTAGCCCCCAGCTGCATGGGCCTTGGGTGGGAGGGGTGGCCAGCCCACGAAGGGCTGGTGCAACCCCTCTCACAGCCCATGGGGTCCTCCGGGGCTCGTGGCCCCTTCCGGTGGACCTCCGGAATCCTTCCGGCACCCCCGGTACGCTACCGGTGATGCCCGAACCTTCCGGTGACCAACACGGAACTTTCCATATATCAATCTTTACCTCCGGACCATTCCGGAACTCCTCGTGACGTCCGGGATCTCATCCGGGACTCCGAACAACCTTCGGTCACCAACATATATAACTCAACAATACCTAATCGTCACTAAACGTTAAGTGTGCAGACCCTGCGAGTTCAAGAACTATGTAGACATAACCGAGACACCTCTACGGTCAATAACCAATAGCAGGACTTGGATGCCCATATTGGTTCACACATATTCTATGAAGATCTTTATCGGTTGAACCTCTATGTCAAGGATTCAGTTAATCCCGTACTCTGTTCCCTTTGTTCATCGGTATGATACTTGCCCGAGATTCGATCGTCGGTATCTCCATACCTAGTTCTATCTCGTTACCGGCAAGTCTCTTTACTCATTCCGTAATACAAGTTCTTGTGGCTAACTCTTTAGTCACTTTGCTTGCAAGCTCATTGTGATGTTGTATTACTGAGTGGGCCCTGAGATACCTCTCCATCACACGGAGTAACAAATCCCAGTCTTGATCCATGCCAACACAACAGATACCCTCGGAGATACCTGTAGAGTACCTTTATAGTCACCCAGTTACGTTGCGACGTTTGATACACACAGGGTACTCCTCCGGTGTCAGTGAGTTGCATGATCTCATGGTCATAGGAACAGATACATGACATGAAGAAAATAATAGCAATAAACTGACACGATCATATGCTACGTTCATAGTTTGGGTCTTGTCCATCACATCATTCTCCTAATGATGTGATCCCGTTATCAAATACAACTCATGTCTATGGCCAGGAAACCTTGACCATATTTGATCAACGAGCTAGTCCTATAGAGGCTTACTATGGACACGGTGTTGTCTATATGTCCACACATGTATTTGAGTTTCCAATCAATACAATTATAGCATGGATAATAAACATTTATCATGAACAAGGAAATATGATAATAACAACTTTATTATTACCTCTAGGGCATATTTCCAACAGTCTCCCATTTGCACTAGAGTCAATAATCTAGTTCACATCGCCATGTGATTTACACTGTAATGAATCTAACACTCATACAGTTATGGTGTTTATCATGCTTTGCCCGTGGAAGAGGCTTAGTCAACGGGTCTACGACATTCAGATCCGTGTGCACTTTGCAAATATTTATGTCCTCCTCTTTGACATAATCGTGGATGGAATTGAAGCGTCGCTTTATGTGTCTGGTCCTCTTGTGAAACCTTGGTTCCTTGGCTAGAGCAATGGCACCAGTGTTGTCACAGAACAGAGTCATTGGGTCCAGTGCACTGGGCACAACTCCAAGATCTGTCATGGACTGCTTCATCCAGACACCTTCCTTTGCCGCCTCCCAGGCAGCTATGTACTCCACTTCGCATGTAGAATCAGCTACCATGCGTTGCTTGGAACTGCACCAGCTTACCGCTCCTCCATTGAGAATAAATACGTATCCTGTTTGAGACTTAGAGTCATCCGGATCAGTGTCAAAGCTTGCATCGACGTAACCCTTTACGACGAGTTCTTGATCACCTCCATAAACGAGAAACATTTCCTTAGTCCTTTTCAGGTACTTAAGGATATTCTTGACCGCCGTCCAGTGTTCCACTCCTGGATCACTTTGAAACCTTCCGGCCATACTTATGGCAAGGCTAACATCTGGTCTTGTGCACATCATTGCATACATGATAGAGCCTATGGCAGAAGCGTAAGGGATGACACTCATCTTCTCTCTATCCTCTGCAGTTACTGGGCATTGAGTCTTACTAAACTTTACACCTTGTAACACGAGCAAGAACCCCTTCTTGCACTGATCCATTTTTAACTTCTTCAAAACTTTATCAAGGTATGTGCTCTGTGAAAGTCCTATTAAGCGTCTTGATCTATCTCTATAGATCTTGATGCCTAATATAAAAGCAGCTTCTCCTAGGACCTTCATTGAAAAACTCTTATTCAAATATTCCTTCACGCTTTCCAAAAGTTCTACATTGTTTCCAATCAGCAATATGTCATCCACATATAATATTAGAAACGCTTCTCCGTAAACTTGTATAAACCCAAACGCTTTGATCACCTCATCAAAGCGAAGATTCTAACTCCGAGATGCTTGCACCAGCCCATAAATGGATCACTGGAGCTTGCAAACTTTGTCAGCATTAACAAAACCTTCTGGTTGCATCATATACAACTCTTCCTTAAGGAAACCGTTAAGGAACGCTGTTTTGACATCCATCTGCCAAATTTCATAATCGAAAAATGCAGTTATTGCCAACAAGATCCTGACGGACTTAAGCATCACTGCGGGTGAGAAAGTCTCATCGTAGTCAACTCCTTGAACTTGTGAAAAACCCTTTGCCACAAGTCGAGCTTTATAAACGGTGACATTACCATCCACGTCTGTCTTCTTCTTAAAGATCCATTTATTCTGAATGGCCTTGCGTCCTTCAGGTAATACTTCCAAAGTCCACACTTTGTTTTCATCCATGGATCCTATCTCAGATTTCATGGCCACTAACCATTTGTTGGAATCCGGGCTCACCATCACTTCTCCATAGCTCGTAGGTTCATCGTTGTCTAACAACATGACCTCCAAGACAGGGTTACCATACCACACAGGAGCATTAGCCTTGTCGACCTACGAGGTTCGATAGTAACTTGATCCGAAGTTTCATGATCACCATCATCAGCTTCCACTTCAACTGATGTAGGCTCCACAGAAACATCTTTCTGCGCTGCACTACTCTCTGGTTGAAGTAAAGGTTCAGCAAACTCATCAAGTTCTATCTTCCTCCCACTCAATTCTTTCGAGAGAAACTCTTTCCCGAGAAATGATCCGTTCTTAGCGACAAATACTTTGCCTTCGGATCTGAGATAGAAGGTGTACCCAACCGTCTCTTTTGGGTATCCTATGAAGACGCATTTGTCCGCTTTGGGTTCGAGATTTTCTGGCTGAAGCCTTTTGACATAAGCATTGCATCCGCAAACTTTAAGAAACGACAACTTTGGTTTCTTGCCAAACCACAGTTCATACGGCGTTGTCTCAACGGACTTAGATGGTGCCCTATTTAAAGTGAATGCAGCTGTCTCTAACGCATAACCCCAAAATGATAGTGGCAAATCGGCAAGAGACATCATAGAACGCACCATATCTAATAAGGTCCGATTACGACGTTCGGACACACCATTACGCTGTGGTGTTCCAGGTGGCGTCAACTGCGAAACAATTCCACATTGTCTTAAGTGATTGCCAAACTCATAACTCAGATATTCTCCCCCTCGATCAGATCATAGGAATTTAATCTTCTTGTTACGATGATTCGCAACTTCACTCTGAAATTGGTTGAACTTTTCAAACGTTTCAGACTTGTGTTTCATCAAGTATATATACCCATATCTACTTAAGTCATCGGTGAAGGTGAGAAAATAACGATATCCATTGCGCGCCTCAATGCTCATCGGACCGCACACATCAGTATATATGATTTCCAATAAGTCACTTGCCCGTTCCATTGTCCCAGAGAATGGGGTCTTAGTCATCTTGCCCATGAGGCATGGTTCACATGTGTCAAGTGATTCAAAATCAAATGACTCTAAAAGTCCATCAGCATAGAGCTTCTTCATGCATTTTACACCAATATGACCTAAGCGGGAGTGCCACAAGAAAGTGGTGCTATCATTATCAACTCTACATCTTTTGGCATCAATGTTATGAAGATGTGTATCATCACTATCGAGATTCAATAAGAATAAACCCCTCACAATGGGTGCATGACCATAAAAGATATTACCCATATAAATAGAACAACCATTATTCTCTGATTGAAATGAGTAATCGTCTCGCATTAAACAAGACTCAGATATAATGTTCATGCTCAACGCAGGCACTAAATAACAATTATTCAGGTTCATCACTAATCCCGATGGTAATCGAAGAGCGAGCGTGCCGACGGCGATCACATCAACCTTGGAACCATTTCCCACGCGCATCGTCACTTCGTCATTTGCCAGCCTCCGTCTACTAGTAGGAAAACCCCCATTTGTCCCGGTTCGTAAGGGCCTTTTGTCCCGGTTCTGGAACCGGGACTAAAGGGTCAGGACTAAAGCCCAAAACCTTTAGTCCCGGTTCGCTTACGAACCGGGACCAAAGGCCGTCCACGTGGCCGCCGCGGGGAATCCGGGCAGGAGGACCTTTAGTCCCGGTTTGTAACACCAACCGGGACCAAAAGGCAGGACCTTTAGTCCCGGTTGGCAACACCAACCGGGACCAAAAGGCACTGGGGTTTTTGTTTTTTTTTGAAAGGGGGGTTTAGGGGGGGGGGGGTTGTAGGGTTAATTGAGGTGTTTCATATTATGTTAGCTAGCTAATAGAGAGAAGTGTCCTCTCTTTCTCCGTGCTTGGTCGACGCTAGCTACTATAGAGAGAACTCGACACGCTAGCTAGTAAGCAAATGAAGGAACCATTAAGTACACAAGATTGTCATGAACATATACACAGAGAAGTGGTCGACCTCTCTTTCTCCGAGAGATTGGTCGAACAACAAGTTTTCGTATATCTATCCGACGCTACTAGCTACATATATACAATATAAGATCTCTTACAATCCCTAACATTTAATTTCAAATTCCAGATGGTATTCTCCGGCTTTATTTATGACGTGGTCAAGAAAGAATCCCGCCAATTCCTCTTGAATTGCTCGTATGCGATCATGTGGTAGGAGTTCATCCCGCATCTGCCACGTCTAATTTGAAGAAGGGGGTCAATACATATATATGAATGAAACTCAACACAAATCATGGTAATAAAATAAAGTTGTGAATATTATTGCTTACGCACTTGAAATTGTTTTTCAGAGTAGCCCCGCTTAGGGGTCATCGCGTTGTAGATGAACTCGCAAACGTAGTATCCACAAAAATCATTCCCTTTTTCCTGCCACAAGCACTTTACGAGAAATAGAGTTCAATCAAACTGATAATCAAGCATGATAAATGGTATTGATGGAACTAGAATCAATGGGAGATGCGCGGAACTAGCTAGTAGTACTTACTTTCGGGTCTGTAAATCGTAGCTCCCTCGGTAGTGCCGGAACAATTGCGGTGAACTCTTTCCAAACCCTACCAGACAAACAAAATAATTACTTGATATCAGGAAATGAACAAAGTTGCCGATATGACGCGATAATGATCGATTGAACTTACTTCTGGAGCATTTCAGTTATGCCCGCATATTCCTTGGGATCTTTTCGTTTCGAGTCTAAGACGATTACTACTCCCCGCTCAAGCTTAATCTCTAGCAGAATAAAGTGGTACCTGCGCACGCATGCATAACCCATCAATTACATTACTATAACCTCGAGTAATAAGGGAAACCGAATATGCACAAGACAGTAACACTCACTTGCAGTTATAAGGAAAGAGTATTGTCCCTTTGTTTTGATTTTTAAGCAACGATTGTAGCAAGTTGTCCTCGGTTTCTGTGACATTGTTTTTAACCGTATACTCATGTATGATATTTGGGTTAATGAACCCAATGTCATACATTTGTGCTTTTCTGCATTCGACGATCTTCAATCTGCATAATATAGTGAGGATAATTATATATACATGCAATGAAAGAGCTGAGCTATATATAGAGAGAGACTTAATTACAGAAGTAGTACTTACAGACAGTAGCAAGTCACGATTGTTTTGTCGATGGCCTTTTGATTGTATAACTGGAATATCTCCTCAAATTCAACATTCAACTGATCCATTCCAACAAGGTCGTGCTCCTCTTTAATCTTCAGCGTCAAAGAATCCCTCCCTGACTCGCGGCAGGTTTTCATGTACCATTCATGCAATGTTCGCATCATCGTTGTTAGAGGAGGATGATCAGGTTTGACGAGAGGCCGCCCGTACCGGTAACTGAATTCGTCCACCTCCAACGGCTCAAACTGTACATCATCGCTCAGGTAATCACCAGGATTGGTACCGGGCACCATCCCCGGATGATTAGCGACGATATCGCTAGACACCTTGAGCGGGGGGCACGATTGGTTCGCCTATTCGCCGAGCTGGGGAATTTTTTTCCCACTTCTTCGTTTTGCTAACCTTGCATCACTGGAAGTACTTCTCGACCGCCGCGCATCTTGATATGTCTTTTTAACACAGCGGTCATAGTTGGAATCCGGCGGCGGCGGTGGTGGTCGCTTCAGGGCATCGATAGTGCGCATCACTTTCACCGGATCTAGCTTCTCCTTCGGAGGTGGAGTTTTGTTTGCAAAATGGGCCCTCAATTCGGCCTGACATATCTCCTCGTTTTCAGACTCGGTCCTCTCATATGGTAACTTTTCCAGAGGCTTGAGAAATGGACCGTATCTGTATTCCCTCCCGCCTCTTCTTGTACTGCTAGCCGCCGGAGCGGCGGCGTCTCTCTTCCGTCGTTGCTTACGAGGCGGAGCAGGAGGCGGAGTGCTCCGACGCGCCGGAGGAGCCGGAGCGGCGGCGGCTGTCTTCTGCCGTTGCCGACGAGGCTGAGGAGGAGGCGTACTGCTCCGACGTGCCAGAGTAGGCGAAGAAGGAGGCGGAGTGCCCTCATGCGTCGGAGGAGCCGGAGAAGGAGGCGGTGTGCCCTGATCACTCGCCGGAGGAGGAGGAGGAGGAGGAGGCGGAGAGCCCTGATTCGCCTGAGGAGGAGGAGGAGGCGGAGGAGTTGGAGGCGTCCAGTTTGGAAGCTTGATGTACTCCTTCTGCCATAGACATGTACTCCTCAGAGCACGAGCCAGCTTATTCTCTCCTTCACCTGTAGGCCGGTCAAGCTCGAGCTCCTCAAATCCCTCAATTACTTCATCCACCATCACAACAGCATAGCCATGTGGAATCGGTGAGCAGTGAAAAGTTCCGTTGGGTTGAGGAGGTGCAACAGAGCCGACAGCCGCCTTCAAAGTGAGGTTCCGCCATTTCGTCATTAGCTCGCAATGTTGAGCCTCCGTGATAGTATCCACGGGGTAGGTAGGAGCCGTGAAGTCAGGCTGAACGGGCTCCGTGGAAGCGACGCTGCTTCTCCGCTGAGATGGCGGGGTAGCTTCTGGGGTAGCTTCGTGCCGCTGAGATGGTTGGCCGACAGCTCGCTGGCTCTCAGCTTCCTTTAGCTTTTGTAGTCTTGCATTCAGCTTCTGAATTTCGCTCAGCTCCGCTTTCCTCTTTCTCTCCCGGCTTCTGTAACCGCCTGCGTCGGGAAACCCAACCTTCCACGGAACGGAGCCTGGTGTGCCTCGTGTTCGTCCAGGGTGCTCAGCATTCCCTAGGGCCTCAGTCAGCTCGTCCTTCTCTCTGTCGGGAATGAACGTCCCTTCCTGCGCTGCGGTGATATACTCCTGAAGCTTGTTCATGGGTATTGCAAGTTGCTCGTTCGTCCAACGGCACTTCCCTGTTTCAGGGTCCAAAGTTCCCCCAACCGCGAAGAACCAAGTCCTTGAACGGTCTGGCCAGTTCAATGTCTGTGGTACGACGTTTTTAGCCATCAGGTCATTCTCAGCTTTGTCCCACAACGGTCGGGCTTTGAGGTAGCCACCTGACCCCGTGTGATGGTGATACTGCTTCTTTGCAGCATTGATCTTGTTTGTCTCTGACATTTGTTTACTCTTGTCCGATGTCTTGTAGGCCACAAATGCGGGCCAGTGATCACCTATCTTCTCAAATCGGCCGGTGAATTCTGGAGTCTTCCCTTTGTCGACAAACTTTGATTTCAACTCATCCTTCCACCTCCTGAATAGATCTGCCATCTTCTTAAGAGCACACGCCTTGACCAGTGGCTCTATAACTGGCTTATTCGGATCCTCCTCTGGCGGTAGGGTGAAATTTGCCTTCAGTGCGGTCCAAAGATCATCTTTCTGTCTATCGGTGACATAATCACCATCAGGGGCGCCGTCCTTAGGCTTATTCCATTGCTTGATGCTGATCGGGATGTAGTCCCTAACAATAGCTCCGCACTGAGCGGAAAATGCGTCCTTGGTCCGCTTGGGTTCAATCGGATGGCCATCCTGCGCGAGTGCTGTGATCGTGAACCTTTCTTCCTTGCGCAACCTCTTCTTCGGGCCTCGTCTCGTTACCGAAGTTTGGCTCGATCCGGAGGGCTAGAAAAGAAGAAAGAAGAGTTAATTAATATATGTACATACCAAAACAATTAATGCATCAATTAGCTAGTCAGCACGGGCTTAATTAATATATATCCCTCGCCGGACTTTGCAATAGCTCCCTCCTCCGTTCGGTCACCGGAGCCGTCATCATGGTCTCCTTCTTCCTCCGGCATCATGTCCTTCCTCCTCCATTGTTCGGTCATCGGAGCCATCATCCTCTCCTTCCAGACCATCGGTGTCATTGAGAAACGATAAGACATCACGTCCGGCGAGGATTATCTCCCCCAACAACTGTTCTTGTTCCAAGTCTCTTGGATCCATAGTTTCTACAAATATTACAACATGGCAATTAATATACAAACATGAATGTCCGATGTCCGGACCACCTCTCTCATGAATGTCCGACGTCCGGACCGCCTCTCTCATGAATGTCAAACAAGGGATTCTCTTAACCTTTAAGGGATTTAACAAAATGGCGCGATTCTGAATGTGCAGAAAATGGTCCATATTTTTCCTGATCTCATCTACCCTTCTATATGTCACGTTGTCTAGTGTCAAAGGATTCAAGAAAACCAAGGCAACGACGCTCACCCCGCATGTCGTGTCCGACGTCCCCCCTCATGTCGAAGTTATCGGGGAGGGGGTAGACGACAACGACGCTCACCCCTCATGTCATGTCCGACGTCCCCCCTCATGTCGAAGTTATCGGGGAGGGGGTAGACAACAACGACGCTCACCCCGCATGTCGTGTCCGACGTCCCCCCTCATGTCGAAGTTATCGGGGAGGGGGTAGACGACAACGACGCTCACCCCTCATGTCATGTCCAACGTCCCCCCTCATGTCGAAGTTATCGGGGAGGGGGTAGACAACAACGACGCTCACCCCTCATGTCATGTCCGACGTCCCCCCTCATGTCGAAGTTATCGGTGAGGGGGTAGACGACAACGACGCTCACCCCTCATGTCATGTCTGACGTCCCCCCTCATGTCGAAGTTATCGGGGAGGGGGTAGACGACAACGACGCTCACCCCTCATGTCATGTCTGACGTCCCCCCTCATGTTGAAGTTATCGGGGAGGGGGTAGACAACAACGACGCTCCCCCTCATGTCATGTCCGACGAGGTCGGCGACGAGGACATACATCTATCTCATCTCTACATGAACATACATCTCATCTCCACATGACCATTTATCTATCTATCTCATCTCCACATGAACATACATCTCATTTATATATATATATATATATATATATATATATATATATATATATATATATATATATATATATATATATATATATATATATATATATATATATATATATATATATATATATATATATATATATATATATATATATATATATCATCATATCATATATATATATATATATCATCATATAAACAACAGAAAAATTAATTGTTTCCAACAGAGCATCATATATATATCATCATATTATCTATATATATCATCATTTCATGAAATTATCTAACATAATGAACTATATATATATCAACAAAATCATTTATCTATCTATCAACATCATCATCTATCTCCACATGAAAATATACATCTCATAAAAAACATAGCAACGGGGGCTGCCGGCGACCATGGAGCAGTGGCAGATGGCTTGAGGCCGGCGATGAGGTGTGCTCGGGGGCACGCGGCGACGGGGAGCAGGGGACCATGGGAAAGGGGGCTCACTGGGGGGGCGCGGCGATGGCTTGAGGCCGGCGACGAGGCCGGCGACGAGGACGGCGGGCTCGGGGGGGCACGCGCGCGGAGACGGCGAGGAGGGCGTGACGGCGAGGGCTCGGGGGAAGGCGGGGTGCTCACTGGGGGCGGCGATGGGAGAGGGCGACGGCGACGAGGAGGCGCGGTGACGAGGAGCGGGCAGCGACGGGGCTGGGCGGCGACGGCGACAGCGACGATGGGAGATGGCGACGGCGACAGCGACTATGGGAGAGGACGACGGCGACAGCGACGATGGGAGAGGGCGACGGCGACAGCGACGATGGGAGAGGGCGACGGCGACAGCGACGATGGGAGAGGGCGACGGCGACGAGGAGCGGGCGGCGACGGCGACAGCGACGAGGAGCAGCCGGGCGGTGTCGGGGGAGATGTGAGAATTTGGGGAAAAATTCCTAAGCGTTGGCTTATATAGCAAAGCCTTTAGTCCCGGCTGGTGGCACCAACCGCGACCAATGCCTCCCTTTGGTCCCGGTTGGTGCCACCAACCGGGACCAAAGGTCTCTTTTCGTCAGCCCAAAGGGCGGGAAACAGGGACCTTTGGTCCCGGTTGGTGGCACCAACCGGGACCAAAGGGGGCATTGGTCCCGGTTGGTGGCACCAACCGGGACCAAAGGTAGGCATTGGTCCCGGTTGGTGGAACCAACCGGGACCAATGGCCTGCAGCCGCGGTGCGGTTGGATGTTTAGTCCCACCTCGCTAGCTGAGCAAAAAAATTCTTTATGAAAATTCTTTTTGCTATTAATGTTTTGAACAAAAAATACTTTGATAATTTTAGTTGCAGAATTTTTATATAATTATAGCTTCAAAAATACTAGAGGTTTATAAAAGCTTTTTAGTTGATTATTTTTTGAACTCCACTCCCACGATGTTTTGAAAGAAATTAAAAAGCACTTCAAATGAACTCTGAAAAGGTTGAAAGTTGGCATGGTATCATCATTTCACCCACATAGCATGTGCTAAAAAGTTGAGTGGGTTACGGCAAAAACTGGATGCACTTCGTGTACAAAACGGACAATCTCATCCGAAGTATCAGGGTTTCGGATGAAAACTCATCTCTTACAAAGGGATTTCATTTTTTTGAACTTATTTGAACTCCATACTTTTTGTGTGTTCAAAATGCACCATTCAAAGCCACATCATCAATTTTCAACCCTTTCTGACTTCATTTGGTATTTTTCATGCACTTACTGATTTTTTTGAGCTAAATAACCCTGAAATTGAAAAGCACTTCAAATGAACTCTGAAAAGGTTGAAAGTTGGCATGGTATAATCATTTCACCCACATAGCATGTGCTAAAAAGTTGAGCGGGTTACGGCAAAAACTGGATGCACTTCGTGTACAAAACGGACAATCTCATCCGAAGTATCAGGGTTTCGGACGAAAACTCATCTCTTACAAAGGGATTTCATTTTTTTGAAATTATTTGAACTCCATACTTTTTGTGTGTTCAAAATTCACCATTCAAAGCCACATCATCAATTTTCAACCCTTTCTGACTTCATTTGGTATTTTTCATGCACTTACTGATTTTTTGAGCTAAATAACCTTGAAATTGAAAAGCACTTCAAATGAACTCTGAAAAGGTTGAAAGTTGGCATGGTATAATCATTTCACCCACATAGCATGTGCTAAAAAGTTGAGAGGGTTACGGCAAAAACTGGATGCACTTCGTGTACAAAACAGACAATCTCTTTCGAAGTATCAGGGTTTCGGACGAAAACTCATGTGTTACAGCCCGACGGTGGCTCGTGAGTGCCCGCATATGAAATGCACCGTCGGACCGTATGCAGGGAATCCGAATGATTTGTATTCGGTCGATGAACTAAAGGATTTCTAGATAGATCAACAAAACACACGGTTTCCCCTGCATACAGCCCGACGGTGGCTCGTGAGTGCCCGCATGAAATGCACCGTCGGACCGTATGCAGGGAATCCGAATGATTTGTATTCGGTCGATGAACTAAAGGATTTCTAGATAGATCAACAAAACACATGGTTTCCCCTGCATACAGCCCGACGGTGGCTCGTGAGTGCCCGCATATGAAATGCACCGTCGGACCGTATGCAGGGAATCCGAATGATTTGTATTCGGTCGATGAACTAAAGGATTTCTAGATAGATCAACAAACCACACGATTTCCCCTGCATACTAAGTGTCGAACATGTCCGAGAGGTGGGTTATATATAGGTTCGTGTGCCTCTTTAGTCCCGGTTGCTAGCACGAACCGGGACTAGTTATAGTGCTGATCCAACAGCTCACAAGCGCTTGAAAGAAACACACGATCCGTGTGCTTCTTCCTGATTGGTACGACCTTGGTCCTGGGAGTGGCTAAAATTTAGTCCCACCTCGCCAAGCGAGAGGGACTCGCAGCGGTTTATAAGCCCTGAGTGCAGAGACGATGAAGCGAGAGGCGCAATGCTCACCTGCACGTTAGCTTCAGGCCTTGAGGAAATGGAGTAAACTGCACGGAGCTATATATCTGCAGTTTCTCAAGGCCTGAAGCTAAGCAACGTGTAGGTGAGCATTGCGCCTCTCCATTTTTAATAACTTATTTTAACTCCGGACATCATAATTTGGCATGACATCATAATTTCACATAATTTCACCCACCCACATCCCTGAATTGGTACGACCTTCACCGCCCAAGGTTATAAAGAGTTGAGAGGGTTACGGCAAAAACTGGATGCACTTCGTGTACAAAACGGACAATCTCTTTCGAAGTATTAGGGTTTCAGACGAAAACTCATCTTTTACAAAAGGCATTTCATTTCTTCACATGTAACTGCAATGATATAGTTGTGGAGAGAAAGTCTTCACTTTTTCTTCGCTTGTGTCCTTTGCTTATTGCGCCGTAACCATGGATAATCTTCATCGTTTAAGAAGGTGCTTGGGTCAGCCTTGACTTTCAAGGGAGGAATTTCATGAAACTTTTCATAATCTTCAGACATGTCTGTCTTGCCCTCCAATCCCACGATGTCTCTTTTTCCTGAAAGAACTATGTGGCACTTTGGCTCATCGTATGATGTATTCGCTTCCTTATCTTTTCTTTTTCTCGGTTTGGTAGACATGTCATTCACATAGAAAACCTGCGCCACATCATTGGCTAGGGCGAATGGTTCGTCTGTGTACCCAAGATTGTTCAGATCCACTGTTGTCATTCCGTACTGTGTGTCTTCCTGTACCCCGCCTCCTGACAGATTGACCCATTTGCACTGAAACAAAGGGACCTTGAAATCATGTCCATAGTCAAGTTCCCATATGTCCACTATGTAACCATAATATGTGTCCTTTCCCCTATTGGTTGCTGCATCAAAGCGGACACCGCTGTTTTGGTTGGTGCTCTTTTGATCTTGGGCGATCGTGTAAAATGTATTCCCATTTATCTCGTACCCTTTGTAAGTCAATACAGTCGAAGATGGTCCCCTGGCCAACGAGTACAACTCATCAGAAACAGTGTTGTCACCCATAAGACGTGTTTGCAACCAACTGCCAAAAGTCCTGATGTGTTCATATGTAATCCAGTCGTCACACTGCTCCGGGTGTTTGGAGCGCAGAATATTCTTGTGTTCATCGACATACGGGGTCACCAAGGTAGAATTCTGTAGAACTGTGTAGTGTGCTTGAGACCAAGAATGCCCGTCCCTACATATTATTGAGTCCGCTCCTAGCGTGCCTTTTCCAGTCAGTCTCGCCTCATACCGTGATTGAGGGAGACCAATCTTCTTAAGGTCAGGAATGAAGTCAACACAAAACCCAATGACATCCTCTGTTTGATGGCCCATGGAGATGCTTGCTTCTGGCCTAGCGCGGTTACGAACATATTTCTTTAAGACTCCCATGAACCTCTCAAAGGGGAACATATTGTGTAGAAATACAGGGCCCAGAACGACAATCTCGTCGACTAGATGAACTAGGACGTGCATCATGATATTGAAGGACGGTGGGAACACCAACTCGAAACTAACAAGACATTGCACCAAATCACTCCTTAACCTTGGCAGGATTTCTGGATCGATCACCTTCTGAGAGATTGCATTGAGGAATGCACATAGCTTCACAATGGCTAATCGAACGTTTTCAGGTAGAAGCCCCCTCAATGCAACCGGAAGCAGTTGCGTCATAATCACGTGGCAGTCATGAGACTTTAGGTTCTGGAACTTTTTCTCTGCCATATTTATTATTCCCTTTATATTCGACGAGAAGCCAGACGGGACCTTCATACTGAGCAGGCATTCAAAGAAGATTTCCTTCTCTTCTTTGGAAGAGCGTAGCTGGCAGGACCTTCATACTGCTTTGGATGCATGCCGTCTTTTTCATGCACACGTTGCTGTTCCTCCCGTGCCTCCGGTGTATCTTTTGTCTTCCCATACACTCCCAAGAAGCCTAGCAGGTTCACGCAAAGATTCTTCGTCACGTGCATCACGTCGATTGCAGAGCGGACCTCTAGGTCTTTCCAATAGGGTAGGTCCCAAAATATAGATTTCTTCTTCCACATGGGTGCGCGTCCCGCATCGTCAGTCGGAACAGATAGTCCGCCAGGACCCTTTCCAAATATTACTTGTAAATCATTGACCATATCAAGTATGTGATCACCAGTACGGAGGGCGGGCTTCTTCCGGTGATCTACCTCACCTTTGAAATGCTTTCCTTTCTTTCGACATTGATGGTTGGTCGGAAGAAATCGACGATGCCCCAGGTACACATTCTTCCTGCATTTGTCCAAATATATACTGTCGGTGTCATCTAAACAGTGTGTGCATGCGTGGTATCCCTTGTTTGTCTATCCTGAAAGGTTACTGAGAGCAGGCCAATCGTTGATGGTTACAAACAGCAATGCTCGTAGGTCAAATTCCTCTTGTGCATGCTCATCCCACACACGTACACCTCTTCCATGTCATAGCTGTAAAAGTTCATCAACTAATGGCCTTAGGTACACATCAATGTCATTGTCGGGTTGCTTAGGGCCTTGGATGAGCACTGGCATCATAATGAACTTACGCTTCATGCACAACCAAGGAGGAAGGTTATACATACATAGAGTCACAGGCCATGTGCTATGCTTGCTGCTCTGCTCCCCAAAAGGATTAACGCCATCTGCACTTAAATCAAACCATACGTTCCTTGGGTCACCTGTAAAGTCGCTCCACTTTCTCTCGATCTTTCTCCACTGCGACCCGTCAGCGGGTGCTCTCAACTTCCCGTCTTTCTTACGGTCTTTTTTGTGCCATTGCATCAACTCGGCATGCTTTTTGTTTCTGAACAGACGTTTCAACCGTGGTATTATAGGAGCATACCACATCACCTTGGCAGGAACCCTTTTCCCGGTGCGCTGCCCTCAACATCACCAGGGTCATCTCTTCTGATCTTATACCGCAAGGCACCGCATACCGAGCATGCGTTCAAATCCTCGTACGCACCGCGGTAGAGGATGCAGTCATTAGGGCATGCATGTATCTTCTGCACCTCCAATCCTAGAGGGCATAGAACCTTCTTTGCTTCGTACGTACTGCCGGGCAATTCGTTATCCTTTGGAAGCTTATTCTTCATTATTTTCAGAAGCGAACTAAATCCCTTGTGAGATACACCATTGTCTGCCTTCCATTGCAGCAATTCCAGTGTGGTACCGAGCTTTCTGTTGTCATCTTCGCAATTTGGGTACAACCCTTTTTTGTGATCCTCTAACATGCGATCGAACTTCAACTTCTCCCTTTCACTTTCGCATTCTCTCTGTGCATCAACAATGACCCGGCGAAGATCATCATCGGGCACATCGTCTGGTTCCTCTTGATCTTCAGCTTCCCCCATTGCAGCATCACCGTATTCAGGGGGCGGGTAGTTGTCGTCATCCTCTTCTTCTTCGTTGTCTTCCATCATAACCCCTCTTTCTCCGTGCTTGGTCCAAACATTATAGTGTGGCATAAAACTCTTCTGAAGCAGGTGGAAGTGAAGGGTTTTATAGTTGGAGAAAGCCTTCGTATTCTCACAGACAGTACATGGACAATGCATAAAACCATTCTGCTTGTTTGCCTCAGCCGCTTCGAGAAAATTATGCAGGCCCTCAATATACTCGGAGGTGCGTCGGTCACCGTACATCCATTGCCGGTTCATCTGCGTGCATATCATGAATAGAGAAGTGACCAAATTAATAGAAATTCATCATCACATTAAAGCCAAAGTACAGTAGTGACCAAAATAAATACATAACGTTCATACATAGTTCTCATTATTGAACAACATATAGCTCTCTAGAGCATATTTTCTAATCTTTCTAATCTTCAAGCGCATTGCATCCATCTTGATTTTGTGATCGTCGACGACATCAGCAACATGCAACTCCAACTTCATCTTCTCCTCTTCAAGTCTTTGTAATTTTTCTTTCAAGTAATTGTTTTCTTTTTCAACCAAATTTAACTTCTCGACAAGAATTTCTATGTCGGTTGGAATTTCCGGTTCACATACCTCCTAGATTAAAAAATCTATGTCACGTTGGTCGGCATAATTGTCATAAACACTAAATAAAATAAATAGTTATAAAAGATAATATATACCACATCCGAATCATAGACCGGACGAGGGCAAATGAATAGAGAAGTGAATAGAGAAGTGATCAAATGTTATTATTGAAAAAATAAATACATAAAGTTCACACATAGTTCTCATAGAACAACATACAGCTCTCTAGAGCATCTAATTAAAACATAAATTGAAACTAACATACAACTATGTAAAACATTTAAATGCAACAACAAATGCGATCATAATGGCAAATAAGGTAACAATTGATCCAACAGCATAATGATACCAAGCCTCATTATCAATGGCATATTTTCTTATCTTTCTAATCTTCAAGCGCATTGCATCCATCTTGATCTTGTGGTCATCGACGACATCGGCAACATGCAACTCCAATTTCATCTTCTCCTCCTCAATTCTTTTCCATTTTTCTTTCAAATCCTCGTTTTCTTTTTCAACTAAATTTAACCTCTCGACAAGAGGGTCGGTTGGAATTTCTGGTTCACATACCTCCTAGATAAACACATCTATGTCACGTTGGTCGGCATAATTGTCATAAACACTAAATAAAACAAATAGTTATAAAAGATAATATATACCACATCCGAATCATAGACCGGACGAGGGCCGACGTGGGCGGATACCATGACCATGGCACTATATAAGAACAAACAATAATAAAAGTAAGAAAATTACACAAGTATCTATCTAAATGATACAAGTAAGAACTTTTTTCTTTTAGAAAGAAGATAAGAAGAAGAGGCTAACCACGGTGGTGCCGGCGCCGAGATGGACGCGGGCGATCGACGGCGGTGAGGACGGGGACGGGACAGGACGGACCGCCAAACCTAAACAAATCTTGAGAAAAATGGAGCTTGGACAAGGAGCTTCGAGAGCAGAAAGCTTAAGTGTGGCTCGGGCATTTCATCGAACACCTCATGTGCATAGGAGGTGAGCTAGAGCACCACAAAGCTCCCCCCTCGCCGGCCAGAAAAACAGAGCAGTGTGGAGTGCTCTGCTCGCTGGCGAGGGGGTATATATAGGCATCTCATTGGTCCCGTTTCGTGGCTGGAACCGGGACTAAAGGAACCCCTTTGGTCCCGGTTCCAGCCACGAACCGGGACCAATGGTTGTGGGCCAGGAGCGAGGCCCATTGGTCCCGGTTCGTGTCTGGAACCGGGACCAAAGGGGTCATACGAACCGGGACCAATGCCCCACGAGGCCCGGCCGGCCCCCTGGCCTCACGAACCAGGACCAATGCCTCCATTGGTCCCGGTTCGTGAGTGAACCGGGACTAATGGGCTGGCCTGGCCTGGACCAATGCCCTGTTATGTACTAGTGGTCTATTCCGTAGTTCCTGCTTTGAGTTGCAAATGTGAGCAACCGAACCGGTATCAAATACCCAGGCACTACATCGAGAGTTGGTAAGGTGCACATCAATAACTTGTATATCATATATACCTTGTTTCGTGTTGGTCGCCTTCTTGTCAGCCAAATACTTGGGGCAATTCCGCTTCCAGTGGCCAGTTCCCTTGCAATGAAAGCACTCATCTTCTTGGAGTTACCCTTCTTGCGCTTGCTATTCTTCTTGAAACTAGTGGTTTTATTGACCATCAACACTTGATGCTCCTTCTGGATTTCTGACTCGGCGATTTTCAGCATCGCAAACAGCTCGGCAACTGACTTGTTCATCCATTGCATGTTATAGTTCAGCACAAAGCTTTTGTAGCTAGGTGACAGTGATTGAAGAACTCTGTTAGTGATCGCCTCTGGCGGGAGAGTAATTCCCAACTCAGCCAGACGGTTGGAATACCCAGACATTCTGAGTATGTGTTCACTGACAGATCCGTTCTCCTCCATCTTGCAAGCATATAACTTATCGGGGGTCTCATACCTCTCGATCCGGGCATTCTTCTCAAAGATAAACTTCAACTCCTGGAACATCTCATATGCTCCATGACGTTCAAAACTTCTTTGAAGTCCCGGTCCTAAGCCATACAAAAACGCACTTGTGTCAAAAAGGTACTCCCTACGTTTTTATTTACTCCGCGTATTAGCTTTCGTCAAAGTCAAGCTTTCTAAACTTTGACCGAGTTTATAGACTAAAATATTAACATATACAATAAAAATCGATATCAAAATTACTTTGTTGCCATATCTTTTAATAAAAAATACATACGATTCTCAAAATTGCTTATGCATTAATTCAGGTCGTAGAATGCCTTGCCTATGTAGCTTATTTCTTGTGCAATACATAATGCTTGCCCACGTGCGCTACGAACTTGACCGACAAAAATAGCGAGAGCGGGGTGATTTTTTTCTGACTGTTTTCCTTGTCCGTCTTTCTGGGGTACATAGTTTTTTCCCCGGTTTACGTCTATATTTCTCTTCTTATTTTTATTTCTAAATTTATATTTTATTTATTTTCATTTTGGTCTTTTTCTTTCGCTTATAAGATATATTTTTGTTTTCTTTGGCACTTTTTTTTTACGTTTCTTACTTATTTTTTGTTCTTCTATCTTCTGGTCGGTTTTTTTACTGCCCTTTCTATTTTTGGTGTCATGTATATTCTTGTTTTACATTAAGTAAATGTATACATTTTTTGGGATGATAAATTATGTGTTCTATATTATTAATTGTTTGCGTGTACATTTTATGAATACAAGTTGAACAATATTTATAAATAAATTGAATATATTTTAATATACATAGAATATGTTGATTTTATTTTAATATATGACCAAGATTTCTCTAAATAACATTAGTCATTTTTTAGTTGGCAAACAACTTTTTAACGAAAATATTTTTGATATATTCATTTCAAATATTTTTGTTTACTTTTTTACATGTGCAGGAACATTTTGGTAATGAACAAAACTTTTTCTTTTTAGTTTTAAAGAACCGCAATAAAAAATAAATGTGAAATAGAAAATAAATAAAAAAGAAAGAAACCAACATATATTGTGTAGCGGCGTTGCCTTGGCTTCTGGGAATAACCTCAGTGGTTTTTATTTAGACACAGAGCACGTTGTTAATTAAGTCAAGAGTTCATACTAGCAACTAGTCCTGCTCTGAAGATTCGCTGTGATGGAGGCTCTCCATCTCGTGGTGATCGATTCACAGCGACCCATTGGTCAAAGTCATCGCACGCACTAATTGATTTACACCACAAACCATGGTAATCAACGTGTACCATACAAATACACAATGCACGCAATATCTTACACTTCCATCTGCCTCACACAATTTACTTACGTGGACTTTGAAGGCGCACTGCATGGAGCTTACTCCTAGACAGTTACCACTTGTCCTCGTCATACGGTACATGTAATAAGCGTGCAGAGAGAGATAAGTCAGAAGAGGATCATGGCGCGATCATCTTCTACGTCTTCCATCGCACCAGCCGTGGCTATCCTGGCTATCATATTCATATGCTGCTCCCAGCCATGCACGGAGGCGACACGAGGTAATTTAATATTAGCTTAATTACCAAGTACTAGCTTTGCAAATACTGGGTAATCTATCAATTTAAGATGTGCATATATATATATGCAGTCCATCTGGAAGGAGACCGAGATGGACAGAATCCCCTGGCGCCATGGTTCCCTCCAGCGCCGATTTCCTCAACTATGCCGAAATCGAAACTTGCTCCTGACAGCAAGACCCTGCAGGAATAGGCTCTTGCATATCGAACACACTTATGAACTTTTTCATGAAACATAATTACAAACATCAATGTTATATTATGTTGCATGAATAATCTGTTTGAGATTGTACTTATGAATGTTTCCATAATTATGACTTTAACTAATAGAAGTATATTCTATAAGAAATTATGTTGCATGAATGATCTGTTTGTTGCGCTACCTATCAATGTTGAAGCCGCTCTACTAGCGAGTCAAAATCCTTAACTAGGATCCTATTATAGCTTACCGGGATGTCAAGAGAAGTGATCGAGAAGGATGATAGCTTACCAGTGGGGCCGCAGACCTTTCTGGTCAACCTACTGGTTTCATTTTTTTTGGCACCACTATCCTAGTACCGTGGTCCGTCACTGTTGCATCTAAGACAAATTTGTGAATCTCACCTAGACAATATTAGAGCATAATTTATCTGTAAAGACAAATTTGTGAATCTCACCTAGACAATATTAGAGCATAATTTATCTGTAAAAACCTAATCATTTTTCTGGTCAGCCGAATATTCCAAATAACTGCTCTAAGAATCGTCAACCTGATCAAATTCCTCTTGAAAATTCCACAAAAAGTTGGAGCTTTAACTTCCCCCTTTCTAGCTTGCAAGATATTTGACTATATGTCTCTGGACACGTCAATTGATAATGGCACCTTACCAGAGATTCCATGCAACTTCTCCATGTGGTGGAATTGGACTGCAACAAGGAAGTCCACAGTCACACTCAAATCATGCTCGGATCACGCTAGAAGACCATACTACGTTGAACAACTACTTAAAGGGATTGTCGGTGTAAGACATGCACATTAACTCAGTGCATGACCGTTTACTAAAAAAACATATACATGCATTGTATATCCCAAAATAGCGAACTGCGTAAAGACTTTCCATACAAAAGTACCATGTGGGCAAATCCTACTCACAAAAGGATGAATTATGTATTGGATAACAGCGACAAATACCTACTCAATTTTTCGCTCAGTTCCACACGTCCTCTGCTGATAGACGTGAGGATTTGACCATGCTTCTTTTACGGGAGTGGCCAATTAAGAACAGATCCTAGGTATACCAAAGTCATCAGTTTAGAAGTTAGTTGAGTAGTGCAGTGATACTCCACTACTACAACTAAGCTAGAGCTACCATTGTTATAAAACGACGGACAATGAGAATGAGTGAGAAAGCCAGGGTCGGGATCATGGACCGTCCTTCTTTCGTCGCACGCGCCATGGCAGTGCTGGCTATCATCTGCTCTTCCTTGGCATGCTCGGCGGCGACAGGCCGTGGTAACCGACTACTCATCTGTTATTTTCTGTCCCCCTTTTAGAAACACGAAATCAATAACTCTCCCATGCCTGGCTGGACTATGTACATGCAGTTGCTGTAGACGGAAGCCATTAGGGACGATGTCCTCCGTCGCCCTCGGCCTCAATCGGGAAGTCGACGAGCTGCCCCGGTTGTGGGTACGGCGAGGTCACCACTTCGTCTCTGCTGCCACCACCGGGAACGTTTGCTCTCGCCCCACACCGGAAGACACTGCAGGCCATTGCAAACGTCCACCCTTACGCATGAAGCGCCTCCGCATATATCCGTGTGTATATACATGCACGTACGATCCATATATAGTTGCCAGAAATTTTAATAAAGAATGGGTGTACGTAGGTATTTTGTTGAACTTATGTTTGTAGCACTTTGTTGATGTTGTTGTTGTATGCATGTGAAGATTGAAACAAAGCGATCAAATACCTGAAACTGCAACCGATAACATGTGGCCCATATCACCTTTATGGTTTCCACGTTACTGAACAAGGAAAGAGGAAATAGTACTGCAACGACCATCGCCCAACTGGATGGCAAAAATGAGCTATGCTTTTTTGAAGAATGAGCTTGGTAGGATTCATTATATATGCCTGACGAGTGACGACTAGCATTGAATCTGTATTACCAACTTTTCCTTTTCTTGCACGCGTGCCAGCTGCCTTTTATCTTGAGAATGCCCTTCGTGATTTAAACAAACATATAAATATTTTTTAAGTAAAATAAAATTATTTCAAGAGAGAATAGTTTTTTTTTTGCGCAACGTCAAGAGAGAATAGTTACATCCATCATCATCCACTGAGGGACTATGATGGTGACGTCTTCGTCGTCATCCGTGTGAAGGCATCATCTTTGGAGACATTCATCGGCTGGACGGACATGTGGACGGCTTGGTGGTTGGGCGTTGTTCTCCGCGTGATTGTCGGGTGGGGACCACGGTGGGGCTGCGTGTCATCTACCATCTACGACGACGAGTCTCGGTGACATGGTGCAGCGGGGTCTCGACGGCGGACGTGGGATGATCAACGCGCACAGGGCGGTGGCGCCGTCTGACGTCATGGTGGCGTTGATGGCAGGCCTCGCAAGGTCATTACATTGATTTCTCCTGAATATGCGTATGCGGAAGACGGCGGCGGCAAATACTTCTGAAGCATGTATGCTGGTACGCATTAAGGGTGTGTCAGACCGGTTGTGCCACTTCCTCAGAGTACACCAGACCGGTGTGTGACCCAGTCCTGACATTGTGGCTGGACTGGCACATCCGGCTTGAGATGTTAGGCTTTGATGCGATGTCTGTTTGGTATTCGGTTCGGACATTCGGCATCCCTTAGTCAAGGGGATAGGAGTAGCGACACGTGTTGTCAAGATGGTGGCTTCAGGCTTACTGATGCACTACTTTATACAGTCTTTGTGAATAATTAATAAAATGGTTGCATACATCACCCAGGTGTAGAGGCCGGGGGTATACCCTCCTTTTCCAAAAAAGTAAAATCCACTGTGGGATTACAAATTCAGGGGGTTCATCTTGCTAGCTATCAACATGTCTCTTACGATGGATAGACCATTCAGTGAACTCGTGTGCAAGACTGCAACCATGCTTGCTTTTGTATAACAATGAACTAAAATTAAGTTGCTAGTACTAGATAACTAACCACGTAAATATTAATTAACATGATACTTCACAAGTAGGCACTAGTCATTCAGTTTGCTCTTGTGTAGGTGAGCACAAAACCATCGAAATTAGGGAGCTCTCCTGTGTGGTCTGGTAGGCTAAGCGGAGCAAGGAGAGACATGAAGAGATCTATATGGAAAAGGGGTAGGGGTTAAGCAGATTATTTTGGCTAGCTTTTATCTTTTAGACTTTGGTTTTGTAGAGAACACATATAATCACACAACTATTATGTGCGTTTTTAGCTCTGTGGGAAGATATCCTCTATAGAGTAAGGTTAACAGTACATCCCAAGAACCGACTATATTTATTCGTCACATCATATATAGTTAATCTAATAACCGACTCATATAACAGTTAGCTATGTCATCAATCCTTATTAAAAACACCAGTTAAATTGAGCTAGCTATGGGCATCAATAATTATTTGACACCTTAGTTTTCTGCTGTGCTCGCTAAACGTTCCGATGATAAGAACGTCATTGTAACACAACCGTCCACGGGAATCAAATTCTATACAAAAAATGCTACCACGGGAACCTCCGAGCTCCAACCTGTTTTCCTCCTCTGAAGCAAGCACCACAGAAGATCCCCGATCACCACATTGACCGCATACGTTTCAAAAGCATTTTGGCAGTACTAGGGTCCACCAATGTTTCATCAAAAGGACAGAGACTTGTGAATCACTTGGATAAGATTAGATCATAATTTATCTCTACAAACACAACTACTTTGGGTGAGGGAAATATTCTAAATAGGAGCTCCCTTAATCCATAACATGATCAAACTCATGTCGAAATTTCCACAAAATGGGAGATTTACTTTCGTCCTTGTAAGATAGCAAGATAATATTGTATTTGCCTAGTGATGTCAATTGACAATGGTAATTTACCAGAAATTAAATGCAACTTCTTCGTGTCAAGTAATTGTACTGCAACAAGGAGGTCCGCAATCTTTCTCGAATCACACTAGATTATGTATTTTCCTTTTATTTTTTAATTTGTTTGGCCAAAATTTTGAAACTTTCCTAGATTGATCATAATGGTAGTATTCATTTTAGAGAAGTTTTTCATTTTTTATGAACATTCCATTTTTTGTCAAAAATTGACCAAAAAAACTCATGAATAGGTATTTTCCATGTATATTATAATACATTTGGCAAAAAAAAAAATTCATATTTTCATAGAATGATCATCATGGTTGTATTCATTTTACATAATTTTCCAATTGTTTTGGAAATCATACTTTTCGATCAAAACAATATGCTGGTGATGTGACAACTAATGTGGTCACTGACTGGGTGGGCCAACTGTTCAAAACCAGTAAAATTGATGAGAAATATGTTTGATGAGAGTTAGGGTCGAAAGTTGCATGGTTTTGAAAGTTGAGGCCTGTAACTTGGAAGGTTTAAAGTTCAAGGTTGTTTCTTGGACATTCATGTAATTTTAGGGTTGAAATATGGATTTCTCTCTTTCAACAAAAAATGGTGCTTTAATTGTATCCTTGTCAGATCGCAAGATAATGTTGTATTAGACAACAAAGATATCACCCATCAAAGATAATATTGTCAGAACCAAGGTTCACTCTTGGTTCTCCAAATCCCATTAAGTAGTTTCCCCTTATCAACTTTTTTGAGATAAAATCAATGTAAGTAAGCCGCGAAGCATTATTTTTCCTTGCCATAGTAAGATAAGCAACCCAGCGGCTTGACAACACAAAATTTATTTACTTGACATACATTTTACGTTTCCAAAGATGGTTGTTGAACCATTTGAAAATTCATGGTTATGCAATTTCAAATGACTAAGTTTATTCTTATAACTATGAAAATAAGTGAGTTCTTCTATAGAAATCCAGAAGATATGCATGCCTATGTTTACTTTTAGTAAAGAGTGGCAGGTTTGCAAGAATGGAATTGTTTTCAGCGACTCAAAAGTCTTATTGTGGATTGCAAGTGCCCTTGTAGTACAAGTACATGACGTGGACATTTTAAAAAAGAAAACAAAAACATGACCATATCCTATACATATACGAATCGGTCATATATTCTAATATACGGAACTAGCAGCGCAGCTCGCGCATTTGTGCGCTATACATGTGCTCTAGCGTAGCTTCTTTTCACTTGGGTGGCAAAATCGTTTGTGAATTGTGTGTGTGTGCGGCCAAATATATTAGTGAAAGGACGTGGATGTCGCCTAGAGGGGGGGGTGAATAGGTGCTTTAAAATAATTACGGTTTAGGCTTGAACAAATGCGAAATAAAACTAACGTTTAATTAGTCAAGCACAAAACCTAAAACAACTAGGCTCACCTATGTGCACCAACAACTTATGCTAAGCAAGATAGACAACTAAGTGATAGCAAGATATATAACAAGAAACAATATGGCTATCACAAAGTAAAGTGCATAAGTAAAGGGCTCGGGTAAGAGATAACCGAGGCACGCGGAGACGATGATGTATCCCGAAGTTCACACCCTTGCGGATGCTAATCTCCGTTCGGAGCGGTGTGGAGGCACAATGCTCCCCAAGAAGCCACTAGGGCCACCGTAATCTCCTCATGCCCTCGCACAATGCAAGATGCCGTGATTCCACTAAGGGACCCTTGAGGGCGGTCACCGAACCCGTACAACCAAGGTTGGGGCAATCTCCACAACTTAATTGGAGGCTCCCAACGACACCACGAAGCTTCACCACAATGGACTGTGGCTCCGAGGTGACCTCAAATGCTCGGGGCAATCTCCACAACCTAATTGGAGACCCCGACGCTTGCCCGGAGCTTTGCACCACAATGATTGAGCTCCGAGGCAACACAAGCCGTCTAGGGCGAATATCGACGTGCGTTGGCCAATCCCCGATGGCGCCAAGGGAGTGAGTACGCCGGAAGCCGCCGCGTGCTGAATCAAGTAGTGTAAGCCGTCCATGACCATGACGAAAAGGAGCGGGGAGAAAGGGTCCCCTTGTCGTAGACCACACTTGTTGTAAATGACTTCCCCCGGCACTCCGTTGACCAACACCCGAGTGGATGAGGAGGCCAGCAGCCCGGCCACCCACGCCATCCATCTCCTACCAAAACCCAAGTGGCGTAGCACCTCGAGCAAGAACGCCCAGTCCACGGTATCGAATGCTTTAGTGATATCTAACTTGAGCATGACCGCCGCCCTTGACTTGGAGTGGAGTGCTCTGGCCGTGCCCTGAACCAGCATGTAATTGTCGTGTAGGCATCTTCCCTTGATGAACGCACTTTGGTGCGAGCCCACCAGACTTGGCACTTTCGCGGCCACCCGCACGGAAAGAACCTTCGCCACCAGTTTTGGAAAGCTGTGAATCAGGCTAATGGGTCTGTAGTCCTTGACCTCCAACGCCGCCGGCGATTTAGGCAGGAGCGTTATAAGGGCCTGATTGATGGATGTCATGCCCCTGAAGTCCATCCTGCCGAATGCCTCAAACGCGTCCATGATGTCCCCTTTTATAATTGGCCAACACGCGACGTAGAAACGCGCCGTGAATCCGTCGGGGCCGGGAGCCTTATCCAATCCCAGCGCCTTGACGGCTTCCCACACTTCCCCCTCCGAGAAGTCAACCTCTAAGTGTCCTAGATCTTTGGTCGGCATGCCAATCTCATTTAGATCCAAAGTGTATAGCCTCTCCGGGGCCTCGCCTAGAAGGTTGGAGAAGAAGGTGTCAACTGCTTCCGCCATCTCCTCGTGCTCGGATGTCAACACGTCATTCACTTTCAGCTTTGAGATGAAATTCTTCCGACGGCGATGACTCGCTTGTGCATGGAAGAATTCAGTACAAGCGTCGCCATCTTTCAACCATAGGATTCGCGATCTTTGTCTCGCGATTGTTCTTTCCAGTGAAGCGAGCCCTAGCAGCTTGATTTTGAGCAACCGTCGTAGATCCACTTCCGCCGAAGAGAGCGATCTACTCTCCATAGCAATGTCCAGCCGCAAGATAACCTCTGTAGCAATGAGAATCTGTTGCTTAATGCTGCCAACGTGCCTAGCACTCCAGCTGGCCAGCTCCCTTGCCGTTGCTTTAAATTTCATGGCCAACCGCTTGAACGGGTTCTGTACCGGTTCTTGGCCCTCCCAAGCTCGCCTGACCACCTCCTGAAAGCCGTCGACCTTGGTCCAGAAGGCCTCGAAGTGGAACCGCCTGCCCCGTCGCAGATCGGGGTCAAGCACGAGGTGGAGAGGACAGTGATCAGACACACTCGTACTCAGCGCCGAAAGGAAGGAAGATGGGTGCAGCGGCTCCCATTCCACCGAGACAAGCATCCGATCCAACTTCTCCAGCGTTGGTGCTTGCCTCTCGTTCGACCACGTGTATCGTCTGCCATTTAAGTAGAGCTCTCTAAGATCAAGATCAGCAAGACAGCGTCGGAACCGCCCCATCATCCTTCTATTGATTCTGTTATTGCTTTTCTCGGAAGGGTCAGCAATAAGATTGAAGTCTCCGGCCACCAACCAAGGACCTGCATGCAGATATCTGATCTCTTTGAGCTCCTGCATGAACTCCACTTTGTCCGCATTCTCCTGTGGGCCGTAAACCCCTGTAAACCACCAGCCTGCACAGCCCCGAAATTCCAACCAGGCTGTCACTGTGTTAGCAGTGATATGAGGATTAGTCAACTGCACACTTGACGATTTACTGGCCAGCAGCACTCCCCCAGACGTTCCCACAGCCGGCACAAAGAAAAAAGTATCAAACGCCGGCCCTAGACACTGCTGAACCAGTGCGAGGGTCAAATCCTGCACTTTGGTCTCCTGCAAGCATGCAACACTCGCGCCCGAACATGAAATGAGATTCTTTATTGCGTTTCGTTTAGCCGGGTTATTGATGCCCCTAACGTTCCACACCACTATCGCTTGATTCGGTTCAGCCATCAGGAAAGGCCTACGAACAAGCTACCCAGGACGTAACACTACTGTGTTACCCCGTCCGCTCCGCGGCCAAGAGGCATGACATCAGGTTGCCAGCCAAACAAGCCTACAATCGCCGCAATGTGATCTTGCTGCAGTGGTCGAGTGAAGAGCGCCAGATACGCTTGCAGCGCGTCCTCTCCAATGACTTCCCCCTCGCGCGCAATGCCCAGCTGTATCATCAGCGCCCGTTGTTGCCGCTTCACAGCCGAGCCATCCGTCAGTCGGCCCGTGAGCCTTGCGCTTCTACGCACCGTGGAGGGCGGCGTCCGCTTCTTGCGTTTGCTGCGAGCCGCAGCTGGTCGAGGCAGCAGCGGGGAAATCTTCTTCTGGCACCGGGCCCTGAATTGTTCGACTGGGCCATCCATGGGGCTAGGTCCCACCCTGGCGGGTGAGTTTGATCCGGAGCACGACAGGCTGACCAGGAAGGTGTCGAGGGCGCACTCCCCGCCAACGTCCGCTCTCCCTGCGCCCACCACGGTACGAGTACTGCTCCAAGAGAAAAAAGTCGCGGAAGAGTGGCTCGAAATTTGAAAACTCCCGGGTGCAGTCGGCGAGAGCAAGAGCCGGCTGCCTCCCATGGGCAAGGGCAAGTCTGGCGTCTTCCATCTGAGAGGGTCATCCCCACTGGAACGAACTGGCAGTCTGCGCTGGGCAGGTGTCGATCAGTCATTCACCTGGGCCACATCTGGAAGCCTCGGATCCATCTCCACATCGCCCTGCATGGTCAAAAGCAGCTGGCCAGCCGTTGGGCGGTCCCAGTGCTCTCCCATGACATCCGCAGGGCCCGCGTGCCTTTCCACATCATCCTCGTGCTGCACCGTCTTGGCGAGATTAGGTTTCATAGAATTGTATTCACGATCATCGTGACAAGATCACATGGGATACGGCCAAGCTCGCCACTTCTGGCATTAAAGTGTATGGCTCCGGAAATGGTAAGTGTACGGAAAGGCGACATTAGCGGCTGGTCTTACATCGCCATCGAGTTTCCTTACGGCGGCTCGTAGGCAAGGGTGGCCGTTTCAGGGTGTTCTAGGGTCTTGAAGGGGACTCGGAAGAGGAAGACTATGAAATGGCGAGCGATCGGGATGTGGATCCAGATCTCAGCTCGGTTCCGGAATCCTTGCAACTGGTGGACATCTGGCAGATGGTTGGCTCTAGGTGACCAAGAAGAAGAAGCAACATTAGGCCTTTCCTACTTGCGGTTGAGGCTCCTGGGTGATTTGGGTCCGGGTTAGCTTGGCCGCTCTCTACGCCGCCCATATCTGCTCTCCCATCCACTCAGTCACACTTTATCAGCGGTGGGCTTCCTCCCCGACCCCGGTGGCAGTGGTGGAGCTAGACAAAATCTGTTGTTGGGGCAAGACAAAATAAGACTGTTTGAGGGTCAAAAGCTGAAAATTCTCCATCTAAGCCATCCAAGCAAAACGTTCTCCAGAAATTGGTGCATAGCTGGGGATAATTGCCCCCCCCCCCCCCCCCCCAGCTTACATATAGCATGTAGCTCCGTTGATTAAGCGGAGAAAAAACTTCACAATTTTTTGTAATGTAAGTTTCGTCAGTTGTTTGGATGTGGAATGTAGTATTTATGGCGAGTAGAGATCGATTCTATTAGGCTTTGAGATGAAGTCTGAATTATATGATGTTGGACTGAAACCTAATCTTTTATTTATGTGGGCGTCCGTATTGAAGTATTTAGACTGCACAGGATGAACATAATACTCCCTCTGTCACATATAATATATCATATCCTATATACCTAAGAAGTTCACCCTCACTACTTGATTTATCGCAACATGCAGCATATCCACCTCAGGAATCTTGCCATATCATCATCTCCAAGCATGCATGGGTGCCACATCATCCCTTCCGTTTCCAGTTGTACGCAACGAGCCCACAGAACACCAGCACCCTCGTGCGTTTTCTTTCCAGCCTTAACCCACCGATGGTCAACTCAAAGGAAAAACATCGATGGTTGCATCGCTTCCTGTAGCCACATCCTACACACGTTCCTCTCGGGTCAATAGCTCCTGTGCGACACCTTTGAGGTGAAATGGAAAGAATGCGATGTCGTTGACGAAAATGGCTCTCGCGAGACGTTTCAGAAGCCCAAATAGCCAAGGCCCACTCGGGCGATTAAAATGGTCGTCAACGGGAGTGAGGTTATGTTTAAGACATGCGGGTCCCACTTGGCAGTGCATCTAGTTACGGGCCCCATTTGGCAGTGCATCAGGTGAACCGTGTCCCCGTGCCTGTCTGAACCTGTGTTGCTCCCTCCTCTTCGTTCCCGGCGGTGAGCCGGCGGCGGCGGCGGAGCTTTTGTTCTGGGTGACAGCAGCGGCGGAGCTTTCGTTCTTGGCGATGGCGGCGGCTGTGGTGAGTGAATCCGTAACCCTTGTCGTGTTCCCCTCCGTGTCTAGTTAGATCTCACCGCATCGTCTCTGTTTCACTCTGTTTTTGGTCGATTTGATCCAGATTTGGGTGGGGGGTGGGGGGTTGAACGCGATGGAGCCGCCAGAGACAACAACGTCGACTAGGTAATCCCGTAATGTGCATCCTTTCCAACCTATGCGATTTGTGCCTCGTCTGCTTCCGCTAGCTCACACTGCCCGCCATTGACAAACAGGGGCGATGGTGCTCGAACCTTCGAATTCACTATCGAATTCTTTCCTTCTAAGGCAAAGCTAGGTGATGGTAGCGTGCGGGACATCGAGAGA
This sequence comes from Elymus sibiricus, assembly GCA_039707655.1. Lineage (NCBI taxonomy): Eukaryota > Viridiplantae > Streptophyta > Magnoliopsida > Poales > Poaceae > Elymus > Elymus sibiricus. Next base: position 24,311,211 of record CM077667.1, read on the forward strand.
GATACAATTGTGAAATGGGAGGTTGAATTTGCAGAGATTGATCCACAAGAACTAGAGAACATGCAAGAGAAGGCCGTGAAGAATTTGGTGGAAAAAATTGGGGAGAGCATTTTTTGGGGTCCAGAGCAAGAGGTAGCATTGTTACAGTTTGATAATTGGAAGGGTGAGTATGTAAGAATTGAGAATGGTGAAGAGATGGTTGATGAAATCGATCGACAAGACGGCTGGGCAAGCAAACAGACTACCTTTCATGCAGAGCTCGTTGATCTGAAATCAGATTCTAAGGTTGGATATGTGCCCTCAAAGTTGGCTTCGCAGATGGTAGATGATGATTGGGCTTCACAGAGACAGATAACGCCCATGTGTATGGGTGAAGTGACAGTAATAGAGGGGGCTGATCAAGATGAAGAAGGGGGATGTGATGGTGCTGCAAGGGTTGTTTGTGTTGATTGGAATTCGGTACAATTATAAGACACTACTGATTTGGTCATTGCACCAATGGCTAACACTGAGATGGCCAAAAATTTTGGCATTCCAGTAGATCCAATAGATGATCAAGATGAGGAAGAGAGGGGTGAATCGAGTTGCCTAATGATGCTTGTGAAGATGTGGATGGACAACCGATGAAAGATGCCGCAGATGATGTAGATGATGCACATAACGATGAGCCTGTAAGTGTGTATGACAAAGAAAATCCTGTTATTGAAGTAGGCAAGTTGTTCCCAAGCATGAAGGAGTTTAGGATGTGTTTCAAGACTTATGCAGTCAAATATGAGTTTGATGCTAAGACTATGTGGATTGATAGAAAGAAATTTTATGCAAGGTATAGAGGTTTTGATGGAAGCGTCAGGCCTTGCAAGTGGTACATATCTGCTAGAATTCAACCTGATGGAAGTACCATCAGGGTTAATCAAATCCCAAATCCACATACTTGTATTACAAGTTCACAGAGAGTATCAACCATGACATCACAACTTTGGATTGCAGAAAATATCACTCCAATTTTAGCCAAGAAACCAAACACCACAACAAAGAAACTTAAAGTGGACTTGGAAAAGCAGTACCCCATTAAGGTGAAGTATACCACAGTGTGGAAAGCAAAACGGAGGGCAATGAAGGAATTATATGGTGATTGGGCAAATACTTTTAGGATGCTTTATAACTTCAAAGCAGAGGTGGAGAAGAGGTCACCTGACAGTGTTGTGGAGATAGATACTGAGGTAACAGAGGATGGTAGAGTTCTTTTCTCCAAATTCTTTATGGCTTTAAAGCCTTGCATAGATGGCTTCACAGCAGGGTGTCGTCCATATTTGAGCATAGACTCATCTTTTTTGACTGGCAAATGGAATGGTCAATTGGCAGCATGCAATGCTTTAGATGGACACAACTGGATGTTCCCTGTTGCTATTGGTTTGTTTCAGTCAGAGACAGAGGTTTCATGGACATGGTTCATGATGCAGTTGAAAAAATGCATAGGGCCAGTGTCACCTTTGGCAGTATACACAGATGCATGTAAAGGGCTAGAAAACGCAGTGAAGAATGTTTTTCCTCATTGTGAGCAGAGGGAGTGCTTCGGCCATATGTGGATGAATTTGATCAAAAAATTCAGTGGAGAAGAGTTTGGGAGAATGTGGCCAGCAGCAAGAGCTTACACCAAACAGACACATTCATATCATTTTGATAAGATAAAAGCAACATGCAGTGAGTTTGGTCCATGGTTGAACACCTATCATTCTCTATTGTGGTACAGGTCAGGATTTAACACTGCCATCAAGTGTGATCATATCAACAATAACTTGGCAGAAAGTTTTAACAACAAGATAAAGCAGTTAAAGAACTTGCCTGTGCATGACATGGTTGACCAAATCAGGATCATGATCATGCTCATGTGGGAATTGAGAAGAAGTATTGGTGATTGTCTGCAAGGGGATAAGCTTCCTGCAGTGGTACAACAGGTGGTGAACAGGAGCAGAAATCTTACACATTTGTCTGTTGAAAAATCTTCATTGTGAGGTGCTGAAGTTAGAGATACCAAGACTGGAAGGAGGCAGGTTGTTAACACTGAGTTGCATGACTGCACTTGCCTCGAGTGGCAACACACCGGGAAACCATGTGACCATGCCATACATTTCTTGTCCTCCCAACCCAAGATAAACATGCACCCATATTTGCATGAATATTACTCAGTGGCAAGATTCAAGGCTGCATATGGAACTCCAATTCCAGCACTTACAGATCAGTCTCAGTGTCCTGAAGTGGAAATTGAATTTTCCATGTGTCCTCCCCTAACAAAAAGAAAGGCTGGCAGGCCTAAAGAGAGTAGATTCAAGGCATGGTTTGAGAAAGGTGGGAGTAGTAAAAATGGGAAGGGGAAGAAGGATTCAAAGCCAAAAAGGTCCCAAAAAGGTAACAAAAATAGATGCAAGCTGTGCCAGGAACTTGGGCACCGAAAAGGATCTCCAAAATGTCGTTACACTCTTGAAAGGCCAAAGTATGTTTATGTTTGTGTTTTTTTATTTGGATGTTGTTTTTAAGTACTAGCCAAATTAGAAGCTTTGTTTTCCAGGAGGAAGCGTGGAGGTGAACCCCTTGTTGTTGAAGATTGCTGGGCAATCAAAAAGGCAAGAATCAATGGTTGTAGAAAAAAGAGAAGTTTTGGTGAAAGTGTGCAAGATGAGCCAAACTTGGATGATGTTGTGGTGCAAGATGAGCCAAACTTGGATGATGTTGTGGTGCAAGATGAGCAAAATTTGGATGGTGTTGTGGTGCAAGATGAGCAAAACTTGGATAATGTTGTGGTGCAAGATGAGCAAAATTTGGATGATGTTGTGGTGCAAGATGAGCAGAATGTGGTGCAAACTAGAACTGAAGTTGATGCGGTTGATGTGCAAACTGAACCTATATTGGAACTTGTGTTACAAATTGAAGTTGTTGTAGCTGATGTTGTGCAAACTAAGCCTCATTTAGATGTTGTGGTGCCAACTAAAGCTGCCCTAGATGGTCCAGTGAAGAAAACCAAGAGCTTGAGTGAACTGGGTGTCGTACCCGTCGAAGGATCAACAAGTGCCAAGAAAAAGAAGAAGAAATCGAGTGGTAAGAAGAAGTAGAAGTGAAGTATTGTTCTTGTCTGAATAAAAAAACTTGCCTGGATTTGTGTAAAAAATTGTGTAATGCTATTTGTACTTTGATGGGTATTTGTGTAACTCTATTCAAATTCTGTCCGAATTTCAAATTTGAGCCAAAATTCAAATTTGAAGCTGTTTAGTTTGGGTATTGATGTTACAATGCTTTCTCAAATATTATGCATGTTAGGTGATCAATCCGATGACTTTTTGTTGAGTGAAACACTAGTCATGAAAAATGTGCTCCAAATGAGCTCCAAAGCTAGGATAAACACCCCATTTGCAAGCAAGTTTTTTTCCGACCTTTTCTAAATGAGCCAAAAACTCAAAACTTGACTTCCAGTGTGCAAATATAGGGTCCATGGCCAGTATTGGATCGTTTGGATAAGCTATGACATGCTTAACCCTAAACCTTAACATGAAACCCACACAACCTCGTTCGTGATAGCTAGGTTTTGTGAAGGGTTTTTCATGAATATACCCGTCGACCGGGTTTCTTATTTTTTCCAGCAACCTAGTAAAATAAAACGATGATGGGTGAAAGTTTCATATTTTCTGATTTTTTTTAAATTAGTTGTGGCCAACCCTAGCCCTAATAACCCCTTCAAAACCCCTCATAACCTCTTCAAAACTCCTCAAACCCTAGACAAAACCTTGCATCCTTCTGGCTCGTTGGATATCTGCGAATGCACGGTGTGGATCAGGTGCTAGGGCAACGTCAGCGATCCGAGTGAGGCGCTCTGATTTGCCGTATTCGAGAACGCTGGATCACTCACCCCAACCATTTCTGACCGTTGGATCGCTGCGCGTCGAACGGTGTGGATCAGCCTGAAGTGCCACATCAGCGATCCGCGTGACGCTAGTTCGGCGTTGTGATTGGCTAGATTTGAAAACGCCCGTTTTTTTCGCGCTTGGTTTGTTCGGCGCTCGAGGATGGGCTGCTGCCATGCATGCGCACCGTTGGGCTGTGGTCAAGAAGCCCACCCGTTGGACCATTGGACCGGACGTTGCCACGCCTCCCTCTAGCCAGGCCCTAGCCAGCAGGCTACATTACCGTGCATGCGAGCGAGCAGCCGTCGATGCATGCACGTAGGCATGCACGGGTGGCACACGCACAGAACGAGCAGGCGTGAACCCCGACCGACGGCACAGAGCGTGCAACGCTGAAACATCGCAGCCTGGCTATTGATGCAGCCTTCGGTTTCCCATGCGTGTACACACACCCCTCCCCCGATGCCACCCAACGCCGCCCGCTCATTACTTCCACCCGGTGTAAACACGTCGCACTAGGGCTATTTAAGCCACCTATCATCTTCCTCCTCCTCACCCATCCTCTCCCATTTGCATCTGTCCTTCTTCTTCTCACCACCACAAACAACCCCAAAACCAGGCCGCCGCAGCCATGCAGTACACCGGGCCATCCTTCCGCTTTCCCCCCACCGTGCCGGAGATGCTCTACCCCGCCGATGTGTACGTCGAGAACACACTCTGTGTGTGGGCGATGTCAAGATGGAGGGGAGCAAGGGAGTTCACCAACGCCTTCCTTGCGCTCGGCTTCGGCCACCTCCCCCGGGGATCTCCAAGGATGTACCGAGTCGAGGAGGTCATCCACAATGGGGTTGTGGTTGCTATCCTTGCCCACTTCACCAACTCCTTCGACGCGTTGTACCTCCTCGGCCGCGTGTTCTGGTGTGGCTGCGAGTTCATCGCTTTCACCACCCACAACATCTTCACGGACTACACCAACATCTTCCCCACCGCAGAGCGCATGCACACTCTGCCGTACCCCATCGACAACACCCCGGAGGAGCAGTGAACGGCACCCGGAGGAGGAGCGAGGTGGAGGAGGAGCGAGGAGGAGCAAGGAAGGCAGCGGCCAGGGTTTAGACGATGATCTACCCATCTATCTATCTTTTTTTAGGTAAATCTATATATTTGTATTTGTGTTATGTTATTTAAGTTGTAAGCGTACTATGGGTACCCGTTGTGGGCTTGGTTGGCCCGAACTATCTATATTATGTGTCTTTCTATTATTAAGTTATTGCTACTTATCTAAGTTGCACGGTGTTTTGGCTTGTAGGTCTAGATACACCCATTATTAAAAAATGCATCTCAAAACGTCAAAAAAAGACATTTTTTGTGGACTGTAAAAAGGACAAAAAATGACTCGTGAAAAGTCATTTTGTACCAATGAAATTTCTCTCTCAATCAATGACCGAGAGCTTCTTAAATTGGTAATAATCCAACTAGTAGCTACAACTAGAGTTGAGAAAGTATTCTCTCTCAATGACTTTTGGGAAAAACAAGTTACCGAACAATTTCATGGAACCGTAGACATGCATAAAAACAATCAGAAAAAAATGGTGGACAAGCAACAAATATGTAAACCAAAAATAATAATTACAATACATACATGTGTTGCATGAATGGATCTATCTATCCTCCTTAAAAATGATTCAATTTATTTAATGTATCACCGAATGTTTTATCGATTTACATCTATGTATCAAAAAATGATCCATCACAAAATTTAGTGCATGACCTTTTTTTGTCGAAACAACATGGGTGCACCAAGCGGGTGGACCTGTTTTCTATTTGGGCCTGCTTTTTCTCACAGTCCTCATCAGCCCACGGCCCAATATTTTTTTGTTTGACCATGAACTCTGCACCTGCACTCTGTTAACTGAAGAAATGCTGCATTTTATGAACTGTTGCATTCTATTCATCAATTGCTGCATTTTATTCATCAGGGTGAGCAAAATAATCCAGTGACTAAATAGAACTGTAACAGAGAATATCATTACAATAATTCAGGCAAGTTTTGCTTCACACAAATTTAAATTCAGCTAACAAATGATCCCTGACTAACTGAAACTACTAGCTAGACACAATAACTGAAACTAGGGACCGCTGAAACTAGCTTGACACACTAACTGAAACTCTAACAATTTCTAGCGATTGATGAACATCAAGTAAAAGAAACCCATAGCAATGACACAACAATAAAATGCTCCAGCCATCATATTTGCTTGCTGCTTCAAATCGATCAGCTGCTTTAGTTGCTTGCCGATTTTCTTCAATTCACACTTCAGTTCAGAAGTGTCCATCATCGGACCGGCTCTGTCCGCCAAATGGGGGGCGTGTTCCATAGCAAGCGCCCCCCCAAAATTGAGCTCTTGGGTTGATGCCTCCAATTTCAACCTCTCAACGTACTCATCGAGCCACTCGAAATGCCAACATTTCTTCAGATCCTGAAAAACGGGGGTCGGCGGCGCATGAACCCTAGATCCACCGCCCAAATTCGACGAAAAAAGAAAGAAACAGGGAGAAATTAGACCATACGATTGGTGAAGTACACAGATGCCCCGGCTGTGGCCTGCTCAAGCATTTCACGAACTCGCGCCCACGGTTGCTATTTTCTTCCTTCACACAAGTCAAACGCTTCAGAGGCTCCATGCGCGGGCAATCGGGGCATCTTGTCAACGGCACTGGACCGTACTGCGTCCATTGGCGAGAGGCCGAAGTCGAGCTAGACATCACTCGCCGACAGCGCGCTTCGTTGCCGGAGAAGAGGAAGAAGGTGGGGGAAAGGAAAGGGGAAGCAATGTGGGGTGGGCTGGCTCGGGCTCGTGGCTGGCTCGGGTCGGGGCACACTGATGAGCACGGCATGCTTATGTGAATAAGTTGTGGGTCCCGCACGCATGTGAGTAAGTGGTGGGTCCCATGTTGATGTGGATAACTGGTGGGTCCCGCGTGTCATAACTCAAACCCTTAACCTCTTGTGTTTTGCATTTCATGGTTAAACAGGGCCATGTCGCATTGCAGCTATAGTTGGCTTCAAAGATGTCGCACGAGAGCTATTTTCATCAACTACGTAGTACTCCATCCAATTCACCTCAAAGGTGTCGCACAGGAGCTATTGACCCGTTCCTCTCACCCCGTTCCCTTCATTAATCATTATGGCTTTTAATAACAAAGAGAGAAGTGGTAGATAAGAAGTTACTCCCTTCCATCGAGATTTCTTCCATAATACTTTCGTTTCAGCTTCTAGCTCACCTATCTCCTTAAATTGTATCATGCGAAGAAGAAGCCACCAAGGCTGGGACGCGTGTGTACCTCGCCGCCAGTTCGCATGCCACAGATTTTTTTCCCTTTTGTACGCGCAATAATCTTTCCATCTCCTTCCTTTTGCAGGTGATCTGAAGTCGACCAAAGCATATGTGAAAGATCTCCGAGATAGAGCCACTCACAGATCCATTAGAGAGGAGACTCAAGTAAGTTCCTACCACAGTAGATTTTATCCTCCAAATCACTTCACTCTAATAGTCTAATTTTATCATTGAGATTATTTTTCACCATAACCTGCTTACAGTGTCTCACTGTTTTTCTCCTAAAACTTCCATAGGATCAAAAAAAATCCAGGAGAGCGATCTCATCCTGGTGATCTAGCAATGCAGGGAACAGAAGGAGCGGTTTGACTTCATAATGTTCAAGTGTGACAGCAAGGCGAGCAGCTCAGAGCCCGGAGGAAGAGTTTGACCACAGAAGCGCATCAAAGGGCGCAAATGATACAGAACTTAAGTTCTTTTTCTGACGAGATACATAACTTAAGCTTTGAACATGCAGGTCACGATGCCTTGGCCATCATGCCCATGTTTGGAGAAAAATTGGCAGTGGACTGGAGGGGTCGTATTTCAAATCTACTGAAGTGTAGCTTTTTTATGAAATTGGGCGTGTATATAAGAAACTAAATGGAAGTTGGGAACTGCAGATATCAACTCCTTCATTGAGCATCTAGCCCTAAAACTGAATCACAAGATGGAGAGGACACCAAGGCTGGTACACCTTTGTACCTCTCCTCTTGACGCCAGTTCGCAGCTAGAAATCTATATATACTGCAATCACCGCCCCGCCTGTGTCGTCGTCTCTGCCACCAACGTGCAGTTTGATATGGCTCGCCGTTCCTAATTTTAAGCTTCCCCATCTTTCTCTTATCTGTCAGCTTATGGCTTTGATTTTATTAGATTTCGCTTTAGTTGGAAAGGTGCTCAAAATTTCGCCGGCAAAGGCCACCGCTGCTGCATTGCTTCTTGGATATCTTGCTACTCACATTCTTACATCATGTGTCATCTCTTGATTTTCTAATTTACATTGGAGGAACACATGCATCTTCTAATCTTCTATTATGTTACTTTTGATGTTCGCATGAAGCCCCCTTCTCTGAATTTACTTAGCTATGTTGGATAAACATGCATCTTCTATTTGTGTATATGTGTGTATAGCATTTCAATTTGATCCGCAATATTCTTCCATTCAATGTATTTGTTCAAACATTCTTCCTGAGCAATTCATGATGATCCAATGCGTGTATCCGCGTGAATGAAAAACAACGATACATGCTTCCTTGAAGGAAATTCAGTTTGATGATTTGCCAATATGGAAAAGCGCTAATATTCTTCGAGCCATCCTATTGGTCATTCAGGTCCATGTTCTATTTCTCACAACTAGACTGACAATAAAAGTTTAATCTATAATAGTTTATTTTATTTCGCCAGATGCAGGATATTGCCGGCCACACGCATGGAAGCTTCTCATAATCTACACTGCCTTCTTCCTATGGTCAAATAAGGACTTAGTGATCACTATATTGATTAACTTTAATTATGGTCAAGAGCAATTCATGATGATCCAGTGCGTGTATCCGCATGAAAAAAAACATAGTTTTAAATAACATGTTGTGCCTATTTAAAATGTTTTCTTATCTGTTTGGACCAAAGTCCCTTAACGTAGGACCTGTTCTAAACGCTATAGCGTGCTACAGCGGAGCTAAGTGTACTATTTAAAACTATGATATAAATTCATCTCTTTTGGAAAATTTATATTTGCTTCTTTGTCATGCAATATCACTAATGAAACACTATTTATCCTATCGGGGTAGTGACAACTTTGTTCTTCATTCCTTGCACTAATGCCTGATCCTGTTATGTTTGCTTCAATTCCATACCATGCCAACAAATTCAATGTTTTGAATGGTAACCAATTTTTTTACCTATATTCATTACACTATTTGTTAGCATAAAACACTATCATGATTTCTCTATTACTTATTCTATCAATCCTCCTATTCAGCAATACAAAATTCCCGCAGCAACGCGCGGGGTATTATCTAGTGTATTATAGTGCACGATGGTTTTCGTGGAAGTCAAAGGTCGCAATGTTTGACCAAATTTATAGAAATTTATCTATTTTATTACTCACTCTGTTCACAGATATAGGATGTTCTAACTTTTTCAGATGTACATAGACATGTTTTAGTGTGATTGTTCTCTCATTTCAGCTTGTATGTACTCCATATTGAAATGTCCAGAACATCTCATACTCCCTTCATTTTTGTATATACAAGATCATTACATTTTTCGTGTCAACATTGACATAGCCTGCGATGTCCGGTTGCATGTGTGTCCGTCCATCATGTAATTCATGTGCTTATATGTCTATCTATATCAATTAATGGTATACATTTGCTTATTTGGGTAATGTTATACGATGTGTGTATCTATCACTATCTATGCCAATTATTATTTGTGCGGATGCTTTCAAAGATATTTGTATACGACATAAGTGTGTGTATGTGTAGCCAGTAACGTCGTGCAATGCAAATACAGATAAAGTGATTGAGGTCAGACCACCTTGTGTGCTCTGGTGTGCCAGAGACGATGGTCATCCTGGACATAAACTACTACATCGTCTCCTGGTACCACTTCTACCTCAGTGGCACCGGCTTCGAGACCATGGCCAAGGATGGTCGCAACGATGAGCTCTGTGACGCTGGCATTATCAACATGTAGTTGAAGAGGAATCACACCCACCTACATATAATGCTAGTCAATATCATAATCATCGTCTTATCTTATCTATATCGAGAGCTAGACGATATTTTGTGTTTGGGAGATGATACACACCGACATGGGTGAGTGACATGGCTGCGTAGAGTATCATGCCAGTACCCGGGGTTGAGGGTGACGTTCGACATGGAGGTGGGCTCGAACCCATTTTACATGGCAATCTGGGTGAAGTACGAGGATGGTGATGGTGATGTGAAGCAGTTGGACATCATGGAGTCGTGAACTGACATTGTCAATGGCGGTGACATGGCTCCAACAGGGGTGCCCATGAAGGAGTCGTGGGGGTCCACTTGGAGGATGGATGCCCACCACACCATGTAGGTGCCATTCTCGTTGCGTAGCACTAACGAGTCTGGCAAGGCACTTTTCAACGACCGGGTCATCCCGGTCAATTGGAAGCCCAACAAAACCTACAACTCTGTCATCCAGATCGATGAAATGATTGATCAACCATATGTGTTAATATATATGATTTAATTGACTGTATATTTGCATTATGAAAGTAGTGGAAGCGGTACACCTGTCTCATGATGATTCATGCGTCTGTGCCTGTCTAGCTGAGATATCGCATGCGACGTCCGGTGCATGTGTGTCTGTCTATCCTAAACTTCCTTTGGTTATTTGTTATATCTATCTATATATATTAAGGTTGTACATTTACACGTGTACAACCAATACGTAAAATTCAATGTGCACTCACATGACCTTTAGCTTTATTCGGATGGTATAGCGAACAATGTAACTCTTTTATGAGTTAATAAAGTGTGCCGAATGGCGTTCTTTTGAAGAAAAGACAGAAATAGTTTGTGGCGTGAGCTTGTACAGTTCGGTCTTTATCGCCTTTTTGGTTGAAAATATATCTTTGCAACGAATTGGCATTCATGATCACGGTGACAAGATCACATGGGATACTGCAAAGCTCGCCACTTCTGGCATTAAAGTGTATGGCTCCGGAAACGGTAATTGTATGGAAAGGTGACATTAGCGGCTGGGCTTACCTCGGCATCGAGTTTCCTTATGGCGGCTCGTTCAGCGCCAGGGGGCAAGGGTGGTCGGTCTGGGCGTTCTAGGGACTTGAAGGGGACTCAGAAGAGGAAGACCATGCAATGGCAAGCGATCGGGATGTGGATCCAGATCTGAGCTCGGTTACGAAATCCTTGCAACTGGTGGACTTCTGGCCAATGGTTGGCTCTAGGTGACCAAGAAGAAGAGGCAACATCCTGCCTTTCCTAGTTGAGGTTGAGACTCCCGGGTGATTTGGGTATGGGTTAGCTCGGCCGCTCTCTACGTAGCCCATATCTGCTCTCTCACCCAATCAGCCGCTCTATATCAGCGATGGGCTTCCTCACCGACCCCGGTGGATAATGGTGGAGCTAGACAGAATCTGTTGTGGGGGCAAGACAAAATATGACTGTTTGAGGGTCAAAGGCTGAATATTCACCATCTAAGCCAACCAAGCAAAATGTTCTATAGAAATTGGTTCATAGCTGGAGATAATCCCCCCCCCCCCCCCCCCCCCAAAGCATACATGTAGCTCCGTTGATTAAGCGGAGAAAAAACTCCACAATATTTTGTAATGTAAGTTTTGCCAATTATTTAGATGTGGAATGTACTATTTATGGGGAGTAGACATTGACTGTATTAGGCTTTGAGATGAAGTCTGAATTATATGATATTGGACTGAAAACTAATCTTTTATTTATGTGGGCGTCCGTATTGAAGTATTTAGACTGCACCGTATAAACATAATACTCCCTCTGTCACATATAATATATCATATGTAATATAGTGCACAATGGTTTTCGTGGAAGTCAAAGGTCGCAATGTTTGACCAAATTTATAGAAATTTATCTATTTTAGTACTCACTCTGTTCACAGATATAAGATGTTCTAACTTTTTCAGATGTACATATATAGGTGTTTTAGTGTGATTGTTCTCTCATTTCAGCTTGTATGTACCTCATATTGAAATGTGCAGAACATCTTATACTCCCTTCATTTTTATATATAAAGATCATTACATTTTTCATGTAAACATTGACTTAAAATTTTGGTCTACAAAATATGGGTTATCTTTCTTAAAAACATATCATCGAAAAGTTGTTTGAAATGTTGGTCCAAGGTTATGCTTTTGTGGCATATAACTTATATTTGTTGGTAAAATTAAAGATCAAAGTTAGACATAACAATATAATGTGCCATTGTATAGAAAAATAGATGGAGTGTTTGTGAACGGAGGGAGTACCAAATTTCATATATTTTTATGAAAACTTTGGTCAAAGTTTATATCGTTTGACTTAAAAATGCCTACTACGTGCCATATTGTGGGACGAAGAAAATAGATTATAAGCATTCACTACTAAAAATAGGTTTGTGGGGGCCATGGCACCATAACCCCTCCGACCATGCATGTGTAAGTATATCGGTCGGCCGCTGCCTCCGTCATATAGTCGGTCGCAGCAGCGACGCTCGGGGTCGTGGGTGCTGGGAGCTCCTATACGCCGCTAACCGCGGCAACCAGTTGGGGCTTCGCACAGGGCGCCCCCGATTGGGTCGGCACAGTAGGCGTGTGGGTACTGTAGTGTTTTTCTGATTCTTTTTTTTTCTTTTCCGTTTTTCTGTTATTTATTTCATTTACTATTTATTTTTAGTTCCTTTTCCCTCTCTTTCTTGTTCTCCAAAATTACATTTTTTTTAAATCCAAAAATGCTCAGAATCTCAAAAAATGTTCCTATTATTATTATTTATTCAAAAAATGTTTGCATATTAAAAAAAATCAACTTTCAGAAAGTATTCATGAGTTCAATTTTTTTTAATGTTTTCAAATTTGTTTGGGTGTTTCATAAAATGTTTTCATGATTTTAAATTTTGAACAGATTTTAAAAAATATATAATTTTTAGAAATTCCTGGACACTTTTCGAAACACAAACATATTTTGAAAATCGTGTACAAATTTTGAAAAGGAGAATAATTTCTGAAACCCAAATATTTTTATGAAATCATGATTATTTTTGGAAAACAAAAACATTTTCTTAAATGCATGATTTTTTTTTAAATACGGAAAATTTTGAAAAATCATACAGTTTTTTGCATACGAGAACTATTTTTGAAACACAATTATTTTTGAAAATATGAACACGTTTTCAAATGAAGAACATTTTTTGTAATTCCTGATTATTTTTTGAAGCACGAACATTTAAATATAAATTGTGAAAAAATAATTGAACACGAGAATATTTTTTGAAATCCAAAACGAAAATTTGGAAAGTAAAACAAAAGGAATAGGAAAAGGAAAAAAAAGAAAACGAAAACAATAATACTTTTTGGAAAACAAGAACATTTTCTGAAAATCCCAAACATATTGTGAAAATCCCGAACATATTTTGCAGTTATGAATAGTTTTTGAGAAACGGCAATTATTTGAAATTTAGAACAGTTTTGAAAAGCAAGAACATTTTTGGATTTTTTTTAAAAAAGGACCAAAGAGGAAATAAAAAATAAAATAAAAGAAAGAAGAAAAATAAACAAAAACAGAAGAAAAAAACGGTTCAGGGAACCTCCTAGAAGGTTCCCAAAACCGGTGGCTAAGTGAAACAGGGTCGGCCCAAATCGAGTCGAGGGGTGGTGGGGTGTGGGGGGAGCCTCGACAGTTTGCCGCAAAATGAGACGAATATGATTTTCCGTGGGTGACCTAGTTTTGAAAAGGGTTCGGCAATATGATTTGGGCCGGAGCGGTGTGGTGTTTGTGTAATTGTGTTCTAGGCTCTCAGAGCTTGGTGGGTGCATCACTGGATTCTCTCCACATGTCTCCTGTTTCTACCGTTGATTCGACTGCAGTGTGCGAGTCCCAACCAAAGGGTGGCCTCAACCCGACTGAGTCAGCTTCGGGTCCGTCCCTAACGCGACTGCAATGGATGCGACCCAACTGACTGTGGCCTCGTTGGTTTTGGGTGCAACGCAACATGGTGTGGGCTCGGTTGGTTCGACACAACCAGGTGCGCTCAATAGCGCTCACTGTCTCGTTCTTTTTTACCCTTCATCATCGCCATTTAAAAAACGTAGATATAACATCGGTAGAAAAAAAACGCGAGCTCCTTGTTTTGGGAAAACGCTACCCAACTAGGTTACCAGGGGGGACGGCGGGATTCATATTTCATCCACGTAATTCCTGCACCTCTTCAGCTGCAGCTTCGCGTGTAGTTCCATCAGGTTTGCAATGTAAACTCACAACTTGCTTAATTTCCTTGAACATTCTTAGTTTCTTCCGCTGGTGAAAACGCACGTGTCGTTTCCATGCAGACGACTAGTCTTCGTCACGGAGCATGCGCGTTCTTAGAGCATCTCCAATAGACGGTCCAAATATAAAAATACCTAACTTTTGGACTGTCTGGGGCAAAAAACGTTGCTCCAACAGACGGTCCATATGTAAAAAAAATTGAACCGCGGCCTCCCGGGGATGTAAAATACAACACCTCACGGTGCAAATTTACATCACGAGATACAACTGCTCCAAATTCGGCCGCCGCCCGTGAAACGCCAACCGCTCTTCATTCTCTTTCCCGCCCGCCCGCTCGCGCCCGCCCGAACACCGGCCGGCCGGAATCCGCCCCCGCGACCGCCCAAATCCCCGCCGCCATCGCCCCAAATCCCCGCCGCCGCCCTCCGCCCCCGTCGCCTCCCTCACCGGAAGCCGGCTCGCAGCCGCCCGGGCGCCACCGAATCGGGAGGTAGCCGCCGCGGGATTCGGCGCCTCCGGAGGTCGGGCTGTCCCAGTAGGCCTCCGCCGGGTCTTGGGCCGCTGCCGACCTCCTCCCCGTCGGCCGTGGGCCTCTCCACGGTCCTTGCGCCGGCCACACGACCGCCGCACCAAGCCCGCTGCCCGGCCGCCGAACTCTTCTTCGCCGCCCGCCGAGCTCCTCTTCGCCGGCCTTCGAGCTCAGCTCTTATCACCGCCGCCGTCCGGAGCTGACCGCAGCCGTCCGCAACAGCCAATCCAACCGGCGGCCATCTTCTTCCACCTATTAGAGTTGCTCTTTTGGACCATCTGTTGGAGTTGCTCTTTTGGACCATCAATTTGGACCATCTGTTGGACTTGAGCATTTTTCAGAGCTCCAAAACGCACTTTTTGACGGTCCAAATTTTACATCGGCGGTTTTGGACCTTCAAAATTTGGACCATCTATTGGAGATGCTCTTACCCGCAAAACTGGTGATGACCAGTTACAGACTTGTACCCACAAGAGGGCTAAGCACGGGCACAAGCTATTATATATAGTTATATACACATAGCAAGCTTGCTCATGCAGTCGTACGTGGCTGATCCAGAAGTTGAATCAAAGATGTTGAAGCCGGCGGCACCATCTTCCTCGTCTGCCCGATGTTGGGCGATCGTCGCAGCGGTGCTGATCCTGTGCGCCGCACATGTTGAGCTTGTTCAAGGAGGTAACTAAGCATGCACATGCACAAACTCTATATCTTCACAAAACTCTGCTGTGATGTATTAGACCGATGTATATCCATTTATGTATTTGCAGGTGGAAGGCCGGTGCCGGCACCTACAGCTCCCGTAGGGCAGGTGAGCCCCCATGGGAGATGCCCTAGTTTCCCGGTCTGCAACAACAATCCATCGCCTTCGCCGCCGTTTGCTCCTACTCCTCCTGCAGTTCCAGCGGTCTGACGTACTCCAGCTTCCGCCGCGTGTCGGGCATGGTGGCTGCAGAGATTTCACCGTTTACAAGTCAAGTCAGGTTGCAGTACGATTTGCCATGATGGTACTTGTTTCTAAGGAGAATATGGCGACATATATACTTCCATCGATAATATGATCCTACATGGGACTTTGTTAAGACCAAGACAAACACAAACACAATATGAAAAATCCAAAAAGCAAAGGGTACGTGGCTAATAATAACATGCATGCAAGGATAATTTCAAAACATGCCTCTGCATACAACCACCACAGTCTGCAAAGAGTGTTGGAACAATTATGTTTTGATCGAACAAAAAATATTATTACAAGGATGCCCGGATCCTATAAATTAGCTTGCAAAACGTCAATCTCGAACCTTCTCTCAAACAACCACATCGCAGAAGAAAAAACTTAATATGAACACCGGCAACTGCCTGGGATCAGATAAGTTTATGGCCAAACAGTGCTCATTCATCATTCAGCGGGCACTATTGTCAGTAAATGGCCATCATTCAGTGAATGGTACTTCCTCCATTTCATAATATAGTGCGTTCTCAGTTTTCGAGCTTTAAATTTGACCATGAATTTAACCAACGAGGCCGATTGCGGCGGCAGTAAAAATTGTACCGTCGAAAACTTAATTCGAATACAAATTCAATGATATAATTTTTACTCCCGCCGCAATCGGTCTCGTTGGTTAAATTTGTGGTCAAACTTAGATTTGGAAAAACGAGGACGCACTACATTGTGGAATCGGAGGGAGTAGCGAGTTACTACATGCATGATTCAGATGTGGTCTGGCCTCTCTTAACCTTACACTTGTTCTCAGGTCATTTTAAGCAATGTTTGCATAATTCTCGGCCTGTGTCCTTTAACTGTGTTCTCGTGGCAGTTCCTAACCAGGTAAATTATTCAGTGCGGCTATCTTAGTAATACATCAGGCAACCGAGTACTCATGGAAGCACAAACTGACCCTTTATCATCATAACCTTACTGGAGAAGTAAGTGCACATCTGTATGACTGTATCATCTCCATACATCACATAGGACAAGGACGGAGGATCATATCCAACACAATAAGCTACGCTCCCTCACGCTATCCACGTCAGCTTAGGAGCAGTAAAGGCAGTAAAGGAGTAAAGGGAGGCACGCACCGGAAATTCAATTTGGCTCCCGGGAGCACATTCTCCCGGGGCCAAAAAAAAAAATTCAAATGTAAAAAAAATTGAGACAAATTTTTTTGGTGATCTTTGTCACATACAAATGCTACCTGCAAATTTTGAGGCAAAAAGGTTAAGCATTTTGTCCTGCGCAAAAAAAACAAATCGAAGACAAAATGTCACCACAAAATGATAACCCAAATTTGTTTTTTTCACCGACGAAACACTGCTGCTCCGTTCCACATGAAAATTGTCAAGCATGCTTGCGACACCAACACGATCATCTACAAATTGTTTCAGAATTTTTTGAAAACATTTAAATATATTTTTCGAGGTACTGTTCATCCGGGTGCAAATGCACCCGGGAGCCAAAACGCCTCTCCGGCACGCACGCGTATTGGCCAGGAGAAAAGGAAGTACCGATTGGGAAGCGAGAGCAACCCTAGAAAAAATCCAAACGTCCCAGTCGCCTCCACTCCCTCCCCTCTCTCTCGATCCTCTCTCCACCTCTCGGCCGCCGGCCGTTGCCGGCTGTCTCCGGCGCCGTCCAGCACTCCCTCGTCTTCTCCTCGATCCGGCCTATCTCCTCCACCAACTAGATTCGACGCTCGCCTCCTCCTCGTGCGCCCGTGGCTAACCCTAGCCGCCTAAACGACGGCGCACGGGGCGGCTCCGACGCCCCCTGGTGCTCATCCTCGACACCTCCTGCATGCTTTCCCGCGTCACCGAGGCCGTCGGCGTCATCGCCTCGAGTCATGCCACACAAGAGTGTGCTTCCCGATCTGCGCCGTCTTCAAGGGCGTGGAGCGATGGAGGTCGGCTCCTTCTCCACGGTCGCGTGCCGGGAGAGGAGTCAGCCCCATATGGTTCTGCACCAAGGTCAAGGACGGGGGGCGCTCGGCCACCGTCCTCCTCTCCGTCGTGGCCGTAAAGAGAGGGTTCTCTCTCTCTCTCTCTCTCTCTCTCTCTCTCTCTCTCTCTCTCTCTCTATATATATATATATATATATATATATATATATATATATATATATATATATATATATATATAGAAAGTCTATTCATCACCCTGGGTGCAGAATAAGTTATTCTTCATCCGAGGTAATCTTACGATCGTTTCATCAATAAATTACATTTTGAATGTAAATAGTTACATTTATATTTATTCACTACGTAAAAAATCGCATTTTATAGGTAATGAGACCAGAAAAATCGCATTTTATGTATATTTTACACTATGTTTTTATGTTTGTAATTTTACTTAACATAAAATATTTTTTACAGTGACAATATATTTTCTTACGGTCTCTTTTTACGTATGAAATAAGACAAAATTTATGAAACGTAAAATTACGGTGCATTGATGTGAAAATAGAGGGGGGTGAAGAATAACTATTCCTCACCCAGGGTGACGAATAGCGCGACCCTATATATATATATATATATATATATATATATATATATATATATATATATATATATATATATATATATATATATATATTTGCAGGGATTGCGGGAAGCAAGTGTACAACTAGAGATTTCTTTGATTTGAAATGTATTATGTTAGCTTAGTCTACTCTGTTGATGTTGGTATATCAGGGTTCTTATAAATTTCAGAAACATGGTTGTTCAAAATGGCAACGTCGACATGGAGGTCTGGCTGCAAGTGGGACGTTCCGCGGGAGCCCGCGTCCACGCCCACATCTGCCGCGTAGTATTAGTGGGAAGCCCGCATATGTCCACATAATTTTTCACCGGGTAAGTGGGCTTCCCACATCCCACATAATCCCTACGTAAATCACAGGCTCAAGCTTATATTTTCTATTTTTTCCTTGGACATGGAAGGAGCAGAGAAGTTCGGACATAATTTCAGGTGAAGAATCTTCAGAGTTGGCGCTGCAAAGTACGTTTTTTTTGGTAATACATTTGTTTGTCCGGGAGTGGTAATCCTCTGCCTCCCCGAAGTCGCAGCTCAGTGCTTCGGCGGGCTTCGCTTGAGTAGAAGAATCGCATCGAAAATGATTTTCAGAAGTGCCACTCTTATAAGCTCAAAATAAGAGGTGAGCAGAGCGCAATCTGCTTGTTTGCAGCTGCTGCTCCTTGAAGCATCGAGCTTCTTCATGACGATCTGGAGAGAAGAAGAAATCAAGGAAGGGTGGATGAGGAGGAAGGATATCGAAGCCGCTGACTCGCACTATCAGGACACAGATGATATATGGTTCAACAAGGTGGAATTTATCAGCTCTGCTCTGAACAATTTAGAAGATATTGGCTGATGAAGATGCGAGAAGATGTAGTGGTTGACAGGAAATAAATCGTAGATGAGAGAGGGGAAGAAGAAGACTGAACTGCACCTGACAGGTGCCACCTGTATATGGTGGAGGTTGACGACGGCGTTTAGGACAACGACGTTGGGCGGCCATGGAAAAGGTACACCGCGGCGCCGCGCGCGGCCATGGCAGCATGTCATAATCGTCTAATCCACACGGTTAAGGTTCGACTTAGGAAGGATGTGGGTATGATGCGGGTCCGCGGAACAGCCCACATAACCGCATCTCTTGTTGCTCTAACCGTGGGTGTCCACGAACGTAAATTATGTGGGCTTGGACGTGGGCATCGCGGGCAGCCCGCGTCCACTTGCAGCCTGACATGGAGGAAGGAACCCTGGAAATCGGGATGGGTATGCATTTTCTTTTCCATATGAGTATCTTCACATCAGTTTACCCCGCTGAAGATAGTGCACCTTCTAACTGTCCTCTTGGTATTGCAGAGTACATGACAGTTTCTGGAGTTGCTGGTCTTCTTGTGATTCTTGATGGAGTGAATTTCCAGGTATTACTTCCAAGCCACAACCTACAAATTTCAGACGTACCAGCTCCTCTCCGTATATTCTTTGATTTTTTTCTATGCAATTCATCTTTTGGCTGGAATAACTTCAAAATCGAGCAGGGATGGATTTTTGCCGTTGACGGTTTAATTGTTCAAACTACAGGTGCAGAGGAAGAGGGGCAATTTTGATATCAAATACCCATGCTGGTTGGTGGCTCTCTTATATATCTAATTTACACTACCATTTTAAAGATGATTTTGTTGACAAGCCTATGTTACTTTCAGACAATCAAAAGTTCTGGGACTGCATTCTGAACTTGATTCTTGCTCCCCACAATCTTAATACTGTCAGACAACAAAGGGCAACGACAACAAGTAGTACCCGCATAACTGAATATGCTCTGCCTGAAAAACAACATCATGTCAGGAATTCATCTCAAATAACAATGATGCTTGTACATCCTTACGGCCTTTTTCAAACAAATATTCTGTAGCTGTTATAAAGTGTACCCTTCATTGTAGAAACATGACCTTGTTTTGCGCATTAATAATATTCCCTGCTTCGGTAGACCCCCCCTCCACAAACCGTATAAGGGCACTCTGGTCATTTCATCAAACCGTATACGATCTACATATATGATACATACGAGGCATCATACCGATTTAATTTTTACCAAAATTTCAAAAAATAGCACAGGCATGCATCGAACTCAAGACCCCTTGGTCTAAGGAGAACCACACTAACTAACTAGGACATCTCATTCCATGTGCCCATTTCCTTCTTTCTTTGCTTTTCTTTCACTTCCAATCGCGGCTAGGCCGGCCCATTGTTGAAAACCGGCCCTTTTATCACTATTTCTTTTTCGTTCTTTCTATCAGTTTTTTTTTGTTTTTTCCTTTTTTATTTTTTTATTTCCTTCTTCTTTTTAAAAAATACTCACACTTATAAAAAAATTCAAAAAATTTAAAATTGTTCTTTTTTAAAATTTTGTTCGTAAAGTACATATATTTGTATTTAAAAAGGTAAATATATGTTGAAAAATTGTTCGTTTAAACAGGAAAATGCTCACATCAATATAATTAAAATTTTGAACATCTATTAAATGTAAAAATTGTTCGTATAAACAAAAATGTTTGTTCAAATAGAAAATTCTCACATAAAAGTTCGAATACTTTTAAATTTTCTGAACATCTATTAAATATAAAAAACTAAAAGTAAATCAATCAGTGACTGGTTTATTGATCTTTTTTGTTTATTTTCCATTCTTGTTGTTTTTCGTTTTCCCTTTTTTGTTCTTTCAAAAAAAAATTCAGAAAATGCTCACATAATATAATGGATTCAAAATTTTCAACACACTAGCATCACCATGCCAAGCATCCATGATAAATTCCATTGAGTTCCAACGTTTTATACATTTTCTATGGTTTCTCAGTGAAGACCCCTAAAACACTAGTCGAATGTAACGCAACATGCGATCGGTGTCTGAATTCTTTCAATTTTTGCATGGAGGCCTGTCATGAGCATGCCCACAAGCTGGCAAAATTTCGTGAAATTTCATGCAAGATAAGAAGCACACCATGTTCAAGTGATGGTTCGGGTAAGCCGGTAGGACAAGTTTGGATGCACTTTTTCTTCACATTAATAAAATGGACCCAATTTTTTTGCACACACTAGCATCACTATTCCAAGCATCCATGATAAATTGTATTCAGTTATGACATTTTATGCAATTTCTAGGGTTTCCCAGATGGAGAAAACCCAAAAAGCCGAACGTGACGCAATGTGCGTTATGTGTCTGAATTCCTTCAACACTAGCCGAACGTGACGCAATGTGTGTTCGGTGTCTGACTTTTTTCAAATTTTGCATGGAGGTCTACCATGAGCATGCCCACATGCTGGAAAAAAAATGATGCCATTTCATGCATGTCAAGAAGCACATCGTGTTCAAAGATGATGATTCGGGTAGGCCCATAGGGCAAGGCTTTTGTTATTTGCAATATTTGTCATTGTCAATCAAAATGAACGTTTTCTTATATCATAATTACTTTTCCAAATTTGACAACAATTTTAGGATTTCAAATTGTGTGTGAAAATTTTATTAACATGAACACTTTCCAAAATTGTTAACAAATCCCAAATATTGATGTTGTACGCAAATTGCAAACGGCATACTTTTTAAAGTTTATCAACATTTTAAAAAGTACAAACATTTATTAAATTTATGAACAAAAAATTCAAAATTTGGTAAATTTTTGTGAATTTAGAAAATAATCTTGTATTCAAATTGTTTCTACACAAATATAAAAAATGTTCGCGGATATTTATAATAAATTGGTTTCAATTTTTTGTTCATATTTTCTGATTTTTGATTTAAATTTCAAATTTCATAGTATTCTTCAAAAAATGTTCGTGTCAAAATATCGTTTTTTTAAGTCTGTTCGTGTTATGACATGCCGAGCCATTTTGAAACGCCCGAACAATATTTTGACGTATCTATACAATTTTTAAAAATATGAATATTAGTGCTTTATGAATAAAATTTAAGAAAATCAAACATTTCTTAAAAAAATTACAAAATTTATAAGCGTGAGCATTTTTTGAAAAAATAAGAGACGAATTAAAAAAACGAAAAAGAAATAGTGATAAAAGTACAGATTCAACAATGGGCCGGCCCAGCCGCGAATTTAAGTAGAACAAAAGAAATAAAAGAAGTAAATGTTCACAAGCATTAGTATGTCCTGGATGGTTAGTGGGGTTGTCCTTAGACCAAGAGGTCTTGAGTTCAAATCCCGTTGTGCACATTCTTTTTCTCTTTTAAAAATAACGTGAAAAATTGTTGAGGGCGCGCAAAAAGAAAAAGACACCGCAAGAAAAATAAGACGTCACGTATATGTACGCAGGCCATGTATCGGTGCGGTTGAAAAGACCATCCTACCCTTTATTATGAAGGGGTATAGAGCGATCTCAGCCGTTAATGTGTTTAGGGGGGGGGGGGGGTCTACCGAAGCAAAAGTGATTTTGTAATTGTTATCAGACCATCTTCAACTCCGCCTATGTTGTCTCAACATAGCCGGTCCCAAGCCCGGGTAAAGGAGGAGGGTTGTGATAGGCTTGGCGAGCCAACATCAAAACTCAGCCACTCTTATGGAGATGAAACCCAAAAGATTTTCGTTGGGGCGTAACCCTCTCAGCGACGCGCCACATCGGAACCCGGGTGTGGTGGAAAATGGGCAAGGGCCGGGCGTCACCCCCCAAGTGGCGCGCCGTATCGTGAGCTGGATACGGTGGCAAGTGAGCGAGGATCGGGTCGTCGCATCCTTAGTGGCGTGCTACATCGGCGCCCGGGTGTAGTGGAAATCGAGCAAGGGTCTTCGCATTTGACTTGACGAGTGCGAAGGGTAAGGAAGCTAGCCGAGCCTAGGAGGATTCGTTTAGGTAGCTGGAACGTAGGGTCTCTGACAGGTAAGCTTCGGGTGGTAGTTGATACAGCGGTGAGGAGAGGCGTTGATATCCTTTGCGTCCAAGAGACCAAATGGAGGGGACAAATGGCGAAAGAGGTGGACGGTACCGGCTTCAAGCTGTGGTACACGGGGACGGTTGCAAACAGAAATGGAGTAGGCATCTTGATCAACAAGAGCCTCAAGGATGGAGTGGTAGACGTCAAGAGACGTGGGGACCGGATTATCCTGGTCAAGCTGGTAGTTGGGGACTTAGTTCTCAACGTTATCAACGTGTATGCCCCGCAAGTAGGCCACAATGAAAACACCAAGAGGAAGTTCTGGGAAGGCCTGGAGGACATGGTTAGGAGTGTACCGACTGGCGAGAGGCTCTTCATAGGAGGAGACCTCAATGGCCACGTGGGCACATCTAACACAGGTTTTGAAGGGGTGCATGGGGAATTTGGCTATGGCATCAGGAATCAAGAAGGAGAAGATGTCTTAAGCTTTGCGCTAGCCTACGACATGATCGTAGCTAACAGCCTCTTTAAGAAGAGAGAATCACATCTGGTGACTTACAGCAGTGGGCAACACTCTAGCCAGAATGACTTCATCCTCTCAAGAAGAGGAGACAAGCGTGCATGCCTAGACTGTAAGGTGATACCTGGAGAGAGTGTTGTCCCTCAGCATAAGCTTGTGGTTGCTGACCTCCGCTTTCGGATTCGTGTCCAGCGGGACAAGCGTGCCAAAGTCGCTAGAACGAAGTGGTGGAAGCTCAAGGGGGAGGTAGGTCAGGCGTTCAAGGAGAGGGTCATTAAGGAGGGCCCTTGGGAGGAAGGAGGTGATGTAGACAACATGTGGATGAAGATGGCGACTTGCATTCGTAAGGTGGCCTCAGAGGAGTTTGGAGTGTCCAGGGGAGGTAGAAGAGAAGCTAAAGATACCTGGTGGTGGAACGATGATGTCCAGAAGGCAATTAAGGAGAAGAAAGATTGTTTCAGACGCCTATATCTGGATAGGAGTGCAGACAACATAGAGAAGTACAAGATGACAAAGAAGGCCGCAAAGCGAGCTGTGAGTGAAGCAAGGGGTCGGGCGTATGAGGACCTCTACTAACGGTTAGACACGAAGGAAGGCGAAAGGGACATCTATAAGATGGCCAAGATCCGAGAGAGGAAGACGAGGGATGATGACCAAATCAAGTGCATCAAGGACGGAGCAGATCAACTCCTGGTGAAGAACGAGGAGATTAAGCATAGATGGCGGGAGTACTTTGACAAGCTGTTCAATGGGGAGAGTGAGAGCTCTACCATTGATCTGGACGACTCCTTTGATGATACTAGCAGGCGTTTTGTGCGGTGAATCCAGGAGTCAGAGGTCAAGGAGGCTTTAAAGAGGATGAAAGGAGGCAAGGCGATGGGCCCTGATTGTATCCCCATTGAGGTATGGAGAGGCCTCGGGGACATAGCGATTGTATGGCTAACCAAACTTTCAACCACATTTTTCGGGCAAACAAGATGCCAGAAGAATGGAGAGGGAGTATATTAGTACCAATCTTCAAGAACAAGGGGGATGCTCAGAGTTGTACTAATTACCGTGGAATTAAACTGATGGGCCATACAATGAAGCTATGGGAAAGAGCCATTGAGCACCGCTTAAGAAGAATGACAAGCTTGACCAAAAATCAGTTTGGTTTCATGCCTGGGAGGTCGACCATGGAAGCCATTTTCTTGGTACGACAACTTATGGAGAGATATAGGGAGCAAAAGAAGGACCTGCATATGGTGTTCATTGACTTGGAGAAAGCCTATGATAAGATACCGCAGACTGTTATGTGGTGGGCCTTGGAGAAACACAATGTCCCAACAAAGTACATTACCCTCATCAAGGACATGTACGATAATGTTGTGACAAGTGTTCGAACAAGTGATG
This sequence comes from Elymus sibiricus, assembly GCA_039707655.1. Classification (NCBI taxonomy): domain Eukaryota; kingdom Viridiplantae; phylum Streptophyta; class Magnoliopsida; order Poales; family Poaceae; genus Elymus; species Elymus sibiricus. The sequence continues at coordinate 24,336,288 of CM077667.1, forward strand.
GCGACACTGATGACTTCCCGATTAAGATAGGACTGCATCAAGGGTCAGCTTTGAGCCCTTATCTTTTTGCCTTGGTGATGGATGAGGTCACAAGGGATATACAAGGAGATATCCCATGGTGTATGCTCTTTGCGGATGATGTGGTGCTAGTCGACGAGAGTCGGACGGGGGTCAACAGGAAGTTGGAGTTATGGAGGCAAACCTTGGAATCGAAAGGTTTTAGGCTTAGTAGGACTAAAACCGAGTACATGAGGTGCGCTTTCAGTACTACTAGGCACGCGGAGGAGGAGGATGTTAGCCTTGATGGGCAGGTGGTGCTTCAGAAGGACACCTTTCGATATTTGGGGTCAATGTTGCAGAAGGATGGGGATATCGATGAAGATGTGAACCATCGAATTAAAGTCGGATAGATGAAGTGGCGCCAAGCTTCTGGCATTCTCTGTGACAAGAGGGTGCCACAAAAGCTAAAAGGCAAGTTCTATAGGACGGCGGTTCGACCCGCAATGTTGTATGGCGCTGAGTGTTGGCCGACTAAAAGGCGACATGTGCAACAGTTAGGTGTGGCGGAGATGCGCATGTTGAGATGGATGTGCGGCCACACAAGGAAGGACCGAATCCGGAATGATGATATACGAGATAGAGTTGGGGTAGCGCCAATTGAAGAGAAGCTTGTCCAACATTGTCTGAGATGGTTTGGGCATATTCAGCGCAGGCCTCCAGAAGCCCCAATGCATAGCGGACGGCTAAAACATGCTGATAATGTCAAAAGAAGCCGGGGTAGACCGAACTTGACATGGGAAGAGTCCGTAAAGAGAGATATGAAGGATTGGAGTATCACCAAAGAACTTGCCATGGACAGGGGTGCGTGGAAGCTTGCTATCCATGTGCCGGAACCATGAGTTGGTCGCGAGATCTTATGGGTTTCATCTCTAGCCTACCCCAACTTGTTTGGGACTAAAGGCTTTGTTGTTGTTGTTGTTGTTGTTGTTGTCAGACCATCTTCATCCAAAGATAACCTTGTTTTCCCAAGGCCCTGAAGTACCCTTCCAGTTCCGTATATATATGGTCCTCACGACTCCTATTCTTGTCGAACATAAGATAGATGATCTCAGGGAATGAATGGATAAAGGGGTACACGATTTACTGTCTGTATACATCACATTGTTTCTCCAGAGTACTATATATCACATCTTCATCACATAAAAAATTCCTAGACTTTTGTTCAGAGTCACTCAGTACACAATATTCAGTACCGAAGTAGTAGTGTTTCCGCAAGCACCAGAGGAGGTCCAGATGTCATTCACGCTCTACTGATGCTCGAGGTAATACTGCCCACGCAAGACAATGTAATGTTAATATATGCATATCTGCCATAAGAAAGCACAAAGATGTAAATATTTGGGTAAGTGGCAGAGCAGAGCAGAGTGTCACTAAAGCCAGTGCATTCAACTTACCAGTTTTGTGGTGTTCATGCTGAATAATGACTGATTCAGTATACATGGTTGTTTTTGCTGGCTGAATTCACCCTTGATGAACTCACGAAAAAGCGACCATGAAATCAAAAGGTGAGCTGAAAAATCTTCTTGTCCGTTATTGTTCCAAATTTCCCAGTATGCGTATATGTAGCATCTATAGCAAAGCAAGTATACCATAATAATAAATGTCCTACTCGTGTGCTCATTGTATATAGATGAAATGATAAACCGATTTGTAGTTTGCTCATAGATCTCTCACCCATGGCAGGCCGTGGAGCTTTGGAAGAGCCAAAACAGATATGTGATGGTGCTAGAAGGGTGGGAATTTGAAGATGCTAGCCTCTGGAACATGAATTCTACGGAGGCAGAAATAGTAAGGTCTGGTCATGGTGATGGCTCAATCATCACGAATGAGCCTAGCGAGGCCATGTTAGGTACGTTTTTGCAGCCCTTTTTCTGCTACAGGTGAGGTTCAGTTCCCTGTTGGATGCAATTGCTAATAGATTGGTGTATTTTGTTGCGGGTTAAATGGACGTAGTAGATCATAATATATTAATGGACTCCTGTAGTTCCAAAGTGCATTGGCCAGCAGATAGATATTTTACAGGATTTTCTAGATGTGCTTCATTTTTGCCATTGAAAATGATTGCTGACAAAGTGCAAATATGATAATTTCGTTGCTGGATACATTATCTTCCAATTATTTCAGAGATCTGACTATGTTGTTCAGAGCAGTAACAATGTTGTGTTATCCTCTCTTTCCACGTAACGGTTTTCGGTAGATTTTGAAACCGTGAGCTACCAACCTTCATGAATATTGTTATGTGCATGAAATATATTACTTTCTGGTTGTCGAATTGAGAATTTCTTGCCAACTATCTGTGATGCTGGGCGCGGTGCTGCAACCATTTAAATAGACTGAAGCTATTGCCTTTTCTTTTATTCTACCTTTTCCCTTAAAGATTTCTAATGTAGCCGCATTTGGCATTACTGAATTAGAGGTATATTATATTGGAACATGTTGTCAAGCCTTTTTTTTACCAAATTACCAGTGATATGAGAAGGCACCAGACAAATGTGGATCCAAACTGATACGGGATATAGATGGGAACTATGACAGAAATATAAGAACGGAAAGAGATGGAGAACTAAAAATGAAGTTCAGGGTCTAACCAATCCATCCATGTATGTTATGAACATGTTTTAAAAAATGGTCTTGGTGTAAAGTGTAAATATGTTTCCATCTATGTGCAGCTGTCTCTCCCTTTTCCATCTCTTTGTTCTGTAGATGGCAGAGCAATCTATCCTACGTACAAACTAAAATTGATTCTGTTGAAAGCTTATTCACATTTTTCTTTCTTTCTTACTGATCCATCTAGGAATGGATGTAATGAATCTTCTTACTGATTCCGAAGAGGAAGAACAAAGCATGGGATCTTCTTCAATGCTATTAAGAAGAGAGTGGATGCTCTTCTTCCTCTTCTTCTTGGCTACTGCAGGCCTCTTTCTTTTCCTTCCTTGTGCTTGTGATGTTGATGTCTCTTGTTGAGCTTGAGCTTCATTACCTAAATGTTCATCGGCATTGTCATCAGGAATGATCCCAGTAATGAACTCATTGTCTGCATCCTCCAGAATATCATTAGTGACCTTCTCTATGGGGTCTCTGTACTTATTTTCTCTCTTTTGCTGCAGCCTCGCGTTGAATTTGACGAAGACAAGATCCCTCAACCTATCACTGAGTAGCCTGTTACGCTTTTTTGTATGAACCTACATAGTGAAGGAAAATTGAGTGTGGGTGAAAAGAAATCATGGAACACATGGTCACATGTGAGAACAGAAATAAACTATTTTGTACACTTTTGGACTTATAGTTTCCTTTCTTACTTGTTCAAATGATGACCAGTTTCTCTCACAAGCTGAGGAGCTGCATGTCAATGTGAGGATATTTCTTACCAATTTCTTCAGCTTGGGTGTGCTTGTGCCATGATTCAACCACCATTTTGTTGCATCAAGTCATTCACAAATTATTAGTGATATACTTGGACATATAGAAAATGAGAAACAGAGAAAGTTTGAAACTGGTTTAAAGCAAATTGCACTAACCTGGATCAAAAAATTTGTTTCTTCTCTGTCGTGTGGCAATGTTCGTTCCAAAAGACTGAACCTCTTCTTCATACATGTTGAGTTCATCCATAATCTCCTCTTGCAACATCTCATCTTGAGTCATCCTTGTAATGCAATGGATGACGGCTGCTCTGAATGATCCATCATTCTCGATCGCATTCTTGTTTGGATAGTAATAGTAGGGATTGAGAAAGTACCCAGCCAAATGTAGTGGCGTCTTGAGTTTGTTGTCCCACCTCTTGTCAATGATATCTATAACAGCTTTGAAGCGACTCTCATCATTGTCAAACCTCAAAGAAATTTCCTTTTTTGCATCTAGCATACAACCATGGAAGACTCCCATCGCTGGCACATCACTATCCATCCTTCTCAGCACATTAGCCATTGGTTCAAAGAATTTGACAGCAGTGTCAACACCTTTCCAAAAGGAATCAGTTTGCACAGCCTTTTGAGCTTTCTTACCCTTGTCCTTCTTTAAGTACCCCATGTCATTTAGCTCCTCTATTCTGAATAATTTAAGCACATCCTTCTTGTTGTCTTGCAAACTTTTTAGATTGAGATAAGCCGTGGCAAATCTAGTAACACCAGCACGGACCAAGTCTCTTCCAAGGGTTTTCCTCATCAAAGCCAAAACCCTCATATGAGCATACAAGAACACGGTAACTTGCTTAGCTTGGACAATTGTTTTGTCAACTAGAGGCAGCTTCCCAATATCTTCCAACATGAGATCAATACAATGGGCTGCACATCCAGACCAAAAAATGGATGGTCTCTTTGCTTTCATTAGACTTGTAGCTGCTGTATTAACACTAGCATTATCAGTCACCACTTGAACAACCTTTTCGGGCCCTATATCTTCAATACACCTGTCTACAAGCTCATAGATATATTTCCCATCTTTTTTGACATCCGAGCAATCAACAGACTCCAAAAATAAGACCCCATGTGCGCTGTACACAACTAGGTTCATTACTCCTCTGCCTTTCCTATCTGCCCATGCATCGGTCATGACCGTACAACCTGTCTGCTCCCATGCTTTCTTATGGTTCTTAAATGAGTCAAGCACCTTCTTCTTTCTTTTGTGCAGGAATGGCCCACTCATTTCATATGCACTAGGTCCTTGAAGAGTCTTGCCAAAACCTCCAATGGCCACAAGCATACACGCAAAGCTAGGAAGTGTCACAGTGTTGTGTGGAATGCCAGCTTCATAGAAAAACTGACAGATGTACCCACAAGCTCTATTCCTCTTCTCTTCACTCTTCTGAGATGACAACTTTGATTGAACCTTTTCGCTGAGAGTCCCTTGATTCCTCTTGACACATTCATCTACACTTAACTTGCAGAACTTGTCCATAGGGCCACCTTGGGATCCGCTTCTGCCTGGTGTTGACAACACAATGTCATTGCAACTGTCGTCATCACTCCCCTCTTCTCCCTCCGAGTGATCTAAGTTAACTGAACTTCTTATCTTTTCCCATTCTATGACTTTCTTCTCCTTCACATCATTACTCTTTAGGAGCAAAACCTTCATCTCCTCCTTCACATCCTGAGGAACCTTCTGGCATGGTGTAGCATTGCACTTCTTAATGCCAGCAAGGTGGTACTTTATCCTTGTTACGCCGCTAGTTAATATCTTGTCACAGAAATTGCATTGCAGAGAGTATGTTCTATTAGGATCTGGCATAGTACAGTACTTCCGTGCAGCATCATTTGATGCAACAACACGAGCTGCTGCTGTTTGTGGTACAGAGGCAGTGCTTGAGATACCTGCACCTATGAAACAAAAAAAAACAGAATTAAGTTAGGCAAAACAGAAATTAAACAACATCAGCTCTACTGAAAGAACAATGTTTAATCTACTACAAACTACAAACTCTACTCAGGGGAAACAAACAAATCTCCAAGTCAATCAACATTTAATATATATGAAAAGCTCAAAGATTGAGAGATTCAGGTGTACAGCAAGCAAGCAAGCACGCACATATAACCATTGATAGCCAAACAATATTTCATCTGCATCTTCTAACCTGGGTGTGTGCTTGAGATTTAGGTGTATGCAAGGACAGCAAGCAAGCACGCACACATCCATTTATCAGGCTACATAGAAGAAGAGTAGAAAAAGGACAGATCTGAGAACAGAACTTGCCTGTCGATGGGGTCTGCTGACTCATTGTAGGCTAGGACGATGCTGCTTGGAGAAGATGGCTGGAGAGGGGGCGTCACCGGGAAAGGGGCCGTCGGAGAGGAGTCGTCGAGGGCGCACGTACTCGGGAGAGATGCCTCCGCTCGAAGAAGCAGGCGTCCTCGCGAGGGGGGGGGAGGGGGGCTTCGCCAGCAGAGGGAGCATCACCGGGAGAGGGGGAACCAGTGAGTCGTAGCCGTCCTTGCTTAGTCGCCGCCGCCGCCAACCTCCATAGCACGATATTTTGGGGAGGAAAAGGGATACGGGAGTGTGGGAGTGCGGAGGTGGCTAGGGTAAAAGGGATACGAGAGGGCTTCGGCGCGGAATTTGGAATTGGGCTGAAATTTTTGGCCCAGAACAGCGGGAAAAAAACGCTAAACGCTAAAAATTGTCAGCGCTATCGACACTTAGCGGCGCTATTAGCGGCTTTTCCTGGCCAGCCCTAAAAGGGCCTAGCTGTAGCGGGGAGGGTCCAAAAACGCTATAGCTGGGCTATAGCCCGCTATTTAAAACTTTGGCCACGACAGTCATTGCGAGGCATGCTGGTGGCTAGCAGGTTTCAGCTGGCTGACGGCCTGGCCTTCTCTCACCAGCACATGCGACTCAGGCAAGGGCCCGTCCGGCGGTGGGCTCGGTGATGGTGGAGCTCCCGTCCATGATGGTGGCTTGCCCCAATCTGGTTCTGTCGGATCTTGGCCCTAACACCCTTCTCCCGACAAGTCATCTTTCTGCCGGATGTTGACCTCTTGGATCTAGCCGCTGATGAGTCCCGGTCTTCCCTATCAAAGATCAATATGGAATGGCATATGTCGTCTCTGAATATCTATGTCGAAAAGGGTCCGGTCGCGCACTCATATTTTCAGCCAATACGACATTAAGAGGGCACGACGCGAGGCTACGCTTTCTTATTGCTGTCATGGGGCATGTCTAGGTCAAGATTTCCAAGGCACTGATAGAGGTGGGGAAAGTCGTGGCGGCTGCAATTGGAGGTCTTGAAGCTTCTGTGGAAGGGTATATTGGATGCGGCCTCGGCAAGCCACTACCGGAATTAAGGGCTATGCCGACGGCCACCGTCGGCATAGGTTCGTCGGGATCGCGAGCGTCGGCGTACCCGACCAGGTTCGTCCGCATAGGGAAACCGTCGGCATAGGGTCCTACGCCGACGCCCTCCGTACGGCCGTCGGCATAGATAGGCCGTCGGCAACCTTTTGCCACATGACGGCGGCTGACGGCGCCGTCGAAGGACGTCATCCAACCAGAGGCGCCCACGTGTCGCCTCTATGCCGACGGCGTCGGCATACATCCAGAGCTATGCCGACGGTTTAGCCGTCGGCATAGGCTCACCACGTGGCGGCTCCTGGCGCATCCTGGGGCAAGCCTACACCGCCGGTTTAACCGTAGGCATACTTACGGACCAAAAGCAAAAAAAATACTAGACAAACAGGCTAGCAATTTACAAATATAATTATACAGGCATTATTCAACAACACTAGTAGAAAACAGGGCTTTGGTCTAGGCCTGAAATCCCATTAATCCCGGTTCACTCACGAACCGGGACCCATGGGGGCATCGGTCCCGGTTCGTGAGGCCAGGGCGCCAGCCGGGCCTCGTGGGCCATTGGTCCCGGTTCGTCTGACCCCTTTGGTCCCGGTTCTAGACACGAACCGGCACCAATGGGCCTCGCTCCTGGCCCACAACCATTGGTCCCGGTTTGTGGCTGGAACCGGGACCAAATGGTGTCCTTTAGTCCCGGTTCCAGCCACAAACCGGGACCAATGGTTGGCCTATATATACCCCCTGCCCGCGAGCAGAGCAGTGCACTGTTCTGTTTTTTTGGCCGGCCGTGGGAGAGCTTTTGTGGTGCTCTAGCTCACCTCCTATGCACATGAGGTGTTCGATGAAATTCCCGAGCCACACTTAAGCTTTCTCCTCTCGAAACTCCTTGTCCAAACTCCATTTTCCTCAAGATTTGTCTAGGTTTGGCGGTCCGTCCTGTCCCGTCCCCGTCCTCACCGCCGTCGATCGCCCGCGCCCATCTCGGTGCCGGCACCACCGTGGTTAGCCTCTTCTTCTTATCTTCTTTCTAAAAGAAAAAAGTTCTTACTTGTATGATTTAGATAAATACTTGTGTAATTTTCTTACTTTTATTATTGTTTGTTATTATATAGTGCGATGGTTTTGGTATCCGCCTCCGTCGGCCCTCGTCCTGTCTATGATTCGGATGTGGTATATATTATCTTTTATAACTATTTGTTTTATTTAGTGTTTATGACAATTATGCCGACCAACGTGACATAGATTTTTTAATCTAGGAGGTATGTGAACCGGAAATTCCAACCGACATAGAAATTCTTGTCGAGAAGTTAAATTTGGTTGAAAAAGAAAACAATTACTTGAAAGAAAAATTACAAAGAGTTGAAGAGGAGAAGATGAAATTGGAGTTGAATGTTGCCGATGTCGTCGACGATCACAAGATCAAGATGGGTGCAATGCGTTTGAAGATTAGAAAGATTAGAAAATATGCCATTCATACTGAGGCTTGGTATCATTATGCCGTTGGATCAATTGGTACCTTAGTTGCGGTTATGATCGCATTTGTTGTTGCATTTAAATTTTATAGTTTCAATGTATGTTTTAATTACATGCTCTAGAGAGCCGTTCAATAATGAGAACTATGTATGAACGTTATGTATTTATTTTGGTCACTACTGTACTTTGGCTTTAATGTGATGATGAATTTCTATTAATTTGGTCACTTCTCTATTCATGATATGCTGTAATGGTTTTTAATACACTTTATTATATAACGCACGCAGATGAACCGGCAATGGATGTACGGTGACCGACGCACCTCCGAGTATATTAAGGGCCTGCATAATTTTCTCGAAGCGGCCGAGGCAAACAAGCAGAATGGTTTTATGCATTGTCCATGTACTGTCTGTGAGAATACGAAGGCTTTCTCCAACTCTAAAACCCTTCACTTCCACCTGCTTGATAAGGGTTTTATGCCACACTATAATGTTTGGACCAAGCACGGAGAAAGAGGGGTTATGATGGAAGACAACGAAGAAGAAGAGGATGATGACAACTACCCGCCCCCTGAATACGGTGATGCTGCAATGGGGGAAGCTGAAGATCAAGAGGAACCAGACGATGTGCCCGATGATGATCTTCGCCGGGTCATTGTTGATGCACAGAGAGAATGCGAAAGTGAAAGGGAGAAGTTGAAGTTCGATCGCATGTTAGAGGATCACAAAAAAGGGTTGTACCCAAATTGCGAAGATGACAACAGAAAGCTCGGTACCACACTGGAATTGTTGCAATGGAAGGCAGACAATGGTGTATCTGACAAGGGATTTAGTTCGCTACTGAAAATAATGAAGAAGAAGCTTCCAAAGGATAACGAATTGCCCGGCAGTACGTACGAAGCAAAGAAGGTTATATGCCCTTTAGGATTGGAGGTGCAGAAGATACATGCATGCCCTAATGACTGCATCCTCTACCGCGGTGCGTACGAGGATTTGAACGCATGCCCGATATGCGGTGCGTTGCGGTATAAGATCAGAAGAGATGACCCTAGTGATGTTGAGGGCCAGCGCACCGGGAGGACGGTTCCTGCCAAGGTGATGTGGTATGCTCCTATAATACCACGGTTGAAACGTCTGTTCAGAAACAAAAAGCATGCCGAGTTGATGCAATGGCAGATAAAAGACCGTAAGAAAGACGTGAAGTTGAGAGCACCCGTTGACGGGTCGCAGTGGAGAAAGATCGAGAGAAAGTGGAGCGACTTTACAGGTGACCCAAGGAACGTATGGTTTGGTTTAAGTGCAGATGGCGTTAATCCTTTTGGGGAGCAGAGCAGCAAGCATAGCACATGGCCTGTGACTCTATGTATGTATAACCTTCCTCCTTGGTTGTGCATGAAACGGAAGTTCATTATGATGTCACTGCTCATCCAAGGCCCTAAGCAACCCGGCAATGACATTGATGTGTACCTAAGGCCATTAGTTGATGAACTTTTACAGCTATGGAATGGAAGAGGTGTACGTGTGTGGGATGAGAACGAACAGGAGGAATTTGACCTACATGCGTTGCTGTTTGTAACCATCAACGATTGGCCTGCTCTCAGTAACCTTTCAGGACAGACAAACAAGGGATACCATGCATGCACACACTGTTTAGATGACACCGACAATATATATTTGGACAAATGCAGGAAGAATGTGTACCTGGGGCATCGTCGATTTCTTCCGACCAACCATCAATGTCGAAAGAAAGGAAAGCATTTCAAAGGTGAGGCAGATCACCGGAAGAAGCCCGCCCTCCGTACTGGTGATCACATACTTGATATGGTCAATGATTTACATGTAATCTTTGGAAAGGATCCTGGCGGACTATCTGTTCCGACTGACGATGCGGGACGCGCACCCATGTGGAAGAAGAAATCTATATTTTGGGACCTACCCTATTGGAAAGACCTAGAGGTCCGCTCTGCAATCGACGTGATGCACGTGACGAAAAATCTTTGCGTGAACCTGCTAGGCTTCTTGGGAGTGTATGGGAAGACAAAAGATACACCGGAGGCACGGGAGGAACAGCAACATGTGCATGAAAAAGACGGCATGCATCCAAAGCAGTATGAAGGTCCTGCCAGCTACGCTCTTACCAAAGAAGAGAAGGAAATCTTCTTTGAATGCCTGCTCAGTATGAAGGTCCCGTCTGGTTTCTCGTCGAATATAAAGGGAATAATAAATATGGCAGAGAAAAAGTTTCAGAACCTAGTCTCATGACTGCCACGTGATTATGACGCAACTGCTTCCGGTTGCATTGAGGGGGCTTCTACCGGAAAACGTTCGATTAGCCATTGTGAAGCTATGTGCAATCCTCAATGCAATCTCTCAGAAGGTGATCGATCCAGAAATCCTGAAGGTTAAGGAGTGATTTGGTGCAATGTCTTGTTAGTTTCGAGCTGGTGTTCCCACCATCCTTCTTCAATATCATGACGCACGTCCTAGTTCATCTAGTCGACGAGATTGTCGTTCTGGGCCCTGTATTTCTACACAATATGTTCCCCTTTGAGAGGTTCATGGGAGTCTTAAAGAAATATGTTCGTAACCGTGTTAGGCCAGAAGGAAGCATCTACATGGGCCATCAAACAGAGGATGTCATTGGGTTTTGTGTTGACTTCATTCCTAACCTTAAGAAGATTGGTCTCCCTCAATCACGGTATGAGGGGAGACTGACTGGAAAAGGCACGCTAGGAGCGGACTCAATAATATGTAGGGACGGGCATTCTTGGTCTCAAGCACACTACACAGTTCTACAGAATTCTACCTTGGTGACCCCGTATGTCGATGAACACAAGAATATCCTGCGCTCCAAACACCCGGAGCAGTGTGACGACTGGATTACATATGAACACCTCAGGACTTTCGGCAGTTGGTTGCAAACACGTCTCATGGGTGACAACACTGTTTCTGATGAGTTGTACTCGTTGGCCAGGGGACCATCTTCGACTGAATTGACTTACAAAGGGTACGAGATAAATGTGAATACATTTTACACGATCGCCCAAGATCAAAAGAGCACCAACCAAAACAACGGTGTCCGCTTTGATGCAGCAACCAATAGGGGAAAGGACACATATTATGGTTACATAGTGGACATATGGGAACTTGACTATGGACATGATTTCAAGGTCCCTTTGTTTCAGTGTAAATGGGTCAATCTGTCAGGAGGCGGGGTACAGGTAGACCCACAGTACGGAATGACAACAGTAGATCTGAACAATCTTGCGTACACAGATGAACCATTCGTCCTAACCAATGATGTGGCGCAGGTTTTCTATGTGAAGGACATATCTACCAAAACGAGAAAAAGAAAAGATAAGGAAGCGAATACATCATACAATGAGCCAAAGCGCGACATAGTTCTTTCAGGAAAAAGAGACATCGTGGGATTGGAGGGCAAGACAAACATGTCTGAAGATTATGAAAAGTTTCATGAAATTCCTCCCTTCAAAGTCAAGGCTGACCCAAGCACCCTGTTAAACGATGAAGATTATCCATGATTACGGCGCAATAAGCAAAGGACACAAGCGAAGAAAAAGTGAAGACTTTCCCTCCACAACTATATCATTGCAGTTACATGTGAAGAAATGAAATGTCTTTTGTAACAGATGAGTTTTCGTATGAAACCCTGATACTTCGAAAGAGATTGTCCATTTTATACACGAAGTGCATCCAGCTTTTGCCGTAACCCTCTCAACTTTTTAGCACATGCTATGTGGGTGAAATGATGATACCATGCCAACTTTCAACCTTTTCAGAGTTTATTTGTAGTGCTTTTCAATTTCAGGGTCATTTAGCTCAAAAAAATCAGTAAATGCATGAAAAATACCAAATGAAGTCAGAAAGGGTTGAAAATTGATGACGTGGCTTTGAATTGTGCATTTTGAACACACAAAAAGTCTGGAGTCCAAATAAGTTCAAAAAAATGAAATCCCTTTATAACAGACGAGTTTTCGTCCGAAACCCTGATACTTCGAAAGAGATTGTCCATTTTGTACACGAAGTGCATCCAGTTTTTGCCGTAACCCTTTCAACTTTTTAGCACATGCTATGTGGGTGAAATGATGATACCATGCCAACTTTCAACCTTTTCAGAGTTCATTTGTAGTGCTTTTCAATTTCAGAATCATTTAGCTCAAAGATTGAACTAATAGCAAAAAGAATAAACTAGAAAACTTTTATGAAACCCTAATAGTAAAAATAATGAACTAAAAATAATCAATTAAAAAATTCTGTTATGATCAACTAAAACAAAACTATAATATTCTTCAATAGCAAAAAGAATAAACTAAAAAGCTTTTATAAAACTCTAATAGCAAAAGGAATCAACTAAAAATATTTTATAAACCTCTAGTATTTATGAAACTAAAATTATATAAATTTTATGTAACTAAAGTTATCAAAGTATTTTTTGTTCAAAACATTAATAGCAAAAAGAATTTTCATAAAGAATTTTTTTGTTAGAAACTTTAATAGCAAACTAAAATAACAAAATCTGTTTTTGATTAAAACAGACATTTAAATTAACCTAAAAATTACCAAATTGAATATAATGATAAAACACAGTAATATTAAATAGTAGGAAAAAGAATCACTCAAAAATCTATTTTTATAGTAAAGTTATTCACAAACTAGTGATTCACACCAATTTAAAAGAATTCAAATTTAAACTATTCAAATTTGGAAACTAATGGCACTAACAGAAAGTTTATAATTTTTGTGACCTAAAAGCAAAAAGAATCACTGAAAAACTGTAAGTAGAAACAAAAGAAAATAAATAAAGCAAAAAAGAAAACAAAAAAACTGGAAAAAAAATTAAAAAAATGCCTCCTACTGGGCCACCACGGCCTGAATACGATTAGAAACCCAATCAGCTTGTTGGGCCAGGATTCAGGCCCGCAACAGGCCCAGAAGGCCCACAGGCAGAGGTGTGTGCGATTAGGCCTATAAGCCTGCAGTTGAGAGGAGCTCGAGAGGGCTGGCGCAACAGCGCTTATAAACCACTATCGAGCCCTCTCAGCTAGCGATGTGGGACTAAACTTTTGGCCCCGGGCAGCACCACCCTTTAGTCCCGGTTGGTGGAACCAACCGGGACCAATACCAACTTTGGTCCCGGTTGGTGCCACCAACCGGGACCAATGCCGCCCTTTAGTCCCGGTTGGTGCCACCAACCGGGACCAAAGGTCTCTGCTTCCCGCCCTTTGAACTGACGAAAAGAGACCTTTGGTCCGGTTGGTGGCACCAACCGGGACTAAAGGGCGGCATTGGTCCCGGTTGGTGGCACCAATCGGGACCAATGCTGAGTGTATATAAGCAGCACTTGTGAAATTTCACAGTTTTCATCGCCACTTCGCCCGACGACGCCGAGCTCCTCGACGCCGCCAGGCTGCCCCGACGCCGTCCGCCGCCCACGCCGTCGCCGTCGCCGCGCCCCTGCCCCGTCGTCGCCGTCGCCGTCGTCGTCCCCGAGCCCACGGCCCTGCCCCGCCCCCGAGCCCACACCCCTGCCCCGCCCCCGAGCGCGCCCGGCCGCGCCCCTGCCACGGCCCGCCCCCGCCGTCGCCGTCGCCGTCCTCGTCCCCGAGCCCGCGGCCCTGCCCCGCCCCCGAGCCCACGCCCCTACCCCGCCCCCGAGCGCGCCCGGCCGCGCCCCTGCCCCGGCCCGCCCCCGCCGTCGCCCTCGCCTCGCCGGCCGCCCCCGCTGTGAGCCGCCGCCGCCCCGGCTCTGTGCAATATATATATATATATATATATATATATATATATATATATATATATATATATATATATATATATATATATATATATATATATTTATATATATTGACTTTTTTTATATGATGAATGTTTTTGTTCATATATAATGTATATATGTATGTGGCTATATGTATGTATGAATAGATGTATATATGATGTTTTTTTGTTCATAGCATTTTTTTGTTCATATATGTAATTTTTTTTCATATATGTGGCTATATGTATTTTTTTGTACATAGCATTTTTTTGTTCATATATGTATTTTTTTCCATGTATGTATGTGGCTATGTATGTATGTATGGATAGCATTTTTTTTATTGATAGAATATTTTGTCGATTTCCTACCCCCTCCCGCCCCTACCCGACAAACTCTCGAGGCCACCCAAACCCCTAGAAGAAAACTCCGGTAACTTCGACATGAGGGGGGGCGTCGGACATATCAGGCGACCAACTCTCGAGGCCACCCAAACCCTAGAAAAAAAGCGTTGTCGATCTCCTACCCCTTCCCACCCCTACCCGACAAACTCTCGAGGCCACCCAAACCCCTAGAAGAAAACTCCGGTAACTTCGACATGAGGGGGGACGTCGATCAACCCCCTCTCGCCCGGCCAACTCTCGAGGCCACCCCAAACCGGAACAAGTCTAGATATATTGAGGCCACCCCAAACCCTAGAAGAGTTGTCGAGGCCACCCAAATTTACCAAGTTAAAAGAGCGTTGTCGAGGCCACCTCCCCGATAACTTCGACATGAGGGGGGACGTCGGACATGACATGAGGGGGGACGTCGGACGTCGAACATGAGGGGTGAGCATCGTTGTCGTCTACCCCCTCCCCGATAACTTCGACATGAGGGGGGACGTCGGACATGACATGAGGGGTGAGCGTCGTTGTTGTCTACCCCCTCCCCGATAACTTCGACATGAGGGGGGACGTCGGACATGTCCTGTGGATTTTTTTTTCATATAGAAAACTCCGGTAACATAGATTTATCAAGAATGCCCCCATTATGGATCTGCACAAGTTGATCCAATTTTTTTCTGATCTCATCTATATATATATTCTTCTATATGTCACGTTGTCTGTCAAAGTATTGAAGAAATCCATGGCTTCATCATTAGCCGGAAGTAACATGCGTATGATGCTACGAAGCTCTTCAAAGTTGTTTTGGAACGGAGTTCCGGATAGAATAATTCGCTTTTTGGTACGAATTTCAGCAAAGGCCTTCCAAATAGCGATATTCGGAAGGCTCTTACTGAACTTCGTACCAAAAAGCTAATTAATTATCCTATCCGGGACTCCGTTCCAAAACAATTTTGGAGAGCTTCGTACCATTATGCGCCTGTTACTTCCGGCTAATGATGAAGCCATGGTTTTCTTGAATCCTTTGACACTAGACCACGTGACATATAGAAGGATAGATGAGATCAGGAAAAATATGGACCATTTTCTGCACATTCAGAATGGCGTCATTTTGTTAATTAAATCCCTTAAAGGTTAAGAGAATCCCTTGTTTGACATTCATGAGAGAGGCGGTCCGGACGTCGGACATTCATGAGAGAGGCGGTCCGGACGTCGGACATTCATGTTTGTATATTAATTGCCATGTTGTATTATTTGCAGAAACTATGGATCAAAGAGACTTGGAACAAGAATAGTTGTTGGGGGAGATAATCCTCGCCGGACGTGATGTCTTGTCGTTTCTCAACGACACCGATGGTCTGGAAGGAGAGGATGACGACTCCGGTGATCGAACAATGGAGGAGGAAGGACATGATCATGATGGCTGCGGTGACCGAATGCCGGAGGAAGGAGACCATGATGACAGCTCCGGTGACCGAACGAAGGAGGGAGCTGTTGCAAAGTCCGGCGAGGTATATATATTAATTAAGCCTGTGCTGACTAGCTAATTGATGCATTAATTGTTTTGGTATGTACATATATTAACTCTTCTTTCTTCTTTTATAGCCCTCCGGATCGAGCCAAACTTCGGTAATGAGACGAGGCCCGAAGAAGAGGTTGCGCAAGGATGAAAGGTTCACG
Source organism: Elymus sibiricus (assembly GCA_039707655.1). Classification (NCBI taxonomy): domain Eukaryota; kingdom Viridiplantae; phylum Streptophyta; class Magnoliopsida; order Poales; family Poaceae; genus Elymus; species Elymus sibiricus. Next base: position 24,352,436 of record CM077667.1, read on the forward strand.
ATCACAACACTCGCAGACGATGGCATCCGATTGAACCCAAGCGGACCAAGGACGCATTTTCTGCTCAGTGCGGAGCTATTGTTAGGGACAACATCCCGATCAGCATCAAGTAATGGAATAAGCCTAAGGACGACGCCCCTGAAGGTGATTATGTCACCGATAGACAGAAAGATGATCTTTGGACCGCGTTGAAGGGAAATTTCACCCTACCGCCAGAGGAGGATCCGAATAAGCCAGTTATAGAGCCACTGGTCAAGGCGTGTGCTCTTAAGAAGATGGCAGATCTATTTAGGAGGTGGAAGAATGAGTTGAAATCAAAGTTTGTCGACAAAGGGAAGACTCCAGAATTCACCGACCGATTTGAGAAGATAAGAGATCACTGGCCCGCATTTGTGGCCTACAAAACATCGGACAAGAGTAAGAAAATGTCAGAGACAAACAAGAACAATGCTGCAAAGAACCAGTATCACCATCACACGGGGTCAGGTGGCTACCTCAAAGCCCGGCCGTTGTGGGACCAAGCTGAGAATGACCTGATTGCTAAAGGAGTCGTACCACATACATTGAACTGGCCAGACCGTTCAAGGACTTGGTTCTTCGGGGTTGGGGGAACTTTGGACCCTGAAACAGGGAAGTGCCGTTGGACGGACGAGCAACTTGCAATACCCGTCACGAAGCTTCAGAAGTATATCACCGCAGCGCAGGAAGGGATGTTCATTCCCGACAGAGAGAAGGACAAGCCGACTGAGGCCCTAGGGAATGCTGAGCACCCTGGACGAACACGAGGCACACCAGGCTCCGTTCCGTGGAAGGTTGGGTTTCCCGACGCAGGCGGTTACAGAAGCCGGGAGAGAAAGAGGAAAGCGGAGCTGAGCGACATGCAGAAGATCAATGCAAGACTACAAAAGCTAGAGGAACTTGAGAGCCAGCGAGCTGCCGGCCAACCATCTCAGCGGCACGAAGCTACCCCAGAAGCTACCCCGCCATCTCAGCGGAGAAGCAGCATGGTTTCCACGGAGCCCGTTCAGCCTGACTTCACGGCTCCTATCTACCCCGTGGATACTATCACGGAGACTCAACATTGCGAGCTTATGACGAAATGCCGAAACCTCACTTTCAAGGCGGCTGTCGGCTCTGTTGCACCTCCTCAACCCAACGGAACTTTTCACTGCCTTTCGATTGCACATGGCTATGCTGTTGTGATGGTGGATGAAGTAATGGAGGGATTTGAGGAGCTCGAGCTTGACCACTCTACAGGTGAAGGGGAGAATCAGCTGGTTCGTGCTCTGAGGAGTACATGTCTATGGCAGAAGGAGTACATCAAGCTTCCAATCTGGACGCCTCCGCCTCCTCCTCCTCCTCCGGCGAGTCAGGGCACTCCGCCTCCTCCTCCTCCTCCTCCTCCGGCGAGTGATCAGGGCACCCCGCCTCCTTCTTCGGCTCCTCCGACGCGTGAGGGCACTCTGCCTCCTCCTTCGCCTACTCCGGCGTGTCGGAGCAGTCCGCCTCCTCCTCCGCCTCATCGGCAACGGCGAAAGACAGACGCTGCCGCTCCGGCTCCTCCGGCGCGTCGGAGCACTCCGCCTCCTTCTCCGCCTCGTAAGCAACGACGGAAGAGAGACGCCGCCGGTCCGGCGGCTAGCAGTACAAGCAGAGGCGGGAGGCAATTCAGATACGGTCCATCTCTCAAGCCTCTGGAAAAGTTACCATATGAGAGGACCGAGTCTGAAAACGAGGAGATATGTCGTGCCCAAGTGAGGGACCATTTTGCAAAGAAAATTCCACCTCCGAAGGAGAAGCTAGATCCGATGAAAGTGAAGCGCACTATCGATGCCCTGAAGTGACCACCACCACCTCCGTCGGATTCCAACTTTGTCCGCTATATTAAAAAGACATATCAAGATGCGCGACAGTCGGGAAGTACTTCCAGTGATGCAAGGTTAGCAAAACGAAGAAGTGGGAAAAAAAGTTCCCCGGCTCGGCGAACAGGCGAACCAATCGTGCCCCCCGCTCAAGGTGTCTAGCCATATCGTCGCTAATCATCCGGGGATGGTGCCCGGTACCAATCCTGGTGATTACCTGAGCGATGATGTACAGTTTGAGCCGTTGGAGGTGGACGAATTCAGTTACCGGTACGGGCAGCCTCTCGTCAAACCTGATCCTCCTCCTCTAACAACGATGATGCGAAAATTTCATGAATGGTACATGAAAACCTGCAGCGAGTCTGAGAGGGATACTTTGACGCTGAGAATTAAAGAGGAGCACGACCTTGTTGGAATGGATCAGTTGTCTGTTGAATTTGACGAATTATTCCAGTTATACAATCAAAAGGCCCTCGACAAAACAATCTTGACTTGCTACTGTCTGTAAATACTACTTATGTAATTAAGTCTATATATATAGCTCAGCTCTTTCATTGCATGTATATATAATTATCCTCACTATATTATGTAGATTGAAGATCGTCGAATGCAGAAAAGCACAAATCTATGACATTGGGTTCATTAACCCAAATATCATACATGAGTTTACGGTTAAAAACAATGTCACACAAACCGAGGACAACTTGCTACAATCGTTGCTTAAAAATCAAAACAAAAAAACAATACTCTTTCCTTGCAACTTTAAGTGAGTGTTACTGTCTTGTGCATATTCGGTTTCCCTTATTACTCGAGGTTATAGTAATGTAATTGATGAGTTATGCATGCGTGCGTTCCACTTTATTCTACTAGAGATTAAGCTTGAGCGGGGAGTAGTAATCATCTTAGACTCGAAACGAAAAGATCCCTAGGAATATGCGGACATGACTGAAATGCTCCAGAAGTAAGTTCAATCGATCATTATCGCATCATATCGGCAACTTTGTTCATTTCCTGATATCAAGTAATTATTTTCTTTGTCTGGCAGGGTTTGGAAAGAGTTCACCGCAATTGTTCCGGCACTGCCGAGGGAGCTGCGATTTACACACCCGAAAGTAAGTACTACTAGCTAGTTCCGCGCATCTCATATCGATTCTAGTTTCATCAATACCATTTATCATGCTTGATTATCAGTTTAATTGAACTCTATTTCTCGTAAAATGCTTGTGGCAGGAAATCAGGAATGATTTTTGTGGATACTACGTTTGCGAGTTCATCTACAACGCGACGACCCCTAAGCGGGGCTACTCTGAAAAACAATTTCAAGTGCGTAAGCAATAATATTCACAATTTTATTTTATTACCATGATTTGTGTTGAGTTTCATTCATATATATATGTATTGACCCCCTTATTCAAATTAGATGTGGCAGATGTGGGATGAACTCCTACCACATGATCGCATACGAGCAATTCAAGAGGAATTGGCGGGATTCTTTCTTGACCACGTCATAAATAAAGCCGGAGAATACCATCTGGATTTGACATTAGATGTTAGGGATTGTAAGAGATCTTATATTGTATATATGTAGCTAGTAGCGTCGGATAGATATACGAAAACTTGTTGTTCGACCAATCTCTCGGAGAAAGAGAGGTCGATCACTTCTCTCTGTATATGTTCATGACGATCTTGTGTACTTAATGGTTCCTTCATTTGCTTACTAGCTAGCGTGTTGAGTTCTCTCTATAGTAGCTACCGTCGACCAAGCACGGAGAAAGAGAGGACACTTCTCTCTATTAGCTAGCTAACACAATATGAAACTCCTAAATTAACCCTCCAAAACCCCCTAAACCCCCCCCCCCCCTTTCAAAAAAAAAACCCCAACTCCTGCCAGATGCTGATGGATGCGTTTTGGTCCCGGTTGGTGTTACCAACCGGGACTAAAGGTCCTCCTGCCTGGGCTCCCCACAGCGGCCACGTGGAGCCCCTTCTGTCCCGGTTCCTAAGCGAACCGGGACTAAAGGTTTTTGGCTTTAGTCCCGACCCTTTAGTCCCGGTTCCAGAACCGGGGCTAATGGGCCTCTGGAACCGGGACAAATGGGCCTTTTTCTACTAGTGCAACCATGGATTTGCAAACACAGACCATAAAATATTTTTATGTACACAATATTTCCATTCTAAGAATCCACTGCAGCATCAGAGGAGAAGGCGAAGGGGTAGTGCCGATGGTGGGGGAGATGAGGCGGCGATGACGGAGGTGTCATGCAGTCAGTATAACGAACCGAAGATCCTACACATAAGGATGAATATGTAATCTATACACTGCATCTACCAAAAGGAAATCACCAAAATTGTACTGGGAGGCAAACAAACATTTCCGTTGTAAATGATCTGATGTTCGCACTGCATAGCTGATACAATAGGATTTCCTAATGCAATGAATTACACATATGGATGAACTACTAGAACGTACAGGAGTAGCTTCATGCCAACACTGCTAGCTAGCTAGCTAGCTTGCCTCCTTCTCATCCATCGGAAAAATTAAAAACTGATAATTTGCTGCAATCCTGATGGTACAAACAAGCTAGCTAGCTAGATAGATTAAACACCAACAGTTAACAAAGCCTAGCTGCAGTAACCAAGAACCACAAATGGGGTCGTACAAGAGCAGAATTTAACAAGTGTGCTACTCTGAATCATCATCACTTGTAAATAGGAATGAACTTTTCCATGGCACAAGCACGGCAAGCACAAACAAAATCACCCATGCGCATGAAACAGAGCAAGGTACTACTATAGCAGCACAAGAGAGGGAGCTAGTGGTAGGAGATGGACTCACCAAAGAGGAGGTTCTAGTTGACGCACAAGACCAGGGCCGCCGTCACGCAGTAGAGGAGATTGTAGCCGAGTTGGACCATATGCGGGGTGTCATCGTAGCGGTGGATGCTCTGGTTGTCGTCATCATCCACAGAGGATGCATGCCGCTCTGAATCGAACCAATAAGTAAGAGCTGGTGTTGTTGAGCTAGTACAGAAATTAAACAAGCTAGTATAGGAGACCCAAGTGTGCTGGTGCTAGTATCTACAGAAATCAATCAAGCTGGCCATGTGTGTGCTTGAGCTGGCCACATAATTAATCATGAATGATTCTGTCAGAGTTGATGCATTTGTTGGCAAAAAGAAAACTTCATCCAAACTACATACACTGACATGAGTCGGTGTAATTGTCACACGTAATGGTGGCTTAATATGTTTGCTACCACATGTCATGTTACTTACTACACGTAATGGTAGCATCTAAGAATGGATCAGATATGAATTAGGGCATGGATATCGAGCGCAGCAATTGGTAGTAATAATGGAACAAAAAGTTTTGGCCTAAAAAAATTTGGTAGTCAAAGAACAAGATAGACAAAAAAATGGGTTGAGAAGTTGAGTGACTCAAGGGCTGGGCTTACCCATGGGTTGAGAAGGAGGTTTGATCTGCTGCCACCTACACATGCATCTATCAATCAAAGAAAGAACCTTCAGGTTCTCAAAGACCTTCCTATATCATGCAGCAGCATGAACAGAACAAACAGAGAGGCGTGAGGAAACCAAATCAAATCAAATCAAACATCAAAGGGAGATTTGGCGAATATAAGTGCACCTCAACTACAGCAAAAGAAGAATCACTTATTAGCAATGCAAGTGTGATGCATCAAAATGAATTCACAGGAATATGTGACTTGGATTAGTCATTCAAGAAAACACTAGATGTTCAACTTATCAAGCTCTACCACTAGAGCAATACATATAAGAAATAAAGGATACTACAAAGCTTAAGAGTAAATGACAGTTAGCATCGGTACAAGAGAAATAAAATAGCATGCGCATCCGCTCGTATACTAAGAACTTACATGGCATTTTCAGTGTAACTATTTTACGAGCTTACAAATAGAAGCACAAAAATGAAAAGGGAACAAATAATAATTGCAAGGTAAATAGTATTTATTACAAACATGGCATCAAATACAGTACTTTAATGGGTGTGGCCATACTTGAAAAGATGAACCAAAATCACCACGCCAAATCATTTGCTAAACAGGAGCAAGACTTGAATTACCCAAGCAGGAGCTCATCTTCTCTCTCTGTTTGGTAACTAACCAACTAAATAAAATTAAAAAGAAAAAACAAGACTCATACAAATCCCTCTAAAATTCCTTCGCACAAGCAGGATTTGAATCACATATTCATCACCTTAGTAGCAGAAATAGTGAGCAGAGGAAGAGGGGGAGGGAGGGGGAGGAGCTACCTGCCGCGGTGGGTTATCATGGTCGTGCTTGAGCTCGGCCAGGACCTCTAGGTCGCCATGGAAGCAGAGGAGCAGAACCCTTCTGCCCTCCTTTCGAGCAGGACAGGGTTGCCGGCTGGGCGCGCCCCTACTCCTCGAGCAGGACATGGCCGGCGCCCTCCTGCCGTCGCCGCCGTCCCAACCGTGCCATGGTTACCTGCAGCAAAGGGAATGAAAGGAGGAGATGGTGAGGTGAGGTGGGGAGGGAGAATCCGGACGAGGAAGGAGGAGAAGTACCAACCTGGGACATGCCAGTGCCAGATCCGCCGCCCGCTGGCCTCCCCGTCGCCGTATGGGGCGGATCCCGGGGATGGCGGCCCAAACCCTAGCTAGCCACGAGGGGGGGGGGGGGGGGGGGGGGGGGGGGGGGGGGCAGGGCGGTAGCGCCGATTCTGGCCGGAGGGGAAGGAGGCACGGAGTTTGGGGAGCTCGGGGGAGTGCTTCCCGCCGCCGGAGCTCGCCAGAACAAGCCGACATGGCTGGTGGCGGCGACGAGGAGAGGAGTTCGTGGGGGAGAGAGGAGAGGTCAGGAGACAGAGAGGGAGGTGTCGTTCGGTGGAGTTGGGTGGGCTCTCTCTCGCGCGCTCATGGGCTCTTTTTTCTTTTTCTTTTTTTTTTTCTGCTTTTCTCTAGATAGATGGATGGATGGATGGATGGATATGTGGGGTTTAGAGCTAGATGGATGGATATGTGGGGTTTAGAGCTAGATGGATGGATATGTGCCACGTCATCGATCCGTGTCACAAACGTTTCCACCAATAGGAATCAAGCTCATGCAATTGTGTTATCCTTTTTTCCCTATAACTTCTATTTTTTTCTACCCTATTGGACCGACGAAGGAGGGAACCGCAGCTTCTTCGGTGACGGATCTGGCGGCCTCTGCCCTCGGCGCCAATGGAGCAGCCCCGGAGGTGGAGGCCATCAAAACCCTAGCCACGAGGCAGGGCTATGGGTGGGCGGTGAGGGAGGATCTTGATGGCTGGATGGATGGACGTGACAACGCGGGGTGCGGCGGATCCGACCGTCAGCGAGCCGTGAGGGAAAGGAGGGCAGCGATGAGGATATGGTGAGGTGAGGAGGGAATGGATCGGGGAAGGTTGCGTCGGTATGACGACGGTGAGTCCGGATGGGGACCTTCGTCCTGGACCATGTGAACCCGCACGACTGCTACCACACATGCATATCAGATGGATGTGCACCATGTCATCGATCCAAGGCATAAATGTTTCCACCAATGGGAAGTAACCTCTTGCAATTATGTTTTTTTCTTTCGTTTTTCTTCTTTTTTTACCATCTTATTCCGAATAAACACTTAGGAACGAAATCGGTGGTCGTCGGAGTTGTAGCCGACGCTCGAAACCTTATCGAGAGAGAACTTGTCCGATTTGTGAACGAAGTGTGTTGCCCGTTGCTCCATTGGCTATTTCAACCCTAGGGTTTGAATGCGGGAAATTTGCAGATCTGCACGACGTCCACCTGAAATGATGTCGAGAAGTGGCTTTTAAAATCATATATGATGTCTTTGAGGTATGTGTACGCGACATTTTCACCTGGATGTGATAGGCCATCCCATAGCAACATCTTAGAACAAGGTCCGGGCCCAACCCACCGCAAGATTCCCTCCGTGTCGACCCGACACCACCGTTTCCCCCTCCAGGTGCCGGCGGCAGCGCCGTCCGTGAAGAGGGTCACACTACGGAGCCGCGTGCCGGGTGCTTGCACCTGCCATCACACTTCCAGACGTGTAAGAGAGCCCAGCGCAAGACCTGGCGGCATTGCCACCCCCCCCCCCCCCAAGTACCCCGTCCCGTCTAACTCGGGCACTGTTGACCTGACGGATCTACCCCTTTGACTTTCACCGGATGGTGTTTGACCGAGGGACATTTTCACCTGGTTGTGATAGGTCAGTCCATAGGTACACTTCCGATCAAGGTCCGGGCCTAGCCCACCGCAAGATTCACTCTGTGTCTCACCGGCGTGGCCGTTTCCACCCTCCGTGTGACGGCGGCAGCGACATCCCTGAGGAGGGTCACACTCCGGAGACGCATGCGGGGTGCTTGCACCTGCCACCACACTTCCATACGTGTAAGAGGGCCCAGCGCAAGACCTGGTGGCATTACCAACCCCCCAAGTACCCCGTTCCGTCTAACCCTCGCACTGTTGACCGGGCGGATCTACCCCTTTGACTTTCATCGGACAGGGTTTGATCGAGGGACATTTTCACCTGGCTGTGATAGGCCATCCCATAGCAACATATTAGAACAAGGTCCGGGACCAACCCATCGCAAGATTCCCTCCGTGTCGACCCGACACCACCATTTTCCCCCTCCAGGTGCCGGCGGCAGCGGCTTCCGTGAAGAGGGTCACACTCCGGAGACGCATGCGGGGTGGTTTCACCTGCCACCACACTTCCATACATGTAAGAGGGCCCAGCGCAAGACCTGGCGGCATTGCCAACCCCCCAAGTACCCCGTCCCGTCTAACCCTGGCACTGTTGACCGGACGGATCTACCCCTTTGACTTTCACCGGACGGGGTTTGACCGGGCGACATTTTCACCTGGATGTGATAGGCCATCCCATAGGTACACTTCCGATCAAGGTCCGGGCCTAGCCCACCGCAAGATTCCCTCCGTGTCTCACTGGCGTGGCCGTTTCCACCCTCCGTGTGACGGCGGCAGCGACATCCGTGAGGAGGGTCACACTACGGAGACGCATGCGGGGTGCTTGCACCTGCCACCACACTTCCAGATGTGTAAGAGGGCCCAGCGCAAGACCTGGTGGCATTGCCAACCCCCCAAGTACCCCGTCCCGTCTAACCCTCGCACTGTTGACCGGACGGATCTACCCCTTTGACTTTCACCGGACGGGGTTTGACCGAGGGACATTTTCACCTGGCTGTGATAGGCCATCCCATAGCAACATATTAGGACAAGGTCCTGGCCCAACCCATTGCAAGATTCCCACCGCGTCGACCCGACGCCACCGTTTCCCCCTCCAGGTGCCGGCGACAGCGGCTTCCGTGAAGAGGGTCACACTTCGGAGCCGGGTGTCGGGTGCTTGCAACTGCCATTACACTTCCAGACGTGTAAGAGGGCCCAACGCAAGACCTGGTGGCATTGCCACCACCCAAGTACCCCCGTCCCGTCTAACCCTGGCACTGTTGACCGGACGGATCTACCCCTTTGACTTTCACCGGACGGGGTTTGACCGAGGGACATTTTCACCTGGCTGTGATAGGTCAGCCCATAGCAATATCTTAGAACAAGGTCCGAGCCCAACCCACCGCAAGATTAGCTCCGTGTCGACCCGACGCCACCGTTTCCCCCTTCCAGGTGCCGGCGGCAGCGCCGTCCGTGAAGACTATGTGTAGACTATCTATAACATGATTTTAGTGCCTATACACATAGCTAAATAGACGATGCATTGGAAAAACGGTGTGTAGACTATATATAACATGGACATGGGCTATAGACTTCCTAAGTAAATCAAATTTTAATTTGGGGAAAAGAATTTTTTTTAAATGTAGCTATGCAGACGGTTACACCGTCGGCGTAGCCAAAATAAAAATAAAAGTAGGTGCGCCGACGGCATAACCGTCGGCGTAGGTATGCCCCCGGATCGGCAGCTCCCTCGGATCGATGACGTGGCACCTGCCGCGGATCGATGACGTGGACCAAAGCAGCTATGCCGACGGTGTCCGTCAGGGCCGTCGGCATATCTTTGACGGCGTCAAACGGTCGTAAACCACCGAGTGGCCGGGCCCGCAGATATGCCGACGGGGCGGCTATGCTGATGACCACCATATGCACAGATCAATCTATGACGACGGCCTTTGTACGCCGACGGTTGCCGTCGGCATAGATGGATCTATGCCGACGGTTTTTTGTACACCGACGGTTAGATGCGGGTCGTCGGCATAGGGCAATATATGCTGAGGGGGGTCGTCGGCATAGTTTAAGCCGTCGGCAACGAGCCTGATTCTGGTAGTGAGCGGGGCAACGACAATGGAGTACTGCATTTTTTTATGGTGCTCCAAGCACCGAGTCTCGATTCCGAGGATGAGAATCCAATATCTGGCCTTTATTGCTTGTAGCTGACAATGATCTTATTAAGGCATTGTTTTCGGCGAATTTGTACTTTTTCCAGGATAAAAACCCAAGATCTTCGATCGGGCAACGACAACACTTGTGCATTGTCAAATACTAATGATATAATTTTCTCACTATTTTCTTTTCATTATTACCTTTGGGTCTACTGCCAACACAATCTTTCTATGGTTAGATTTGCAACTTATAATATTTAATTCATCGCCTAAAACTTTTGCAGGGGACAAACGGTCAAAGTATGTATGACCTCTTAATCAAATCTCAAAAGGCGAGTAAGAAATAGTAATTAAATAACGACTAAATGGATAAGATGGCAAATTATATAAACTTGCACTCTGTAGCGTTTAAGATGTTTTCAATAGTTAAGAAATTGCTTGTTGAGAAGTATTTCCCCGAGGTCCTTCCTAAAAGTGGAAAACACACAATTATAGTTGTTTCCCCACTACAGCAAAATTTTATCATGAAATATTTGCATGGACAAGTGTAAAAGTTACAAAAGGAAAAATGTGGACAAATCCCACTCAGACCACTAGTCTCCACTCAGGAAAGTAACAGCGACGAATACCTACTTGAATTTTGGCTTATTTCCACACGTACGTCTTCTATTGACAAACGATGACTTTGACCATTAGAGGACATAGTTTCGGCAAATCAATAAGAGATGCGAAGTCCACAAGTTAGTGGAGCCTGCCAAGTGATTCTAGCACTTGCATGTTCGCGTGTTGTTCACGTGCAGTCTTCGTTGACGCACTGAGGACTGACGGTCAGTTACGGACTGCTATAGGTACCAACAAGCTATATATACACATGCAATCATGAAGCATGCATCCACAATCACATGTACTCCTAGTTGAGACTCGAGACAGAGAAATATGTTGAAGCCAGCTTCCTCTTCGTCCTCGTCGCTCCGATGCTGGGCGATCGTTGCAGCGGTGCTGATCCTCTGTGCTGTGCGTGTTGAGCTTGTCCAGGGAGGTAATCCAGCATGTATATACTAAACAGATGGCAGTGAATCTCCATGCCTCCATTGAACTCTCCGTTATGTGATTCATACATATGTATCATGTTGATTGCAGGTGGAAGGGCGCGGGGGAAACCTCCGGCTCCCATAGCGAACTGGTTCCGACGTCCAGGTCGTCGCCACTCCAATCCAGATTACGGCGGGAACCCATCACCGCCACCGCCGAGTCCTGATACTCCTCTCGCGGCAGCAGACGTACCTCCTCCTGGCAGCCGGACGTAATACAGCTTTGCAAATTGCAGCTTCAGAGATGTCACCATTTACTGCCCATGCTCATTTGACACGCCAAGAACAAAAAAAGGACGATGCTGACAGTTATACATTTTTTTCTTATATATATGGTTATTCCTTTGGTGTGTGATGTCCATGAAATTCACTAAATTTCAGTAATTTCAGTACACACAAATTTTCAGAATAGTACATCAGGGTTTAAATTACTTACATAATTTATTTTAATTTTCCAAAAAAATTATGAATATAAAGTGAATGTTCCGATATCTGCCGAATTGAGAAGTGAAATCGAGTGAATTTCGGCTCTCTGTGAATTTTTTCTAGAACTGAAATTGTGAATGTTGAATGATGACAAAGGCATGTGCTCAGGATCTGGAGCATGAACCACATTAATTTGTTTAAGCATGTTGTTTCAACATTTTTTTATAATGAATAAGCATGTAAGGGCATCTCTAGCCGATCCCTTAAAAACCATTAGAGAAGCAAAATGAGGAGCTAACCGCACCTAGCCAAACTCTTAAATGTTTAGAGGACCAAAATGTTAAGGAGCTATCCCCAAACGGTAGCCCAAGCCCAAATCTCTTCTTTTAACTCGATCGATGCAGCTTCTCGGGCGCGCGTCCCACTCCTGCCCGAGGAACCACCTCTCCCGGCACCGCCGCCCAACCTTGCGCCATCGCCGCCACCACAGCCCTCCATTCCGGATGGAATGGAACCCGAAGGCAACCTATGGGAAGGCGGCCAACACAGACGCAGAGATGATAGATGAAGTAAATTGTATGTTGTTCTCGTTTATGGCCAGGGTGATGAGAAAACTTTAGTGGACTTAGATTTCTTGATTTGATGGGTTTTGAGCGGCTATTTGGGAGGAATAGAGGGTGGGGATGTAGCCTTCCATCGCAGCAAATGAGAAGCTAAGGAAAATGGAACACCGAGAGCCTATGAGGGATAGATTTTGTGGAGAGATGCTGGAGAAGGACATGGATGGATGGTGGCAGCTGCAACGGTGTGGAAGGTGGTCCAATCTAAATACTATGTTCTTGGTGAAGATTTACTTGGCAATCTCTTCAACGTATTTTCATATGCAATATGAACATTCGAGAAAGATCTGAGAACATTGGACTCGGTGTAGAAGACGATGGGAGGAGCGGTGAAGTCGTGATGGGCATGAAAGAGAGATGGAAGTAAACCTGGGCATGGGCAGCCCGGCCCGGTGACCCGGCCCGAGCCTGGCCCAAAAAACCCGGTCCGGGCCGGCCTCGGGCTTGAAAACCACGCCCGGTAGTCATTTCGGGCCAGGCTCGGGCTTCATAAAATAGCTATTTTGCACGGAGGCCCAGCCCGGCCCGGCCCGAAATTTACCTGTTTAGTCCATTCGGGTCAGGCTCGGGCCTGAATTTTCAATTTTTTGGCCGGGCCGGGCTGGGCTCAGGCTTGGGATTTTCAGTTCAGGCTTTCTCAATCCTGGCCCGGAGCCCGGCCCGGCCCGGGGTATGCCCAGGTTTAGAGAGAAGTAAGTGCATTGTTTATGGTTCATTATCTTTTTTCTGGAGGCGTTTACAATTCATTAGCTCTCATACAAATATCTTTACATCATGGATCCGATATATTGAGGTTTCTAGATTTCTTGGTAAAACAAAAAAATGGCTCTGGCTGAAAGTAGTGCGAATCAAATCTCAAAATGTCATGGTGGCAGTGAATATGTACATATACATTTTCATTTTCAAAGAAAATAAATATAACCAAGAAGTGCAAATAAAAAAGATTTCTAACATTATTTAAAATACTCCCTCCGTCCCATAATGTAAGACACTTTTTAAAAATAAAAACGTCTTACATTATGAGACGGAGGGAGTAATAATTATAAAGACATATTTTGTTGAATAGTTATAAAAATTATTTTGTTAATGGGCCACTTACATTGACATGACCGTTTGGTCAAAAGGCATGAGTGCATTGTACTATATTATATGAGGTAACCAGCACTCGGAAAAAGTGAAAACATAAAGACCCTTCTGGAGAAATTTAAGCAGGTAACCACTTGGAAAAAGCATGCCGCGTCGTCCCCAGGTAAACAGCTCGATTGTATCATAGGCATTTTTTCCCTCCAATATAGAAATCGGTAATTTTCATCGGTGCATGCAGTATTTGTGGATGGAGACCGTGATGGCCAACGTCCTCCGGCGCCTTTTCCTTCGCGCAGGAAGAAAACGTATTGCCCAGACTGCGGCACAACAGGTGGCAGGGGACATCGGCACGCCGGAAGACCTTGCAGGTTGCAGCCAACGTCGACCCTTTCGCATGAAGCACCTCCCGTAGATATGCTGCATGCGATATGCTGTGTGTATGGATATGTAGTTACATGTACGATCAATGGTTTGTGCCAGAAAAAATTGAATAAAGGACCAGCTAGCTAGCGTGCGTATGACCGTACGATATGTACGTCCAGCTTGATTTTATGTGGACCTTCTTGTCCTGGCCAGTTGTGTTGCTGCGCTAGGCTGTTGCGCATGAGGACTGAACCAACTCAAGAAAACCTGAAACTGCAGCCGACAAACGTGCTGGCCGGGCACATGCATTCTTTTCCGGTACAAGTACATTGTTATTGTTTTTTGTGTCCCAAATGATAAGTGTTTGAAGTGTGGGCTGTGGAGTCACGCGGCCCAAATTCCTTTAGGCTACTCATAGTGAGAAGTATCATATAGTAGCATCATGCATATGATACTATTGTATGATACTATCTTCATAATGCATAGTATCATTGGTGACCTCATTTATTAACATGCAAGATACACAGTAGTATAACATTTAACATGATACGGTATCTAACTATGTTATTCCACTAGTAGAAAACAGGGTACTAGTCACGGTTCCAGAAGGCCTTTAGTCCCGGTTCTAGAACCGGGACAAACCAAACGGCACTAATACCCAAAACCTTTAGTCCCGGTTTGCTTACGAACCGGGACCAAAGGGACTCCACGTGGCCGTTGCGGGGCGTCCAGGCAGGAGGACCTTTAGTCCCGGTTGGTAACACCGACCGAGACTAAAAGGCAGCTACGCGTCAGCACCTGCCAGGCGCTGTTTTTTTTTTTTTTGAAAGGAGGGGTTTAGGGGTTTTCCTATTGTGTTTCCCCCTTTTATTTTTGTGTTTACCATTTTTATTTTACGCTTTTCATTCAACTCGACGCTAGCTACTACATATAGTAATGAAGGAACCATTACACAACATCGTCATGATCAATATATAGAGAGAAGTGACCTCTCTTTCTCCGTGCTTGGTCGAACAATATGCAACAAGTTTCGTAAATCTATTCGACGCTATTACATATAGTACACGTTCATGCATATATACAATATAACATCTCTTACGATCCTAACTTCTGTTACCAATCCTGATGGCATTCTCCGTCCTTAGGTATGACATGCTCAACAAAGAATCCCGCCAATTCCTCTTGAATTGTTCGTACGCGATCA
Source organism: Elymus sibiricus (assembly GCA_039707655.1). Lineage (NCBI taxonomy): Eukaryota > Viridiplantae > Streptophyta > Magnoliopsida > Poales > Poaceae > Elymus > Elymus sibiricus. Next base: position 24,367,460 of record CM077667.1, read on the forward strand.
GTTGGTAGGAGTTCGTCCCGCTTCTGCCAGATCTAATTTAAAGAAGGGGGTCAATAAAACTCAACACAAATGATGGTAATAAAATAAAAATGTGAATATTGTTTACGTACTTCAAATTGGTCTAAAGATATGCCCTGGCCCCGCTCAGTGGTCGAGTGGCGAATGAACTCGCAAACGTAGTAAGCACATAAATTAGTCCCGGGTGCCTGTCACAAGCACTTTACGAGAATAGAGTTCAATCAAAATGATAATCAAGCATGATAATAGTATTGAAACTAGAATCAATGAGAGATGCGCGGTACTAGAGTAGTACTTACTTTGGGGTGTAAAAATTGCAGCTCTTTTTTCCATTTGACACCCTTAACCTGTTTGGTGAACTTTTTCCAAACCCTGCCCGGCAAAGAAAATGATTACTTGATATCAGGAAATGAACGAAAGTTGCCGATATGGTGCGATAATGATTGAACTTACTTCTGAAGCATTTCCCTCATGCTCGTCCACTCCTTAGGGTCTTTACGTCTCGAGTCCAAGACAGTTACTTTTCCCTCTTCAAGCTGAATGTCTAGCAGAATAAAGTGGTAACTGCGCACGCATAACTCATTAATTGCACTTAACCTCGAGTAAGCGAAACAGAATGTGCACAAGATAGTAAAACTCACTTGAAGTTGTAAGGAAATAGTATTTCCTTTCTGGTTTGTTGTCCAAGTAACGCATCTAGCAAATTTTTCTCTGTATAAGCGGGAAATTCTTTTAATGTATGTTCATTTATGAAATTTTGGTCAATGAACCCAATGTCATAGATTTGTAGTTGTTTGCATTCGAGGATCTTCATTCTGCATAATATAGTGTGAGGATAATTAATACATGCAATGAACGAGCTGAGCTAGAGACTTAATTACAGAAAAAAAATACTTACAGACAATAGGAACTGACGATAGTTTTGTAGAGCTCCTTTTGGTTGTATAACTGAAAAATTTCTTCAAATTCAACGAACAACATCTGCTTTCTATTGAAGAAGTGCTCATTTTTTATTCCCACCAAGATATTGTTGTTCCCCTCCTTGCAGGCTTCCAAGTACCATTCATGCAAATGTCGCATCCTCGTTGGTAGACCCTTGAGCTCCTCACGTGTGACGAGAGGCTTCCCGTGCTCGTAGCTTAAGGATGGTACTACCTCAGCCGTTTCGAACTGTACCGAATCAGGTAAGTAATCATCAGTAGTGATAGCAAGACCATCGACCGCTTTCTCTGGATCATTAGCGATATCGGTAACCACCTTGAGCGGAAGGCATGATTGCAGTTCTTGTTCGCCGAGCTGGGGAATTGTTTTCCCACTTCTTGAGCCACTTCTACTTAAGCTTCCCGACCGCCTCGCTTGATCATATTTCTTTTGAATACATCGGTCATAGTTTGATGGCAGCGGAGGCGGTGGTGGTCGCCTAAGGGCATCTAGAGTTCGCTTCGCTTTCACCGGATCTATTTTCTCCTCTTTAGGTGGGCGTTTCGGTGCGAGCCGATGTTTCACATCGGCATCCACGATCTCGTTGAGTTCCTCCTCAGACCTCTCGTAGGGTAACTTGGGAAGAGGCTTGAGGCTTGGGCCGTATCTGAATCTCCTTTGTTTCGTACTGCTGCGAGCCGCCGAAGCGGCGGCGACTCTCTTCCGCTGTTGCTTAGGCGGCGGAGGAGGCGGAGTCCGATGACGCGGCGGAGACAGCTGAGGCGGAGGAGGATTCTGCTGAGGGGCCTCCTCCGTCGGAGTCCGCTGAGGCGACGGTGACGGCTGACGCACCGGAGATGGTTGACGCACCGGAGATGGCTGACGCACCGGAGACGACTCAGGCGCCGAGGCCTCCTCCGCCTGAGTCTGCTGAGGCGGCATCCAGTATGGAAGCACGATGTGTTCCTTTCTTCATAGACAGGTAGTCCTTAAGGCATATCGAATAAGAAGCTCCCCTTCACCTGTAGCGTACTCAAGCTCCAGCCCATCAATTCCGTCCATTATTTCATCCACCCCGACAATAGCAAAGCCAGCTAGAACCGGAGTGCAATGGAAAGTTGCATCAGGTCGAGGAGGTAAGACATGGCCGACCGCCGCCTCCAAGGTCAGGTTATGACATTTCGCCATTAGCACACAATGTTCATTTTGCGTGATACCATCCATGGGGTAGCGAGGAGCCGTGCTATCAGGATGAACGAGCTCAGTGGAAGCCACGCTGCTTCTCCGCTGAGATGGTGGGGTAGCATCGTGGGTAGTCTCCAATGAAGGATCTTCATGCCGCTGAGATGGTTGGCCGGTAGCTCGCTGGCTCTCAAGTGCCTCTAGTTTCGCTAATCTTTCATTCAACTTCTGCATTTCGCTTGCTTCCTCTTTCTTCTTTCTCTGTCGGCTTCTGTAACCAGCGCTGTCGGGAAACCCAACCTTCCACGGAACGGAGCCCGGTGTGCCTCGTGTTTGTCCAGGGTGTTTAGGATTCCCGAGGGCAAATGACAGCTCGTCCTTCTCTCTGTCAGAAACGAATGTCCCTTCCAGCGATTTCTTTATTGTTTCCTCAAGCTTTTTAAATGGTATTGCAAGTTGAGCTTTCGTCCAGACACACTTCCCTGTTTCTGGGTCCAAAGTTCCCCCAACCCCAAAAAACCAAGTCCTTGCCCGATCTGGCCAGTGCAATGTCGCTGGTTGGACATCTTTAGCAAGCAGGTCTTGCTGAGCTTTGTCCCACGTAGGCCGGGCTTTGCTGTAGCCACCTAACCCCGTAACATGGTGATACTCCTTCCTTGCGGCATTTTTCTTATTTGTAAGCGACCTGTTCTTAGCCTTCTCCGATTTCTTGTAGGCCACAAATGCGGGCCAGTGATCTCTCATCTTCTCATATTGACCTCTGAATTCTGGAGTCTTGTCTTTCTCGACAAACTTCTCGTTCAATACTTTCTTCCAGTTCTTGAATAGTTCTGCCATCTTCTTAAGGGCAAACGCCCTGACCTTTCGCTGTATAATTAGGTTATTCGGATCCTCCTCTGGCGGTAGACTAAAATTTCTCATCAGATTGGTCCAAAGATCATCTTTCAGTCTATCGTTGACATAAGGAACTTGAGGTTCCTTCTTCTTATTCCATTCTTGGCAGCTGATCGGGACGATGTCCCTAACAACCACTCCGCACTGATGTATAAATTTGTTCTTGGTCTGGTAGGCAGCAATCGGTTGGCCTTCTGGAGAGACTTCTTCGATGGTGAACCTTTCTTGCGCGTCCAACCTTCTCATCGGGCCTCGTCTCTTTACCGAAGTGGAGCTCGATCCGGATGGCTAATTAAAAGAAGAAAGATGCGTTAATATATGTACATACAAAAAAATAATGCATCTAGTCAGCAGACGATTAATTAATATATACCTCGCCAGACTTTGAAGCAGTTATGGCTCCCTTCTACATTCGATCACCGGAGCCGTCATGATCTCCTTCGTCCCCAGTTCGATCACCGGAGCAGTCATGATCTCCTTCGTCCCCAGTTCGATCACCGGAGCAGTCATGATCTCCTTCCTCCTCACCGGAGCCGCCATCCTCTCTTTCCTTACCATCGGTCTCGTTGAGAAACGACAAGCAGGTGAGATCGATATCACCTCCGTCGCGGATTATATCCCCCAACAACTCTTCTTTTTCTAAGTCTCTGCAAATATTACAACGTGGCAATATACAACCATGAGCGATGGATTAGTGGCAAACATATACTTAATCACAACAAGGAATCATATGCATATGAGCAATGGATTAGTGGGAAACATCATGCAAAGTTCACAAATTTTATAACAGTCAGTTTCAGACGATCGTCGAGGACTCCTCCCCCCTCATGTCTGATGAGTCGCCCTATCTTTCGAGAGAGGATACTTTGCGGACCGCCTCTCTCATGGTCTTTTGTAGTGAAGGCTGAATGGCCCAATATGCTTAGCGTAGTATTTTGACGGGGATGGTGGGTTTCGGGTTCGGGTATTACTGAAACGGGTTTGAACCCGTGACCGCCTCTCTCATGGTCCTCGAGGATACTTGCGGACCCCCACCCCCCTCATGTCGAAGTTATCATTCTACGAACATATGAAAATTCTCAAGTGCATTATGTTCAAATGGTGGGACTAGCAACCTACGAAGCATCGATACAACGACATTGATACGGTGATACGGGTACGGCGATACGGGATACGGCAATTTCTAAAAACAGCAATAAGGCGATACGGTAAACATATATAAGTAATAATAAAATGACATGGACTGACTTATTTTAAAAATCTCACTGTGGGGGATACGGCATAGTAAACATATATAAGTAATAATAAAATGACATGGACTGGACATTGATACGGTAAACTTATACGGTAAACATATATAAGCAATAAGGTGATACGGGATACGGCAATAAACAAGAACTCTCAAAAAGCAACAAGCCATCAGCATCAACAAGCCATGTTCAATGGGCTCACTGTGCGGGCAGGGGCCGGCGCGGTGACGTCTGATGACCCACAAGTATAGGGGATCTATCGTAGTCCTTTCGATAAGTAAGAGTGTCGAACCCAACGAGGAGGAGAAGGAAATGACAAGCGGTTTTCAGTAAGGTATTCTCTGCAAGCACTGAAATTATCGGTAACAGGTAGTTTGGTGATAAGATAATTCGTAACGGATAGCAAGTAACAAATGTAGCAAAGGTGCAGCAAGATGGCCCAATCCTTTTTGTAGCAAAGGACAAGCCTGGACAAACTCTTATATAAAGCAAAGCGCTCCCGAGGACACATGGGAATTTCTGTCAAGCTAGTTTTCATCATGCTCATATGATTCGCGTTCGTTACTTTGATAGTTTGATATGTGGGTGGACCGGTGCTTGGGTGCTGTCCTTACTTGGACAAGCCTCCCACTTATTATTAACCTCTCTCGCAAGCATCCGCAACTACGAAAGAAGAATTAAGATAAATCTAACCATAGCATGAAACATATGGATCCAAATCAGCCCCTTACGAAGCAACGCATAAACTAGGGTTTAAGCTTCTGTCACTCTAGCAACGCATCATCTACTTATTACTTCCCAATGCCTTCCCCTAGGTCCAAATAATGGTGAAGTGTCATGTAGTCGACGTTCACATAACACCACTAGAGGAGAGACAACATACATCTCATCAAAATATCGAACGAATACCAAATTCACATGATTACTTATAACAAGACTTATCCCATGTCCTCAGGAACAAACGTAACGACTCACAAAGCATATTCATGTTCATAATCAGAGGAGTATTAATTATCATTAAGGATCTAAACATATGATCTTCCACCAAGTAAACCAACTAGCATCAACTACAAGGAGTAATCAACACTACTAGCAACCCACAGGTACCAATCTGAGGTTTTCAGACAAAGATCGGATACAAGAGATGAACTAGGGTTTGGAGAGGAGATGGTGCCGGTGAAGATGTTGATGGAGATTGACCCCCTCTCGATGAGAGGATCGTTGGTGATGACGATGGCTTCGATTTCCCCCTCCGGGAGGGATGTTTCCCCGGCAGATCAGCTCCGCCAGAGTCCTAGATTAGTTATGCCCAAGTTCCGCCTCGAGACGGCGGCGCTTCGTCCCGAAAGCTCTCTTATGATTTTTTCCAGGTCAAACCCCTCCATATAGCAGAAGATGGGCACCGGAGGCCTGCCAGGGGGCCCACAAGCCACAGGGGCATGCCCAAGGGGGTAGGGCGCGCCCCCCTGGCTTGTGACCTCCTGGTGGGTCCCCTCTGGTATTTCTTTCGCCCAATATTTTTTATATATTCCAAAATAATTCTCCGTAACTTTTCAGGACTTTTGGAGTTGTGCAGAATAGGTCTCTCATATTTGCTCCTTTTCCAGTCCAGAATTCCAGCTGCCGGCATTCTCCCTCTTCATGTAAACCTTGGAAAATAAGAGAGAAAAGGCATAAGTATTGTACCATAATGTGTAATAACAGCCCATAATGCAATAAATATCAATATAAAAGCATGATGCAAAATGGACGTATCAACGTCGAGGCCGGCAGGGGCGCGGCAACGACGACGGGGCAGGGGGAGGCGACGGCGGCGAAGGGCGAGGCGACGGCGACGGCGGGGCAGGGCGAGGCGACGGCGACGTAGGGGCAGGGCGCGGCGACGACGATGACGACGTAGGGGCAGGGGCGCGACGACGGCGGGGCAGGGCGAGGTGACGGCGACGGCGGGCCAGGCGACGGCGACAGCAGGGCAGGGCGAGGCGACGGCGACGGCGACGTAGGGCAGGGCGCGGCGACGGCGACGACGACGTAGGGGCAGGGGCGCGACGACGGCGGGGCAGGGCGAGGCGACAGCGACGGCGGGGCAGGGCGCGGCGACGGCGATGGGGAGGAGGGCGCGCGAGGAGGTCCGGCGCCGGCGACGGTCAGTGGGCTCGGGGACGGCAGGGCGTCGGTGAGGGCGACGGCAAAATCCGGCAGCCTGGCGGCGTCGATGTCGTCGTCGTCGCCGAGGAGAGAAGAAACTGCAATGGATTGGAAATTTTTTTAATTGCCCTTTATATAGCCCCCCTTTAGTCCCGGTTAGTGGCTCCAACCGGGACTAATGACTCCCTTTAGTCCCGGTTGTAGCCACCAACCGGGACTAAAGGTCAATTTCCAGCAGCCCAAAGGGCGGGAAGCAGAGACCTTTAGTCCCGGTTGGTGGCACCAACCGGGACCAAATGCCTGTGCCTGGCACAGCCGCGGTGCGGTTGGATGTTTAGTCCTACCTCGCCAAGCGAAGGTCGCCCGGACCTATTTATAAGCCCCGCAGTGGCTGCAACGTTGAGCTCCTCTCTAAAGCAGGCCTGTGGGCCTAACCGACCTCTTTCTGCTCTGTGGGCCTACTATGTGAAAATAGATGCGAATTTATAGAGAAAATTCAACATAAATTCAATGTTGAATTTTCGAATTTAGGTTGAATTTTCTCTATAAATTCGCATCTATTTTCACTTTTGCTATTTTTTATGTTATTTTTTTGCATATTAAAAGTTCTTAACAAAAAATATTTATGAATATTCTTTTTTGCTATTAAAGTTTATAACAAAAATAACTTTAATATTTTTTTTTGCATAAATTTTATATAATATTAAGTTAAATAACTTTGATCGGACGAAAAGACGTCTATTACAAAGGGATTTCAATTTTTTAAACATATTTGAACTCAAGACTTTTTCTGCATTCAATATGCACTATTCAAAGCTACATCATCACTTTTTAAACCTTTTCTGACTTCATTTGCTATTTTTCATGTATTTCATGATTTATTTTGAGCTAAGAAGACCCTGAGATTGAAAAGCACTGCAAATGAACTCTGAAATGGTTGAAAAATGGCATGGTATCATAATTTCACCCACATAGCATGTGCTAAAAAGTTGAGAGGGTTACGGGAAAAAATGGATGTTCTTCGTGTACGAACTGGACAATCTCTTTCGAAGTGTGAGGGTTTTGGACGAAAACTCTTCTATTACAAAAGGATTTCAATTTTTTAAACATATTTGAACTCAAGACTTTTTCTGCATACAATATGCACCATTCAAAGCCACATCATCACTTTTCAAACCTTTTCTGACTTCATTTGATATTTTTCATGCATTTCATTATTTATTTTGAGCTAAAATGATCCTGAATTGAAAAACACAGCAAATGAACTCTGAAATGGTTGTAAGTTGGCTTGGTATCATCATTTCACCCACATAGCATGTGCTAAAAAGTTGAGAGGGTTACGGCAAAAACTGGATGCACTTCGTGTACAAACTGGACAATCTCTTTCGAAGTGCTAGGGTTTCGGATGAAAACTCATCTGTTACAAAAGGATTTCAATTTTTTAAACATATTTGAAATCAAGACTATTTCCGCATTCAATATGCACCATTCAAAGCCACATCATCACTTTTCAAACCTTTTCTGACTTCATTTGCTATTTTTCATGCATTTCATGATTTATTTTGAGCTAAAATGACCCTGAATTAAAAAGCACAGCAAATGAACTCTGAAATGGTTGAAAGTTGGCATGGTATCATAATTTCACCCACATAGCATGCACTAAAAAGTTGAGAGAGTTACAGGAAAAACTGGATGCACTTCGTGTACAAACTGGACAATCTATTTCGAAGTATCAGGGTTTCAGACGAAAGCATGTCTATTACAAAAGGATTTCAATTTTTTAAAGATATTTGAACTCAAGACTTTTTTTGCATTCAATATGCACCATTCAAAGCCACATCATCACTTTTCAAACCTTTTCTGACTTCATTTGCTATTTTTCATGCATTTCATGATTTATTTTGAGCTAAAATGACCCTGAATTGAAAAGCACTGCAAATGAACTCTGAAATGGTTGAAAGTTGGCATGGTATCATAATTTCACCCACATAGAATGTGGTAAAAAGTTGAGTGGGTTACAGGAAAAACTGGATGCACTTCGTGTACAAACTGGATAATCTCTTTCGAAGTATCATGGTTTCGGACGAAAACACGTCTATTACAAAAGGATTTCAATTTTTTAAACATATTTGAACTCAAGACTTTTTCTGCATTCAATATGCACCATTCAAAGCCACATCATCAATTTTCAAACCTTTTCTCACTTCATTTGCTATTTTTCATGCATTTCATGATTTATTTTGAGCTAAAATGACCCTGAATTGAAAAGCACTGCAAATGAACTCTGAAATGGTTGAAAGTTGGCATGGTATCATAATTTCACCCACATAGCATGTGCTAAAAAGTTGAGAGGGTTATAGGAAAAACTGGATGCACTTCGTGTATAAACTGGATAATCTCTTTAGAAGTATCAGGGTTTCGGACGAAAACACCTCTATTACAAAAGGATTTCAATTTTTTAAACATATTTGAACTCAAGACTTTTTCTGCATTCAATATGCACCATTCAAAGCCACATCATCACTTTTCAAAACTTTTCTGACTTCATTTGCTATTTTTCATACATTTCATGATTTATTTTGAGCTAAAATGACCCTGAATTGAAAAGCACTGGAAATGAACTCTGAAATGGTTGAAAGTTTGCATAGTATCATCATTTCACCCACATAGCATGTGCTAAAAAAGTGAGAGGGTTACGGCAAAAACTGGATGCACTTCGTGTACAAACTAGACCATCTCAACTTTTTAGCACATGCTATGTGGGTGATTTTAGTTAATATTTTATTGATTTTTTTAGTTCATTCTTTTTAACAAATAAATACTTTGATAATTTTAGTTAATATTATTTTGATTCTTTTTAGTTCATTCTTTTTAGTTAATATTTTAGTTGATTCTTTTTAGTTCATTCTTTTAAAAAAATAAATACTTTGATAATTTTAGTTAATACTATATTAAACTGCAGTGATATTGTAGATCAAAGCCATCATCAGAATAGTTGTGGAGAGAAAGTCTTCACTTTTTCTTCGCGTGTGTCCCTTGCTTATTGCGCCGTAACCATGGACAATCTTCATCACATACATCACAATGCTTCAGAAAGCTTGCTCACATCATACTAAATATTCTTACACACAAACCGTACTTAAACAGGGACATAATAGAAATAATAGTTCAGATATCCATTACAGAAAGTACTGCATAATTGAAGATACCAATCCTACTCTTCCGGGTTGCAAACCTACTCGTCCGAATCAGGAGACCCCCAAGCACTATATAATAGAGATAAAAGTGTTCGCCATTGCAAACACTACTCGTCGTCCGGATCAGAATACCCCCAAGCAGGAGATACTAGCGGTACGAGGTGACGCTGCCCATAATTGAAGATTCCAATCCTGCAGTACAACTCGTATGCAACGTACCCATCTGCATACTCAATGTTGATAGGGTCAAGTGGGGTCTTCTCCCAATGTTGGTGCCCTGACTTGGGGAATTTTGTCTTCATATCAGCGTAGTCCTCGTCGATCAGGGCGGTGCCATATCAGCCATTGAAGTCTTGTCATGATCAAGCCTGAACCTGCCCTGAAGATTAATGTGGCATTCAGCTGGTATCTCAATACCCCAGGTGCGCCTCATCTTGATCTTGTCATTCGTTATATCAACGCTAGCAAAATATATGCCGCTGCGAAGGAAGTCCATGAGTTTTGGACAGTGCTTGTCACTACTGCAACAACAAAATGGAACAAATGTGTTAAATACTGCTGCAACAAGTATATTTTATAACAAGTATAATAAGAATCATAACAAGTATATTTTAGAACAAGTATAATAAGAATCATAACAAGTATATTTTGGCACAAGTATAATATAAGAATCATAACAAGTATAATAAGAATCATATAACAAGTATAATAAGAATCATAACAGGTATAATTCAAAACAAGTATAATAAGAATCATAACAAGTGTAATAAGAATCATAGCAAGTTTCCTATTCCTATGCATTTCCTATCCTATGAATCAAAAGAAGCCCCTAAACTATGACATGTTCTCCCACGATGGCCAATATGCAACTACAAGGAAAATTCTTATGTAATTTTCCTATCCTATTCCTATCCCCCTATTTCTATTCCTATGCAATTTTCCTAATCCTCCTATTCCTATGCAATTTTCTATTCATATGCAATTTTCCTATGAATCAAAGAAAAGCCCCAATTTTCCTATGAATCAAAGAAAAGCCCCAATTAAAACTATGACAAGTTTCGTATTACCTTGCCCACTGGAAGACCATGACATGTTGCTTCAAACAAAGTTGGACGATGGCAACATTGCGACCATCGACCATGTACTCGAGATCGAGGCCCATGAACTTGTGTTTCTCCTCTTGAAGCCATTCCTCGAACATGGAAAGAAAACCCTCGACTTTGGCGCTGTCGTTCGTGTAGACGACATGGAGATTGGTCGTGCCATGTGCGAGCACGTTCTCGTAGCGAGTGATTGGATTCATGGTGGAGGATGGGGAAGAAGAGAGGAGAGGGAGACGAACAGAAATGGAGGCCGGTCGCGTTACTGTAGCGTTTCCCATGTATGATCTCGCGTGAAACAACTTCCAAGGCGCGGGATTTGAACGGTTGGGACCTTTAGTCCCGGTTTGAGCCACGAACCGGGACTAAAAGGGCTCGCGCCAGGCGAACAGTTGCCACCACCCCTTTAGTCCCGGTTGGTGTCACCAACCGGGACTAAAGGTCTCGTTCGAACCGGGACTGATGCGTGACGAACCCCGGTCGGCGTCCTAGCCGCTCGAACCGGGACTAATGCTCACATTACTCCCGGTTCGTAACACGACCGGGACTAAAGCTCTGATCCGGCCTGGACCAAAGCCCTGTTTTCTACTAGTGTTCTAACCCTCTCTCTCTTCTTTAATTGTCTGCCACATAAGCATGTTTGCTAGTCTCAAGTGCATGATACTAGCTAAGATACCCCCACTATGGCCAGCCTTAGGCTACTCATAGTCGGGAGTATCATATACTAGTATCATACGTATGATACTACCTTTATAGTGCATAGTATCATAAAGTAGTATCATGTATGGTCATATTTATTGCCATGCATGACACAAACTAGTATATCATTTAACATGATACGGTATCTACCTATGTTACTCTAACCCTCTCTCTCTTCTTTAATTCTCTGCCATATAAGCATGTTTGCTATTCTCAAGTGCATGATACCAACTAAGTTACCTCCACTATGGCCAGCCTTAGAACCGTTGATTGTTATGTCCTAATCTTACCACAGTAAACGCACCGCCTCGAGCGCCACGTCAGCCCGTGGCGACGTGCGGTGCAGCGGTTGCTCCCCCAAATGCCTCGCGCACTCGCTACTTTTCTCTCCTCTTCGCCAACCACAGTCACTGCACTATCTCCATATACAGTTCGGGCGATTCCCCATTCCCCTCTTGCTTTTGACCTCGTTCTCTTCTGCTTCTCCACGGCGATTCCTCGGGGCGGAAGGATCTTATTGTCGCCATCATCGGTGTTATTGTTGCCATAACTGTTATTTATTTTTCTGAAATGGGGATTACTCATCCTCCGCATCACAGGATGCACACGGTCGTATTGTTGTACGTGAATTAAGTTTGAGTCATTGAATTCCAAATGGTAAAACAAATAAAAAAAACACGACCACAGTCGGTCGAATCTGGTATTATATAGCACGCACATAATCTATGAGAGGCGCGCCATCCAAACTAATTTAATAAACCTTGTGCAACCGATTCCAGCTGGCTGTACTCAGAAGTCATAAGCACCCGTGCGTCCACATGCTGTAGTGACGACTATATATGGATTAAACCCGTAGCCCAATAGATAACCTGCGAAAACTCTTTTATTTGAACTGCAAAGAACTTTCACCTGCATTAAGTGAACTGTCTCCATCAAGACGATTCTTCAGAGTAGGTAGAACATAATAACTGATATTTAGAGTAGGCATGTCCTGCACCCGGGTACATATGAACCCGCTTTCAAAAATTATACTTTAAACACGTTTTGTAGTGTCAAAAAACTCGAAACAAAATTTTGTGCATACATGTTCGCACAAATATGTCTGCGGCACAAAGTTTTATGAAAAAAAGTTTTGTCATTTTGTCTCTGCAAAAAAGACAAATTTTAGTGCTTCTAAATAGCGTTTCGTGACAGAATGTTTTGTCTTTTTTGCACAGGCCACAAGAAAAGTTCTTTTTCCTTAAATTTTTTTGCATGCACATAGAATATGAAGGCGTCCGCACGCACCTTTTTTTGGAATTTTTTGTCATTTCAAAATGTGTTTTTCAAAATGGGTGCATATGTACCTGGGTTCATCCATGACTTTTCCCTGATATCTACGTATATATATTTATACTTGTGAGGTCTTTGCGCTGCACAATTCTTGCACACTTTTGAAAAACATGTTTTTTTTTCAGAAAAATAGCCATAATTTTTTTAAATGATCCTGAATTTTGAAAAAAAAAATCATGAATTTGTAAACATCTTTGTGAATTTCACAAAATGTACACGAATTTGTAGTTTCTCCATCCATGAATTTAAAAAATATTCATGAGTTTGTAGACATCTTTGCGAATTTAAAAAATATCCATGAATTTGTAGACTGCTTTGTGAATTTCAAAAAAAAAATCTTGAATTTTGAAAATAGTTTACAAATTATTCATGATTAAAGAAAAGGAATTTGAAAATATGTTTGTGAATTCCCAATTCGGAGGATGAGTATGGTACATCCAATTGCAGCTTAAGGAAATTTCGAGCTTCTTACTGATCCCCACTTGTTAACTTGGTAATGGTCTACAATTCTCCAGCAGGCAGGCATGACCAGTTTGCTGAAATTCCACGGTCTCACATGAATAGTGCATATGATCGTAGTACACGACCGTTTGGTCAAAACTATGCGTGTATTGTATTATACTAATAATACATGAAGAAAAAGTGAAGGCTTCATTGATAAATGAAAGGTTGAATTGTCTCACGACGCCGACGGGCGACGGCTACGTACATAAGACGAACTTGTTTTTTTTTCGAAACGGAGGCAAAAGATTTGCCTCATCTATTAAATAAGAGGAGAATAGAGTTTTACAACTGTCATAAGACGAACTTGTCACCTGCTGAAAGAAGCTACGTAAGCTGGAAACGTGTTGCCGGCGGACGGCCCATCGAACAGCCCGTCGAACTCGATGGGTGCCGAGATCTCCAGCACCGCAAAGTCATATTGCTTCAGCTTGAGGGCCTTGGCGAAGGTGGCGTCATAGGCGTCGCCAGGGTGGCGGCGGATGCGAGGCCGAAGCCGCCGCCCTCCAGCTTCGCCATCTTGACGCTGGTGGCCGCGCTGCCTGTGGCGTTGGTGGCCGTGCCGCCCGCGGCCTGGTAGAAGGTATTAGTGAGCATGTCGGTGCCGGCGAGAAGGCCTTGAGCTTCTTGATGTCCCAGTAGTCGAGCAGCGAGTGTAGGCGGAGGGCGTTCGACGGTGGCGTGGCGAATTAGTCTCAGTAACTGTGTTATGTGTAGATGTTAACTCTCAATCATATCCCGTGTATATAACCAAACACCGTGTACTTGAGTGTGCCGAGCCAATGCAAAACACGAAACACCTTATCAAAACTGATCCCCTAATCCAGGCAGCCTCGATGCGGGCAACCAAACTAAGTGCATATGTTATTTTTTTGCTTTTTTACGCTCAGCCAGGCTGAAGTGGGACAAGCATGCAATGCAAGCATTTTTGGTGATGACTACCAAAGGCCACCTAGTTGTTTTTACTGGTACTCGGTCCAGAGTTATCTTTCAATAGGGTATCAAAGATTTGTTTTTGGTTTTTTCCTTTTGTTTTTCTTTCCTTAATTTACATTTCATAAATTAATTAGATATTTTTTATAAAATTATTTCAAAAAATCACCAATTTTTTTAAATATTTTAACAAATTTGAAAAAACATACTTTTTGTAAATCCTGAATTTGTTAAAAAATATTGAGGATTTTTTAAACCTTTTCATGAATTACAAAACATATTCTAGAATTTTGAAAAGGTGTTTAGAAATTATTCGTGAATTTGAAAAAAAACATGAATTTGAAAATATGTTAGTGAATTCCCAATTCGGAGGTTGAGTACGATACATCCAAATGCAGGCTAACGGATTTTGGAGCTTTTCACTGATCTCCACTTGTGAACTTGGTAATGGTCTACAATTCTCCAGGAGGCGGGCAAGACCAGCTTGCTTCAATTCCACGGTCTCACATGAATAGTGCGTATGACCGTAGTACACGACCGTTTTGTCAAAACTCAACACTATGCGTGCATTATACTAAGATATAATACTATATGTAGTAAAAGTGAAGACTTCCTTGAGAAAAGAAAGGTTGAATGTGGATAAAACCCATTGCAGCCAAGTACTTGCCGGAAACCCAACATCTTTGTTGACTGCTGACAAAGCGTGCTTTGACTGTGTGTTCAAATATTGGTATATATGCTTCCTGCGTACGCGAGCAGCTAGCAGGAAAGAGCTCATAGGTACCAAAATCTTCGTTGTAGCACTAGTCGTACTCCACTATTCGCTACCACCATTCCTTGTCGAGGAGAAGCGCTGGGACGTGATCATGGAGCGCTCTTCCACCCACGCAGCCCGCGTTGCTCTCTTGCTGGCTCTCCTCGTATGCTGTTCCATAGCATCCTCGGCGGCGGCAGCCCAATGTAACTATTCAATTGTTGTTTCCTACATACGGTATATCCAGATCTTTAATTCTATCTGGCGGGCTTATGTATATGCAGTTTCTCTGCATGGAAACCGTGAGGGAGAACGTCCTCCGTCCCCTTCGGCCTCGGGCGGGAGGGGAACGCGCTGTCCAGGATGCGGACGCACTTCATCGTTGCCGGCGACGGCCAGACTTGCGCCACACCGAAAGAACCTGCAGGTTGCTGCCAACGTCGACTTTTACGCGTGAATCACATGTGCAAGTTTTCATTGTATGCATAGTCAGAGGCCAATCCATATATTTTTACTTTTGGCTCAAACCAATGAGCTTAAGAGCATGTTTTCGCATCACAATATTTTAATTGATATGTGAGGAAATAAATAGCATCTGCAAGTATCTTGCATGCACTGATGCTCTCGCTATCGTTGTCCTCTTTTGTATGTGCATATTTGAATTTTAATATATACTACTCCCTCCGTTTCGAATTATTTCTCTTAAATTTATCTCTACGGATGTAACTTGAAACGGATGCAATAGAAAATACCATATAATAATTGTTCTATGATTCTTTTTATGATAAAGGGAGCTTTTACATATATATTTTTCCCGCTTTGGATCCTTCCTGATATATGGCGGGTGGGATATTCATTTCTTGGAGGACAACTGGCTAGGCAATGCCAACCTCCGAGAACAATATTCAACGTTGTACCGCATTGTTCGTGATAAGAATGATACGTTTTGCCGGTGCTCAGTTCATCCCCATCGGATATTTCTTTGAGGTGGTATTTGATCGCCCCGTTCATATTTCATGGTAAAAAAAATTCCCGATTGAATTTAGTTAAACTAACACAAGGTCGAGATGTGTTTCACTGAAACCTTACTACATCTGGGTCCTTCATAGTTGACTCTATGTATCATGCGCTCACGCATTCAAAGGTCCCAGAACAAGAAAATTTGAAAGTCGAATATTCCGCTAAAAATCTTTATGTTATAGATCTTCAGAGGGGTTGTACTAAATAAAGACAACCTTGCTCGTTGCAATTGGCAAGGAAGCAAGAAGTGTAGCTTTTTGTACTCACGGCAAGACAATTAGACATCTCTTTTTTCATTGCAAGTTTGTGGGTTCGACGTGGTCAGTCCTCCAAATAGCGTTTAATTTGTATCCACCCAAAAGTGTTGCCAATACTTTTCTTAATTGGTTGGACGGTAATTCAAATAGGTTTGGAACGCTAATACGGGTGGGAGCGTATGACTTATTATGGTGGCTTTGGCTATAAAGAAATGATTTGAATTTTAATAGCATAAACTCTTCTCTTTTTAGCACATTATTTTTCAGTGTACACCCTCATTTCGTACCTGGTACATGCTACACCGAGAGAATTACGAATTGTTGTTCAAAACGGTGTGTATGCAGTTGAGCGGGTAGCCAGAGAGGTTTTTACATGACATGGGTGACAAGAAAATATCCGGATTGTTGTACCACCTCCTTCGACATAGGCATAGTGTCGGTTATATCTGACTCTAAAGTTGCCGATATGTTGGTTTTGTATTATCTTTTATCAGGCTGTTGATATGTGACCGTGTGCATTAATTATATAGAAGCCAGGTGTTGTTTATGGTTGGCTTAAAACAACGTTGCTGCTATCGTTGGTATCATCTGAGTGGCAAGCCCCGTGTCATCATGTTCATTACTTGCACATTATGACCATCGTCGGCTGAGGGATCAACGCCATCATTGCTGTTATTGTCACTCGTCCTCTACATCACAGGATGCACATAGCCCTATTATTAAAGGTGAATGCAAGTCACAGAGTTCCAAATAGTAAAATAAATAAATAGAAACAAGCACTACCACAATCGATCCAACACGAGATGCATAGCTCATCCACATAATCTACCAGTGACTCCAAATCCAAATTGATTGAACAAATCATGTGCAACCGATTCCAGCCTGCTGCACCGAGATGTCATAAGTGCCCGTGCGTCCAGATACTACAATGATAACCACATATAGAATGAAGCCGTAGCCCTGTAGATAACCTACAAGATCTCTTTTATTTGAACTGCCAAGAACTTTGACCGGCCATTAAGTGAACAGTCTCCATCAAGACGATTCTTCAGAGTAGGTAGGACATAATATCCGATGTCTACGTATATATGTTTATACCAGTGAGGTCTTTGCGCTGCACAAGTCGTGCACACATGACTTCTCTCTGCCGTTGTCGTAGAGCCAAATGAAATTACTGAAAAAAGGTTTGATATGATGAGATCTTCCTCTTCTTCCATGCTACCAGCCATGGCAATCCTGGGTATCATGCTCATATGCTGCTCCCTGCCATGCTCAGCTGCCATCCAAGGTAACTTGTTCTACTAGGTTAACTCTGCAGCAGTAATGTAATGTATATATTCTGCGTATACACTCTGTTAACTCGTGATGTGCATGCAGTTCATACGGATGGAAACCGTCACGGACCGAGCCCTCCGGCGCCACACGCAGCGCCACGCCAGGGTACGGCATGCTGCCGCCGCCCCAACACTACGCCCCGGCACCTGTAGCGCTGGGCCTCAAGACCCAGCAGCAGGCTGTTCCAGTTTGTGATGAACTATCCTAGGCGAGTGTCCGAACGTTTATCGCTTTAGTTGCCAGCGTTAAGTAGTTGCTAGACTCCAGAAAAATATGTATGGAGATGACTATCTTAAATAGCAAAGTATCTATTGTCATGTACGTTGCATCACAAAGAAATGTTGGATAAGAGTGTTCTTTCTGTGGTGCCGTTAGAAATTGTGTGTACAACCTGTTAGAAATTGTGGACTGGTCTACCCTCTCATTCCTCTGACTTCTCTGTGGTGCCGTTTACAAGACATATTGAGCCTAGAGGGTAGGAAACTATCTATTTACTTCATATCCAGGTGTTTATATTATTTCCACCTGTTTTCGAAAAATTTGATGTATTTTTTTATTTTCATATATGTTGAATTTGTATAAATACACGTTAATTTTATTTTATTTTCATATATCAGTTTAACATTTTTCATCTACATTTGCAAAATGCACATTGAAACTTTTTAAATAAACAGTGAACATTTGGAAACACATGTTTGAAATGTTTTTTCAAACATGGAAACATTTTAAAGTGACACAACATATATTTTAAATGGCATGAAGACTTTTTTACACATTATCAACATTTTTCTACAATTATGCTAACTAAATTTTATATTACATTAAAAATTTGAAAAAATTATGAAAGAAAATTTTAAACGCGCCAACATTTTCTAAAAGTCATAAAAACAGGTTGAATGGAACAAACATTTCGGGTCAAATTACGCAAACAGTTTTTCTACATTTTCCTGAACATTTTAAAACGGATCATGAAAGTGTTTTTAAAACGTGTGAAATTATTTAAATGTCATGTCATTGTTTTAAATAGATGTAAATTTAGGATATTTTAAAATATACATAGCATTAAAAGTATTAAAAATGAATAAAACTAGAGAATGAAGAAAACTAATTAATACCACCGATTCGAATTAATTAACGCAGCTTCCATACAATGTGTAAAATGGACATCGTATAGAGGCTGAGACGAAGACACGCCCTTTTGCTAGTACTTATATTTGAAGAGGCCTTATGCATTCGTTTGGGCCAAGAGTGGTGCACCAGGGCTCTCGTTTCTAGTCACAAACTAGGTTGCACGCAAGCGCATGTCCGCACACCACATGTAATCTTGATTTTAATTCAGCCGGTTTGCTCCACTTTGTGTAGTGTTGGCACCAACAAGCCTGGAAAAATGTTCATGAATGTTCAAGTGTTGGAGGATTTGAAGAAATTGTTTGTGAATTTGAAGAAATGTTCACGATTTGAAAAACTGTTCACAAATTCAGAGATGTTCATGTATTTTCAAAATGTTTGCAAATTCAGTAAGAGCTCATGAATTTTGTATGTGCTCGCATATTTGATGAATGTTGCAGAAATTTTAAATTATTTTCAAATTCTAAAAATGTGTGAATTTCAAATAAAATCATTAACTTAAAAAAAGTTTGTTAATTTGTAATTAAATTCCAAAATTAGGAAAATTTTGGAAAATTTGAAAAATATTCATGAATTTGAAAAAAACGTCGATCTAAAAAAAGTCAGGAACTAGGCAAAATTTCACGAATTTGAAAAAATGTTCGAAAACATTAGAAGATGATACCCTACTTTAAAAATTAATAAGAAATTTGTAAATGTTCACAAGTTTAAAAATATATGAATTAGAAGAGGAAGTACAAAAGAAAAAAGGGAAAAGAAAAATAAAAAAATGAAAAAGAGAAAGAAACAAAAAGGAAGGGAAAGGAAATGAATAGAAAAAGAAAAAAGAAAACCCGATACAATAAACAGAAATGAAGAAAGGAAAGAACGGCCGAAAACTTCCCAGAATCGAAGTTTTGAAACTAAGAGCAAACAACCAAAACATGGAATAGCGCGCGCACGAGTTAGCAATGGGATCGCTATAAGCAACATGTTACAATTCTTCTATCCCATGCTTTCTTTGTGAACGACCAAGTTTAGAATTTTGAAAAAAATACAAAAATTTAAGAAATGTTAATGGATGTTCAAAATGTTGATAAAATTTTCAAAGGCTCATGAATCTAAGAAAATGATCACGCGTTTTAATAAAGTTTTTGGATTTTAAAAAAAAATTCACAAGCTTTTAAAATGATCCTACACTTATTCTCTTTGAAAGTTTGTCAAACTTTAGATATGACCAGGAACTTGAAAAGAATAACATTTTTTGTAATATTCAAAATCTTTTAAAATGGTTGTCCTTAAGTTGTTATACTATGGATAAGTTTCTCATTAAGCTAAAAGCACCATCACAAGATGCTCTTAAAGCATTAATGAGGAAACTATTGTACTACAAATTAATATGCAAATATTATGTTCTTAAGTATGTCTGGCAATTATACTACGAATTAGTTGAAGAAATAGGTCTACCATTTACATTGTATGTTATTGAATCTCTGTTTTTGTGGACGACATGGTGTATTTTGGAAACCGGAAATGCAAAACACCCATTTCAAGTAATTTTTTACTCCCTCCATTCCAAAGTAAGTGTTGTAAATTTAGTACTAAGTTAGTACAAAATTAATACCAAAGCAGAACACTTATTTTGGGACGGAGGGAGTACTATCTTACATTATTATAGTAAAGCAATTTTTTGTATTTATAAATTTTCTTCTTTTATGTTTGATAATCCATGGTGTATGTTATGAAACACACTTTTATGTAGTACGTTGTTGCTTGAAAATTTTGTGCACATTAAGGTGGTGCATCGGGGGTGACATTGGCTGTAGGTCCTCCTTTGATCAGTTGTGTTGCGGTGATTTCCTCTGCATCATCTTCTCATGATTAAGCCATATATCGTAGAGCTAATTGAAAAGCCGCCGCATGCACCATTAATAAAGGTGACCAGGAAAAGGGAAGATGCAACTAGGTCTAATTCGACTTCAATGGAAGGTAGAACACAGGAATTAATTTTGATTTTGAGAAGATGCAACACAGTGGTTTCATAATAAGTAACCACATGTGAAGGGAAGGGCATATTGTTCTAAACCAGTGACATGGGTATGAAGTCACTATCCTAACAGGAAACCCAATGATCGGTTATGATTAACCAAAGAAGGAGCCATAGTCATATAATCCACCTGAAATACCAGAACAATCAAAAAGTTTTAAAAAGAAATTAACAGAACAAGCAGTTCTCACATTTCCCGGAAAAAAAGCAGTTGCCACATTCTTCGATTGCCTTAATTTGCACACGTTTGTTTAGACACAAAAAAGGCTTACATGGCTGCATAGGATGCGCTTCAAGGCGCCACAACCTCTTAAAATTTTAAAATGCGTCTTGCTAAGTTGTTGTACTATGGATAAGGTTCTCATTAAGCAAAAAGCACCATCACAAGATGCTTAGAAAGCATTTATTAGGAAACTATTGTACTAAAAAGTAATATGCAAATACTATGTTCTTAAGTATGTTAGGCGATTCCACTATGAGTTAGTTGAGAAAAATAGGTATACAATTTATATTGTACTTGAATCTCTGTGTTTGATGACGACATGGTGTCTTTTGGAAATTGGAAATGCGAAACATCCATTTCAAGTAATTTTGTATTACCTTACATTATTATAGTAATGAAATTTTTTGCATTTACAAATTGTCTTCTTTTATGATTGGTAATCCATGGTGTATTTTATGAAATACACCTTATCTAGTACATTGTTACTTGGAAATTTTGTGCATGTTAAGGTGGTGCATCGGTGGTGACTTTTGTTGTAGGTCCCCCTTTGATCAGTTGTGTGGCGGTGATTGCTTTTGCACCATCTTCACATGATTAAGCCATATATCCTACGGGCTAATTCTATAGCCGTAGTATGCACCATTAATAGAGGTGATCATGAAAAAGGGAAGATGCAACTAGGTCTAATTCGACTTCAACGGAAGGTGGAACACAGGAATTAATTTTGATTGTGAGAAGATGCAACACAGTGGTTTCATAATAAGTAACCACATACGAAGGGAAGGGCATAATGTTCTAAACCAGTGACATGGGTGGCAAGTCACAACCTTAACAGGAAACCCAACGATTGGCTATGTTTAACCAAAGAAGGAGCCCTAGTCATATAGTCCACGTTAAATAACAGAACAAGCAAAAAGTTTGAAAAAGAAACTAACAGAAGCAAGCAGTTCTCACATTTCCCGGAAAAAAAAGCAGTTGCCACATTCTTCGACTGCCTTAATTTGCATATGTATGATCAGTTGATCACACACACACACACACAAAAAAAAGGCGCACATGGCTGCATCGGAGGCGCGTCAAGGCGCCACAACCTCTTAGTAGTTGTACTCGGCTCACTTCACTAGTCATATGAAACTGGAAACAATTTGTAACATAAACAAAGAAAAAATGGATGTATGAAGCCTTGGCATTATAGAAAATCCAAACTTGTGCACGCATTCATGGTTGAACGGGGTCCGTGCTGCATGCAGGGCCACCTTACTTAATAAATTAAGCAGAGGCAGTTGGTGCGGAGGCAGCGTCGGAGGCCCCTTCCTCAGCGGACATGGTTTTGATCTTGCCATTTGCCTTGCCGCCCGAGTATCTGGGGACACAAGAGCGGCGCGCTGATCTCCATGATGGAGATCACGAAGGGGCGGGCGGCGACGACCTTGATGAGCTTGGCGACACTGTCGGCGCCCGGCGAGCGCAGGTACATCTGGCCGTCCTTGTCCTTGGAGTAGTCGATGGTGCCCATCTTCTTGTCCGTGACCGAGAGCATGGTCTCGAGCTTGGCGACGTTGGTCTTCATCTCGCCCAGCTGGATGGGGTCGAAGTACTTGACGAGCACGTGGTGCAGGAGGACCGTCCGCAGCTTGTTGGGCGGCACCGACAGGAGGGGCTTGACGGACCTCTCGGGGACGACCAGCACCGACGCCGACTTGGCCCGGCTCACGTCGTCGATCACCTTTGTCTGAGTCAGGAGCTTCAGGAAAGTTGCGTACTGGGGCTTGTTGGCGAGCATCTGCCCCACATCAATGGCAGCCAGCGACGCTGGCGTCGCGGCGGCGAGGAGGAGGAGGGCGAGAAGGATTTTGAACGCCATCGTGGTTGATTATTGTTTGTATGACGGTGATGATGGAAATGTATGGCTGATTATAAAGGCTCTGGTTGCTGCTATTTTTGTCCAAGAGGTTCTTTGCTCCAAACATTCTGCGGACGGCCAGGCATTGGTTCCGGGTAATTTCAAACCATGCTTTCTATTAATGGAAATCGGAGGGGTGGCCTCTCTTTCTTAAAAAAAAACATGCATTGGATCGATCTCATATTGTGGCCACTTCACATCTATATGCCGGTTCTCCGCCCTTGCGTGCTTATTTATAGCTGTTACCAGAGAAGGGGTATGTGGAGAAGATGTTTCAATTCAGTTCAATATTTTGTGTTTGCACTTCTATGCGGTTCACGATTTTGTATTTGCATTTCTATATCGTTTATCACTTCTATAGTGCTGTACTACGTTATACCTGTTCTTTTTTTTAGAATTTATCGTACGATTGTTTTTGTTCAAAAAATAGAACTTAAGTAAAAGGATGTACCAGCGTGGCAATTCACAGTACTGTTGTCGCACGACCATTTTTTTACTGCAACATGGCCATCTTTTTTCTGCTAGCATGGCAATTACTGAAAATATGGGCAATTTTCTCTTCTATAGCATGTTAATTATCTTTGTTATAGCATGACAATTCCAGCATGGCTATCAATGATCGTGTGGGAAACTTCTATGTCGTATCATGGCAATTTTCTCCGCTACAACATTTGCCATATTACACTATCTATAACATGACTAACATGGCAATTATCTACCCACAACATCGCTTGCAGGAGCCTCCCAGAGCGAAAGACGTTGTTCACGAGAGCCTCTTAGCTAGGTAGAAAGCGCGTGTCGTTCTCTCATAATTAAAGTCCTCTCTTTCACACTTCAGCTCTACCCTGACCAATGGACCAATTAGTTGTCTTGGAGCTGAAAATGATGCTGTGGTGCCGAACTACGCGTCGACGGCTGATGCACGCTGCATGACTTGATAGTACTTGACTTCCCTGGTCTATGGATAAGACCAAAGATGAAGATTTTTCCATGGCTATGGGCCACTGACGCTGTCCTCAAGCCAGCCGAATTTTCCAAGGTTGACGGACGGTAGACTTTGACCATTAACCAGAGTCTCCAAGACCGTACTGCTACCGTCCCCCTATAATACAAGGCTGTTAATAGCGTTGTACTATGCAGCTAGAGAGGATCATGGAGCAATCTTCTTCTTCTTCCATGGCACGCGGCGTTGCCCTCCTGGCTCTCATCTGCTGTTCCTTAGCATGCTCGGCGGCGGCCCAAGGTAAATAGTTAGGAGAGATTTTACGATTAACTACTACTTGCTGCTTAGTTGCTCGATTAGGATGACGACTGATGATACATGCAGTTGTTCCGGACGGACACCGTGAGCTAAGGACTCCACCATCACCGCAGCCTGGGAGCCAGAACCCGGCGCCGGTCGAGATTGCGCCGCCGCCGCCGCCGGTCGAGACATCGGCACTTGCGCCGCACCGCAAGACCCTGCAGGACGCTGTGTTGAACGTTCCTCATGTTTGAAGCACACTGTCGCTCCGATATGTTATTGTCTATGCATGTAATTTAATTTGATTAATCTAACGCCTACCGTAATGTATTTTCATGTTCCTGAAACAAGAAAAATAGAATAGAGAAATAGGGAGAGATAAACAAGGCTACTAGTGCTGTTATAACCATTGTGGTAACAAACAGGCTTTCGCCCCGCTTTACAAATAAAGCCATAACCGAACAGGTACACGGCCGAACGATCCAAGGTGGTGAGGTGACCCTCTTACAAAGCCGATCCTAAGAGAACCGGCAACGAAACCAAAAGAAACTACAGGAAGAACTGAACACAACACCACACTACACCCTAGCACACATAAGCTCCACAACAACGCCCTCAGGAGGGAAAACGGCGCCAAATGTCACCACTGCTGTGTCCGCAACGAACAGCGTTTTCACCAGGAGCCTTGACATGGACAGAAGAACCACGACAACGTCTTCAGGAAAATAGCGGCACCCGCAACCGTCGCCGTCGTCGCCGCCGTCGTCGGCACCGAGGCTCGAAAACTCACCCATGTCACCACGAGGTGTCCAGGACTAGCACGGTGAGGTCAGATCCCTAGATCCAGATCAGAGCGCCACCACTGAGAAGATAGAGAGGGCACCCGAGCCTCCCGCCTCACCCGTCCTGTCGCCCACACGACCAAGACAGGGAGTCACCATTGCCACGAGGTTGCCCGCCGGAGGGCCAACCATGTGGGCCGCCACCCGGGGCCGTCACCCCGGCATCTACGTCCAAGCCATCATCAGCCGCCAACATCATGGTGTAGCCACCATGGTAGGAGGGGTAAAAGGAGTCTCTGTTCACCCCTAGCCCGGCATCAGCCACGAAGTCTAGATCAACACCACCACAGTAGGGGCGTCGACGCCTGTGCCTCCAGCCAACCATGGTGGACTGGGGGAGGCACAACTCTGTGACTACCGCCGGCCGCCGGCGAACATGTGTGCACGACGCCATATCCGCAATCTCCGACGCCGATCTTCCCGACGAACACATGATGACCCGACCACCACCAACACCCGCTGTACCCACAAGGAGAAGCACCGCTACTCCCGCACACACACCCCAGACCGAGCCCACCATCGTCGACCCGGAGCGGAGCTCCGACCCGTCCCGGGCCCAAAACTGGTCCTCCCGAGCATAAGCTCCTAGTCATGGCTTTCCTGCCGCGTGAGCATCCCACACCACCTTCCGAACCAGGAAGAGGAGAGGCACCACCACCACCCGCACCCTGCAGTCGTCCACCAGCCACCGTCACCAATCTGTAGCATCTGACCCATTGACCGGTGCCACCATCTTGCAATGGCCGAACCAGACCGGGACAAGGGGAGATCCCTTATAGACGACCTATTAGTTCTTGATACATTAAAAAGATGGCTCATAACAATCGGTCATGCTCAATATGCATTACAAACGACCAATTCATTAATCACCGAGGGATAAATCCAGAAAATAAAAAGGCTTATCGTATAAAGAAATCAACCAAACACATCTTCATGTCAGGGCTAAATTTTTTACCACTCGTCAGAGTTTTGCTTAAGTACCCCATCCCCCCCCCCCCCCCCCCCCCCCCACTCCCCAAAGAAATGTTTACACGAATCTTGAAGTTACTAAAAAGAGGTATTCTCATACATTTGCAGTCAGCTAATTCTAATCCCTATTTTCCCAAGGGATCGAACAAGAGATTGGAACAATCTAATCTTTTTGTTGAACAGGTAACTTTTAGTTTTCACCTTTAATCTGCATAGAAATCCATGAACTTTTCTAGAGGGTGTACCGAAGCAAAACTCTTCAGTTCAACATGAAAATATTCACTGCACTCTATCCACCCTTTGAGTCGGGAACACATCAACATATTGGCAAGGGCAAATCAGCCCTATAAAAAGCATGTGTGTACCACCAATGTGTCAAAATAAATATGAATGACATAGCCAGAAGAAGATTTATTATCAGCATGGGGCCATTTCTTCAATAACAAACTATCGTATTTTTTTCGATCTTCATTTTTCCACATCACTATCATATACTCCCTTCGTCCCAAAATAAGTGTCGCTGATTTAGTACAACTTTGTACGGTACAAAGTTATACTAACTCAGCGATACTTATTTAGCAGCAAATGGAGGAGAACGGACGTTTGGAGGCCGGAATTTTTGAAAAATCGAAATTCAAACTTTCAGATTTCAAAAAATTTTGAAAATAAATATGCAAGTATGCAAGGATGAAATGTATATGTGTGTGAAAATTCAAGATGAAATATGTTGAAATGCGATTTGCACAAAAAAGACAAATTCATGACCTTGGAGGATGAATAGTACTACGTGTTAAAACGCCTCAGATTTATCTTTTTTGCACAACACTCATTTTAAAGTATGTCGTTGTGAAAATTTACACATATGTGTATTATGCATCCATGTATGTCTGTGTTTTTTTTTCAGATTTTTAAAACATAAAAATATAAAATTTGACAAATATTGATTTTTTTTCAAAACCGAGCTCCATGGAGCTCGGCCTCCAAAGGCAATACTCACAGATGAAGTATTTTTCTATGAGAGGAGGGTATACACCTGGACTCTGCATTGAATGATGTACGCAACTCATTTATTGCGTAGTTTTTAATGCAGTAATGAAGTTAGAAAAATGAATGGGATGATGAGAAAACAAATAAGACTACAACAATGACAACATTTGTGCATCACTTCCTCCCCGAAGGTGTTATCTGAGAGTCCTAGATGAAACTTTATGTTTATCCCTTCACTAGTTGCAGGACAATCCTTTGATTTCTTCCATTGTGTGGAAAAAGGATACTACAGCTTTAATGCCTATATTACCTTCCCAACAAAATTCAGAAACCAAAGGAGGGCAGATTCTCTATAGGAAGAAACTCTGCTTCACGACTATGACAGGGATATTCTTGACTTCGTTGGTCTATACAGGACAAAAGATGACCAGCTTTCCATGACTACTTTTTGCACTAGTTCGTCGTCCTCAAGCTGCATTTTCCAAGGTGGCCTTGTCGACGGATACCGATGACAGACTTTGACCATGAACTAGAGCATCCATGCATATCTACACGGTCGAGTCTCGGAGACCAAGATAGAAGTGGGCCTAACCATCCTCACTGAAGTCTAAGAGTAACACTACATTTCCCTATATATTACAACACACAGAGATAACAACATACGAGTTCATACTGAGAACCTAGACACCAGATCATGGAACGTTATTCTTCCCTCGCGCTGGCTGTGGCAGTGCTGGCTCTCATCTGCATTTCCATGCCGTCTCCATGCTCGGCGGCAGTCCAAGAAGGTATGTAATCCGTGAGATCATATAGCAGTTTTATAATAGAATTATTTATGCTAAGGCGGAATGATTATTGGTCATGTTCATGTGTGTAGCTGTTTCCGACGGAATCCATACGCAAGCGTCTGGTCCTCCACCGCCGAGATTCGGCTGTCAGAGGCATACCGAGTATCCGGCACATCACCCGGAGCAACCAGGCACGCCGGCGCCGGGACCTCCACCTGTGCCGTCGGCGACATCGGCACTTACGCCACACCGCAAGACCCTTGCAGGTTGCTGATAAGGCCACTCGCACATGAACCACAGATATATGTGGATCCCAGTGTTTATGCGCTACCGATGTCAGGGACCTCAGAGACACCGGCTGAAAAGCATTTGGTCTGCGGTGATAATTAAATCCAGATGTTTAACCATTGAGAAGTTATAAATAAAATTATGATGTTGTGCCCCACGAATGAACTCAGATGTATGGGATAACAAGTGTTTGTTGATACACTAGTCTGTGCACTCCCGAGTGTATCCATGTTACCCGTGTGTACGTAATTGAGCACATTGGGCATCATGAAGTATGACTAATAATAGAGCTACTCTACACTACGTCATCATTAGTAATTTCTCGTGTTGCCATGTCATTTAGAGCAAGGTTAAGAAGAGACCTTTCGACCAAACTGTGTGCGATGCATGAATCGCAAACGGTTTAGTTATAGCTCCGTCGCTAATGACGCGACTTGTGTGCGATGGCGGACCCATCAAATACGATTCAAAAAATAGTTGTGTGTGTGATGCATCGTAAACAGTTTGTTCTTATGAACTGTTTGTGATTAGCGAAGATAACAGAAACGGTTAACAAAAACTACATACGTGTGCAATGCTGCGCAAACAGTTTTTCCAAAAATGTGTGTGTGTGATGTTGCCTATTATTGCACACGGTTTGAAAACATGTAAACGCGTGTGATGCTTTGCACACGGTTTTTACAAATCATGTGTGTGTGATGTATTATATCATTGCACACAGTTATTATAATGCAATCGTGTATGATGCCATGCACACAGTTTTTATAAAAAGTGTGTGTGTAATGTAGCATATCACTGCATATGATGTTAAAAATGCAAACGTGTGTGATGCCTTGGGTTGACACCAGATTTTGACACGGAAGAAAACGTTATTAAGATGGACTCAAATGAAGAAGTGCTCTACATGAGATATTTCCGTAGTGTTGACATGAACATCTTTGCAGTTTGGGTCATCGCTGTCCGATCTTATTTCGAAGGCCGAATCTATGCTCAAAGTACTAACATTTCATATTCAGAGTACTTTTTTGCCGATTAAGCCCTGAAGACGTCCTCCTATGAGAAAATGTTCAGCACGAATTGTCTTCGTCTTGTCGAAACGATCGATTTTGTTATAAAATTCATCTTAATTCGAGGTCGTATGCAAAAGTTAAAGCTATGAGAGTGCGGCCCTACCACGAGGCAAAATATGGCGCGAGGGATCAGACAACCACCTAAGTGATGTCTGACGGGTCGCGCGAGCTGTTCGGCCCTCAAGACGGATTCAAATGGAAAAACTTAGAACACGAAAAAGTTTCGCCTCATCGAGCCGATCGATTTTGATATATAAATCATACCAATCCGAGGTCATATGCAACTTGGAGAGGGAAAACAAGACCAGGCTGAAATTTCAACCTGGGCACACGTTTTTTTGCATACATTGTGTGTGCGATGTAGTGTGTCATCACACACAATTTCATAAATGGAACCGTGTGTGATTCCTGAAATTATTATTTTTCTAAAGAATAATTGTTTGCGTGATATGTTTGAAGGTGAACCGACATTTTCCTTTGTCGTTTGACTTTGAATTTTTTTTCTACACTTAACATGCACCATAGAATCCTTCCTGTTAAAATTTGGCACTTTTCAGAGCATATTTGCTATATTTGAGTAATTAACTGCATTTTCAGTCATTTAATGGATATAATTGAAATTTGAACTATGAATGCATGAAACAGTACGCAAAAATGATTTGAAAAAAATCATATTTAGGATATTGAGTATATTTGTATGCCTCATACATGAAACGAATATTAATTTATTAGATATATGTGCCAAGAATCAACCGTGGACAAGGATTTTATTGGTATTAAAATTATAAAAATTGCAATGAAGTCTGAAAAATATGAAACTTGGCATAGTGTCATGATATGACTTCACTATGATGTGGTAAAAATTTGAAAAAGTTTCATTTTTTTTTTGATGTACATCCTTTAAAAATCTGACAACCTCCGAGGAAAGATCATGGTTTTAAGAGTGAATGCATCGAATTAGTGGCGAACTTATGGTTTTCTTTATTATTTGATCTTGATTTTTTTTTTGCAGTTAAGATACACCATAGAATCCTCCATAATAAAATTTGGCACTTTTCAAATCTCATTTGCTATATTTGAGTCATTAACTATATTTCTAGTCATTTAACGGATACATTCAAATTTGAACTACGAGTACAAAAACAGTATACAAAAATGATTTGAAAAATCATATTTGGGCAGTGAGTATATGTGTATGCCTAATATAAGAAATAAATATAAAATTCAAATATCTATATGGCAAGAATCAACCATGAACGTGAAGTTTATTGATATTTTAATTCTGGAAAATGTATATAATGTCTAATAAATACGAAACTTGGCATGGTGTCAATATAAGACCTCAGTATACTGTAGTAAAAATTTGAGAAGGATTCATAATTTTTTTGATGGTGTAAGTGCAAAAATCAAATGACAAGAAAGCACACATATGTGTGCTGAATTCTTATTGGTGAAGAGATTGAAGCCTTGGATCGATGACATGGCACGAATTCATCCGTCCACACTCCACAGCCAAGGAAAATATCTAGCCTTATCTCTTCACCACGTACTCTACCACATCCACATATATATCTACCTAGCATCAATCCAACCACCTGTAGAACCACGAACATAACACACACTTTTTCCATGCCATGACCGGCGAGGCGGACGACGCCTGCTCCACGCTCCGACTAGGAGCAGGACACGGCGGGGCGGGGAGCACTCGGCGTCGGGCGGCCGTGCGTGAAGCGGGCGCCATGGATGCCATGAGGCTCATCGTCGGCCGTATACGTGAGCACGAGCACGAAGCAGCCGTACAACTCCGGCATCTCTATCCGATGACACAACTATTTCAATAAGTTCTGCATCTCAAGAGGCAGCGTCATGGAGGTGCAGTTCATGGCCATGTAAGCTAGCTTCCCGTGAATGTCTTTCCAAGAATCCATCCACCAGGCTGGCTGTTAGCTAGCTTGCCGGATAGTACTAATCTAATCTTGTTTTTGTATGTCTAATTATGATGTCTCTAACCATCTAATCAATATTTGATTGTTCTCATCCATCAAGATTCTTCAAGACATCAAACTAATCACAAAATCTCTCTTGTGGATTCCTGAACTTTCTCTTGCAATAATTTTTGATAAAAACAATTATGCATAAATAGTGTAAGAACTAATTTCAAGTAGGATACTTGAGTATGTAATGTATAAAAATCATTCCAAATGTAAATAAAATTCAAAAAAATCATTTTTTTCGCATGGTAGATAATTTAGTGCGTGAGGTACGCTCCAAATTTCAGCTCATTTGAACATTTGAGTCGTTGTCAGCAAAAAAGACAAATTGGGTCAGAACAATACATGAACAGTAAACTTTTTTACAGACCCCAAATTTCTCTTTTTTGTCGAGGGATACCCAGATGTCCAAATGATCTAAAATTTGGAGCGACCCTCACACACCAAATTCTCTACCATGCAAAAAAAAATTGGAATTTTTTGAATTTTTCTAGTATTTGTTTTGATTTTTGTATGATCGAAGGTGCAGATGAGCCTGTGGACTGACTCTGCTGTGTGTAAGGATTTACTTTTTTTTGACCTTGTCACCCTTTTCTCTTGGCTTTTCAGGATGCGATACAATAAGTAATCTAGGAAGGCTTGGGAGTTGATGTCATTGATGAACAAAAGACTCACGAAGTTTTATGACGCAATTACATGCGATTGCTAGTTGTATGTGTTGGCTGTCATGTGATGTGAGATAGTACGTTTGTACTTTTGTATGTTGTATTACAAAGCTTGAAAAGAAATCATATAGTGCATTTTGAATGTGCATTTTTTGCGTTATGTTTGATTGTTAAAAGATGATGATAGTAAATTGATTACGTCTAGCTGATTTTAGGACTAATTAACACGTCATTAAGATCATACATTGCACACAGTTTTTTGGATCCAATTGTGTGTGATGGCTGTAGGGTAACGCAGCAGAAAACAAAAATTTCAACCTACGCACCAGCCCAGGACCACTATGGAGACTGCATACAAGGTTTGATCATTTTCGTTACCGACTTGTAGCGCAGCGGAAGTAGAGTCGATGACGATCGGCGGTGCAGATCCCCGCAGCTAGGATTTACAACCTCCCAACCGCGAGGATGTATACCCTCGTCCGCCCCTCGGACAGCCCTTCGGGAGGCGGTCGGACAGTCCCCCGGACGGTGTCGCGGACAGCCCTTCGGGAGGACCATCGAAACTCGGACAGTTGCTCGGACAGCCCTTCGGGAGGCACTCTCGAACTAAGACCGAAACTACGATCTCTCTACAGAGTTGCACACATACGGTGTCATCTATCCGGCAGGGCTTCGCCGTCCAGAACTAGTTCCTGCCGGAACCCAGACAGCCTTTCGGCTCTACGAAACTATTTCGCTGGGAGGGAGAGCAAAGCCAGACAAGTCAAATGGCATGTGTATGAGAGAAGGATGATCTTTGTGGGCAGCCCACTCACCTCTATTTATAGGAAAACCAAGGGGTAGGATGGGCACACAAAAAACCCAAAATGCCCATGCAAATGTCACACATGAAGGGCATAATGGGGAGGGAAGTGGAGCTCCATGGAGCCCCACACATGTGGCCGGCCAACCCTCTTGGGCCCCCCCTAGGAGGTTTCTTAGCCCCCAAGTCCTTCTAGAAGCCTTTTCCAAAAAGCACTAAAAGGTGGCTTTCCAATAAAGTAACCATAAAGCTGATTTCACTATTCACGACGACATTTTTCAGCGTCTGATCGAACTGAAAATATTCATGTGGGCTTAGAACATTTCCAGTACCCACCAAAATAATTTTCAACGCGAGCCGGAACAATTCCGGTTTAGTGATTTTCATCTGCGAAAAGCATCTGAAGCGGTTTCGGCAGCTCCGGAACATTTCCGGTTTTCATTCCGGAAAATTTCAGAAAGTTTCCAGAATGATTCTGGCACCCTCCAAGAATTATCAGGCATGTGCCAAAACCAATTTGACTTTATGGTATCCTCTGAAACAACTTTTCAGTTTCACCGGAACTCATCCGGTGACCTCTCTCTTCGGAACTTTTCCGCTGTCTCCGAAAACTATTTACGGAAACTTTCTCTCAGACTCCCTGTCTAGTATTCAGCAGATAGATGACCCTTATGTAGGAGATATGCCCTAGAGGCAGTAATATCAGTTACTTTAGTATCTCATTGTTTGTAATGAATGTTTATGATCCATGCTATAACTGCAATGATTCTCGAGCCTACAATAACCACGAGGCATGGAGGGAAACTCATGTGCACGTGTGGTATAATAAACGGTAAATTGTATTCCTAGTCTTGCCTCTAAGACTGGCTCAAGTATTGCATGATGATCCTGTTTTCCTGATCATGGGCATGGCTATGCCGGCAATTTTGAGGGCACGATGTTGGTAGAACACTTGTGTTGAATCGACCCAAATTGATGTTATACTATGAGATATATTCGTCACAAGTTAATGGTTAAATAACACAGAGATGGTTAATGTTTGCATGATTCCTTAGACCATGAGAGTATCGAGTTTCTTCATGCTTGCTTCATGAACTTTGGGGTTTGTTAAACGTCATCCGTAATAGGGTGGCTATTACGGCTGCTTACGGGTTCATGGAAAAGTATGTCAAGTAACTTGATAGCTCAAGATTGGGATTTGCTCCTCCGACGTTGGAGAGATATCTCTGGGCCCTCTCGGTGTTACGGTATCCATCATCGTTTGGCCATACACTTTGTGATTTGATCACGGGGATGCCGGAACAGGGGAACGAGAAAAGAGAACAATACCGGCAATGAGGTAACTGGCATAGTGGGCAAGTTGTTGATCCACGGGGATGCCAACATGTCTCACCTCAGGTAATTGTAACATATCGCGAAGCAACAGGAATAGCACACGGCAATTGGAGGTTCACTCGAATATTTATTCGTGTGGGTATAGGGATCGATATGGGTGTCCACGGCTCCGATGTTGATCATTGATCGGAAGGGGTTCCGGGTCATGTCTATGCTTCACCAAACCTATAGGGTCACACGCTTAAGGGTCATATATCTGTTGAATACTAGACAGGGAGTCTGAGAGAAAAACACCGAAAAAGTTTCGGACGCCGAAAAAGTTTCGGACAGCGGAAAAGTTCCGTAGAGAGAGGTCACCGGATGAGTTTCGGTGAAACTGGAAAAGTTGTTTCAGGGGATACCATAAAGACAAATTGGTCTTCGCACATGCCTGATAATTCTTGGAGGGTGCCAGAATCGTTCTGGAAACTTTTTGGAATTTTCTGGAATGAAAACCGGAAATGTTCCGGAGCTGCCGAAACCGCTTCAGATGCTTTTCGCAGATGAAATCACTAAACCGGAATTGTTCCGGCTCGCGTTGAAAATTATTTTGGTGGGTACTGGAATTGTTCTAAGCCCACATGAATATTTTCAGTTCGATCAGACGCTGAAAAATGTCGTCGTGAATAGTGAAAGTGCTTTTTGGATATTTGTGGAAAAACACCTTTTTGGATATTTCCAAAAAGGCTTCTAGAAGGGATTGGGGAGCAAGCAAGCTCCTCATGGGGGACCCCCCAAGGGTGGCCGGCCAAGGAGGTGGGGCACCATGGCGCTCCACATGGCACTCCCATATGGCATATTCCTTTTATGAAAGGGATATTCCAATGGCACTTTGGGGTTTTTTGTATGACAACTTTACCCCTTGGTTTTCCTATAAATAAGAGGTGAGTGGGCAGCCCACTTCCTCATCCTTTGCTCTCATACACATGCTTTGCTTTGCAAGCTCTCTCTTCTCCCTCACACGAAAAGAGTTTTTCGTAGAGCCGAAAGGCTGTCTGGGTTCCGGCAGGAACTAGTTCAGGACGGCGAAGCCCTGCCGGATAGATGACACCGTATGTGTGCAACCCCGTAGAGAGGTCGTAGGTTCGATCTTTTGCCCGAGGGGTTGTTCGTGTGTCCTCCCGGAGGGCTGTCCGAGTTTCCGTTCGAGTTTCGAGGGTCCTCCCGAAGGGCTGTTCGTGTGTCCTCCCGGAGGGCTGTCCGAGTTTCCGTTCGAGTTTCGAGGGTCCTCCCGAAGGGCTGTCCGCGACATCGTCCGGGGGACTGTCCGACCGCCTCCCGAAGGGCTGTCCGACGAGGGTGTACATTCTCGCGGTTGGGAGGTTGTAAAATCCTAGCTGCGGGAATCTGCACCAACGATCTCCACCGACTCTTCTTCCGCTGCGCTACGAGTCGGTACGGATCAGATCAAACCTTGTATGCCATCTCCATAGTGATCCTGGGCGTGCTCGCTATACCGAAATTTTTTGTTTTCTGTCGCGTTCCCCAACAGTGGTATCAGAGCCAGGCTATGAGTAGATGCATGTTATGATCTAGAATACATGAGATGTATGGGTATTGCATAGTATAATTTTGTAGTAGATGAGATCTATTACTGAAAATTATTTGTGCGGGTAGCAGATGAAATCTGTTACCCGATGTTCCTGTTGCTTCCCTTAAATTTGCGTAGTCCTGATCTTGACGGCATGGTGGAATCTCACAAAGTTCTGGCAATCCGCGATCCTTTCATGCTGCTCCTGAGTATGCTGATTGTCAGATCAACGAAGTGCTAACAGTTCTTTGGGTTCCACCATAGTTAAAGAAAGATGGATGTTTCGCAGATGAAGGGCAATGCAGATATGATCTGCACGGGGGTCACGCGTATGACGAAGTTTAGTATGGGGCTCGAGATTTTATTGTCTCGTGTTTCATACACCCTGGAAAGTTAATTTAGCAACTTGAAGCATCATACTTGATGATAAACGTTGGTAGCTGCAGTTTGAGTCAAAACCTTAGAAGCCACGTAAAAGAAATTTTTGCATAAACCAATTAGAGGCGTCTAACTTGGTTTTGCAGGATGGTTATGCATATGATGTGGTATATCAATGCTCATATTAAATTTGATTATGTATGAGATGACTATATGATGTAATTAACATGACCTGCGTGTCATGATTCGGCATGATGGCTGGAGCCATATGATTGCACTTTAATGACCTGCGTGTCAACCTTATGTAATGCACTTATTTTATTAGCTATAGAGATAGCAATATTATCTGGTGCATCGACAAGGTGGTGGCAATCTTCGCAAAGGTGAACACCGACGCGAATGCCGAAGACGAAGAAATACTTGACTTCTCCGTCAGAAGGGGCTATACCATATCATGCTATTATGAATTGCCTGAGATGTTTATCCCTCTTGATGCACCCTTCTTGATTGCGCGGTAGTCGCTTTTTATTAGGGTGATCTCTCACTAAAATATCAAGTAGTTAGTGTTCTCCCAAGTGTAGCACCGTCACGGCACCTAACATTTTGGGGTATCACAGGATCTCCCTGGGTACGAACGATTAGGGATGTGTGAGGCGGGTGAGTTGAGACCTCGCAGCAAGATCACTTGGTTGTCTTGACGTTCTGGAAGGATCTCCCTGAGCTCGGAACACGCCCATCGAAAGATGAACAAGAGTCACATAGAGATGTGATCGGCAAGTTTGCCCATCGATTGAAGTTCGCGCCATCAGTGTTCATCTCGTTCAATGGCGTTGAATGGATATGCGGATCTTGAATCACTCACAATCAATTATCAGAGATATTGATTTTGAACGCCATCGTGGTTGATTATTGTTTGTATGACGGTGATGATGGAAATGTATGGCTGATTATAAAGGCTCTGGTTGCTGCTATTTTTGTCCAAGAGGTTCTTTGCTCCAAACATTCTGCGGACGGCCAGGCATTGGTTCCGGGTAATTTCAAACCATGCTTTCTATTAATGGAAATCGGAGGGGTGGCCTCTCTTTCTTAAAAAAAAACATGCATTGGATCGATCTCATATTGTGGCCACTTCACATCTATATGCCGGTTCTCCGCCCTTGCGTGCTTATTTATAGCTGTTACCAGAGAAGGGGTATGTGGAGAAGATGTTTCAATTCAGTTCAATATTTTGTGTTTGCACTTCTATGCGGTTCACGATTTTGTATTTGCATTTCTATATCGTTTATCACTTCTATAGTGCTGTACTACGTTATACCTGTTCTTTTTTTTAGAATTTATCGTACGATTGTTTTTGTTCAAAAAATAGAACTTAAGTAAAAGGATGTACCAGCGTGGCAATTCACAGTACTGTTGTCGCACGACCATTTTTTTACTGCAACATGGCCATCTTTTTTCTGCTAGCATGGCAATTACTGAAAATATGGGCAATTTTCTCTTCTATAGCATGTTAATTATCTTTGTTATAGCATGACAATTCCAGCATGGCTATCAATGATCGTGTGGGAAACTTCTATGTCGTATCATGGCAATTTTCTCCGCTACAACATTTGCCATATTACACTATCTATAACATGACTAACATGGCAATTATCTACCCACAACATCGCTTGCAGGAGCCTCCCAGAGCGAAAGACGTTGTTCACGAGAGCCTCTTAGCTAGGTAGAAAGCGCGTGTCGTTCTCTCATAATTAAAGTCCTCTCTTTCACACTTCAGCTCTACCCTGACCAATGGACCAATTAGTTGTCTTGGAGCTGAAAATGATGCTGTGGTGCCGAACTACGCGTCGACGGCTGATGCACGCTGCATGACTTGATAGTACTTGACTTCCCTGGTCTATGGATAAGACCAAAGATGAAGATTTTTCCATGGCTATGGGCCACTGACGCTGTCCTCAAGCCAGCCGAATTTTCCAAGGTTGACGGACGGTAGACTTTGACCATTAACCAGAGTCTCCAAGACCGTACTGCTACCGTCCCCCTATAATACAAGGCTGTTAATAGCGTTGTACTATGCAGCTAGAGAGGATCATGGAGCAATCTTCTTCTTCTTCCATGGCACGCGGCGTTGCCCTCCTGGCTCTCATCTGCTGTTCCTTAGCATGCTCGGCGGCGGCCCAAGGTAAATAGTTAGGAGAGATTTTACGATTAACTACTACTTGCTGCTTAGTTGCTCGATTAGGATGACGACTGATGATACATGCAGTTGTTCCGGACGGACACCGTGAGCTAAGGACTCCACCATCACCGCAGCCTGGGAGCCAGAACCCGGCGCCGGTCGAGATTGCGCCGCCGCCGCCGCCGGTCGAGACATCGGCACTTGCGCCGCACCGCAAGACCCTGCAGGACGCTGTGTTGAACGTTCCTCATGTTTGAAGCACACTGTCGCTCCGATATGTTATTGTCTATGCATGTAATTTAATTTGATTGATCTAACGCCTACCGTAATGTATTTTCATGTTCCTGAAACAAGAAAAATAGAATAGAGAAATAGGGAGAGATAAACAAGGCTACTAGTGCTGTTATAACCATTGTGGTAACAAACAGGCTTTCGCCCCGCTTTACAAATAAAGCCATAACCGAACAGGTACACGGCCGAACGATCCAAGGTGGTGAGGTGACCCTCTTACAAAGCCGATCCTAAGAGAACCGGCAACGAAACCAAAAGAAACTACAGGAAGAACTGAACACAACACCACACTACACCCTAGCACACATAAGCTCCACAACAACGCCCTCAGGAGGGAAAACGGCGCCAAATGTCACCACTGCTGTGTCCGCAACGAACAACGTTTTCACCAGGAGCCTTGACATGGACAGAAGAACCACGACAACGTCTTCAGGAAAATAGCGGCACCCGCAACCGTCGCCGTCGTCGCCGCCGTCGTCGGCACCGAGGCTCGAAAACTCACCCATGTCACCACGAGGTGTCCAGGACTAGCACGGTGAGGTCAGATCCCTAGATCCAGATCAGAGCGCCACCACTGAGAAGATAGAGAGGGCACCCGAGCCTCCCGCCTCACCCGTCCTGTCGCCCACACGACCAAGACAGGGAGTCACCATTGCCACGAGGTTGCCCGCCGGAGGGCCAACCATGTGGGCCGCCACCCGGGGCCGTCACCCCGGCATCTACGTCCAAGCCATCATCAGCCGCCAACATCATGGTGTAGCCACCATGGTAGGAGGGGTAAAAGGAGTCTCTGTTCACCCCTAGCCCGGCATCAGCCACGAAGTCTAGATCAACACCACCACAGTAGGGGCGTCGACGCCTGTGCCTCCAGCCAACCATGGTGGACTGGGGGAGGCACAACTCTGTGACTACCGCCGGCCGCCGGCGAACATGTGTGCACGACGCCATATCCGCAATCTCCGACGCCGATCTTCCCGACGAACACATGATGACCCGACCACCACCAACACCCGCTGTACCCACAAGGAGAAGCACCGCTACTCCCGCACACACACCCCAGACCGAGCCCACCATCGTCGACCCGGAGCGGAGCTCCGACCCGTCCCGGGCCCAAAACTGGTCCTCCCGAGCATAAGCTCCTAGTCATGGCTTTCCTGCCGCGTGAGCATCCCACACCACCGCCCGAACCAGGAAGAGGAGAGGCACCACCACCACCCGCACCCTGCAGTCGTCCACCAGCCACCGTCACCAATCTGTAGCATCTGACCCATTGACCGGTGCCACCATCTTGCAATGGCCGAACCAGACCGGGACAAGGGGAGATCCCTTATAGACGACCTATTAGTTCTTGATACATTAAAAAGATGGCTCATAACAATCGGTCATGCTCAATATGCATTACAAACGACCAATTCATTAATCACCGAGGGATAAATCCAGAAAATAAAAAGGCTTATCGTATAAAGAAATCAACCAAACACATCTTCATGTCAGGGCTAAATTTTTTACCACTCGTCAGAGTTTTGCTTAAGTACCCCATCCCCCCCCCCCCCCCCCCCCCCACTCCCCAAAGAAATGTTTACACGAATCTTGAAGTTACTAAAAAGAGGTATTCTCATACATTTGCAGTCAGCTAATTCTAATCCCTATTTTCCCAAGGGATCGAACAAGAGATTGGAACAATCTAATCTTTTTGTTGAACAGGTAACTTTTAGTTTTCACCTTTAATCTGCATAGAAATCCATGAACTTTTCTAGAGGGTGTACCGAAGCAAAACTCTTCAGTTCAACATGAAAATATTCACTGCACTCTATCCACCCTTTGAGTCGGGAACACATCAACATATTGGCAAGGGCAAATCAGCCCTATAAAAAGCATGTGTGTACCACCAATGTGTCAAAATAAATATGAATGACATAGCCAGAAGAAGATTTATTATCAGCATGGGGCCATTTCTTCAATAACAAACTATCGTATTTTTTTCGATCTTCATTTTTCCACATCACTATCATATACTCCCTTCGTCCCAAAATAAGTGTCGCTGATTTAGTACAACTTTGTACGGTACAAAGTTATACTAACTCAGCGATACTTATTTAGCAGCAAATGGAGGAGAACGGACGTTTGGAGGCCGGAATTTTTGAAAAATCGAAATTCAAACTTTCAGATTTCAAAAAAATTTGAAAATAAATATGCAAGTATGCAAGGATGAAATGTATATGTGTGTGAAAATTCAAGATGAAATATGTTGAAATGCGATTTGCACAAAAAAGACAAATTCATGACCTTGGAGGATGAATAGTACTACGTGTTAAAACGCCTCAGATTTATCTTTTTTGCACAACACTCATTTTAAAGTATGTCGTTGTGAAAATTTACACATATGTGTATTATGCATCCATGTATGTCTGTGTTTTTTTTTCAGATTTTTAAAACATAAAAATATAAAATTTGACAAATATTGATTTTTTTTCAAAATCGAGCTCCATGGAGCTCGGCCTCCAAAGGCAATACTCACAGATGAAGTATTTTTCTATGAGAGGAGGGTATACACCTGGACTCTGCATTGAATGATGTACGCAACTCATTTATTGCGTAGTTTTTAATGCAGTAATGAAGTTAGAAAAATGAATGGGATGATGAGAAAACAAATAAGACTACAACAATGACAACATTTGTGCATCACTTCCTCCCCGAAGGTGTTATCTGAGAGTCCTAGATGAAACTTTATGTTTATCCCTTCACTAGTTGCAGGACAATCCTTTGATTTCTTCCATTCTGTGGAAAAAGGATACTACAGCTTTAATGCCTATATTACCTTCCCAACAAAATTCAGAAACCAAAGGAGGGCAGATTCTCTATAGGAAGAAACTCTGCTTCACGACTATGACAGGGATATTCTTGACTTCGTTGGTCTATACAGGACAAAAGATGACCAGCTTTCCATGACTACTTTTTGCACTAGTTCGTCGTCCTCAAGCTGCATTTTCCAAGGTGGCCTTGTCGACGGATACCGATGACAGACTTTGACCATGAACTAGAGCATCCATGCATATCTACACGGTCGAGTCTCGGAGACCAAGATAGAAGTGGGCCTAACCATCCTCACTGAAGTCTAAGAGTAACACTACATTTCCCTATATATTACAACACACAGAGATAACAACATACGAGTTCATACTGAGAACCTAGACACCAGATCATGGAACGTTATTCTTCCCTCGCGCTGGCTGTGGCAGTGCTGGCTCTCATCTGCATTTCCATGCCGTCTCCATGCTCGGCGGCAGTCCAAGAAGGTATGTAATCCGTGAGATCATATAGCAGTTTTATAATAGAATTATTTATGCTAAGGCGGAATGATTATTGGTCATGTTCATGTGTGTAGCTGTTTCCGACGGAATCCATACGCAAGCGTCTGGTCCTCCACCGCCGAGATTCGGCTGTCAGAGGCATACCGAGTATCCGGCACATCACCCGGAGCAACCAGGCACGCCGGCGCCGGGACCTCCACCTGTGCCGTCGGCGACATCGGCACTTACGCCACACCGCAAGACCCTTGCAGGTTGCTGATAAGGCCACTCGCACATGAACCACAGATATATGTGGATCCCAGTGTTTATGCGCTACCGATGTCAGGGACCTCAGAGACACCGGCTGAAAAGCATTTGGTCTGCGGTGATAATTAAATCCAGATGTTTAACCATTGAGAAGTTATAAATAAAATTATGATGTTGTGCCCCACGAATGAACTCAGATGTATGGGATAACAAGTGTTTGTTGATACACTAGTCTGTGCACTCCCGAGTGTATCCATGTTACCCGTGTGTACGTAATTGAGCACATTGGGCATCATGAAGTATGACTAATAATAGAGCTACTCTACACTACGTCATCATTAGTAATTTCTCGTGTTGCCATGTCATTTAGAGCAAGGTTAAGAAGAGACCTTTCGACCAAACTGTGTGCGATGCATGAATCGCAAACGGTTTAGTTATAGCTCCGTCGCTAATGACGCGACTTGTGTGCGATGGCGGACCCATCAAATACGATTCAAAAAATAGTTGTGTGTGTGATGCATCGTAAACAGTTTGTTCTTATGAACTGTTTGTGATTAGCGAAGATAACAGAAACGGTTAACAAAAACTACATACGTGTGCAATGCTGCGCAAACAGTTTTTCCAAAAATGTGTGTGTGTGATGTTGCCTATTATTGCACACGGTTTGAAAACATGTAAACGCGTGTGATGCTTTGCACACGGTTTTTACAAATCATGTGTGTGTGATGTATTATATCATTGCACACAGTTATTATAATGCAATCGTGTATGATGCCATGCACACAGTTTTTATAAAAAGTGTGTGTGTAATGTAGCATATCACTGCATATGATGTTAAAAATGCAAACGTGTGTGATGCCTTGGGTTGACACCAGATTTTGACACGGAAGAAAACGTTAT
The DNA here is from genome assembly GCA_039707655.1 of Elymus sibiricus. Classification (NCBI taxonomy): domain Eukaryota; kingdom Viridiplantae; phylum Streptophyta; class Magnoliopsida; order Poales; family Poaceae; genus Elymus; species Elymus sibiricus. The sequence continues at coordinate 24,410,133 of CM077667.1, forward strand.
TAAGATGGACTCAAATGAAGAAGTGCTCTACATGAGATATTTCCGTAGTGTTGACATGAACATCTTTGCAGTTTGGGTCATCGCTGTCCGATCTTATTTCGAAGGCCGAATCTATGCTCAAAGTACTAACATTTCATATTCAGAGTACTTTTTTGCCGATTAAGCCCTGAAGACGTCCTCCTATGAGAAAATGTTCAGCACGAATTGTCTTCGTCTTGTCGAAACGATCGATTTTGTTATAAAATTCATCTTAATTCGAGGTCGTATGCAAAAGTTAAAGCTATGAGAGTGCGGCCCTACCACGAGGCAAAATATGGCGCGAGGGATCAGACAACCACCTAAGTGATGTCTGACGGGTCGCGCGAGCTGTTCGGCCCTCAAGACGGATTCAAATGGAAAAACTTAGAACACGAAAAAGTTTCGCCTCATCGAGCCGATCGATTTTGATATATAAATCATACCAATCCGAGGTCATATGCAACTTGGAGAGGGAAAACAAGACCAGGCTGAAATTTCAACCTGGGCACACGTTTTTTTGCATACATTGTGTGTGCGATGTAGTGTGTCATCACACACAATTTCATAAATGGAACCGTGTGTGATTCCTGAAATTATTATTTTTCTAAAGAATAATTGTTTGCGTGATATGTTTGAAGGTGAACCGACATTTTCCTTTGTCGTTTGACTTTGAATTTTTTTTCTACACTTAACATGCACCATAGAATCCTTCCTGTTAAAATTTGGCACTTTTCAGAGCATATTTGCTATATTTGAGTAATTAACTGCATTTTCAGTCATTTAATGGATATAATTGAAATTTGAACTATGAATGCATGAAACAGTACGCAAAAATGATTTGAAAAAAATCATATTTAGGATATTGAGTATATTTGTATGCCTCATACATGAAACGAATATTAATTTATTAGATATATGTGCCAAGAATCAACCGTGGACAAGGATTTTATTGGTATTAAAATTATAAAAATTGCAATGAAGTCTGAAAAATATGAAACTTGGCATAGTGTCATGATATGACTTCACTATGATGTGGTAAAAATTTGAAAAAGTTTCATATTTTTTTTTGATGTACATCCTTTAAAAATCTGACAACCTCCGAGGAAAGATCATGGTTTTAAGAGTGAATGCATCGAATTAGTGGCGAACTTATGGTTTTCTTTATTATTTGATCTTGATTTTTTTTTTGCAGTTAAGATACACCATAGAATCCTCCATAATAAAATTTGGCACTTTTCAAATCTCATTTGCTATATTTGAGTCATTAACTATATTTCTAGTCATTTAACGGATACATTCAAATTTGAACTACGAGTACAAAAACAGTATACAAAAATGATTTGAAAAATCATATTTGGGCAGTGAGTATATGTGTATGCCTAATATAAGAAATAAATATAAAATTCAAATATCTATATGGCAAGAATCAACCATGAACGTGAAGTTTATTGATATTTTAATTCTGGAAAATGTATATAATGTCTAATAAATACGAAACTTGGCATGGTGTCAATATAAGACCTCAGTATACTGTAGTAAAAATTTGAGAAGGATTCATAATTTTTTTGATGGTGTAAGTGCAAAAATCAAATGACAAGAAAGCACACATATGTGTGCTGAATTCTTATTGGTGAAGAGATTGAAGCCTTGGATCGATGACATGGCACGAATTCATCCGTCCACACTCCACAGCCAAGGAAAATATCTAGCCTTATCTCTTCACCACGTACTCTACCACATCCACATATATATCTACCTAGCATCAATCCAACCACCTGTAGAACCACGAACATAACACACACTTTTTCCATGCCATGACCGGCGAGGCGGACGACGCCTGCTCCACGCTCCGACTAGGAGCAGGACACGGCGGGGCGGGGAGCACTCGGCGTCGGGCGGCCGTGCGTGAAGCGGGCGCCATGGATGCCATGAGGCTCATCGTCGGCCGTATACGTGAGCACGAGCACGAAGCAGCCGTACAACTCCGGCATCTCTATCCGATGACACAACTATTTCAATAAGTTCTGCATCTCAAGAGGCAGCGTCATGGAGGTGCAGTTCATGGCCATGTAAGCTAGCTTCCCGTGAATGTCTTTCCAAGAATCCATCCACCAGGCTGGCTGTTAGCTAGCTTGCCGGATAGTACTAATCTAATCTTGTTTTTGTATGTCTAATTATGATGTCTCTAACCATCTAATCAATATTTGATTGTTCTCATCCATCAAGATTCTTCAAGACATCAAACTAATCACAAAATCTCTCTTGTGGATTCCTGAACTTTCTCTTGCAATAATTTTTGATAAAAACAATTATGCATAAATAGTGTAAGAACTAATTTCAAGTAGGATACTTGAGTATGTAATGTATAAAAATCATTCCAAATGTAAATAAAATTCAAAAAAATCATTTTTTTCGCATGGTAGATAATTTAGTGCGTGAGGTACGCTCCAAATTTCAGCTCATTTGAACATTTGAGTCGTTGTCAGCAAAAAAGACAAATTGGGTCAGAACAATACATGAACAGTAAACTTTTTTACAGACCCCAAATTTCTCTTTTTTGTCGAGGGATACCCAGATGTCCAAATGATCTAAAATTTGGAGCGACCCTCACACACCAAATTCTCTACCATGCAAAAAAAAATTGGAATTTTTTGAATTTTTCTAGTATTTGTTTTGATTTTTGTATGATCGAAGGTGCAGATGAGCCTGTGGACTGACTCTGCTGTGTGTAAGGATTTACTTTTTTTTGACCTTGTCACCCTTTTCTCTTGGCTTTTCAGGATGCGATACAATAAGTAATCTAGGAAGGCTTGGGAGTTGATGTCATTGATGAACAAAAGACTCACGAAGTTTTATGACGCAATTACATGAGATTGCTAGTTGTATGTGTTGGCTGTCATGTGATGTGAGATAGTACGTTTGTACTTTTGTATGTTGTATTACAAAGCTTGAAAAGAAATCATATAGTGCATTTTGAATGTGCATTTTTTGCGTTATGTTTGATTGTTAAAAGATGATGATAGTAAATTGATTACGTCTAGCTGATTTTAGGACTAATTAACACGTCATTAAGATCATACATTGCACACAGTTTTTTGGATCCAATTGTGTGTGATGGCTGTAGGGTAACGCAGCAGAAAACAAAAATTTCAACCTACGCACCAGCCCAGGACCACTATGGAGACTGCATACAAGGTTTGATCATTTTCGTTACCGACTTGTAGCGCAGCGGAAGTAGAGTCGATGACGATCGGCGGTGCAGATCCCCGCAGCTAGGATTTACAACCTCCCAACCGCGAGGATGTATACCCTCGTCCGCCCCTCGGACAGCCCTTCGGGAGGCGGTCGGACAGTCCCCCGGACGGTGTCGCGGACAGCCCTTCGGGAGGACCATCGAAACTCGGACAGTTGCTCGGACAGCCCTTCGGGAGGCACTCTCGAACTAAGACCGAAACTACGATCTCTCTACAGAGTTGCACACATACGGTGTCATCTATCCGGCAGGGCTTCGCCGTCCAGAACTAGTTCCTGCCGGAACCCAGACAGCCTTTCGGCTCTACGAAACTATTTCGCTGGGAGGGAGAGCAAAGCCAGACAAGTCAAATGGCATGTGTATGAGAGAAGGATGATCTTTGTGGGCAGCCCACTCACCTCTATTTATAGGAAAACCAAGGGGTAGGATGGGCACACAAAAAACCCAAAATGCCCATGCAAATGTCACACATGAAGGGCATAATGGGGAGGGAAGTGGAGCTCCATGGAGCCCCACACATGTGGCCGGCCAACCCTCTTGGGCCCCCCCTAGGAGGTTTCTTAGCCCCCAAGTCCTTCTAGAAACCTTTTCCAAAAAGCACTAAAAGGTGGCTTTCCAATAAAGTAACCATAAAGCTGATTTCACTATTCACGACGACATTTTTCAGCGTCTGATCGAACTGAAAATATTCATGTGGGCTTAGAACATTTCCAGTACCCACCAAAATAATTTTCAACGCGAGCCGGAACAATTCCGGTTTAGTGATTTTCATCTGCGAAAAGCATCTGAAGCGGTTTCGGCAGCTCCGGAACATTTCCGGTTTTCATTCCGGAAAATTCCAGAAAGTTTCCAGAATGATTCTGGCACCCTCCAAGAATTATCAGGCATGTGCCAAAACCAATTTGACTTTATGGTATCCTCTGAAACAACTTTTCAGTTTCACCGGAACTCATCCGGTGACCTCTCTCTTCGGAACTTTTCCGCTGTCTCCGAAAACTATTTACGGAAACTTTCTCTCAGACTCCCTGTCTAGTATTCAGCAGATAGATGACCCTTATGTAGGAGATATGCCCTAGAGGCAGTAATATCAGTTACTTTAGTATCTCATTGTTTGTAATGAATGTTTATGATCCATGCTATAACTGCAATGATTCTCGAGCCTACAATAACCACGAGGCATGGAGGGAAACTCATGTGCACGTGTGGTATAATAAACGGTAAATTGTATTCCTAGTCTTGCCTCTAAGACTGGCTCAAGTATTGCATGATGATCCTGTTTTCCTGATCATGGGCATGGCTATGCCGGCAATTTTGAGGGCACGATGTTGGTAGAACACTTGTGTTGAATCGACCCAAATTGATGTTATACTATGAGATATATTCGTCACAAGTTAATGGTTAAATAACACAGAGATGGTTAATGTTTGCATGATTCCTTAGACCATGAGAGTATCGAGTTTCTTCATGCTTGCTTCATGAACTTTGGGGTTTGTTAAACGTCATCCGTAATAGGGTGGCTATTACGGCTGCTTACGGGTTCATGGAAAAGTATGTCAAGTAACTTGATAGCTCAAGATTGGGATTTGCTCCTCCGACGTTGGAGAGATATCTCTGGGCCCTCTCGGTGTTACGGTATCCATCATCGTCTGGCCATACACTTTGTGATTTGATCACGGGGATGCCGGAACAGGGGAACGAGAAAAGAGAACAATACCGGCAATGAGGTAACTGGCATAGTGGGCAAGTTGTTGATCCACGGGGATGCCAACATGTCTCACCTCAGGTAATTGTAACATATCGCGAAGCAACAGGAATAGCACACGGCAACTGGAGGTTCACTCGAATATTTATTCGTGTGGGTATAGGGATCGATATGGGTGTCCACGGCTCCGATGTTGATCATTGATCGGAAGGGGTTCCGGGTCATGTCTATGCTTCACCGAACCTATAGGGTCACACGCTTAAGGGTCATATATCTGTTGAATACTAGACAGGGAGTCTGAGAGAAAAACACCGAAAAAGTTTCGGACGCCGAAAAAGTTTCGGACAACGGAAAAGTTCCGTAGAGAGAGGTCACCGGATGAGTTTCGGTGAAACTGGAAAAGTTGTTTCAGGGGATACCATAAAGACAAATTGGTCTTCGCACATGCCTGATAATTCTTGGAGGGTGCCAGAATCGTTCTGGAAACTTTTTGGAATTTTCTGGAATGAAAACCGGAAATGTTCCGGAGCTGCCGAAACCGCTTCAGATGCTTTTCGCAGATGAAATCACTAAACCGGAATTGTTCCAGCTCGCGTTGAAAATTATTTTGGTGGGTACTGGAATTGTTCTAAGCCCACATGAATATTTTCAGTTCGATCAGACGCTGAAAAATGTCGTCGTGAATAGTGAAAGTGCTTTTTGGATATTTGTGGAAAAACACCTTTTTGGATATTTCCAAAAAGGCTTCTAGAAGGGATTGGGGAGCAAGCAAGCTCCTCATGGGGGACCCCCCAAGGGTGGCCGGCCAAGGAGGTGGGGCACCATGGCGCTCCACATGGCACTCCCATATGGCATATTCCTTTTATGAAAGGGATATTCCAATGGCACTTTGGGGTTTTTTGTATGACAACTTTACCCCTTGGTTTTCCTATAAATAAGAGGTGAGTGGGCAGCCCACTTCCTCATCCTTTGCTCTCATACACATGCTTTGCTTTGCAAGCTCTCTCTTCTCCCTCACACGAAAAGAGTTTTTCGTAGAGCCGAAAGGCTGTCTGGGTTCCGGCAGGAACTAGTTCAGGACGGCGAAGCCCTGCCGGATAGATGACACCGTATGTGTGCAACCCCGTAGAGAGGTCGTAGGTTCGATCTTTTGCCCGAGGGGTTGTTCGTGTGTCCTCCCGGAGGGCTGTCCGAGTTTCCGTTCGAGTTTCGAGGGTCCTCCCGAAGGGCTGTTCGTGTGTCCTCCCGGAGGGCTGTCCGAGTTTCCGTTCGAGTTTCGAGGGTCCTCCCGAAGGGCTGTCCGCGACATCGTCCGGGGGACTGTCCGACCGCCTCCCGAAGGGCTGTCCGACGAGGGTGTACATTCTCGCGGTTGGGAGGTTGTAAAATCCTAGCTGCGGGAATCTGCACCAACGATCTCCACCGACTCTTCTTCCGCTGCGCTACGAGTCGGTACGGATCAGATCAAACCTTGTATGCCATCTCCATAGTGATCCTGGGCGTGCTCGCTATACCGAATTTTTTTGTTTTCTGTCGCGTTCCCCAACAGTGGTATCAGAGCCAGGCTATGAGTAGATGCATGTTATGATCTAGAATACATGAGATGTATGGGTATTGCATAGTATAATTTTGTAGTAGATGAGATCTATTACTGAAAATTATTTGTGCGGGTAGCAGATGAAATCTGTTACCCGATGTTCCTGTTGCTTCCCTTAAATTTGCGTAGTCCTGATCTTGACGGCATGGTGGAATCTCACAAAGTTCTGGCAATCCGCGATCCTTTCATGCTGCTCCTGAGTATGCTGATTGTCAGATCAACGAAGTGCTAACAGTTCTTTGGGTTCCACCATAGTTAAAGAAAGATGGATGTTTCGCAGATGAAGGGCAATGCAGATATGATCTGCACGGGGGTCACGCGTATGACGAAGTTTAGTATGGGGCTCGAGATTTTATTGTCTCGTGTTTCATACACCCTGGAAAGTTAATTTAGCAACTTGAAGTATCATACTTGATGATAAACGTTGGTAGCTGCAGTTTGAGTCAAAACCTTAGAAGCCACGTAAAAGAAATTTTTGCATAAACCAATTAGAGGCGTCTAACTTGGTTTTGCAGGATGGTTATGCATATGATGTGGTATATCAATGCTCATATTAAATTTGATTATGTATGAGATGACTATATGATGTAATTAACATGACCTGCGTGTCATGATTCGGCATGATGGCTGGAGCCATATGATTGCACTTTAATGACCTGCGTGTCAACCTTATGTAATGCACTTATTTTATTAGCTATAGAGATAGCAATATTATCTGGTGCATCGACAAGGTGGTGGCAATCTTCGCAAAGGTGAACACCGACGCGAATGCCGAAGATGAAGAAATACTTGACTTCTCCGTCAGAAGGGGCTATACCATATCATGCTATTATGAATTGCCTGAGATGTTTATCCCTCTTGATGCACCCTTCTTGATTGCGCGGTAGTCGCTTTTTATTAGGGTGATCTCTCACTAAAATATCAAGTAGTTAGTGTTCTCCCAAGTGTAGCACCATCACGACACCTAACATTTTGGGGTATCACAGGATCTCCCTGGGTACGAACGATTAGGGATGTGTGAGGCGGGTGAGTTGAGACCTCGCAGCAAGATCACTTGGTTGTCTTGACGTTCTGGAAGGATCTCCCTGAGCTCGGAACACGCCCATCGAAAGATGAACAAGAGTCACATAGAGATGTGATCGGCAAGTTTGCCCATCGATTGAAGTTCGCGCCATCAGTGTTCATCTCGTTCAATGGCGTTGAATGGATATGCGGATCTTGAATCACTCACAATCAATTATCAGAGATATTGATTTGAGTGGGAGCGCACTTTAGAATAAAACTGTTTATTCACTAGTGCAAAAATCATTATGAACAAAGTCTAAGTGAAATTGTGTTTTCCGTTGTAGATCAAATGGCTCGCAACAGCGCGTTCAACTTAGGCCCGATGTTAGAGAAAGAGAAGTTAGCTGCGAATGGAAACAACTATGCGGACTGGGTCCGTGCACTGAGGATTGTCCTCAGGAGCGCTAAGAAAGTGTACGTGCTTGACGGACCTCTTCCACCTAAGCCGGCGGAAACAGCCGCGGCAGACATACAAAATGTCTGGGCCACTAAGGATGATGATTTCAACTTAGTGCAGTGCCTCATGCTGTCTGGCATGAGTTTAGAGCTTCAAAAACGTTTTGAATTCCATAACTCCTTTGATATGATCAAGGATCTGGATGCTCTGTACAAGTTTAATGCACGGTCTGAACGTTTTGATATCATGAAAATGATGGCGGAGACCAAGATGGCTGAGGGCAGTTCAGTTGGCGAGCACGTAGTCAATATGATTGGCTACGCTGAAAGGCTTAAAACCCTGGAATTTCCACTTCCGCCAGAGCATGTTATGGACTTGTTGCTAGGTTCACTCCCCCCGTCTTATAGCGGTTTTATCATGAACTACAACATGAATGGGATGAACAAAACGCCTAATGAGGTGCTTGTCATGCTGAAAACTGTTGAAGGAGGACTGCAGAAAAATCGCAAGCAAGTGTTGCTTGTGAATAAAACTGCCAGTTTCAAAAAGAAAGGCAAGCCAAAGAAGGGCAAGGGCGCCTGTAAGACCGGCTTCCAACACAAATCTAAGGGCGGAGCCAAGAATGAAACTGAGTGCTTCTACTGCAAGGGCACAGGACACTGGAAGAGAAACTGCAAGAAGTATCTGGAAGATAAGAAGTCCGGGAAAACCGGAAAAGGTATAATTGTTATACAAGTTAATGTCATTGACGTTTTGCTTGCTAGCGAAAATTCTAAGTCTTGGGTATTTGATACCGGATCGGTTGCTCACATTTGCAACTCGATACAGGGGCTTCAGAAGGTGCGCAAGCTGGCAAAGAATGAAGTCGTGATGCGTGTCGGGAACGGCGCTGGGATCGCCGCTCAAGCCGTCGTCATTATGCCTCTACGTCTCCCTGCAGGATTTATTTTGGAACTTAGTAACTGTTATTTTGTTCCGTTGCTGTGTAGAAACATTATCTCTGGATCATGTTTAGTACACGATGGGTACTCCTACAAGTCTGAGAACAATGGTTGTTCACTTTATTGTAAGGATATGTTTTATGGATTTGCACCCATTGTTGGGGGCCTTTTCATACTAAATCTTGAATGTGGAAATGATGTCTTTAACGTGAATGCTAAACGCCTTAAGAAGGCTGATACCACCACCACTTACTTGTGGCACTGTCGGCTTGGCCACATCGGAAAGAAACGCATGCAAAGACTCCATAAAGATGGAGTTTTACCGTCCCTTGATTTTGAATCATTTGACACATTTGAAGCTTGCTTGATGGGAAAAATGACCAAGACGCCGTTCACGGGTCATCCTGAACGGGCGGGTGAATTATTGGAAATAATACATAGTGATGTATGTGGTCCAATGAACACGGCCGCACGGGGTGGGCATTTTTACTTCGTGACTTTTACTGATGATTTAAGTCGGTATGGCTATATCTACTTAATGAAGCATAAGTCGGAAACCTTTGAAAAGTTCAAAGAATTTCAGAATGAGGTAGAAAATCATCGTAACAAAAGGATTAAGTTTCTGCGGTCTGATCGCGGAGGCGAATATCTTAGTCACGAGTTTGGCCAACATCTGAGTGACCGTGGAATCGTTTCACAGCTTACGCCTCCCGGAACTCCACAGCGAAACGGAGTGTCGGAACGGCGTAACCGAACCCTGTTAGACATGGTAAGGTCGATGATGTCTCTTACAGATCTTTCGATATCTTTTTGGGGTCACGCACTACTCACTGCCGCTTATACATTAAACAGAGCACCGTCTAAGTCTGTTGAGATGACGCCATTTGAATTATGGTATGGGAAGAAACCCAATGTGTCGCATCTCAAGGTTTGGGGTTGTGAAGCGTATGTAAAATGTTTACAACCAAGCAAACTCGACCCCAGAGCAGACAAATGTTACTTTGTAGGTTATCCAATTAACACCATTGGGTATTCCTTCTACCACAAGTCCGAGGGCAAAGTGTTTGTCGCAAAAGTTGGACATTTTCTCGAGAAAGAGTTTCTCGCCAAAGAATTAAGTGGGAGGACAGTACAACTTAATGAGATTAGTGAATCTTCGGCAACCGTTGATATGGCTAAGGAACTGGAAGAAATTCCGCTAATTATCCCTACAACTGAGCCGGAAGTTGTCGCATATGATGCGGAAACTTCAAACACTGTTGTAACTGAACCGCGTAGATCAGGTAGGGCTATCCAGCCACCTGAGTGGTTTCATAACGAAATCTTCATTCTTGAAGACGATGAACCTGCGCACTACAAGGAAGCGATGGCGGGGCCTAGCTCAAGGGAATGGCACAAAGCCATGAGATCCGAAATGGAATCCATGTACGAAAACCAAGTTTGGAACTTGGAAGAACTTCCAGATGGCGTAAAACCCATTGGTTGTAAATGGATTTTCAAAAGAAAGACGAACGCGGATGGTAACATTACTATCCACAAAGCTAGACTTGTCGCGAAAGGGTTCACGCAAGTTCCAGGAGAGGACTACGACGAGACTTTCTCGCCCGTAGCTATGCTTAGGTCTGTTCGGATATTACTAGCAATTGCTGCTTATTTCGATTATGAAATATGGCAGATGGATGTCAAAACGGCTTTCCTAAATGGAAACCTTGATAGGGATGTATACATGATACAGCCAGAAGGTTTTGTCGATCCTAAGAATGCTGGAAAGGTATGTAAGCTTCAGAAAGCCATTTATGGTCTGAAGCAAGCATCAAGGAGCTGGAATATTCGTTTTGATGAAGTGGTCAAAGAGTTTGGCTTCATCAGGAACGATGAAGAATCTTGTGTGTACAAGAAGTTTAGTGGGAGCGCAAAAGCATTTCTAATCTTGTATGTGGATGACATATTGTTGATTGGAAATGACGTGAATTTCCTTAGCGAAATAAAAGACTCATTGAAGAAGAGTTTTTCAATGAAAGACTTAGGCGAAGCGGCATATGTATTAGGCATCAGGATCTATAGAGATAGATCAAGACGCCTGATAGCGCTAAGCCAAAGCACGCACATTGACAAGGTGTTGAAAAGGTTCAACATGGAGAACTCCAAGAAAGGCCTACTCCCCATGTCACCTGGCACAGTGCTTTGCAAGAATCAGAGTCCTCGGACCCTTGATGAGCGAGTACAAATGAATGATATTCCATATGCTTCGGCAGTTGGTTCTATTATGTATGCCATGCTATGTACAAGACCGGATGTTTCCTATGCGCTAAGTGTTAGCAGCCGGTACCAAGGTGATCCAGGATTGGAACACTGGGCCGCAGTCAAGGGTATTCTTAAGTACCTCAGGAGGACCAAGGATTTACTCCTTGTGTACGGAGGTGATGAAGAGCTCATTGTAAGTTGTTACACTGATGCAGGCTTCATGTCTGACCCAGATGACTTCAAATCTCAATCTGGCTATGTTTTCATATTGAACGGCGGCGCAGTTGATTGGAAAAGTTCCAAACAAAAGACTGTGGCGGATTCTACGACGGAGGCGGAATATGTTGCTGCTTCAGATGTTGGAAATATGCCCTAGAGGCAATAATAAAAGTAGTTATTATTATATTTCCTTGTTCATGATAATCATTTATTATCCATGCTATAATTGTATTGATTGGAAACTCAAATACATGTGTGGGTACATAGACAACACTGTGTATTTAGTAAGCCTCTAGTTAACTAACTCGTTGATCAAAGGATGGTAAAGGTTTCCTGACCATGGACATGAGATGTCATTTGATAACGGGATCACATCATTAGGAGAATGATGTGATGGACAAGACCCAAACTATAAACGTAGCATATGATCGTGTCAATTTATTGCTATTGTTTTCTGCATGTCAAGTATCTGTTCCTATGACCATGAGATCATGCAACTCACTGACACCGGAGGAATACCTTGTGTGTATCAAACGTCGCAACGTAACTGGGTGACTATAAAGATGCTCTACAGGTATCTCCAAAGGTGTCCGTTGTGTTGGCAGGGATCAAGACTGGGATTTGTTACTCCGTGTGACGGAGAGGTATCTCAGGGCCCACTCGGTAATACAACATCACTATAAGCCTTGCAAGCAATGTGACTAAGGTGTTAGCCACGGGATCTTGTATTACGGAACGAGTAAAGAGACTTGCTGGTAACGAGATTGAACTAGGTATAGAGATACCGACGATCGAATCTCGGGCAAGTAACATACCGAAGAACAAAGGGAACAACATACGGGATTAACTGAATCCTTGACATAGAGGTTCGACCGATATAGATCTTCGTAGAATATGTAGGAACCAATATGGGCATCCAGGTCCCGCTATTGGTTATTGGCCGTAGAGGTGTCTCGGTCATGTCTACATAGTTCTCGAACCCGCAGGGTCTACACACTTAACGTTTGGTGACGATTAATATAGTTGAGTTATCGTTGGTGACCGAAGGTTGTTCGGAGTCTCGGATAAGATCCCAGACATGACGAGGATCTCCGGAAGAGTCCGGAGGTAAAGATTGATATATGTGATAATGGTGTTTTGATCTCCGGAAAGGGTTCCGGAATTCACCGGAAGGGGTTCCGGATGTTCACCGAAGTGTTCGGGTGCAGCAACACTTTATATGGGCCAAAGGGGTATAGCCCACGAGATATTGGAAAGTGCAAAAGGGGTTTTTGCTGCTGCCTTAAGCAGTAAGGCAGTACTGCCGCTTAAGCGGTACTACCGCTTGTGTGAAGCGGTACTACCGCTCAAGCGGTACTACCGCTTGGTTGAAGCGGTACTACCGCTCCCGAGCGGTACTACCGCTTGTGCGCGGTGCTGCAGGGATCCGAGTTGGACTCTTTCCTTGCGGACCAAACCGATCTTGTGCGGGCAAAACCGACCTTGTAGAGGTTTTTCCTCCAAGTTTAGACCCCAGGGCTCAACATATAAATAGAGGGGCAGGGCTAGCACACGGGACACATCAGGATTTCCCAAGCCGTGTGCCGGCAACCCTAGCCCTCTAGTTCCTCCGTCATAATCTCCGTAGTGCTTGGAGAAGCCCTGCTGAGATTGCTACTCACCATCATCACCACGCCGTCGTGCTGCTGGAACTCATCTACTACTTCATCATCGCTCGCTGGATCGAGGAGGTGAAGGCGTCATCAAGCCGCACGTGTGTTGAACGCGGAGGTGCCGTCCGTTCGGCACTAGATCGGAAGGATCGTGATTGGATCGCGGGACGCTCGGCGATTTGGATCGCGAAGACGTTCGACTACATCAACCGCGTTTCTTAACGCTTCCGCTTAGCGATCTACAAGGGTATGTAGATTCACTCTCCCTCTCGTAGATGCTCATCACCATGGATAGGTCTTGCGTGTGCGTAGGAAATTTTTTGTTTCCCATGCAACGTTCCCCAACAGTGGCATCTGAGCTAGGTCTATGCGTAGATGAGATCTCGAGTAGAACACAAAGGAGTTGTGGGCGTGGGTGTATACATATTGCTTGCCGTTACTAGTTGATACTTGATTCGGCGGTATTGTGGGATGAAGCGGCCTGGACCGACATTACGCGTACGCTTACGCGAGACTGGTTTCACCGTTGCGTGCACTTGTTGCATAAAGGTGACTGGCGGGTGTCTGTCTCTCTCACTTTAGTTGAATCGGTTCAATGAAGAGGGTTCTTTTAGAAAGATCAAAAAGCAATCACTACACCACGTTGTGGTTTTGCGTAGGTAAGAATCGTTCTTGCTAGATACCCATAGCAGCCACGTAAAACTTGCAACAACAATTAGAGGACGTCTAACTTGTTTTTGCAGGGTATGTTGTGATGTGATATGGCCAATTACATGATGAGATATATGTGATGTATGAGATGATCATGTGTTGTATAGATTATCATGACTTGCATGTCGATGAGTACGGCAACTGACAGGAGCCATAGAGTTGTCTTTAATTATTTTCGCCGTTTTGCTTTACTTTATCGCTATGAGTTAGCAATAGTCATGGAAGCAACAGTCGGCGCGACAACCTCATGGTGACACATTGATGGAGATCAAGATGATGGAGATCATGGTGTCATGCCGGTGACGATGGAGATCATGCCGGTGCTTTGGAGATGGAGATCAAAAGCACAAGTTCATGGCCATATCATGTCACTTATGATTTGCATGTGATGTTAATCCTTTTATGCATCTTATTTTGCTTAGGACGACGGTAGCAATATAAGGTGATCCCTCACTTAAATTTCAAGATAAAATTGTGTTCTCCCCGAGTGTGCACCGTTGCGAAAGTTTGTCGTTTCGAGACACCACGTGATGATCGGGTGTGATAGACTCTACGTTCGCATACAACGGGTGCAAGCCAGTGTTGCACGTGCGGAACACTCGGGTTAAACTTGACGAGCCTAGCATGTACAGACATGGCCTCGGAACACAAGAGACCGAAAGGTCGAACATGAGTCATATAGTAGATATGATCAACATGAAGATGTTCACCATTGAAACCACCTCAACTCACGTGATGATCGGACTTGAGTTGGTTGATTTGGATCATGTCACACTCGAATGACCGGAGGGATGTCAATTTGAGTGGGAGTTTTTAAGTAATATGATTAACTAAACTCATTATCTTGAACAATAGTCTAAGTTGTCTTTGCACTATTTATGTTGTAGATCATGGCTCGCGCAGTAGCACCCCTGAATTTTAATGCGTTCCTAGAGAAAGCTAAGTTGAAAGATGATGGAAGTAACTTTGTGGACTGGGCCCGTAATCTAAGGATTATCCTTACGGCTTCCCAGAAGGCTTATGTCCTTGATGCACCGCTTGGTGATCCACCCGCTCCAGTCGAGTCTCCAGACGTTGTGAACGCCTGGCAGGCTCGTTCTGATGATTACTCAATAGTTCAATGTGCAATGTTGTATGGCTTGGAACCGGGACTTCAAAGACGTTTTGAACATCATGGAGCATATGATATGTTCCAGGAGTTGAAGTTTATCTTTCAGAAGAATGCCCGGATCGAGAGGTATGAGACCTCCGATAAGTTCTATGCTTGCAAGATGGAGGAGAACGGGTCTGTCAGTGATCACATACTCAGAATGTCTGGGTACTCCACCCGTCTGGCTGAATTGGGGATGCCACTTCCGCCAGAGGCTATCACTGACAGAGTTCTTCAATCATTGCCACCTAGCTACAAGAGCTTCATGTTGAACTATAACATGCACGGGATGAACAAGTCAGTCGCCGAGCTGTTTGCGATGTTGAAAGTCGCTGAGTCTGAGATTCAGAAGGAGCATCAAGTGTTGATGGTCAATAAAACCACTAGTTTCAAGAAGAATGGCAAGGGTAAGAAGGGTAACTCCAAGAAGAGCGGCAAAGTGGTTGCCCCTCCCGTGAAGAAACCCAAGGCTGGACCCAAGCCAGAAACTGAGTGCTTTCATTGCAAGGGAACTGGTCACTGGAAGCGGAACTGCCCCAAGTATTTGGCTGACAAGAAGGCGGCCAACAACAAACAAGGTATATATGATATACATGTTATTGATGTGTACCTTACCAACTCTCGTTGTAGTGCCTGGGAATTTGATACCGGTGCGGTTGCTCACATTTGCAACTCAAAACAGGAACTGCGGAATAGACGGAGGCTGGCAAAGGACGAAGTGACGATGCGCGTGGGAAATGGTTCCAAGGTTGATGTGATCGCCGTCGGCACGCTCGCTCTTCGATTACCATCGGGATTAGTGATGAACCTGAATAATTGTTATTTAGTGCCTGCGTTAAGCATGAACATTATATCTGGATCTTGTTTATTGCGAGACGGTTACTCATTTAAATCTGAGAATAATGGTTGTTCTATTTATATGAGTAATATCTTTTATGGTCATGCACCCAATGTGAGGGGTTTATTCTTATTGAATCTCGATAGTGATGATACACATGTTCATAACATTGATGCCAAAAGATGTAGATTTGATAATGATAATACCACTTTCTTGTGGCACTGCCGTTTAGGTCATATTGGCGTAAAACGCATGAAGAAGCTCCATGCTGATGGAGTTTTGGAGTCACTTGATTTTGAATCACTTGACACATGTGAGCCATGCCTCTTGGGCAAGATGACTAAGACGCCGTTCTCTGGTACGATGGAACAGGCAAGTGACTTGCTGGAAATCATACATACTGATGTGTGCGGTCCGATGAGCATTGAGGCGCGCGGTGGTTATCGTTACTTTCTCACCTTCACTGATGACTTAAGTAGATATGGGTATATTTACTTAATGAAACACAAGTCTGAAACGTTTGAAAAGTTCAAGCAATTTCAGAGTGAAGTTGAGAATCATCGTAACAAGAAGATTAAATTCCTACGATCTGATCGAGGAGGAGAATATCTGAGTTATGAGTTTGGCAGTCACTTAAGACAGTGTGGAATTGTTTCACAATTGACACCGCCTGGAACACCACAGCGTAATGGTGTGTCCGAACGTCGTAATCGAACCTTATTGGATATGGTGCGATCTATGATGTCTCTTGCCGATTTGCCACTATCGTTTTGGGGTTATGCATTAGAGACAGCTGCATTCACTTTAAATAGGGCACCATCGAAATCCGTTGAGACGACGCCATATGAATTGTGGTTTGGCAAGAAGCCAAAATTGTCGTTTCTTAAAGTTTGGGGATGTGATGCTTATGTCAAAAGGCTTCAGCCTGAAAAGCTGGAACCCAAAGCGGAGAAATGCGTCTTCATAGGATATCCAAAAGAGACAGTTGGGTATACCTTCTATCTCAGATCCGAAGGCAAAGTGTTTGTCGCTAAAAACGGAACATTTCTTGAGAAAGAGTTTCTCTCGAAAGAATTGAGTGGGAGGAAGATAGAACTTGATGAGGTTATTGAACCTTTACTTCAACCAGAGAATAGCGCAGCGCAGAAAGATGTTTCTGTAGAGCCTACATCAGTTGAAGAGGAAGTTCATGATGAAGATCATGAAGCTTCGGATCATGTTGCTATCGAACCTCGTAGGTCGACAAGGACGCGTACTGCTCCTGAGTGGTACGGCAACCCTGTCTTAGAGGTCATGTTGTTGGACAACGATGAACCTACGAGCTATGGAGAAGCGATGGTGGGCCCGGATTCCGAGAAATGGTTAGAGGCCATGAAATCCGAGATGGGGTCCATGTATGAAAACAAAGTATGGACTTTGGAAGTATTACCTGAAGGGCGTAAGGCCATTCAGAACAAATGGATCTTTAAGAGGAAGACGGACGCAGACGGTAATGTCACCGTCTATAAAGCTCGACTTGTGGCAAAGGGTTTTTCACAAGTTCAAGGAGTTGACTACGATGAGACCTTCTCACCCGTAGCGATGCTTAAGTCTGTCAGAATCATGTTAGCAATAGCTGCCTTTTTCGATTATGAAATTTGGCAGATGGATGTCAAAACAGCGTTCCTTAACGGTTTCCTTATGGAAGAGTTGTATATGATGCAACCAGAAGGTTTTGTCGATCCAGAGAATGCTGACAAAGTTTGCAAACTCCAGCGATCCATTTATGGACTGGTGCAAGCATCTCGGAGTTGGAATCTTCGCTTTGATGAGGTGATCAAAGCGTTCGGGTTTATACAAGTTTACGGAGAAGCTTGTATTTACAAGAAAGTAAGTGGGAGCTCTATAGCGTTTCTAATATTATATGTGGATGACATATTGCTGATTGGAAACAATATAGAAATGTTGGAAAGCGTGAAGGAATATTTGAACAAGAGTTTTTCAATGAAGGACCTAGGAGAAGCTGCTTTCATATTAGGCATCAAGATCTATAGAGATAGATCAAGACGTTTAATAGGACTTTCACAAAGCACATACCTTGATAAGATTTTGAAGAAGTTCAAAATGGATCAGTTCAAGAAGGGGTTCTTGCCTGTTTTGCAAGGTGTGAAGTTGAGTAAGACTCAATGCCCAGTGACTGCAGAAGATAGAAAAAGGATGAGTGTCGTCCCCTATGCTTCAACCATAGGCTCTATCATGTATGCAATGCTGTGCACAAGACCCGATGTCAGCCTTGCCATAAGTATGGCCGGAAGGTTTCAAAGTGATCCAGGAATGGAACACTGGACGGCGGTCAAGAATATCCTGAAGTACCTGAAAAGGACTAAGAACATGTTTCTCGTTTATGGAGGTGATCAAGAGCTCGTCGTAAAGGGTTACGTCGATGCAAGCTTTGACACTGATCCGGATGACTCTAAGTCACAAACCGGATACGTATTTATTCTCAATGGGGGTGCGGTTAGCTGGTGCAGTTCCAAGCAAAGCGTGGTAGCTGATTCTACATGTGAAGCGGAGTACATCGCTGCCTCGGAGGCGGCGAAGGAAGGTGTCTGGATGAAGGAGTTCATGACAGATCTTGGAGTAGTGCCTAGTGCACTTAACGCAATGACACTGTTCTGTGATAATACTGGTGCCATTGCTCTAGCCAAGGAACCAAGATTTCACAAGAGGACCAGACACATAAAGCGACGTTTCAATTCCATCCGCGATTACATCAAGGAGGACGACATAAATATTTGCAAAGTACATACGGATCTGAATGTTGCAGATCCGATGACTAAACCTCTTCCAAGGGCTAAACATGAACAACACCAGAACTGCATGGGTGTTCGATTCATTACAATGTAAATCACATAGAGATGTGAACTAGATTATTGACTCTAGTGCAAGTGGGAGACTGTTGGAAATATGCCCTAGAGGCAATAATAAAAGTAGTTATTATTATATTTCCTTGTTCATGATAATCGTTTATTATCCATGCTATAATTGTATTGATTGGAAACTCAAATACATGTGTGGGTACATAGACAACACTGTGTCCTTAGTAAGCCTCTAGTTAACTAACTCGTTGATCAAAGGATGGTAAAGGTTTCCTGACCATGGACATGAGATGTCATTTGATAACGGGATCACATCATTAGGAGAATGATGTGATGGACAAGACCCAAACTATAAACGTAGCATATGATCGTGTCAGTTTATTGCTATTGTTTTCTGCATGTCAAGTATCTGTTCCTATGACCATGAGATCATGCAACTCACTGACACCGGAGGAATACCTTGTGTGTATCAAACGTCGCAACGTAACTGGGTGACTATAAAGATGCTCTACAGGTATCTCCAAAGGTGTCCGTTGAGTTGGCAGGGATCAAGACTGGGATTTGTTATTCCGTGTGATGGAGAGGTATCTCAGGGCCCACTCGGTAATACAACATCACTATAAGCCTTGCAAGCAATGTGACTAAGGTGTTAGCCACGGGATCTTGTATTACGGAACGAGTAAAGAGACTTGCTGGTAACGAGATTGAACTAGGTATAGAGATACCGACGATCGAATCTCGGGCAAGTAACATACCGAAGAACAAAGGGAACAACATACGGGATTAACTGAATCCTTGACATAGAGGTTCGACCGATATAGATCTTCGTAGAATATGTAGGAACCAATATGGGCATCCAGGTCCCGCTATTGGTTATTGGCCGTAGAGGTGTCTCGGTCATTTCTACATAGTTCTCGAACCCGCAGGGTCTACACACTTAACGTTTGGTGACGATTAATATAGTTGAGTTATCGTTGGTGACCGAAGGTTGTTCGGAGTCTCGGATAAGATCCCGGACATGACGAGGATCTCCGGAAGAGTCCGGAGGTAAAGATTGATATATGTGATAATGGTGTTTTGATCTCCGGAAAGGGTTCCGGAATTCACCGGAAGGGGTTCCGGATGTTCACCGAAGTGTTCGGGTGCAGCAACACTTTATATGGGCCAAAGGGGTATAGCCCACGAGATATTGGAAAGTGCAAAAGGGGTTTTTGCTGCTGCCTTAAGCAGTAAGGCAGTACTGCCGCTTAAGCGGTACTACCGCTTGTGTGAAGCGGTACTACCGCTCAAGCGGTACTACCGCTTGGTTGAAGCGGTACTACCGCTCCCGAGCGGTACTACCGCTTGTGCGCGGTGCTGCAGGGATCCGAGTTGGACTCTTTCCTTGCGGACCAAACCGATCTTGTGCGGGCAAAACCGACCTTGTAGAGGTTTTTCCTCCAAGTTTAGACCCCAGGGCTCAACATATAAATAGAGGGGCAGGGCTAGCACACGGGACACATCAGGATTTCCCAAGCCGTGTGCCGGCAACCCTAGCCCTCTAGTTCCTCCGTCATAATCTCCGTAGTGCTTGGCGAAGCCCTGCTGAGATTGCTACTCACCATCATCACCATGCCGTCGTGCTGCTGGAACTCATCTACTACTTCATCATCGCTCGCTGGATCGAGGAGGTGAAGGCGTCATCAAGCCGCACGTGTGTTGAACGCGGAGGTGCCATCCGTTCGGCACTAGATCGGAAGGATCGTGATTGGATCGCGGGACGCTCGGCGATTTGGATCGCGAAGACGTTCGACTACATCAACCGCGTTTCTTAACGCTTCCGCTTAGCGATCTACAAGGGTATGTAGATTCACTCTCCCTCTCGTAGATGCTCATCACCATGGATAGGTCTTGCGTATGCGTAGGAAAATTTTTGTTTCCCATGCAACGTTCCCCAACATCAGAAGCCTCCAAGAAAGCTGTCGGTATCAAGCAATTTCTTGAAGATCTTGGTGTGGTTCCAAGTGCTCTGGACCCGGTGGAGATCTATTGTGATAATAGTGGCGCCGTGGCTCAGGCAAGGGAGCCATGTTCGCACCATAAGACAATGCATATTCAACGCAAATTTAAATTCATTCGACATCATGTCGAAGAAGGTTTAGTGAAAGTACGCAAAGTTCACACGGATCTGAATGTGTCAGACCCGATGACGAAGCCTCTACCACGAGCAAACCATGAGCAACACCGGATTGCCATTGGTGTTAAGGAAGCCATGTAACTAGATTATGACTCTAGTGCAAGTGGGAGACTGTAGGAGATATGCCCTAGAGGCAGTAATATCAGTTACTTTAGTATCTCAGAGTTTGTAATGAATGTTTATGATCCATGCTATAACTGCAATGATTCTCGAGCCTACAATAACCACGAGGCATGGAGGGAAACTCATGTGCACGTGTGGTATAATAAACGGTAAATTGTATTCCTAGTCTTGCCTCTAAGACTGGCTCAAGTATTGCATGATGATCCTGTTTTCCTGATCATGGGCATGGCTATGCCGGCAATTTTGAGGGCACGATGTTGGTAGAACACTTGTGTTGAATCGACCCAAATTGATGTTATACTATGAGATATATTCGTCACAAGTTAATGGTTAAATAACACAGAGATGGTTAATGTTTGCTTGATTCCTTAGACCATGAGAGTATCGAGTTTCTTCATGCTTGCTTCATGAACTTTGGGGTTTGTTAAACGTCATCCGTAATAGGGTGGCTATTACGGCTGCTTACGGGTTCATGGAAAAGTATGTCAAGTAACTTGATAGCTCAAGATTGGGATTTGCTGCTCCGACGTTGGAGAGATATCTCTGGCCCCTCTCGGTGTTACGGTATCCATCATCGTCTGGCCAGACACTTTGTGATTTGATCACGGGGATGCCGGAACAGGGGAACGAGAAAAGAGAACAATACCGGCAACGAGGTAACTGGCATAGTGGGCAAGTTGTTGATCCACGGGGATGCCAACATGTCTCACCTCGGGTAATTGTAACATATCGCGAAGCAACAGGAATAGCACACGGCAACTGGAGGTTCACTCGAATATTTATTCGTGTGGGTATAGGGATCGATATGGGTGTCCACGGCTCCGATGTTGATCATTGATCGGAAGGGGTTCCGGGTCATGTCTATGCTTCACCGAACCTATAGGGTCACACGCTTAAGGGTCATATATCTGTTGAATACTAGACAGGGAGTCTGAGAGAAAAACACCGAAAAAGTTTCGGACGCCTGAAAAGTTTCGGACAGCGGAAAAGTTCCGCAGAGAGAGGTCACCGGATGAGTTTCGGTGAAACTGGAAAAGTTGTTTCAGGGGATACCATAAAGTCAAATTGGTCTTCGCACATGCCTGATAATTCTTGGAGGGTGCCAGAATCGTTCTGGAAACTTTTTGGAATTTTCTGGAATGAAAACCGGAAATGTTCTGGAGCTGCCGAAACCGCTTCAGATGCTTTTCGCAGATGAAATCACTAAACCGGAATTGTTCCGGCTCGCATTGAAAATTATTTTGGTGGGTACTGGAATTGTTCTAAGCCCACATGAATATTTTCAGTTCGATCAGACGCTGAAAAATGTCGTCGTGAATAGTGAAAGTGCTTTTTGGATATTTGTGGAAAAACACCTTTTTGGATATTTCCCAAAAGGCTTCTAGAAGGGATTGGGGAGCAAGCAAGCTCCTCATGGGGGACCCCCCAAGGGTGGCCGGCCAAGTAGGTGGGGCACCATGGTGCTCCACATGGCACTCCCATATGGCATATTCCTTTTATGAAAGGGATATTCCAAGGGCACTTTGGGGTTTTTTGTATGACAACTTTACCCCTTGGTTTTCCTATAAATAAGAGGTGAGTGGGCAGCCCACTTCCTCATCCTTTGCTCTCATACACATGCTTTGGTTTGCAAGCTCTCTCTTCTCCCTCACACGAAAATAGTTTTTCGTAGAGCCGAAAGGCTGTCTGGGTTCCGGCAGGAACTAGTTCTGGACGGCGAAGCCCTGCCGGATAGATGACACCGTATGTGTGCAACCCCGTAGAGAGGTCGTAGGTTCGATCTTTTGCCCGAGGGGCTGTTCGTGTGTCCTCCCGGAGGGCTGTCCGAGTTTCCGTTCGAGTTTCGAGGGTCCTTCCGAAGGGCTGTCCGCGATATCGTCCGGGGGACTGTCCGACCGCCTCCCGAAGGGCTCTCCGACGAGGGAGTACATTCTCGTGGTTGGCAGGTTGTAAAATCCTAGCTGCGGGAATCTGCACCAACGATCTCCACCGACTCTTCTTCCGCTGCGCTACGAGTCGGTACGGATCAGATCAAACCTTGTATGCCATCTCCATAGTGATCCTGGGCGTGCTCGCTATACCGATTTTTTTTGTTTTCTGTCGCGTTCCCCAACACCTTAAGTGTGTGACCCTATAGGTTCGGTGAAGTATAGACATGACCCGGAACCCCTTCCGATCAATGATCAACATCGGAGCCGTGGACACCCATATTGACCCCTATACCCACACGAATGAATATTCGAGTGAACCTCCAGTTGTCGTGTGCTATTCCTGTTGCTTCGCGATATGTTACAAATACCCGAGGTGAGACACGTTGGCATCCCCGTGGATCAACACCTTGTCCACTATGCCAGTTACCTCGTTACCGGTATTGTTCTCTTTTCTCGTTCCGTGTTCCGGCATCCCCGTGATCAAATCACAAAGTGTCTGGCCAGACGATGATGGATACCGTAACACCGAGAGGGCCCGGAGATATCTCTCCATCGTCGGAGGAGAAAATCCCAATCTTGAGCTATCAAGTTACTTGACACACTTTTCCATGAACCCGTAAGCCGCCGTAATAGCCACCCATTTACGGATGACGTTTAACAAACCCCAAAGTTCATGAAGCAAGCATGAAGAAACTCGATACTCTCATGGTCTAAGGAATTATGCAAACGTTAACCATCTCTGTGTTATTAACCATTAACTTATGATGAATCAATCTCATAGCATAACATCAATTTGGGTCGATTCAACACAAATGTTCTTCTAACATTGTGCCCTCAAAATTGCCGGCATAGCCATGCCCATGATCAGGAAAACAGGATCATCATGCAATACTTGAGCCAGTCTTAGAGGCCAGACTAGGAATACATTTTACCGTTTATTATTCCACACGTGCATATGAGTCTTCCTCCGAGCCTCGTGGTTATTGTAGACTCGAGAACCATCGCAGTTATAGCATGGAACATAAACCTAATTATGAACAGGGAGATAATCAATAACATATATTATTACCTCTAGGGCATATCTCCTACACACTCCCACTTGCACTAGAGTCAATAATCTAGTCAATGCTAATGCACTTTACACCTATGGCATACTGGTGTAAAATATGCTTCGCATGTGGTATAGCCTGATGTCCAACGGATCTGACGACTTCAGCTCCGTGTGTAACTTTGCATATCCTCGCGTTTTCATGCTTTCACAAAATTCATATTTTGTGTGGACTTGGCTTTGCATATGTGTGAATCATTGGTCGAAACCTGATTCCTTAGACTGAGCTATGGAGCAACTATCTGCAATAGTGTCCCATAGACCAAAGCCATCTTGGAACCATACTAAGTTCATGAATGAACTATATGATTCAACAACTTCTTTGTCGCTTCTTAAGCGTCAACATACTTAGCCTTTGTTATAGAATTCGCCACAGTATCTTGTTTGGAACAATTTCCAACTACCGTGCCACCATATTGTGTATTACACAAAACCCTTAACTTTAAATCGAAAATCGCATGGAGCATTGATGAAGACTGTATCGATGTAATTACTTACAACAAGCACTTCATAATCTCTACTTGCGAGAAAACATGTCATCACTACTACTCTAGTACTCAATGACATCTTTCACTGTTGTCCTATGATCAGTGCTTGGATCACTTTGGTATCCATACTCGCAACAACTTTTGGAGTATCGGACATATCTGGTTGTTTTACATACCATGGAATACATGATTAATCCAAACACAAGAGTGTGTGGAATCTCCATCATGTATTTTACTCATCAGTGTTTTGGGACACCGAGTCTTGTACGTTCCATGTGACTTCGGCAAGAATCACTCGGCGTTTTATATGCTAAAAGGTTTTAGCACCTTGTCAATATGTATTCATTGCTTAGCCCCATTAGGTAAATCTATCTCCATAGATCATCATGCCTAATATTGAGGCTATTTAGCCTAAGTACTTCATCGAAAAACTATTTTCAAATGAAGTAATAATTCGTGTCAAGAAATTTTATTTCCAATTAACAATGTGTCAAGCACACAAGGTTTTTAGAAATATTATTATGCTCCCACTTACTTTCTTGAATCACAAGCATCTTCGTTACCCATTTGATGAAGTCAAACCCCTTTGACCATTCCATCAAAAACGAAGATTCCAACTCCACTTTGCTCTCTTCTGTCCGTCGCTGGAACTCTGAAGTTTGCATACTTACTAGCATCCTCTGGATGGACAAATTACTTTGGACTGTATCACATACATGTCCTAGGTTTCATTTCCATCAGATGGAAATCCTTTTGTCATCCATGTTTCATATCTCATGATTGAAATTTGTATTAATTGCTAGTTCAACCCGAACCGACTTCAAGCATCGCTACGGTGAGACAATCTGATCGTAGTCAACTCCTTGAACTTGTTAATGCAACAAGTTGAGCTTTATGGATAAAACATTTTATCCGTATCAGTTTTTAGTTCCATAAATATTCGTTAGACTCTAAGTCTTCCGAAAGGTGTATCAAGATTTTAATCTTGAATCACTTATATGGAAACTATCTCGGATTGTATTGGCATTTAACCAATTCCGGAGTCAGGTCCCATCAATGCTTCCTTGTGTATTGTAGGTATACTGTTGTCCCACAACAATATCTCGTTTGCGCACCTGATAGGTTTGCACGAGCTTTGCCTACGTGGTTCAGCTGCAAATTTGACCGAAGTCCATACATTTTATTGTAGAGACTTCCGTATCAGTCGCAGTAGGAAACTCCGGAATCACTTCCAAGGTTTCTTTCCTTTGATCTGATGACGAAGATACTGGTTATCTCGTCGAGTTGCACTGTCCTCCCACTCACCTTTTGTAAGAACTATTCTCTTTAAAAGCATACCGTTTTGCGGCAAAAAAACCTTTGCCTCGGTATAGTGGTGGGGAAATACCCAATGACTTGGGATAACCTTACAAAGTAGCACTTGTCTGATTTGGAATAGGTTTGTAACCTTTTACACAAGCCCCATATTCCAAATGTTAAGAAAAGATATAACATGGTTGGGCGTACCATACCATGGCGTCATTTCAACAGACCTGATGGAGCTCTTTTCAGTGTAAAAGCCGCAGTCTCTAAAGCATCACTTTAAAAGGGATAATGGCAAATTTATTTATGTCATCTTTGATCTTACCATGTCATAAATGGTTCGATTACATCTTCACGGACTTTCCACTTGCAGTGGTGTTCCGGGAGGTGCAAGTTATGAAACCCCTTTCACAACTCATCAGACATTCGCTAAACTTGTAACTCAAATATTCCTTTCTGCAATCGAATTGTAGAAACATAATTTTCTTGTTACAATATTTTCTTCTTCATTTTGAAAACCTTATGAATGAATTCAAAAGATCCAGACTTACGTCTCAACAAGTAAATATCCATATATCTACTTGAGTCATTTCTGAAGATAGATAAATCCACTACTTGCAACAACATTTATTGGACTACACACATCATAATGTATGATCACCAATATGTTCTATGCTCGCTCCTTATGGCCTGTGAACGGTATTTCAGTCACTTCACTTTTCAGAGGAAAGTTGCAAGTGTCAGATGATTCAAAATCAAACGACTTCAAAATCCATCATAATGGAATTTTCCATGCGGGTTTCTCCAATGTGACCAAATGCAGTGCCACACTTGTGTGGTATTCTTTTAGTCTTGCGACATTTAGCGTCAGTGTTATGGATGTATCATATTTCCATCAATATTCATAACATACATCCCATCTAGGATGGAAGCATGTCCCTTCATGTTATTCATAATACTGAACAACAATTGTTGTTTTTATGAACAACTCTTTTGCAACAAACATTGTGCAATGGGCTAGAGTGTATGAAACTCTAAAATGAATTATGAAAGTAAACACAGAGGTAATATATTAATATCATTATTCATCACATACGTCTCATTCATAATGAAAGTATGGCCTTTATGTTATTCATAACACCGAACATTAAAAGTTCTCTTATGAACAACCTTCTTGCAAGATACCTTATGCAAAGGGCTAGAGTGTGAAACTCTAAAATGAATTATGAAAGTAAATACATAGGGAATTCACCGATGGAAGGCATAGTAACATTTACTATGTTCCCTGCGTGTATCTAAACCTCATCCCTGGCTAGTCTTTCAGGCCATAGTAGTTCTTACATCGAGTTGCAACAGAATGCAATCGAGCGGGTATCTTTGTGATTTACTCACAATACCCAAGAATTAGTGATTAACATGTTTAACCATAATTCCCAAGAACTATATCTTTGACCAGCCTTCTATACATCAAAAACTTGTATGACATTCATACATGAGCTGGATATTCCAGTCTTCTTTCCTTCTGCCTTCATACTTCTAATAGTTTAACTTTCAGTATTTCTCCTACTCTCAGAAGAAGCATCCAACTTAAGAGTGGCGTTAGCCCCGGACTTCCTAGGCGTGAAAGTTTCACTAACACCCTTCGGACACTTCCTTTCTCTTTAAGTTGTTTCTTTTATTCACCTTTCATCATATGACAGGCGTTCTTCTGGATCCCTCTCTTATCAGTCTAATGCATAGTAAACTCCTTTACTAATAGTTTGCAAACAAACATTGCTTTGGATATCTCATATCTTTTAGCCTTTGTCTGTCTCTGAAAATGATTTTCAGATTCCATGAATATCACATAACTATCCAAACTTTCGAAGTTCGGGTCTCATGGAAGCAAACATATTGCACTTGACTGAAACGGAATTCTAGCTTTTGGATCGATGGACGAGAGTCACATGATCCATAGCATTAGTGGGACAATACCGAAAGCATGCGATAGGACAAGTCCTTATCGGCACTCTTGAGGACAATCCTCACATTACGTTACCAACCGTAAAGTTTTAACCAGATATTTAACAGCTTATTCAATTTTAACAGCGAAGGTGGAAACGCGAGCCATTCTTCTACAACTATTATGCAAATCACACTTAGACAGTGTCCATAATTAATTGCACTAAGAATTAAAAGAATTAATTCTAAAGGGCGCTCCCACTCAAATCAATATCTCTCATAATTGATCGTGAGTGATTCAAGATCCGCATTTCAATTCAACGCCACGGTTCGAGATGAACTCAAATGGCGCGAACTTCAATCGGTAGGCAAACTTGCCGATCACATCTCTATGTGATTCTTGTTCATCTTTCGATGCGTGTGTTCCGAGCTCAGGACTGTCCTGCCTGAACGTCAAGACAACCAAGTGATCTCGCTGCGAGGTCTCAACTCACCCGCCTCACACTTCTCTAATCGTTCGCACCCATGGAGATCATGTGATGCCCCGAAGAGATAGGTGCCGTGACGGTGCTACACTTAGGAGAACACTAACTACTTGATATTTTAAGTGAGAGATCACCCTAATAAAAAGTGACTACCGCGCAATCAAAAAAGGGTGCATCATAAGGGATAAACATCTCAGGCAATTCATAATAGCATGATATGGTATAGCCCTTTCTGACGGAGAAGTCTTGTATTTCTTCGTCTTCGGCATTCGCGTCGGTGTTCACCTTCGCGAAGATTGCCACCACCTTGTCGATGCACCAGATAATATTGCTATCTCTATAGCTAATAAAATAAGTACATTACTTAAGGTTGACACACAGGTCATTAAAGTGACAATCATATGGATCCAGCCATCATGCCGAATCATGACACGCACGTCATGTTAATATTACATCATATAGTCATCTCATACATAATCAAATTAATATGAGCACTGCTATACCACATCATATGCACATGCAAACCATCCTGCAAAACCAAGTTAGACGCCTCTAATCGGTTCATGCAAAAACTTGTTTTACGTGGCTTCTAAGGTTTTGAAACAAACCGAAGCTACCAACGTCCATCATCAAGTATGATAATTCAAGTTGCTAGATTAACTTTCCAGGGTGTATGAAACACGAGATAATAAAATCTCGAGCCCCATACTAAACTTCGTCATACGCGTGACCCCTGTGCAGATCATATCTGCATTGCCCTTTCGTCTGCGAAACATCCATCTTTCTTTAACTATGGTGGAACCCAAAGAACTGTTAGCACTTCGTTGATCTGTCAATCAGCATACTCAGGAGCAGCATGAAAGGATCGCGGATTGCCAGAACTTTGTGAGATTCCACCATGCTGTCAAGATTAGGACTATGCAAATTCAGGGGAAGCAACAGGAACATCGGGTAACAGATTTCATCTGCTACCCGCACAAATAATTTTCAGCAATAGATCTCATCTACTACCTAATTATATTGTGCAACACCCATACATCTCTATGTATTCTAGATCGCAACCTGCATCTATGCATAGCACGGCTCTTGATGCCACTGTAGGGTAACGCAGCAGAAAACAAAAAAATTCGACCTACGCACCAGCCCAGGACCACTATGGAGACTGCATACAAGGTTTGATCATTTTCGTTACCGACTCGTAGCGCAGCGGAAGTAGAGTCGATGACGATCGGCGGTGCAGATCCCCGCAGCTAGGATTTACAACCTCCCAACCGCGAGGATGTATACCCTCGTCCGCCCCTCGGACAGCCCTTCGGGAGGCGGTCGGACAGTCCCCGGGACGGTGTCGCGGACAGCCCTTCGGGAGGACCATCGAAACTCGGACAGTTGCTCGGACAGCCCTTCGGGAGGCACTCTCGAACTAAGACCGAAACTACGATCTCTCTACAGAGTTGCACACATACGGTGTCATCTATCCGGCAGGGCTTCGCCGTCCAGAACTAGTTCCTGCCGGAACCCAGACAGCCTTTCGGCTCTACGAAACTATTTCGCTGGGAGGGAGAGCAAAGCCAGACAAGTCAAATGGCATGTGTATGAGAGAAGGATGATCTTTGTGGGCAGCCCACTCACCTCTATTTATAGGAAAACCAAGGGGTAGGATGGGCACACAAAAAACCCAAAATGCCCATGCAAATGTCACACATGAAGGGCATAATGGGGAGGGAAGTGGAGCTCCATGGAGCCCCACACATGTGGCCGGCCAACCCTCTTGGGCCCCCCCTAGGAGGTTTCTTAGCCCCCAAGTCCTTCTAGAAACCTTTTCCAAAAAGCCCTAAAAGGTGGCTTTCCAATAAAGTAACCATAAAGCTGATTTCACTATTCACGACGACATTTTTCAGCGTCTGATCGAACTGAAAATATTCATGTGGGCTTAGAACATTTCCAGTACCCACCAAAATAATTTTCAACGCAAGCCGGAACAATTCCGGTTTAGTGATTTTCATCTGCGAAAAGCATCTGAAGCGGTTTCGGCAGCTCCGGAACATTTCCGGTTTTCATTCCGGAAAATTCCAGAAAGTTTCCAGAATGATTCTGGCACCCTCCAAGAATTATCAGGCATGTGCCAAAACCAATTTGACTTTATGGTATCCTCTGAAACAACTTTTCAGTTTCACCGGAACTCATCCGGTGACCTCTCTCTTCGGAACTTTTCCGCTGTCTCCGAAAACTTTTTCCGGAAACTTTCTCTCAGACTCCCTGTCTAGTATTCAGCAGATAGATGACCCTTAAGCGTGTGACCCTATAGGTTCGGTGAAGTATAGACATGACCCGGAACCCCTTCCGATCAATGATCAACATCGGAGCCGTGGACACCCATATTGACCCCTATACCCACACGAATGAATATTCGAGTGAACCTCCAGTTGTCGTGTGCTATTCCTGTTGCTTCACGATATGTTACAAATACCCGAGGTGAGACACGTTGGCATCCCCGTGGATCAACACCTTGTCCACTATGCCAGTTACCTCGTTACCGGTATTGTTCTCTTTTCTCGTTCCTTGTTCCGGCATCCCCGTGATCAAATCACAAAGTGTCTGGCCAGACGATGATGGATACCGTAACACCGAGAAGGCCCAGAGATATCTCTCCATCGTCGGAGGAGCAAATCCCAATCTTGAGCTATCAAGTTACTTGACACACTTTTCCATGAACCCGTAAGCCGCCGTAATAGCCACCCATTTACGGATGGCGTTTAACAAACCCCAAAGTTCATGAAGCAAGCATGAAGAAACTCGATACTCTCATGGTCTAAGGAATTATGCAAACGTTAACCATCTCTGTGTTATTAACCATTAACTTATGACGAATGAATCTCATAGCATAACATCAATTCGGGTCGATTCAACACAAATGTTCTTCTAACATTGTGCCCTCAAAATTGCCGGCATAGCCATGCCCATGATCAGGAAAACAGGATCATCATGCAATACTTGAGCCAGTCTTAGAGGCCAGACTAGGAATATATTTTACCGTTTATTATTCCACACGTGCATATGAGTCTTCCTCCGAGCCTCGTGGTTATTGTAGACTCGAGAACCATAGCAGTTATAGCATGGAACATAAACCTAATTATGAACAGGGAGATAATTAATAACATATATTATTGCCTCTAGGGCATATCTCCTACAATGGCCTTTACATCACACACAGTTTTTATTTTTAATCGTGTGCAATGAATCGTGCATTATATACAATTTTCATTAAATAACCGTGTGTGATGCTAATCCAAATTGTAAATAGTTTTTGTGTTGAATTGTGTGAGATGTAACCCTAATCACAAACAGTTTTGGTAGCCCAATCACAAACAGTTTTGTGTAGTGTGTGCGATGGAACCCCATTATCGTCCACACTAGCAAGGTGACGGTTTGAAACTGCGTCACTGAAAAGGGTTAAAAACCGTTTGTATAGCACGATCGTTGCACAAGTGCATGTTGCAAAATTCCTTGTCGGGTTACACTTAAATCTTAATGCTACAGACTTCATGCTAGTGAAAGAATAGTGTATCATCGGTGTACCCCTCCATCGACCTCCGCACCGTTGACATGTCCCTCTCCCACTTCTTCGACCTTGACCCGTCTCCCCTCACAATCCTAGTCAGCGATCCTACCCAGGCCTGAAGGCGCCATGTCATCACCACCATGTCCCTCACCGACGCTGCCACCCTACACACCGCGAGCAAGGCAAAGGTCGAGGCTATGTTCACGTACGGGGTGGCTGAACACTGACGGCTGATGGGGCACGCTGGACACTGGAAAAGGGGGGCATACCTCTAGCTGCCAAGCTACTCAGCACTCCAACAACAAGCGATATGTGCTTTTCACTCTCTCACAGAGCAAAAGACTCGCAAGGCTCTCTCATGAATCACCACACGAGAGGTTTACACGTTCACATCACCTGTATGTAAAACATCTCACTCGGGTGGTTCAAACGGGGCAGAACTCTGTGGCCTGGGGCAGGCGGCTTGGTGCGCTGGCGCCGGCCAGCATGGAGGCTTCGCTGGTTTTGCTGTCGCATGCGGGTGTTGCAGCGCAGCGGTGAGCTCGGTGAGCGCGGGGCCAGATCTGGGCTCGGTGCCCGGGCGTGCTCCTTGGCGCAGGGGCTTGCGGCCGTTGCGGCTGCTACTTGGTGGAGTCCAGGCGGTCCGGGTTTGGCCTTGCACCGCAAGATGGGCAGTTTCTCCGCCCCAATCTGCTGCTGTGGAGTCCAGGCGGTCCAGAGGAGGTGTCTGGTGCGTGCGGCTAGGCCAGGAGCGGGGCTTCGCACGGATCTGGTGCAGCGCTGGGAGGCAGCGGGCCGGCGATGGGAGGCTGCACGGCATGGCGGGGAGGTGCAGTGTGCGCGCTGGGCGCGGCGTGGGCACTGGGGTGTGGCTGCAGCAAGGTGGGGGCGGACTGGATCTCGATCCCCTTTTGCGAGGGGTCGATTTGCTCGCCCCGGTGGATCTGGTGCTGGCCAGAGGTGCGTGCGTGCCATGCGGGGTGAAGGAAGCGGGGCGTCGGGCTGTGCCGGATGGGCTTGCTCGCGGGCAGGCCAGGGGCGCCGCACCATGAGGTGGAGCCGGTGGGCGTCGATCATGGGGATTGCGTGCTGTGTAGTGCTTCGGATCTGCTCAGATTCAGAGGTGTGGTGGAGTTCCAGGCGAAAGGCCAGCCCTGACTTTGGGTCGGTGCCGGCAACGGCGGCGCCATGGCGTCGTTTCCTTCTTAGAGGCGTTGTCGTTGAGCTCCATTACACGACTCTCCGGGAGAAATCTCTAGCTTCGGATGGCCGAAGCGGGCGATGACGACGGCTACGTTGTTTCCTTGTTTGAGGCATCGTCTTGGAGAGTCAGCATATTGCAGTTTGCACAATCTCTTCATCGTCGGGACAGTGGGCGTAGGGGAGGCGGCTCCGGGTGGTTTCTGTTTGTGCGTCGAGATGGCGATCTCGGGAACAATGTGAGTGGCAGCTCCATGAGGTGGGGCTCTATCTCGACATTGATTGGGTGGCATCATTGTCCCGCTTGGGCGGTAGGGGTGTCGGCTCGGTCGATGTGCCCCAGAGGGGGCGATCTGACTTTACGTCGGGGCGACGGCCCCGGATGTGGCGCGACGTTCGTGGTCTGCGAGCGGTTGCCCTGAGCAGCGTGGGCTGCGGGCAGCTGGGTTGTGCGGCGTTGCTCTCGAGGGGAGCAGTGGTATGTTGGGGCGGCGGCCCCGGAAGGCGGTGCCGGTTGATTGCGTTGGGCGCGACGAAGCGGTGGATGTCGGGGCGGCGGCCCCGAGACAATCACTATGGCGTCCAGACTTATATGGCATCGATGATGGTGGGAGCGAGGTCGGCGACGCGTCAATGGTTGCGGTAGTCGGCTCTTCTCCGGCGTGTCCACGGTATTGCCTCCAATTGTTTGTTGCTGTGGAGTCGAAGCTGCGGCGGCGGGGCCCTGTGGTATACGATGACTGGCTGCAGGTGGCCCGTTCGGCGATCTTCCATGGCGCTAGCCGTGCCTGGTTTTGTTCTTTTGAGTTCTCCGTCAGAGTCGGAGCTGCGTTGTCTGGCCGCAGGTCGGCATGTCGTCGTTTAGGGTGGGCTTTGCCCTGAGTGTTTCAGTCTATGGGAGTGGGCTTGGCCCTTGTTGTTCCGGTTTTCGTACGGTTTTCCGTAATTAACTGGGCAATTATCTTCTTCTTATTTAATAGATTCTGTTTCGAAAAAAAAACGGGGCAGAACTCTCAATTCGATTGGACAAGGGGATACATGTGCAAACTATTCCTCGAAACGAGGGAAGAAAAACATGTGGCCATTTTATCTCCTGTCAATTTTCAATCTTGCTGAACATGCTCGAAAATACGACTAGAAAACATGTCTTGTAAGATAGCCAATCCATGAAATTATATCTTTCTTTTTCTGATGTCTAACTGTGGTGCCGACAAGGAGCATTCATGATTGGTATAGCCGAAACTGTTGACTTCGTTGGTCCATGTACAAGACGAGAGAGGCACATCTTTCGAATCACTACCAGAATCAGGGTCGTTGCCGACGGCCTAAACTATGCCGACGGCCCCCGTCGGCATACGTCACCCTACGCCGACCACCAGTGCCTCACCGTCGGCGTACTAAAAACCGTCGGCGTAGATCAACCTAAGCCGACGGCCACCGTCGGCGTACAAATGCCGTCGGCGTAGATTCACCTATGCCTACGGTGGCCGTCGGCGTAGACACCCCGTCGGCGTATCAGCGGGCACGGCCACTCGATGAGTAACGCCCGTTTGACGCCGTCAAAGATATGCCGACGGCCCTGACGGACACCGTCGGCATAGCTTCGATGGTCCACGTCATCGATCCGCGGCAGGTGCCACGTCATCGATCCGAGGGAGGTGCGGATCCGGGGGCGTAACTACGCCGACGGTTATGCCGTCGGCATACCTTTCGGGCTACGCCGACGGTGTAACCGTCGGCGTAGGGACAATTTTTTTTATTTCACCTACGCCGACGGTGTAACCGTCGGCATAGGTGCAATTTTGTGTTTTCTGTTTTGAATTGCTTATATCTTTTAGGATATTTGATGTTTTTGAGTGATTCTTTTTGCATTAAATTCAAAATTTTGTCTAGTTTGTGTTTGTGCAATTAGTTTTCAAATTTGAATGGTTTAAATTTGAATTTGTTCAAATTTCCTTCAAACCCTAGATTGTGAATAACTTGAGTTTAAAAATTGTTTTTAATTTAATTTTTTCTGCTCGTAGGCACATGTTAGATGGTGCATGTTGAACACACAAAAAGTCTGGAGTTGAAATAAGTTTAAAAAAATGAAATGCCTTTGTAACAGATGAGTTTTCGTCCGAAATCCTGATACTTCGAAAGAGATTGTCCAGTTTGTACACAAAGTGCATCCAGCTTTTGTCATAACCCTCTCAACTTTTTAGCACATGCTATGTGGGTGAAATGATGATACCATGCCAAGTTTCAACCTTTTCAGAGTTCATTTGTAGTGCTTTTCAATTTCAGGGTCATTTAGCTCAAAAAAAATCAATAAACGCATGAAAACTGGGGAATGAAGTGGGAAAGGGTTGAAAATTGATGATGTGACTTTGAATAGTGCATGTTGAACGCACAAAAAGTCTAGAGTTGAAACAAGTTTTAAAAAGTGTTATAAAAAAGTAAAATGGTTATAACTTTTGCATAAGATGTCGAAAAAAAGTGTTATGAAAAATTAATTTTATTTAAAATAAATAAATGATGTCATATTTGGATTCCTCATATCTTTCTGATAATAATGGATATATTATTTGTCGAATTTCAATTTACGGATTTAAAGATATTAATTATGCCATATTAAAAAAAACAGCACCTATGCCGACGGTGTAACCGTCGGCGTAGCCCTGCCACGTGGCAGCTCCTGGTGCATCTGAAGGCAGGGCTACGCCGATGGTGTAACCGTCGGCATAGGCCAGGAGCCACGTCATCGATCCGAGGCAGGTGCCACGTCATCGATCCGAGGGAGGTGCGGATCCGGGTGCGTAACTACGCCGACGGTTATGCCGTCGGCATACCTTTCGGGCTACGCCGACGGTGTAACCGTCGGCGTAGGCACAATTTTTTATTTATTTCACCTACGCCGACGGTGTAACCTTCGGCATAGGTGCAATTTTGTGTTTTCTGTTTTGAATTGCTTATATCTTTTAGGATATTTGATGTTTTTGAGTGATTCTTTTTGCATTAAATTCAAAATTTTGTCTAGTTTGTGTTTGTGCAATTAGTTTTCAAATTTGAATGGTTTAAATTTGAATTTGTTCAAATTTCCTTCAAACCCTAGATTGTGAATAACTTGAGTTTAAAAAATGTTTTTAATTTAATTTTTTCTGCTCGTAGGCACATGTTAGATGGTGCATGTTGAACACACAAAAAGTCTGGAGTTGAAATAAGTTTAAAAAAATGAAATGCCTTTGTAACAGATGAGTTTTCGTCCGAAACCCTAATACTTCGAAAGAGATTGTCCAGTTTGTACACAAAGTGCATTCAGCTTTTGTCGTAACCCTCTCAACTTTTTAGCACATGCTATGTGGGTGAAATGATGATACCATGCCAAGTTTCAACCTTTTCAGAGAGTCATTTGTAGTGCTTTTCAATTTCGGGGTCATTTAGCTCAAAAAATCAATAAATGCATGAAAAATAGGGAATGAAGTGGGAAATGGTTGAAAATTGATGATGTGGCTTTGAATAGTGCATGTTGAACACACAAAAAGTCTGGAGTTGAAATAAGTTTAAAAAAATGAAATGCCTTTGTAACAGATGAGTTTTCGTCCGAAACCCTAATACTTCGAAAGAGATTGTCCAGTTTGTACACAGAGTGCATCCAGCTTTTGTCGTAACCCTCTCAACTTTTTAGCACATGCTATGTGGGTGAAATGATGATACCATGCCAAGTTTTAACCTTTTCAGAGTTCATTTGTAGTGCTTTTCAATTTCGGGGTCATTTAGCTCAAAAAAATCAATAAATGCATGAAAAATAGGAAATGAAGTGGAAAAGGGTTGAAAATTGATAATGTGGCTTTGAATAGTGCATGTTGAACACACAAAAAGTCTGGAGTTGAAATAAGTTTTAAAAAGTGTTATGAAAAAGTAAAATGGCTATAACTTTTGAATAAGATGTCGAAAAAAAGTGTTATGAAAAATTAATTTTATTTAAAATAAATAAATGATGTCATATTTGGATTCCTCATATTTTTCTGATAATAATGGATATATTATTTGTCGAATTTCGATTTACGGATTTAAAGATATTAATTATGCCATATTAAATGAATAAATGGCAAAAAATTAATAAAATAATATTATTACTTATTTTATTTTAATTAAAATTCAATATTATTATTAATTAATTATTGTTGTTTATTTTAATAATTGTTTGGAATTTAGAAAATAAAATCATGTGACATCAAGACCTAAGGGTTAATAGGATTGACAGCTTACTATTGTCAAGAAAACAACAAGTGCAGACTTGGAAACTAAGGGTGATAGAACTCGAAAGTTAAGCGTGATGGGGTTGGAGCAGTGAGAGGATGGGTGACCTGCCGGGAAGTTAGACGATTTGGAATGAGCGGTGATTAGAGATTAAATTGTCAAATAATTCAAGAGCAGTGAGCAGGGGTGATTACACATTAAATTATCAAATAATTTAAAGATTTGAAAATCAGAAAAAAATAAATCGAAAAAAAATAAAATAAAATTGGAAAAAATTAAAAAAATATTAAAAAAAACAACACCTATGCCGACGGTGTAACCGTCGGCGTAGCCCTGACTTCAAGTGCGCCAGGAGCTGCCACGTGGTAGGGCTACGCCGACGGTTACACCGTCGGAGTAGCTCCTGGCCTATGCCGACGGTGTAACCGTCGGCGTAGCCCTGCCTTCAGATGCACCAGGAGCTGCCACGTGGCAGGGCTACGCCGACGGTTACACCGTCGGCGTAGCTCCTCGCCTATGCCGACGGTTACACCGTAGGCAACCGTCGGCATAGCCCCTGTCACGTGGCAGCTTCCGGTTGGTGGACGAACTCCGACGTCGCCGTCAGCCGCCGTCACGTGAAAAAGGACGCCGACGGTCGTACGACCGGATGTCGGCATAGGGACCTACGCCGACGGTTTTCCTATGCCGACGAAAATGCCCGGGTACGCCGACGTTCGCGATCCCGACGGGCCTACGCCGACGGCCCCCGTCGGCGTAGCCCTACGCCGACGGTATTCTGGCCTACGCCGACGGGGTCTGGCCGTCGGCGTAGGGGGCGATTCTGGTAGTGAATATTGCTTGTCACAAATATTTGTTCTCGAATATGCCCTCCTGTTGACCCAAGGGTAGACTTTGACCATGAACAAGTCTCCAAGACCAATAATTTAGCCTAACAATCCTCACTGTGCGTAGTAGGAGTGCACATAGGAAGTTGCAGTGTAGTATCACTAGTAGAAAAACCCTTATAGGATTAGTTAATTACCGGCGAAGGGGTGAACCTGGATACCGGTGCTATTTTGTCGGCCGAAGCAAGGTTTTTACTTTCGGATACGAAATCATTTCGGACATCACTGAAATATGCGAAATTTTAGAAATTATTTCAAATTTTGAGGTTTCAAAATTTAATTGAATTTTAATATAAATTAAATTTATGTTGAAATCAGTTTGAATCTGCATCGAAATTTCGGGGTTAAAAATATTTTGGACCCCAGTGAAATATGTGAAATTTCGGAAATCTCACTGAAATTTCTTTGAAATTTTTAACCTTGGGCCAAAGCGTAATCGCCTAAGCTAAATACTAGTACACCCCTGGAATTTTTCAAAATAGCACATGCATTCAAAAAGTACGCAACGCCTTTGGATTATGTAGTAGTACTAAAATTGGCTATTGGGGGCCACGCCGTATAAATGGAGGCACATATCAGTGGCATCGGCACTAATTCAAACGCCTTTCTTAATTTAGCCATCAAGTTTGGCAAAAACTCTCATAGTGCTTGAATGTATCACTGTAAACTAAACATTTAGCACATGCAAACGTCTGCAATGAAGTAAAACATGATTATATATATAGACATATGGAACTTATAGTCCATTACATCGATACGCCACCAAAATACATTACCTGCGTCAATTTTGATCAAACACGATCATCAACTTCGGGTCTTCGTCGTCGTAGCTCTAAAATGTGCGACAACTAGCTAGACAAAAGTACGCAACCACTGCTAAGCTAAATGCAGAAGCCTAGAGCGCAAAGGGAAGACCGGAGAAGGCCAGTGCGGCATGCGTGCCCCGCTAGACACCGCTCCTCGTCATCGTCATCCTCCATCTCTCTCGCCGTTGGCCGGTAGCGCGGCTGTAGCGCGCGCCCACATGCCTAGAGCGCCGGAGCAGAGTGGTCGCTCACGGAGGCCGCCAACGCGTAGCCATGGTCGCGTTGGAGGCGGCCTGCACGGCGACACATGCGGCCACATCAAGGTTGGATTGGGCAATGACCGCCTCAAGCCTGGACGCCTCCTCCTTGACGGAGCGGGCATAGAGGAAGCCACCCGCGCTGGGTGCCGTAGTGGGATGGTGGCGTGAACTCCACCTTGGAGAGCGCAGTCGCCGCCGCGACCATCGCATCCTCCTCCACGTTGGTCTGCGACACCGGAAGGGAGGCGGTGAAGGCGGGAGCACCACCGAGGCCACGATGAATGCAGGTGGCGCCTGTGCGCTGGATCCAGCCACCGACATCTCGTCGGTCGGACGTCGAGGGGGGTTGCCAACGAAGGTGTCCGACAAGCGGAGCGTGAAGTTGAGTCGAGGGGCCATGACACGCCTCGACCAACACACGGCCAGGGTGGCTGCGGCGGGAAGACCCACCGCGACGACGGGCACCGCCGAGCCAACCCTAGGTGGGGCGCAGCGTACGATCATGGGCGCCGAAGGAGGCACCTAAGCCGTCGGATCCGCGATGTGGCAGAGGAGGGCCATGGATCATTCGGAGGAGCCACATCGCTCCCTCCAATGGGGGGGGGGGGGGGGGGGGGGGGGTTCGGGGTTTTTTCTCCCGGGAAATGTAGGGGGCTAGTGAGATAGATTGTGAGTGAGAATGCTATCATGCATACAAATTCCTCGAGGGGTATGTACACGTACAACACCATGCATGAAAGTGCAAATTCTCTTGCATTTTTGCATTTGTTCAACACATCGGACTCTCGCTGGATATATAACCTCCGTAAACATACTGTTATTAGTTTTCTATGCAATGTACAACGCAAACTCTCAATCGAACATGCTAAAGTGACCAAGGGACACTAAGACCATAGTAACACAACATGCAAACTACAAGAAAAGTTATTCTCCTCTCGTCGGCGCCGTCGCCGGTCCGCCCCATCTCCGATGGCCTCTAGGCCATGGAGGTGCGGAGGATCTCGGCCCCTCGCCGGCGGGAGGGACTCCGTTCTCGTTCTTATTAGATTCGGCGTCTTGGTTGGGGCTGTGTGGCGGCGGCGATGTCCCTTGGTAGGAATAATGTCTCCCACGTTCTATCCCCGTCCCGATGGTGTGTCTAGCATTGTCGGAGGACGTGTGGGGGTTTGTCTCCGTCGGATCTCGCGGGATTCGGTCGGTGCTGGTCTTCGGTGGATCTGTTTGGATCCGGTCTTCGTTCGTCTTCGTTTGGGTGTTTACAGGTTTGATCCTTCCGATCTACGACTTTCTTCATCGGCGATGGTTGCTACTCTGGTGCGCTGGTCCTATGGGGCCTTAGCACGACGACTTCCCGACTGTCTACTACAACAAGGTTTGCCCGGCTCCGGTGAGGGAGGGGCGATGACGGCGGCGCGCCTTCGGCTCGC
Source organism: Elymus sibiricus (assembly GCA_039707655.1). Lineage (NCBI taxonomy): Eukaryota > Viridiplantae > Streptophyta > Magnoliopsida > Poales > Poaceae > Elymus > Elymus sibiricus. Next base: position 24,450,713 of record CM077667.1, read on the forward strand.
TCCAGTGCTTGTAGTCGTCGCTAGGTGGTCCACGGACATAGTTGTAATTTTTATTACCTCTATTGTTTTTTGTACTGTCATGATTGAAAATGAATAGATTGGAAGTTTCTCGCAAAAAAAAAAAAAAACACAACATGCAAACTTTAAACATTTTTTTTATTTAAGTATCATTTTCCAAAATTAAAGTTAATTAAAACACTAAAAATATATCAGGGGCGTTTTAGCATATCTCAGCCCCATTGATAATTGTTATATGCCTAGAAAGATATTTTGGTTCAAGTTTTTAACCCTTCAAAATATATTTCTTTCTGCCCCTCCCCCCTACCTGCACCACCACCACACGCTGGCACATATGTCATCCGTCATCCTCCACCCTGCCCGCTGCCGCCACCGTGCTCATCCACGTGTTACCCGCAGAGGAGCGGATCCAGCAGGATGCAAGCCAACTAGCAGCTCCACCACGAGGCCGGCGAGGAGCAGATCCGCCACACGGCCGCCGACGAACAGCTCGTCCATGAGCACTGCGAGAATCAGATCCTCCACGAGGCCGGTGAGGAGCAGATCCACCACGCGGCCCCCGACGAGCAGATCCTCCAGGAGGCCTGCGAGGAGCAAATCCGTCACGGGAGCCCGCGTAGGAGCAGATCCGCCACTTCGCCACAGCCGCCTAGCAGTTCTCGACCTCGCCAACATTAGTAGAAAAATGGCTAGTCAGAATTTTAATTGGTGACACGTCATTTCCAACCAACGCCACAATATTTTTCTAGATAATGATGGTGTGGTAATATTTGGTAGGACATTGCTATGAGCTTAGTTTTGGCGTAATTCTTTTTTCCACGCCATAGCTGTTTTCTGAGGTTTTTTTTCCTGTGGGCTACACTTTGTTATGGCGTCGCCTGTTAGCCCCACGACAGCACTAGTGCCAGAGTTCATCTCCGTGCAACGGCAGCTTGGTGTAGTTTGTTTGTGTCAGCATCATCAAGGGCACTCCCAACCCTCATTCAGTGGAGAGCCGCGCCAGAGTCTTGTCGAGCGCTGTCGTTTCCTCCGCGCCTTCTATTCCTCCAACTCTATCTTAGCCTGCTCGTCATCGGTGCCAGCCATCTCTCCGACGGATCAGACACCGCAGACTTCCAGGATTGATCGAACACCACCAAGCCTCTGATGCCACTTGTTGTTGCGTGAGCTCGGCTAGCATGCACGAGAGGTGTCAAGGTGGAAGACGATGAACAACAGGTTTTGCGCTGTGAATACTACCAGCCTTTTCTGTCTTCTGTTATTTACTTATTTAAGTAGTCAAAACTGAACTGCAAATTACAAGCAAAGAAAGCATCACGTCCGGCAAGACTGCAGGTCGTACCATCGATCCCACTACGCTCCACCATGTGCCCGCACCACGCTAGCTGTCCCGCATTTCCGCTAACGTTCGTGGCCACACGAACCGGTCATGCGAGCAAATTCAGCTAACAAAGTAACATCAGCATCGGCCAACACGTGTACAATTAATGCAGGTGCACGCTGCTTGACCTCTTATTATTATTCAGCTAACTGAAGAAACTGCAAAACGTAACACTACGGTGCAGCAGGAGGACTATCCATCAGTGTCGATGTTCCCCTGTCGCCGCAGCCTGGGCACTCCATTTTCCTCCCGCCCGAGGGAAAGGGCGCCGGCACACCTTGTCCGTCACGGTCTCCGTCCAGAAATACTGCATGCGTGTAATTTTTTAATTCGTCGTCATCAATTCGCATGCAACCACATGCACGGATGAAAATTACTGATTTCTATGTATATATTGGAGGGACGAAAGGAAAAGGATACAGTCTGAGTAGTTTACCTGGGGGCGCCGCGGCCGAGCACACCAAGAACAAGGCACAGCATAGAAGGAGAGCCAGCAGGAGAGCAGCGCTGCGTGCGTGGGAGGAAGAAGGACGCTCCATGATCATCTCGCAGCGCTTCTCAGGACTTTTACGAGGAATGGTTGGGAGGACTAGTAGTGGAGTACGCACAAGATTTTGGTATGATCTGTTCTTGGCCACCCGCGTTTCTTAATATATATACACTACATATGTGTGCAGTGCTCAGAGGTGAAAGTCCACTCTTTGTCAACAGTCAGCTCAGAGGCATGTTTTTTCCAAGTGGTTACCTGCTTAAATTTCTCCAGAAAGGGTTTTTATGTTTTCACCTTTTTCTGGTGCTGGTTTCCTCATATATAATAGTACAATGCACTCATGCCTTTTTGACCAAACGGTCATGTCAATGTAAATGACCCATTAACAACATATCTTTTCTGACTATTCAACAAAATATGTCTTAATAATTAATTTTTTTAAATGTTAGAAATCCTTTTTATTTTGATATCTTGGTTATATTTATTTTCGTCGAAAATGAAAATGTATATGTGTATGTACATATTCACTGCCACCATAACTTTTTGAGATTCGATTCGCACAACTTTCAGCCGTAGCAATCCTTTTTGTATTTTCAAGAAATGTAAAAACCGCAATAAAAGATATTTGTTTGAGAGCTAATGAATTGTAAACACCTCCAGAAAAAGATAAGGAATCATAAACAATGCACTTACTTCTCTCTCTCTCATGCCCATCACGACCTCCCTACTCCTCCCATCGTCTTCTACACCGAGTCCAGTGTTATCAGAGCTTTCTTGAATGTTTATATTGACATATGTTGTCAAGATGTCGGCTTCAGACTTATTGATGTATTAATTTGTAATGTCTTTGTGAATAATTAATAAAGTGAATGTATGAGTCATCCTCCTTTTCAAAGAAAAAACTTTGAGAATAAGTAGAAGAGATTGCCAATTAAATCTTGACCAAGAACATAGTATTTAGAATGGACAACCTTCCTCACCGAGCTTGCAGCTGCCACCATCCATCCATGTCCTTCTCGAGCATCACTCCACCAGATCTATCCAGCATAGGCCCTCGGTGTTCCATTTTGCCGATCTTCTCATTTGCTGCGATGGGAGGCTACATCCCCACCCTCTATTCCTCCCAAATAGCCTCTCAAAATCCATCAAATCCAGAAATCAAAATACATTGTGGGGAGAAAATTCGACTGGAAACATGTCTTGTAAGATAGCCAATCCATGAAATTCTATCTTTTTTCTGTGTAATTGTGGTGCCGACAAGCTGCATTCATGATTTGTATAGCTGAAATTGTTGACTTCGTTGGTCCATATACAAGACGTGAGAGGGACATCTTTTGAATAATGCTTGACAGTCGCCACCAATTTTTGTTTTCAAGTTCAAGTTTCCAAGATGCCCTGCCTGTTGACCCAAGGGCAGACTTTGACCATGCACAAGTCTCCAAGTCCAATAATATAGCCTAACAATCCTCACTGCGCGTAGTAGGAGTGCACGTAGGCAGTTGCAGTGTAGTATTTGCGTCAACTATAAAACAAAGCCGTCATGCATCCACAAAGAGAACACACATGAGCAGCTGTGACAGCGATCATGTGGCGCTCCATTTCTCCTTCTTCTTCGTCCTTGGTACGCAGCGTTGCGATCATTGCTCTCCTATGCTGTCACCTGTCATGCTCGGCCGCGGCAAGAGGTAATTCCATTTATGGGTTCATCTTCTTCTATAGCTAGGTTATTTATGCCAGGGGTGATAATTGATGGTTCATGCATGCATGCAGACTATGGAGTTGTTCTTGACGGACACCATAAGTCAGGACGTCCTCCAACGCCGGTACCCGGGAACCGGGTGACTCCAACTCCAGCTCCGGTTACTCCAACTCCAACTCCGGTCACTCCAACTCCGCCACCGCCCACACCAGTGCCTGGGATGCCGGTGACTCCAAGTCCACCTCCATGTCCTCCAGTCCTCGTTGCTCCGCCACCACCAACGCCGGTGCTCAGGGACCCGGTGGTGACTCCAATTCCTTCAGTTCCTATTCCTCCGCCACCGCCGTCACTGCCGTAGATATAGGCACTTTGGCCGCACCGCAAGACCCTGCAGCTAGCCCGCTTTTAAGAAAGTAAATTACGCATGGAACAATGTTGCTCGTTTATATTTTTGGTGTACGTATGTTGGATTATCGTGCTAAAGGTAACAAATGTGATATCAGCGTATTATGTATAACCTTAATTTTTCGGTGTGCTGACCATTAATTACTATGCCTGCCGGTGTCATTACCATGAGAACCTTTGAAACATCATCGTTTGTCCTGCATGTGTTGCTGTGCATGCATGGTGATTGAACTAACTGCCTTACTAGTGTGTGGGTCATGGTGACCCCGACACGGCTAGCCTCGTTGACTCGGCAGTTGGATGTTGTCTATCAACGCCGGTAGCGAAATGCCCCCTGCCGCTGGCTTAATCGGTTTGGAAGTGGGCACTTGGCTTCTCCCTAGTGCGGTCATAGAGGTGCGCCCTAGACACTAGCTCAGCAGCAAACTGGCTTCTCCCTGCGTGATGGTAGCACCCCAAAAGTGCCAATGATATTACCTCAGTAACGGGTGTTAGCTCACTATCAACGCTCCTCGGTGTTCCCCTCCTTCGAGCCTATGAAGTCGCCGATTGTACCGAGGCATAGAGGAATGATGCCATCTCCGTCATATCCTGCACTGGCGCTGCCAGCCTACACACCGCAATATGAGCTCTGCGCTCGCTCACATAGCGAAAGGTGTGCGGCTATTTCTCGCGGTATGAAAAGGTGACACAGGTCACCTGTAAAACAGCTCAGTCAGATAATTTTGACGGTGCTACTCAAAGTGGGGCAGACCTTTCAATTCAATTGAGTAAGGGGCCAGGTGTGCAGAGAATTCCTTCAAACAAGAGAAGAAAACACTTCTGGCAGAAACATTTGACAGAAAAAATGTCTTGTAAACGAGCCAATCCAAGAATTTCTATCAATTTTATTGTTGTTTCTGTAAACAGTACGTTGGCGCAAAACAGAAATAAACAAAATAAACAGTAAGATGAATGAATAAACTATCTATTCCGTTCTCGAAAACAATTACTCAAGTATTGAATATTGGATAAATAAGCACTAAATATTTAAGTTCCATTTCGTAGAGCTCAATGTGACATTCTTTCAGGAGTACACTTGTTACTATGGAGAAAGAGAAGTATTGCTGTCACATGTGATGTAGGCAGTCAATTCCCACAGCTATCCCGGCTCAAAATTGAACTCGGAAACCTTTTTGGTCACTTGCCTTTTGACATTGACCGGAATGGATCCACAAGAAAGACCCTTCCTACCATCTTCCAACGTTCAATTGCCATAGTCACCACTTGTCGTTCCATGGTCGCTCGTCCACGGCACTGAAAGACATATCCAATACAATTTGTGCAACTTCCTGAACAACCACAATTATTCATCTAATATCAAAAGCTTTCAATTAATTCCCGAGAGGCTTTCCACTGTAATTTAGAAATCTGTCAAATAAAAAAAATTCAAAACCTTCGACTATATTTGCGGAACTTTGAACAAAATTTATTGACATTTCCATTAAACATTAGCAAAATTTGATGATAGAATATGAATAGCTTCCGACGGAGGTTTCAAAAATCATTCAATTAACTGAAATTTAAGTGTTCTGTATAGGCCTATGTGCTTGACATTGTTTCTTCATGTGTCCACCGTCTCTCCTACTTAATTGCTTTGCCACGTCAGTTTTTTTCCTATGTGTTACGATTTAGCACATGTACACCGTGGAGCACTGATAAGGGCCTTAGACTACAGCAAACATCTTTGTCTATGCTCAAAAGACGGCAACAAGCCAGCTTTTTCACTCTAGAATCACCAGAAGGCAGTTGTGTTCATACTCAAAGTGCATTCTTTCTAATGATTTGGAGATCAAAACTTATAAGTCTAAGGTCATATGTGTCTTATAAAGACAAACTATCTTTTTAGTGGTAGATGATCACTAGTAGAAAACAGGGCACTAGTCCCGGTTCCAGAGGGCCTTTAGTCCCGGTTCTGGAACCGAGACAAACCGATCGGGACAAATGCCCAAAATCTATAGTCCCGGTTTGTTTACAAACCGGGACCAAAGGGGCTCCACGTGGCCGCTGCGGGGCGCCCAGGCAGGAGGACCTTTAGTCCCGGTTGGTAACACCGACCGGGACTAAAAGGCAGCCACGCGCCAGCACCTGACAGGCGCTGGGTTTTTTTTTTAAAGGAGGGGTTTAGTGGTTTTCCTATTGTGTTTCCCCCTTTTATTTTTGTGTTTACCATTTTTATTTGACGCTTTTCATTCAACTCGACGCTAGGTACTACATATAGCAATGAAGGAACCATTACACAACTCGACGCTAGCTACTACATATAGAAGTGACCTCTCTTTCTCCGTGCTTGGTCGAATAATATGCAACAAGTTTTCGTAAATCTATTCGACGCTATTACATATAGTACACGTTCATGCATATATACAATATAACATCTCTTACGATCCTAACTTCTATTACCACTCCCGGTGGCATTCTCCGTCTTTAGGTATGACATGCTCAACAAAGAATCCCACCAATTCCTCTTGAATTGCTCGTACGTGATCAGTTGGTAGGAGTTCGTCTCGCATCAGTGGTCAAGTGGCGAATGAACTCGCAAACGTAGTAAGCACATAAATTAGTCCCGGTTGCCTGCCACAAGCACTTTACGAGAATAGAGTTTAATCAAAATGATAATCAAGCATGATAATGGTATTGAAACTAGAATCAATGAGAGATGCGCGGTACTAGAGTAATACTTACTTTGGGGTGTAAAAATTGCAGCTCTTTTTTCCATTTGACACCCTTATCCTGTTTGGTGAACTTTTTCCAAACCCTGCTCGGCAAAGAATATGATTACTTGATATCAGGAAATGAACGAAAGTTGCCGATATGGTGCGATAATGATTGAACTTACTTCTGAAGCATTTGACGCATGTCCGTCCACTCCTTAGGGTCTTTACGTCTCGAGTCCAAGACAATTACTTTTCCCTCTTTAAGATGAATGTCTAGCAGAATAAAGTGGAAACTGCGCACGCATAACTCATTAATTGCACTTAACCTCGAGTAAGCGAAACAGAATGTGCACAAGATAGTAACACTCACTGGAAGTTGTAAGGAAATAGTATTTCCTTTCTGGTTTGTTGTCCAAGTAACGAATCTAGGAAATTTTTCTCTGTATCAGCGGGAAATTCTTTTAACGTAGGTTCATTTATGAAATTTGGGTCAATGAACCCAATGTCATGGATTTGTAGTTGTTTGCATTCGAGGATCTTCATTCTGCATAATATAGAGTGAGGATAATTAATACATGCAATGAACGATCTGAGCTAGAGACTTAATTACAGAAAAAAATACTTACAGACAATAGGAACTGACGATAGTTTTGTCGAGCTCCTTTTGGTTGTATAACTGAAAAATTTCTTCAAATTCAACGATCAACATCTGCTTTCCATTGAAGAAGTGCTCATTTTCTATTCCCATCAAGATTTCGTTGTTCCCCTCCTTGCAGGTATCCAAGTACCATTCATGCAAATGTCGCATCCTCGTTGGTAGATCCTTCAGCTCCTCACGTGTGACGAGAGGCTTCCCGTGCTCGTAGCTTAAGGATGGTACTACCTCAGCCGTTTCGAACTGTACCGAATCGGGTAAGTAATCATCAGTAGTGATAGCAAGACCATCGGCCGCTTTCTCTGGATCATTAGCGATATCGGTAACCACCTTGAGCGGAGGGCACGATTGCAGTTCTTGTTCGCCGAGCTGGGGAATTGTTTTCCCACTTCTTGAGCCACTTGTACTTAAGCTTCCTGACCGCCTCGCTTGATCATGTTTCTTTTGAATACATCGGTCATAGTTTGATGGCAGCGGAGGCGGTGGTGGTCGCCTAAGGGCATCCAGAGTTCGCTTCGCTGTCATCGGATCTATTTTCTCCTCTTCAGGTGGGCGTTTCGGTGCAAGCTGACGTTTCACATCGGCATCGACGATCTCGTTGAGTTCCTCCTCAGACCTCTCGTAGGGTAACTTGGGAAGAGGCTTCAGGCTTGGGCCGTAACTACATCTCCTCTGTTTCGTACTTCTGCTAGCCGCCGGAGCGGCGGCGACTCTCTTCCGCTGTTGCTTATGAGGCGGAGGAGGCGGAGTCCGATGACGCGGCGGAGACAGCTGAGGCGGAGGAGGATTCTGCTGAGGGCCCTCCTCTGTCGGAGTTTGCTGAGGCGACGGAGACGGTTGACGCACCGGAGACGGCTGACGCACCGGAGACGACTCAGGCACGGGGGCCTCCTCCGCCTGAGTCTGCTGAGGCGGCGTCCAGTATGGAAGCACGATGTGTTCCTTTCTCCATAGACAAGTAGTCCTTAAGGCATATCTAATTAAGAAGAAGCTCCCCTTCACCTGTAGCGTGCTCAAACTCCAGCCCATCAAATCCGTCCATTATTTCATCCACCCCGACAATAGCAACGCCAGCTGGAACCGGAGTGCAATGGAATGTTGCATCAGGTCGAGGAGGTAAGACATGGCTGACCGCCACCTTCAAGGTTAGGTTATGACATTTCGCCATTAGCACACAATGTTCATTTTGCGTGATAGCATCCACGGGGTAGCGAGGAGCCGTGCTATCAGGATGAACGAGCTCAGTGGAAGCCACACTGCTTCTCCGCTGAGATGGTGGGGTAGCATCGTGGGTAGTCTCCAATGAAGGATCTTCGTGCCGCTGAGATGGTTGGCCGGTAGCTCGCTGGCTCTCAAGTGCCTCTAGTTTCGCTAATCTTTCATTCAACTTCTGCATTTCGCTTGCTTCTTCTTTCTTCTTTCTCTGTCGGCTTCTGTAACCAGCGCTGTCGGGAAACCCAACCTTCCACGGAACGGAGCCTAATGTGCCTTGTGTTCGTCCAGGGTGTTCAGGATTCCCGAGGGCAAATGACAGCTCGTCCTTCTCTCTGTCGGGAACGAACGTCCCTTCCAGCGATTTCTTGATTGTTTCCTCAAGCTTTTTCAATGGTATTGCAAGTTGAGCTTTTGCCCAGACACACTTCCCTGTTTCTGGGTCCAATGTTCCCCAACCCCGAAGAACCAAGTCCTTGCCCGATCTGGCCAGTGCAATGTCTCTGGTTGGACATCTTTAGCAAGCAGGTCTTGCTCAGCTTTGTCCCACGTAGGCCGGGCTTTTCTGTAGCCACCTGACCCCGTAACATGGTGATACTCCTTCCTTGCGGCATTTTTCTTATTTCTATGTGACATATTCTTAGCCTTCTCCAATTTCTTGTAGGCCACAAATGCGGGCTAGTGATCTCTCATCTTCTCATATTGACCTCTGAACTCTGGAGTCTTGTCTTTCTCGACAAACTTCCTGTTCAATACTTTCTTCCAGTTCTTGAATAGTTCTGCCATCTTCTTAAGAGCAAACGCCCTGACCTTTCGTTGTATAACTGGGTTATTCGGATCCTCCTCTGGCGGTAGACTGAAATTTCTAATCAGATTGGTCCAAAGATCATCTTTCAGTCTATCCTTGACATAAGGAACTTGAGGGTCCTTCTTCTTATTCCATTCTTGGCAGTTGATCGGGACGAGGTCCCTAACAACCACTCCGCACTGATGTATAAATTTGTTCTTGGTCCGGTAGGGAGCAATCGGTTGGCCTTCTGGTAAGACTTCTTTGATCGTGAACCTTTCTTGCGCCTCCAACCTTCTCATCGGGCCTCGTCTCCTTACCGAAGTGGAGCTCGATCCGGATGGCTAATTAAAAGAAGAAAGAAGCGTTAATATATGTACATACAAGAAAATTAATGCATCTTGTCAGCAGAGGATTAATTAATATATACCTCGCCGGACTTTGAAGCAGTTATGGCTCCTTCGTCCCCAGTTCGATCACCGGAGCCGTCATGATCTCCTTCGTCCCCAGTTCGATCACCGGAGCAGTCATGATCTCCTTCCTTCTCACCGGAGCCGCCATCCTCTCTTTCCTCACCATCGGTCTCGTTGAGAAACGACAAGAAGGTGAGATCGATATCACCCTCTCTTATTATATCCCCCAACAACTGTTCTTTTTCTAAGTCTCTGTCCGCCATAGTTTCTGCAAATATTACAACGTGACAACATACAACCATGAGAGATGGATTAGTGGGAAATATCATGCAAAGTTCACAAGTTTTATAACAGTCAGTTTCAGACGATCGTCGAGGCCTCCTCCCCCCTTTTGTCCTTAATCTTGTTTTGACCACACAAATTGCATATGACCTCGGGTTCGGGTATTACTGAAACGGGTTTGAACCCGAGACCGCCTCTCTCATGGTCCTCGAGGATACTTGCGGACCCCCACCCCCCTCATGTCGAAGTTATCATTCTACGAACATATGAAAATTCTCAAGTGCATTATGTTCATATGGTGGGACTGGCAACCTACGAAGCACCGATACAGCGACATTGATACGGGTACGGCGATACGGGATACGGCAATTTCTAAAAACAGCAATAAGGCGATACGGTAAACATATATAAGTAATAATAAAATGACATGGACTGTCTCATTTTAAAATCTCACTGTGGGGGATACGGCATAGTAAACATATGTAAGTAATAATAAAATGACATGGACTGGACATTGATACGGTAAACATATACGGCGATACGGGATACGGCAATTAATAAACAAGAACTCTCAAAAAGCACGAATCCATCAGCATCAACAGGCAAGCCATGTTCAATGGGCTCACTAGGGGGCAGGGGCCGGCGCGGCGACGTCGAGGCCGGCAGGGGCGCGGCGACGGCGACGGGGCAGGGGGAGGCGACGGCAGGGAAGGGCGAGGCGACGGCGACGTAGGGGCGGGGCGCGATGACGGTGACGACGACGTAGGGGCAGGGGCGCGACGACGGCGGGGTAGGGCGAGGCGACGGCGACGGCGGGCCAGGCGACGGCGACAGCGGGGCAGGGCGAGGCGACAGCGACGGCGACGTGGTGGCAGGGCGCGGCAACGACGACGATGACGACGGCGGGGCAGGGCGAGGAGACGGCGACGGCAGGGCAGGGCGCGGCGACGGCGACGGGGAGGAGGGCGCGCGAGGAGGTCCGGCGCCGGCGATGGTCAGCGGGCTCGGGGACGGCAGGGCGACGGCAAAATCCGGCAGCCTGGCGGCGTCGATGTCGTCATCGGCGCCGAGGAGAGAAGAAACTGTAATGGATTGAAAAAATTGATAAGTCCGCCTTAAATAGCCCCCCCTTTTAGTCCCGGTTGGTGGCTCCAACCGGGACTAATGCCCCCCTTTAGTCCCGGGTGGTGCCACCAACTGGGACTAAAGGTCAATTTTCAGGAGCCCAAAGGGCGGGAAGCAGGGACCTTTAGTCCCGGTTGGTGGAAACAACCGGGACTAAAGGGGGGGCATTAGTACCGGTTGGTGCCACCAACCGGGACTAAAGGGATGTGCTTCCCGTACCAAAAGTTTAGTCCCACCTCGCTATTCGAGAGGGGCTTGGAGTAGTTTATAAGTGCTGCGGCCGGTCTTACCTCGAGCTTCTCTCTAATGTGGGTAGTACATGCCTATTTGAAGCCCTGTTGGGCCTGCTATCACCGCGGTCCTACATCCTGGCCCATTTGTAGGGATTCTAGTCGTATGCAGGCCGTGCTGCCTAGCAGGCGGGCCTTTTTTTGCATATATATTATGATTTTATTGTTATTTTTTGCATATGTTATTTTTAGTTATATAATTTTAGTTGCATAAATTTTGTATAATTTTAGTTGCATAAGTTTTATTTTTTATTGGTTCTTTTTAGTTGATTCCTTTTGCTATTAGAGTTTTATAAAAGCTTTTTACTTTCTATTAAAGCTTGTAACAAAATATAATTTATGAAAATTCATTTTACTATTAAAGTTTTTAACTAAATATTTTTTCTACATTCAATATGCATCATTCAAAGCCACATCATCACTTTTCAATCATTTTCTGACTTCATTTGCTATTTTTCATGCATTTCATGATTTATTTTGAGCTAAGATGACCTTGAGATTGAAAAGCACTGAAAATGAACTTTGAAATGGTTGAAAATTGGCATGGTATCATCATTTCACCCAGATAGAATGTGCTAAAAAGTTGAGAGGGTTACGGCAAAAACTGAATGCACTTCGTGTACAAACTGGACAATCTCTTTCGAAGTGTCAGGGTTTCGGACGAAAACTATTCTGTTACAAAAGGATTTCAATTTTTTGAACATATTTGAACTCAAGAATTTTTCTGCATTCAATATGCACCATTCAAAACCACATCATCACTTTTCAGACCTTTTCTGAGTTCATTTGCTATTTTTCATGCATTTCATGATTTATTTTGAGCTAAGATGACCCTGAGATTGAAAAGCACTGCAAATGAACTCTGAAATGGTTAAAAATTGGCATGGTATCATCATTTCACCCACATAGCATGTGCTAAAAAGTTAAGAGGGTTACGTCAAAAACTAGATGCACTTCGTGTACGAACTGGACAATCTCTTTCGAAGTGTCAGGGTTTTGGACGAAAAGTCTTCTGTTACAAAAGGATTTCAATTTTTTAGTTCATTCTTTTTAACAAATAAATACTTTGATAATTTTAGTTAATACTATTTTGATTCTTATTTGTTCATTCTTTTTAGTTAATGTTTTAGTTGATTCTTTTTAGTTCATTCTTTTTAGTTAATATTTTAGTTGATTCTTTTTAGTTCATTCTTTTTAACAAATAAATACTTTGATTATTTTAGTAAATATTATTTTGATTCTTTTTAGTTCATTCTTTTTAGTTAATGTTTTAGTTGATTCTTTTTAGTTCATTCTTTTTAGTTAATATTTTAGTTGATTCTTTTTAGTTCATTCTTTTTCACAAATAAATACTTTGATAATTTTAGTTAATATTATTTTGATTCTTTTTAGTTCATTCTTTTTAGTTAATGTTTTTGTTGATTATTTTTAGTTCATTCTTTTTAGTTAATATTTTAGTTGATTCTTTTTAGTTCATTCTTTTTAACAAATAAATTCTCTGATAATTTTAGTTAATATTTTAGTTGATTCTTTTTAACAAATAAATATTTTGATAATTTTAGTTGATATTATTTTGATTATTTTTAGTTCATTCTTTTTAGTTAATGTTTTAGTTGATTCTTTTTAGTTAATATTTTAGTTGATTCTTTTTAGTTCATTCTTTTTAACAAATAAATACGTTGATAATTTTAGTTAATATTATATTTAACTGCAGTGATATTGTAGATCAAAGCCATCATCAGAATAGTTGTGGAGAGAAAGTCTTCACTTTTTCTTCTCGTGTGTCCCTTGCTTATTGCGCCGTAACCATGGACAATCTTCATCACATACATCACAATGCTTCAGAAAGCTTGCTCACATCATACTAAATATTCTTACACACAAACCGTACTTAAACAGGGACATAATAGAAATAATAGTTCAGATATCCATTACAGAAAGTACTGCATATATAATTGAAGATACCAATCCTACTCTTCCGGATTGCAAACCTACTCGTCCGAATCAGGAGACCCCCAAGCACTACATAATAGAGATCAAAGTGTTCGCCATTGCAAACACTACTCGTCGTCCGGATCAGAATACCCCCAAGCAGGAGATACTAGCGGTACGAGGTGACGCTGCCCATAATTGCAGATTCCAATCCTGCGGTACAACTCGTATGCAACATACCCATCTATTGCTGCATACTCAATGTTGATAGGGTCAAGTGGGGTCTTCTCCCAATGTTGGTGCCCTAACTTGGGGAATTTTGTCTTCATATCAGCGTAGTCCTCGACGATCAGGGTGGCTGCCATATCAGCCTTTGAAGTCTTCTCATGCTCAAGCCTGAACCTGCCCTGAAGATCAATGTGGCATTCAGCTGGTATCTCAATACCCCAGGTGCGCCTCATCTTGATCTTGTCATTCGTTATATCAATGCTAGCAAAATATATGCCGCTGCGAAGGAACTCCATGAGTTTTGGACAGTGCTTATCACTACTGCAACAACAAAATAGAACAAATGAGTTAAATACTGCTGCAACAAGTATATTTTAGAACAAGTATAATAAGAATCATAACAAGTATATTTTAGAACAAGTATAATAAGAATCATAACAAGTATAATAAGAAACATAGCAAGTTTCCTATTTCCTATGCATTTCCTATCCTATGAATCAAAAAGAAGCCCCTAAACTATGACATGTTCTCCCACGATGGCCAATATGCAACAACAAGGAAAATTCTTATGCAATTCCTATCCTCCTATTCCTATGCAATTTTACTAATCCTCCTATTCCCTATGCAATTTTTTATTCCTATTCAATTTTCCTATGAATCAAAGAAAAGCCCCAATTTTCCTATGAATCAAAGAAAAAGCCCCAATTTTCCTATGCATTTTTCCTATGAATCAATGAAACTATGACAGGTTCTCGACATTCCCAATCCTCCTATTCCTATGCAATTTTCCTATCCTATGAATCAAAGAAAAGCCCCAATTAAAACTATGACAAGTTTCGTATTACCTTGCCCACTGAAAGACCATCACACGTTGCTTGAAACAAAGTTGGACGATGGCAACATCGCGACCATCGGCCATGTACTCGAGATCAAGGCCCATGAACTTGTGTTTCTCCTCTTGAAGCCATTCCTCGAACATGGAAAGAAAAACCTTCACTTTGGCGCTGTCGTTCGTGTAGACGACATGGAGATTGGCCGTGCCATGTGCGAGCACCTTCCCGTAGCGAGTGATTGGATTCATGGTGGAGGATGGGAGGATGGGGAAGAAGAGAGGAGAGGGGGACGAACAGAAATGGAGGCGCTGGTCGCATTTACTGTAGCGTTTGATCTCGCGCGGGACAACTTCCAAGGCGCGGGAATCGAACGGTTTGGACCTTTAGTCCCGGTTCGAGCCACGAGCCGGGACTAAATGGGCACGCGCCAGGCGAACGGTTGCCACCACCCCTTTAGTCCCGGTTCGTGGCTCAAACCGGGACTAAAGGTCCCATCTGAACCGGGACTGATGGCCCCCGACGCCCGGCCGGCGCCCTGGCCTCACGAACCGGGACTGATGCTCACATTAGTCCCGGTTCGTAAGTGAACCGGGATTAATGGCCTTATCCTGGCCTCAACCAATGCCCTGTTTTCTACTAGTGGATATACCACCGGTCGTAAGACATCATTAATAATTCCGTTAATTTTGATATGCTCCACGATGGCAGTTTTAAATCATCATGTGTGTGTGCACGCGTGTGTGTTTATGATTTACGCAGATTTTCATTTAATTTGGCGGCCACTTGGGAACGCAAATCAGAAAACTTTGACCCACCGCTTGGGAAAGCAAATCAGAAAACATGAACATGCAATGCATGTGGATGTGGAGACATCGTACGGAGTCGAGACGCAGCACTCGAACGGTCACATCCGCACACTACCATATGGATTAGAGAAAGAAGGGAACTTGCCAACCAATGTTCTGCCCCTAAGGTTGCTACTCCCTTTGTCCATATATATAGGGCTTTGAATAAAAGTAACTAGAAATCGGGAAGCAGCTGGGAGGACCGAGTATTGATCATGGCGCCTTCTTCTTCTTCTTCAATTGCACGCCGCATCGCCCTCATGGCTCTCATATGCTGTGCCTTGGCATGCTCCGCGGTGGCCCAAGGTACGCCCGGTCGAGCCGGCCGAGATATGATGTTCATACATGCGTTGCATCTTAAATTCTACCACGTTATTGATTCTGTGCACACTTTCGAAATGGTTTCATTTCATTTCGGCTGCCTCTGGTTCATCATTATGTCATAAGCTGCAGAGAATAAGTCCAGAAAACATTATCGTTCAGATGATCCTATCATCTTTATATATGAGCATCTAAGTAATATGCAACAGTATATACCTACAAGGTCCTAGCTTTACTCCGTTCTAAAACAAATTGAAGTACTAGCATTTTCTTAAGTCAAACTTTTCTAAAGTTTGACACTTCAGAAAAGTTGGACTAACTCTTAGAATAATCCGCAAAGATATACTATATCAAATATATAATATAAAAATATATTTCATAATGAATCCAAAAAGATAAATTTGGTTTTTAGGATGTTAATATATTTGTATGTACGCGCGGTCCATGTATGTACTGTATTTAATGCTTAACGAAGTTTCACTTAGGACAATACTAAAACGTCAATTATTCTGAAATAGATGAAGTAAATAGTAATATGCCACTTGTAACCCAAACAAATAGTAGTATGTCACACAACTAAAACTTTATTGACCGTGAGAGTGCATTTACTGAACCGAATTTTTCAATTGCCAGACAAATAACAACAGCACCATAGTACTTCCTTCGTCCAATATTAATTGAATCAAACATATGTATCCAACACTGAAACACGTTTAGATACATCCATTTTAGTGTCAACCAATTCTGGGTGCGGGGAGTATATACTAGGCCACATGAGTAAAAAATGTATTTGATATGCATTTAAGGGTTGTTTGGTTGCCAACCTTAGATTCACACGCCAAAGGAGTGGTGTGCCACAACTGACAGCTCCCTAGGCATGTGTTTGGTTTCGTACGAACTTTTGACTCCCCACAGCACGAAGGGTGTTCTACAGTAGAAATTTTTGCTAAATGGTGACCCTTGTTTTTCCCGCCACACTTTTTGCGGCGAGGCATAGGGGTGGCTAACACCTCACCTCACCTCACCTTAGGCGTGGCAAACTGAGTCTCCAAGCAAACAACACCTTACAATTTCTATGCAGCACCGGTATCCGTCTGATCAATGTGGAGGGCATGAAAACAATAGAAAACTAATCCTATTTTTGGGGTACCGCTATGTATGCTAATTCTTATTTCTAGCTTACTGTGACGAAATGTCGACCTCTCACACAAGGGGTGAAACTAGGCCGCCCTAGTTAGTATTACATTGGTTTCCTGGTTAGGAAGGATCATACCCTTTTTCGGTTTTATTACAAAGCTTCTTTCCAGTGAGGAGATGGTGAACACATGTCTGTCAATAAGGATATGAACGCCAAAAACTGGTTATATGCTATGAATGAATCATTATCGCATGATGACTTGACACGGATGGTAGTTAGCCTTTGGTCTATCTAGAGTGCAAGGAGAAAGGCGATCCACGAAGAAATTTTCCAGAACCCGTTGTCAACCCATTACTGCATGTGGTCCTTTCTATCAGAGATTCTGGTACAAGCTAAAACAACTTCAACTTCTTCCATAAGTATCGCCATCGAATCTACGTGTTGGCTTGCTCCATTGGGTGATATTTTAAAGATTAATATGGATTCCACTGTTTCGAGACATGGCGAGTTTGGTCAGTCGGAGCTCTATGGCACGATCATTAGGGTACTTACCTTGGAGGATCATCATTGTTTGGTGGCCATTGTGACACTTGAAGCACTCACATTTAGCGAAGCATTGACACTTCGCCAATGATTTACACTGCATAGTGATTGTGGATGACATCAAGCAGGGAAGCTCTGCCTGCCACGGAGCCATTCTACATGAAATTAAACATTTCTCTTCGGCTTTACTATCTGTAGAAGCTCGAATTTTGAACTTCACAACCTCGCAAAACTTGCGCTTTCTCTTGAGGTTGGCCCTCATGCTTGGTTAGGTCAACCATATGATCCTTTGTTCGTCCCTGTGAACATTGCGACAATTTAAATAAAGATTTGTGATTTTTCTAAAACTAATAGTACAAAGCTTTTAAAAAGTTCAAGTTTTAAACTTTATTGGTTTCTTTTCTCTTTTTCTTATTACTTATTCTTTTATTTCTATTTGCATCTTTTTTTCCTTTTGTTCTTCCCTTTCAAAAAATATGTTCCCAAAATTATAAATAGTCATTTATTTTAAAAAATTATTGTTTTTATAAAAAAGTTAATACTTTCTTCACAAGTTTTAACATTTCTTCAAAATTATTAGAAACTCTTAACAAAAATTAAAATATTCTCCCATACAACAATTCAAGGTGCTCCCAACTCCCCCTTTAATTTTGCTAAGGGTCTAAAAGCTGCTTTATTAGTCAACAATATTCATGCGTATGGAAATAATATCAGGTTAAACCGCAAGCCAAACATGTCAGCCAACTCCTTTACATGAAGCAGCTTTAGCTAGAGCTTTGGCCTCAAAGTTAAAATTTTCCTTTTCATGGAAAAAGGGACTTTATTTTAAGATCTATCATAGATCCCCGAGATAGTTACTGCAAAATTGAATTGCTCCCCCAAAGATATGCATGTAATAACCTCCTAGCAATCGGACGCATCCTTCAATTCATATAAGTGAGGTTAAGGTTAAGAGCCATTGAAAAAGTGTGCTTGTTTAGACAATCTTGATTGCAGTTGATGAATGAGAGGCAAATGATAGTGTTATTTTCTAGTACCTTTATTTAATTTTCTGGAATCGATACCATCCTATATAAGTAGTAACTACACTTTGGGGAATAAGTTCATTTTTATCATTAGGAATAATTATAATGCTACTTTTCTTAGGGACACAATGAACTGGACTCACTCATCTACTATCAGCTATAGATAAATTATACCTACCTCAATAAGATTTATTATTATATTTCTTACCACTTCCTTCATCTTAGGTTCAAGCGACGTTGGTGTTTAACAACAGGTATAGCATCTCACTCCAATTGATTTTGTGTATAAGCACAAATGAGCTAGTTCCTTTGAGATATCCACAGTATAACCAGTTGCAGCACGGTGCTTCCTGAGAACATATTTTTTCTGGTGCACTGAAAGGTTAGAGTTGATAATAACAGGATATTTTTTTTCATCCAGATAAGTATATTTCTATGTGTTAGGAAGTGTTTGAAGTTCGTTAAAGGGATCGCCTTTAGGAGGTGTAGGTTCTCCCAAAATTTCAACATGCAAATTATGTTTGGCTTCTTGCCTATAGAACATATCACCTATTTCCTTTCTTTCTTTCTTTCTTTCTTTCTTTCTTTCTTTCACAATACATTCATTTTAGTGTTCTAACAAGTATTGTTCCAAAAGATCAATAGGAGGCACAACTATAGAAGCAACACTAACAGTTAAGGACACCTGAGGTAAATATTTATTGTTATAATGTTTAGTGAACTTAGAAAAAATAGGTTCCTAAGATTATCCACCCAACTTAACAGAAACTTTTTCTTCCCCACAATCTATAGCAACACAAGTAATATTTAATAAGGGTCTACCAAACATTATGGGACAAAGGTTATCTTGAGGAGTCTTAGTAGGATCAATAGGATCAGTAAGATCTTAGTTTTACCACAAAGAACTTCAACATCTTTTACAATCCTTATGGGTGAAATAGTAGCCCTATTGGCAAGCTTAATCGTAACATCAATCCCTTCTATCTGACAAGATGAAATATCAAGCATAACTCTTGATAGAGAGAAAAGGAATAACACTTACACTAGATTCCATATCATATAAACCACGACAGCATTGATCACCAATCTTGGACAAATAACAGGGATGCCAACATAGCACTTTTCTCTTCCCTGACAATATTATTGGCTTGCTCACAAAAAATAATACCACACCCTTCAATATTTTCAGCTACAAGATCCTTCACCATTCCTATTTGAGGTTGAATTATTTTTCTTCAGAATGTTCAAGTGCTCTAATATAACTTCTATTTATCACTGTTGTCACCATAGAGTGTTCCTTAATCCTAAAAGGAAAAAAGTAATTTCTTAATAAGCAGTAGGTAAAACAGAACTAACGGTGTGAACTTGTAATTCTCTATTAGCAATTATTGTTCAGATTTTTCTGAACACATCTGCGAGTTATTTACAAAGCATGGCATTTTACTAAATTTCAAAAAAATATGTTCCTCCTAATAACATTAAAACTATGTAATGCTATGCTTATTCATATTCTTAAAGATAATTCAGAACACATCTACCAACACAAAAGTGTAAGATACAGGTAAGTGGCATCATCATATAATACTTCTCCATAGTAATTTAAGCCATTGCCCATGCATATACCAATGTAGTATAATCTATAAAACTAATAAGTAACAATACTAAACCGGCAGAAGTTTGATTTTTCCTGTTTTTTTTTACTTTTTTTTACTGCCTACTGTTGAGAATTACGTGGGATGTTTTTCAGATGTGGTAGATTGGTTAGGCTCCAGAAATATCTCGATGGGGGTTACGTGGAGGCCTCTTAATCCAAACAGTCTCATCTAGAAAATGCTCCTCTAGCAACGATGAGGGCGATGCAACGGCCGCCTATCTACCTCCGCACCGCGCCCTCTCCACCGCGTCCTCTCTCCCGACCTCCAGCGGTAGCATCTTCTTTTCCTCGCTCTCCTTGCTTCTCCTCCTCTGACGGCTCATTCCCCTTTCTTGCACAGGTGGTGCCGCTGGACAAGCCGCCGGCAAATGGGATCGGCCGCCGACGACCATCGTTCGAGGAGCCGCGCCTGGCGCGGGACGCCTCTCGCGGCGGAGATCAACAGCGGATGGAGGGACGCCGTCCGTCGTGTGGGAGCATCACGGGAGGAGCCTCCCTACATGTCCTCCCCGACTACTCTCCACCCCCTCATTTATCTCAATCGGCGGCACCCTTTTCTCTCTCGATTCCCTCCCATTGGTGCCCTTGATCTCTTCGTCCAGGATGGGAGGCAGCCCAGCCGTGACGTCGGAGGCGACCAGTCGGGCAACGGACATGAGGAGGAAGAGGGTGAGCTCATCAAGGTCGTTTACAAGGACGACAAACGGCCGCCACAGCAGCAGTAACAGCGCCACCACAAACTCCCGTACCAAGAGGATGACGATGACGGCGCCACGGCCCTGCCCAGCGAGCCTACCCTCTCGGTAACTTACAACCCAGTACCGTTCAATCTATTCTTTTCTGCATATACCGTGGTGCTTGAAGAATGCCCACAGTTCTCATGGGTTTGCGCTTCCTTCAGACATCATCCAGGCTAATGAATTCTCTAAAAGGACAATTCATTGTTCCAGGAAGCTGTGATAAAGTGGTATATCTGGTCTACTGAGTGTTTGTCAATATATAAGTTTATATGAAAGCAGACTGGTAGTGATTAGGTCAATATGTCAGTTACTTTAAATCTTGCTACCTAGGTGTTGGGTCTCTGTACACATCACTAATATCTTTTGTCTTGAAATGATCTCATTGTTGTCACCATCTTCTGTTTGTTAATGAAGAAACATTAGTTATACGTTTTTAGATTATTTATGCTTTCCCATTCGGTACTACATATACTCTTTGGTTGCCATTGCAAATAAAAGATTGGTAAATATATATGTTAAATGTTTATTCATAATTTTTATTTTAGTTTCCATCTATGTTCACGCCATGTCGTAATTCTGTCGTAGGTGTACCATTGTCTTGCCAAGGAAAATTGATAATTAATACTGCATAAGCTTTAATTATCACAGAATCTGCCGTAGGTGTATCATTGTCTTGGCAAGCAAAATTGATAATTAACATGGCAGCGCCCCTTCGGTTCAAACTGCAGAAGGCACACACTACATTGGTCCATTTCTCCCCCTATTTGCACTTACTTTTAAACCCCCGGTGCTAGCAAACCATTTTGGTATATTTACCCAAAGTATCACCAAACATATTAGCACACTAGGAGAGCGCATTTTGTATCATATCCCTTCTTTGTTTCTTACCGATGCTATTTTAATTCAGTAACAATTTTATCCGACATCTCCAAGTTTTGCTAGCAACAGTTTTTGCGACTGTGTGTCTGCCGTTGAGGTCGAGCTTGCCACCTTGACTTAGGATATCATGTAAAAAAATGTACTTGCAATTAGACAAATTTCCATGCTAAATTTGTGAGACCATTGTGTACCAGTTATCAATCCATACTGAATTTTTACCTTGAAGCTCTTATTTTTATCTAAATGATTCTTGGTTTAAGCCAATTCTTGATGATTACTTTTGCCATTTGATGTTGCCTTTCAATGTAAAATAAATTTTGTGTTTTCCCTCTGGTTTAGATAAAAGGTAGATCTTCGCATTCGTGTATGCTCCAAATTTCTCCTTAGGAGGGATTAATCAGGTCATGTATGGTTCGTGAATCTCTGCTCTATTCTTTACATTTTTTTTTGCAATTTCTGGACCATAGGTCTAGCATATTTGATGTAGAGGCTGGTGCGGATCTAAATGTATGATAGCAGTCCTCTTGAAACCCGGTTGTTACCTGATGCTACAAGCATACAACTACCGGAGCTGCTACCTATGCAAAGGCAAGTGCAGAATTATCTTCCCTGTTTGCGTTCTGCTTGCCTTCTCTGCTTTGTTGATTAAACTGCTAATAGATAGAATTGCATGTATCTCCTCTACTATGTTTACAATCAAGTTATACTTGACGGATGTCTGATCCATTCAATGTTCATCCTTCATATTTAAGGGGCCTTAAATTGTAGAGTAAAGTAATAAGTTAATAAATTGATCGGAAATTCCAATTTGTCTTCTCCACAGCGGTCGTGCCCATCGTGGGCTGACATGGTGGTCCACCGTCATGACCATGTCGCATTGCATGTCAACGTCCCTGCCCTGCTCCATCTACAGCCACTCCGTCCCTGCGCTCCTCCTGCTTGGTGTGTTTGTCTGTGAGAGGAGGATAGCTGATGCTGTCGCTGTCGTACACCTTCCCTATGGCCAGCCAGATCGAGGCTCGGATATGCAACAGGCAGCAGCAAGCAGCTACAAGTCAGTGGCAGCAAGCCAGCAACTCTCAGCACCATCAAGGTATGTAAGGTATGCTGCCTTTTATTCTTCTATTTACCATTTCAACATGAGTCTAAGTCAAATTTGGGAATCAGGACATTGATTAGTGTGAGAAAATGAGGATACTTACTGTTTCTTTCACATCAGGTAAATAACACGGTTTTGTTCTTTCATCTTTGGCATCCCTTTCTGTAACCTTTCTCCTGAATGTTTTCTTAGTTACAAACTTGCATAAAAACAGTATTGTTCTTCCATCGTTAGCACGAAAACTGAAGCAATTAGTACACTGGATTAATTGAAAACCAACAATGCAGGCTTTCATGGAGTCACCTAATTCAGATGCCAACAAGCCACTTTGCAGAGAAACATTCACCGCACAAGGATGTGCGCCTTTTGGCACTACCCATTCGTGATTGAACCTTTGTCTTCACTTGGCCGTCAGCCAGTTGACACTGTTCTTGAGGCTATAAATCGAAGGGTTCATCCAGAGATTGATCCAGTTGTGCACATGACCACCGAGGAAAAGATTATCATCTGTTTCCCTCATCATCGTGATACCGCTAATGCTTTCAAGCTCTCGGGCCAATCAGCAACTCTGCATATAAATGGAGTTCCATATCGATTTGAGTTTGAAGGTTCAGATATTCACTGCTTCATGTAAAATATCTTTATATGTCCACTCCATGCTCTTTTATTGACGCTCTAATTATGCACAGTCAACGAAAACATATGATTTCACACTCACACGGGCGTACGCGTGACAAGCACGCTTTCCGGCGCTAGTAGAGATATTAAGGGGCTGCCCGCACATGTGCAGGTGCCACTCTGCTAGTTGGCTCTGTATACTTTTTTGACCGTGTGCAAAGTAGCAATGAGCGTTCCACTTAAACCAAAAAAGATGTAAGTCGGCATTTTCAATCAAGCTAAGGGGACTCCTGGGCCGAGACGTATGCACATAGCACTACGTACAGGGTTGACCGAGCGACGACCTGGACCATTGTAGCGCAAGCATGCGGCTTACGTCCATGAAGATGCCCCAGGAGAGACCGGTGGATCCCGTCCGCCACAAACGCCTCCGTCGCCGCATGCCCCGCAGGGCCCAGGTTGTTTGGTGAATGCCCGGCAGGGCCCAGGTTGTTTTGTCAAGTGCCTAGACTGCAACTCCGGCGCCACTGGTCGGCACTTGCTCCCCACCGAAAGGACACCGAGACGCTTGCCGGTCAGGCAACACTGACATATATTTGATGAGACGACCGACGATGCAGTGCAGTGTGGGACTGAATAAAGGAGCAGCGCAGTGTGGGACTGCAACGACCATTGCATGCCCTCCAGCAACAAAGAAGCAGCATCTGATCTATACCCTTTTTTTGTTTTTTTTTTTATTTCAACTTAAGTACTACTACGTGCGGACCGTGACTATCATTAACTACTATTTAATTAAGTTTATTGTATATATTTATGTTTTAAGCTATTTTGCAATGTCTTTTGTTTTTTAGTCCAACACGGACATAATGTTTGGAATGCGGCCGCACATTGGATGCACCGACCAACGGACGGCCCAAACCGGCCAAGGACATCATTTTGCCGACCCAAACGGACATAATTCGGGCAAAGTAGATGACTGTTTTGGGTCGAGAGTTAACCTAAGAGAGCCAGCATGTTTACTACTTCTTTTTAACTAATAAGAAATTCTTGTGTGCATGCTATTCTATCTTGAGTCGTGGCAATTTGTCATTTCTCGTGCATGCACGTTTCGATTGGAACGACCAAAAAACTTTGATTACGGGCAAATAGCGTGTGCTCTTCCTTGGCGACATGGGTTATGCATAGGAACTTTGGTTGGTCCTGACTACCGGAAAACAGCGCGTGCACATAAGTACCTGGGACTAATTACCAACATGGGTTATGGTTCTGATTACTGGGAACTTTGGTTACCGCCCAGTAAGTATGCGTTCCATTGCTCACGATAAATCTGCTTATACCGACTGAAAAGTATCAGTTATCTTTTAAAAATATGAAATTAACTTCTCGTTGTATGCATAAAAAATCACAAATGATAAGTGTCATACGTGTGGCACGAAGCACTCCGACCCTCACTTTTTTACAACTAAAGTTACCATTCAAAAAGAAAAATAAACGCAAAAAGGAAAAACTAAAAATTGCCATCCAAAAAACAAGCTGGCATGCTTCACAACTAAAGTTGCCATTCTCGAGTCATTAAACTTGTCATAAAAACGCTTAGAGTTGGCATGTGTTTGTGCCACACATGTGACATTTATCAGGGTCCTAAAAAATAGGGTTACATCATTAACTAGAAAAGGTACGATGCTATGTACTAATATAAATGGGATATAAATGGGTTGCGTGCATCATTCAGAATAGACATTCAATTGAAAATACAAAGCTTTCTCATAGGGGCAAGGAGAAGGACATGGGCCGGCGGCTAGTGTCGTCACCCCCCCTCCCCCCTGGTGGGCCAATGCTAGTGGGAGCGTCGCGGTAGCGTGAAAGGTCTGGTGGGGTTGCTGTTCACAAATATGAATGACATAGACAGAGCAAGATTCATTATCAACATGACGCCATTTATGTGATAAGAAACTACCCTATTTTTTTCTCATCTTCATTTTTGTACTTCACCATAATATATTTTTCTATGAAAGAAGGGTACACATCCGGACTCTCCACTGAATGATGCTTGCAACCAATTTATTGCCTGGTTTTTAATGCAGTAGCGAAGTTAAAAAAAGAATCAGACCAGAAAAAACAAATAAGAACAGACCAATGACAACGCTCGTGCAGCACTTCGCTCCTTGGAGAAACTTGTGTTTGTGCCTTCACTAGTTGCAGGACAATCCTTTTATTTCTTCCATTGTCTTGAAAAAGATAAACAGTTTACACTTCTACTTCGGTATACCCCCTAAACACAACGACGGTACATATTAACACATATCTCTTCATATGAAAGGCCATTATTATCATATTACACAATGTACAGTGTAGTGCAGTGTCTCACAAATTAAACCGGCGCACAAACCCCTCCATCCTGGGCTTGGCCCATTAATTTCTTCTTCTTTTTAAACCTTAAAAAAATAGGTTCTTGAAGAAGTATTAGAACTCGGAACCTCTTGGAGTACTTCCTCCCGGTATAACTTTTCTCATTCTGCTTTTATTCTTCAAGGTGTGCATCTTCTCAGTCTGTTTTTTTTTCTTTTGTTTGCCCTTTTTTTCTTCGTTTTATTCATTTTTATTTTTATTTATATCTTCTAATTTTTATATTTTCTTTTTAATTTTATTAATCTATAATTTTTTACTTAAATTGGTGAATTTGTTTCAAATCCGTGAAGTTATTTTTATAATCCGTGCATTTTTTTTTCAATGAATGAATATTTTTCAGGTAACTTTTTGCAATATTTTTGTTTTTTGGTCCAATTCGTTAACTTCTTTGTCAATATTATCAAAAAAATCAAATTGATCAAAAAGTTCAATTTCATGAAAAAATTTAGTCACATTCGTGTTTTGTTGAAATCGATGAACTTGTGAACTTTTATTTAATCTCAGGTTGTGCGATAGAAACCGAAAAATCATATGGCTTATTTTAAATTTCGGGCAGGAAAACAATAAACCGAAATGAACAGGAAAAATCAGCTAACCGATAGTTCGGTTAAGCATGTTATTCGGTTTGGGTGTTGAGTTTATGCCGAGCAAACTCATCAAATGTGTTGATTTGATTTATGACACTCTGCACATTATATAACAGAGCTCTATGCCCCCATTTTCGTAACTCAGCGGGGTGAGACTAAATTGGTCGCTATGGGCGGCTGGGCGCACACGTGACGGGAAGGCTCGCGCAGGTTTTGCCGTGCACAGAGCAAGCTCCACTCGCTACTTGGAGTGGGCTTAGCCGCTTCGGTCCTTAGCTCCACTAGCTACAGCCATAGTTTACCTTTTTTCGCTCATTCCTTTTTCTCTCCTTTTTAAACTTTATTATTCTTTCTAAACCTATTTTTTTGAAAAAAATGGTAATACTAAATGGTATTTTTTAAATAAATTTTAAAATTTTATTAAATATTTGGAATTTTTAAAAAGTTCTAGTTTTAATAAGTATTATTCTCGAATTTAAGAAATGTTTGTATTACAAAAAAACTTGATAAATTTTTAAAAGTATGTGGTTTTCTACTTGGGTTCACCATCAATTGCTGGAAATTTGTTAACAATTTTGAAAAAAATTGTTCAAGCCAATAAAATGTTCACATACAATTTAAAACTCCAAAATTGTTGAATTTTTTTAAGAAATGCTTAGGATATAAGGATATGTTCATGTTGATTGGTAATGATGGAAATTATAAATAAGTGAACCATTCAAATTACGAAAAATTACATGCTCACGGATGCACCCGTCTGGCATAGTCTACTAAACACCTCTCAACTGGTGGTATTTTTTGACTACGGATAAATGACTCCAACTTCTTGCAGCAGCTTTCCATGGACATATGAGGCATCCATGCCAGGTTTGAACGACTTGTGACACGATTTGCATGTTGCGACACGTCTGGTCATTTATTGGCTTTTTTCACCAAGAAAATTCCTGAAAATGCAAAACTTTGGTCATATAAGTTGGTCGGAACAGTTTGGGGCCATTTGACGGATGTTGAAAAATAGCTTGCTTTCAAACAGACCCTTCTCGCCCTACCCGAACACCATCCGTTGCACATGGTCTATTTTGGGACATACTTAAAATGAACCTAACTTTTGCAACCAGGTCGGCATGCCCATCGTAGGCATACATGCCTTGTTTGAACGGCTTTTGACATCATATGCAACTTGCAACACGCCCGACCATTTATCGGCATATTTTTTACGAAGAAAACTCCAGAAAATAAAAGTTTGTTAAAAATGCAAACAACTTGGCAGGATGCCTTGAATTGGTCATACAAGACAGTGAAAAAAATTAGGGTCATTGAAGGGATGTCGAGAATTGAGGTGCTCCTAAACGGACCCTTTTCTCCTACCCAAACACTCTTCGTTTAACATGATATTTTTTTTGTAGATCTCATGACTGACCCTAACATTTGCAAGTTGTTGGGTATACCTGTGTTAGGCATTCATATTTGGTTTTAATAACTTTGGACACCATATGCACGTTGTGACACGTCTGGCCATTTATCGGCCTTTTTTCACCTGGAAAACTCTAGGCAATGCAAAATTTGTGAAAAAACTCAAACAACTTGGCATGATGCTTTTATTTGGTCATACAAGCCCATCATTTTTTGGGGGGCATTTCAAGGATGTTGAGATACAAATGTGCTCTCAAACGGAGTCTTCTGGCCTACCCAGACAACCCCGTTGAACATGGTTCAGTTTCTACAACGTATGCCAGATTTGAAAGATTTCCAACAACGTATGCAAGTTGCGGCAAGTTTGGCCAATTATCAACCTTTTTTCACCGGGAAAACTCCAGAAAATCGAGAGCTTATTGAAAACTAAAAAAAAATTGACATGGTGCCTTGAATTGGTCATACAAGGCCATGCAAAAAGATTCGGGACCATTTCAAGGATGTCGAGAAATAACGCACTCTTATTCAGAGTCTTCGTGCCAACCCGAAGACCCTCCGTTAAACATGGCATGTTGCTGGACATCCTTGAAATGACCTCAACTTTTGTAATCAAGTGAGCATGCCGATTGTAGGCATCCATGTCAGGTTTGAAATGATTTTCAACATTGTATGCAAGCTGCGACACGTCCGACCATTTATCAACCTTTTTTCACTGGGAAAACTCGGAAAAATGCAAAAATGGTCGAAAACCAAAATAACTTTGCATGATGCCTTGGATTGGTCATACAAGACCATAGAAAAAGACGCATGTTTTGTGGGAAAAAATGATGATTTGAAAACATATTCATGAATTTAAAAAATAGTTCCTGGTTTTGAAAAAAAATCGTGGGTTATGGAAAAATGTTGCAAAGGAACCATAAATGATCATGGATTTGAAAGAAGTTCACTAGTGTGTTAGCAAAAACTGCAAAAAATGTACGCGGATTTGGAAAAGGTTCGCGAAGTTGAAAAAGATTCAAAATTTTGGATTTTCTTAATTTTTTTGAATAGTTCACGCATTTGAGAAAAACAAAAAAATAAAAAGGAAAAAGAAACAAGACAATAAATAGAAAGAATATAAAAATCCGAAGAAAAACCCGACCAAAACAACCCGATAGAAAAAGGAAAGGCAGAATATTTATTTTTAACATTATATTTTACGCACTACAAAAGATGGAAAATGAAGAACTTATACATATGAGTGAGCTATCCCAAGGGGTTATTGTGTTTTGTTATGAACCATGAGGTTCTGAGTTCAAGTGTGACATAATGCGCTTATTTTTTGAAGGTTGCAAAAAATAAAAATAAAAAGGAAATCGGTAGACTAAGATGCCTAACAAGAATTCTAAAAGAAGTAACTAGACACAACTAGTGAGTTGCCCTAGTTGATTCCAACCTGTGAAAGTAAACCAAAAAGCTGGGAGTTCGAATCTTGGTGGGTATATCATATGATCAAATGACCATACTGCCCTTATATGGTTTATGTGGGGGTGTATCGAAATAACGCTCTACAGTTTAATAATGCCTATATTACCTTCCCAAAGAAATAAGAAACTAAAGGACGCAAGGTTCTCTTGAAATAGTCTTTGGCCACGCTTTTATATCGAAAGAATCACCATAACAGAGTACACGGCAATACAAGATGGAGGGATAGCTCCCATACAACACTGATCCGGAAACCAAGATACAAGATGGCAGATTCTAGAAGGGATGAACCTCTCCTTCATGGGACATGGAGTATGTGAGCTCAAGCTCACATGCACCCTCTGCTATAGTAAAATCGAAAATGTATTTTTTTTAAAAATCTGAATTTGTTTGACAACAAACATTGTTGTGTGTTTCAAAAAAAAACAAAATCATGCTCCAAAAAAACTGTTTATGGAAGCATTTTAGAGCATCAATTTTGTTTGTTTTTGACATAACATGCATGAATGTCATTTTGTCATGGAATGTTTGTTGGCAAAAATAATCAGATTTTTTTAATTTTCTAAATATTTTTTCGATTTTACTCTGACGGCTGATGGGGCACGCTGAACATTGGAAGATGAGGACATGCCTCTCGCTGCCATGCTACTTATCACTCTAACAACGAGCAATATGTGCTTTTCATTCTCTCACAGAGCCAAAGATTTGAGAGGTTTATTCGCATCACCGTACGAAAGGTTTATTCGCATCACCTCTAAGATATCTCGCTCAGGTAGTTTCTGCGGTGCCGTTCAAAGCGGGGCAGAACTGCCAAATCGATTGGGCAAGGGGGCAGATGTGCAAACGATTCCTTCAAACGATAGAAGAAAAAAAAAGGCAAGAAAATTCAACAGGAAAAACATGTCAATCCATGAAATTCTCTTTTCTTTTCCTGATGTCTAAGGGCATCTCCAACGGTAACCTGCAAATTTCCTCCGGCATCCATCCACGGACAGGGGGAACCAGCCTGCGGACACGGATGCAGGAGGACAACATCCAACCGTAGCCGCATACATCCGTTCAAAAATTCGAATCAACCTGACGAAATTCGATCAAAAGGGCGGATTTTCAAAGATAATTCACATAAAAAGGTCGATATTTCAACCGTCTAACTAAACAAAAGGAAAAAAATAAACCATATACATGACGACCTCCTCGTACATCTGGCCGCCCTGCCCTGCCGCACTGCCGTCTCCATCCGTTCTGTCGTCGTCATCGTCGTCGTCCCTCCAACGGCGGAACGACGTCGTAGGGCCGTGGCAGCCTTGTCCGGCGGCAGCCTGCTGCTTGCGGGGGAGGTGCTCGTTTTGCGCCGTGCGGAGCGATCACTCCTTGCCGATCTTGGCGAGCTCGCCGTCAAAGTGGCGAGCTCGCCGTCAAAGTGGCGACAGCGCCTGGCGGTCGTCTCCATGGTGGTCACGGAGCGGTCGAGCGCCCACGTCGTGGCGAGGTTTGGGTCGTTCCGGACCCATTCCGGTGCCATGTCCGTCTTGGCGAACGTGGAGCGGCACTGGGGCGCGGGCTCTCCTGCTTCTCGCGGTTGCGTAGCGGGGACGCCGGCTCGTCCTTGACCGGCCGGAGCGTGGATGTCGGCTCGTTCTTGACGTGGACCCGCGGCGGGGACGGTGGCTCGTCCTTCACTACTCGCGCTAGCGATTGTGGCGCTGGTCCCATCTGACGGAGCGAATGCGGGGAGGGGGGGGGGGGAGGAGGAAGGTCTGGTGCTCTGCGGAAAGACACAAGGAGGGGGAAGATGAGGAAGGTCTGATGCACCACGGCGTCGGAGCACGGCTTAAATAGCCGCGGCCAGGCCAGGCGGTTGGGCGGTCAGCCCGCTCCAATGCGACGCAGCTGCCGAAGTTGGTACCTCGCAGGACGCGGCGTCCGCAGTGAAGCAGCAAGGCCCGAGATGTCGCATCCGTCTGCGCCACCTTCCCGTCCGGTCAAATCACGGTTTCAATGACGACCGTTGCATGCTCCGTGCAGGCATGAATGCGGCATGGCAGGCAGTGAGGCGCGTGGGATGGAAGGCTCGAGAAGGCGGGTGGAGGGTTTTTGATGGGCCAGTGCGGTCAGAATCAGATGAAGTAGCGGGTCGGACTCACGCAACCCTTCCCACGTTTGTCTCCGGTTTACGGGAGAAATCACGTTCGGACCGCTCCGTGGACCGATGCAGGACCGTGTTGGATGACTTTCACGGTTCGGACCGCTCGGTCCCAGACGGTTGCAGAGGTTTCCGGGAGACGCCCTAACTATGGTGCCGACAAGCTGCGTGCATGATTGGTATAGCCGAAAGTGTTGACTTCGTTGGTCCATACAAGACGCGAGAGGAGGACCTTACCAATAATGCTAGCCACCAGTTCGTTGTTCTCAAGCCAAAAATTCAACGATGCCATGCCTGTTGACCCAAGCTGCAGACTTTGACCAAACTACAAGTCCCCAAGACCAATAATATAGCCTAGAAATCCTCGCTGCACTAGGAGTGCGCGTAGGCAGCTGTGGTGTTATATTTGCGTTCGCTATAAAACAGGACATACATGTACAACGAGAATAGACACATGAGAAGCTGTGACAGGACGGAGAACACGTTATGAAGCGTTCCACATCTCCTTCTTCTTCTTCCTTGGTACGCACCGCTGCCATCCTTGCTCTCATATGCTGTTCCCTGTCATGCTCAGCGGTTGCCAAAGGTAACTAATTACTAACTACTCGCTCCGTCTCATAATATAAGATATTTTTGCAAGCGAGTATTCCTACGTCAGCATCATGTTTGTCGTGTGTATGCAGTACGTGTTTATGTGAAGGGTGATGATTAATATGCATATGCACGCAGTTGCTCTTGACGGAAGCCGTGAGCCAACGAGTCCTCCGCCGCCGGTGCCAGGTCGGCAGGTGTCTCCGTCACCTCCAGTTCCAAGGCCTCCAGCCCCTAATCCTCCGCCACCACCAGCCCCCGCCGGTGCCAGGTCGGCAGGTGTCTCCGTCACCTCCAGTTCCAAGGCCTCCAGCCCCTAATCCTCCGCCACCACCAGCCCCCGCCGGTGCCAGGTCGCCAGGTGTCTCCGTCACCTCCAGTTCCAAGGCCTCCAGTCCCTAATCCTCCGCCACCACCAGCCCCCGCCGGTGCCAGACATGTCAGCACTCGCGTCACACCGTAAGAAACAGTGCCGCCCATAATTATGCAAGAAACAGTGGCGCCCATATATTATTATCGTCTATGTAAGACCGTGAAATTGGGGCACCAGTTGGTGCCTTGCTTTGTTAAAAAATAAAAAGACCGTGCAGCAAGCTGTTAGGAAGCCATATAATTATGCAAGAAACAGTGCCGCCCATGTTATTATTATCGTCTATGTACGATCTACAATGGTGTTAAGTAATCTATCTATTCTATCTATTTCTATTTCTATCTATCTATCTATTCTATGAGAGCAGCCATATGGCTCATACTTGCATATAGTATTATTATCTGGACGGTTGGATGGGCCTGGTCGGTAGGTGTGGGAGCATTCATGAGGCAGGTGGCGATCTGTGGAAAAACATGTATTCAAACGAGCGTCGTACAGAGATTCGTATATCCGGCAGCACTCGGCCCGCCTGCAGGTTACGGACGTGACGGAGTGGGACCAACGGTCCTCCTTTGATGGTGAAGTTGGACCATGGTCCAGATTTCTTTTTCCCACAATAGTCGTGTCTCATCGTACGAGAAGTCGTAGCCTGGGACAGACGTATGTGCTGTTTTGGTTCAGTGTCGGGCAACGGAAAAAAAGGGAAAAGAAGGAGAGGGGAGAGACCAAAAGCGATGAATCCATGAAGGGTGGGGCGATTGGCGAGGCAGCGAGAGCGGCTGCCATGGGCGCCTCCGGCTATTTCCCGCTGGATCCTATAGGCAGGTTTGTCCTAGAGGTTGTCCCATGGTTAGTTGTTCTGTCAGTTTAATGGTGACACGCAGGTGGCGGCCAACAAGATGAAGCAAGCCCGATAAATTTGGGATAGTGCTTCCGGCGCAAGGTATGGTGGAGCAGCCATGGATTTCCCGGCAGATTCGGATTGCAGGTGAGTCTACTAGTAACGTTTTTTCACGCACGGTAGCCGGTGTTATTGGGTAGCCGGTGAGAACTGTCGGCAGGATAACGATCTTCATGTACGTCGTTCTGCACCCAGCCCCAAATCTGAGTGAAATGAAGGAGATGAGTTGCCAGCGGGAACCGGCCGGCCAGGATTCCTCTGTTGCAGCGCTGGTTCACGGAGAGGAGATCTTGGCAGACGATGCCAACAGCAGGGACAATTGTCCGGCCGAGTCAGTCGAGTCTCCTGCTGTGAAGCCAGATCCTCGAGCGCCGGGATGGATTAAGAAGTAATCGCTTGATGATATGTACACAGCAAACTACCA
Organism: Elymus sibiricus; assembly: GCA_039707655.1. Lineage (NCBI taxonomy): Eukaryota > Viridiplantae > Streptophyta > Magnoliopsida > Poales > Poaceae > Elymus > Elymus sibiricus. Next base: position 24,484,323 of record CM077667.1, read on the forward strand.
AATGGATCGTAGTGCAGTGATTATGGATACATAATTTGTGCGCGTGCATGCTTCTTGCTGTTTTCTGAAGCTCATGTGTACTTGAATTCCGAGTTCTTTTCGTTCATACTAAATGAACACTGCTGGGTACATAGGTGAACTAGTGCAATGCTTGCAGAGAGGAGTCACCATCTAGTTTGATGATTTGTTCTGAATTTCGGTAGTTCATGAATTCTGAAACAATCTTGAATTCTGAAGAATTTTTTTTGCGGGGGTAATCAATTGACATTTCTGCTTGCATTTCTAACCTGAGTTCGGCTGGTAGTAGAATGATTGTAGATTGTTAAGTGGAACTTGCCCTACTGTGTGAACCTCAGTGGTAACTATTTTTCGATTTGTTTGTCACGCATGATCAAAGAACATTTCCGTTCGGAAATGCAATAGCTTTTTCTTCTCTAAAAATAAATAAAAAGGCAGGTTTCGAGTAGGCTCAACTGACTAGAAAGGTCGTCATGTTCCCCTAAAAAAAGGGCGTCATGCGCCATGGGGGCTCCCCAGAGTTGCTCAACATGACGGGGGAGGAGGAAAACGAGCAGCCCTTTGCTGAGGCTTGAGGTGTTGGTTACGGAGAAGGGAGAAGATGATGATAGGGGATCGGGGTGAGTGAGCACCGCGATTAAATAATCCTGGTCCTGATGTTACACGTAGTCGGTCCAGGAAATGCTACCACGACCCTAGACCGTAGAGGACTAACATCTGTTCTAGCATTAATTGTGCACAGGAGGCAGCCAGAACAACTGTTCCCATATTCCAAAGAAAACAAATACGTCAAGTTATACAACTGCAGGCCCAGATCCCTATGCAAACTATAGGTCCAGATAATACGAGCATATGATCGTATGAGCCATATTGAATTTTCGTCTATTCTATTCTATTCTATCTATTCTATCTATCTATCTATATATCTTCTAATTTTCGGTAATTCAATACGGCTCCTACGTGCATATGCACCCATGGGCCAAAAAAAAAAATTCGACATGAAAAAAAATTCAAGACAAATTTTTTTCGTGAACTTCATCACATTCAAATGTTACCTGCAAATTTTGAGACAAAACGGCAAAATATTTTGGCTTGAGCAAAAAAAACAAAAAAATTCGTGAACAGTCACCCCAAAATATCAGCCCGGTTTTGTTTTTTTTGCTGGCGAAAAACCGCTGCTCCGTTTCACACAAATTTTTTCGTGCATGTTTGTGACACTAACACAAACATCTACAAAAAATTTCAGAATTTTTCGAAAACATTTCATATGTTTTTTCACGTTACTGTTTAAATGGGAGCATATAGACGTAGGAGCCAAAACATCACTCCTATTCTATTCTATTATGTACTAAAAGCAAAATACATGTCAAAATTAGAGAATTAGCTAGAAAATCCCACAATAATCAGAAATATTTGGCCTTTGATTAAGTGGACCCACATTAGTTAAGTAGCTTTTGATGGCTCGGATTTAATGTAACTCAATTTATCTCACGACGTCAGGCCCAATCTAGCCCAACCTGACTAAGTCTACTATCTCCACAAATTACACTGGCTCTGGCACAACCATATAAGCGCTCATGAATTGTCCTTTAAAAGAAGATGACATCATTTAAGACTATTTTTTTTTTTTGCGGGAAAAGAACTGCTGATATTTAGCACAGGGTTCTTGCAGAAAGGTCCTGAGACAAGAAAAAATTACATTGAAGCCCCCCAGCACCCCGTTGATGAAGACCACGACGAAGACGTATCGCCGACGCGCCGCCGCTGCTGCTCCACACAAGCCTTGGATAAGGAACATACCCTCTGCGGACGGGAAGTCGACGAAGCTCGGCCCCGGAAGGCCTCCATCCCGCGCCGTCGAAGCCAACGCCCTGCACCACACCACCAGCTCGATTTAGATCTTCGAGATCCCGGATCCGCCGTCCCGCGGACTCCGGCGAGGGAAAAGTGCACCCAGCAGCTCCACCGAGCCCCCAGCACGCGGAAGACGGAAGATCGGCAGCGGAGCTCCTCGAACCTCCACCGCCGGAGAGGAAGACCTCCGTCGCAAAACGCCACTCCGGCCGCGCCGCCCACTCCCCAACGCCGCCGGCTAGCTCCCAAACCGAACCTACGCTATATACACGCCGCAGACCGGGGCCTCCCCATCCTCCCGCTGCCGGAGCAGCCGCCGGAGGGTGAGGAACCCGCCGATCTGGCGGCGGCGAGGTGGATCGCCCGGGGTTGCCCAAAAATCGCCCTTTCTCTACTGTGGACGGGGAAAGGGTAAGGCATCATTCAAGACTAGAAGACTCGGAGCAGTTCAGATTCACATGAAGAGAAATTAATTTGGAAGGAGCAAGTCTGGAGATAAAACGGGTTAGACACAAACGGATACTTATACCAGTTCTATGGATCGTATTTACCGTACGTGTGTACGTAGGTGTCCGGCTTCTGGAAGCAAGAAGCCAAGACCCGTGACAACCTCATGCTTTGCTCGATCTCACAAGCGCATGGCCCGCTGAGACTGTTTCCATGCAGGTGGTAGTCTATACGATTTAGAACAGTGTAACAACAATCCAAGACGGATATGCTTGTGCAATTACCGACACGAGGAGAAATATGACAATGAACTGAACGTATATTTATAGTCGTATAGTAGCTGCTAGCTTACAACACCGATGACAGCGGCACAGGGCGTGTCATGGGACAGGAGCGCAACAGCGTGGCCGCATGGTCGCTGACTCGCGTTGGTGGCAGCACGATCAAGTCAATTCAAGGGGAAAAGGCGATCCGGGGCCTCAGCCAAGCACAAACACACACGTATGCATGCTTCTGGACGTGAACAGGAAAGCTAATTGATTCTTTCATATGCACCAGCTAGATACTACGTACGTGATATGTCTATATGATCATACCAACTCTGCCTTAGTTTTACAAAATAACATCACACAAGACCTCATGTATTAACATTACGTGTATTATAGGCGCAGCTCCGAAAATAGTATTCTCATGATGGACTACGAGGAAAATATGTGGAAAATGGTTATGGATCAAGAAAAGAGATGTCGAATTATGGGAAGGCGCCCCACATTAATTTGTGCTGCAAAGCCCCACCACATGCATTAAAAGTCTTCACAAATTTACACAATAGCCAATGTCCATATAGTTTTCCTTTGAAATACAGTTTTAATATTTGTTATGGATAAGACTCTTATTTGGTGGATAAAGAGTGCATCTCCATTTTATACATAAGAAACTCATGTGAAATACATAGCTAGCAAAATTTCAGAATATATTAAATATACACATTAATATTTCATTTTTATATAAAAACACACTAATGTGGAATAAATAATTACACAAAATATAAATATTGTGATGAAGGACCAGCGTAAAGTAACATGAAGATGCATCAGTTTCCTGGATTTATTAATATGCATGGGCTTGATGATATAAACACATATGTATGTCCAGACAGGAAAAATAGCCACGAAGATTACATGTATGAGCTAATGTTGTAAATTTTGGAACAATGAAATAATATATGCATGTATAAAATTATGTACAAGGCAAGTATGATACCATGTATGGACCAAGGAACCACGAATTGTGGCTACAAGCCATAACGAAATTGAGCAAGAGATAATATCTGGCAATTTCCAATAAATATAAAGTTAAGTTACATTGTCTTAGAAGAGCAATAGACATAAGAAATTTGATTAAGGTGTACATGGAAACATACAAAACTCATGGTCTTGCGGGAGTAAAAATAAAAGTATGACCAATGATAAGAGAAGATGGCAGATGTATATGAATGAACCATCAATGTAAAGTGCCTTGAAATTTATGGTTGGAAAGGCACAACTCATGGATGCGGAGAGGAAAATAGGAAGTCATACACCAGCCTATGGGTTTGCATGGCAGACACATATATGAGTTTTTGACATACACAGGTCTTTGGTTACAAACTTACAATCCAATGCACTAAAATGTAAAGAACTTTGTATGGAAGTAATAATCATATTTCTCAGGAGACAAATTTTTGATGACATGCATTTTTATGTCTATTTTGTTTCTATTTTTAATAGTACTACTATATCAGTGAATTGACCCAAATAATAAAAGATAACATGTTCAAATATGAAAATAATATCGAAAATAAGATCATACATATCATGAACCATCCAAAGTTCTCAGTGGAAAGTTTCTTAAAATATTGTGTGTGGAAATATATTTGACGTGTGAAGAGTATGCAATATAAAACTTAGTTTGATGCTTAGTTGTTTTGATGGAATAAATTGACCTTAGTGTCATTAATTAGTCATGTGATTTTTATAACGTTGATGACATCACCAATAATAATACACTGAATAGGGATGTTTGGCATTGCCCATTCACGGCCTTTCCTTCATGACTCAAGGCTATGCACAATCTTTCCCACAAAAATTTGTATGAAATGATAAGAATATAGAGGCAGAGAGATTGAAATGGAGTGGAAAACAAAAAAAATCTATAAACTAATATCATGACAGATCTTCTGAAAAGAACAGTTCATAATAAGAATAAATAATCGACAAAGAAAATGCAAAACTATAACACATAGGTCTAGCCGTGCAATTGCGCGGGCTAGGCAACTAGTTAGATAATATATAATGATATCAGCATACTCATGAATATTCTAAACTTTCTTTAATAGACACACGGTACAAAACGCAGACACTTGTACACACACGTAAGTACATCTTTATGAATGCGGACACACATCATACCCATGTGAGCTCCTTTGAGAGACTAAGCGAATGTGTTATTTCAGTATTCTGCTGTCATGACTCATGCGACTTTATACTTTGATAATGTATGTGCTGGTCAGTATTCGGCCCTTGCTCGGGCAGATCGTTCTAGATTTACTGAGAAACTTGTACTTTGTGCTTTGGTAATCCTCATACGAGGCATGATAAACACTAAATGGGAGTAGGGTGTTACCTCTCATGTACTGGTCCCTAGTGTGAATCCCGTACCTGGATCATCTACGTGCGCCTTTCCTAAAATCCCCCAACCATAAGTATCGTCGTGAAATCTTTGCAACAGATGCTTTTACGAGTGACTTAATTTTGATCAATTGGAATCACAAAATATTATTGTTCTGCTCTGGTGCACATGGTAGTCAACGTTCTCTATACTATAGAGGTGGCAACTAATGATAGCATGTTACTCTCTACGATACATATTAGGTGTCGCTGAAAATGATGTATCTAGACATATTTTAGTGCTTGATACATCTATGTGAGAGACAAGTAACATGGATTGGAGAGAGTACTATAATTTCCTACACACCTTCTTCGTGTGACATGATAGTATTAGACTACATCAAGCATCCATCTTCCTCTTTCGCTCAAAAGAATGCAACAAGAACGAATTTGCCCTCTCAAATCATCAGATGATGGTGGTGCATACAAAAATTATATTCTTCTAATGGTTTGGTTCTCCCTCCGATCCAGTAGAGATTGAAACTCATAAGTTTAAGGGCATATGTTTCTTATCAAAGGGGACTATCTTTTTAGGATCGACGTTGTAGCGCCGATCGCGGAAACCCATTGATAATTCCCTTCAAGATTGATGAGGCAAAAAATATTTCCGAGCAAGCGGTTGAAAGTCCCATTGGTGATTACTCCATGGACGAAATCCAAAAAGTGAGATTGTTGGAACTCTAAACGCTCCTATCCAAACTACTGTTATTGAATGCATGTAAATTATGGAGGGTGGGGGTGTTAATTTAGCACGAGGCTTTAAAAGACATTCATATTGAAACAATAAAGTGATATGCTTTTCACACTGAACTTTCAAAAAACATATGGCAACATTAAGTGGCCATTTGTGCACAAAATGTTATCTCTTAAGGGTATCCCTGATAAGTGGATTGACTGGATTACGGAAACTATGAGATGAGGACATTTTGGGACTTAAAGTTAATGATGTTCTTTATCCTTATTTTACCACTTTCAGTGGATTAAGGCAAGGATGCTCTCTTTCTCCTTTGTTGCTAGATCTCGCTGTTGATGCTATTGCAATTATCTTAAATAATGGAAAAAAACCAGGTTATCTTAAGGGGTAATGGTGAAATATATTGAGGGGGGTGTTATCCTACTGCAATATGCAGATAGTGCCATCTTTATCCTACCCGCTCTAGTGTACAATGTCTGAAATTATACTCTGTGCATTTGAATAGATGTTGGGCTACAAAATCAACTTCACATGAGTGAGATTTTTCTCTATGGAGAAGATTATAGAGTAAATTTCACTTGCCAATTGGGATATTTTTCTATGAAATATCTCGAGATTCCTCGCAAAAAGTCGAGGATTGGAAATAAAGATTGGAAAACTATGGAAGATAAAATTGAAAATAGACGTGCTTGTTGGCAAGGCAAGATGCCTAACATTATTGGTAGGATTTCTATATTACAATACAGTCTTAGTATCCTTTCTATAACCTTTTAGTCCAATGTTCACTTCATTGTACTCATATGTTCATCTTTCTATGTATGCCACTAGATTCTGTAATCGGACCAACAATTTGTACTGCTTTCCACAGTTCGGTAATCTTCTCACGCTATTTAGTAAAACCAAGTAACAGAAAATAAACACAAGCAACCAACAAATTAAGCTGCAATTTAGCCAACAATGGGTTCATACTTGGGCGCGGTGTGCTGCCGTACCTTCTGCCTGCTGGTATATAGAAAAGTCGAAAAGAACAAAACTAAAAGAATACATGTCAAACAATCAGCAAAACTCTATTGGCAGAAGATGAAGTGAATGGACCTTCAATATACAAGCTATGGGATCCGAAGTCAACAAGTCTACCCATGTATGCTCGTTATCCAGCACTTTGAATGCGTGGTATGCTCTGCGGAAAATAAAACCACCGGGCATCGAACAGGTCAAACGTCTCCATCATCACACGCCACATCACCGCATGCATGTACAAGTGACGAAAATGATGATGTGAGCAGGAATCTTTCTGGTTTTTAGTTTTTAAAATGTTTTATCTCTCGAATAAAAAATCCGATTGGAAAACTGTTTTCACCATTAAATCCGTCGTGACGAGATCTTCGAAACTAGATCTCATATTGATATGTTTCGACGACTTCTTTTTTGGGGTAAAAGTTACCATGTCTATTGCACATAAATTGCCATGGTGTTTACAATGAAGTTGCCATAATATGTTTCACCTACTTTTTCTTCTACGTTTAAAGTAAATTTTGACATATTATAAAATGGAGAATTAAGAAACTAAACTTGTGATGGTGAATTACTAAAATTTGCCATGATCCATGAAATAATTTTGAAATGGTTCATAATTAAAATTAAATCCATCGGCAATTACTTTAAAAATGCATGGTCAATGACTCTAATTTGCCATGACCCATGAACTAAAATTTCCATGATGAATTACTTAAATTTGCCATGATACATGCACTAAAATTTGCGATGGTTCATACAAAAAATAATTTCCATGGTGAAAAAACTAGAATTGCCATGGTCAACAATACTAAAATTGTCATGATCTATAAACTAAAATTGCCCTGATATATAAACTAAATTTGCCATGATGGAGTACTAAAAATTGTCATGATCCATGAATTAAATTTGTTGTGGTTAATTACTAAAAATTTCCATGGTCAATTAATAAAATTTGCCATCAAAAGTAGTTTAAAATACAACGGTAGCTTTAAATTTAGAAGAAAAAAATAGATAAAACATATCATGACAAATTTCATGTAAATTACACGACAACTACAGTGTAAACATATCAATATGGGATCTAATTTTAAAGATCTCGTCGAGACGGATTTACTGGTGAAAACGGATTTTTAATTGGATTTTTAATTAAGAGATAAAACATTTTGAACTCCGAAAAACCAAAAAGATTCCGCTGATCTCATCTGTATGATGTGGCAAGATGGGTAGTGATGGGAGCGTTTGGATCATGTTACTTACTGGCACATTTATAGGCGTTATCATTTCCCAAATGATAACGCCCACACGTGTGGCATAACTACACTTTGGCCACACGCATTAATCTCCGTTTGTTCTGTTTTGCACGAATCTTGACGACTTCTGACGAAAATGCAGTGCCACGTATGCATCCTGGACTGTGTGGGGGTTAGACAATCGGCTCGAATACCCTTTTGCACACCCGCAGTGTGCGGTTGCCATCTCTGTCGTGCGGTGGAACTGCCCTCGCACCCGCACGCTCGCATGATCGCCACATCGGCAGTTTTTCGTGGCACATCGGCAGTTTTTCCAGCGCTTTCCACCCCCCTCCCGTCTCCTCTTACCATTTCCCCTCCCCATTCGTCTTCGTGAGTGCAGAGAGTAGTTCCGCGGCAAAGCAGAGGAGAGGCGGAGGCAGAAGTCTCACGGGGACTCGTGGCCTTCGCTAGAGCTCACACAGCCGGTCCATCGTCGCCGAAGCATGCACCGCGCAGAGGTACCGTGCTTGATTCATTTCACTCTGCTTCTCCTCTCCCCGTTTCCTCTGAGTCGAATCCATGGCGATTCCAATGTTTTGTAGCGAGCTCGCATGATCCCCGTCGGCGGCGAGTCACGGGCGTGTAGTTAGGCCACCTTTAGTATGCATCATAGCCGCGGTGGTGGACGTCTCGCCGGCGAGGAGTCGCCCGTTCCGCGCGATTCATTCTCCGTTTTTAGAGATTATTTGCTTTCAAATCCAGATTGCATTGATTTCTCATAGTTCATGCTTGACGTTTTTATTCAATTGATGTGCAAGTAGGCAGTGGCTCGCTGTTTAGGTGTTGTTTTTGCTTGAAATCTAAGGCTGAGAGCAAGGCATGAACCCAAGATCGAGGTTGCCCTCTTTTCAGTTTGTGTAGGACTGTGTAAGACTGTTCAATGCATTTCGTGCAGGTCGATGGCAATTGATTGTTTTGTGAAATCCACTCAGTTGCCATGTTGATATGTGCAAACACGGCAACATCAATCTCCTAGCTTAGTTACAGTTTGCCGCATTGTTTACTTAGGAGATGGCAACTCTCTCTTTACCCCAAACTATCAGTTGCCATGTATTTGTAGTGATACAGGGAAACTACCTGGTGTGCTTAGAAGCATATGGCAACTCTCTATTTACCCCACACTATTATTTGCCATGTCTTTTGCAGTGCTTCAGGGCAACTGCCTAGTGCTTAGAAGCATATGGCAACTCCCTCTTTACCCCAATATATTATTTGCCTCGTCTTTTCAGTGTTACAGGGCAACTCCCTAGTGTATTTTAGTTAGCAGGTGGCAACTCCCTCTTTAACCCAAGATATTATTTGCCATCCTGCCTAGTGTGCTTAGAAGCAGATGGCAACTCTCTCTTTACCCCCAAACTATCATTTGCCATGTCTTTTGCCTAGTATTTCAAGGTAACTGTCAAGTGTGCTTAGAAGCATATGGCAACTCCCACTTTACCACAAGATATTACTTTCCTTGTCTTTTCACCGTTACAGGGCAACTGCCTAGTGTATTTTAGTTACAGGTGGCAACTCCCTCTTTACCTCAAGATATTATTTGCCATGTCTTTTGAAGTGTTACAGGGCAACTTTATAGTCAATGTAGTTAGCAGGTGGCAACTAGCTCTTCATGTCCCAAAACATGAAGTACTGGCGGTAATTTCACTGTAATTATATGGCAAAGTTCCAGCTTCAGTGCATTTGGCGGCAACCACTTCTATAACCGCGTGTCAACTACCAGCAAAGTTGGGCGGCAACTTTTTTTCCCCAATCCCCCGATGAAAAACTCTGCTTTGGCTTGACCCTCCCCCATACCCACCTCTTTCCCGACCCTCCCTTTGATTCTAAGTGCCTCTGATCTTACTTTCCATTAGATCAATTGATGGCAGCTCGAAATTTCCGGCATCTATGAACTTGATGGCAATGCAGATCAAATCTAGGACAGCAGGATGCAATTTCGTTGATTTTGGAGGGGATAGGAGAACAGCCGGATCCATGAGGTTTTGGATCCATGTGGCAAAAATCTAGGACAACACAGATCCACGACGGCTATTTCGATGGAAATTGGTAAGGGGAGGGGAGAGGAGAACAGACGGATCCATGAGGTTTCTCACCTTGTGGAATTCGTTGTCGTGTTTTTCATCTAGGCGACCCTAGGGTTTTGTTGTGGTTGCCATGTCAACTTGGGAACCACGAGGAGGGAGTTAGGGGAAGAAGCCAATCAGGAGGTGGGAGATGGAAGAGGGCTTAAGCGAGATTTTGGGGTGGCGACTCTCGCGGGGGGACGCACTCAAGTTCATTGGGAGGGACGAGTCATTGGACGTGCGGGCGGCGGCGGCGGGGGGGGGGGGGGGGGGGGGACAGGGGGGGACGTGCGCGTGCGGGCTGTTTTGCGTAGATGCCACACGGGACGTGCAGCAAGCCCCCCTTAGAGCCCACCCGTGTGGTGAATATCACGACCCTATCATTTAGGATCCCAATTCAGAACGATGCACGGGAACCAGATCAATCACAAATTCAGAAGTTTGGAAAGAGGAGGGGTATGGCCTGGTCGAACTCCCGGGCAACGTGTGGTGGCAAGTGCGAGGCGCCTAGTCCCCGTGACTCAGGGACCGATCACACGACGAATAGAGCTCGTCAATGACCCTATGTCACTTGACGTTACGTCAGCCAATACGATCCGTGTCATCCAGTACAGACATGCGACTAGCCTTTTCTAAATCATCCATGTCATCCAGTACGGACATGCGACTAGTTTTAGTTTGGACAACGGACAGGTGACTGGCTTTCCTATTCCGCACCTTAAGCGATGGTTATAGGCTACCAGTTGAATGCTCGTGCGTTGCGACGAGACATAAAAAATTGATACATCAGTAATTGTTCTAATTCGGAAGTGTATATTAAACATGATGGATATTCATCCATATAACAGCAAATACCAATTTTTTCTCCCACTTCTTTTCACCTGGACACTAAGCATGTCTGTTTTACAAATTAGAAGTGTGTTCCTAAGTGCCTGTGCCTATGGCACCATCTCTTTCACTACCTTCCTTGCATCCAGGAAAGCGACATCTTTCTCCCTGTCGTTCCTTCCTCTCCACATCCATTCTCTTAATCCTCTTTGCCAAAGTACTACACTACTCTATGAACTTCTTCAACCATCAAGCAATATTAAAATGCCATCGCCCTTCTCTCCGAAGACACTGGTGGGTATTGAGCATACTTAGTACAAGCAATATGTTCTATTGTACCATAAAAATTATCTCTGTTAGTATGGGATTCATACATAATTTTGAAATTTAAACTTTGCACTCAGGTCGTTTCCAATGATGTTGATATAATGCCCTAACATGCAGCAATCACAAAGTAGAAACACATGTAAAGAATATGTTTTGTCATCACATTTCATTAAGCACAGCCATGAGAACATGAGACTGATTGTGTCAATGAATCATAAGATAGAAGTCCAACCATCAGCCTTTAGTCCAAGCGACTTGTGCAAAAGCAGCAACTGATTCTCCCTGACTCAGCCATGGTGGTGAGCAATCACTTGCACTACATCCTGCAGGAAGTTTGCGCTGAAAATGAAAGTTATCACCGCATTTACGCAGCTCACTAAAAGAATAACAAACACAATTATGGTTCTGTGTAAACATAAACATACTTCCAAAATATAACATAAATTCTTTTTTAATAATGTTGTCCATGGCACAAGAGATTGGGTAAGATCTAAATCTACACAAAGTAAAATAAAATTTCAAAGATCCTCACACTTTTATGTCATAAACTAAAGTACTTAGGCACATCACTTCTTTACTGATAAACAAGCGACTCTCTTGTTTAGGCTTCAATTGGGAGACAAGACAACATAACCTTCTAGGTGACAGGCCAATGCTTGCAATGATCTTCTTAGATATGCAGTAAAATTCATAAAAAACAAAAGATAAAACCAGAAATTCCAATAGAGATAACAGATGAAAGGGATGACATTTCTCAGTGTGAGAGCGCAATAATAAACCAGTCACTACTGACTTGCCAATGCACGGACACTTTTGTATGAAAGTATATATGGATGAATTAAGGTATCGGATTTGCTCACAGGAAACTAAGCAAAGACAAAGGTGAACAATGAGCCTCCAAAAAGAATGTAAAAGCATAAAAGCTAAATACATCTACACAATGTCACCCTATTTCACCGAAACATTTTCAGGTCATGGCCATAAACTGTTTTTTGTTCTTTTCTCTTCTATAACATGTAAAGGCAAATATTGACTTAGTGACCACATGACTGTCTATCCCACCAAACAAGATATAAAATAATAGAAAAACTAATTTCTGCAATTATTTTATCAAAGAAATTCTGCAATCATTACATGAACAACTGTAAATTGTTGCTTACTATGGCTTTCTCTTGGAGCCTTGATCTATTTGTGATTGTGGTGTTGAAATGGAACAGTATCATAAATATATGTTTTAGCCAAAAGTTCCTCTAGAATATATGTGTATCATCAACTCGCCATTACAATATGATACAAGATGGCAGTTGGCAACAAACAGAACCATTGAACGCAATCTCGTCCATAAGGACATGCAAGTAAGCCTGAACAAGGAAGAAGAAGTGCAAGCAGTTCATGGAAGACGGGAAAAGGCTCATCACGAGTATAGAGATTTTGAATGTGATGGACCCGTATCAAACATATTTAACTTAAGTCAAAGAGTGTGACAATTCAGTTTATTTTAGAATAGTGACTGTTTAATTTTGTAACACCCGGTGGTCTAATACAGAGATTCTGGCAATATACCCCTTTTCATAAAAAATCAAGATTTCTGAAAATCTGGAGAATTTGTTCTTAATTTATGAATAAAATGGGTGTACCTACAAGAATTAGTTGCATACATACTGCAAAGAGTATTATTATGAATATGAACGTTAATTTCAACCTAGACTTTATGGATTGCCATGTTTCAGAATACAGGCTCTCGCCCCGCTTTGAATTACCATGTTTCTTGCGAACAAAAATGATATATGTCAAAACAAACGAACCAAGTTATTGCAACTAATTTGGAACTGAAATAATAAAAATTGATAACATACCTTCACACAGTGCACTTGATCTGATATGGCTATTTTCTGCCCAAGAACTGAAACATCATATGGCCATTTTACCCCCGGGAACTGAAACATTAAAAAGATTAAAAGATACTGCAAAACATAAGAGAGAGATTATCTAAGGGATCACAGAAAAAAAACTACCACAAAAATTGATAAAAGGCAAAGTAGGTACAAAGTGCTTCATCTCTGGTTGTGCCCTGCTCCGTGACAGTCTCCGTTTACATAGACGTCAATCATTGACAATGCGTAGGAGGGAGGAGGAGCTGACAACCAGTCTCCTTCTCCAGCTTGTCTTCGTCTTCGTTTCTCGACTCTTATTCCTCAGGCAATTGGATGATGCCTCCATTTCCTTGTCTCTATCAGCGGTCACAGGAGGCTAACAGGCAATCAAGCACTGGAATGTTGTAAAGAGTGAGGGTGGAGAGGATAGGATGAGAGGCAAATACCTCGATGGTCCTCATGAGGCAATTGGAGATGTAGTTCTTGTCCTTTTAATAATGAAGGTTCCCAATCCATCCTGGCCTCGCTGGGCCCAGCGGGCGTTTGCGTCAGGGCGGTCAGACCGCCGTAGTATGAATCCTGGGGAGCAGGTGGGCGGCCGACTTTGGCGACGGCAGCATGCCTCACATCTGAGGCTGGGGCGGGCGCGGCGCTTGCTGCTGCGCCAAGTGACGTCTGTTAGAGGTGTGTCCGGGCGACACCGAGATGCGTCTGCATCATAGGAGGCAACCTGGGTAGGGAGACGAACCCTAGCGTATGGTGGGAGGTGGAGGAGGATGAGATGGGTAGGTCGCGGAAGAGAGGGGATGCAGGTGGTTTTGGCTTTGGACGAAAAAGGTGGCAAGTCGTGGGCTGGAGAAGTGAAAGTGGACAACGTGGGTGGGGCTTTTTTCCCTCCAGTTTATGCACTGGTTTGCACTCTGGAACGTGGGCGTTTCTTTCAGCAATTCTTTTCTGCCGCATCGCTCGCATCACTGATTTTTTTCTCGAGCGAGGCGGAGATCGAACGAGGCGGGGTAGTGAAAGAGGTTGAACAAACACGACGACGTTCGATCCCCCTTTAATAGTAGAGATTTAGCCAACCGGGGCACACACCCCTCTGCCTGGGCCCGTGGCCCATTTACTTTTTTTAACCTTCAAAAATTAGGGTCGTGCGAGATGAGATTCGAACTCACGCCTTACTTCGACCGATCACGCGGCGGATGGAGCTCGTCAAGTAACAGTCACCTGACATTACGTCAGCCAAGCTTGTAGTGAGAGTAACCTGCATCAGTTATTTTATTTCGGTGTCGTCATTGGCCTGACAAGACTCGGTCTGTGCGAAACCGTACTTGCAAGCCAAGTTTGTGAACTAGTCCAGTTCATTTTATAAGTTCATGAACTAAAGGTAGTTCACGTGTCAAGCTTAAGCATGGACGCCCAGAGAGTGAGACCTACAACTTAAACTAACGAAGCACTAACTCGGCCGAATTTTGAGAAGAAAGTTTTTACCGAATTGTACAGTGGAAGAAGTTCTGACCTAGATGATTTTTGATGAGGAAAATTTAGAGTTGTCAGTGTAAGGAATAATGCCCCACGTTGAAAATGCCATGCATGTGGAGACAGAGAATCCGTACAGCCCACTCTGGCCGACATATATTCACATAGAACTACACGAGCATAGTACTACGCTGTTCTCGCGTGAAAACATCGACCATCGTGGCACTAGGATGCAGTCGCCAAGAAGAACAAGAGAAGTTGCCTACTGCAAGCTATTCTTCTTTTCCCACGAGTACGTACCACTGTTTCTGTTACCCTATAAATGACTCAGAACAGAGAAGCCTCGAGAGCGACCATAGAATGGAGCGTTCTTCTTCTTCTTCTTCTTCATTGGCACTCACACGCCGTGTGGCAATGGTGGCTCTGATCCTGTTCTGTCTCTTGGCATGCTCGGGGGCGGCCCAAGGTAACTAGCTACTCCGCTGTCTCCTAGCTACACGGTTTCTCCTCAGTAGAAAGCAGTAACATTCCTAGGCCTGGCGCTCTTAATTATGTGCATGTACTCCTCGTTGATGATCCATATGATGTACATGGATGCAGTGGCTCTGCAGGGAAACCGTCAAAGCGAAAGCCCTCCGCCGCCGGTTGCAAAGATCGGCAACAATCCGGGTGTAGGGTGGCCACCAAAACTGCGCGGGTCCGGCGCCCTACTGGTGACGTCGGAACTTACACCTGACCGCAAGACCATGCACAATGTCGCAGCCGTCCCGTGAAGCATGTAAAATGGTTCTACTGCAATAACCACTTGCAGGTCTGCTGCAAGGGAATGTAATCCGGGCTTCGTACGTATCAGCCGGATCTAAAAACGTAGCTTTTCGATGTGACGGTGAAGAGATATCATGTGGTTACTTGAAAATTTAAAGCACTGATTTGCTCGTCTCGTTTGGCATGATTAGGCTACTCTGACTCGGTTTGTGCCAAAAGCCCAAAACGAACCCGTGAGTCAAGTTCATGAACTAGTCCATTACATTTTGTAACTCCAGGAATTAAAGAGAAAATCAGTATGCCAACTTCTCGTATACTTTCAGTGCAAGTACGCTTCAAATTTATCTAGCCAACTAGCAACGAAAATATGGACTTCTTCCTAGTGAAAATTAGTGCACTAAACCGGAACTTGTACAACTTTCGATAGAAATTGTAATGCGCTAAAGTAGGAAATTGGAAGTTGTAGATATAAATATGTATCGAACTTTGTATTTTCCGAACGTTCGTGATTTGGGAATAGATCCGAACGACTTCGATGTCGTTCTCTATCGGACGGCGCGAGTTGATCTCCCGATTTTTCCGGATTTTCTCTTGCTGTCAACTTCCGGTTTTTCTCTCCCACGACGCTACCGTAATCCTGCATTCCACACATGGCATGCATGTCCCTCATCTCCCACGATTTTCTCTTGCAGTTTCCATATGTAACGTTGACTCTGCGTTGCCCTTCTGTTTTTCAGAAAAAAAAGAGAGAATAGGACTACTGCCAACAGTAGGAATCGAACTCTCAATCTTCAGTCTTCCAGACCTTTGACCCGAAGGCAATAACCAACCAGGACCGCTGTTGTGTGCATGTACTTGGTGAATGAAAATTTACTTATAAGCAAGTGATACACATTTAAACCTGGTAAATTGGTTGGAGACCATATGGACCTACGTCTTTTTTTTCACCTTTCCGTTTTCTACCCAAGCATTGTCGTAACATATTTTTTCTGAACAAATTGTCTAACATGTGTCTTGTAAACTGTCATGTAGCAAGTCTTCTCGTCCACCTTGATAACTTTGATGGACATCACGGGAAAAAATTACTGAAACATACCTCGATAATCTCTGTCTAAATAGCATGGTAATATACAACACCGCTGGTCTGATAACCTAAATACAAACACTCGATAATTTTGACCCCAAGAAATAAAAGATGTTAAAAAACACCCACTTGCAACTTTTGCATAAATAATATGATACTATCACCATCGCAAACCTGATAACTTAGTTACAAACACCGCGGTAACTTTAACCATGAAAAAAATTGTTGAAAATATACACCTGATAACTTTTGGATAAATAGCATGGTAATATATGAATTCAGAGCTGATAACTTACTTAATCCAGACATGGTAACTATTTTTGGCTCGGGAAAATATTAGAAAAACACCCCCGTAACTCATGTGTACTAGCATGGTAATATACACACATCAGTTCTCATAACTTACTTAGCCCAGACATGATAACTATTTTTTACTCGGGGAAAAAGTTGTTGAACTCATACGCGCATCACAGCTGATAACTTACTTAG
This sequence comes from Elymus sibiricus, assembly GCA_039707655.1. Classification (NCBI taxonomy): domain Eukaryota; kingdom Viridiplantae; phylum Streptophyta; class Magnoliopsida; order Poales; family Poaceae; genus Elymus; species Elymus sibiricus. The sequence goes on from CM077667.1 coordinate 24,501,262, forward strand.
CCCAAACATGGTAACTATTTTTCAATCGGGGAAAAAGTTGTTGAAAACCACCCACCGATAACTCATGTGTTGTAGCATGGTAATATACACCCATAAAAGCTAATAACTTACTTAGCCCACGCGTGGTAACTATTTTTGACTCGGGGGAAAAATTATTGAAAAAACACCCTAGTAACTCATATGTACTAGCACGGTAATATACACACAACAGAGCTGATAATTTACCTAGCCTAGACGTGGTAATTTTTTTTACTCGGGGAAAAAGTTATTGAACCCCCCCCCCCCCCCCCGGGTAAACGTTGTTGAAAAAACATACCTGACAACTCCTGTGTAAATAGCACTATATATAGGCACAACATAGCTAATAACTCATGAGTGGATTTTGTTTGGAAATAAATAACTTTGAAAATTTTGTGTAAATGACATGATAAATTTTGAGCGCATACCTGATAACTTACATACAAACACCGCATCAAATTTGATCCAAAAAAGTAAATAGTTAAAAAGTATACGCCCGATAACTTTCGCGTAAATAACATGGTTTTTGACGTACCACGGACCTAATTATAGGTGGCCAACAAGCTGGCCCAGGCACGACATGACCCGACACACGCCTAAACAGGCCTGGCCCGACACGACCCGCAAAGTTTCATTCATTAGCGAGCCATGCCATTTCGGCACGTGGACCTCACCCCCGGTATTTGCAAACCTGATAATTTACTTACAAATACCCTTGGTAACTTTTTGCCCCAGGCAAAAAAGTAATTGAAACACCCCCGGTAACTTCAGGTAAACATCATGATAAGTTAAGTAGTACACGCGTGGTAACTTGTGACCTGGAAAAAAAATCATCGAAACATGCCAACATGGGATCTAGTTTCGAAGATCTCATCGCGACGAAATTTTTACGTGAAAACGGATTTTGGATCGGAGTGACGGTTTGAGCCACAAAACTTTTTAAAGTTTTAAAATAGAAAAAATATTTGCTGACATCATCTTATTTGTCTTTTAGTTTGCATGCATGCATGAATTAAATAGTAAACACAGGGTTGCATGTGCTCCTTCCACCACGAATCATGATTATAGTTAGTAAAAAGGAGTTTAGATGCTTGATTAGCTAAGAAAGAAAAATATTAATCAATCGTTCGGATCTATCCTAATATACCGAACGATCGGAAGCTATCACAGTCCAATTATTCCAACTTCCAGTTGTGGCATCTTTTTACAAGAAAAATTTCAATATTTCTCTAACGGCTATGTCTTTCCAGGGTTTGTGCTAATTTTCGGCAACGGTTAACCAGGACTTTAAGATTCTTTTACGAGTGACTTAATTTCTCAGCAATGGAAATCCCAACACATTACTGTTCCGCCCTGATGCACTTTTCAACGGTCTGTGTTCTGCTGAGGTGACAACAAATGATACGTTACTAGAATATCCTATGCACCTTCTTTTTTTTTGGCGAATACGCAAATCCTATGCACCTTCTTGGTGTGACATGTCAGTATTAGACTGCAGCAAGCATCTGTGTCTTTCACTCAAAAGACCGGATCAAGCCAGCTTTTGCGATTTATATTCAAAGTATATTGTTTCAACGATTTGGCTGTACCTCCGATCCAGCGGAGATCAAAACTCATAAATTTGAGGCCCGCAAAAAAAAAAACGGACTGTAGACGGTGTACTGCCCACAAGCTGCATGATTATTATAGCCGTTAATGTTGACTTGGTTGGTCCATACAAGACGAGAGAGGCCAGCCACTCGTTGTTCTGAAGCTAAAATTTCCATGACGCCCTGCCTGTTGACCCAAGGGCAGACTTTGACCATACAGAGGTCTCCAAGACCAATAATATAGCCTATTAGCAATTGTCAGTGTATTGTAGGAGTCCGTGTCGCTAGTTGTAGTGCAGAATTTCCGTTGACTACTTCCTCCGTCCAGAATTACTTGTTGCAGAAACGGATGTATCTAGACGTATTTTAGTTCTAAATACGTCCATTTTATTCATTTTGCGACAAATAATTTGGGATGGAGGGATGCATGCACAAAGAGAATACACATGAGAAGGTGTGAGAGGAAGGAGAAAGGACCATGGAGCGTTCTAATTGTTCTTCTTCTTCGTCCTATGCTGTCACATGTGCACGTGCAGCGGCACATGGAGCGTTCTAATTGTTCAACGTGCACAAAGAGAATACACATGAGAAGGTGTGAGAGGAAGGAGAAAGGATCATGGAGCGTTCTAATTGTTCTAATTTGAAACATCGTCGTCTTTCCTCCATGTGCCGCTGCACGTGCATGGTGATTGAACACGGGGCCAAGACGTGCATCTTTTTTCTCCTTGTTCTCCAGAACAGACACAGTGAGCGACCGTAACTGTTGTGCGTAGTCAAAGAAAGTAAGTGACTGGTAGGCGAGTTCGATTCCTCTTCCTCTTGTTGGCGACTAGGATGGAATTGGGCATGCATGCATACATGCATGCTAGTGCTACGATGGTCCAAGTCGTCAGTCAAAGTGTGCGCGTACTATGCATTCGTGCAAGCTCGTGTAGTAGGGTGTACGGATTCCAGTGTCTGAACATCCATTGCGTTCTCAACATGGGACATGATTCCTTCCACTAACTCTAGATATTTTCTAGTATACTAACTAGCTAGCCCTCACTAATTATTATTTTCAACATGTAAGTGTGCTATATCATCGCATAACATGCATAATAGGCACTGGCGGTCATAAGACTAGGTTTGCAACATGGTTTAGTTGAAATATGTCTAAATATAATGAATTTGCTCCGGTTTTGATAAAAAGCTTTCGATTTATGTAAAATTATCCAAATATAAATGAATATCATCCCGTGCGTTTGGATATGCATCAAATGTGTTCATTTACGTTAATATCTTTCAGAATACAACCGGACATATGCGATCAACGTTGGATGACTGTCTCTCGTATCCATGTTCTCCTCATGTCTGCAAAACGAATGCGATGTTGGATTAAAGAGTCAGCGTTGAAGATGCCCTCAGTACACTGGACGTACAAGCCAGCTAGACACACGTATACATGCGTTTAGTTTGACAGTTTTTAGCTGCATGTCATTCGCTTAAAAATGCATTTTGGGTCCGTTAATTTGAGAAGAAAGGAAGCAGCCATCGCTGACTCTTAGGAGGAGAGGCTGACCTCATTATTTATCTTAGGAGTATTAGTGGTTGGTTTGCCGAAAAAATTGTTCATGGCCGACGTTACAGACGATGGCAGCACGACAGTTGGGGAGGGTGGGACGGCAAAACTGGCACGGGAGCATCACTGGCCGCGTGCGGTGGAGGTTGGCGGTAAGGCTGGTGGTAGCTGGCGGCTCTGGATCTGCTGGGGGTAGAAGATGAACAAGGAAACCGGTTCATAGGTAGATATAAGAAGGAATTTACACCGTTGAATCTGCATCTGAAGGCCAAAAACGATTCCACTCACCCCAATTTCATATTCAGTAGACTTATCCCTAGCCGCTCCCTTAATTTGGTGGCCCCGCGCTTGGGAAATGGAATACACCCTTAAAATAAAATAGAGTAATGGAATGAGAAACTTTGACCGGTCTCCTGGGAAGGCAAATGAGAAAGCATGAACATGCCATACATGCGGAACGCGGAGACACGTACGGAGTCAGACACACAGCTCTCGAACAGTCACAGCCGCACACTACGGTGGGATGACTTTGACTGTTGCACTCCAGCGTGCATGATTAGAGAAAGAAGGGAACTTGCCTACCAGTGATCACGCTCCTACGGTCCCTATAAAAACGATGCGGAATTGAGAAGCAGCTGGCTGGACAAGGTATTGATCATGGCGCCTGCTTCTTCTTCCTCTTCTTCCATCGCACGCAGCATCGCCCTCTTGGCTCTGATATGCTGTGCCTTGGCATGCTCCGCGGCGGCACAAGGTACGCCCGATGGCCCGAGCCGGCCCAGATATCCTGCTCATACATGTCTTGCATCTTTAATTCTACGTTACTGATTCTGTGCACACTTTCGAAATGGTTGCCGGTGACGATCTTATGTACTAGTACGTACTGTATTGTATGTGACATGTGTAGTCGCTCGGGGCGGAAGCCGTGTGCCAGTTCGTCCTCCGTCGCCACAGTTCCAGTCGCCGAGGCGGCCGGGGCAGGCACCGCTCACTCCACCGCCGCCGTCATCGTTGATGAAGACGACGGCGCTCGCGCCGCACCGGAAGACACTACAGGTTGCTGGCCGCTAGCTCTGAATTGAAGATGCATGATGTCGACGTGTTTTGCCACACAAGGTGTATCAATGTGTGCGCCTCCTGCTATTAATCGGGCCTGGATTTCGTTTCATTTCGCCTGCCTCCGGTTCGCAGTTATGTCATAGCGTGCAGAGAATAAGTCCAGAAAAAATTATCGTTCAGATGATCCTGTCATCATCTTTATATATGACCATCTGAACCAAACAAATAGTAGTAGGTCACATGACTAAAGCATTATTGAGCGTGAGAGCGTATGTACTGAACCGAATTTTTCAGTAGCCTGACAAATAGCAAAAGCAATATAGATATTGAAATACATCTGTCGACAAACGCTCAAATGGATGTATCTGACACTGAAATATGTTAAGAGACATCAATTTTAGTGTAACTAGTCGAGGCCAAGGGAGTATATACTGCACCACATGGGTAAAAATGTGTTGATATGCATTTAGGGGCTATTTGGTTGCCAGCCTTAGATTGCCACGCCAAAGGTGCGGCGTGCCACATCTCCCTAGGCATGTGTTTGATTTCGTACGATTTTTTTTTTGCTCGCTGCCGCGCTGTGAGCGTTCAACATTAGAAAATTTTGGCAAATGGTGGCACTTGTTTTGCCCACCACACTTTGTGCGGCGAGGCACAGGTGTGGCTCACCCCTCAGCTCACCTTAGGCATGAACCGAGTCTCTAACAAAGCAGGCCCTTACAATTTCCATGAGCGCAGTTATCCGTTTGATCCATGCTGAGGACGTGAAAACAAAAGAAAACCAATCTGATCTGTGGATTAGCCCAATAAGCTGTGTGCTAAGATTTCCGTTCCAAGGAGACACACATTGTGCCGGAGTCACGGTCCACAGCCCAGCAAAAGAAGCCCACAACATCAGCTGGGACAAATAAAAAAAGGAGAGTGAACAGCTAAGTTGAGGGGCGCATTTATGTATATGCTACTTCTTATATCTCACTTAGAGCAACTCCAACCGACCGACTCATACGGACGAGCGCTTTTCCATCTTTTGTCGGTTGGAGTCGGTTCGTTCGCTCCCTTTTGCGTTTGGATCAACCGTGCGTCCAACGCGCGGATGCATTTTCGTCCTGGCAGCTGCCCTGCGTCCATTTTTTATTATGTACACATATTTTTAGTTGGCATTGAGACACTAGTTTTTATTCCATCAAAGACATTTTGATACATGCATTTATCAATTCTTCGCTACTAGAACAAGACCAAAGAAAACACAACCACAATTAACTAGACATTTCTAAAGGTATCCAATTTCGATAATTGCTCCCACTAGTTGGACTAATATCTTCTGTATGTCTTCATTTTTGATCTGCGGATTCTTGAGCTTGACAACTTCTTTCTTGTTCGATTTGAAAGAAGTAGACATTGCTTTCCCTTTGGTCTCTACTTTAGTCTCATCTCTAGCTTCAATTCTAACTAAAAGTGCATGGAGATCTAGCTAATTACGTGCGATCAAAACATCAATGTAATCTTCTTTTCCATACCAAAACTTGCATCCCTCCTACACACAAATTTGAGCAAATAAGCTACCGAAATTTCGTCGAAGCCTACAGGAAAACCGAACCAAGAGAAACACGTACCCCATCATTTTTGCACTTGACGAACACCCATTGGGGATGTTCTGGCGTCGTAGAGACGTGGCGCACGACCTTTTGCGACTAGTCATTGCACTTTATGAGCGGCAACGGTGAGTCGGCAAGCCTCTGGGCCAGTGCCGAGCCAGGGCGACGCCGGCCATGGCTTTGCCGATGAACCGACGACGGGATAGATCCGAGTGGCTAGAAGAGGACTCGCGACATGCATGCGGCGCCAACGTGTTGGCGGAGCTATGTGGTCCGGTACCTGGCCAATCCATGGCAAGGCGCTTTGAATTAATCATTATATAGCATATTAAGTTCACATGGATATGGTAGTTACCCTTTGGGCAATCTGGAGTGCAAGAGAAAGAAGATCCACGAAGAAATTTTCCAGAGCTCGTTATCAACCCATTGTTGTATCTTGTCCTTTCTATCAGAGATTCCGGTACTAGCTAAACCCACTTCAACTTCTTTCAGAAGTATCGCCACCAAACCTACTTGCTGGCTTGCTCCATTTGGTGATCATGTGAAGATTAATAGGGATATGTGGTTTTGAGATATGTCGAGTTGGGTGCATTCAGAGCTCTATGCCACAATCATTAGCGTACTTACCTTAGAGCATCCTCATCGTTTGCAGAGGTATGACCGATGTTGTGCCACTTGAAAGCCCTCGCGGTTTGAGAAGCATTGGCACTTGTCCAATGATTTACATGTCCACTAATTCATGTTGCTTCAGACTGCAAAGTGATCGTGGATGACATCAAGGAGGGTAGCTCAACCAGCCATATAGTCATTATACATTGCTCTTCGGCCTTTGCTATCTGTAATTTTGTTATGAGTTTGGAAGCTTCAATTCTGAAGCTTACATCATCGCAAAACATACGCTTTCTCTTGGGTTAGCCTGCCATGCTTGGTTAGGTCAACCCTATGATCCTTTGTTCGACCCTGCAACACTGCGACAATTTGAATAAACTTTGCGAGTTTTTCTTCAAAAATATAACGAAGCTTCTAAAAAGTTTATGTTCTAATTTTATTGGGTTTATTTTAGGCATTTCTTATTTATCTTTTAATTGCTTTTTAATTTCATCTTTTGTTCCTTTTGCTATTTGTTTTCTTTTAGAAACATGTTCCCGAAATTTCTAAATATTTATTCATTCTAAAAAATATTGTTTTTATCAAAATGTTAAGGTTTTTTAGAAAATCTTCACAAGTTGTAATGTTTCTTCAGAATTTTCTGAAAATGTTCACTATTTTTTAAAACTCACTTTTTTCAAAACAATCTCCCATACAACAATTCAAGGTGCTCCCAACTCCCACCTTTAGTTTTTCTAGGGGTCTAAAAGCAACTTTATTACTCCACAAGGTTTATCAGTTTAGAAATAAACATGTCGGCTACTCCTTCAGATGAAGCAGCTTTAGGTAGGGCTTTGGCCTCAACATTGAAATCTTGCTTTTGGAAAAGCGACTTGATTTGAAGACACACCTCGATGAGACCCCCCCCCCCCCCCCCTAATAATTACTGCACAATAGAAATGTTCCCCTAAAGATATGCATGTAATAACCTCCTAGCAATTACGCGACCTGCATACAAGTGAGATCAAGATCAAGGAACGACGAAAGAGTGTGCATGTTTAAACAATCTTTCTAGCATTTGATCAATGAAATGCAAAGGACAATAATATTTTCTAGTAGCTTTATTTTATTTTCTGAAATCAATAACCATCTTATAACTAGTGACTACTCTTTCTGGAATAAGTTCATTTTTATTGTCAGGAACAACACACTAGACTGGTCTCACACATCTACTATCACCTATAGGATAAATTATACCTGACTCAAGAAGTTTTAGTATTTAAATTCTTACCACTGCTTCATCTAGGGTTCAAGCGACGTTGGTTAGCATCTGGCTCCATATTGGTTTGTGTATACACACAAATGGGCTAATTCCTTTGAGATCATCCTGAGTATAACCAATTGCTTTCCTGAGAACATTTAATACTATTTTTTGTGTGTGCTAAAATGTTAGAATTGATAACAATAGGAGATATTTCATTTTCATCCAAATAAGCATATTTCAGTGTGTCAGGAAGTGTCTTAAGTTCAAAGTCAAACACATGATCACCTTTAGGAGGCGTAGTTTCTTCCAAAATTTCAACACGCAAATTATGTTTTAAGATGGGTCCTTGCCTATAGGAAATATCAACTATTTCTTTTCTTTCATGCTTATTAACTTCATTCTCATTTTCTAACAAGTATTGTTCCAAAAGTTCATGAGGTAAATCTTCGTTATGTTTTTTTAATAAATAAATTCCTGAGATTCTTCAGCAAACTTAACAGAAACTTTATCTTTCTTGCAATCTATAATAGCACAAGTAGTATATGAGGAGGGCCTACCAAAGATAATAGGACAAATGTTATCTTCACGAGTTCCAAGTAGTAAGAAATCAGTACGATCTTAATTTTACCACAAAGAATTTCAACATCTCTTATGGGTGAAATAGTAACCCTATTTATAAGTTTAATAGTAACATCAATCTCTTCTATCTCATAAGATGAAATATCATGCATAACTTTTTAATATAGAGAAAAGTACTAGCACTTATACTAGCACCCATATCACATAAGCCATCACCAGCTAGTGGTGGCATTGACATATTTGGTACGCCACCTTTACAATGTTAGTGGTGGCGTTGCTTTTTCTCTAACACGCTAAAAGATGGTCGGCCAGTTGTACTCACGAGGCTCAACTTAGTGGTGGCGTTGGATTTTCTATGAAAGCTATAGGTGATTAGTCTATCGCTGACATGCCTATTCCTAGCACGCCAGAAACAAATTTCGTGTTTCTATTAAAGTAAGATTATTATTTGAAATTAATTTTATTTGTACTTATTTATTGTTAATTGGTTATCATGTGTGTAGTTATGAAAAAATGTTGGGATTACTTCTATTGAAGTAAGAATATTATTTTATAAATAGTGAATATTTTATATTATATTTGTCAAAATATTATTAATGTAAGAATATTATTTTGTAAATGGTGAAGTTATTTTTATTATATTTCGACGCCTTTAATTGTTTTTTTATCATTTTAGTGTTGAACATTTTTATATTATTTTCTTAAAAACTATTGTAACTACCTTTATGAAGGTGTGAATTTTATTTTGTAAATGGTAAAAAAATAAATATTATATTAGTCAAAAAACTTGGAGTTACATTTATTCGTAATTATTTGTTCTTAATTGATTATCATCTGTTTTAAGTATTTAATTATTAATAACTATAAAAAAAATATTGGAATTACTTTTGTTAAAGTAAGAATATTATTTTGAGTATTTTAGTTTTTTTACCTTTTTATTTACTTTGTTGATAAAAGAACAAGATTTGGTGGGCTTTATTTGGTCTTTTGTCCCAGTACCTATTGGGCCTAGCCCAATGATGCGTCCGACGCACTGGGTCAATACTGAGGTGCCCACGGCCTCCTCGCCCCACTTCTCTCTCTACCTCCTCCTTGCCTCTCCTGATCACCTTGTTTCGATTCTCGTCGCCGACCGTTTTCCGGCCATTTACGGTGGGCTAGGGCACTGAGGTACACATATACAACTCTCCCTCTCGATGCCCTATCTTGTAGACCCAATAGATTCGTTTTTCTGCTCCCTGAGGTCATCCCGCTTTGATTCCCAGTGCTAGGGTTTTGGCGGCAACAAAGGAGACGACGACGGACTAGGGAGACAAATACGCAGTCAGACGACGACGTACCTCAACTACAATCTCCTAGGTGAGCATCTCCTTCCACTATTGTTGGTATGTGGCCATCGAGCCACGGCCACGACAAATATCCTACGTTATACTCTTCTACCTCAAATAGCTCGATTAGGTGTGGAAAATAACAAGTTTAGATTGAAACCTAGGAGATTGTAGAAAAAACTTTAGTGTCAAAATCATACTAGTCGGAGATGCTCTTAGTGGCAAAAAAATAATGGCAATATGAAGTGCAAAATTTAGTGGCAAAACCTAGTCCGAAATCTAGTGGCAATTTTTTTTAGACAAAAAATATAGACATACTCAATTAAACTAGTGGCAGGAAACGTCTCCAACAGTGTGCACCGTTGTCTAATTATAGACATTGTGCAATGTTGGAGATGCATCTTTGGCATTGTCCAAAATATAGACATACTCTGTCCAAAGCATAATTGACCTACCCAATTTAGACATTGTCCATAAAATGTAGACATTGTCGAACATGTAAACATACTAAATTTAGACATTGTCCATAATGTAGAGTGGCTATTTGTGTATTTGTGCTACTATACCTAGTTGATATGCTTGACATGTACTGGTTATTGTGTATTTCCACTATGGACGAGGATTGTTGGCTCTGAAGAGCATATGCTCCCAAATGAACAGTATAATCAAAATAAATAGTGAAGACATATTAAAAATCTGAATATTTTGTAGATTTTCATATTAGTCTAGAAGGTGTGCTTGCTAATTTTCTTGTCATATGGGATGGCAGTGCTTCGTCTGTGAAAAAAGCAAAATTCAGTGTAACATTTGGCGTTTGACTTGTTTTTTTTTTTTGCACGGATCAAAATGCTTCAGTTTTCATCCTGAAAATTGGCATGTACCATTTGGATGTGAAGATGAGTACATCTACTTTTTTCAAAAATATCCGACATTTGTAAAATCCATATTTGGCACACAGGAGCATGTGCTCCCTAGAGCCAAAAATAATTTCCGCTACTGTATCGATTTTGTTATTGACATGATCTCTTACGATGACATATGCTGATACATAATACAAAACATTCTCGAACATGCCAAAAGGAAGAAGTTTCGGCAAATCAAGGCAATCCTTGAAGAGTGATCGATGTTATCTTAGTTCTTCGGTTGTTAAACTGATCGACTAGCGATGTTTGTTAAACTGATACGTTTAGTTGATAGAGTACCTAACTAAGTTGTTAAATGATATATGTTAGTTCATGGACTACCTAACTTAGTTGTTAATTTAATATGCTTAGCTGGTTTTTTATATGCGCAAAATCAAATTGGTGATGTGGCACCAACATGGCCTGTCAAATGGTGATATATATTTCTGGTGGCGTTGGATGCATGGCACGACATTAGTACATAGTTACTGCTGGTGCGGCACCAACGCCACTGGTAAATTTTATCACGGGCACCATATTGGTGGACTTGGGTGCCAACGTCACCAATGCCCTTTTTGCCACGTCAGCACATAGCATTTCTGCACTGGTGCATGATGATAATTATCACCAATCTTAGTAGAAATAACAGGGATGCCAACAACCATAACAATTTTGTCTTTCCTAACAATATTAGTGGCTTGCTCACAAAATTGAATAACATGCGCTTCATCATTTTTAAGTATAAGATCCTTAACCATGTCTATTTGAGGTGGAATTTTAATTTGTTCAAAATATTTAGATGCTCAAGTATAACTTCTATTAATCACCGTTTTCAGCATAGAGTGTTTCTTAATCCTATCAGAAAAAGATGTTTTTCAATAAAAGCAGTAGGTAAAACATAATTAACAGTGTGAAGTTGTAATTCCCTATTAGCCATTATTGTTCAGATTTTTTATTTTGTTAAAAAATGAACAATATGAACACATCTTTGAGTTTTGTACAAAGCATAGCTTTTTAGTAAATTTCACAAGATATGTTCCTCCAAATAACATTAAAACTATGTGATGCTATAACCCTATTATTATTTTCTTAAAGATAATTCAGGAAACATCTACCGTCACAAAAGTGTAAGATACAAGTAAATGGCAACATCGTATAATATTTCTCCATTGTAATTTAAGCCATTGCCAATGCATATGCCATTATAATCTATAGAAGTAATAGCACATGTGGACGGGCCACTCTGCTAGTTGGCTCTGGAACGCGAAACCATGTAATTTTCACAGATGTGTGGAATTCTTCTTTTTTTTTTGACCATGTGCAAAGTACCAGTGAGCTTTCCACTAAAACCAGGAAACAATTAAGTCAGGCATTTTCAATCAAGCAAAGAGGACTCCGACCAAACTGCATGCTTTTTTACCAGAAAACTTTTGGGAACCATTTCCCATGTTGAAAATGCCATGCGTGCAGAGACAAGGAATCGATACATCGTACCTGGGTCGAGACGTATGCACATAGCACTACGTACAAGGTTGACCGAGCAACGACCTGGACCAATGTAGCACAAGCATTTATGGTCGTATCTTTGCATGCATGCATGGATGAGTACTACTTAATAATATCACCAGCTTCTGTTAGCCTATAAATAACGAAGAAGTGCTTATTAGAAGCTCCACACAGTGAGCAATCATGCGGCGTTCTTCTTCTTCTTCTACTACTACCATGGCACTCGCACGCGCTCTGGCAGTGCTGGTTCTCATCTGCTCTTCCTTGGGGGCTCAAGGTAAGTCGCTACACAATATTTTTCTACTCATTATTCTCCTCAGTAGCGGTAATATTAATTCCAGGCTTGGCTGGCCGGCTTACGTGCATGTAGCTGTACTGGGTGGAAACCGTCTGCAACCAAGCCCTCCGAGGCCGGTTGCCCCGGGCCGCGGCGGTTGCAACTACGGACCCACTCCGCCCACGCCGTCGGCACTTGTGGCACACCGCAAGGCCGGCCCTCCATGCCGCCCCTGTAGGAGATATGCCCTAGAGGCAATAATAAATGTTATTGATTATCTCCCTGTTCATAATTAAAGTTTATGCTCCATGCTATAACTGCAATGATTCTTGAGTCTACAAATAAAACGAGGCTTGGAGGGAAACTCATGTGCACGTGTGGCATAATAAATGGTAAAATGTATTCCTAGTCAAGCCTCTATGACTGGCTCAAGTATTGCATGATGATCCTGTTTTCCTGATCATGGGCATGGCTATGCCGGCAATTTTGAGGGCACAATTGTTGGTAGAACACTTGTGTTGAATCGACCCGATTGATGTTATGCTATGAGATACATTCGTCATAAGTTAATGGTAAATAACACAGAGAAGTTAACGTTTGCATAATTCCTTAGACCATGAGAGTGTCGAGTTTCTTCATGCTTGCTTCATGAACTTTGGGGTTTGTTAAACGTCATCCGTAAATGGGTGGCTATTACGGCGGCTTACGGGTTCATGGAAAGGTATGTCAAGTAACTTGATAGCTCAAGATTGAGATTTGCTCCTCCGACGATGGAGAGATATCTCTGGGCCCTCTCGGTGTTACGGTATCCATCATCGTCTGGCCAGACACAGGGTGATTTGATCACAGGGATGCCGGAACACGGGAACGAGAAAAGAGAACAATACCGGCAACGAGGTAACTGGCATAGTGGACAAGGTGTTGATCCACGGGGATGCCAACATGTCTCACCTCGGGTAATTGTAACATATCGCGAAGCAACAGGAATAGCTCACGGCAACTGGAGGTTCACTCGAATATTCATTCGTGTGGGTATAGGGATCAATATGGGTGTCCACGGCTCCGATGTTGATCATTGATCGGAAGGGGTTCCGGGTCATGTCTATGCTTCACCGAACCTATAGGGTCACACGCTTAAGGGTCATCTATCTGCTGAATACTAGACAGGGAGTCTGAGAGAAAATCACCGAAAAAGTTTTCGGACACCGGAAAAGTTTCGGACAGCGGAAAAGTTCCGCAGAGAGAACACCGGAACAGTTTCGGTAAAACTGAAAAGTTGTTTCAGGGGATACCATAAAGTCAAATTGGTTTTGGCACATGCCTGATAATTCTTCGAGGGTGTCAGAATCATTCTGGAAACTTTCTGGAATTTTCCGGAATGAAAACCGGAAATGTTCCGGAGCTGCCGAAACCGCTTCAGATGCTTTTCGCAGATGAAAATCACTAAACCGGAATTGTTCCGGCTCGCGTTGAAAATTATTTTGGTGGGTACTGGAAATGTTCTAAGCCCACATGAATATTTTCAGTTCGATCATACGCTGAAAAATGTCGTCGTGAATAGTGAAAGTGCTTTTTGGGATATTTTTGGAAAGCCACCTTTTGGGGCTTTGCTTAAAAGTTCTAGGAGAAGACTTGGGAAGGAGGGAACCCCTTTTGGGGGGCCCCACATGGTGTGGCCGGCCAGGTTTTGGGGCTGCTCCAAGCAGCCCCACTTATCCTCTTCCCTCCCATTTATGCCCTTGAGAAGGTCATTTTTGTGAGGACATTTTTGGTATGACCAAATGTGCTCTACCCCTTCAGTTTTTCCTATAAATAGGAGGTGTGTGGGCTGCCATAAGACACATCCTTACTCTCATACACAAGCCATGCATGATCTGGCATTCTCTCTCCCTCCCAGCGAAATAGTTTCGTAGAGCCGAAAGGCTGTCTGGGTTCCGGCAGGAACTAGTTCTGGACGGCGAAGCCCTGCCGGATAGATGACACCGTATGTGTGCAACTCTGTAGAGAGATCGTAGTTTCGGTCTTAGTTCGAGAGTGCCTCCCGAAGGGCTGTCCGTGTGACCGTCCGAGTTTTGGAGGTCCTCCCGAAGGGCTGTCCGAGTGACAGTCCGAGTTTCGGAGGTCCTCCCGAAGGGCTGTCCGCGACACCGTCCGGGGGACTGTGCGACCGCCTCCCGGAGGGCTGTCCGCGGGGCAGATGAGGGTATACATCCTCGCGGTTGGGAGGTTGTAAAATCCTAGTTGCGGGGATCTGCACCGCCGTTCGTCATCGACTCTACTTCCGCTGCGCTACGAGTCGGTAACGAAAGAGATCAAACCTTGTATGCAGTCTCCATAGTGGTCCTGGGCTGGTGCGTAGGTCGGAAAATTTTTGTTTTCTGCTGCGTTCCCCTACAGTGGTATCAGAGCCAGGTTATGCGTGGATGCAGGTTGCGATCTAGAATACATAGAGATGTATGGGTGTTGCGCAATATAATTAGGTAGTAGATGAGATCTATTGCTGAAAATTATTTGTGCGGGTAACAGATGAAATCTGTTACCCGATGTTCTTGTTGCTTCCCCTGAATTTGCGTAGTCCTGATCTTGACGGCATGGTGGAATCTCACAAAGTTCTGGCAATCCGCGATCCTTTCATGCTGCTCCTGAGTATGCTGATTGACAGATCAACGAAGTGCTAACAGTTCTTTGGGTTCCACCATAGTTGAGAAAGATGGATGTTTCGTAGACGAAAGGGCAATACAGATATGATCTGCACGGGGGTCACGAGTATGACGAAGTTCAGTATGGGGCTCGAGATTTTATTATCTCGTGTTTCATACACACTAGTAGAAAACAGACCTTTCGTCCCGAGCATTAGTCCCGGTCTGGTCACGAGCCGGTACTAAAGATGGTATTAGTCCCGGTTCGTGCCGGCTCCAACGGCTAGGAGCAGGGCGACCTTTAGTACCGGCTCGTGAGCGATCTTTAGTACCGGTTTGTGTCACGAGCCGGTACTAAAGGGGGCGTGGCAGGCTGTTGGTCAGACTTGGGCCCCGCTTGCACCTTTAGTACCGGGTGGTGACACCAACCGGTACTAAAGTGCAACCTTTAGTACCGGTTGGTGTCACCAGCCGGTACTAAAGACTTCCTACATATACGCTTCGTCCACAGCCGAGATCGAAGGGGCTCTCATTTCTCTGTTTTCTCCCCTGTTCTTCTTCTTGCTCGAAGCTCATCCTCCATTTTGCTAAAGGATTTGTCAAGATTTAAAGGCACCCCATCTATCCAAGTGTTCATAAAGGTTAGCAACTTTGCTCCTTCATCTCTCATTGCTAGATTAGCTTGTGGTATGCTCAAAGATATGTGATTTGCGGGTTTTAGCTAGGTTTTGGAGGAGTGGTCATTATGTGGGAGTTTATTTAATTTATATGCAATTTGAGCTCAAATTAACTTGTTAGGTTGCATATGTGTAGGTGTGGTTTATTTGGTGCCTTCCCATCCCCGTCCTAACCACCGTCGATCGTCCGCACCGTCTCGTCGCGGCACCGGCCACCTTGGTGAGCCTCTTGTTCTTCTTAAAACCATTTTGTTAAAAAAATTACTTGTATGATTTAGATAGCTGCGTGTACGATTTACTTACTTGTATTATTGTTAGTTATTCTATAGTGTCATGGTTATGGTATCAGCCCACGTCGGCCCTCGTCCAGTCTATGATTCAGATGTGGTATGTCGTTATCTTTTATAACTATTTCACACATCATCTAATGTCTATGACAATTAATTATGCCACCAAATTGACGTAGATGTTTTTATCTATAGGAAGTAGTTGAACCAGAAATTCCAACCGACTATGCAATTCTGCTCGAGAAATTAACACAAGCTGAAAAAGAAATTGATCATTTAAAAGAAAAATTGAAAAGAACTGAAGATGAGAAGATGGGATTGGAGTTGCATGTTGCCGATATCGTCGACGATCACAAGAACAAGATGGCTGGAATGCGCTTGAAGCTTAGAAAGATTAGAAAATATGCCATTGATAAAGAGGCTTGGTATCATTATGCCGTTGGCTCAATTGTTACTTTAGTTGCGATTATGATCGCATTTGTTGTTGCATTTACATGTTTTAGATAGTTGTATGTTGTTTTATGAGATGTATGTATGAACAAGTATCTATTATTTGCAGTAACATTTGGTCACTGCTAGCTCTACTTTTGGTTGTAATGTGATGATGAAGTTGTATTAATTTGGTCACTTCGATGTTGTGTAGTGAACATGAGCCGGCAATGGATGTACGATGACCGACTAAGTCCAGGGTTTCTTAATGGCATGCATGATTTTCTTCGTGTGGCTGAGGCAAACAAGCAGAATGGTTTCATGTGTTGTCCATGTCTTGACTGTAAGAATGATAGGAATTACTCTAACTCAAAAACCCTTCACGTCCACCTGCTTGAGAAGGGTTTCATGCCACACTATAATGTTTGGACCAAGCACGGAGAAAGAGGGGTTATAATGGAAGACAATGAAGAAGAAGAGGATGATGACAACTATCCTTTCGCTGATACAACAATGGGGGAAGCTGAAGAAGAGGCATCAATGGGGGAAGCTGAAGAAGAGGCATCAGATGAGCCCGCTGATGATTTGGGTCGGGTCATTGCTGATGCAAAGAGAAACTGTGAAAGTGACAAGGAGAGGTTGAAGTTGAAACGCATGTTAGAGGATCACAAGAAATTATTGTATCCAAATTGTGAAGATGACCAGAAAAAGCTGGGTACCATGCTGGAATTGCTGCAATGGAAGGCGAAGAATGGTGACAAGGGATTTCAAGAATTGCTGATAATGATAAAGAAGATGCTTCCAAAGGATAACGAATTGCCTGAAAGTACGTACGAAGCAAAGAAGGTTGTATGCCCTCTAGGATTAGAGGTGCAGAAGATACATGCATGCCCTAATGACTGCATCCTCTATCGCGGTGAGGAGTACGAGAATTTGGATGCATGCCCGGTATGCGGTGCACTGCGCTATAAGATCCCCCGCGATGAACCTGGTGATGTGGAGGGCGAACGCCACAGGAAGAGGGTTCCTGCCAAGGTGATGTGGTATGCTCCTATAATACCACGATTGAAACGTTTGTTCCAAAACAAAGAGCATGCCAAGTTGTTGCGATGGCACAAAGAAGAAAGTAAGAAAGACGGGATGTTGAGAGCACCCGCTGATGGGTCGCAGTGGAGAAAAATTGAGAGGGAGTTCGAGGACTTTGCAGCTGACGCAACGAACTTATGGTTTGGTCTTAGTACAGATGGCATGAATCCTTTTGGGGAGCAGAGCTCTAGTCACAACACCTGGCCCGTGACTCCTTGGTTGTGCATGAAGCGGAAGTTCATTATGATGCCAGTGCTCATCCAAGGCCCTAAGCAACCCGGCAACGACATTGATGTATACCTAAGGCCACTAGTTGATGAACTTCTACAGTTGTGGAAAAAACCAGGTGTACGTGTGTGGGATGCGCACACACAGAAGGAAATTGACCTACGAGCGTTGCTATTTGTAACCATCAATGATTGGCCTGCTCTTAGTAACCTTTCAGGACATACAAACAAGGGATACAATGCATGCACGCACTGTTTAGATGATACTGAAAGTATATATTTGGATAAATGTAAGAAGAATGTGTACCTGGGACATCGTCGATTTCTACCGATCAAGCATATCTTAAGAAAGGCAGGCAACCATTTCAAAGGTGAGCCAGATAACCGGAAGAAGCCTGGCCTCCGTACTGGTGAATATATATTTGATATGGTCAAGGATTTACAGGTAATCTTTGGAAAGGGTCCTGGCGGACAATCTGTTCCGAATGACGCCAATGGACACGCACCCATGTGGAAGAAGAAATCTATATTTTGGGAACTTGAATATTGGAAAGCCCTAGAGGTCCGCAATGCAATCGACGTGATGCACGTGACGAAGAATCTTTGTGTGAACCTACTAGGCTTCTTGGGCGTGTATGGAAAGACAAAAGATACACCGGAGGCACGGGAGGACAAGCAAAGAATTAACGAAAAAGACGGCATGCCTCCAAAGCAGTATCAAGGTCCTGCCAGCTACGCTCTTACGAAAGAAGAGAAGGAAATCTTTTTTGAATGCCTGCTCACTATCAAGGTCCCGTCTGGCTTCTCGTCGAATATAAAGGGAATAATAAATATGGCAGAGAAAAAATTTCAAAATCTAAAGTCTCATGACTGCCACGTGATTATGACGCAATTACTTCCGGTTGCACTTAGGGGGCTTCTACCGGAAAATGTTCGATTAGCCATTGTGAAGTTATGCGCATTCCTCAATGCAATTTCTCAGAAGGTAATCGATCCAGAAATCCTACCAAGGTTACAGAATGACCTGGTCCAATGTCTTGTCAGTTTCGAGTTGGTGTTCCCTCCATCCTTCTTCAATATTATGACGCACGTTCTAGTCCACCTAGTCGAAGAGATTAACATTCTGGGTCCTGTATTTCTACACAATATGTTCCCCTTCGAGAGGTTCATGGGAGTCTTAAAGAAATATGTTCATAACTGTGCTAGGCCAGAAGGAAGCATCGCCAAGGGATATGGAACAGAGGAGGTTATTGAGTTTTGTGTTGACTTTGTTCCTGACATTAAGCCGATTGGTCTTCCTGAATCGCGGCATGAGGGGAGACTGGGTGGAAAAGGCACATTAGGAAAGAAAGAAGCAATAAATATGGACGGGCATTCTTTCACTCAAGCACACTACACGGTTCTACAAAATTCCACCTTGGTGACTCCATATATGGAGGAACACAAGGATATTGTACGGTCCAAGAACCCGGAGCAGTCTGACCCCTGGATTGAATGTAAACACATGGAGACTTTTGCCGGTTGGTTGCAAACAAAGCTCATCAATGACAACGATGTTCCAGATGAACTGTACAGGTTGGCCAAGACACCAAGTTCGACTGTAACGACTTTCAAAGGGTACGAGATAAATGGGAATACATTTTACACGATCGCCCAAGATAAAAAGAGCACCAACCAAAACAGTGGTGTCCGCTATGATGCAACCAACTTTCAAGACACATATTATGGTTACATAGAGGAGATATGGGAACTTGACTATGGACCTGATCTTAAGGTCCCTTTGTTTCGATGCAAATGGGTCAAATATACTGGAGGCGGGGTACAGCTAGCAGACCCACAGTACGGAATGACAACAGTGGATCTCAACAATCTTGGATACACAGATGACTCATTCGTACTAGCCAATGATGTGGCTCAGGTTTTCTATGTGAAGGACATGCCTAGCAAACCGAGGAGAAAAAAAGATAAGCAAGCGAATACATCATACGATGAGCCAAAGCGCCACATAGTTCTTTCAGGGAAAAGAAACATTGTGGGAGTGGAGGACAAGACAGACATGTTAGAAGATTATGAAAAGTTTCATGAAATCTCTCCCTTCAGAGTGAACACTGACCCAAGCATCCTGTTAAATGATGAAGATTCTCCATGGTTACGGTGCAATCATAAGCAAGGGACAAACACGCAGAAAAAGTCTTACACCGCGAGATCCCACTCTGGGATGTGACCGGCTTCACCGTCATCACTTTCTATGTGAAGGACATGCATGCATTTTCTAGCATGGTATCTTTGTAACAGTTTGTACACGAAGTGCATCCACCAGTTTGTACACGAAGTGTAACGGTTTGTAACAGTAACTAGTTTGTACACGAAGTGTAACAGTAACCAATTCAGGGATGTGGGTGGGTGAAATTATGATGTCATGCCAAATTATGATGTCCGGAGTTAAAATAAGTTATTTAAAATGGAGAGGCGCAATGCTCACCTACACGTTGCTTAGCTTCAGGCCTTGAGAAACTGCAGATAGCTCCGTGCAGTCTACACCATTTCCTCAAGGCCTGAAGCTAACGTGCAGGTGAGCATTGCGCCTCTCGCTTCATCATCTCTGCACTCAGGGCTTATAAACCGCTGCGAGTCCCTCTCGCTTGGCGAGGTGGGACTAAATTTTAGCCACTCCCAGGACCGAGGTCGTACCAATCAGGAAGAAGCACACGGATCGTGTGTTTCTTTCAAGCGCTTGTGAGCTGTTGGATCAGCACTATAACTAGTCCCGGTTCGTGCTAGCAACCGGGACTAAAGAGGCACACGACCCTATATATAACCCACCTCTCGGACATGTTCGACACTTAGTGTGTGTACTCATTCGGATTCAAATCATTCGGATTACCTGCATACGGTCCGACGGTGCATTTCATATGCGGGCACTCACGAGCCACCATCGGGCTGTATGCAGGGGAAACCGTGTGTTTTGTTGATCTATCTAGAAATCCTTTAGTTCATCGACCGAATACAAATCATTCGGATTCCCTGCATACGGTCCGACGGTGCATTTCATATGCGGGCACTCACGAGCCACCGTCGGGCTGTATGCAGGGGAAACCGTGTGTTTTGTTGATCTATCTAGAAATCCTTTAGTTCATCGACCGAATACAAATCATTCGGATTCCCTGCATACGGTCCGACGGTGCATTTCATATGCGGGCACTCACGAGCCACCATTGGGCTGTATGTAGGGGAAACCGTGTGTTTTGTTGATCTATCTAGAAATCCTTTAGTTCATCGACCGAATACAAATCATTCGGATTCCTTGCATACGGTCCGACGGTGCATTTCATATGCGGGCACTCACGAGCCACCGTCGGGCTGTGTGCAGGGGAAAGGATGATGCTCAATTGTCCGTTTTGTACACGAAGTGCATCCAGTTTTTGCCGTAACCCTCTCAACTTTTTAGCACTTGCTATGTGGGTGAAATGATGATACCATGCCAACTTTCAACCTTTTCAGAGTCCATTTGTAGTGCTTTTCAATTTCAGGGTCATTTAGCTCAAACAAATCAGTAAGTGCATGAAAAATACCAAATGAATTCAGAAAGGGTTGAAAATTGATGATGTGGCTTTCAATGGTGCATTTTGAACACACAAAAAGTCTGGAGTTCAAATAAGTTCAAAAAAATGAAATCCCTTTGTAACACATGAGTTTTCGTCCGAAACCCTCATACTTCGAAAGAGATTGTCCAATTTGTACACGAAGTGCATCCAGTTTTTGCCGTAACCCACTCAACTCTTTAGAAGTTGCTATGTGGGTGAAATTATGATGTCATGCCAAGTTACAGCCTTTTCAGAGTCCATTTGTAGTGCTTTTCAAATTCAGGGTCATTTAGCTCAAAATAAATCATTAAATGCATGAAAAATACCAAATGAAGTCAGAAAGGGTTGAAAATTGATGATGTGCCTTTGAATGGTGCATATTGAACACACAAAAAGTATGGAGTTCAAATAAGTTATTAAAAATGAAATCCATTTGTAATAGATGAGTTTTCGTCCGAAACCCTCATACTTCGAAAGAGATTGTCCAATTTGTACACGAAGTGCATCCAGTTTTTGCCGTAACCCTCTCAACTTTTTAGCACTTGCTATGTGGGTGAAATGATGATACCATGCCAACTTTCAACCTTTTCAGAGTCCATTTGTAGTGCTTTTCAAATTCAGGGTCATTTAGCTCAAAATAAATCATTAAATGCATGAAAAATATCAAATGAAGTCAGAAAGGGTTGAAAATTGATGATGTGCCTTTGAATGGTGCATATTGAACACACAAAAAGTATGGAGTTCAAATAAGTTATTAAAAATGAAATCCCTTTGTAATAGATGAGTTTTCGTCCGAAACCCTCATACTTCGAAAGAGATTGTCCAATTTGTACACGAAGTGCATCCAGTTTTTGCCATAACCCTCTCAACTTTTTATAACATGCTATGTGGGTGAAATGATGATACCATGCCAACTTTCAACCTTTTCAGAGTCCATTTGTAGTGCTTTTCAAATTCAGGGTCATTTAGCTCAAAATAAATCATTAAATGCATGAAAAATATCAAATGAAGTCAGAAAGGGTTGAAAATTGATGATGTGCCTTTGAATGGTGCATATTGAACACACAAAAAATATGGAGTTCAAATAAGTTATTAAAAATGAAATCCCTTTGTAATAGATGAGTTTTCGTCCGAAACCCTCATACTTCGAAAGAGATTGTCCAATTTGTACACGAACCGCATCCAGTTTTTGCCGTAACCCTCTCAACTCTTTAGAAGTTGCTATGTGGGTGAAATTATGATGTCATGCCAAGTTACAACCTTTTCAGAGTTCATTTATACTGCTTTTCAAACTCGAGATATGACATTTCAAATGCCATTTAGTCAAATTGTCTTATACAGCAGTTGAAGTTGTTCAAACATGCATGGAAATGCCATAAACAGATTCTTTATATTTTTCTGATATTTTTTCATATATTATTTATTTCCATTGGAGTCATAGATTTTTTTCTATGATTTTTTAAAGTTTAGGGGTTTTCCTGAAAATAATAATGAATATTGAATTAAAAAACCTTTAGTACCGGTGCGAGCCACGCACCGGTACTAAAGGTCCACCGCCCCGCGCATTTTTTGGGGAGGATCTTTAGTACCGGTGCGTGTCTCGCACCGGTACTAAAGGTTCTTTAGTACCGGTGCGAGCCATGCACCGGTACTAAAGGGTGCCTAGGTATAAATACTATCCCTTCGTCCCGGGCCGACCCACGCACCGGGACAAGGACAAAATGACGCCGTCAGGCTACCAAAATCTGACGTCGCCGCCGCCCGTCGCCATCGCCGCCGCCCGTCGCGCACGAGCCCGCCGCCCCGACGCCGCTCGCCGCCCCGAGCCCGCCGCCCCGACCCCGCCGCCCCGACGCCGCGCGCCGCCCCGAGCCCGCCGCCCCGACGCCGCGCGCCGCCCCGACCTCGCCGCCCCGACGCGTCCTCCCCCCTCCGGCGAGCTCCCTCGGTGAGCCTCTCCCCTCCCCCTTGCCCCTCCGCGCGCCCACCCGATCAAGTCAACTCCGGCGCGGCTCGCCGGAGCAACTCCGGCGCGGCCTAGTGACGTGGAGGAAAAATAAAATGTTAATGTAAAAAAAACCTAGAAGAAAAAAAAAGAAGAAAAGAAGAAGGAAAAAAAGGAAAAAGAAAAAAGGAAAAGAAGAAAAAATAATAATAAGAAGAAGAATAAGAATAAGAAAAAGAAGAAGAGGAGGAGGAGAAGAAAAAAGAAAAAGAAGAAGAAGAAGAAAAAAAGAGGAGAGGAGGAGAAGAAGAAGAGGAGGAGGAGAAGAAAAAAAGAAGAAGAAGAAGAAGAAGAAAAAAAGAGAGGAGAGGAGGAGGAGGAGAAGAAGAAGAAGAAGAAGAAGAAGAAAAGGGAGAAAAGGAAGAAGAGGAAGAAGAAGAAAAGGAAAAAGAGGAAAAAAAGAAGAAGAGGGGAAGAAGAAGAAAACGACACCCCGACACGAGACCCTCGACACCCCGACCCCGACCACGACACAGCACCCCTATTTAGTTAGTTAGTTAGTTAGTTAGTTAGGTTATCATGTTAGTTTAGTTAGTTTAGTTAGTTAGGTTAGGTTAGTTTAGTTAGTTAGTTAGTTAGGTTCTTAGGTTATTAGGGTATGTGTTAATTTTGTTAATTTTGTTAGATGCTAAGTGTATTTAATTTGTTAAGTGTTATTTAATTTGTTAAATGCTAAGTGTTAATTTTGCTAAGTTTTATTTAATTTGTTTTCATAATTAAGTGTTTCTTCTCGACGTCGACGATGCCGATCCCGCATCCTCGTCGTCAAGTCGCCGGAGGAGGTCACTTGCTTGAGCCGAGGGGCCGTGTCAGGGACTGGGCTCCGCCGCGCTGGTACTGGGAGGTGCTGCCTTCCGGGCGGCGCAGCTTGGTGAGGAGCCAGCCCGTCGTCGACCCGGAGGATCTGTGGTGGCCGCCGCATGGGCTACGGACGATTCAGAGGCTTGAGTCCCCCGCGGAGGTGGTACAGTACCATGTCAGCAAGGAGAACGAGCACGTCCGTCGCTACATGGCAGCTTTGGAGGCCAGGTCCGACAATACCTGGCAGATTCTTCAGGGATCTCACTGGAGCTATGTTCCTGTGATGGTTCCTTCTCTTTGGGTGTCCACCGCCCGCCCCGATATCCGCCGGGCGCTAGGGTTCTAGCTAGATCGATATATTAGCTACTATATATGTATTATTATGATGTATTAGCTAGATCGATGGATTAGCCGATGTATTAACAATTATCCGAGATTATGAGATGAGATCTTTTCTAAGAACTACTATATATGTATTCGATGATGCATTATTAATTAACTATCAGTTATTTTGCTTCTTGAATGCATGCTAATTTGAATACTAATTTGTTTTATCTATATTATTATGGATTAGTTATTAA
This sequence comes from Elymus sibiricus, assembly GCA_039707655.1. NCBI lineage: Eukaryota > Viridiplantae > Streptophyta > Magnoliopsida > Poales > Poaceae > Elymus > Elymus sibiricus. The sequence goes on from CM077667.1 coordinate 24,525,841, forward strand.
GCTATGGACAATACCGGTAGAGCTCATGAAGAGGACATCTTCGACATGATACGCTGCTCCGAAAACCCAGCGGACCTTCAGGGTGAATCACATAATGATGACGGCTCACAATATCTGAACGATTACGGTGATGGATGTGAGGCCGAGGAAGAACAACTTATGTTCCAAAATCTGGAACAACTAACAATGTCCAGCGAGGTATATACACATATTAGCCTCTGGTGATCATTACATGTGTATTAATTGATATATATATATATATATATATATATATATATATATTAACAAATCTTTTTTCTTTTAATTATCAGCCCTCCGGATCGAGCCAATCTAGTAGAAAGGTACGAGGCGGTGCCAAAATATTGGACGGCAACGTAAAGCTCAATCTTGATGCTTTCAAACCTAATGGCGCACCGACTCACCCTGATGCCAATGCCAGGACATTTGTGCGTCAATGCGGAGTGGTTGTTAGGGATGGAGTCCCGATCACAATGCAATAATGGATTCAACCAAACAACCCAAAACCAGGAGTGAATTATGTGGATACAAGAATTAAAGATGCCCTTTGGCGAGATCTCATGGAGCATTTCATCCTACCAGATTCTCTCTCGGAGCGCCAAAGGAACAAAGTCAAGGAGTTTGCTCTCCATAAGATGGCCGACGCGTTCCAGACTTGGAAGAAAAGATTATGGACCGAGTACAACGCTAGAGGCCAGAAGGCGCCCTAATTCATAGGAATATACGAGAAGGTAAGGAATCACTATGACGCATTTATCGAGTACAAGACATCGGAAGCTGCTATGGAGAAGTCGGCAAAGAATCAGATAAATGCGAAGAAAAAAAAGTATCACCATAAACTAGGGACATGTGGATACAACTCAGCCATTCCTAAGTGGGATGCATTAGAGAATAAGATGCTTGCTGAAGGGATCACTCCAGTAACCTTCAAGTGGCCCAAGAGGTGCAGGAATTGGTTTTTTGCGCATGGGGGAAAGTTGGACCCAGCAACAGGGAAGATTATTGCACTGGCCAGTCTGAAGCATGCATCACATGAGTTGATTGAAACAATAAAAGCTGCCCAAGAAGGACGGTTTCACCCCGATAGAGAGAACGATGAGCTTACACTCGCCCTCGGGAATGCCAAACACGGAGGACGAACACGAGGCGTGGGCGTTGTTCCGTGGTACGAGGGGTTTGCGGGATGGAAGGACAGTTATAAAAGCCGTTCGAGTAAAAAGAAGGTGGAAGCACACCGACTTTCAAAGTTGGAACAGAAGTACGAGCAGCAGCAGAGGCAGATACAGTTACTGACCCAGCAAAGGGAAACTCCGCAGCAGGAGGCAGGGGAACCTGTCCCATCTACACTGCCGAAAAGCAGCGTGGGTTCCACGGGGGCACCGCTGGGTCACACCCCCGTGGGTGATATCACCGAGAAGACATCTTGTGAGCTAATCCAGAAAATGAAGAACATACCCGTGCGGGTCGCGACGGGCTATGCTTTACCAAATACACCTGGTGTTCTGTGGCATTGCAATCCGGTTCCAGCTGGGTATGCTCGTGTCGCGGTGGACGCAATAGAGCCAGCATATGATGACCTATTGCTTGACATCCCTGGAGGTGAGGGGGAGTCCACACTGGTAGAAGCCGGCCGTGGTCTCATTCTATGGAGTAAGGACTGCATCGTCTTTCCACAAACGGCGCTAAGGCCACCGGCTCCGCCGAGTATCGATGTCCAGCGCGAGGGATCCTAGCCAGAGGCATCGCAGCGCCAGCAGTCCTCCCCACCTCGCCAGCAGTCCTCCCCACCTCAAGAGGCGTCCCACCTCGCCAGCAGTCCTCCCCACCTCGCCAGTAGTCCTCCCAACCTCGGGACGGAGCACGACGCGAGTTCATATCATCGATATCGATCTCCGCCGCGTGAGCCGACTCCACCCCGGCAGCGGTCCCGCCAGCAGGGCTCCCAAAAGAGGAAGGCCACCAGCAGTCCTCTTCGGAGGAAAGCAAAGAAGAAACCCGAGCCTCCGGCCAAAAGGAAGCTGCCTTACGACATGACACCAGAGGAAAACGAAATTGAATGCGACCGCCAAGTGAAAGCCTTTTTTGCAAAGAAGACCGTGACGCCAAAGGAGGTAATACCCAAGGAAGTCCAAGAGTACTTTATGGAACACTTTATTGATCGACCCCCGGCATATGTCGAGCGTATGCCGACACACTATGAGCGACAGATTCAGAAGGCAAGTGAGCAGAGAAGTCGGCCCAGCCCAAGGAAGAAGTCGGGAAGTACGGCATCAACGACAGGTGGTACTACTACCGGGAAAACAGTTCCCCAGCTCGGAGAACAATCCAAGCAATCTATCTCTCCACTCAAGGTGAGTACCAATCCAAGCAAGCAATCGATCCAACCAGTCGACGTGCAAGGCAACCCAATCGACCTCGAAGAAGTAGAGGCTGCAGGTCTCACTCTTGGCCAAATCCTTGGCACCGAGGAATTCCGCCGGTACAGTACAACTGAGTACGCAATGCAATATGCCAAAGGAAAACCACTTGTCACACCCGAGGAGTACAAGGAACTACCAACTGCGATGCGACGGTTGCATGATTGGTACCTGCGTGAAGTAGAGCGAGGGGAGACGGCGGTCATGGTCAAAGTAAGGAAAGAGCATTACGTCAATGCATGTGACATATGTCTTGAATTCTCAGAACTTTTCCAGTTATACCGCATGGACTCTATCGACAAAAGTCTCATCAGTTGCTATTGTCTGTAAGTGATTTATATCTTTAATAATTTAAGTCTCTAGCTAAGATATCGTTCATTGGCTTATCCTCACTATATATGTTCTTTTCTACGCTATTATGCAGATTGAAGATGTGGGAATTGAAACAAGAGGGAATCGATGACATTGGGTTCATCGACCCAAATACCGTTAATGGTCATGTGGTAAAACATTATGCCAAGGACACAGAAGATCTCTTGGAAAATTTTCTGGAGGCACTAATGAATACCAAATCTACTATAATATTTCCTTACAACATGGGGTGAGTGTTTACTCTCTTGTATACTACAAATTCTATTTTTGCTTACTAGCTCGCTGTCAAGTGTAGTTGATGAGTTATATGCATGCCTGCTTAATTATATAAACTTCTGCGCAGAGACCACTATATCCTCCTAAATATTATCCTCGCGGATGGACTTGTTCAAGTGTACGACTCACTAGATACACGAGAACAATCATACGTGGACTTGTATTTTATGATAGAACGGTAATTTCAATCTTTATCGACCTCGCTTTCTTTCATTATTTCCTGATATCAAAAGTAATTATAATAACTCTTTCGTTCTTTTTCTTTGCCGCGTAGTGTTTGGAAAAAGATGATAGAAAAAAACCATCACGGTCGTCAATGGAAACCGAAGCTAAAGTGGAGAAAGATGCAGGTAATTAAGTAGTACTACTAGGTCCGCTCATCTCTTTAATTCTAGTTTCAATACCATTATCATGCTTGATTATTAATTATCTTATTGAATTCTATTCTTTTGCAAAGTGCGCGAAGCAAGATCAGGGGACAAATTTATGTGGATACTTCCTCTGCGAGAACATTCGCATCCAGACCGAAGGCCGTATACGTCGCAGAGGAGCACGTGAAAGACAACTCCAGGTTTGGCAGATGATGTCGAAGCTCTCACCCGAGCAACGCTTTGTAGCACTTCAAGAGGAATTTGCGGCATTTCTTCTTCAACATGTCATTGATATAAACGGAGAGCACTATTACTTACCGCCGCCTCAATAATGCCAGCAAATCAGTAGTAGAAAACTGAGATTTCATCCGGAGCACTAGCTAGCTAGTCCCGGACGGGTTTTGGGCCTTAAGTTATAAGTCCAGAATATATATGGATGTGTAATTCCATTTGTATATATACTGTGTATGAGATATTGTATATTATATTACATATATATATATGCATCAACTTGTGTAATTAATGTTTACAGTATGTAGCACCGTAAAATAAATTTGAAATGAATGGAAAACACAATAAATAGAGAGGAAAACTAAAACCTAATTAAAAGCGAAAACAAAAAAAAAACAGAACACTTAGTACCGGTTGGTATCACCAACCGGTACTAAAGGTCCTCCACCACCAGCCCACGCAGGCAGCCACGTGGTGGGCCTTTAGTACCGGTCCGTGGTCCAACCGGTACTAAAGGTCTGGACCTTTAGTCCCGACCCTTTAGTACCGGCTGGGAAACCGGTACTAAAGGCCCTTCCCGACCAGGACTACTGGTCGACATTCTACTAGTGACACCCCGCAATGTTAATCTAGCGACACTTGGATTATCATGCTTGATGATGGACGTTGGTAGCTTCGGTTTGTTTTGAAACCTTAGAAGACACGTAAAATAAAATTTTGCATGAACCGATTAGAGGCGTCTAACTTGGTTTTGCAGGATTGTTTGCATGTGCATATGATGTGGTATAGCAGTGCTCATATTAATTTGATTATGTATGAGATGACTATATGATGTAATATTAACATGACCTGCGTGTCATGATTCGGCATGATGGCTGGAGCCATATGATTGCACCTTAATGACCTGAGTGTCAACCTTATGTAATGCACTTATTTTATTAGCTATAGAGATAGCAATATTATCTGGTGCATCGACAAGGTGGTGGCAATCTTCGCAAAGGTGAACACCGACGCGAATGCCGGAGACGAAGAAATACGAGACTTCTCCGTCAGAAAGGGCTATACCATATCATGCTAATTATGAATTGCCTGAGATGTTTATCCCTTATGTTGCACCCTTTTGATTGCGCGGTAGTCGCTTTTTATTAGGGTGATCTCTCACTTAAATATCAAGTAGTTAGTGTTCTCCCAAGTGTAGCACCGTCACGGCACCTATCTCTTTGGGGTATCACATGGTTGCATGGGTACGAACGATTAGAGAAGTGTGAGGCGGGTGAGTTGAGACCTCGCAGCGAGATCACTTGCTTGTCTTGACGTTCAGGCATGAAAGTCATGAGCTCGGAACACACGCATCGAAAGATGAACAAGAGTCACATAGAGATGTGATTGGCAAGTTGGCCTACCAATTGAAATTCTCGTCACTTGAGATGGTTGCATCCTTGATGCTGAATTGAAAGTTGGGTCTTGTATCACTCAAAATCAATTATGAGAGATATTGATTTGAGTGGGAGCGCACTGAAGAATTAACTTGTTTAATTCTCAGTGCAATTAATTTTGAACACTGTCTAAGTGTGATTTGCATAATAGTTGTAGAAGAATGGCTCGTGTTTCCACCTTCCCTATTAAAATTGAATAGCTGTTAAATATCTGGTTAAAACTTTACGGTTGGTAACGTAATGTGAGGATTGTCCTCAATAGTGCCGAGAAGGACTTTGTCCTATCGCATACTTTCGGTATTCTCCCGCTAATGCTATGGATCATGTGACTCTCGTCCTTCGATCCAAAAGCTAGAATTCTGTTTCAGTCAAGTGCAATACGTTTGCTTCCATGAGACCCGAACTTCGAAAGTTTGGATAGTTATGTGATATTCATGGAATCTGAAAATCATTTTCAGAGACAGACAAAGGCTAAAAGATATGAGATATCCAAAGCAATGTTTGTTTGCACACTATTAGTAAAGGAGTTTACTATGCATTAGACTGATAAGAGAGGGATCCAGGAGAACGCCTGTCATATGATGAAAGGTGAATAAAACAACAACTTAAAGAGAAAGGAAGTGTCCGACGGGTGTTAGTAAGACTTTCACGCCTAGGAAGTCCGGGGCTAACGCCACTCTTAAGTTGGGTGCTTCTTCTGAGAGTAGGGGAAATACTGAAAGTTAAACTGTTAGAAGTATAATGGCAAAAGGAAAGAAGACTGGAATATCCAGCTCATGTATGAATGTCATACAAGTTTTTGATGTATAGAAGGCTGGTCAAAGATATAGTTCTTGGGAATTATGGTTAAACATGTTAATCACTAATTCTTGGGTATTGTGAGTTAATCACAAAGATACCCGCTCGATTGCATTCTGTTGCAACTCGATGTAAGAACTACTATGGCCTGAAAGACTAGCCAAGAATGAGGTTAGATACACGCAGGGAACATAGTAAATGTTACTATGCCTTCCATTAGTGTATTCCCTATGTATTTACTTTCATAATTCATTTAGAGTTTCATACACTCTAGCCCTTTGCATAAGGTATTTTGCAAGAAGGTTATTCATAAGAGAACTTTTGATGTTCGATGTTATGAATAACATAAGGGCCATACTTTCATTATGAATGAGACGTATGTTATGAATATTGATAATAATACATTACCTCTGGGTTTATTTTCATAATTCATTTAGAGTTTCATACACTCTAGCCCTTTGCATAAGGTATTTTGCAAGAAGGTTATTCATAAGAGAACTTTTGATGTTCGATGTTATGAATAACATAAGGGCCATACTTTCATTATGAATGAGACGTATGTTATGAATATTGATAATAATACATTACCTCTGGGTTTATTTTCATAATTCATTTTAGAGTTTCATATACTCTAGCCCTTTGCATAAGGTTATTGTTGCAAAAGAGTTGTTCATAAAAACAACAATTGTTGTTCAGTATTATGAATAACATGAAGGGTCATGCTTCTATCCTAGATGGGATGTATGTTATGAATATTGATGGAAATATGATACATCCATAACACTGACGCTAAATGTCGCAAGACTAAAAGAATACCACACAAGTGTGGCACTGCATTTGGTCACATTGGAGAAACCCGCATGGAAAATTCCATTATGATGGATTTTGAAGTCATTTGATTTTGAATCATCTGACACTTGCAACTTTCCTCTGAAAAGTGAAGTGACTGAAATACCGTTCACAGGCCATAAGGAACGAGCAAAGAACATATTGGTGATCATACATCTATCTTCAGAAATGACTCAAGTAGATATATGGATGTTTACTTGTTGAGACGTAAGTCTGGATCTTTTGAATTCATTCATAAGGTTTTCAAAAATGAAGTAGAAGTTGTTGTAACAAGAAAATTATGTTTCTACAATTCGATTGCAGAAAGGAATATTTGAGTTACAAGTTTAGCGAATGTCTGATGAGTTGTGAAAGGGGTTTCATAACTTGCACCTCCCGGAACACCACTGCAAGTGGAATGTCCGTGAAGATGTAATCGAACCATTTATGACATGGTAAGATCAAAGATGACATAAATAGATTTGCCACTATCCCTTTTAAAGAGTAATGCTTTAGAGACTGCGGCTTTTACACTGAAAAGAGATCCATCAGGTCTGTTGAAATGACGCCATGGTATGGTACGCCCAACCATGTTATATCTTTTCTTAACATTTGGAATATGGGGCTTGTGTAAAAAGGTTACAAACCTATTCCAAATCAGACAAGTGCTACTTTGTAGGTTATCCCAAGTAATTGGGTATTCCTCCCTCACTATACCGAGGCAAATAGGTTTGCCACAATAAACGGTATGATTTTAAAGAGAATAGTTCTTACAAAAGGTGAGTGGGAGGACAGTGCAACTCGACGAGATAAACAGTATCTTCGTCATCAGATCAAAGGAAAGAAACATTGGAAGTAATTCCGGAGTTTCTTGCTGCGACTGATACGGAAGTCTCTACAATAAAATGTATGGACTTCAGTCGAACTTGCAGCTGAACCCCGTAGGCAAGGCTCGTGCAAACCTCTCAGGTGCGCAAACGAGATATTGTTGTTGGACAACAGTATACCTACGATACACAAGGAAGCGGTGATGGGCCCTGACTCCGGAATTGGCTAAATGCCAATACAATCCGAGATAGTTCCATATAAATCTTTCAAGATTAAAATCTTGATACACCTTTCAGAAGGCTTAGAGTTTAAACGAATATTTATGGAACTAAAAACTGATACGGATAAAATGTTTTATCCATAAAGCTCGACTTGTTGCAATAACAAGTTCAAGGAGTTGACTACGATGAGATTGTCTCACCGTAGCGATGCTTGAAGTCGTTTCGGGTTGAACTAGCAATTAATACATATTTCAATCATGAGATATGAAACATGGATGACAAAAGGATTTCCATCTCATGGAAATGAAACCTAGGACTTGTATGTGATACAGTCCAAAGTAATTTGTCGATCCAGAGGATGCTAGTAAGTATGCAAACTTCAGAGTTCCAGCGATGGACAGAAGAGAGCAAAGTGGAGTTGGAATCTTCGTTTTTGATGAAATGGTCAAAAGAGTTTGACTTCATCAAATGGGTATCGAAGATGCTTGTGATTCAAGAAAGTAAGTGGGAGCATAATAATATTTCTAAAAACCGTGTGTACTTGACACATTGTTAATTAGAAATAAATTTCTTGACACGAATTAGGACTTCATTTGAAAATAGTTTTTCGATGAAGTGCTTAGGCTAAATAGCCTCAATATTAGGCATGATGATCTATGGAGATAGATTTACCTAATGGGGCTAAGCAATGAATACATATTGACAAGATGCTAAAACTTTTTGGCATTTAAAACGCCAAGGAGTGATTCTTGCCGAAGTCACATGGAAAGAGTTTTTGCAAGACTCGGTGTCCCAAAACACTGATGAGTAAAATACATGATGGAGATTCCACACACTCTTGTGTTTGGATTAATCATGTATTCCATGGTATGTAAAACAACCAGATATGTCCGATACTCCAAAAGTTGTTGCGAGTATAGATACCAAAGTGATCAAAGTACTGATCATAGGACAACAGTGGAAGATGTCACTGAGTACTAGAGTAGTACTGTTAACATGTTTTCTCGCAAGCAGAGATTATGAAGTGCTCGTTATAAGTAATTACATCGATACAGTCTTCATCAATGCTCCATGCGATTTTTGATTTAAGTTAAGGGTTTTGTGTAAAACACAACATGGTGGCACGGTAGTTGGAAATTGTTCCAAACAAGATACTGTGGCGAATTCTATAACAAAGGCTAAGTATATTGACGCTTGAGAAGCGACAAAGAAGTTGTTGAATCATATAGTTCATTCATGAACTTAGTATGATTCCAAGATGGCTTTGGTCTATGGGACACTATTGCAGATAGTTGCTACATAGCTCAGTCTGAGGAATCAGGTTTCGACCAATGATTCACACATATGCAAAGCCAAGTCCACACAAAATATGAATTTTGTGAAAGCGTGAAAACGCGAGGATATGCAAAGTTACACACGGAGTTGAAGTTGTCAGATCCGTTGGACATCAGGCTATACCACAAGCAAATCATATTTTACACCAGTATGCCATAGGTGTAAAGTGCATTAGCATTGACTAGATTATTGACTCTAGTGCAAGTGGGAGTCTGTAGGAGATATGCCCTAGAGGCAATAATAAATGTTATTGATTATCTCCCTATTCATAATTAAAGTTTATGTTCCATGCTATAACTGCAATGATTCTCGAGTCTACAAATAAAACGAGGCTTGGAGGGAAACTCATGTGCATGTGTGGGATAATAAAAGGTAAAAGGTATTCCTAGTCAAGCCTCTATGACTGGCTCAAGTATTGCATGATGATCCTGTTTTCCTGATCATGGGCATGGCTATGCCGGCAATTTTGAGGGCACAATTGTTGGTAGAACACTTGTGTTGAATCGACCCGATTGATGTTATGCTATGAGATACATTCGTCATAAGTTAATGGTAAATAACACAGAGAAGTTAACGTTTGCATAATTCCTTAGACCATGAGAGTGTCGAGTTTCTTCATGCTTGCTTCATGAACTTTGGGGTTTGTTAAACATCATCCGTAAATGGGTGGCTATTACGGCGGCTTACGGGTTCATGGAAAGGTATGTCAAGTAACTTGATAGCTCAAGATTGGGATTTGCTCCTCCGACGATGGAGAGATATCTCTGGGCCCTCTCGGTGTTACGGTATCCATCATCGTCTGGCCAGACACAGGGTGATTTGATCACAGGGATGCCGGAACACGGGAACGAGAAAAGAGAACAATACCGGCAACGAGGTAACTGGCATAGTGGACAAGGTGTTGATCCACGGGGATGCCAACATGTCTCACCTCGGATAATTGTAACATATCGCGAAGCAACAGGAATAGCTCACGGCAACTGGAGGTTCACTCGAATATTCATTCGTGTGGGTATAGGGATCAATATGGGTGTCCACGGCTCCGATGTTGATCATTGATCGGAAGGGGTTCCGGGTCATGTCTATGCTTCACCGAACCTATAGGGTCACATGCTTAAGGGTCATCTATCTGCTGAATACTAGACAGGGAGTCTGAGAGAAAATCACCGAAAAAGTTTTCGGACACCGGAAAAGTTTCGAACACCGGAAAAGTTCCGCAGAGAGAACACCGGAACAGTTTCGGTAAAACTGAAAAGTTGTTTCAGGGGATACCATAAAGTCAAATTGGTTTTGGCACATGCCTGATAATTCTTGGAGGGTGCCAGAATCATTCTGGAAACTTTCTGGAATTTTCCGGAATGAAAACCGGAAATGTTCCGTAGCTGCCGAAACCGCTTCAGATGCTTTTCGCAGATGAAAATCACTAAACCGGAATTGTTCCGGCTCGCGTTGAAAATTATTTTGATGGGTACTGGAAATGTTCTAAGCCCACATGAATATTTTCAGTTCGATCAGACGCTGAAAAATGTCGTCGTGAATAGTGAAAGTGTTTTTTGGGATATTTTTAGAAAGCCACCTTTTGGGGCTTTGCTTAAAAGATCTAGGAGAAGACTTGGGAAGGAGGGAACCCCTTTTGGGGGGGCCCACATGGTGTGGCCGGCCAGGTTTTGGGGCTGCTCCAAGCAGCCCACTTATCCTCTTCCCTCCCATTTATGCCCTTGAGAAGGTCATTTTTGTGAGGACATTTTTGGTATGACCAAATGTGCTCTACCCCTTGAGTTTTTCCTATAAATAGGAGGTGTGTGGGCTGCCATAAGACACATCCTTACTCTCATACACAAGTCATGCATGATCTGGCATTTTCTCTCCCTCCCAGCGAAATAGTTTCGTAGAGCCGAAAGGCTATCTGGGTTCCGGCAGGAACTAGTTCAGGACGGTGAAGCCCTGCCGGATAGATGACACAGTATGTGTGCAACTCTGTAGAGATATCGTAGTTTCGGTCTTAGTTCAAGTGCCTCCCGAAGGGCTGTCCGTGTGACCGTCCGAGTTTTGGAGGTCCTCCCGAAGGGCTGTCCGAGTGACAGTCCGAGTTTCGGAGGTCCTCCCGAAGGGCTGTCCGCGACAACGTCCGAGGGACTGTGCGACCGCCTCCCGGAGGGCTGTCCGCGGGGCAGATGAGGGTATACATCCTCGTGGTTGGGAGGTTGTAAAATCCTAGCTGCGGGGATCTGCACCGCCGTTCGTCATCGACTCTACTTCCGCTGCGCTACGAGTCGGTAACGAAAGAGATCAAACCTTGTATGCAGTCTCCATAGTGGTCCTGGGCTGGTGCGTAGGTCGGAAATTTTTTGTTTTCTGCTGCGTTCCCCTACAGCCCCGACGTCGACGGTGAGACACTTGCGCCAGCCAAGGAGTTGAATAAAGGAGCAGCGTATCGGTATCGTGAGACAGCAACCACCATTGCATCCCCTGCGGCATCAAGATGTAAACTGAGCCTTTTCGTAGGATCAATCGGACCGTAATAACAGAGCCAGCCTGCATATTGTAATTGAAAAAGACAGAGACATCTGTTGTGCAATTCTTATGCGAGTGCTTACTACTGCTTGATGTTTTTGTTGTGCGCGTGTTATTCTATCTTGAGTCGTGGCAATTTGTCCTTTCACGTGCATGCACATCGCGATTGGGACGACCGAAAAACAGCCCGGGACTGCCAATATAGGTTAGGCCGGTCACAGTGGGAGTAACTTAGCTGCTAACATAGCGCATTCAAGACAAGTTTGCATGTAGAGAGGTGTTTGAAGTAACATAATATGTAACCGTAACATAACGCAACCCAAAGCAAAATGAGTCTATAATTTAATAAATGCAATCATCTATAATACTACTTTTACGTTACTTGGTAACATATACTAATGTCATACTTACTCCTCGCTATGACTGACCTTGGGCTGGTCATAGTCGGAGTAACTTAGCGAGTAACATAGTAAATTTCAAGACAAGTTTGCTTATGTGGCAAGTATTTAATGAAAAGAGATGTGTTTGTGGTATTAATATAATATGTTACCATAACATAACACGTCTCAAGACAAGTTTACTTATGTGGCAAGTAAGTTAATGAGAAGATAGGTGTTTGTAGTAATATAATATGTTACCATAACATAACACCTCTCAAAATAAATTTACTTATGTGACAAGTAGTTAATGAAGAGAGAGAGGTGTCTGTGGTAATATAATATGTTACCATAACATAACAACTCTCAAGACAAGTTTACATATATGGCAAGTAGTTAATAAGCAAAGAGGTGTTTGTGATAATATAAGATGTTACCATAACATAACAACTCTCAAGACAAGTTTACATATGTGGCAACTAGTTGACAAGAAGAGAGGTGTTTGTGATAATATAATATGTTTTCATGACATGACGCTTCCCAAAGAAAAATTAGTCTACACCTAAATAAATGAAGGCTTGCATGACATAACACATACGTTACTACAAAACACATATGTTAGATGTAAATAACTAAAGGCTTGTGAAATTCAAAAGAAAAAAAATTGGAGATCATGGAACCAGTGAGCTTTCACTAATAAAACCTAAAACAACAGAAGTCGGCACATTCAATCAATCAAAGGGGACTCCGACCAAAATGCATGATTCTTTACCGGAAAACTTTCGAGTCATCAGTAGAAGGAACCATTTCCCATGTTGAAAACGCCATGCATGCGAAGATACGAAATCCAAACACCGCACCTGGGCCGACACGTATGCAGATAGCACTACGCCCAGGGTTGACCGAGTGACGACCAGGACCATTGTACTAGCATGCATGCTCAGTTCTCTCCTTGCATGCATATGCATGAATACTTTTTTCTCACATGATGCATGCATGAATACTTAATTATATTACCAGCTTCTGTTAGCCTATAAATGAAGCAGAGCTTATTAGAAACTCCAGAGTGACTGATCGCGGCGTTCTTCTTCTTCTTCTTCTTCTTCTTCTTCTCCATCATCATCCATGGCACTCGCACGCGCAATGGCAGTGCTGGTTCTCATCTGCTCTTCCTTGGCGGCTCGTAAGTCTCTACTCTCCGCTCAATTATTTTTCAATTGGTGGAACACTTTTTTTCCTCCTCATAAAGAAAGCAGTACATATTAACTCTAGGCCCGGCTGGCCGGCTTACGTCCGTGTAGCTGCGCAAGGACAGCACGGCGGATCCCAGGTGCCACAAAGGCCTCCATCGCCGGATCCCGGCGGGTCTCATCATCCTTTTGTGAAGTGCCCAGACTGCCACTCCGTCGCCACTCCTTACCGCGCACTGCAAGCTGAAAGTGAGACCCTTGCGCTTGCGCATCAGGCAAGAGGATGATGCGACGACCGACGATGCTGGTGACAAGTAATTGAATAAAGGAGCTTCTTCGCAGGATCAGCCGGATTCTATAATTAATAAGAGAGACAGCATGTTAGTAATGAGACATCTCTTGTGAGATTCTTGTGCGAATGCTTACTACTGCTTGATGTTCTTCTTGTGCGCATGCTATTATATGTTGAGTCGTCAAAATTTTATCATTTCTTGTGCGTGCACGTGGGGATTGGAACGATAAAAAAACTTTGATTACCAGAAAACAACACGTGCTCTTCCTTGGCTGCATGGGTTATGCCAAGGAACTTTGTTTGGTTCTGATTACCTGAAAGCAGTGCATACAACTTTAGTATAAAAAGCTGCAACAATTAATGTGGATCAGAGGGAGTACCAACTATATTTCAAATTTATGAATTTTAACTTTTCACTGTGCGGCTAATAATTAATAAATACGGTTACATCATTAACTAGAAGAGGTACGATGCTATGCACTGATATACTATTTCGAAACTTTCTTTCTCGAAATAAATTTTAGTATCATAAGTGATGAGGATGCCTACCCTGGGTAGGGTCATAGGCCTGACATCTGGGGGCCTCCAATGGCCCTCCAATGTCTTCAAAGCCCCTGGGCAGATACTCATTCGGATTGATATAGTCGTTCACTCGTATGTCTCATTTCACTCAGACTACTCGATGCCATTCGGACAAGCGGAAGCTCAGACGACCAGGAAGACAGAACGTCAATAGAATTCGAGTAGCCACACATTACGAATTAATTCACCGTTACCAGTAATGGCGAATTAATCAGCCATTCCTGTAACGTAGAATTCATTGACATTTAATACCTAATCATGGCGCTCAGCCGGTGGTGGTGCACTCTATATAAGCCACCCCCGGGCGCAGTGGCAAGGGTTCCGACCCTCTGTAATCATATACCACCATAAGCAAACACAGCAGCCTCCGGGCACCGAGACATAGGGCTGTTATCACTCCCGAGTGAGGCCTGAACTCGTATAAACCAAGTGTACACTTGAGCTATAGCTAGAGGTCGCCCCTTCATTCGTACCCCCTAGTACTATTGCCAGGATCATTCGAACGACAGTTGGCGCCCACCGTCGGGCCGCGCATCTAGCGAATTCCGGCGCAGGTGGAAGTTCCATTTTCTCGTTCATCATGAACGCTTTCGGCGGCGAGATCCTTTTTGGGTCCCTTAGCTTCGCCGGCGACGATTCGGCGTGGCTGCAGGAGGCACCGCTGGACGCTGAGGCACTGCCCGCCCGCGGCGCAGGGCACTTTAGCGCGACGACATTCTGAGTTCTCCTCCAGCAACCCTCTACACCCTATCGACCGACTTCTCCGACTTGTCTTGCAGCTTCTCGCTGGCGCTCCGGGCGCTCTCAGCTGCAGCGCTGGATCAAGCACGCTGTGGCGGCCCAGGCCGCAGGACAGCAAGTGTCTGCACTCGAAGCTGACGAGTCTGTCCACTGCCTTTTCTCGTCTTCGGATGACGACTCCTCTGATGCTGCTGGTTTCGAAAGCAGCGGAAAAGTGGCGGAGGTCTTGATGACCGGCCCGGCCCGAGACGCTGCCCCTCCGGGGCATTTGGCGGGAGACACCAGCGATCGGGACGGCGACCGCCGCAACGTCAGCTCCGACGGCTACATTCCCCGACCCCTCACTCGGGAGCAGCGGGAGGAAATCAGGCGCAGGAATGACCAGGTCCTCCAGACACCCATTGTGGGGAACACCCCCGAAGAGATAGCCCTGGAGGCCGCTCGCCAAGCCACTCTGGCTGAGCGCGAGCGTCTCGAGCGGCTGCAGCATTCACTCGATGAGCGCGCGGCAAGGGAACTTCCCAGTTCCAGCCGTAGCCGCCGCCAGTTGACGTTCACGAAGGATTGTCCATACACCATCCCGGTGATGCGCACACCTTTGATGAATCTGGCCGCGGATACTCGGATTGCAGATTCGATCCAGCCGTCCAATTCGGCGGCAGGCGAGGGCATTCGGCAAATACAGGCTTTGCTAAAGACTGCCCTACAACAGAACTCCGAGGTATCACAATCTCATCAGCGGATTCATAATGAATCAACTCGGGCAGATACTGTGCAGTTGGCTCACAGTCCGCTCGTGCCGAGGAAAGGCCCGCGAGCTCCTCCTCATCCTAGAGGCCCGTACGGGGGAGGCAGACGCGACGACCGTGATTTCAGTCGGACTCCCCCTCCGAGGGGCGATCCGCATGGCCAACGTCCATATGACGGAGACTACCCACTCGGGAGAAACTGCGAGCGGAGCCCTGTTCGGCATAGGGGCTACGATTCCCGATCTGACATCATTCGGCGAGTGGTCGATCGGAACAGATATGACAGAGACCGGGCGAGCAGCTGGGGAGTTTCCGGCCTCGGGTGTTTCAGCAGATACATCCGAGAAGCAGAAATACCCCCTAATTACCGACTGGCAACCGGAATAGGAAAGCTTAATGGCGAATCCAAGCCAGAGACTTGGCTCGAAGATTATTGAGTCGCTGTCCAGATCGGCGGCGGCGACGATTTTGTTGCCATGAAGCACCTTCTGCTCATGTTGGAAGGGTCTGCGCGGGCATGGCTAAATGAGTTGCCTGCCAACTGCATTTACTGTTGGGAAGATTTGGCCCGAGTGTTCGTCAAAACATTCGAAGGCATCTACAAGCGCCCGGGTGGACTGACGGAACTCCAGCACTGCGTTCAGAAGAACAATGAAACTCTCCGAGAGTACATTCAGCGCTGGACCACGTTGCACAACATCGTGGAAAATGTCACCGAACACCAGGCCGTGTGCGCCTTCAAGGCAGGCACTCGGTATCGGGAGTTAGTCTTGAAGTTCAGTCGGTCTGGGGATATGTCCCTCAGTCGGGCCATGGAGATCGTGAACAAGTACGCCAATGGCGAGGAAGAAGACCGCCTCCATAGCGGCAAGGCGAGAGCCGGTAACGCCCCTCAATCGGGAGGCAACGCCGGGAAAAATCAGAAGCGGAAGGCTGATGCCTCCGGCAAGGCTGAGGTCGCAGCCGTCCAAGGACAAGGGCAAGGGAAGCCGAAGCCCAAGAAAAAGAAGAAAGAATGGATTCCCAAGAAGAAGTCCGAGTATAAATCCGACATTCTCGACCAACAATGCCAAATTCATACCAAAACGGATGAAGAAGGCAACATTGTGCTCCCGAAGCATACCACTCGGGAATGTCGCCTTCTCAAGCAGGAGATGGGTGCAGAGCCCTGGAGTGAAAAGGGCGATGTCGAAGACGAGGAGGATATTTCTGAATATCCGAAAGTCGATAAAGTCCTCAACGTGATCTTCGCCGACGTCGAGAGCAAGAGGCAGCTGAAAGTTATCAATCGGGAGGTTAATATGGCGGTTCCGACTGCTCTCGAGTACCTCAATTGGATGAAGACGTCTATCACCTTTGACCAGTCCGACCATCCGCCTCATGTTGCCACCCCTGGGAGGCAGGCGTTGGTCGTTGACCCGGCAGTGGGTGGTGTCCGTCTGCGCAAAGTCCTAATGGACGGAGGCAGCGGGCTTAATATCATATATGCTGACACGCTCAAGGCTATGGGGATCCCGATGTCCCGACTGAGCAAGAGCAACATGCATTTCCACGGGATCGTCCCTGGAAAGAAGGCGGAGTCACTCGGCCAGATAGCTCTGGAGGTGGTATTCGGCGGTGAGAAGAATTTCCTAAAGGAAAGGCTAACCTTTGAGGTGGTTGACTTCCGCAGTGCTTACCACGCCATCCTGGGTAGGCCCGCCTATGCACGTTTCATGGCCAGACCATGTTATGTGTATCTCAAGCTCAAGATGCCAGGACCTAAGGGTGTGATTACAGTCACTAGGAACCGGAAGATCGCCGAAGAGTGCCTTCAGCAGGGTACAAAGATCGCCAATGAACAAGTGCTTGCAGTAGAGCTTGAAGGGTACAAGAAAGAAGTAGATACTGCTGATCTGCTCAGATCAAAGCGGTCAGCTTTAGAATCAGCCTTCCAGTCGGCTGGCGAGACTAAGCAAATCCATGTTCATCCGAGTGACCCAAGTGCCGCTCCGACGAACATCTCCACTTCACTCGGAGACAAATAGGAAGCCGAGCTCATCCAGTTCCTCCGTGAGAACTGGGACATCTTCGCATGGAAGCCGTCTGACATGCCTGGTGTTCCCAGGGAACTGGCTGAGCACCGACTCCAAACCGATCCCAAGGCCAAGCCAGTCAAGGAATATTTGCGTCGATCCTCCGTCGAGAAGCGCAAGGCGATTGGTCAAGAGATAGCTCGGCTCCTCGCCGCCGAGTTCATTCACGAGATTTACCACTCCGAGTGGCTCGCGAATGTTGTCTTGGTACTGAAGAAGGACAAGTCGTTCCGTATGTGCATTGACTTCAAGCACCTTAATCGGGCATGCCCGAAGGACCACTTTCCTCTGCCTCGTATACATCAAATAGTAGACTCTACTGCCAGATGTGAACGCCAGTCGTTCCTGGATGCGTACTCCGGGTACCACCAGATCCGAATGTACGGGCCCGATGAAATTAAAACAGCTTTCATCACCCCATTCGGGTGCTTTTGCTACATCACAATGCCATTCGGTCTGAAAAATGCTGGCGCTACTTTCCAGCGCATGATACAGAAATGCTTGCGAGAGCAGATCAGTCGGAACGTGGAGTCATATATGGATGACATCGTAGTCAAGTCAAGGAAAGGTTCCGACCTCCTGACTGACCTCGCCGAGACCTTCGCAAACTTGCGTCGCTTTGGAATAAAGCTGAATCCAACGAAGTGCACATTCGGAGTGCCCGCCGGAAAGTTACTCGGTTTCCTTGTTTCCGAACGAGGGATCGATGCAAATCCGGATAAGATTGGCGCTATAATCTGAATGAAACAACCTAAACGCCTGCACGATGTGCAAAGGCTGACCGGTTGCCTTGCGGCTCTGAGCCGATTCATCTCAAGACTTGGCGAGAAGGCATTGCCACTCTACCGACTGATGAAAAAGTATGACAAATTCGAGTGGACGCCCGAAGCGCAAGCCACGTTCGAGGAACTCAAGGCATTGCTATCCACCCAGCCGATGTTAGCTGCTCCGGGCAGCCAGGAACCTCTACTCATGTACATCGCGGCCACTAGCCAGGTGGTGAGCACTGTCCTTGTTGTAGAGCGCGAGGAGCCAGGAAAAACTTTCAAAGTCCAAAGGCCCATATACTATATCTCGGAAGTCTTGACCCCTTCCAAGCAAAGGTACCCACATTACCAAAAGCTTGTCTACGGCATTTACCTAACGGTAAAGAAGGTGGTTCACTACTTTCAAGACCACTCGGTCACGGTCGTTAGCAACACTCCCCTGTTGGAGATTCTGCACAACAGAGACGCTACTGGTCGTGTGGCAAAATGGGCGATCGAGCTCCTGCCGCTGGAAATAAAATTTGAAGCCAAGAAAGCAATCAAGTCTCAGGCTTTGGTTGATTTTATGGCCGAATGGATGGAGCAAGAGCAACTAACCCCGAGTGTTTCCGAGCACTGGACCATGTTCTTCGATGGATCTAAGATGCTCAATGGCTCGGGGGCTGGAGTAGTCCTCGTCTCTCCCAGAGGAGATGAGTTGAGTTACGTGCTCCAAATTCATTTTGACTCGTCAAACAATGAGGCCGAATACGAAGCCCTCCTGTATGGCCTCCGTATGGCCATCTCACTCGGCATTCGTCGTTTAATGGTCTACAGTGATTCGGACCTCGTTGTCAATCAAGTGATGAAGGAATGGGACATTCGGAGCTCAGCTATGACCGGCTACTGCAACGCGGTCAGAAAGCTGGAGAAGAACTTTGAAGGATTGGAGCTGCATCACGTTCCTCATGCGAAGAACCAGGCAGCAGACGACCTAGCAAAGATTGGTTCCACTCGGCGGACAGTTCCCAAGGATTTATTCCTCGAACATCTACACACCCCTACTATCGCAGAAGATCCTTTCACCAAGGAGCCCCCGCAAGCAGTCGGTCCATCTGATCCGACTGAGGTTGAAGTTCCAGCTATAGTGGATCTGGTCCACGAAATGCCGGTGATCACTCCCGAGTGGACTCAACCCTATTTGGCATACTTGCTCAGACAAGAACTCCTCGAAGACAAAGAAGAAGCCCGTCGGATCGTCCGTCGATCCAAGTCATTCGAAGTTATGGGAGACCAGTTGTACAAGAAAAGCACCACAGGAGTCATCCAAAAATGCATCTCCCGAGAGGAAGGGCTGCAAATCTTACATGAAATCCACTCAGGAACCTACGGCCACCATGCGTCCTCTCGGACTTTGGTTGCTAAGGCCTTCCGAGTGGGTTTTTATTGGCCCCAAGCCAATGAAGCAGCAAGGGACCTAGTGAACCTGTGTGTTGGGTGTCAGTTCTACAAGAACAAGTCCCACAAGATAGTGTCTGCGCTCAAGACGATCCCGATCACTTGGCCGTTCATAGTATGGGGCCTCGATATGGTCGGTCCCTTGCGAACTGGGTCGAGTGGATTCACACATCTTCTCGTGGCGGTGGACAAGTTCACCAAATGGGTCGAAGCGAAGCCCATCAAGAGTTTGGATGCAGGTACTGCCGTCAGTTTCATTCAGCAAATCATCTTCAGATTCGGCGTACCACATGATATTATCACGGATAACGGGAAGAACTTCGACTCGGAAGAGTTTCGTGAATTCTGTTTCTCTCAAGGCACTCGGGTTAATTACGCCTCAATGGCTCACCCGCAGTCGAATGGACAGGCAGAGCGCGCAAACGGAATGATTTTGTAAGGTCTGAAGCCCCGATTGATGAGAGACCTGAAGTATGCTGCTGGAGCTTGGGTCGAAGAATTGCCTTCTGTCTTATGGGGCATTCGGACAACCCCAAACTGCTCTACGAAGCGCATGCCTTTCTTCATGGTGTACTGATCAGAGGTTGTGTTACTGAGTGATCTTCAGCACAATTCCCCCCGAGGAAGCTGAAGCCGAAGCCGCTCGGCAAGACGGCCTCGACCTTTTAGAGGAAGAGATAGAGCTGGCCCTCATCAGATCGATGCTCTATCAGCAAGATCTGAGGCGTTACCATGACAGACACGTCCAGGGCCGAGCTTTTCAGGAAGGAGACCTTGTCCTTCTACTGGATCAGCAGAAACCCCACAAGCTAGCGCCTCCGTGGTAGGGGCCGTATGCAATCTCCAAAGTCTTGCCCAATGGAGCCTACCGGCTTTACAATATCAAAGATGGAGTGGAAGAGCCTCGGACATGGAACGCGGACCTGCTTCGCAAGTTCTACACCTAGAACATAACTACTTTAGTTTGTCATTCCAGAAATGAATCCGAGTGATCTCGATGAATAAAGTTTAGTTCCTTTATATTTTATCAAAATTTAACTCTTGTCACTCCGGTGAATCAGTGTCCTATGTCACCCCAGTGGGTGTAAAACACTTAGCTACGATTCCGCATTGCCTAAGTTAAAAATGTCTAGAGTGGGACATCCTTCTCACTCGGACGACAAGATGGACAGGACCATCATTGTTCGTAGGAACTAATCCGAGTGCAGGTCTCACCTACACTCGGGGGCTTAGCCGCGGTCTCGCATCGCCTAAGTTAAAAATGTCTAGAGTGGGACATCCTTCTCACTCGGACGACAAGATGGACAGAACCATCATTGTTCGCAGGAACTAATCCGAGTGCAGGTCTCACCTACACTCGGGGGCTTAGCCGCGGTCCCGCATCGCCTAAGTGAAAAATGTATAGAGTGGGACATCCTACTCACTCGGACGACAGGATGGACAGGACCATCATTGTTAGCAGGAACAAATCTGAGTGCAGGTCTCACCTACACTCGGGGGCTTAGCCGCGGTCCCGCATCGCCTAAGTTAAAAATGTCTAGAGTGGGACATCCTTCTCACTCGGACGACAGGATGGACAGGACCATCATTGTTCGCAGGAAGAAATCGGAGTTCAGGTCTCACCTACACTCGGGGGCTTAGCCGCGGTCCCGCATCGCCTAAGTTAAAAATGTCTAGAGTGGGACGTCCTTCTCACTCGGACAACAAGATGGACAGGACCATCATTATTCGTTGGAATTAATCCGAGTGCAGGTCTCACCTACACTCGGGGGCTTAGCCACGGTCCCGCATCGCCTAAGTTAAAAATGTCTAGAGTGGGACATCCTTCTCACTCGGACGACAAGATGGACAAGACCATCATTGTTCTAACGAACAATCCCGAGTGCGGGCCACACCCATACTCGGGAACTTAGCTGTGACGCCGTGTCGCCTAAGCACAGACGTTCAGAAAGCAAAGGTTGAACAAAACCAAGGCAAATAAAAACTGTATCACTCGAAATAAGAGTACGGATAAAAGTCTTGACGACAGGAGCCTCAAGCTCGCTCAAAGTCTTACGGTTACAGCTACCACTCGGCATTCCGAGGCAAAAGCTTAAAAAGTTTAAACCTGACAATCACTCAGGCTGAGGCACTACTTCTGCGAAGGTGTCCAGGTCGATGCTGTCTGCTATCCGAGTGGCAGCCTCCATGAACATCTCCATGAAGTCGTCGATTTTGTCATGCTTCCTGTTAGCTACCTCAAGAGACTTCAACTTCTTCTCGTCCACCCCCTTGGAGCGGATACGGACTAACGAGAGGGCGATGTCAGCGCCAGCCTGAGCTGCAGATTTCTTCCAGTCTTTCACTCGGCTGGGCATTGCCTTCACTCGGGCAAGCATGGTCTCCAGGTCCTTCGAAGGCTCATCATCAGAAAAGACGTCACGATCGATTGCGGAGATGGCGGCGCTAAGGTCTCTGATATACAGGGCCACCTGATCGACACGCTCATCCAAGCGGAGCACGCCCATGGCAGCGATGTCCTTAAGCAGACCTTGAGAGGGATCCAGCTCCTTCTCAATCTTGTCTGTCTCCTCCGTCACGTCGTCACAAAATGCTAGATTCGGCCAAATGAAGAAAGAAGTCAGAGACAGAAAAAATTTCATTCGGTTTAATCGAGCTCCATGAGAATCACTTGGGAGAGTTACCTTTGAGCTTTTCGTTGGCTTCACCACTGAATTCCTCAACATACTCCTCCAGTTCTATTTTCTTGGCAATGATATGCTTGAGTTTGGTCTCCCACTCAGCGTGCGACCTCTTCAGCTCCACAAGTTCTTCCTTGGACTTCTGCACAGTGGCTTCCAAATCTTTCTTCTCCTCCTCCAGCTTTCCGAATGTCTTCAGTTTCTCCTCGGCTTCTTTGGCCTTTCGGCTGGCTTCCTTTTGAGCGGCTGCCAGATCGGCGTCCTTCTTTTCAAGAGCATTCTTCACAGTTTCTGAAGAAATAGAATTCTTCAGCCTCTGGACAAGTTTACGATTTTTTCCACGAAGATCTGATGAAGCATATTCAGTCGGATGCGGAAGGAGAGAAGTTACTGTTACAGTCGGACAGGAAGGAGTTACCTTCGATCGACTTCTTCTCCTGCTCCAGTCGAGCATTTTTGGCCTTCTCAGCCTCCAGGTTGAGACGCAGCTCCTGCACCTCCTTCTGCAGAACATTATAATGGTTTCCGAGTTCGCAAACAGCATGCCCACAAGAAACGAAAGACAAGCATTGGTCAGACTTTGATTTAGACTCTAAGACTCCCGCCGACTGCATCAGCCGACGGCAGCCTCGAGGACTACACCCAGTGGGTGCGCTCAGCGCTCCCCCACTGGAAAATAAAGACAAGGCTCTATTTGAGCTCGTCAATGTATTGAACTCCGCGTTCACTCGGTTTTTCTAGACTCCCGCCGACTGCATCAGTCGACGGCAGCCTCGGGGACTACACCCAGTGGGTGCGCTCAGCGCGCCCCCACTGGAAAATAAAGACAAGGCTCTATTTGAGCTCGTCAATGTATTGAACTCCGCGTTCACTCGGTTTTCTAGACTCCCGCCGACTACATCAGTCGACGGCAGCCTCGGGGACTACACCCAGTGGGTGCGCTCAGCGCGCCCCCACTGTAAACCGAGACACCCAGTGGGTGTGCCCAGACGCAAACCCACTCGGAATCAAAACAAAAATCACACGGATCAAAATTCCCGACTGAGGAAGGTACTTACAAGAGTACTTACTCAGACATTCTTCTGCAGTGCTTCACTCGCGTCATAAGCTGTCTTCAGCCGCTCGCTCATCACCCCCAGTTGGATCAATGCTTCTTTGGTCGCCCCCACCTGATCCTCCGGGACATGGTGTAGCGCGAAGATATTGGTAGCAGGAGGAATGGGTGAAAGGGATACAATTTCAGTCCCGAGTGTGGCTTCGGCCCCTGAGCTGGTCCCCTGCGCCGACGCTAAAACACTGGCAGGTGGCAGCTCCTGCATCACGACATCCGCGTCAACAGATGACTTCGGCGGTTCGACCCTGTCGCCTGCGTCGAGGTCTATCACTTCACGCGGAGCTGCAAGTGTTCAGAAGAGCAGTCAGAAACAGGCAGAAAGAAATTGAAATGTGCGCTCGAGTGAATCAGAAGCTTACCCTTTGAGGACGCAACATCAACGTCAGCATTTTCCTTCTCCAAAGATTGAGGGTCAGGCGAGGTAGTCGAAGCATCAGCACTGCAATGAAACCACTCGAAATATCATAACACTCGGATTGAGCCATGACAATAAATGTCGAAGTGAAGATACTTACGCTGAGGCTACAGGAATGCTCATCTTGATCTTGGGGACAAACACGGCCTTCCGAGGCTTGGAGGTGGTGATCTTGGCTTGTTTAGACGACTTTTCGGGTGACAAGGCAGGATCTCCACGCCCACGCTTCGAGCTGCGAGTCGGGAGGGCAGTTCCACTCGACTTGGTAGCACTCGAGGCTTTGAGACCGCCGCCACGGACCCTCGGGTCTTGGCGCGCTTTGGAACGGCTCTCGGGAACCCGTTCCTCAGAACGAGAAGACTCTGCTTCGTCACCATCGTCCGAGTCATCTTCGTCGTCGCCACTTTCGCCGCTTTTGCCACTTCCTTCACCGCCCTCCGTTTCTGCAGATTCGTCCGGCTGATTGTTGTCACTTGCGACATCAATCGGTCCTCGGTTGACGATCGGCACTAGACTGTTCATCCCTGTGAAGGCCTGAGGAGTGGGAGACAGATTGGCCAGAAGAACAAGTTAATCAGGTCAGTTGCATTAAATGCGTGAATATCACTCGGACCTTGGCACCTTGAAGAATACCTCATTCGGCGGATTCTCAGAGGAAAGCGGAGGCACCTGCCTGCTCCCTCTGGGGTCGTCACGTGCAGAAGAGATCACCTTGATCCTAGCTTCCACTTAGTCAGCCTTATGTTCCTCCGGATGGGTCCGAGTGGTGTCATCCGGGCCTGTGTATGCCCACATGGGGTGAACCCTGGCTTGCAACGGTTGGACCCTCCTCTAGAGAAAGACCTCAACAAGTCGAGGCCGTTGACGCCCTTCTGCACTAAGGCCACCAGGGCTATTACCAAGATATCTATTTCCGTTTTCTCCTCTTTGGACATATTCAGTCGGGAAACTGCCTGAATGCGTTCCGACGTGTATGGAGGAAGACCCAGCTGATCATCCCTGACTGGAACATCTTGGCAATAAAACCAAGTTTCCTGCCACCCCTTCACCGAGTCTGGGAACGAAATTTTCGGGAAACAACCTTTTCCCCACAATTGAATCCCAAGACCCCCACACAATTGGGCTACGTTTGTCTTATCCTTTGATTGACTGGGCTTTTTCACAGTCATCATTCGGCAGGTGAAAAGGTGTTTGAATAAACCACAATGAGGATGACAACCCAGGAAATTTTCGCAAAGGGATACGAACGCTGCTAGGTAAAGGATGGCATTGGGAGGAAGGTGGTGGAGTTGAGCTCCGAAAAAGTTCAGAAATCTATAGAAAAATGGATGAGCCGGAAGGGAGAAACCTCGCTCGAGGTGTGTCACCAAGAGCACGCGTTCATTGCCCTGCGGTGAAGGCTCCTCCTCGCCCTCTTCCGGCAACCTCCAAGCCCCTGCGGCGACGAGCCCTTGGCTCTCCAGCTCAGCATACGGGCTTCGGTGACCCGCGACTGCATCCACTCGCCCTGGGTCCATCCCCCTGGAGCGCCCGCGCTCGAGGATGATCCACGTGAGCTCTTCTTCGCCCGCTCGGCCCTGTCCATCGCCGTTTTCGTCATCTGCGGCAGCTCTGGACCCGATCTACGACGGAGGTGGGACGGAAGTGAATCGCTCGGGCGGCGGAGAGGATGAAGGCGGAGGAGGGAAGTGAGATCTATCTCTCCGCAAACAGTACTCGCGCCCCTTATAACCCAAAGCACGAGCGCAATCTCGGGCCGTCAATCCGCTAACGGAGCGAGATCCGCAGATCTGCTTAGCGGGGCCTTGAGGACGCGTGGCAGAAATCCCGTCGCGATAATCGAGGCGTTGTGGCCTCCGCCCTAGATTTTCGCGACATGACCATTCGATCGTGCCACGCGCGCGCTTCTCGCGGTTCAGGACGCGCGGGAACTTCCTCGAATTTCAATCGGAATGAACTCCACATTTCGAAGAACCTATCGATCTGTTCCAAATGGACTAGGCGATCGACTCTCGATTGGTCAATCACTCGTATGGGACGACAAATCATTCGGATCATTTCTTCCGAGAAAGATCCTGAATCTTTCCAGCAGAAGGACATATACAAGTTGAACCATTCCGTCAGAAAATGCTGATCCTAAATCCATCGTGCTTTGAAGTCGAGTGAGGAACGCCCAGGCCGTTTCTGGACACTTCCGGGTGTCAATCACTTAACAACCAAAACCTCATGGATTCGGGGGCTACTGATGAGGATGCCTACCCTGGGTAGGGTCATAGGCCTGACATCTTGGGCCCTCCAATGTCTTCAAAGCCCGTGGGCAGAGACTCATTCGGATTGATATAGTCATTCACTCGGATGTTTCATTTCACTCGGACTACTCGATGCCATTCGGACAAGCGGAAGCTCAGACGACCAGGAAGACAGAGCGTCAATAGAATTCGAGTAGCCACACATTACGAATTAATTCGCCGTTAACGTAGAATTCATTGACATTTAATACCTAATCATGGTGCTCAGCCCGTGGTGGCGCACTCTATATAAGCCACCCCCGGGCGCCGTGGCAAGGGTTCCGACGCTCTGTAATCATATGCCACCATAAGCAAACATAGCAGCCTCCGGGCACCGAGACGTAGGGCTGTTATCACTCCCGAGTGAGGCCTGAACTCGTACAAACCGAGTGTACACTTGAGCCGTAGCTAGACGCCGCCCCTTCATTCATACCCCCTAGTACTATTGTCAGGATCATTTCAAGGACAATAAGTAAATGTAGAGACATTCAATTGAACATCTGTGTCTGTACTGTGTTAAAAAAAAGTCAGTATCAAAGATTAAAAAAAAGGGTAAGGCAAAACAAAACATGGAAGTAGTGTCTGTTGACGTGGCACCAACGCCACCAGTAAATTGTATCACTGACATCATGTTGGTGGCGTTGGGTGCCAACGCCACCAAAGCCCTTTTTTGTCATGTCAGGACTGGGCTTTTCTGCGCTAGTGCATGATAATAATGATCACAAATCTTAGCAGAAATAACAGGGATGCCAACAACTCTAGCAGTTTTGTTTTTCCTAACAACATTAGTGGCTTGCTCACAAAATTGAATAACATTCGCTTCAACATTTTTAGCTATAAGATCTTTAACCATGTCCATTTGAGGTTGAATTTTAATTTGTTCAAAATATTGAGAAGCTCTAATATAACTTCCGTTAATCACCTTTGTCACCATAGAGTGTTTATTAAACCCAATAGGAAAATGTTGTTTCACAATATAAGCAATAGGTAAAACAGAATTAACGGTGTGAACTTGTAATGCCCTATTAGCCATTATTGTTCATATTTTTCTTATTAAAATGAACAATATGAAAACATCTCAGGGTTATTTACATAGCATAGCTTTTAACTAATTTTCACAAAATATGTTCCTCCTAAAGTCCTAATAACATTAAAACTATGTATGGCTATAACTTTATTCAGATTTTCTTATAGATAATTCAGAACACATCTACCAACACAAAAGTGTAAGATACAAGTAAATGGCATAATTATATAATATTACCTCTCCACTGTAATTTAAGCCATTGCCCGTGCATTTAGGACAGTAAAAAAGTGAACCTAATTGCCGCCCTCTCAGCGTTTTGCGTTTCTGGCTGTTCATTTTGCTGATTTGGACGTTTTTGGCCGTCCGATCCTGTCCTAAGGGGCTGCTACTCTGGTAGGAAACACGAGGCACTGTGGTAAACTGGGCCATAAGTCGGGTTATTCTGGTATTGGGGCATAAGCACAACCGAAGTCGTGTCGCCTCAACCCCAACCCTTCCCGTCCCAGACGCCCGACGCCGACCATTCCACTTTCTAGGAGAGCTCCGCCGCCGGGCGAATCCTAGTATGCCGCCGATCTCTTGCCAGAGCCGCCACCGACTGTGACCTCAAGCTGTGGCGCCCCTCACCCATCCTCGACCTCCAGTAGTGGTGCTCACCACGAAGCCCCCGCTTGCCATGGGATCTATCGCTATCCCTCTCGGAAAAAAGAGCTCGACAGAGAGAAGGGAATCGGTCGCTGCGGTCCTGCGAGAGACAAAGGGAGGGCATTCATCACGGCGGTCGCCGCCGCCATACCCAGTTGTGTCAACTCCATCGATCCTCGAAGGCTCATTCAGTTTTTTGGTGATCCCTACCTGCCATCTCCTCCCTTGTCATCTTTCATTGCACCCCCCCTCTTCATGCCTTTGTCGGCTTCCTGGCGTTGCCAATTCTTCGCGGTTGGTGATGTACTTCTAGGCGTTCCGCTCGCTCTAATATCTACGAGGGGTGGTGTGATTTCCACGAGTGAGAAAGGCTTGAAGTGCTGCAATGGAGCCATGCAGGTAAGCAACGGCAGGGCCTGATGGTAGTAAGTATGTCTTTGCACTAGTAGAAAACAGGGCTTTGGTCCAGGCCTGAAATTCCATTAATCCCGGTTCACTCACGAACCGGGACCCATGGGGGCATCGGTCCCAGTTCGTGAGGCCAGGGCGCCGGCCGGGCCTCGTGGGCCATTGGTCCCGGTTCGTCTCACCCCTTTGGTCCTGGTTCCAGACACGAACCGGGACCAATGGGCCTCGCTCCTGGCCCACAACCATTGGTCCCGGTTTGTGGCTGGAACCGGGACCAAATGGTTTCCTTTAGTCCCGGTTCCAGCCACAAACCGGGACCAATGGTTGGCCTAGATATACCCCCTGCCCGCAAGCAGAGCAGTGCACTGCTCTGTATTTTTGGCCAGCCGTGGGAGAGCTTTGTGCTGCTCTAGATCACCTCCTATGCACATGAGGTGTTCGATGAAATGCCCGAGCCACACTTAAGCATTCTCCTCTCGAAGCTCCTTGTCCAAGCTCCATTTTCCTCAAGATTTGTCTAGGTTTGGGGGTCCGTCCTGTCCCATCCCCGTCCTCACCGCCGTCGATCGCCCGCGCCCATCTCGGCGCCTGCACCACCGTGGTTAGCCTCTTCTTCTTATCTTCTTTCTAAAAGAAAAAAGTTCTTACTTGTATGATTTAGATAGATACTTGTGTAATTTTCTTACTTTTATTATTGTTTGTTATTATATAGTGCGATGGTTTTGGTATCCGCCTCCGTCGGCCCTCGTCCTGTCTATGATTCGGATGTGGTATATATTATCTTTTATAACTATTTGTTTTATTTAGTGTTTATGACAATTATGCCGACCAACGTGACATAGATTTTTTTAATCTAGGAGGTATGTGAACCGGAAATTCCAACCGACATAGAAATTCTTGTCAAGAAGTTAAATTTGGTTGAAAAAGAAAACAATTACTTGAAAGAAAAATTACAAAGAGTTGAAGAGGAGAAGGTGAAATTGGAGTTGAATGTTGCCGATGTCGTCGACGATCACAAGATCAAGATGGATGCAATGCGCTTGAAGATTAGAAAGATTAGAAAATATGCCATTCATACTGAGGCTTGGTATCATTATGCCGTTGGATCAATTGGTACCTTAGTTGCGGTTATGATCGCATTTGTTGTTGCATTTAAATTTTATAGTTTCAATGTATGTTTTAATTAGATGCTCTAGAGAGCTATCTGTTGTTCAATAATGAGAACTATGTATGAACGTTATGTATTTATTTTGGTCACTACTCTACTTTGGCTTTAATGTGATGATGAATTTCTATTAATTTGCTCACTTCTCTATTCATGATATGCTGTAATGGTTTTTAATACACTTTATTATATAACGCACGCAGATGAACCGGCAATGGATGTACGGTGACCGACGCACCTCCGAGTATATTAAGGGCCTGCATAATTTTCTCGAACCGGCAATGGTTTTATGCATTGTCCATGTACTGTCTGTGAGAATACGAAGGCTTTCTCCAACTCTAAAACCCTTCACTTCCACCTGCTTGAGAAGGGTTTTATGCCACACTATAATGTTTGGACCAAGCACGGAGAAAGAGGGGTTATGATGGAAGACAACGAAGAAGAAGAGGATGATGACAACTACCCGCCCCCTGAATACGGTGATGCTGCAATGGGGGAAGCTGAAGATCAAGAGGAACCAAACAATGTGCCCGATGATGATCTTCGCTGGGTCATTGTTGATGCACAGAGAGAATGCGAAAGTGAAAGGGAGAAGTTGAAGTTCGATCGCATGTTAGAGGATCACACAATAGGGTTGTACCCAAATTGCGAAGATGACAACAGAAAGCTCGGTACCACACTGGAATTGCTGCAATGGAAGGCAGACAATGGTGTATCTAACAAGGGATTTAGTTCGCTACTGAAAATAATGAAGAAGAAGCTTCCAAAGGATAACGAATTGCCCGGCAGTACGTACGAAGCAAAGAAGGTTCTATGCCCTCTAGGATTGGAGGTGCAGAAGATACATGTATATCCTAATGACTGCATCCTCTACCGCGGTGCGTACGAGGATTTGAATGCATGCCCGGTATGCGGTGCATTGCGGTATAAGATCAGAAGAGATGACCCTAGTGATGTTGAGGGCCAGCGCACCGGGAAGAGGGTTCCTGCCAAGGTGATGTGGTATGCTCCTATAATACCACGGTTGAAACGTCTGTTTAGAAACAAAAAGCATGCTGAGTTGATGCAATGGCACATAAAAGACCGTAAGAAAGACGGGAAGTTGAGAGCACCCGCTGACGGGTCGCAGTGGAGAAAGATCGAGAGAAAGTGGAGCGACTTTACAGGTGACCCAAGGAACGTATGGTTTGGTTTAAGTGCAGATGGTGTTAATCCTTTTGGGGAGCAGAGTAGCAAGCATAGCACATGGCCTGTGACTCTATGTATGTATAACCTTCCTCCTTGGTTGTGCATGAAGCGGAACTTCATTATGATGCTAGTGCTCATCCAAGGCCCTAAGCAACCCGTCAATGACATTGATGTGTACCTAAGGCCATTAGTTGATGAACTTTTACAGCTATGGAATGGAAGAGGTGTACGTGTGTGGGATAAGAACGAACAGGAGGAATTTGACATACATGCGTTGTTGTTTGTAACCATCAACGATTGGCCTGCTCTTAGTAACCTTTCAGGACAGACAAACAAGGGATACCACGCTTCACACACTGTTTAGATGACACCGACAGTATATATTTGGACAAATGCAGGAAGAATGTGTACCTGGGGCATCGTCGATTTCTTCCGACCAACCATCAATGTCGAAAGAAAGGAAAGCATTTCAAAGGTGAGGCAGATCACCGGAAGAAGCCCGCCCTCCGTACTGGTGATCACATACTTGATATGGTCAATGATTTACAAATAATCTTTGGAAAGGGTCCTGTCGGACTATCTGTTCCGACTGACGATGCGGGACGCGCACCCATGTGGAAGAAGAAATCTATATTTTGGGACCTACCCTATTGGAAAGACCTAGAGGTCCGCTCTGCAATCGACGTGATGCATGTGACGAAGAATCTTTGCGTGAACCTGCTAGGCTTCTTGGGAGTGTATGGGAAGACAAAAGATACACCGGAGGCACGGGAGGAACAGCAACGTGTGCATGAAAAAGACGGCAAGCATCCAAAGCAGTATGAAGGTCCTGCCAGCTACGCTCTTACCAAAGAAGAGAAGGAAATCTTCTTTGAATGCCTGCTCTGTATGAAGGTCCCGTCTGGCTTCTCGTCGAATATAAAGGGAATAATAAATATGGCAGAGAAATAGTTCCAGAACATAAAGTATCATGACTGCCACGTGATTATGACGCATCTGCTTCCGGTTGCATTGAGGGGGCTTCTACCGGAAAACGTTCGATTAGCCATTGTGAAGCTATGTGCATTCCTCAATGCAATCTCTCAAAAGGTGATCGATCCAGAAATCCTGCCAAAGTTAAGGAGTGATTTGGTGCAATGTCTTGTTAGTTTCGAGCTGGTGTTCCCACCATCCTTCTTCAATATCATGACACACGTCCTAGTTCATCTAGTCGACGACATTGTCGTTCTGGGCCCTGTATTTCTACACAATATGTTCCCCTTTGAGAGGTTCATGGGAGTCTTAAAGAAATATGTTCGTAACCGCGCTAGGCCAGAAGGAAGCATCTCCATGGGCCATCAAACAGAGGATGTCATTGGGTTTTGTGTTGACTTCATTCCTGACCTTAAGAAGATTGGTCTCCCTGAATCGCGGTATGAGGGGAGACTGACTGGAAAAGGGACGCTAGGAGCGGACTCAATAATATGTAGGGACAGGCATTCTTGGTCTCAAGCACACTACACAGTTCTACAGAATTCTACCTTGGTGACCCCGTATGTCGATGAACACAAGAATATTCTGCGCTCCAAACACCCGGAGCGGTGTGACGACTGGATTACATATGAACACATCAGGACTTTCGGCAGTTGGTTGCAAACACGTCTCATGGGTGACAGCACTGTTTCTGATGAGTTGTACTCGTTGGCCAGGGGACCATCTTCGACTGTATTGACTTACAAAGGGTACGAGATAAATGGGAATACATTTTACACGATCGCCCAAGATCAAAAGAGCACCAACCAAAACAGCGGTGTCTGCTTTGATGCAGCAACCAATAGGGGAAAGGACACATATTATGGTTACATAGTGGACATATGGGAACTTGACTATGGACATGATTTCAAGGTCCCTTTGTTTCAGTGCAAATGGGTCAATCTTTCAGGAGGCGGGGTACAGGTAGACCCACAGTACGGAATCACAACAGTGGATGTGAACAATCTTGGGTACACAGACGAACCATTCGTCCTAGCCAATGATGTGGCGCAGGTTTTCTATGTGAAGGACATGTCTACCAAACCGAGAAAAAGAATAGATAAGGAAGCGAATACATCATACGATGAGCCAAAGCGCCATATAGTTCTTTCAGGAAAAAGAGACATCGTGGGATTGGAGGGCAAGACAGACATGTCTGAAGATTATGAAAAGTTTCATGAAATTCCTCCCTTCAAAGTCAAGGCTGACCCAAGCACCCTGTTAAACGATGAAGATTATCCATGGTTACGGTGCAATAAGCAAAGGACACAAGAGAAGAAAAAGTGAAGACTTTCTCTCCACAACTATATCATTGCAGTTACATGTGAAGAAATGAAATGCCTTTTGTAACAGATGAGTTTTCATATGAAACCCTGATACTTCGAAAGAGATTGTTCGTTTTCTACACGAAGTGCATCCAGTTTTTGCCGAAACCCTCTCAACTTTTTATAACATGCTATGTGGGTGATATGATGATACCATGCCAACTTTCAACCTTTTGAGAGTTCATTTGTAGTGCTTTTCAATTTCAGGGTCATTTAGCTTAAAAAAATCAGTAAATGCATGAAAAATACCAGATGAAGTCACAAAGGGTTGAAAATTGATGATGTGGCTTTGAATGGTTTTTTTTGAACACACAAAAAGTCTGGAGTTCAAATAAGTTCAAAAAAAATGAAATACCTTTATAACAGATGAGTTTTCGTCTGAAACCCTCATACTTCGAAAGTGATTGTCCGTCTTGTACACGAAGTGCATCCAGTTTTTTCCGCAACCCTCTCAACTTTTTATAACATGCTATGTGGGTGAAATGATGATACCATGCCAACTTTCAAACTTTTCAGAGTTCATTTGTAGTGCTTTTCAATTTCAGGGTCATTTAGCTCAAAAAATCAGTAAATGCATGAAAAATATCAAATGAAGTCAGAAAGGGTTGAAAATCGATGATGTGTCTTTGAATGGTGCATTTTGAACACACAAAAAGTCTAGAGTTCAAATAAGTTCAAAAAATGAAATCCCTTTGTAACAGATGAGTTTTCGTCCGAAACCCTGATACTTCGAAAGAGATTGTCCATTTTGTACACGAAGTGCATCTAGTTTTTGCCGTAACCCTCTCAACTTTTAGCACATGCTATCTGGGTGAAATGATGATACCATGCCAACTTTCAACCTTTTCAGAGTTCATTTGTAGTTTTCAATTTCAGGGTCATTTAGCTCAAAGAATGAACTAATAGCAAAAAGAATGAACTAGAAAACTTTTATGAAGCTCTAATAGCAAAGAGAATGAACTAAAAATAATCAATTAAAATATTCTGTTATGATCAACTAAAACAAAACTATAATATTCTTCAATAGAAAAAGAATCAACTAAAAAGCTTTTAGAAAACTCTAATAGCAAAAGGAATCAACTAAAAATCTTTTATAAACCTCTAGTATTTTTGAAACTAAAATTATATAAAATTTATGCAACTAAAATTATCAAAGTATTTTTTGTTCAAAACATTAATAGCAAAAAGAATTTTCATAAAGAATTTTTTTGTTAGAAACTTTAATAGCAAACTAAAATAACCAAATCTGTTTTTGATTAAAACAGAAATTTAAAATAACCTAAAACTTACCAAATTGAATATAATGATAAAACACAGTAATATTAAATAGCAGGAAAAAGAATCACTCAAAAATCTATTTTTTTAGTAAAGTTATTCACAAACTAGTGATTCACACAAATTTCAAAAAATTGAAATTTAAACTATTCAAATTTGAAAACTAATGGCACTAACAGAAAGTTTATAATTTTTGTGACCTAAAAGCAAAAAGAATCAGTGAAAAACAGTAAGTAGGAACAAAATAAAATAAATAAAGCAAAAAACAAAACAAAAAAACTGGATTTTTTTTTAAAAAATGCCACCTACTGGGCCACCACGGCCTGAATACGACTAGAAGCCCAACCAACTTGTTGGGCCAGGATTCAGACCCGCAGAAGGCCCAATAGGCCCACATGCAGTGACAGATTAGACCCGGAAGCCTGCAGTTGAGAGGAGCTCGAGAGGGTGTGCGCAGCAGCGCTTATAAACCACTCTCGAGCTCTCTCAGCTAGCGAGGTGGGACTAAAATTTGGCCCCGGGCAGCACCACCCTTTGGTCCCGGTTCGTGGCACCAACCGGGACCAATGCGCCCCTTTAGTCCTGGTTGGTGCCACCAACCGGGACCAAAGGTCCCTGTTTCCCGCCCTTTGGGCTGCTGAAAACTGACCTTTGGTCCCGGTTGGTGGCACCAACCGGGACCAATGCACCCTCATCCGCCCCACGGACAGCCCTCCGGGAGGCGGTCAGACAGTCCCCCGGACGGTGTCGCGGACAGCCCTTCGGGAGGACCTCCAAAACTTGGACTGTCACTCGGACAGCCCTTCGGGAGGACCTTCGAAACTCGGACGGTCACACGGACAGCCCTTCGCGAGGCACTCTCGAACTAAGACCGAAACTACGATCTCTCTACAGAGTTGCACACATACGGTGTCATCTATCCGGCAGGGCTTCGCCGTCCAGAACTAGTTCCTGCCGGAACCCAGACAGCCTTTCGGCTCTACGAAACTATTTCGCTGGGAGGGAGAGAAGAAGCCAGATCATTGCAATGGCACTTGTATGTGAGAAAGAGTGAGGTTTGTGGGCAGCCCACTCACCTCTATTTATAGGAAAGCCAAGGGGTAGGATGGGTATTCAAAATACCAAAACTTGCTCATGAAGGAAACACTTTCCAAGGGCAAAATGGGAAAGCAAGTGGGCAAGTGGGGCTCCATGGTGGAGCCCACTTCTTGGCCGGCCACAACTCTTGTGGGGGCCCCCCAAGGTGGTCCTCATCCATCCATCCCTTCTAGAAACCTTTTGGGAAAATATCCCAAAAGGTACTTTTCCAAAAATATCCCAAAAAGCACTTTCACTATTCACGACGACATTTTTCAGCGTCTGATCGAACTGAAAATATTCATGTGGGCTTAGAACATTTCCAGTACCCACCAAAATAATTTTCAACGCGAGCCGGAACAATTCCGGTTTAGTGATTTTCATCTGCGAAAAGCATCTGAAGCGGTTTCGGCAGCTCCGGAACATTTCCGGTTTTCATTCCGGAAAATTCCAGAAAGTTTCCAGAATGATTCTGGCACCCTCCAAGAATTATCAGGCATGTGCCAAAACCAATTTGACTTTATGGTATCCTCTGAAACAACTTTTCAGTTTCACCGGAACTCATCCGGTGACCTCTCTCTTCGGAACTTTTTCCGCTATATCCGAAAACTTTTTCCGGAAACTTTCTCTCAGACTCCCTGTCTAGTATTCAGCAGATAGATGACCCTTAAGCGTGTGACCCTATAGGTTTGGTGAAGCATAGACATGACCCGGAACCCCTTCCGATCAATGATCAACATCGGAGCCGTGGACACCCATATTGATCCCTATACCCACACGAATGAATATTCGAGTGAACCTGCAGTTGCCGTGTGCTATTCCTGTTGCTTCGCGATATGTTACAAAAACCCGATGTGAGACATGTTGGCATCCCCGTGGATCAACACCTTGTCCACTATGCCAGTTACCTCGTTGCGGGTATTGTTCTCTTTTCTCGTTCCCGTGTTCTGGCATCCCTGTGATCAAATCACCCTGTGTCTGGCCAGACGATGATGGATGCCGTAACACCGAGAGGGCCCAGAGATATCTCTCCATCGTCGGAGGAGCAAATCCCAATCTTGAGCTATCAAGTTACTTGACATACTTTTCCATGAACCCGTAAGCCGCCGTAATAGCCACCCATTTACGGATGACGTTTAACAAACCCCAAAGTTCATGAAGCAAGCATGAAGAAACTCGATACTCTCATGGTCTGAGGAATCATGCAAACGTTAACCATCTCTATGTTATTAACCATTAACTTATGACGAATGTATCTCATAGCATAACATCAATCGGGTCGATTCAACACAAGTGTTCTACCAACAATTGTGCCCTCAAAATTGCCGGCATAGCCATGCCCATGATCAGGAAAATAGGATCATCATGCAATACTTGAGCCAGTCATAGAGGCTTGACTAGGAATACATTTTACCGTTTATTATTCCACACGTGCATATGAGTCTTCCTCCGAGCCTCGTGGTTATTGTAGACTCGAGAACCATAGCAGTTATAGCATGGAACATAAACCTAATTATGAACAGGGAGATAATCAATAACATATATTATTGTCTCTAGGGCATATCTCCTACACCGCCCGCGCTCCGGCCGCCCGCCGCGACGCCGCCGCCCCCGCGCCCCGACGCCGCCGCCGCCGCCCCGGCCGCGCTCTGCTTGCCGCGCCACCGCCGCCGCCTCTGCCTTTTTTTTGTTCATATGTAGGCATTGATGTATATGTATGCAGATGTGTATGCAGATGTATATGGATGATCCATGGATATGTATGCATTGATGTATAATTGTTTTGTTCATATAACTTTTTTTGGTTCATAGATTTTTTTTTTGTTCATAGAACTTTTTTTGTTCATAGAAAGTTTTTATATATGATCCATGGATATATGAGCAATGATGATCCATGGATGTATGCATTGATATATGAGCAATGATGTTCATAGAAAGTTTTTTGTTCATACAAGAAAGTTTTTTGTTCATAGAAGAAAGTTTTTTGTATAGATTTTTTTTATGCTCATAGAAACTCTCGAGTCCACCGAAACTGGGACTGAAAGAGCGTTGTCGAGGCCACCCCAAACCCTAGAAGCATTGTCGAGGCCACCCAAATTTACCAAGTTAAATGAGTTAAATGACTTAAATGAGCATTGTCGAGGCCACCCCAAACCCTAGAAGAGTTGTCGAGGCCACCCAAATTTACCAAGTTAAAAGAGCGTTGTCGAGGCCACCTCCCCGATAACTTCGACATGAGGGGGGACGTCGGACATGACATGAGGGGGGACGTCGGACATGAGGGGTGAGCGTCGTTGTCGTCTACCCCCTCCCCGATAACTTCGACATGAGGGGGGACGTCGGACATGACATGAGGGGTGATCGGCGTTGTCGTCTACCCCCTCCCCGATAACTTCGACATGAGGGGGACGTCGGACATGTCATGTGGAATTTTTTTTGTTCATATAGAAAACACAGGTAACATAGATTTATCAAGAATGCCCCCATTATGGATGTGCACAAGTTGATCCAATTTTTTTCTGATCTCATCTATATATATATTCTTCTATATGTCACGTTGTCTGTCAAAGTATTGAAGAAATCCATGGCTTCATCATTAGCCGGAAATAACAGGCGTATGATGCTACGAAGCTCTTCAAAGTTGTTTTGGAACGGAGTTCCGGATAGAATAATTCGCTTTTTGGTACGAGTTTCAGCAAAGGCCTTCCAAATAGCGATATTCGTAAGGCTCTTGCTGAACTTCGTACCAAAAAGCTAATTAATTATCCTATCCAGGACTCCGTTCCAAAACAATTTTGGAGAGCTTCGTACCATTATGCGCCTGTTACTTCCGGATAATGATGAAGCCATGGTTTTCTTGAATCCTTTGACACTAGGCAACGTGACATATAGAAGGGTAGATGAGATCAGGAAAAATATGAACCATTTTCTGCACATCCAGAATGGCCCCATTTTGTTAATTAAATCCCTTAAAGGTTAAGAGAATCCCTTGTTTGACATTCATGAGAGAGGCGGTCCGGACGTCGGACATTCATGTTTGTATATTAATTGCCATGTTGAAATATTTGCATAAACTATGGATCAAAGAGACTTGGAACAAGAACAATTGTCGGGGGAGATAATCCTCGCCGGACGTGATGTCTTGTCGTATCTCAACGACATCAATAGTCTGGAAGGAGAGGATGACGGCTCCGGTGATCGAACAATGGAGGAGGAAGGACATGATCATGATGGCTCCGGTGACCGAATGCCGGAGGAAGAAGGAGACCATGATGACGGCTCCGGTGACCGAACGGAGGAGGGAGCTGTTGCAAAGTCCGGTGAGGTATAAATATTAATTAAGCCTATGCTGACTAGCTAATTGATGCATTAATTGTTTTGGTATGTACATATATTAACTCTTCTTTCTTCTTTTATAGCCCTCCGGATCGAACCAAACTTCGGTAACGAGACGAGGCCCGAAGAGAAGGTTGCGCAAGGATGAAAGGTTCACGATCACAGCACTCGCGGACGATGGCCTACCGATTGAACCCAAGCGGACCAAGGACACATTTGCTACTCAGTGCGAAGCTATTGTTAGGGACAACATCCCGATCAGCATCAAGCAATGGAATAAGCCTAAGGACGACAACGTCCCTGAAGGTGATTATGTCACCGATAGACAGAAAGATGATCTTTGGACCGCGCTGAAGGCAAATTTCACCCTACCGCCAGAGGAGGATCCGAATAAGCCAGTTATAGAGCCACTGGTCAAGGCGTGTGCTCTTAAGAAGATGGCAGATCTATTCAGGAGGTGGAAGAATGAGTTGAAATCAAAGTTTGTCGACAAAGGGAAGACTCTAGAATTCATCGGTCGATTTGAGAAGATAAGAGATCACTTGCCAACATTTGTGGCCTACAAGACATCGCACAAGAGTAAGAAAATGGCAGAGACAAACAAGAACAATGCTGCAAAGAAGCAGTATCACCATCACACGGGGTCAGGTGGCTACCTCAAAGCCCGGCCGTTGTGGGACAAAGCTGAGAATGACCTGATTGCTAAAGGGGTCGAACCACAGACATTGACCTGGCCAGACCGTGTTGGAAATATGCCCTAGAGGCAATAATAAATTGGTTATTATTATATTTCCTTGTTCATGATAATTGTTTATTATCCATGCTATAATTGTATTGATTGGAAACTCAAATACATGTGTGGGTACATAGACAACACTGTGTCCCTAGTATGCCTCTAGTTAACTAGTTCGTTGATCAAAGATGGTC
The DNA here is from genome assembly GCA_039707655.1 of Elymus sibiricus. NCBI lineage: Eukaryota > Viridiplantae > Streptophyta > Magnoliopsida > Poales > Poaceae > Elymus > Elymus sibiricus. Next base: position 24,565,578 of record CM077667.1, read on the forward strand.
AAGGTTTCCTGGCCATAGACATCAGATGTCATTTGATAATGGGATCACATCATTAGGCGAATGATGTGATGGACAAGACCCAAACTATAAACATAGCATATGATCGGGTCAGTTTATTGCTATAGTTTTCTGCATGTCAAGTATCTGTTCCTATGACCATGAGATCATGCAACTCACTGACACCGGAGGAATACCTTGTGTGTATCAAACGTCACAACGTAACTGGGTGACTATAAAGGTGCTCTACAAGTATCTCCGAGGGTGTCTGTTCGGTTGGCATGGATCAAGACTGGGCTTTGTTACTCCGTGTGACGGAGAGGTATCTCAGGGACCACTCGGTAATACAACATCACAATGAGCCTTGCAAGCAAAGTGACTAACGAGTTAGCCACAGGATCTTGTATTACGGAACGAGTAAAGAGACTTGCCGGTAACGAGATTGAACTAGGTATAGAGATACCGATGATCGAATCTCGGGCAAGTAACATACCGATAAACAAAGGGAACAGCGAACGGGATTAACTGAATCCTTGACATAGAGGTTCGACCGATAAAGATCTTCGTAGAATATGTAGGAGCCAAGATGGGCATCCAGGTCCCGCTATTGGTTATTGACCGTAGAGGTGTCTCGGTCATGTCTGCATAGTTCTCGAACCCGCAGGGTCAACACACTTAACGTTTGGTGACGATATAAGTATAGTTGAGTTATTATGTTGGTGACCGAAGGTTGTTCGGAGTCCCGGATGAGATCCCGGACATGACGAGGAACTCCGGAATAGTCCGGAGGTAAAGATTGATATATGGGATAATAGTGTTTGGTCTCCGGAAGGGTTCCGGAATTAACCGGAAGGGGTTTCGGCTGTTTCCCGAAATGTTCGGGTACGAGAACACTTTATTTGGGCCAAGGGGTAAAGCCCACGAGGCTTTAAGGAAGGTGCAAAAGGAGTTTTGCAGAGGCCAGGGGCTAGACGCCAGGAACCCTGGCGTCTAGGGCCAGACGCCGAGGACCCTGGCGTCTGGTCCTGGAGTCCGAGCAGGACTCTTGCCTTGAGGGCCAAACCGACTTTGAGGAGGCTCTTTCTCCAAGTTTCGACCCCAGGGCTCAACATATAAATAGAGGGGCAGGGCTAGCATCCGGGACAGATCAAGTATTCCCCAAGCCGTGTGCCGGCAACCCCGCCTCTCTAGTTCTTCCTCCGTCGTAGTTTCCGTAGTGCTTGGTGAAGCCCTGCGGAGATTGTTCTTCACCACCACCGTCATCACGTCGTCATGCTGCCGGAACTCATCTACTACTTCACCATCGCTCGTTGGATCGAGGAGGTGAAGGCGTCATCAAGCTGTACGTGTGTTGAACGCGGAAGTGCCGTCCGTTCGGCGCTAGATCGGAAGGACCGTGATCAAGATCGCGAGACGGTTCATGATTTGATCGCGGGACGAATCATGATGGGATCGCGGGACAGATCGTGATTGAATCGCGAGACGGATTGTGATGGGATCGCGGGACGCTCGGCGATTTGAATCGAGAAGGCGTTCGACTACATCAACTGCGTGTCTTAACGCTTCCGCTTAGCAATCTACAAGGGTATGTAGATCCACTGTCCCTCTCGTAGATGCTCATCACCATGGATAGATCTTGTGTGTGCGTAGGAAAAATTTTGTTTCCCATGCAACGTTTCCCAATAGTGGCATCTGAGCTAGGTCTATGTGTAGATGAGATCTCGAGTAGAACACAAAGGAGTTTGTGGGCGTTGATATTCAGATTGCTTCCTCCCTTGGTCTTTTCTTGTTTCGGCGGTATTGTGGGATGACGCGGCCCGGACCAACATTACTCGTACGCTTACGAGAGACCGGTTCCATCAACTGACATGTAACTTCGTTGCATAAAGATGGCTGGCGGGTGTCTGTTTCTCCGACTTTAGTCAGATCGGATTTGACAAAGGCGGTCCTTGAGAAGGTTGAATAGCAATTTTTGTATCACCGTTGTGGTTTTTGCGTAGGTAAGAATTGTTCTTGCTAGATACCCGTAGCAGCCACGTAAAACATGCAACAACATTTAGAGGACGTCTAACTTGTTTTTGCAGGGTATGTTGTGATGTGATATGGCCAATTACATGATGAGATATATGTGATGTATGAGATGATCATGTGTTGTATAGAATATCACGACTTGCATGTCGATGAGTACGGCAACCGGCAGGAGCCATAGGGTTGTCTTTGATTATTTTCGCTGTTTTGCTTTACTTTATCGCTATGAGTTAGCAATAGTCGTGGAAGCAACAGTCGGCGCGACAACCTCATGGCGACACATTGATGGAGATCAAGATGATGGAGATCATGGTGTCATGCCGGTGACGATGGAGATCATGCCGGTGCTTTGGAGATGGAGATCAAAAGCACAAGTTCATGGCCATATCATGTCACTTATGATTTTCATGTGATGTTAATCCTTTTATGCATCTTATTTTGCTTAGGACGACGGTAGCATTATAAGGTGATCCCTCACTGAAATTTCAAGATAAAACTGTGTTCTCCCCGAGTGTGCACCGTTGCGAAAGTTCGTCGTTTCGAGACACCACGTGATGATCGGGTGTGATAGACTCTACGTTCGCATACAACGGGTGCAAGCCAGTGTTGCACATGCGGAACACTCGGGTTAAACTTGACGAGCCTAGCATGTACAGACATGGCCTCGGAACACAAGAGACCGAAAGGTCGAACATGAGTCATATAGTAGATATGATCAACATGAAGATGTTCACCATTGAAACCACCTCAACTCACGTGATGATCGGACTTGAGTTGGTGGATTTGGATCATGTGACACTCGAATGACCGGAGGGATGTCAATTTGAGTGGGAGTTTTTAAGTAATATGATTAACTAAACTCATTATCATGAACATAGTCAAAATGTCTTTGCTAATTATGTTGTAGATTACTAGCTCACGCTGTAGCTCCCTTGAATTTTTATATGTTCCTAGATAAATAGAGTTGAAAGATGATGGTAGCAATAATGCGGACTGGGTCCGTGATCTAAGGATTGTCCTCATTGCTGCACAGAAGGCTTATGTCCTTAAAGCACCGCTCGGTGCACCACCCCCTCAAGCGTCGTCTGTAGATGTTGTGAACATCTGACAGGCACGTTCTGATGACTACTTGATAGTTCAGTGCGTCATGCATTACGGCTTAGAATTGAGGCTCCAAAACGTTTTGAACGTCACGGAACATATGAGATGTTCTAAGAGCTGAAATTGGGATCTCAGACTCGTGCCCGTGTTGAGAGGTATGAGACCTCCAACAAGATTCTTTGCCTGCAAGATGATGGAGAATAGCTCAATTGTTGAGCATGTGCTCAGATTGTCTGGGTGCTACAATCGCTTGAATCTAGTGGGAGTTGATCTTCCAGATAAGATAGTGATTGATATAGTTCTCCAAGTCACTGTCACTAAGCTACTAGAGCTTCGTGATGAATTATATAATGCCAGGGATGGAAATAATGATCCCCTAGCTATTTACGATGTTTGACACCGTGAAGGTAGAAATCAAGAAGGAGCATCAAATGTTGATGGTTAGTGAAACCACTAGTTTCGAGAAGGGCTAGGGCAAGGAGGGAAACTTCATGGATGGCAAGTCAGTTGCTGCTCCAATGAAGAAACCCAAGGTTGAACCCAAACCCGAGACTAAGTGCTTCTATTATGAGGAGAACGGTCGCTGAAGCGGAACAACCCTAGATACTTGGTAGATAAGAAGGCTGGCAATGTCGACAGAAGTATATTTGATATACGTGTTATTGATGTGTACCTTGCTAGTACTCCTAGTAGCACCTGGGTATTGGATACCGGTTCGGTTGCTAAATGTTAGTAACTTGAAATAAAAGCTACGGAATAAACGGAGGCTAGCTAAGGGCGACGTGACGATGAGTGTTGGAAGTGTTTCCAAGGTTGATGTGATCACCATCGCACGCTCTCTATACCTTCGGGATTAGTGATGAACCTAAATAAGTGTTATTTGGTGTTTGCGTTGAGCATGAACGTGATTAGATCATGTTTAGTGCAATACGGTTATTCATTTAAATTAGAGAATAATGGTTATTCTGTTTACATGAATAATACCTTCAATGGTCATACACCCAATGAGAATGGTTTATTGAATCTTGATCATAGTGATACACATGTTCATAATATTGATGCCAAAAGATACAAAGTTAGATAATGATAGTACCACATACTTGTGACACTGCCGCTAAATGTCATATTGGTGTAAAGCGCATGAAGAAACTCCATGCTGATGGATCTTTAGACTCATTCGATTTTGAATCGGTTGAGACATGCGGACCATGCCTCTTGGGCAAGATGACTAAGACCCCGTTTTCCGGTATGATGGAGCGGGCAAGTGACTTATTGGAATGATACATGTTGATGTATACAGTCCAATGAGTGTTGTAGCAGGCGGTGGATATCGTTATTTTCCTACCTTCACTGATGATTTGAGTAGATATGGGGATATTTGCTTAATGAAACACAAGTCTGAAATGTTTGAAAAGTTCAAACAAATTCAGAGTGAAGTTTGAGATCATCGTGACAAGAAGATAAAATGTCTACGATATGATCGTGGAGGTAAATATCCGAGTTACGAGTTTGGTATACAACTTAAGACAATGTGGAAGATGTTTCACAACTCACGCCACCTGGAACACCATAGTGTGATGGTGTGTCCGAACGTCGTAGTCATGCTCTATTGGATATGGTGCGAACTATGATGTCTCTTATCGATTTACCACTATCGTTTTAGGGTTATGCATTTAGAGACAACTACATTCACTTTAAAAGGGGCACCATCTAAGTCCGTTGAGATGACACCGTATGAATTTTGGTTTGGCGGAAACCTAAGCTGTCATTTCTTAATGTTTGTGGCTGCGACGCTTATGTGAAAAAGGGTTTTCACCTAATGAGCTCGAACCCAAAGAGGACAAATGCATCTTCATAGAATACCCTAACGTAACAGTTGGGTAAACCTTCTATCTCAGATCCAAGGGCAAAGTGTTTGTTGCTAAAAATGGGTCCTTTCTCGAGAAAGAGTTTCTCTTGAAAGAATTGAGTGGGAGGAAGATAGAACTTGATGAGGTTGTTGAACCTTTGTTTCAACTAGAGAGTAGCGCATCGCAGAAAGTTGTTCATGTGGAGCCTACGTTAGTTCAAGAGGAAGTTAATGATGATGATCATGAAGCTTCGGACCAAGTTACTATTGAACCTCGTAGGTCGACAAGGACGCGTACTGCTCCTGAGTGGTACGGCAACCCTGTCTTAGAGGTCATGTTGTTGGACAACGATCAACCTACGAGCTATGGAGAAGCGATGATGGGCCCGGATTCCGAGAAATGGTTAGAGGCCATGCAATCCGAGATGGGATCCATGTAAGAAAACAAAGTATGGGCTTTGGAAGTATTACCTGAAGGGCGAAAGGCCATTCAGAACAAATGGATCTTTAAAAGGAAGACGGACGCGGATGGTGATTTCACCATCTATAAAGCTCGACTTGTGGCAAAGGGTTTTTCACAAGTTCAAGGAGTTGACTACGATGAGACTTTCTCACCCGTAGCGATGCTAAAGTCTGTTGGAATTATGTTAGCAGTTGCTGCATTTTTCGATTATGAAATCTGGCAGATGGATGTCAAAACATCGTTTCCTTAACGGTATCCGTGAGGAAAGGTTGTATGTGATACAACCGGAAGGTTTTGTCAGTCCTAAGGATGCTAAAAGGTATTCAAACTCCAGCGATCCTTCTATGGACTGGAGCAAGCATCTCGGAGTTGGAATATACGCTTTGATGAGGTGATCAAAGTTTTTGAGTCTATACAAAGTTTATTAGAAACTTGTATTTACAATAAAGTGAGTGGGAGCACTATAGAATTTCTGATAAGTATATGTGGATGACATATTGTTGATCGGAAATGATGTAGAATTTCTGGAAAGCATAAAGGGTTGTTTGAAAAGGAGTTTTTTCAAAGGAAAACCTGGAATGAAGCTACTTAAATGTTGGACATCAGGATCTATAGAGATAGATCAAGACGTCTGATAAAACTTTCAATGAGTACATGCCTTGACAAGATTTTGAAAGAGTTCAAAATGGATCAGTCAAAGAAAGAGTTCTTACCTGATTTGTAAGGTGTGGAGTTGAGTGAGACTCAAAGCTCGACCACGGCAGAAGAGAGAGAAAGGACGAAGGTCGTCCCCTATGCCTTAGCCATAGGCTCTGTATAGTATGCCATGCTGTGTACCGCACATGTGTGTGCCTTGCCATTAGTCTGTCAAGGGGTACAATAGTGATCTAGGAGTGGATCACTGGACAGCGGTCAAGATTATCCTTAGTAACTAGAGGACTAAGGAAATATTTCTTGATTATGGAGGTGATAAAGAGTTCGTCGTAAAGGGTTACGTCGATGCAAGCTTTGACACCTATCCGGATGACTCTGAGTAGCAGTCCGGATACGTATAGTGGAGCAGCCATTTGGAATAGCTCCAAGTGGAGTGTGGTAGCAGTGTCCAGTATGACATAGAGATTTGCAAAGTACACACGGATCTGAATGTCGCAGACCCATTGACTAAAGACCTCTCTCACATGCAAAGCATGATCAAACCCCAGAACTCATTGGGTGTTAGATTCATAACAATGTAAATCACATGGTGATGTGAACTAGATTATTGACTCCAGTGCAAGTGGAAGACTGTTGGAAATATGCCCTAGAGGCAATAATAAATTGGTTATTATTATATTTCCTTGTTCTTGATAATTGTTTATTATCCATGCTATAATTGTATTGATTGGAAACTCAAATACATGTGTGGGTACATAGACAACACTGCGTCCCTAGTATGCCTCTAGTTAACTAGTTTGTTGATCAAAGATGGTCAAGGTTTCCAGGCCATAGACATGAGATGTCATTTGATAACGGGATCACATCATTAGGAGAATGATGTGATGGACAAGACCCAAACTATAAACATAGCATATGATCGGGTCAGTTTATTGCTATAGTTTTCTGCATGTCAAGTATCTGTTCCTATGACCATGAGATCATGCAACTCACTGACACCGGAGGAATACCTTGTGTGTATCAAACGTCACAACGTAACTGGGTGACTATAAAGGTGCTCTACAGGTATCTCCGAGGGTGTCTGTTGGGTTGGCATGGATCAAGACTGGGATTTGTTACTCCGTTTGACGGAGAGGTATCTCAGGGCCCACTCGGTAATAAAACATCACAATGAGCCTTGCAAGCAAAGTGACTAAAGAGTTAGCCACAGGATCTTGTATTACGGAACGAGTAAAGAGACTTGCCGGTAACGAGATTGACTAGGTATAGAGATACCGACGATCGAATCTCGGGCAAGTAACATACCGATAAACAAAGGGAACAACGTACGGGATTAACTGAATCCTTGACATAGAGGTTCGACCGATAAAGATCTTCGTAGAATATGTAGGAGCCAATATGGGCATCCAGGTCCCGCTATTGGTTATTGACCGCAGAGGTGTCTCGGTCATGTCTGCATAGTTCTCGAACCCGCAGGATCTACACACTTAACGTTTGGTGACGATATAAGTATAGTTGAGTTATTATGTTGGTGACCGAAGGTTGTTCGGAGTCCCGGATGAGATCCCGGACATGACGAGGAACTCCGGAATAGTCCGGAGGTAAAGATTGATATATGGGATAATAATGTTTGGTCTCCGGAAGGGTTCCGGAATTCACCGGAAGGGGTTTCGGATGTTTCCCGAAATGTTCGGGTACGAGAACACTTTATTTGGGCCAAGGGGTAAAGCCCACGAGGCTTTAAGGAAGGTGCAAAAGGAGTTTTGCGGAGGCCAGGGGCTAGAAGCCAGGAACCCTGGCGTCTAGGGCCAGACGCCGAGGACCCTGGCGTCTGGTCCTGGAGTCCGAGCAGGACTCTTGCCTTGAGGGCCAAACCGACTTTGAGGAGGCTCTTTCTCCAAGTTTCGACCCCAGGGCTCAACATATAAATAGAGGGGCAGGGCTAGCACCCGGGACAGATCAAGTATTCCCCAAGTCGTGTGCCGGCAACCCCGCCTCTCTAGTTCTTCCTCCGTCGTAGTTTCCGTAGTGCTTGGCGAAGCCCTGCGGAGATTGTTCTTCACCACCACCGTCATCACGCCGTCGTGCTGCCGGAACTCATCTACTACTTCACCATCGCTCGCTGGATCGAGGAGGTGAAGGCGTCATCAAGCTGTACGTGTGTTAAACGAGGAGGTGCCGTCCGTTCGGTGCTAGATCGGAAGGACCGTGATCAAGATCGCGAGACGGTTCATGATTTGATCGCGGGATGAATCATGATGGGATCGCGGGACAGATCGTGATTGAATCGCGAGACGGATCATGACGGGATCGCGGGACGCTCGGCGATTTTAATCGCGAAGACGTTCGACTACATCAACTGCGTGTCTTAACGCTTCTGCTTAGCAATCTACAAGGCTATGTAGATCCACTCTCCCTCTCGTAGATGCTCATCACCATGGATAGATCTTGTGTGTGCATAGGAAAAATTTTGTTTCCCATGCAACGTTTCCCAACAGACCGTACAAGGACTTGGTTCTTCGGGGTTGGGGGAACTTTGGACCCTGAAACAGGGAAGTGCCGTTGGACGGACCAGCAACTTGCAATACCCGTCAAGAAGGTTCAGAAGTATATCACCGCAGCGCAGGAAGGGACGTTCATTCCCGACAGAGAGAAGGACGAGCTGACTGAGGCCCTAGGGAATGCTGAGCACCCTGGACGAACACGAGGCACACCAGGCTCCGTTCCGTGGAAGGTTTGGTTTCCCGACGCAGGCGGTTACAGAAGCCGGGAGAGAAAGAGGAAAGCGGAGCTGAGCGACATGCAGAAGATCAATGCAAGACTACAAAAGCTAGAGGAACTTGAGAGCCAGCTAGCTGCCGGCCAACCATCTCAGCGGCACGAAGCTAGCCCGCCATCTCAGCGGAGAAGCAGCGTGGCTTCCACGGAGCCCGTTCAGCCTGACTTCACGGCTCCTAGATACCCCGTGGATACTATCACGGAGGCTCAACATTGCGAGCTTATGACGAAATGCCGGAACCTCACTTTCAAGGCGGTTGTCGGCTCTGTTGCACCTCCTCAACCCAACGGAACTTTTCACCGCCTTCCGATTCCACATGGCTATGCTGTTGTGATGGTGGATGAAGTAATGGAGGGATTTGAGGAGCTCGAGCTTGACCACTCTACAGGTGAAGGGGAGAATCAGCTGGTTCGTGCTCTGAGGAGTACATGTCTATGGCAGAAGGAATACACCAAGCTTCCAAACTGGACACCTCCGCCTCCTCCTCCTCCTCCGGCGAGTCAGGGCACTCCGCCTCCTCCTCCTCCTCCTCCTCCGGCAAGTGATCAGGGCACTCCGCCTCCTTCTCCGGCTCCTCCGATGCGTGAGCGCACTCTGCCTCCTCCTTCACCTACTCCGGCGCGTCGGAGCAGTCCGCCTCCTCCTCCGCCTCGTCGGCAACGGCGGAAGACAGACGCCGCCGCTCCGGCTCCTCCTGCGCGTCGGAGCACTCTGCCTCCTTCTCCGCCTCGTCAGCAACGACGGAAGAGAGACGCCGCCGCTCCGGCGGCTAGCAGTACAAGCAGAGGCGGGAGGCAATTCAGATACGGTCCATCTCTCAAGCCTCTGGAAAAGTTACCATATGAGAGGACCGAGCAGGAAAATGAGGACATATGTCGTGCCCAAGTGAGGGACCATTTTGCAAAGAAAACTCCACCTCCGAAGGAGAAGCTAGATCCGGTGAAAGTGAAGCGCACTATCGATGCCCGGAAGCGACCACGACCGCCTCCGCCGGATTCCAACTATGTCCGCATTCTTAAAAAGACATATGAAGAAGCGCGGCGGTCGGGAAGTACTTCCAGTGATGCAAGGTTAGCAGAACGAAGAAGTGGGAAAACAATTCCCCAGCTCGGCGGACAGGAGAAGCAATCGTGCCCCCCGCTCAAGGTGCCTAGCGATATCGTCGCTAATCATCCGGGGATGGTGCCCGGTACCAATCCTGGTGATTACTTGGGGGATGATGTAATTTTTGAAACGGCTGAGGTAACAAAAGAAGAATATAAATACGTGCACGGGAAGCCTCTCGTCAAACCTGATCATCCTCCTCTAACAACGACGATGTACAAATTGCATGAGTGGTACATGAAAACCTGCAGGGAGTCTGGGAAAGACACTATGTATGTGGCAGTGAAACCAGAGCACGAATTCATTGGACTTCCCGTGATGCCTATTGAATTTGTGGAGTTATTTCAGTTATACAATCAACTGGCCCTCGACAAAAAACTCATGACTTCCTACTGTCTGTAAATATTACTTCTATAGTTAAGTCTCTAGCTCAGCTCGTTCATTGCATGTATATATAATTATCCTCACTATATTATGCAGATTGAAGATCGTCGAATGAAAAAAAGCAGGAATCTTCGACGTTGGGTTCATTAGCCCAGATGCCGTAAATGAATGGATGGTACTAAACTCAATCAAAGAGACCAAGGAGAACTTGCTAAAGTCGTTCCTTATACATCAAAACAAAAGGGAAATACTCTTTCCTTACAACTTCAAGTGAGTGTTGTTGTCTTCTCTGTATACTCGGTTTTGCTTACTCGAGGTTAAGTAATCTAATTGATGAGTTATATATGCGTGCGCAGTTTCCACTTTATTCCGCTATCCATTAAGCTTGACGGGGCATTAGTAACTGTCTTAGACTCGAGACGTAAAGATCCCGAGGATTATGCGGACATGACTGCAATGCTCAAGAAGTAAGTTCAGTCAATACCGGGACCATATCGGCATGCAACTTTCGTTAATTTCCTGATATCAAGTAATCATTTTCTTTGCCTGGCAGGGTTTGGAAGAAGTTCACCCGAAAGGTTCCCGTTCTAAACAAAGAGTTGCGATTTACGCACCCCAAAGTAAGTAGTACTAGCTAGTTCCGCGCGTCTCTAATTGATTCAAATTTTCATTAATATATCATTACCATGCTTGCTTATCAGTTTGATTGAACTCTATTCTCGTAAAGTGCTTGTACCAGAAAGAAGGGACTGTTTTATGTGCATACTACGTATGCGAGTTCATTCACCACTCGACCTCTGAGCGGGGCTTCTCTGACAAACAATTTGAAGTACGTAAATAATATTCACAATTTTATTTTATATATTACCATCAATTGTTGATTTTTACTCATATATATGCATGTATTGACCCCCTTCTTTAAATTAGATCTGGCAGATGCGGGATGAACTCCTACCACATGATCGCATACGAGCAATTCAAGAGGAATTGGCGGGATTCTTTCTTGACCACGTCATACCTAAAGACGGAGAATACCATGTGGATTTGTGATTGGATCTTAGGTAGATGATGTTAGGGATTGTAAAAGATGTTATATTGTATATATGTAGTAGCGTCGGATAGATATACGAAAACTTGTTGTTCGACCAAGCACGGAGAAAGAGATGTCACTTCTCTCTATATATGTTCAGCATGACGATCTTGTGTAATTAATGGTTTCCTTCATTTTCTTATTAGCTAGCGTCGAGTTCTCTCTATATGTATAGTAGCTAGCGTCGACCAAGCACGGAGAAAGAGAGGACACTTCTCTCTATTAGCTAGCTAACACAATATGAAACCCCTAAATTAACCCTCCAAAACCCCCCAACCCCCCCCCCCCCCCCTTCAAAAAAAACCCAACTCCTGCCAGATGCTGACGCGTGGATGCCCTTTGGTCCCGGTTGGTGTGACCAACCGGGACTAAAGGTCCTCCTGTCTGGGCTCCCCGCAGCGGCCACGTGGAGCCCCTTCTGTCCCGGTTGGTAAGCGAACCGGGACTAATGGTTTTGGGCTTTAGTCCCGACCCTTTAGTCCCGGTTCCAGAACCGGGGCTAATGGGCCTCTGGAACCGGGACAAATGGGCCATTTTCTACTAGTGTTGATCTGCTCTTAAGTTCTTTGTTAGCTAAAAGATGCCCCTGTTCGTTTTATTTTGGTTTCTTGCCCAATTACATGTAACTGCAGAGGTGAAGATTACACTGGCTCCAATAGCATTTACATTTTTAAATTGATTGTTGACAGACGTGGTACGGCTTACTGTGGCTTGAGGAGATGCATATATATTGATGAGGTTACTGGAGGTTGTGTGTCAGACGTTGTGTGTGAGTGGACCAAGGTTTCTATCACCCATCTTATCTTTCTCTCCGCAATTTTTATGTCATGTGTGATTTATTCATTTAAAAATTTGTTTAGTAATGTGCAAACCTTACTTAAAAGTTGAAACTAATTAGACTGGTGAGTCGTTTAATTTGCTAGACGGATGTGCTTCGGTTAATGGAGGTGCGTTCGAGCGGCGAAACCCCAAGATCCTCACTCGTGCTGGCGTGAGGTATCTGTGGTGAAGCAAGGCCACGTCAGCTAGGTGGTCAAACCTCGCTGATGCACGCTGCGACACTTGATTTTTGCAAGAAGAGGCGAAGCGGCACCTGGCTGTTCGGTGAAACAGTCGACTGAAGCGCATCTGCCTATATATGTTTAAGGAATATTAGAATCGTTAGTTCCTGGAAGACAGCTGATGTGTGCCACTCACCGGAGCAGATTAATGGAGGTATATGTTATTGCTTTCCCAACCTGCTGTGTGTTGAGTTCATGCACCTGTGTATGTATGTTTCGTCATTTAATGCTCTCGAGTCTTCTTACTCCGCAGCAGAAACTCGAGCAGCTACAGTCTCGGATATGTTACCCTTTGTCATCCATTTCTTCGCCTGCAACCCCCCCCCCCCCCCTGCCATCCAACGATTTTGTGTTCTTATGTTATTCAAATCTCAGCTTTGTATAGGTGGTGTCATCCTTTTTTTGGCCTACATCTCCCCTGCCATCCAACGATTTTGTGTTCTAATGTTATTCATATCTCAGCTTTGTATAGGTGGTGTCATCCTTTTCTTTTGCATGCCTACAATCTCCCCTGCCATCCAACAATTTTGTATTCTAATATTATTCATATATCAGCTTTGTATGGGTGGTGTCATCCTTTTTTTGGTCAATTGACTAATTCGGGAAAATCTTGGAGGTTGGTGCTCATATTATTGTTTGTGGGGAGTTCTTCACATGACAAATCCGCATTGGCTGCTGGTCAAGTAATTAGTTCAGACGTGGGACTATCTTACCTCATCTCTTCATGCAAATATAATCCACACATTGTCTATTTATATCATGGTGTTTTCATCTACTCCATGATATAAATAGACAATGTGTGGATTATATGCTAAAACGTGACAAAGAGAGCACCTAATTGCCTAAAAGAGCACCTAACTGAAGGCAAATGTGTTTCCAACTGATTTCCACACATTGTCAATTTGAACTGCTAAAACGTCATATATTATCGTACAGATATAGTAGATGTTAACTGAACTTCAAAACAATCAGTTGGTTGTGATCACTTAATTGCCTTCGGTTATTTGAGACCAGAAAAGCTGGGCCTATTTATAATTGGCTTTCTATGGTGCTACATCACTAACAAGTCACAAATGGTTAAGATACCTTTAGATAGATCCATTAATTTTGTCCTAAGATAGCAACATTTATACGATGATTATGTAAACATGTATTGTTTTGCCATCTCATTTCAATGGACATTCCTACATGTTTGCCCACTGTTCATAAAAGCATCACACGGGAAAATATTTATTATATGACTCAGTCACTGTTATGCCTTCGTAGAAGTATGTGAGATTCAATTTCCATTAGTTTTTTTTGGATCTGACTAAGTTCATTTTGCATATGGTTCATAATAAATTATGATGAGCTCCCGCGGCCGCATCGGGCGAGCGCTCCGGCGGCGCAGCCCCGATCTCCTCCCCACCGGCCTCCCTGCTGCTATCGTCATCAGATCCGGAACCCTCTCCGCGCCCTCTCTCGTCTCCCAAAAAGATCCGCCGAGCGCCATGGCTTCTCACGTCCAGCCCGCGTCCGCTTCGACGGGGACGGCGGCTGTCCCTTCGTCCGCACCGGGCACCGGCACTGCACCATCCTGCTGCGCTATGCTCCGGCGTCCTCCTGCTTGGAGGTTCTTGAAGGAGATGAGAGCAAAAAGAAGATGTCTGCTGCGCGCCGCTCGAGCAGCAGCGACGGTCTGGGTCCTGTCTCGCCGCCACCTCCGCCGGCCACGGCAGGCCTCGTCCACGATGTCGTTGTGCGCCCTCCTCAGCCGCTGCTGGCTGTGTCGTGGGCCGCCCTCGCTGCCGACGACGGCGGCAGCGATGATGACGACGAGCTTGCCCCAATGACGCCGTTGACTGCCAGATCCAGCGTGGTGACTGGTCAGGCTGCTGCTGCTGTTGCCGTTGCTACTCCTGAGGCAGCTTCAAAGCAGGGATGGGCAAAGGCTGGGGGGCGGCGTCGTCCACGACAGGGGTTGCCTCAGTGCCTCCCGGGTCATCGTGAGCGTTGTTGTCCCTCACGCCAGCCTTTGGGGGAAGGTCCTCTCCTCTGTCCCCGTTCGCCTCCGGCTTCCCCGCATCGTTCGGAGGACCTGTCGGACTGCCGAGCTCCTCGCCACTGTAGCGGTTTGACTCCTGGATCTTTGCATCCGCAACGACGTTCTTGGGCCTCGGTTGTTGCCCCTTCGGCCGTAGCGGATCCCAGCAAATGTGTTGCTGCTGATATGGGATTGCTCAAGCATCTCCTTCCTTCTCAGATGGAAGTGTTACATTCTGAGATGCATGCCTTGACTGTGTCTCGTGTGGAGAAGGTGGTCCAGCCCCTTCGCGACATGATGACTGCTTTGCAGGGGTGGGCGACTCTGCTGGGGGCATTCTTGGATAGTATGGAGGTTGTTGCTGGCCGGTTGGGCCACTTGTCAGAGCTCCCTCTTGCGTCGGCTCCTATGGTTGAACTTGTTGTTGGCGTTGTGGATGAGGCGGATGTGGAGCTTTTTGGTAGCTTCTCGCCACATGCTGGGTCCAGTTCGATGCCTCCTATGTTGTTGGACTTCGAGGGTGAGGCCTCCGGCAAGGTTGTATCTCCAGTGCTTAAGATCATGCCCGAGCTGAGGGTATTGTGTGGGGAACCCGACAGATCTCCCGTGTTGCCTACCTCTCAGGACCCGTCCATCGCCACGCTTGTGGCCCCGGTGCTGCAGATCATGCCTGATCTTCAACATCTTTGTGTGGGACCTGCTTCGCCTCTGTCTATGGGGCATATGGAGGTCATCCCGTCGGCGACCTCGTGCGAGGGACATGATTCGTCCCTGCTATGTGAGCAACTGGAAGCGCCTGAGTCCATCGTGTTGGAGATACCTGATGCTGATGATGTTGCGGTGGCTGGTATATTAGCGCCTGATCCTTCGGAGCCCAGCCAACTGCTCGCCTTTGTGGACCGTGGAGATTCCAACGGTGCGGTCACCCACTCGCACGTGACTGTTGGGCAGGTGAAGTCTGTGCGTGACAAGGTTGATGCGGTTCTCTTTCAGATAGAGATTCACAGCTTGCTCAAACGTTTGGAGGCGGCTAGCCCTGGATCTGGCAAGACAATTGTGGAGGATGCTCTCAGAAACAAAAGTAAGAAGAGTGGCGCCACAGTAAAGGCGTCCGCAGCAGCTTGATGAAGGGTCATCGGTCTTTTGGGTTGTGCTTGGTACTCTCCTTGCGAATTTCTTTGCGATGTAGGAGTGTGAGGGTTGGTCATCGGTGCGTGGTGGTTATGATTGTTGGGTTGGTTGTGCGTTTATGGGGTTGCATGCTCTGTGAGTAGTACACATGTGGTAGGTTTGTATCGGTTTTCGTCCGGTTTTCCGTTAATTAACTGAGCAATTCTCTTCTTCTTAATTAATCGTTGAGGCAAATCTTTTGCCTCTATTTCGGAAAAAAAATGATGTTTGCTACATGTAAGATATAAAGTGATACTCTATTGTATAAACACTTGTAACTTCTCTATGGCCTTTGGCAAATTATATGCCCTGCTTTTGCAAAATCAATTCTACCAGTCACTTCTCCATATATCTAGGGTTATCTAATGACAAGAAACAGTCTGTTTTTTTTAACCAAAAGTACAATATATTTCTCCTCTTTCATATGTAACTTGATCTTTATTGCCCTTTGTGCATAATTTTACCTTATCTCTACCCTTCTAATAGATTTATGCCACACTTTTGTTTTCGATGTATACACCACTGCCATTATATTGAGCGTAAAGGAGTTTATAACTCTCATTTACCCTTGAGCCTAAAAAATACTGTTTCTCTAATAACCATCTAATTCTTAGATAAAAAGCAAACACCAAAGCAGGTGCTCAACTCTTAAATTACTAACAAATCACTTCAACAAGGAAAAGGTGCAGTGGAGTTTGGCCATTGTCCAAGGTAGCACAGCGTATAGCTAGGTTTTGCTTTGAATATAACATTTTTTGTAACTGTGTCGATGAACCCTCTTATCATTTTGTTGGTTAAATTTGTGGACGATGTAACAAGAAAATGATTCAAGGGATAAATAAAAGGTATGACGATTAATAAATCTATCCATGATGCCTTAAAATTTATGTCTCCTTACATTTACTTAAATCCCAAATATTTTATGGTTAAAATAGATGGACGTGGCAATACGCGTCATCAATGATCTAGTATACCATTGTAATAATCCATAAAAGTAACATAGATATCAAGGGGCTGCCCTCATGTGTACGGGGCACTCTGCTAGTTGGCTCTGGAAGACGAAACCATGCAATTTTCGTACATTAGAGGACTTCTCTTTTTCTTTTGTGATCATGGAATTCTAATTTTTCTACCGCGTGCAAAGTACCGGTGAGCTTTCCACTAAAACCAAGAAAAGATTAAGTCGGCATTTTCAATCAAGCAAAGAGGACTCCGACCAAACTGCATGTTTTTTTACCAGAAACCTTTTGGGAATCATTTCCCACGTTAAAAATGCCATGCGTGCAGAGAGACACGGAATCCATACACACCGCACCTGGGCCGAGACGTATGCACATAGCACTACGTACAAGGTTGACCGAGCGACCACCTGTGGACCATTGTAGCACGTGCATGCATGCTGATTTCTCTCCTGCTGTGACGAAGAAGAAAACGGGGGGGAAAAGTAGCCTGCCAGCCTCTCCGCTGAATACTTAATTATATTACCAGCCTCACTTAGCCTATAAAATGAAGCAGAGCTTACAAGAAGCTCCAAAGTGACCGGTCATGCATCGTTCTTCTTCTTCTTCCATGGCACTTGCACGCCACGCGCTGTGGCGGTGCTGGTTCTCATCTGTTCTTCCATAGCGGCTGAATGTAAGTCCCTCCCTACTCTCCGCTCAAATTTCTTTCTACTCTTTCTTCTCCTCATCATAAAGAAAGCAATAATATTGACTCTGGCCCGGCTTACGTCCATGTAGCTGCGCAAGCACGGCCCGGAGACCATGTGCCACACAGGCCTCCGTCGCCGCATGCCCCGCAGGGCCCAGGTAGCGCTCCTGTTATGAAGTGCCAAGACTGTCACTCCGGCGCCACTCCGCGGCCGCGGTCGGCACTTGCTCCCCACCGCAAGGCCATGCAGGCCGCCCCGGACGTCGACAGTGAGACGCTTGCGCGTCAGGAGTTGCGACGACCGGCGATGCTGGTGCCAAGGAATTGATTGAATAAAGGGGCAGCGTAGTGTGGGAGTGGGACTGCAACGACCATTGCATGCCTTCCGGCAACAGCATGTAGACCGAGCTTCTTCACAGGATCAGCCGGATCGTATTATTAATAAGAGAGCCAGCATGTTAGTACCGTCACATTTCTTGTGCAATTCTTGTTGTGCGCATGCTATCCTCTCCTTGATTCGTGACAACTTTTCATTTCTCGTGCGTGAACGTGGCGAATTGGAACGACCAAAACACTTCTCTTACCGGAAAACAGCACGTTCTCTTCCTTCGCGACATGGTTCGGTCAACCCCATGATCATTTGTTCGACCGTGTAAACAATGCGACAGTTCAAACAAAGCTTTGTGATATTTCTAAAAATAATAGTACAAATCTTCTAATAAGTTTATGTTTTAGTAATTTTTATTAGGTTTCTTTTCTCCTTTTCTTATTTCTTACTTATTTTCTTTTTATTTCAATATTATTCATTTTGTTGTTTCATAAAAATGTTTATATTGTCTTGAAAAGCTTTAATATTTCTTCAGAATTATTAGAAAATCTTCAAAAAATATTAAAAGATTTTCCCATACAACAACTCAAGGTGCTCCCAACTCCACCCTTGCGTTTTTCTAGGGGTCAAGTGGCTTTTATTACTCAACAATGTTCATGGGTATACAGATAATATAAGGTAAAACCGCAAGCCAAACATGTCGGCCTACTCCTTGACATGAACCGGATTTACCTAGAGCTTTGTCCTCAACGTTGAAATCTTCCTTTTCATGGAAAAAGGGACTTGATCTTAAGATACGCCTCGATGAGAGATCCGCCAGATAATTACTGCAAACTTGAGACGCTCCCCAAAAGATATGCATGTACTAACCTCATAGCAATCGGACGCGGCCTTCATATAAGTGAGGTTAAGTTCAAGGGTCAATGAAAAAGTGTGCATGTTTAGACAATCTTTATAGCATTTGATCAATGAAAGGCAAACGATAGTGACATTTTCTAGTAGCTTTATTTAATTTTCTGTAATCGATGCCATCATATAAGCAGTAACTCTCTCAAAGTGACATCCAGATAAAAGTAACATCGAAGTGCATCCAGTTTTTGCCGTAACTCTCTCAACTTTTTAGCACATGCTATGTGGGTGAAATGATGATACCATGCCAAGTTTCAACCTTTTCAGAGTTCATTTGTAGTGTTTTTCAATTTCGGGGTCATTTACCTCAAAAAAATCAATAAATGCATGAAAAATAGCGAATGAAGTGGAAAAGGATTGAAAATTGATGATGTGGATTTTAATGGTGCATGTTGAACGCACAAAAAGTCTAGAGTTGAAATAAGTTTAAAAAAATGAAATGTCTTTGTAACAGATGAGTTTTCGTCCGAAACCCTGATACTTTGAAAGGGATTGTCCAGTTTGTACACGAAGTGCATCCAGGTTTTGCCGTAACCCTCTCAACTTTTTAGCACATACTATGTGGGTAAAATGATGATACCATGCCAAGGTTCAACCTTTTCAGAGTTCATTTGTAGTGCTTTTCAATTTCGGGGTCATTTAGCCCAAAAAAATCAATAAATGCATGAAAAATAGCGAATGAAGTGGGAAATGATTGAAAATTGATGATGTGGCTTTGAAATAAGTTTAAAAAAGTGTTATGAAAAAATAAAATGGCTATAACTTTTGCATACGATGTCGAAAAAAAAAGTTTAATATATCAAAATGTTCAGCACGAGAAACCGGTTTCGATGGCAAACGCCTTAGGGTGTTTTGTAAATTTTTAGAATCCTCAAATTCCGAAAGGAAAAAAATTTATTCTCAAATTTAAGTTTTTTCGAATTTTGGTCAAACTACTTATTCAATAAATATTAGTGTTACTCAATAATTATTGTTTTTTAGAATAATAGTTTCAAACTCAAATAGTGAAACGTGTGACATCATGCTCAAGGGCTTAATAGGATTGATATGATACATATAACATAAATTAATTGAATAAGTAGTTTATTTTTTTAACGTTTTTAATTCTTTTAGATTTTTGAAATTTGAAAAGAATAAAAATTCACATTTTAAAAATTAAATTTTTTTTAAATAAATGATGTCATATTTGGATTCCTCACATTTTTCTAATAATAATGGACATATTATTTGTCGAATTTCGATTTACAGATTTAGAGATATTAATTATGCCATATTAAATTAATAAATGGAAAAAAAATAATAAAATAATATTATTACTTATTTTATTTTCATTGAAATTCAATATTATTATTACTTATTTTATTTTCATTGAAATTCAATATTATTATTACTTATTTTATTTTAAACTTTTTATTATTTTGGATTTTTTATTTTTTGAGAATTTTTGAATTTTTTGAAAATTTTGCTTTTGTTTGAAGTTTTTTGGAGTTTTTAAATTAATCATTGTTGTCTGTTAATCATTGTTGTTTATTTTAATAATTATTTGGAATTCAAAAAATTAAATCATGTGACATCAAGACCTAAGGGTTAATAGGATTGATAGCTTAGTATTGTCCAGAAAACAACAAGTGCAGACTTGGAAACTAGGGGAGATAGAACTCGAAAGTTAAGCGTGCTGGGGTTGGAGCAGTGAGAGGATGGGTGACCGGCCGGGAAGTTAAGCGTGCTGGGGTTGGTGCAGCGAGAGGATGGGTGACCGGCCGGGAAGTTAGACGATTTGGAATGAATGCTCCACGCTGGAGCAGTGAGGAGGGGTAATTAGAGATTAAATTGTCAAATAATTCAAAGATTTGAAAATCAGAAGAAAAAAAAATTAAAACAAATCAAAAAAAATATTGAAAAAAAATAAAAAAAATTCGATTTTTTTTTAATGTTACCAACCGGGACTAAAGGTCCTCCAGCCCCCGCTCCAGAAAGCTGCCACGTGGAGCCCCTTTAGTCCCGGTTCGTAATCCAACCGGGACAAAAAGCGGGGGCCTTTAGTCCCGATTGTTTTGTCCCGGTTACAGAACCGGGACTAAAGGCCCTCTGGAACCGGGACTGATGCCCTGTTTTGTACTAGTGGGACACAGTGAACTGGACTCACCCATCTACTATCAGCTATATATAAATTATACCTATCTCAAGAAGATATAATATTATATTTCTTACCACTTCCTTCATGTTAGGATTCAAGCGTCGCTGGTGATTAAGAACAGGTTTAGCATCTAACCATATTGATTTTGTGTATACACACAAATTGGCTAGTTCCATTAAAATCATCCAGAGTATAACCAGTTACAGAACGGTGTTTCCTGAGTACATTTTATTTTTGGCCCACTGAAAGGTTAGAATTGATAATAACATGATATATATTTTTTCATCCAAATAAGCATATTTCAGTGTGTCAGGAAGTGTGTTAAGTTCAAAAATAGGATCACCTTGAGGAGGTGTAGGTTCTCCCAAAATTAGGTTCATTCTCATGTTCTAACAAGTATTGTTCCAAAAGATCAACAAGAGGTATGGTTATAGAAGCAACACTAACAAATAAGTACTCCTGAGATAAATCTTTATCGTTATCTTGTTTTGTGAACTTAGAAAAAAAATAATGAGATCATCCACAAACTTAACAAAAACTTTTTCTTTCCTGCAATCTATAAGAGCAGAAGTAATATTTAAGAAGGGTCCACCAAAAATTATGGAAAAAGTTATCTTGAGGAGTCACAAGTACTAAGAAATCACTAGGATCTTACTTTTTCAACAAAAAACTTCAACATCTTGTACAATCTCTATGGGTGCAATAGTAGCCCTATTTTCAAGCTTAATAGTAACATCAATCCCTTCTATCTGACAAGATGAAATAGCATGCACTACATACCATATCACATAAATTATGATAGCAATGATCACCAATCTTAGCGCAAATAATAGGGATGCCAACAACCCTAGCAGTTTTGTCTTCCCTAACAATATTAGTGGCTTGCTCACAAAAATGAATAACATGCCCTTCAATATTTTCAACTACAAGATTATTAACCATGTCTATTTGATGTTGAATTTTAACCTTTTCACCATGTTTAGGTGCTCTAATATAACTTATATTAATCACCGTTGTCACCATAGAGTGTTCCTTAATCCTGAAAGAAAAAAGTAATTTCTCAATAGAAGTAGTAGGTAAAATAGAACTAACGATGTGAACTTGTAATTCTTCATTAGCAATTATTGTTCAGATTTTTCTTACTCCCTCCGTTCTTAAATATAAGTCTTTTGAGATATTTCACTACCGACTACATACGGAGCAAAATGAGTGAATCTACACTCTAAAATATGTCTATATACATCAGTATGTAGTCCATAATGGAATCCCTTAAAATACTTATATTTAGGAACAGAAGGAGTATTTAAAACAATGAACAATATAAACACATCTCCGAGTTATTTACAAAGCGTAGCTTTTTACTAAATTTCACAAAGTATGTTCCTCCTAATAACATTAAAACTTTGTATCGCTATAACTTTATTCATATTTTCTTAAAGGTCATTCAGAAGACATCTACTGACACAAAAGTGTAAGATATTAATTAAATATGATCATTATACAATACTTATCCATTATTTTATCAATTGCCCATGCATATACCATTGTATAATCTATAAAAGTAATAGAGATATTAAGGGGCTGCCCGCACATGTGCACAGGCCACTCTGCTAGTTGGTTGTGGACAGTGGCAGATCCAGGAATTCAAGTCACCCGGGGCGGACAATTAACTTACGAAATACGAAGCTAGATGCTTTAAAAAATTAACATAAGTCATGGTTTAAAATAGTTAAAGATTCGTCAACTAGGCAATGTAACCACCAAAAAACCAAAAATACAACATAAACATCATAGAAAACTACTAAAATTGAATCCCGTTGCTTACATTTCAGAGCATCTCCAACAGCGGCTGCAAAAAGCGCGCGCGCAGCAAAAGCGGGGTTTAGCGCGCGCCGAGCGATTTCACGCGCTCCAGCGGGCGCGCGGAAAAAGTTTGGGCGCGCGCAAAAAGACGGCCCTACGCGCGCTAGTTTTGGCACTCGGCGCGCTCTATAAAATCGAGCGCCCGAGATGCGCTCTCCCATCTCTTTCCCACTCCTCCCGCGCTCTGCCGCCGCTCCTCTCGCGCTCTGTCGCCGCTCCTCCCCCGCTCTGCCGCCGCTCCTCTCGCGCTCTGTCGCCGCAGTTCTTCTCGCGCCATCGTCACCTCGCCGCCATGCCGCCGCGCCGCCGGGGATCATCGGGCTTCCGCGGCATCCGCGCGCGCCCCTCCGGCGCCTTCTCCGCCGAGATACGGTCCGACGACATGCGCCTCGGCCTCGGCACTTTCGAGACCGCCGACCAGGCCGCCCGTGCTTACGACGCGTCGGCGTGGTGCCTCCGGCGGCCTCGTCGGGAGATGATTTTTCCCGACGTGATGACACGGGAGTGGGCCGAGCGTCTGGCGCCTCCCCCGCGCCTTGTCACCGACGAGGACCTTCGCCAGAACCAGAGGCATGAGCGCCGCCTCGGCATCGTCGAGATGGACGAGGTGGCCATGGCAGCGTGGCGCGAAAGGTTCCCGCAGGACGTCATCGACGAGCGCGAGTTCTTTGCACAAAGGAGGACGGAGAGAAGGGCGTAGAGGAGGGAGGAGAGGAGGGCGGAGCGAGCCGCCTATCGCGAGGACAAGCGTACGCGGAAGGCGGCCGCGGAATTCAACATCGAGCTTGGAGAAGCGTCGACCTGGGACGCCAACGATGACCGATTTCTTGATGCCTTCATCGAGATTTTTGCGCGCCGCGCGTTGCGCGCCTGTTGGAGATGGACGCACCTAGTCTGCCCGAGCTCTTCAATATACTAGACAATACCTCGCATGTTGCCATGAGAATCGATTGCAATATATTTGAATGAGATTTGATTGTACGGAATATAAATATTTATATGAATAACACATGAACCAAATTTCAAAAGACATACGACCTATTATCTTTAATTATGTATGGTTGTAAAAAAGGTATTGAATATAAGTAGAATAATACTCCCTTCGTCCGAAATACTTGTCAAAGAAATGGAAAACAATGAATGTATCTAAAACTAAAATACGTCTAAAGGCATTCATTTTTCTGACAAGTATTTTCGGACAGAGCAAGTAGAATACTGTGATTTATTTGGCTAGTGCTTGTATATACACCTATGTGAATAATTAGCTAGCTAGCCGTTTGTGTTGCAAACATGTGCGGTCTTAGCTGGCTAGTGGTTGTATTTTATTATTATTGAGGAACTGTTTTTTTTTAGGAGCTGGCTAGTGGTTAGACAGAACGGCCATGCACAAAGCCATCGGCATGCACAAACAGAACTAGGGGCCGCTACATGGAAACAGTGCAAGATTGAGTTGATGTACTTGGGCTGTAACCGGGCTGTTTTAGTCCGTTTTCCTCATACCAGCCCGGCACTGATTTGTTCTAAGCTGACTACTGAGACGGACGTATCTGGGGCGTATATTACGGCAGGTATATATTTAGGGCGTACATTATGTCTACCCGGGGCGGCCGACCATACCAGCCCCTACGGTGGCGCCGCCCCTGGTTGTGGAAGGCAAAACCATGTAATTTTCATAGATGTGTGGAATATTTTTTGTCTTTCGTGATCATGGAATTCGTTTTTTTTTTTGACGCGTGCAAAGTATCAGTGAGCGTGGGAACGTATCTGGTGCACCGGGAGCATTGGTGCTACCGGTGCACCCGACCCCGTAAAATGTTTAAAAAATTCCACGAAAAATTAGTGAATCGACGGAACATCAATGTTTGTTGTCACAAAAATTCAAATCAAAATTCGAAACATTGCTCAAGATACAATAATGACAAATTCGACATTGAATAGTACATACACAAGTTGGGCTTTCAGATTTGGCCCATTTAGCATTGATGCTGAATTTGTCATTTTTGTATCTTGAGCAATGTTTCGAATTTTGATTTGAATTTTTGTGACAACAAATATTGATGTTTCGTCGATTCACTAAATTTTTCGTGGAATTTTTCGAACATTTTACGGGGTCGGGTGCACCGGTAGCACCATTCCTCCCGGTGCACCAGATACGTTCCCCAGTGAGCGTTCCACTTAAACCAAAAACAATATAAGTCGGCATTTTCAATCAAGCAAACTGGACTGTGACCAAACTTACGTCCATGCAGCAGCGCAAGGACAGCACGGCGGGTACCATGTGCCATAAAAACCTCCATCGCCGGATGCCGGAGGGTTCCATGGTCCTTTTTGTGAAGTGCCCAAACAGCCACTCCGGCGCCACTCCGCGGTCGCGGTCGGCAGTAGCTCCCCACCGCAAGGCCCTGCAGGCCGCCCCGGACGTCGACAATGAGACGCTTGCGCGTCAGGCAACCCCGATATATATATATATGATGTGACCACCGACGATGCTGGTGCCGCCAAGGAATTGAATAAAGGAGGAGCGTACTGTGGGACTGCAACGACCACTGCATGCCCTCCAGCAAGACTATGTCGACCGAGCTGCTTCTCGCAGGATCAGCCTCATCGTATTATTAATAAGAGAGCCAGCATGTTACTCCGAGACATCTCTTGTGCAATTCTTGTGTGAATGCTTACTACTACTGCTTGATGTTCTTGTTGTGTGCATGCTGTCCTTTTGAGTCCCTCCCCTCCCCTCGCGCGTCCGTCGCCCCCCCGCGGCGGCGGCGCGCAGCCCTACCCTCCCCCGTCTAGCCCCCCCTCCCACCCCTCTCCCTCGTCGCCGCCGCTGGCAGGGGCTACCGAGCGAAGCCCGGGTAGCGCCGGCGGCGGCGGCTGGTCTTTCCCCACGTCAACTTGGTGGAGGCGGGGCTCTCCCTGGCTGGCGGCGGTGCTCATCGGGAGGTGGCGGCCCGGCTTCGGCCGGGTGGTGGCGCAGTGCCGCGGCGGCGGCGTGCAGCGGTGATGGCCGGCCGGGCCCCTCGGCCCAGATCTGGGCCCGTCGGGCCCCATCTGGGTTTGGGCGGTCCGGCCTGACCTGCGACTCGATCTGCAGCTGGAGGTGATGACGCGGATGCAGGGGACGGCGGCGACGACGGCCGGCCTGTTGCAGCGCGGCGACGATCTTCACGGGGCCGATCTGGCCCGGCCGGACCCTTTTAGGACTGGTGTGCCCTAGGAGGGCTTTACGGGCCCGCTAGGCCCGGTCGGACCTGACAGGGACCGGTGTGATCTGCGGCCGCGTCCGGTCGATGACCGTCTTCGGCGGTGGAGGTTGGTCCCTCCCGCTGGCCGCGATTCTGCTGTCCCCGGGTCATTCCTCTCCTCTCCTTCTGCTTGCAAACCTCGTGGCAGCTACTTTGGTGAGACGACGATGGTGGCTTCGGGATTGTTTTGGCGCTGGTTGGTGGGCGGCTTGTCTGGTGGTGTCGAGGCTCGTCCTCACGGGGCTCCTATGCTACTGATCGTCTGGGGTTGCTGATGGGGTGTTTCGGGAGAAATCCTTGTCTGTTCGTTCGACACCGACGCGGTGCCGCCTTCGGGTGGCATCTTTCCTTCCTGAAGAGCGTCGTGGCTACCCTTGTTCACTCCCCTCTGTGCCGGGGGAAACTCTAGGACCAGTGTGCTGGTCCGGGCAGCAGCATGGCGTTCCTTCTTGAAGGTGCTGCCTGGTACTCGTCGATTCAGTGCTAGGAGAGTGGTGGTACTCTGTCGGTGAGGGCGCCTCAGTTGCGGGTCATCGTCGTTTAGTCGATCCGCCAGTGTCTCCATTTTCTTTTCGTTTCTTTTCTTTGGGTGTATGTTTGCCGTCGCCCCAGCAATGCAAGTTGTTTCGTTGTACCGTATGTTTGCTATATCAATATAGCGGGGCTACGGCCTATTTCGTGTCCTTTTGAGTCGTGGCGATTGGAACGACCAAAACACTTTGATCACTGGAAAATAGAGCGCCTTGGCGACATGGGTTATATACTTGCCAAGGAACTTTGATTGGTCCTACTCCTAGAGATGATGCGGCCTTGGCTAGAGCATGAGCTTCGACATTGAAATCTCACATTTCATCGACGGAAGAGACTTGATTGATAGACGTGCGTCGATGGGAGATCACCTGAATAATTACTGTAAATTTGCAACCCCCCCCCCCCCCCGCCCCCACCCACCCAAAGATATGCCTGCAGTAACCTCGTTGCAATCGGATGCGGACTCCATAACAATGTGTTGGCGCCGCCTCCTCGAAGCGCCGCTCTTTTTCTACCTCGCAACTCTCTCAGCTCAAGGATTCTCTTTCTCTCTCTCTCTGGTTGTTTCTCTCAAACACACAAGAACACATGGTGGGGAACTCACACGCACACACACTTCACCTAGGAGACAACTAGCTTTGCCTTCTCTTCCGGTGAGAACATATATGCTACATTTTTCTCTAGCCCTCACGGCCTCTTTTTCTCATTCATTTGTCAACTTAAATATGCAGTACACAAGACACACACGCACTGCCAGGGCAACAAGCTGCCCGACTCCTATGCCACTCACGCATACTCCACTAACCACTAACACATGACCCTCTCTCACTCCTAGAATCACTCCAGGATACACAAGACTAGGCCAACATGCAAACACACGCCAAAAGCTAGCTAACAACCTCACGTCTAGATAACTAACTAACGTACTCAGTGGCCCAGCAAACTACATGCATGCACATATCACTACCGGACCACCCGGCTCAACCTGCTCGACGGATAGCCTATCATGCTCCAGCATTGTCACGCCTTGTCACTTCTCATGGCATCACCGTATCACACGGCACCATCGGCATCTCGTCGCTCTCGCCGCATTGCACGGCACCGCGACATCTCGCCTCCTTCACGCATACAGTCGTAGCTTCACTGGACACTTACATCCTAGACTGAACTACATGCAAAACTCAAACATGCAAATACATGAAATCAAGATTAAGGCTAACATTTACCCCCCTAATCTTGATTCTCCAATCTTCAACGCGGATCACCCGCAGCCACTTGACGGCGCCATCGCAACGCCATAGCAAACTTGCCGCGGACAACATCATCGCAACGCCGATCACCACCGCACCATCTTGCCGTGGACGACGCCCTCGCAGTGCCAGTCACCACGGCGTCATGCCGCACGCAGAGGCCTCCTCTTGACGGGGACCACGCCTTTGCGATGCCGATCACCATGCCATCATCATCTTGCGGCATCGCACCGCAACATTTGTTGGCTTCGCACCAACACTCCATGATGATGGTGGCATCGCACCACCGCCGTCGGCCTCGCACCGACCCGAGTGACGGCATCGCGCCATCGTCCATCTTCATAGCGGCATCACACCGCGCCTCCTTGTAACGGCATCACACCATCGTCGTGACAGCCTCGCACCGCCGTCTCCTCTTAGAGGCATCGCACCGCAACCACCTGTTCGCGCGGCATCACACCGGCAAACACCTCCTTCTCGCGGCACCGGCCTCCATCTTGCATGGAGTCCGGCATGTTGCTGCCGCAGCAGCCGTAGCCTCCGCCACCGCCACGCCGGCCATCATAGCCGCCGCCGCCGCTGTCGCCGTCACGGATCAACAAGGCTCTGATGCCAATTGTTGGCGCCGCCTCCTCGAAGCGCCGCTCTTCTTCTACCTCGCAACTCCCTCAGCTCAAGGATTCTCTTTCTCTCTCTCTCTCTCTCTCTGGTTGTTTCTCTTAAACACACAAGAACACATGGTGGGGAACTCACACGCACACACACTTCACCTAGGAGACAACTAGCTTTGCCTTCTCTCCCGGTGAGAACATATATGCTACATTTTTCTCTAGCCCTCATGGCCTCTTTTTCTCATTCATTTGTCAACTTAAATATGCAGTACACAAGACACACACGCACTGCCAGGGCAACAAGCTGCCCAACTCCGATGCCACTCACGCATACTCCACTAACCACTAACACATGACCCTCTCTCACTCCTAGAATCACTCCAGGATACACAAGACTAGGCCAACATGCAAACACACGCCAAAAGCTAGCTAACAACCTCACGTCTAGATAACTAACTAACGTACTCAGTGGCCCAGCAAACTACATGCATGCACATATCACTACCGGACCACCCGGCTCAACCTGCTCGACGGATAGCCTATCATGCTCCAGCATTGTCACGCCTTGTCACTTCTCATGGCATCACCGTATCACACGGCACCATCGGCATCTCGTCGCTCTCGCCGCATTGCACGGCACCGCGACATCTCGCCTCCTTCACGCATACAGTCGTAGCTTCACTGGACACTTACATCCTAGACTGAACTACATGCAAAACTCAAACATGCAAATACATGAAATCAAGATTAAGGCTAACATTTACCCCCCTAATCTTGATTCTCCAATCTTCAACGCGGATCACCCGCAGCCACTTGACGGCGCCATCGCAACGCCATAGCAAACTTGCCGCGGACAACATCATCGCAACGCCGATCACCACCGCACCATCTTGCCGTGGACGACGCCCTCGCAGTGCCAGTCACCACGGCGTCATGCCGCACGCAGAGGCCTCCTCTTGACGGGGACCACGCCTTTGCGATGCCGATCACCATGCCATCATCATCTTGCGGCATCGCACCGCAACATTTGTTGGCTTCGCACCAACATTCCATGATGATGGTGGCATCGCACCACCGCTGTCGGCCTCGCACCGACCCGAGTGACGGCATCGCGCCATCGTCCATCTTCATAGCGGCATCACACCGCGCCTCCTTGTAACGGCATCACACCATCGTTGTGACAGCCTCGCACCGCCGTCTCCTCTTAGAGGCATCGCACCGCAACCACCTGTTCGCGCGGCATCACACCGGCAAACACCTCCTTCTCGCGGCACCGGCCTCCATCTTGCATGGAGTCCGGCATGTTGCTGCCGCAGCAGCCGTAGCCTCCGCCACCGCCACGCCGGCCATCATAGCCGCCGCCGCAGCTGTCGCCGTCACGGATCAACAAGGCTCTGATGCCAATTGTTGGCGCCGCCTCCTCGAAGCGCCGCTCTTCTTCTACCTCGCAACTCCCTCAGCTCAAGGATTCTCTTTCTCTCTCTCTCTCTCTCTCTCTGGTTGTTTCTCTTAAACACACAAGAACACATGGTGGGGAACTCACACGCACACACACTTCACCTAGGAGACTAGCTTTGCCTTCTCTCCCGGTGAGAACATATATGCTACATTTTTCTCTAGCCCTCATGGCCTCTTTTTCTCATTCATTTGTCAACTTAAATATGCAGTACACAAGACATACACGCACTGCCAGGGCAACAAGCTGCCCAACTCCGATGCCACTCACGCATACTCCACTAACCACTAACACATGACCCTCTCTCACTCCTAGAATCACTCCAGGATACACAAGACTAGGCCAACATGCAAACACACGCCAAAAGCTAGCTAACAACCTCACGTCTAGATAACTAACTAACGTACTCAGTGGCCCAGCAAACTACATGCATGCACATATCACTACCGGACCACCCGGCTCAACCTGCTCGACGGATAGCCTATCATGCTCCAGCATTGTCACGCCTTGTCACTTCTCATGGCATCACCGTATCACACGGCACCATCGGCATCTCGTCGCTCTCGCCGCATCGCACGGCACCGCGACATCTCGCCTCCTTCACGCGTACAGTCGTAGCTTCACTGGACACTTACATCCTAGACTGAACTACATGCAAAACTCAAACATGCAAATACATGAAATCAAGATTAAGGCTAACACAATGATGTTAAATTCAAGGGCCAATGAAAGTGCTTCATTACATGTCTCTACTCCTAATTGGCGAGTTCATACGTCGTTTGTTCATACCCATCGACCCCCTCCCATCGTCTGCTCGATCTCTTGCCCCACCGATTTTCTCTACCACCTCCACCGGTTTTTGCTAGAACGAAATAAGTAGCCAACCCACCATCGATGGAATGAAGGACCTCACGTCCCTCACCGATTTTTATCCCAGTTAAACCCCACCTCCCGTCTACTCCCGTGGTTTTTTCAATCAAAACCAAGATGGGAAACCCAACGCCCTTGCCTCGGCCCGGACGCTTGGTTAGCTCTCTCTCTTTCTCTCTCTCTTTTAGGCGCTAGGGTTTCTCAGACAGAGGAATTTCCTCGCCGCCGCCCATTCTCCCTGCCCCAACCGCCGGAGAAGCCGCCGTTGTTGATCTAACTTGTCATGGATCTCGCGTTGCCGTAGCGGTCTCCGTTGTGGCCCTTGCGGGCTCGCCAGCCACCGCGGGAGACCCGCATCCATGCCACACCATGCAGGAAGTGGTTGGAGATGCTGCGGGCTGGACATGCCTAAGGCCATGGACGTGGTGCGTCGCCTCGCGCGCGCTTGGTGGACTATGTGGACCACGAGATCCACAACGTCCTCAAGGAGCACATGGTGGCGGCGGCTGACGTGGACGACACCAGGATCTCCTGGCGTGGATCGTGGATCTGATCAGGGAAGTCGCCCTCAAGCGGGCCTGGCGAGAACAACGAATAGCTAATATTGCATGCCAAGCGATGAAGGCGGCGAGATTGCACGAGGAGAACAAGGTGCCGATGGAGCGTGTGGTGGCTGCGGAGCGAGACCGTGCGGCGCTGAATTGTGGCTGGCTTAAGCTGCAGGAGCGGTACGTGAAGATGGAGCGCGCCAGAACGACAAGAAAGTAGATGTCCGAACTGGAGATGAGCAACTACACGCTCGATGGCGTACCATGCCCAGGGCCCAGGTGAACTTCTTCTCCATTCCAATTTATGCACTTGTTGGTCTTTTTATTCAGAGCTCCGACAAATACGATGATTTGGTTTTTTAGAATTCTTATATCCTATAAAAGAGTTTGCTTTATTGGTGATCTGGAATTGCGGATGATGAAAAGATGCAACTCTTAGGGATTTTTGTTTGATGATTTCATATATGTACATTTTAGTTTTAGACTTTTAGTACTTTACTGTCGTATTTGTATGCTCCCAAGTTTGGATAAAAGAAGTCTGTTCGATGTCAAGAAAGGAGTGAAATAAGAATACAGAGATTCCATCGTGGTTGTTGTGTATTACAAACGTAAGAGTGCAAAGGAAACTTTCTCTCTGCTGATGCCCTTTTTTTTATATGTGTCTGAAGTCTGAACTCTGTACTCAAGCAGCTCATCTTGACGAGTGATTGGCATGACAATATCTGTACCCATGGCCGCAGCCCCAAGGAGGTTATCTCTCTCCAACGCCAAGACTGGCGAAGGTGCGATTTAGCACCGAGTAGCTTTATTTAGGTCATGGTCTGAGCGTACACTGGCTGATGTACCCTTACAAAAATCAGGTTACTTTTTCATTTTTGGATTTATTACCAAACTGCTCATGAAAACCTGGATATTGTGTATGTAAATAACACTTTTTCATTGACAAAAGAAACCATATACAAGAATTGGAATTAAAAAATATATGACCTTCTTCCATTTATTGCCCTGCATTTTGATGATAAGAATGTCTGGCCATACTAATGCATGGAGCAAGGCAAGTGACCTTCTAATGTTTATGTGTATTTCCCGGTGATCAGAACATGTTCCTTCATGAGTTTCTTTCTTGGTTCAGTGTTTCAAAAGCTCGAACTCAGTGAGTATTCACAAAATATTGAAGCACTAGCTGCCACACTCACTGCTTAAGCGGTATGTTTTTATCATGTCGATTCATATTTATATTGATATATGCTGAATTCATCAACCTGCACGCTACAGAACCAAAATACGACCACGACATATAATATCCCTTGACTTTGTTTGAACTGATTTCTCAGATCAATACATATCAACATACTTATAGTCTAGCTTATATATACACTTCCATTACTGGTTGTTCCTATATATAATTGCTTTTGGACATTAGTTGTGTGTTCAGGATTGAGTAGATCGCCCTACTGGTTACCAGAGTCTTGGTTGTGAACAGAACTACTTCCTCTGTTTCTAAATATAAGTCTTTCTAGAAATTTCACTACTGACTAAAATGAGTGAATCTACACTTTAAAATATGTTTATATACATCCGTATGTGGTTTGTATTGGAATCTCTAAAAAGACTTATATTTAGGAACAGAGGGAGTAGATATTTATGAACATAATGCTTACGTTGAAATGAATCACTTCCATGGAATAGCTAAGAACAAGTTGTATATCGGTGGCTCGACGGAATACTCACATATTATCATAAGATAATGGAGTATATGTCTATCCTATTACTGTTGCTATTGTATGTGTGAGTGCGTTTGAGCAGCTCTGTTTATGTACGTACATATGCAACACATGCTGGATGCCAAACGGGATAGTGAGTATTCGATTGTATATTGTTTACAGTTTTAAAACATTGCCCTTTCTAAATGTGCACGAAGATATAATAATATCCAGTTGTATAGAAGAGGTAAATCTATTTGGGATCTATGTTTTAGCTATCCTATCTATTATTCTGGTCACATCATTACGTACGAGAAATTTGCCACAGTTGGAGGGTTGTTTGCCACACCTACAGATTTGACAAATTGTTTCGTTCGAGATGGTTTTATATATCAATGGAGCACCGAAACTTCAAAACGGCCACACCAGTTTCCATCATATACACAACAATTGATTATGCTTAATAGCAGATACATCATACATTTTCATCCTATGCAACTATTTATATTTAACACGGGACATAATCGGGTATTTTTTTGCAGGTTGGAAAGGCGGGAAGTGAAGCCATATGTGAACACTTTCCATGTACTCTTGGTATCTGACAAATGATATGGTCCTTCGAGGGAAGAGCCCATTCTATATGCTCAAATTTTACTAGGTGTGCTTATTAACTGGTCCATTGAAACAATGTCATCTGGTTTCAATTTACTAGGCGTGCTTATTAACTGCTCATATTTTACTAGCAAATGTGTAATTAGTGTGTATGCTTAACTAATTAATTGAATTGATAGTTTCCGACCCTAATTTGTTCATAGTACTGCTTAAGCCTGATACAATTATACTAGCAAATGCTTAATTAGTGGACAAGTAGATCATGACATTTCCATGTATGTTTGCAGGCCCTGCTCTCTTGTTCATGAGCCCCAATCCACACTCCCAAGCATGTAGAGGGCATTCTCCAAGTGCAAAACACGTTCAAACGATATAACTAAGAGGGTATAAAATTCAATTAGTTTCTATCTAATTCCCCATGTTAAAATTACTCTGATTACCGTCCTTACAAAGACAGGCAGTGTAGGCTACAACGATGGCATTGACATTTATGATTGGTGCAATTTCAGCCCCATCGAAGTAACTGGCGCATAGTTTTCAGGTTAGCTTTGACTACTCTGGACAATATTTTCTTTTCTATTTCCAACACTAGTTCAATAGCATACATCAGTTGATAGTGTTAATTAACTTAGCTAGGACCAGGCTGGTACCTTTCCATTATTTTCAGGTTGAAGCAGTTGTCTGGATTCACACACTTCTTTGTTGTTCATGTGGAGAATTGTTGTT
This sequence comes from Elymus sibiricus, assembly GCA_039707655.1. Classification (NCBI taxonomy): domain Eukaryota; kingdom Viridiplantae; phylum Streptophyta; class Magnoliopsida; order Poales; family Poaceae; genus Elymus; species Elymus sibiricus. The sequence continues at coordinate 24,599,720 of CM077667.1, forward strand.
AAGAAATAAATATGATACATACAGTTGTATTGTGATTTGTTTTCCAGGTTTAGGCATGTATTAGTAAATTGATACCATCCCTCAAATTAATAATACTAGCCTAGATTATCATACAAGGTAATTAATGAGTTCAGTTGCTTATAGGAGAATGGGTAATCATAGGCTTCTTTTTACTCTGACATACACGTGAAGACCTAGAGAGTAGTAAAGGATGCTAGCTCATACTTTAGACCGAAGGGCATTAGTAATGTTAATTTTCTCTCCAAATGATCTATTCAAGGTACGTTGTCGAAGGCGAGTCTAGCTACACAAATGTGTATAATCTTGGATGGGAGACATTTGACGATCGAGGCAAGAGAGGTTGCTCCCGTCCAGTGTTCATTTTTAGTCGTTTGAAGGTCTGTTTGCCGAACAGAATTTTTAGTTAATTAATGCATGGAGCAAGGCAAGTGACCTTCTAATGTTTATGTGTATTTCCCGGTGATCAGAACATGTTCCTTCATGAGTTTCTTTCTTGGTTCAATGTTTCAAAAGCTCGAACTCAGTGAGTATTCACAAAATATTGAAGCACTAGCTGCCACACTCACTGCTTAAGCGGTATGTTATTATCATGTCGATTCATATTTATATTGATATATGCTGAATTCATCAACCTGCACGCTACAGAACCAAAATACGACCACGACATATAATATCCCTTGACTTTGTTTGAACTGATTTCTCAGATCAATACATATCAACATACTTATAGTCTAGCTTATATATACACTTCCATTACTGGTTGTTCCTATATATAATTGCTTTTGGACATTAGTTGTGTGTTCAGGATTGAGTAGATCGCCCTACTGGTTACCAGAGTCTTGGTTGTGAACAGAACTACTTCCTCTGTTTCTAAATATAAGTCTTTCTAGAAATTTCACTACTGACTAAAATGAGTGAATCTACACTTTAAAATATGTTTATATACATCCGTATGTGGTTTGTATTGGAATCTCTAAAAAGACTTATATTTAGGAACAGAGGGAGTAGATATTTATGAACATAATGCTTACGTTGAAATGAATCACTTCCATGGAATAGCTAAGAACAAGTTGTATATCGGTGGCTCGACGGAATACTCACATATTATCATAAGATAATGGAGTATATGTCTATCCTATTACTGTTGCTATTGTATGTGCGAGTGCGTTTGAGCAGCTCTGTTTATGTACGTACATATGCAACACATGCTGGATGCCAAACGGGATAGTGAGTATTCGATTGTATATTGTTTACAGTTTTAAAACATTGCCCTTTCTAAATGTGCACGAAGATATAATAATATCCAGTTGTATAGAAGAGGTAAATCTATTTGGGATCTATGTTTTAGCTATCCTATCTATTATTCTGGTCACATCATTACGTACGAGAAATTTGCCACAGTTGGAGGGTTGTTTGCCACACCTACAGATTTGACAAATTGTTTCGTTCGAGATGGTTTTATATATCAATGGAGCACCGAAACTTCAAAACGGCCACACCAGTTTCCATCATATACACAACAATTGATTATGCTTAATAGCAGATACATCATACATTTTCATCCTATGCAACTATTTATATTTAACACGGGACATAATCGGGTATTTTTTTGCAGGTTGGAAAGGCGGGAAGTGAAGCCATATGTGAACACTTTCCATGTACTCTTGGTATCTGACAAATGATATGGTCCTTCGAGGGAAGAGCCCATTCTATATGCTCAAATTTTACTAGGTGTGCTTATTAACTGGTCCATTGAAACAATGTCATCTGGTTTCAATTTACTAGGCGTGCTTATTAACTGCTCATATTTTACTAGCAAATGTGTAATTAGTGTGTATGCTTAACTAATTAATTGAATTGATAGTTTCCGACCCTAATTTGTTCATAGTACTGCTTAAGCCTGATACAATTATACTAGCAAATGCTTAATTAGTGGACAAGTAGATCATGACATTTCCATGTATGTTTGCAGGCCCTGCTCTCTTGTTCATGAGCCCCAATCCACACTCCCAAGCATGTAGAGGGCATTCTCCAAGTGCAAAACACGTTCAAACGATATAACTAAGAGGGTATAAAATTCAATTAGTTTCTATCTAATTCCCCATGTTAAAATTACTCTGATTACCGTCCTTACAAAGACAGGCAGTGTAGGCTACAACGATGGCATTGACATTTATGATTGGTGCAATTTCAGCCCCATCAAAGTAACTGGCGCATAGTTTTCAGGTTAGCTTTGACTACTCTGGACAATATTTTCTTTTCTATTTCCAACAGTAGTTCAATAGCATACATCAGTTGATAGTGTTAATTAACTTAGCTAGGACCAGGCTGGTACCTTTCCATTATTTTCAGGTTGAAGCAGTTGTCTGGATTCACACACTTCTTTGTTGTTCATGTGGAGAATTGTTGTTAAGAAATAAATATGATACATACAGTTGTATTGTGATTTGTTTTCCAGGTTTAGGCATGTATTAGTAAATTGATACCATCCCTCAAATTAATAATACTAGCCTAGATTATCATACAAGGTAATTAATGAGTTCAGTTGCTTATAGGAGAATGGGTAATCATAGGCTTCTTTTTACTCTGACATACACGTGAAGACCTAGAGAGTGGTAAAGGATGCTAGCTCATACTTTAGACCGAAGGGCATTAGTAATGTTAATTTTCTATCCAAATGATCTATTCAAGGAACGTTGTCGCAGGCGAGTCTAGCTACACAAATGTGTATAATCTTGGATGGGACACATTTGACGATCGAGGCAAGAGAGGTTGCTCCCGTCCAGTGTTCATTTTTAGTCGTTTGAAGGTCTGTTTGCCGAACAGAATTTTTAGTTAATTAATGCATGGAGCAAGGCAAGTGACCTTCTAATGTTTATGTGTATTTCCCGGTGATCAGAACATGTTCCTTCATGAGTTTCTTTCTTGGTTCAATGTTTCAAAAGCTCGAACTCAGTGAGTATTCACAAAATATTGAAGCACTAGCTGCCACACTCACTGCTTAAGCGGTATGTTATTATCATGTCGATTCATATTTATATTGATATATGCTGAATTCATCAACCTGCACGCTATAGAACCAAAATACGACCACGACATATAATATCCCTTGACTTTGTTTGAACTGATTTCTCAGATCAATACATATCAACATACTTATAGTCTAGCTTATATATACACTTCCATTACTGGTTGTTCCTATATATAATTGCTTTTGGACATTAGTTGTGTGTTCAGGATTGAGTAGATCGCCCTACTGGTTACCAGAGTCTTGGTTGTGAACAGAACTACTTCCTCTGTTTCTAAATATAAGTCTTTCTAGAAATTTCACTACTGACTAAAATGAGTGAATCTACACTTTAAAATATGTTTATATACATCCGTATGTGGTTTGTATTGGAATCTCTAAAAAGACTTATATTTAGGAACAGAGGGAGTAGATATTTATGAACATAATGCTTACGTTGAAATGAATCACTTCCATGGAATAGCTAAGAACAAGTTGTATATCGGTGGCTCGACGGAATACTCACATATTATCATAAGATAATGGAGTATATGTCTATCCTATTACTGTTGCTATTGTATGTGCGAGTGCGTTTGAGCAGCTCTGTTTATGTACGTACATATGCAACACATGCTGGATGCCAAGCGGGATAGTGAGTATTCGATTGTATATTGTTTACAGTTTTAAAACATTGCCCTTTCTAAATGTGCACGAAGATATAATAATATCCAGTTGTATAGAAGAGGTAAATCTATTTGGGATCTATGTTTTAGCTATCCTATCTATTATTCTGGTCACATCATTACGTACGAGAAATTTGCCACAGTTGGAGGGTTGTTTGCCACACCTACAGATTTGACAAATTGTTTCGTTCGAGATGGTTTTATATATCAATGGAGCACCGAAACTTCAAAACGGCCACACCAGTTTCCATCATATACACAACAATTGATTATGCTTAATAGCAGATACATCATACATTTTCATCCTATGCAACTATTTATATTTAACACGGGACATAATAGGGTATTTTTTTGCAGGTTGGAAAGGCGGGAAGTGAAGCCATATGTGAACACTTTCCATGTACTCTTGGTATCTGACAAATGATATGGTCCTTCGAGGGAAGAGCCCATTCTATATGCTCAAATTTTACTAGGTGTGCTTATTAACTGGTCCATTGAAACAATGTCATCTGGTTTCAATTTACTAGGCGTGCTTATTAACTGCTCATATTTTACTAGCAAATGTGTAATTAGTGTGTATGCTTAACTAATTAATTGAATTGATAGTTTCCGACCCTAATTTGCTCATAGTACTGCTTAAGCCTGTGTTTGCAGGCCCTGCTCTCTTGTTCATGAGCCCCAATCCACACTCCCAAGCATGTAGAGGGCATTCTCCAAGTGCAAAACATGTTCAAACGATATAACTAAGAGGGTATAAAATTCAATTAGTTTCTATCTAATTCCCCATGTTAAAATTACTCTGATTACCGTCCTTAGAAAGACAGGCAGTGTAGGCTACAACGATGGCATTGACATTTATGATTGGTGCAATTTCAGCCCCATCGAAGTAACGGGTGCATAGTTTTCAGGTTAGCTTTGACTACTCTGGACAATATTTTCTTTTCTATTTCCAACAGTAGTTCAATAGCATACATCAGTTGATAGTGTTAATTAACTTAGCTAGGACCAGGCTGGTACCTTTCCATTATTTTCAGGTTGAAGCAGTTGTCTGGATTCACACACTTCTTTGTTGTTCATGTGGAGAATTGTTGTTAAGAAATAAATATGATACATACAGTTGTATTGTCATTTGTTTTGCAGGTTTAGGCATGTATTAGTAAATTGATACCATCCCTCAAATTAATAATACTAGCCTAGATTATCATACAAGGTAATTAATGAGTTCAGTTGCTTATAGGAGAATGGGTAATCATAGGCTTCTTTTTACTCTGACATACACGTGAAGACCTAGAGAGTGGTAAAGGGAGAGATGCTAGCTCATACTTTAGACCGAAGGGCATTAGTAATGTTAATTTTCTATCCAAATGATCTATTCAAGGTACGTTGTCGCAGGCGAGTCTAGCTACACAAATGTGTATAATCTTGGATGGGAGACATTTGACGATCGAGGCAAGAGAGGTTGCTCCCGTCCAGTGTTCATTTTTAGTCGTTTGAAGGTCTGTTTGCCGAACAGAATTTTTAGTTAATTAATGCGGCACTGTCAGCTCTATTCAAGGTTATGTGCAATGCTCATTGTTGTGGCACACTGTGAACTGTTGACATGTATTATCTCTTTTTTTTAGGGAACATGTATTATCTCTTGACATGTAAAACAAGTTGCAACACATAAATCCCTGGGTTTAATTTGCTATTGGTGCGTTGATGGCACGATTCTTTCCTGTCGATTCTATAACCCAGGACAATATGGTCACAACGAGTGCTTACAATATATGTGATATATGGTATTGTTTAACATTGTTAATTCTTCTCAAAGTTTAATTTCATATTTTTTATGTACACTATTTTATTGTATTTTGGACTGTGTCTCTAAACCATTCAGATGATGAACTAATGCAATTTTTAGTTTGTTGTAAGAACATGAACCTGATTTTTAGTTTGTCCTAAATCACGGTGATGGCCTGCAAAATTTTATGCCCTCGGCCCGTTGCAATGCACGGGCATTCTACTAGTACTATATGAGTTTCGAGTCTACCCATATCAATAAGGCCTTCAATGACGATTGCAAAGCCTCCCATTGGTATGCCACCTACTCCCACCTTAAATGAGAGGAAAGCCACCTACACCGGAAGCGTTGAATTGACATGCCGTTGTCATAGCCCATCGGATAATCTGTTTCCATCTTTTTTCTACAGTTGCAAGCATAAAAATAATTGATATTATTAAAAAGCATTGAAAAAACTATAAGCTATGAATAAACCTCATAGGTAAAAAATGCATCCTGTTTTAAGAAAACTATCCCTAATGTTTGAGAGCTTTCTTTCATGTATTGAATACGCGTGGGATGCCACTATTGAAAAATGTTCCTGTAGAACTACAAATTACTCAACTCCATGTCAAACATAAGATTTTTACCATGGCATATCCGACATGTTTTACAGAAAAATTACTTGTCGCGAGGATGGCAATTCCCTTTAGCAAGCGTGAACAATCCTAGCAAAGTGCAGTTTTTGCCCAGATTTGACATGCTTGCATTGCTAAAGGAAATAGTCATTCTCACGAAAAAAAAAGTTCTATAAAAACATTCAATATGGCATGGTTAAAAATATGACGCATGTTTTCTAATATTACCAAATTATTAATTGGACATTTGCAAAAATACTTTTTATAGTAATATATAGTAAATACATCATTGGTATTTTATAATAACGGTATATGAACATATTTTAATTGAGTGTTATAGGTCCTCACCAGCACCAAAAAAATCCAGGTATTTGTAGCAAAAAAAAAGAAAATACAAAGAAATAAAATAAAAACAATAAAATGGTCTAATTTTTTTAGTATGTTCTGAAAGAAAGAAAAAGAATATGGCCAACCATAAAAAACGAAGAATAATTAATTTAAAAATTTAGTAAATAGAAAGTAAAAGAAGACAAGGAAGAAAGAAACCAAGACAATTGGGTGGGCCTAAACAAGATCGGTTTAGGCAAAGGTCCGTCGGTGATTTTTAAGGAATTTAGATTTTCAACAGGTTTGCTGGAGTGACAACTTTTAAATACTATTCCCTCCGACCCAAATAACTTGTCTTAGATTTGTCTAAACCTAACCTAAGATTAGTTGCAATACATTTCAACTTGATTTGATTGTGCGGGATATAAATATTTTGATTAATAACACATGAACGAAAATTAAAAATGCATATGACATATTATATTTGATTGTGTGTAGTTGTAAACGAGAGTGATGTTTTGGCTCCTACGTCTATATGCTCCCATTTGAACAGTAACGTGAAAAAACATATGAAATGTTTTCGAAAAATTCTGAAATTTTTTGTAGATGTTTGTGTTAGTGTCGCAAACATGCACGAAAAATTTTGTGTGAAACGGAGCAGCGGTTTTTCGCCAGCAAAAAAAACAAAACTGGGCTGATATTTTGGGGTGACTGTTCACGATTTTTTTTGTTTTTTTTGCTCAAGCCAAAATATTTTGCCGTTTTGTCTCAAAATTTGCAGGTAACATTTGAATGTGATGAAGTTCACGAAAAAAATTTGTCTTGAATTTTTTTTCATGTCGAATTTTTTTTTTGGCCCATGGGTGCATATGCACGTAGGAGCCGTATTGAATTACCGGTTGTAAACTATATAACAAATGTAAGTATAATAGATTAAAAAATATTTCTCATGCCTAGTTGTATGTGATGGTCTGTATTTCTCATGCATGATTGCATGTTGAGATGGATTTTATCCCATCCATGATTATATGATGATGTGACATGATTGCATATTGAGACAAATAAGTTAGTGGGATCATTTTTTTTATGTTAGAAGTGAAGATCCGAGAGCGTATATTTGGTGGTTGAGGAGATCGGAGCGATGGATCCTCAGACTAGTCATGGTAAGGAATAACTTACGTTACTAGTCTAAGTTACTACCTCCATAGTGGGGAGTAACATATGTGTGGTGTCATGTAACGGTTCATTTATCAGATTATAGACTCATCTTGTCTTGGTATGTACGATGTTACTCATGGTATAATTAACTAGCTATGTTACTCAATTTATCGCTCTCCTTAAATCATTGCCACACAAGCAAATTTACTGACTTGGTCCTTATGTTACTGCTGAAGTTACTCTCGCTATGGATAGTCGCAAAGGAGGGAGATGGTGGCTCACATGGCCGGAGTGGCATGTGTCAGGTGGCTGGCGGCCAACTCCGGCCTACGGCCAGCAGCGGGGGGGTGGGGGGGGGGGGGGGGGGGGGGGGGTTGCATCCGCGGCATCACAAATTCGCACACGCCACTGTGCATTGTTTACACGAGTTTCCAAATCCCTGTTGACCGGTACGACTTTGACCATTGCTAGAGCCAAAACAGAATCTGCCTACCAATCCACCCCTATAAAAACAAAACAAGCACAATCGAAGAGCACAGCGATACACTCATTGAGAAGCTCTGGAGCGGATCGTCATGGGGCGCTCTTCTTCTTCGTTGGCAGTGGCAGTGCTGGCTCTCATCATATGCTGTTCCTTGGTATGCTCGGCGGCGGCCCAAGGTACGAGCGTGGTTCCGGCTACACCTTTCTGTTCCCATACATGCACGCGCACACGCTACTTCCAGTTCACCTAGTCCTGGTTATTTGCAGGTGCGCCTCGCGGAAACCATGTGCCGGCTGCTCCCCCACCCCCGAAGCACCGGCCGCCCAATCGGACGCGCGAGGCACCGCTCACTCGAGCACCGCCACCGCCACCGCCATCTCCGGAGACGTCAGCCGTGATCGCGCCGCACCGGAAGACCCTGCAGGCTGCTGCAAGCCTTCGTTGTTGATTGCTTAACTATGCATCACAGGGCCGGAGTATACCAAGTGTGAACCAAGCGATGAGATGCCTGCTACCTCGATGCGAATTAAATATGGGGTCGACATGTTTAATTTGTGCTAGTGTGTTTGCCTACGTCTCCGATTCCGCTTTTGCGTGAACTCTTTCGCCTAAAGCATGCTGCTGTGATACTCTCGAATCACGCTCGAACAATTTTCATTTTCTTAACGCAAAAAAAGTATCAAAACATTTCAAAAAATTCTGAAATTTTGTGGGATTGTTCTTCAACAAATGTTATGAGCACATGCAAAGTTTGGTGGTAAAATAACATTCGAAGAGCTCTATACAAAAAAGACAAAATTACAAAATCTGCTAAAACAGTGTACTTACATTTTGACTATTTTTCAGTGATTTTGTCTTTTTTTGTGCAGAGCTCCTCGAATGTTATTTGACAACCAAACTTTGCAGGTGCCCATAACATTTGTTGAAGATCATTCCCACAAAGTTTCAGATTTTTTCAAAATGTTTTGATAAGATTTCTTGCGTGGGTGCACCGAGCGTGGGTGTAGAAAAACCACTCTCTTTTCCAATAGAAATTATAGCTAATATAAAGACAGAAGATAAATTAGATCTATATATATTTCATCTGATCACATGCAACTATTTCAAGGCATCGCCACATCAGACAAAGAAGATTACCTGAATGTATATGCATTGAGATTTTTCTTGCGGAGAATATAACTTGAGAATTTGTTCAGCGACAATTTCACTGGACGTGATACATGCGTGATTACGCCACCAACGTCAATCAGTAGCGGCCTTCGGAGAATTGACAAGTGCCCAAGTTGTAGAAACGAGTAGTGGAGGAGGAGCCAGTGTTTCTAATCTCAATCTGGTAGAGATAAACTGCACGGAGAGCTGGCTCGGCAGGACGGCGGCGCTAATCATGGGAGATTTGTTGAGAGAAGCATTTTTTAGGGGAATTTGTTCGAGAGACGAGGAAGGCTTGATTGGGCTTACATATGAGCCTTAGTATGAGTGTAGAGCTTAAGCTTGACGATTAGGGGGGGTGGGGGCAACACGTGATGACACTGCTAATTAGCAAGCCCATGTTCACCACTGTTAGGAAAACTAGATGATGCCCCGACGCGTTGCTGCGGGAAACTTGCTAAATCGAATGCATAAAAGTTTCTATAGAAACATCTATAACTAATGGTAAGATAATGCTAGCTTAAAAATGAAAATAAATACACGTGATATAAAAAGAGACAAAAATAAATTGCAGTTATAAGATGTCATTTCAAACAAAAATGTGAATGTGAACTACATAGGTATGGTGCAAGTGACCAACACATATATTATCAATATAAAATCTAATGCGGAAAATAACGTATGAGTAACATGCATAAATTAATGATGCCATGCTTGCATGCATAAAGTAATGCAAGACAATGTAATTTATGACTTACATGCATGGGGCTTGCTCACGTGGCATAGTTGCATGTATAGGAAAAATAGCTAGTGGGTTGTAGCTATTTAGGAATAGAAGATTACTCGATCGATACGGGGGCTAGGCCCCTGCCCCCCCCCCCCCCCCCCCCCCCCCCCCCCCCCCCCCCCCCCCCCGACTCCGCCACTGGCTAGACGCACAGAGGAAAGGATTACAGGATTCACAGACTGACAAACGTGGGAGATTGGGATTGGAGAAGAGGGGAGGATGGGGAGATGCCCAATGTATTCATGCCATGAATCCGCATTACATTGATAAAAGTGAAATTGGGCCAAAACTTTGTCTATGATCGTGTCTCTTGCCATGTCGAGTTTGGGCGCCAAGAAGAACTCTCCAACCTTCACGTCCTCTGGGCCTTTGCAGACAAATCCTTTACACGCCAGTTGACTCTATCAATAATTTGTGAATATATGTGATGCTAAATATAATATAACTATAAGAGGTATTTGATGTTCACCTCGTGTTGAGAAGACATATAACATAAGTTGTCCGCGATACAAAAGTCTTGGAGGGAGTTCAGATCAGAAAGCGATAGCCTGCCATGAGGCCACCACGAGAAGAGAGGAGAGAAGGAAATAGGAAGAGGAGGCCAGATAGAAATGTTCATAATTTTTTTTAAAACTGAGCATGTACACAGTACGCAGTCCAAAATATAGCATTTATGTTATAATGCCATGAATCGATCAACTTTAGGAAGTGTCTTTGTATGGTATACTAACGAAGATTGCTTTTAGAGCTTGGCCTCGGGCCGGTTTGTGAAAAATTCAAAATTCATCAAATTTTATATTTTTACATTTAAAAAAAATCAAAAAATATCACAGATATACATAAAGCCATAACACACGTGTGAAAATTTTCAAGATGAAATACGTTGAATTGAGGGTAGTGCCAAAAAGACAAATATGTGGCTTTTCAACACATCCCAAAAGTCAATGAATTTGTTATTTTTTGCACAAATCACATATTCAGGTATTTCATCCTGAAATTTTACACACATACACATCACATGCTTGGATATTTGTACAATGTTTTCAGATTTTTCTGAAACTAAAAAGTATGACTTTTGAATTTTTCAAGAAAATGGCCTCTATGAAGGCCGAGCTCCAATATGCTCGGTGTACTATTTATTACTCCATCCGTCCCACGATATAAGATATTTTTGTAAGCTATGTTCGCTTGCAAAAACATCTTATATTATAGGACAGAGGGAGTAGCTAAGAGAACTAACCTGGCATGGTCATAGAAGTTTTTCCCAAATGATAAGTGTCACACATGTGACACAAAGTAACACCGTCCCAACGTTTTTACAACTAAAATTGCCATACAAAAAATATCCAAAAAAAACTGAAACTTGCCACCAAACAGAAAGTTGCCATGATTTACATTTAAAGTTGCCATTCTCAGGTAACTAAACTTGCCATCAAAAAACGTCAGGGCGGAATTGCTCCGTGCCACACATGGGGCATTTATCAGGGTCCAAGTTTTTATACGTGATGGTATACTTTGGTGCTAGGAATTGTGATGAATTCGAAGCACCAAAACACTACTTATGATCAATCCCCCAACCCCTTCATTGTCATCTTCTTGTTTCACGTACCAAGCAAAGTGAGGGCCTCATGGCCAACAAGAACCCTCCCAAAGCCTCCCAAGTCAGTGATGACACCATAAACATTGCTGCTACCAAAGTCAGTGATGACACCTTAAACATTGTTGCTACCAAAGGAGTATTACAACCAGGAGAGGTTATCAAGTGGCAATAACAGTTATGGACATTGGTGCAGATTTTCAAACCAAATTCTACATTTTGTTCTAACATTCAAACATTCTACAACCGCCAGGTCGGATGGATCGCACCAACATGCTACATACAACCTCCATCATGTTTACAAATGCTACTGTTCAAAACTGAGGAAACCACGAATTCGTCCGTGTCCGTGGTTGCAGCTATCGCTTTTCTGTCGTCTTCACTGGCACCCCCTTGTACATGCCCACACGCGACCTGAGGTCATCTCGGCGCGGCCTTGCCACCTTGTTGTTTGGATCAAAGAGCAATACCTCCTCGAACGCCCTGAGCGCTGACGCAAGGTCCTTCTGCTGCTCATATGCGTCGCCTAGGTTGTTCCACGCCGTCACATAGCCCGGTTGGAGCTCCACGGCCTTCTCGAATTGCTTGATTGCCTTGTCCAGTTTGTTCTCACGCTTGTAACTCACTCCAAGGGCATTGTACACCTGGCCATCACGGTAAAACTGTTTCAGCGAGGCGAAACAGGAAATGGGTGGTCGTGCTGGTTTTTAATGCATAAGCACAGCCCAAGAGCACATATATATAGGATAAGAAGCAGATAATTGCCGCAAGAATCTATGTCAACTCTCAACAAACTGTATAAGAAAACACAGGTGCTTGAAACGCAAATTACACCTTTGGTTAAAAGAAGGGAAAAAGTTTTTAAGTGAGCACGGTACCAAATTACCAGCACCAATGTCTCTAAGAACAACACGTATTATGTAGGCTAGCAGTATCAATGTGTGATATCATTGCATTGGTAAAAGATAAATTTCCTGCGGTCAGATTTCAGAATGCAGAAAACAAATGGCTAGTTGTTCTGGATATCCAACCTGTGCAAGATCTTGCTCATCTCTATCCCATTTTTGGATTGCTTGCTGTAGATATTTGATAGCTGCAGGGTAAAACTTTCTCCGGAGCATGACTGCTCCAAGCTCAAAAAGTTCAGTAGCGCTTCCCTCGCCACTTCTCACTTGTTCCTATAATTAAGATAAATTAAGTTTGGTTGACATCAGCACATCACATTCAACGACACCATACAAGACATGTCATGCGAATTTAATGTTCGTTATGAAGCAAGCATTATCAGTAAAGAAATTCTATGAAGACAAATTAACTGGGCAGTACAAGGAATGGACTTGTGCTACCAAGATATGAGGATTTGCACATTAAATAACGAATACAACAAGACAGAAGCTAACCAACTACTTTATCAGTTCAGAAACAATAAATTGCAAGGATTGACCACATTTTTAAAAGACTAGTTGAATGGCCATACGTTCCATGGAAGTAACAAAATTGATCCAATCATGTGGCACATAAAAGTACATACAAACCGAACAGCAAATTAGGTGCTAAAATTAGTAGAATGTAAGCGAGCTTAGACGGTGAAGACGCGCTCCCATCGCCGTCTCGGGGGATGGAGCGCCACCACCCCACCACCCCGTCTCGACCCCCCCCCCCCCCTCTTCCTCCCTCCCCCTTCGCTGCTGCCGGCAGAGGCCGCCCGGGTAGCCCCGGAGGCACCGGCGGCGGCGGATGTTCCTTCCCCACGCGCTCGGAGGTGGAGTCGGGGCTCCTTCCTGCCTAGCGGCGGTGTGGCTCGGCGGCGGGATGCCGTGGGCCTCGAGCGCCCTCGACGCGGCGGCGTGGTCGCTCGGTGCGGGGCGGCGTGGTGTGCTGCTGGCCGCCGGCGCCCGCTCGGCCCAAATCTGGGCCCGAAAGGGCCCCATCTGGGCTGGGGCGGGCCGGCGGTTCGGGGCGCGGCTCCCTGGTTGGAGGCGAGGTGTCTGTGGCTGCAGGTGGTGATGGCTCCGGCGGCCGGCGTGCTGCAGCGTGGCTGCAAGGACTGTCCGGACCCTTTGGGGTCCGACCGGGCCTGTGGAGGCCTGGTAGGTCCCTGTCGCTACGTCCGGTCGTCTCCGCATGGCGATGAAGGCTGTCCCCTCCGGTCGGCTGCGTTGCGGTTGCCCTCGAGCCCGGTGTCTCCTCGTCCTCCCTCCAGGTCTCATGTTGGTGGCCTCAGTGAGACGGCGAAGTTGGTGCGGTGACCATGGTGGCACAGGGTGGTGGGCGACATGTTGGGCGGTGCACTTCCGATTGTCTGTGGTGGTGGTAGTTGTTTCGGGGCGGGAGAAATCCCTGGCGGCTCGTCCACCTCCGGCGCTGCTACGCCCGCAGGTGCCGCCGGACATTCCTGAGGGGTGTCAGTGATACATCCCCACTGCCATCCGCGTACCGGGGGAAACCCTAGGACTTGTCCGGGCAGTAGCGGCGTCGTCGTCGCATTCCTTCCTGAAGGTGTTGCTTGGTATGCAATGCTTCAAAGTGCTAGGAGTGCGGTGGAACTTCTCCGGAGGGTGCAACGGGTGTCGGCCATCTTCGCTTAGTTGAGCCGCCGACGTCAGCATTTGTTTCTCTTTCTTTCTCTCTTTTTTCTTTTGGGCTTGTTTGTGTTGCGACCCCAGCGAGCTAGTTGTATCGGGTGGTTGCTTTATAATATAAAGTGGGGGAAACCCTTTATCGTCAAAAGTACATACAAACCCAACGGGCACAGAAAATGACTTAGGCTTGATGAAATCGTAAAAAGTAGTTATATTGCATAATATAAGATCTCGACAAGAAATACTGGACATGGGCTCTCATGTTAGGGATTTCCTTAGGTAGAGAGAGGTCGGATGTCAGCCAGGTCATCATCAAGTCTGGTAATTCAAGGAGAAACTGACACTAACTATTTTTTTTAATGAGGGGACTTTACCCTTTTGTTAGATACTTTCAGAACAAAAACAAATTCTTATTTTTGAAAAGTATGTTTAGTATTGGCCGACTAAAAGGCGACATGTGCAACAGTTAGGTGTGGCGGGAAGGCGCATGTTGAGATGGATGTGTGGCCACACAAGGAAGGACCGAATCCGAAATGATGATATAAGAGATAGAGTTGGGGTAGCGCCGATTGAAGAGAAGCTTGTCCAACATCGTCTGAGATGGTTTGGACATATTCAGCGCAGGCCTCCAGAAACCCCGGTGCATAGCAGATGGCTAAAGCATGCTGATAATGTCAAAACAGGCCGGGGTAGACCGAACTTGACAGAGGAAGAGTCCGTAAAGAGAGATCCGAAGGACTGGAGCATCACCAAAGAACTAGTCATGGACAGGGATGCGTGGAAGCTTGCTATCCATGTGCCAGAACCATGAGTTGGTCGTGAGATCTTATAAAGGCTTTGTTTGGGACTAAACACTTTGTTGTTGTTGTTGTTGTTGTTGTTGAAAAGTATGTTTAGTCACTCACCTAGATATTTCACTTGCCTAACAAAACTATATGAAACAAAACAAATTCAGCAAACTACTGAAAATGTAGTCAAACATTTAACATAATAAGACAGCAGTAAAATGTGATGTTACATCACAGTCGGTGTTACCATCGTTTATTATCTACATTAAACTGAAGTTTAATACTCATGTTATCAGGAACTCATGTTGACCGGTTTGAAGAACAGTCTTCAGTGGGGTGTGGATTGGCTTAAGTGTTGAAGGCAGGAGAGGGGGGAGTAATCTTGCTCAATGAAAAATTGAGAACATAAGGTACTTATTTGTAATGTTAAATAGCAATGCTAATACTTATCCAGATTGCAACCTGTGTTACTTCCCTCACCCTACTGTATCTATCGATCAGCAATGAATAGTAGCAACACAGCTGAGGCGTGAGGAGCATCGCTGATGGGAGGTGGGAGCAGTAGGAAAACTAAAAGTGATGCCAGCAACAACTAAGATTAGCTACCTGCTATATCTCTCTTCTCTCCTCCCGTCTGATCCTCATCCCCCTACCCCTTTATCCATGGCAAGCATATCCCAGCAAGAAACTAAGATCGCTGGTCGAGGGTGGGCCCACCCGCTCCACAGATATCAGGGGAACTATGATCATGTAGCTTTTGCAATATAATAAAGATCTATCGTATTATGAATGCACGTAGAAATGTTAGCAGGATGCATACCTGCAAGTCTTTCGCAGAAAGATCAAGCTCCCTGCGGACAAGAACCTGGCGGATGACAAAAAATGTACCAGTTCCAAGCAGACCAAGTAGTATGAGCAAATACGAAAGCTGAATTCCCAGCTCAAACAGCTCCCCAACCTCGTAAACCATATTCAACTTTATTCCTTCGCTAGACTGTGCTGATTGTGCAAAACTCAACCATGCCGTAGCACCAAAAGGAAGTAAACCAAGTTGCTGCAGCAAGTTCATATTTCTCTTTAGATCCTTATCAGAATGGGGACCGGAAGTTTCTGGTGTGAAGATGGCACATCATATACACATAAATCAGTAAAAACAACTGTCCAAAAACAACAAACCTTCAAGATCTAAAACTTTTACCGTTTACTTGTGTTGAAACAAAAATCTCCTCTGCTCTCTTGATAATCTGCCTTCCTTAGAAATAAGGAAACAAGTCCGAAATGAGATTGGTTTTGCTACTGAAACAAGGTCATTAATTATATCTGTAACCCAAAAAAGGTGCGAGAATAAAAAGGGATCACAACATGTACTCATTCTAAGCAGCACACTACATGCCAAAGTTTATGTCAAGTGGCAAAAACTCTACATCTTGGTGCTTAAAAACTAGTACTTCATTAATAGTACGAGACCACGGTCAACAAAATAATAAGCTCGCAATCTCGTTGTATTGTTAACAAGATTATATGGCATAGGGTTACAGTTCCCCAGTTAGAAACCGAAGATTACAGTAACAATCTACCTTTGAAGAGGTGAAACAATTATCCTAAAATGCAGCACATAAGTTTCTAGTAATATTCTTCAGAGATACCAGATGGCGACGACATGATAATTTAAAGTCAGAGGAATAATTTTCTTCGCACATACTCCGTATCTAGACAAATCTAAAACAATAATTTTGGGTAGGAGGTAATGTCTAAATTACAAATTTTCAGTTTTTGACGAGAACAGAGAACGATTCCGTCAGTACAAAGAAACTATTTGCCTCAAGCACCGCCTCAATGTCGGATTTATGCTCAGAAGCCCATGGATTTGGTAAAAGAAATAGCAGGCACCAAGTACCTACGCCAGTGCAGTAGAGGGGACTGACGATCTCCGGCGTCTCCTCGCCGCCGGGCGTCCCGTTTGCCGCCTTCATCGCGACGACGCCGCGTGGAACGGCCTTGGTGGAGCCTACCGAGAAAGTGATGCTCTTGGCCACAGCGCGGCCGCGAGGCAGCGGGGCCAGGCCCAGTGGCGCGGCGAAACGGCAGGCGGCGGCCATGGCTACGGTGGCTCGCTTGTGCGTGGGGGAGGACAAGAACGTGGCCGTGGTCTGGCAAGATTGTTGTGGGCGGCGAGCAGCGCCGACGGCCGGCCTTGCAGCGCGAGCGGCGGCAGGCTGAGCTTTGGGAGTGCGGCAGGCTCAGGCTGAGCTCTGGGCGGTGACGGGGCCGGAGGAGAACGATGAGGAGAAGATAAGGTTCGGCTCTGGGTGGGTGCTGGGTTCGAAGGAATTTCCTAACGGACGCTCGTTGGCGAGCGACCGAGATAGTCCGGCCCAATTACGAGTTACGCAAAACGCTACAGTTTCCTCCAGAAGGTTCCTGACCAGTTTCGGGAACCTTCTAGAAGGTTCCAGTACCTTTTTCTCTGCTTTTTTTTTCTTTTCACATTTTTCTGTTTCTTTTTGGTTTTTTTGTTTCTTTTTTTTTATTTTTGACCTTTTTTGTTTACTAATTCCATTTTTTCTATTAATTTTTAAATTCCTTTTCTTCTGCTCTTTATTGTTTCCTTTTTTCAGAATTTCAATTTTCTCAAAAATAAAAAAAATCCTGTTAGTCAAATTTTGTTGACAAATTCAAAAATCCTGTTGATTTTCAAAAAATATTTGCATATTTCAAAAAGTATTCTCCTTTAAAGAAATGATCATGAGTTTAGAAAATCCTCTTGTTTTAAAATTTTGTTCAAAAATTAGAAATAATCGCAAATTTCAAATAATATATTATTTTCCTAATTTTGTTCATATTATAATTTGTTCACGTATGTAAAAATATCCCCATTTTTCCAAAAACAAATCATGTTTTCCAAAATAAATATTAGCTTTTTCAAAATTTATTTACAAATTCAATAAATTTTCCATTTTTTTCACAGATTCCAAAATTGTTCACATCTTTAATACCTGTTCGTGTTTGTCAAAAAATGTTCGGAATTTAATAAATGTTACCGTTTTTCAAATTTTGTTCACAAATTAATACATTCTTCCATTTTTAAAATTTTTGCCATATTGTTTCCAAAACTTGGTCGTGGTTTCTAAAAATTTGTTCAAAATTTTCAAATAAGTATTTAGAATTTTAGTAAAATGTTCGAAAAAAGGAAAATATTTGGAACTGCCGATATAGATAGTTCGAGCCGTGTCTAACGCGCCGCACTTTTCGTTGTTTTTTAGACCGCTGGTTTCTCCTACATAGGTCGGGCCAGGCGGAGACTTCCCTATGCGATGCCCCGCCAGTGTACGCGGAATGCGTCAGATAGGAGGTCCCGGGTGGGCATGCTGCCAAACGAGAGACACGCAAGAAGATTTGGGCTAGGGTTGGACTTCTATTTTTCAGGTTTTCAGGTAGGCTTTCATCCGTAAGTAATAATGAAAACATGCATTCAAGTCAGGATTTGGGCTTATTTTGGGCCTACTTTGGGCTTACAAGAGTACCATTTTGGGCTCCGGGCAAGGCTCGGTCCTGTACTCTAAATGTTAGGCCAAGACTGCCGAAAACCCAGCCCAGCCTGACAAATGCTCAAGTTTACAATGAACCCAAAGGTTGTATCACTCATTACGAGTTGTTTCATTTGATACAGTCACATTGATGCCGTATGATTGAATTATGCCAATGGTCATTTGTTTTAGAACTATACTTTTCGCTAGTATTCAGCATGCTGTCAAATTGTCTTCATTATCCAGTGCTCTGTGTGTGGCAAATCTGATATTTCATCCAAATAGTCGATGATATGTGTTATACGATGACCATTCATTGGGTCCAAACTGGTAACTATGTCCTGTAAACACAACTTTATTTTAGCTTATTTTATTGTTAATCAATCCCAGCATTAATAAGAGAATAATCAGTTCGGTCTTTGGATAGACTTAAAATCCAAAATTATGCATGGAAGATGTTCATCGATCAAGACCTCTATATAAAGGTGCCCGGCCAAGACAAGGACATATCCAACGTCTCTTGAAATCCTAGGTTAGCACGTTAGTTATCAAGTAGATCAGATCTAGAAATCTCGTCCTGATCGTCCACCTCCAAATTGTATGAGATGACATCCAACTCCCCGTACATATATTTGTACTCCTATATTGTAAACCATATGTGGTATAATCAAATGTAAGTATAAGTACGGTTGTTACTCACCTAAACAAATCAACGCGTGACTATTGTACTGTTTTTAGGAACTTCCGAAACACCCTTGACAGCTAGCGACGACCATGGGGATCCTCACACCACGAGACTGGATCAGAGGCACCAAGACCTTTGCTAGCTTCTTCATCTATAGTGCTTACGTCTTCATCATCAGCTTCATCTTCACAGACATCATCATCTACATCACCGAGGTCTTCACCATTTACTTCATCTTCATCGATACGATCGTCATCAATCATGTACGCCCTCCGTCCGGAATTACTTGTCGAATAAATGGATGTATCTAGACATATTTTAGTTCTACATACATCCATTTTTATCCATTTATGCGAGAAGTAATTCCGGACGGAGGGAGTATTCAACAACTTTGCCCGCACTGTCTTCATCACCCTATATCGGATCTACACCAATGACTCTGACATCGACTACGTTTGTAGCGTCACCACTGACCTCGTTGCATGGGACCTTGCAGATTATGAGCTCCAGCAAAAGCTCTTCCACCACATGTTATGACCTTCACTATCTGACAAACTACATTGAGGTCTATTATGGATCTCCTATGATCTACCCCGACTGTGCCTAGGTGGACATCACTTGCCACTTGTCAGGCTTCAACATGTACACTATGCCTTGGTAGAGCCGAGCTCGGGGACAATGCATCTCATGCTCCCCTGGCGTGCATGGAAGGGAGGGGGTATTATGTGGCATGATAGTATGCATCGTCAACCACGGTGGCTACAAGATCATACACAGGGGATTCCCATCTTGCAAGTACAACTCGATCATCGGATCCAGCTAGGGTTCCTTTCATGACTTGCACTTGTGGATGGTACCAAATAATATCGATAATGCTTGGAGGATCACTTTGGAGAACTACAAATGTAGGCATTGATCAACACAGGGGCGTAGTCAGGCCCCAGGCTACCCGGGCCATGGCCCGGGGCGTGGCAGCTGGTATGTTCGTTCACTGTAGCAACCAGAACACTATTTGACACTGTTTACTACTGTACCTAGGCTGTTGGCCCGGGGCATGAGCTGAACCTGGCTACGCCTTTGGATCATTGGATCAACATGACATGTTATACCAACGACAGGCATGTCAACCATAGAACCGGGGATTGTGCATCAATCTCCCTGGCCAAAGCATCGATGGAGTTGATAAGTGTTGGTAGTATGAACAGTCAAGGTACTTGGGCTCCTAATTGAAGGAGTTTGTAGCTAGCACCAAGCAGCTTCCCTCGGTGAGAAACTAAGGTATCAATTTGTCGAGTATATGTTCCGTACACCAATGGCAAGGTCTACAACATAGATAAAACTTCACTTGTCCGCCCCCCAAACACCACTAGCGAGGGTGTCAACCTTGTTGACTTTGCTAGTTGTATAAGTTACTAAAAGATAATGGTTACTTCATATATTTTTATTTTTGTAATAAATAATAAATAAAATAAAAGTTTTTGGAAGTGTTTTGTTATGCTAAAAACTGTACCGAGGTTCATAGGTTCATAGGCCATAAGATAAAAGTGTGGCAAGACATATGAGAAAGTGAAATATTTTTCACCTTCGTAGATTATGTCTAAGGTTTTGATATTATATAGGTGGTGTGTTCATAATTCGATGAATAGAAACCCTCACCGTATCTATAGCTAATATTAACTCTTCGATCAAGTTTCTCTCTGCATCATTGATACTTCTCCAACGTATATATAATTTTTGATTGTTTCATGCTATTATATTACCAATCTTATATGTTGTATGTGCAATTTTATATTATTTTTTATGGACAAACCTATTAAGGTGGCCTTTGTTTGGGCTACAGCTTCTGATTATCAGATTCTGGTCTTTCAAAATCTGCAAGTTCACGATTGACCATTTGTGCATTCTGGATATTATGGACATTTCACCACACTTGTAGTTTTTCTATAGCGAGGTAAACAAACAACCAACTTCAGATTCTCAAAATCCATAGCCACAACTGATTCTCAGAATCTAAGCTACAACTAACTCTCAAGAATCTATAGCCCAAACAAAAAGGGCCTAACTTAGCCAGTGTCAGTTTCTATTTTTTTCCTATTTCAAAGTTTCATAGAAAAAACATACCAAATAAAGTTCAAAGCCCTGTTCAAGAATTTATCCGATTAACCAGTTAACTTGCCGATTAATCCCTACTCGTAGGGTCACCGAGTAGCCGATAAACTGATAAATCGGCTGATTAATTGATTAAATGGCCGATTAACTTGCCGATTAGCCGATTAATCCCCTACTCACGAGCCAACCGAGCAGCTACCAGTTAACGATTTCCTCAACAATGATTTTACGACAATTTTTCTAGACCAGAAGAGGCCCTAAAAGCTTTGGGTGGCAAGATAAGATGTACCACAAAGGCAGAAGCTCACACGACGCTCCCCCAGGGGGGTGCCGTGCAGGCTTGTGGGCCCCTTATGGCTCCTCCTAACCTAATTCCACCTCTATAAATTCCCTAAAATCTAGAAACCACCAGAGCGAGACCCAAAACAATTTTATCGCCTCCTTAAGCCTCTGTTCTTCCATGATCCCATCTGGAGGCCTTTTCTCGAGTTCTTCCGGAGTGGGAATCATCATGGAGGCCATCTTCATCAACCTTGTTTCCTCCATGATGATGTGTGAGTAGTTCTCCACAAGATCTATGGGTACATAAAAGTAGCTAGATCTCTCTATGATGATGTGTGAGTAGTTCTCCACAAGACCTATGTGTCCATAGAAGTAGCTATAGATTTCTCTCTCTCCCTCTCCCTCTTTGATCTTCAATACCATGTTCTCTTCGGAGGTATATTCGATGTAATTCTCGCAGTGCATTTGTTGGGTTCTGATAAATTATGGATTTACCCACCGTATCATGCTTATGTGAGAGATGCCTCTAGTGCACTCTATGGCCCCCGAGTCCGCTTTTCCTATTAAATACCAAAAACAAAAATACCTTGCTGTTTTTATTTACTTTTTATTTTATTTAATTATTTACCTATCACTATCAGATTTAATACTCACTATTGGTGGGAACAGGGGGATTGAAACCCCTCTTGACTTCGTTGGGAGTGAACATTTGCTTTGTTGTGTGCAGGTGTTGTTGACGTTGTCCACGTGGTCTCTCCTATTGGTGCGATAAACCTTGATTCTTAACTGTGGGAAATACTATCTGGTGCTATACCGCTTCATCCCTTCCCCTTCGGAGAAAATCCAACATCTACGCAAAGTAGCAGCAGGATTTCTGGCGCCGTTGCCGAGGAGACTTCACCAAATAACCTAGGTGACTTTGCAAACATTTACCTTTTTGCTTGCATTATTTTCCTTGCCTTTTTCTTTATTAGTTTACTTTATAAAAAATTAAAATACCAAAAATATTTGGGTTACTATCTTTACTAGAAAGTTTCTATCATGTCTACCACTGAAAACAACAAGTTGTGTGACTTCTCGAATACTAATAATGATGATCTTATTAGTACACCTATTGCTCCTGCTGCCACTAGTGCGAAGTCATATGATATTAAAGATGCTCTTTTAAATCTTATTATGAAAGATCATTTTGCTAGAAATCCTAATGAAGATGTTGCATCCCATCTTAATACACTCGTAGAATTATGTGATGTGCAAAAGATGAAAGATGTCGATAATGATAAAGTGAAACTAAAATTAGTTTCGTTCGCTCTTAGAGATCAACCTAAAGCATGGCTTTCATCCTTACCTAAAAATAGTATTGATTTATGGTCAAAATGTAAGGATGCATTCATTACTAAATATTTTTCTCCCGCTAAGATAATATCTCTTAGAAATTAAATCATGAATTTCAGAAAGAACATGTTATACAAGCATGTCAGAGAGTAAAATTAATGACTAAAAATTGTCCCACACATGGATTGAGTTTATGAATAGTGCAAATCATTTATGCGGGACTGAACTTTGTTTCAAGAAATCTTCTAGATTCAGCTACAAGTGAAACATTTATGTGGATAAAACTTGGAGAGGCAACTAATCTCCTTGATAATATGCGGCAAATTATTCTCAATGGCAGATCAAGCATGCTCCAATTGTTAAGAAGGTAAATTTTGTCGAGGAAATATCCTCCTTGAGTGAAAAAGTTGATGCTATCATTACCATGCTTAGTACTAAAAATGCTCAAATACATCTGAATGATGTTCCTTTGTCTAATTTGATTGAGAAAAATAATGATGCTATTGATGTGAATTTAATCGCAAGGAACAATTTCAATAATAATTCTTATAGAGGGGACTTCAATAATAATCCTAGACTATATCCCGGTAATCCCTCTAATAATTATGGTAATTTCTATGATAATTCATATAATAATAATATGATACCTATTGAACTAGAGAACAATATTAAATAATTTATTAGTTATCGAAAGGTTTTCAATACTATGATTGAAGAAAAATTGAGCAAAGTTGATGATATGTCCAGAAATATGGATAGGCTTGTGCATGATGTTGATATCCTTAAAATTTCAAAAAATTCACGTAATAAGTATGAAATATCTGAATCTTTAAACACTATTCGTGCATCTATTGAACGAAGTAAAGAAGCCACGTAAAGATGAGATCTAGACGTGATTTTTTAGAAAAGGCTTGTTTTCATGATAATGTGATGAAGATATCACTATGATTGTGTGTCATCTACTGAATCTTTGTTCCATGATATAAAACTTGATGATAATGGGACCGTAGATGAGTCAACTTAAAAGGCATCCCAAAAATTCAGAGGATGATGATCATGAAGTTATTAATTATAAAAGTGGGTTTGAAGAGGTCGAAACTTTAGATACTGATATACCCACTACTTTGGATTACAATGACTTTAATTTTTATAGTTGTTCTTTAATTAAATGTGTTTCCTTGTTGCAATCCATGATCAACTCACCTCATGTCTATGAACAAAACAAACCTTTTACTAAACATATCGTAGAAGCTCTTATCAAAGCTCATGAAGAGAAACTTGAACTAGAAGTGTCTATTCCAAGAAAATTGCATGATGAATGGGAACCTACAATTAAAATTAGAATTAAAGTTTATTAGTGCAATGCTTTGTGTGTTCTAGGAGCTAGTGTTTCTACTATGCCTGAATCTTTATATGATGTCCTAGGTTTCAATAATATAGATGAATATTCCCTAAATTTCCATTTGGCAGATTCAACAATTAAAAAACCCATGGGTAGAATAAATGATGTGCTCATACTTGCTAATAGAAATTATTTGTCCATGGACTTTATTGTGCTTGACATTTAATACAATCCGTCTTGTCTCATTATACTTGGTAGACCATTCTTTAGGGCCATAGGGGTCATAATTGACATGAAGGAAGGTCATACAAGGTTGCAATTTTCATTAATGGAAGGGATTGAACATTTTGCAGTGCAGATCCACCTATATAATTTCTTTGAAGGATGATAAAACGTGAAACAACGCATTATGCATAGCTAGGGGTATTAAACAATAGTGTTTGGGAGGCCACCCAATATTTATCTTTTTTATTTTCTGTTTTGTTAGTCAAAATGATTATTTCTACTGTAGTAATTATATTTTTTATATTTTCTTTTGTTTTTTGTGCTAAGTAAAGCCTTTGGGATGTTGGAAAATACTTGTTTATTAAGTTCTTTGCAGAAACAGAAACTTCGCCTCCAGAAAGTAATTTTTTCTTATATACTGGAGCATGATAAATTCTTGAATTTTTTATACATAAATAAATTACAAGTTTTCTATAGCATCCAAATTTTTCACATATTTTTGGAGTGACATAAGTATAGTAAAAAACTGGATCATTACATATTGTTCTGTTTTAGACATATTATGTTTTTATTGCGTTAGGTGCTTATCTTGATGCTTTTATGGATTGTATCGGGGGGTATAAGCCATGGAGATGATAGATTGCAGTAGGCATTATGCAAGAATAATTACGAATCTATGTATGACAATAACTAAGTTAATGATTTATTCATCATACTAATGGGTCTCACGGGGTTTGTTGAGTTTTGTGGGGTTGAAGTTTTCAAGTTTTGGGTGATATCGCGATGGAGGAAAGAATAAGGAGAAACAAGACCTTAAGCTTGGGGTTTCCCAAGGAACCCCAAGATAATATTCAGGAAAGATCCAAGCATCTAAGCTTGGGGATGCCTCGGAAGGATGAAACTTAGCATGGTGTCATCATTTGACCCATATAAAGTTTGGTAAAAATTTGAGAGCTTTACGAGAAAAACTTGATGCACTTCGTCTACGAACTGAACACTCTCTCACGAAGTATCTAGGTTTCAAACGGAAACCTTGGACTTCCACATAGAACTTAATTTTTGGACATCATTTCCCCTTCAAACTTTTTCTATATTCAATATACACCATTCAAAAATCCATCCTCAAACTTTAGACTATTCTGGGTTTAATAAATAAATTGTTTTTAAATCACTTTCCTTACTTACTATATTTGTGCCTCGCGCACTGCTAACTTCAGGAAATTTTGAAATTAAATTAGGCGCCGTTCAGGAAAAAATTGTTTTGGCAGGCATACTTTTGACCCACAACTTGTGCATCACAACCAGTGGCATGCGCTAATTTGTTCCCCACCACGGCTGATTTTACCCCACGGCTAATGTTGTGACAACTTACGAGTGGCGGGTGGTAATTTTTTCCGTGACTGATGTCCATATAGCAGTGGTTGGTGACATTTTCCACCCGCCACTAGTATTTTTACCAAAATAGCAGTAGCGGGTTCCAAACCTTGCCCGTCACTAATGTGACCCCACCTACAAGACTTTTCCCAGTAGTGTTTTTTCTATAAACATGTAGATTAAATTTGGATAAAAAAATTCTTAAACTTGACTGATCTCAAGAGCGATCGACATGTACTACCGTCGATTTGTATTTCGTTTAAGCCCTACAGGCTAGATACTCACCACATCTGAGCTATCGTTGAATATAGTTCATAACTAAATTAGTTAAGAGTGTGCTTAGAAAAATTAATTTGTGTCGTGTAATACTAGAACAACATTTTATTCAATTGAGTATGTCAACAGTAGAGGATAAACGTTTTACAAGCTAGTACAATAGAACAAACAAATACATTGTATATGAGCCAAGACGGTGCATTTTTCAACGTTTGTTCATGCAGTACTTCATTAGTTCTGGTTGTCTGCCCAAAACTGAGCTTGAAGCCAGTCCACGGTCTTCTTGTCCACCTGGAAGGCCTTGACGAGCACATCATCTGAGATTGCTGGTTTGGACCCAAACACAGCGTTAGCAATGGTGATAGCCCCAGGGTTCTGGCTGCTAAGTGCAGCAATTGCCACCGCCGGTTTGTAGGGGTTGGGGTTGAACTGGAAGTGGACGAGACCTTCTGGGAATACGAACACATCACCCTTGTTAAGCACCTTCGATAAGAACTTGTTGTCTGGGTTGGATGTGATGAAACCCACATAAAGGGTCCCTTCAAGCACGGTGAGGATCTCAGTGGCACGCGGGTGAGTGTGTGGTGGGTTCTCGCCTAAAGGCGCATAGTCTATGCGCGCCAGGGAGATGCCCAATGTGTTTAGTCCAGGAATCCGCATCACATTGATCAAAGTGACATTGGACCCAACTTTGTTCGTCTTCGTGTCTCTCGGCATGTCGAGTTTGGCAGCCAAGAAAAAGTCTTCGGCCTTGACATCCTTTGGGTCTTTGCAGACAAATCCATTAACTAGAACTGCACAACGGAGGACATATATATTCACGACAGATGAGAACATATATATGTAGGTCAGTTGAGTCTATCAATAATTTCTGACTACATGGAATGCAAAATATAATTTAAGAAATATGAGGGGTACTTGATGTTCACCCAGTGTTGAGAAGACATACCACGTGAGCTGTTGTCTGCGACACAAAAGTCTTGAAGAGGGCTCGGATCAGAAGCGATAGCCTGCGATGAGGCCAACGCAAGAAGGGCGAAGAGAAGGAAATAGGAAGAGGTGGCCATTTGAGTTCTTGCTGAAAGCAAGTGTGTTTTGTTGCTTCGTTGTGTTGTGTGGTTTGGCTTTGGGAAGGCCATATATTTATAGCAACAGAAAGAGTAGGTGATTTTGTGAAACAGCCAACGGAAACGTATCTGTGTATGCATGGCCATGTAGAAATGGTCATTAATTTATTTAATCGAGCAGGTGTAGAGTGTGCGGACCAACTTCAGGAAGTTTCTTTCTATGGCGTACTACTAGCTAAGACGTGGTCTTGGTGTAACGTGACAAATTATGATGTAGTATGGATTACACGCCTTTGCACGGTGTCACTGTCATGCATGACGTAGTAGGATGAAGCTAGAGCTAGCTAGTTGACCTAATCGCCTCATGGTTGGTTTGTTGCTAGCGAGAGTTAATTAATTAGCTATACACAAGCTAGCATGGATGACGGGAGAACCGGCCAGCCAGTTTAACCGCGTCGTCAAGACATGTTAATTAGACACGTGGGTTGCTCTGCAATTAGAGACCATGTCAATCTAGTGCTGCTGTGCTACGCCTTGAATTTTACTAATTGGCAACTCGGTCAGCTGCAGCCAAGCTATATATATCCATACATACTCCCAACATGGCCACAGAATCAATCAGCTACCACCCCTCAACACACAAAGCTAGCTACGAGTTAGACAGCATCCATTTCTCCGGCAGAAAAATGGCCTCCTTCTCTTCCTCCTGCCTCCTTCTCTTCACTGCTATTCTTGCATTAGTCTCATGGCAGGCTGTAGCTTCCGATCCTGGTCCTCTCCAAGACTTTTGTGTCGCGGACAATACCTCGCGTGGTATGTACCAAGTTAATTCTTTCATCACATCATATTTGAATTCTTGGATATGTCAACCATATCAAAAAGTTTGTAATCAATTTTGCCTTGTGTGTGTATTTATCTTATTTCTCTTGACTTGGTGCAGTACTTGTTAACGGATTCGTATGTAAGGACCCAAAGGCTGTAACAGCGGAGGACTTCTTCCTGGCGGCCAAACTGGACATGCCGAGAGACACAAAGATGAGCAAGGTCGGGTCCAACGTGACCTTGATTAACGTCATGAAGATTGCTGGCCTCAACACGCTTGGCATCTCCCTCGCACGAATCGACTACGCACCCCTAGGCGAGAACCCTCCACACACACACCCTCGTGCCACCGAGATCCTCACCGTGCTTGAGGGTACACTCTATGTCGGCTTCGTCACGTCCAACCCGGAAAACAAGCTCTTCTCCAAGGAGCTCAGGAAGGGTGATGTGTTTGTTTTCCCGCAAGGACTCATCCACTTCCAGTTTAACCCCAATCCCTACAAGCCAGCCGTCGCAATTGCCGCACTTAGCAGCCAGAACCCAGGGGCAATTACCATTGCCAACGCTGTATTTGGATCAAAGCCTATGATCTCGGATGATGTTCTCGCCAAGGCCTTTCAGGTGGAGAAGAAGACCGTGGACTGGCTCCAAGCTCAGTTCTGGGCCGACAACCACAATTAATTTCGTGTTGCACCGGTCGCTAGGGTTTGACAACAAAAATGTATTCCTTGTGATTGTAATTATTTATTGTATCGTATCATCTTGTTAATTATTTATTGACAACAACGCTGGATTCTTTGTAAAATTATTCGTTTGTTGTATGTGATTATCACATTAACATATGTACAGATTTGTCTATTTCAAACAGGAATAAATTAAATATTGTTCTTATTTCCCTTGCTCTACACAACAAGTGGCCCTGGCTTAATATATGCTGATACTAGCAAGGATGGATTTCTGCTAAAGAAACTTATGTGTCTTGCTTAGGTAAATTACGGTTTAGAGGGGGCTAATGGTTCTCAACCGTGTAGCTTGCCGTGAAGACTATAATCATCTTCTCGTAGTGCGTCGGCGTGTAAGATCATATGAGCTATCATTTGTGATTATGATCGATACTTATATTCTGATTATGAATAAAAAAAATTTCTCCTTTGACGTGTCTTAATTGTATGATCTATTTACAGATGCATATTATACATTTTTTCTATAGAGTAATGTCGTGTTGGTTATTGTGGTAGCGCCTCATCCTAGTACCATTGTATTCAGATGACCGCCACACATGCCAGCCCAAGAAATTATACTGCCGCGCAAATTACAACTTGTATCGCAGATACATGCATTTCTACAAGGAGGATTTATTAGCCATTTGGCTTGAGTAGTACACGGTGTCCGTATATGGCTTCATATAGAGAGATGGGTGGCGAAAATATTATCTAAGGGCAGCACAGACTTGGTGCGGCTCCCATCCATAGGGTTCTCACTAGGTTATTGCCCTAGCACTTGAATACTCTGGCTTCTCGCAAGTGGAAGACATATCCTCTGCTAAACCTAGCCACGCAAAAAGTCATTTGGGTACTTTGAATGTACTTGCAAGTCAATAAACATATCACAAGCAACAATTCCATGGTATTTAAGCTTGTATCAAACTGTATTTACAATACTAATTATCATGACCTAACATCTTAATATATCAAAATAAATAATTGAAGTAACTACGATATGACAAAAATAAGCAATAGTAAATTAAGATAGTATCCCTAGTTACCACCATGATCGGTCCACGACGATGTCTCTCTTCTCATGGTCATATGACTGTCTTACTCATAGCCATCCCATGGCTTATCCTTGAGTTGCTAACTTACCCGGATGTTCCAGTCTTTGCACTGTGAATCTGATCAATCTTCCCTTTCCATGGTTCATTTTTAGCAGTGTCATCATATTATGTTTATACCTTGAAATTCGACAAATTGAAAATTGTGTGACCTAACCAAGGAAGCGGCTATTCAAATATATTTTATGCTCTGGAGAGGTTGTGCACTATACCCACACTATAGATACAAGTCCAATAAATCCGGTCTACCACGTGATCACTCTTACCGTATCACCAACTTGCCCCCCAGGTCAAGTCACCGGAGAGACAAATTGGGTCCCTGCCACCTTGTGGCACTACCACATATGTGGAAAACTATCCTCTCAGGGATATGAGCTCAAACAAACCAACCCAGGATCTCGAGATTTGACGGTGCCTACTTGCTCAAGGTAGCGCACCCACCTACCATTCCCTGTGTGGAGACATGCCTTAGGAGAACATGTATAGACGCAACTAGGGCCTTCCCATAAAGGCGAATGTGGTTGCACGATATATAGGTCGGTTCAGTAGCACTATGATTCGATCTAGCCGATAGAGGAGGTTGTTATCCTTAGGTACATTCCTTAGGATTGAAACAGGTAATAATCCATGATAAAGACAAGTGAATAATAGTAAAACTATAACAACCTATATCCATGTTAATGTTGCGTACGAGTCATTAGTGTGATATTATTCACGATAAACATTAGTGAGTAATGTGAGCAACAAGTTCAAACTCGCAAGCGTTCATTCATCCATTTGCTTTTACCATATATAGTAACATAGCTACAAGGACACAAGAATTAACACACAATCAATGCTTTAGAGCATACATCAGATGGCTGTCTTGCCTTGGGGTTGATGAATTTATCGAATGGAAGTGTGATAGTTTCGTAGATAGATTTGTCGGAGTGGCACTTCACAAGAAAAGCCTAAATATAGTCAAGGGGCAAAATATTAATTTTGAAGATGTGACATGTCACGCCCAAGATGCGGTCCTATCCCTATTAAGGCTTGTGGCCTCGACGGGGATAGAAGCGCATCTCGTCGTTCGCAAGTACAGTAAAACATTGCAATACATGTAGGAAGAGATGAGTATATGAGTTGGCTTACACTCGCCACAAGCTATCTTACAAGTTCACACAAATTATTCATACATCATTCAGAAGACAGGGTCCGACTACGGACAAAAGCAAACGATAAAAGAAGCAATGTAAAACTGTCTCGCTATCCCGGGATCACCACCATGAAGCTCCCTACTCGTCTGGATACGTAACATACATACGTCTACTCTCTTCGTCGTACTCCCACTGGAGCTGAGTCACATCTTCTGGCACGTTCTCATCAACACCTGCACCTGTATTGTTGTAATCTGTGAGCCACAGGGACTCAGCAATCTCATAACCCGGGTACCGAAACTATGTAAGCCATTGGGTAAGGATTTGGTTAAGTGGTGAGGCTGCTGCAAGCGCTAAGCATATATTTGGTGGCTAACTTACGAAAACATGAATGTAAATATGGTGGCATACGTGCGACGATCGTGAATTAGCATGATCACTAAGTGATCCTGAACACCTACTTACGTCCCTCATAACCCCACCGTGTTCTCTCTCGGTTCATGTTCACGAGCAGAGACAGTCACGGTTACACACACAGTTGGTGTATTTTATTTGATTTTACTTCAAGTTAACTATAACCGGGTGTTAAACAAATTTCCAAGTTGCCACATAACCGCGGGCACGGCTTTCCGAAAGATTAAACCCTGCAGGGGTGCTCCAACTCATCCATCACAAACTAACCACACGCCGCGAGAATAACCTCAACCACGAATCTCGTGATCTTCCTAGGCAATTCCACTGGAAAACTGCAACCTCGAGATAGCCCAAAGAAAAACCGGAATTCCTCGCGCAAGACATTCGAGAAAGGTAAAACAAGTCCAGCAAGACCGCCCGACGTGTCGACGAACCCGATAGGAGCCGCGTATCTCGTTCTCAGGACATGACCGGATAAGCACAACGTAGAGTGGCCTGATAGACATCTCCCGAGTTGCCCCGGGTTGGCCCCGCACACGGCTCTAGTTTGGACCAACACTCATGAGGAGCACTGGCCCGGGTTGTTGATTAATTATCCACGGGGTAGCTATGCCCTATGCAATTTTATTAAGTTGTTTAGCAAGTGTAGTACCAATGTTGGGTATTGCCAGACAAGTTTTAATCTAAAATGAATGGTCAAGGGGGTCCCCATAACAATCCCGAGCATGTTAGGAGCGCAGAATATGGAATATAACACCGGTACTCAGAACTAGTGCGGCAAAAGCGGAACAAAATACTGAGCAAAAGTCCTAGCCTTCCACCGTTGCCAGATATATATGTGCATTAATTTAAATAACAATAAATAGAGTGATATAAACAAAATCCATGTTAACACATGGAAAGCTTGCACCTGCAACTAGCAACGCTATAAGATAAGGGCTGAGCAGCGGTAACATAGCCAATCAATGTTTTGCTGAGTAGTGGAGGGGGTTAGAGGCTTTCATGGCAAATTGGGAGGCTGACAGTTCAAGTGGTAGGTAACGTAACATAACGGTAAAACGAGACATCTAGCAAGGCAAAAATAGTGTCGGGATCCGGGTATGATCATCTTGCCTGTTGGTTCTTCAGAGGGACAAAGAGCTGGGTCCTCATAGTTGTACTCTCCGGGATCCTCGTACTCAGGCTCAACACTCGCGTCTACCCAAAGAGAACAGCACCAAATAAACAAACAGTGAGGTGCAATGCACAAACAAGATGATGCATGGTCATGATAAGAAATATAGCATGGCAAGCCTATGCTAGTCATGTTTCACATGCATTTATTAGGTTGTTTAGTGTTCTGGACAGAACCTCAATATTACTTATTTGGACATGCATGATCATGGCAAATATGGATGCTTCATGCAAAATTGATGCAAATGCATATGTAGAACGTTGCAAACGGAGTAACGTAGCTCACGGTACGCTCACGGCAAGGTACGAACGTTCATGGAGACAAAACACAACATGAGGCAATCTCTGGGCTACACCTTGGTGTTCCAAGGATGCCACTGGATAGGAAATGAAAATCTAGTAAGAATAGAGCTAAAGATCAAGCAAAACAATGGAGTATAGCTCCCACAAGTCACAAAACATTCAAAGACACAATCTGACCACAAACAGCAACATGGCATCTTGTCACACACATAGCCAGAGCTACAACAGGTTTTAAATCACAACCAAGGCATGTGCAGAAACTATACAGCCTGCTTAACAAATCATCCATCTACACAAACTTGAAAGGAAGCATGTATCAATAGCAAATATGCTCACAAGATGGCATGTTGAAACAGTTTTTTAGGGACAGTGAAAATTCCAGTTTTCTGGAATCTGAGTTAACCAGATGGCATATTGACAGCATTATTTATATATGCTAGAGGGCATATCATGGCATGAAAATTAACAGGATGGTAGAGAGAAATCTCTACAACAAAACACTAGCACTGAGCATGAGCTAGAACACAACATATCACTTGATAGCATCCTCTAAACATGGCATAAAAATAACAACATATTCTCAGACTTGGACAAAATTTAGCAAGGCAAAACTGGACACATGTTAACAGAATAGCAACTTGATAGCAGGTTTTAAATATGATGCAAGGGCTTAATGCTCAAGTTCTTAGCACAATTATGTAGAGCATGATGAGCACAACAAAACATGTTAAGGTCCCAAACTCAAAGGATCAACACATCCATGGGAACCATCCTCTAAACATGGTAAGAAAATAACAGCTCCCAACAGTTAGCAAAATTGAGACATGAAACCAGTGTTATATTCTTATCATGTTAACAGCAAGAAACCCACTTATTCACAAGTTTATCATGCCAAATAAAAATACCAGGGCCTAGTACCCACAAAACACTAGCATGTTCATGTTGACAAGTTTCACAAATATTGCTAGGTTAAATCATATGAAAATGACAAAATGGCATGTTGGGACAAAAATGACATTTTTCCAACTTGCTCAAATGACAAAACCAATTGCACCATTGAATTCCTTGGGAAAAACTAACCCCAAATCATATATCACACTCATGTATTTCAACAGAGAAAAACCCCACAATTGCATTTGAAAATAACACATAGCACTTATAAGTCACTTATTGCCCAAAATGGATATCTCCAAATAAGGCAGTGGCCTGATCTGGACTATTACCACAATTGGAAACAAACAAACAGAGAAGACAAAATAAAAACAAACAAATAATAAAAGGGGGGGGTCCCACTGGTCATACTCACTAGGCCCCTCCTGAGTGGCTGACAAGTGGGGCCAGGGCCCACTTGCCAGGCCTCACACACACAGGACACACACACGCACAGGACAGAACACACACCACACGTACACACAAACTGAACCACACACGCGCACACACAATGCACAGAGATACACACACACGCACACTACACACACAGTGCCACAAAAATAAAAGGGCAGGGGGGATCGAACCCCTGACCTCTTGGTCCTCCAGCGAGCGGTCAACCACTGGGCTACACACACGCTACTGATCAGAAGGGGCTCGCTATGCAACAAATACAGGGAAAGGCGCTGGCTTTCTCTTCCCTGCGGCAGAGAAGGAAGCGACGGCGCCGGTGGCGCCAGCGGTGACCTCCGGCGATGGCGACCACCGACGGGAGCTGCGGGGTTCCTAGGGGATCCATTCCCGCGGTCATCTAATGGCTACGCGTGCGGCAGCGAGGAGCTCGAGCACGAGCTCATGCTCGGCTCGGGCATGCATGGCGGCGGCAAGCAGAGGCGAAGCGGAGCGGCTGGCGCGCGGCGAGGCTAAGGCGGGGTCTACGGCGAGCGCACAAGACGCCCGAGAGCGCGAGAGCTACCCGCGGCTAACCTTCCCTACGCTGGGTCCGAAGCTTCTCTGACAGAGAAGTTCAGAGAGCAAGGGCACGGAGAACGCGGCGATGGCGAGCAAACAACGAGGGCTACGGGCAACGATCGATGACAAAGAAGGCATGGAGGAGGAGCTGGATATACCTCCACTACCTTGGACAAGAAGAAAAGGTCGGGTACGCCGCGAAGGGACGGCGACGAGGCGAAGAACTCCGGCGTTGCTACTGCACCGGTTCTGCAGGAGGAAGACGGCGATGGGGACGACGCTCCGGGCTCGCAGACGAAGCGTACGAAGAGGAACAAGACGCAGGCACTCCCGTCCTTCGATCCACGCGGATAGGAGGGCCAGAGACGACGCGGAGAGACTACCCCAAGCTCGAGCTCGCGCTTGGCCGGAGCACCGGGATCATGGCGACGGCAAGAAGCTTGACTACCTTACCTGGCGGTGGCACGGCGAGATGAAGGAGGGAATGGGTCGATGGACGCTAGGGCTAGGTCGGGGACATCTTATATAGGAGCCGGGGGTTGCCGTCGGCCGTCAAATCAACAGAGACGGTGACGTGGCTCTCTGGATTGCCGCCGCACAGAGGAGGACGACAGTGAGGCGAAAAGGCTGGCTGGGCTGCGCTAGTTGGGCCAAGAGAGGCCCAACTCGCTGGATTCTCTCTCTCCCTCGCAGAAAAGGGGTTTCCTTTTTATTTAAATCCAAGGAAACAAAAATCATAGAGGACAAAGAGAAATGTTTGGGAAAACGATGAAAATACTTTTGAGCTCACAAAAATGCATACTAGTTTACAAAAATGAAAATGGCATTTTTTGAGTAACAAAATAAAATCATATTTTTAATGGAATGCAATCTGTTTTGCAAATAACCAACAGGCAAACCCCTCAAACATTGCTCAGATCTACTCAACAAATCATGACAGAATATTTAGAAGAAGTTCAACATTTTTAATAAAGGAAAACAGCAAGTAAAAATATTGCACATGAGGCATATATAGAATAAGAGAGAGATGGGGATAGTTTTGAAATGGGAGGAACTAAAGTAGCATTCCAAACAAAGCAACACATGCACTCACACCACAACACATACACTCACATCAACACCACATACTCAATGCACACATGGCAAGAATTATTATGCATTTGATATGATGATCATGATGACACGATGCATGAATGACAATGGCAAGAGAACTCAAACTCATGATGGCATTGATAACATCCATAGAAGGTCACACATGAGAAATATATTACAAATAAGGCAAAGGAATGCTCTTGG
Organism: Elymus sibiricus; assembly: GCA_039707655.1. NCBI lineage: Eukaryota > Viridiplantae > Streptophyta > Magnoliopsida > Poales > Poaceae > Elymus > Elymus sibiricus. Next base: position 24,635,799 of record CM077667.1, read on the forward strand.
GCTGTTACATGACAACACCATGGAAGTGACACCATCAGAACAGGCTCCACGAATGGAGAACGTGGGCTTTTGAATCACCTGATTCGGAGTTACGGATAAAAAGTTAAGGGGGTATAGGGATCAAGGACTCATTTGTTAATTAAATACTCATCTTTGCATCTATGACTGTTTTTTTAAACAGGCTTGAGCCTGCTATATTAATATAGATTACACCCAATACATCCAACGATAGGTGCTATGGCGGAAGCAGGACAATCATGCCCAAATGGAAAGAGAGAAAAAATACAAAAGGAACAAAAGCCGACAACGACGGATCAACAAAAACGAAGAGGCCTCGCGACTGTTGCGCCCACCGGAGATCTCCCACCAAGCTCCTAGACTCCAAAGTGCCAGTACCAATCAAAACCTCCAAGAAGGGACGCGACAATGATGACACTGCTGCCAAGGGTTTCCCCCGGTACATGGCGAGCAGAATGAAAGGATAGCTCCCGACGCTCTCCAGGAAGGTCCGGCAGCACCCTCCGGCGCGACCGCGTCGGTGTCGGACAGGCCGACAAGGATTTCTCCTGAACCCAACCATCACATCGAGCACTCCGAAGCACTCCGCCATACCACCCACCACCCTGCGCCATCATGATCTTGAAGCCACTCACGCTGTCTCACCACTGTTGGGTAACGCAGCAGAAAACAAAAATTTTCCGACCTACGCACCAGCCCAGGACCACTATGGGGACTGCATACAAGGTTTGATCATTTTCGTTACCGACTCGTAGCGCAGCGGAAGTAGAGTCGATGACGATCGGCGGTGCAGATCCCCGCAGCTAGGATTTTACAACCTCCCAACCGCGAGGATGTATACCCTCATCTGCCCCGCGGACAGCCCTCCGGGAGGCAGTCGGACAGTCCCCCGGATGGTGTCGCGGACAGCCCTTCGGGAGGACCTCCGAAACTCGGACTGTCACTCGGACAGCCCTTCGGGAGGACCTCCAAAACTCGGACGGTCACACGGACAGCCCTTCGGGAGGCACTCTCGAACTAAGACCGAAACTACGATCTCTCTACAGAGTTGCACACATACGGTGTCATCTATCCGGCAGGGCTTCGCCGTCCAGAACTAGTTCCCACCGGAACCCAGACAGCCTTTCGGCTCTACGAAACACTTTTCGTGGGAGGGAGAGAAGAAGCCAGATAATGCATGGCATGTGTATGAGAGTTGGAGTGAGGATGGAGAGCTCCTCTCCACCTCCTTATATAGTGGTGGAAGGGGTGAGGGGGGGGGGGGCTGAAATTCAGCCCACTAAACATGCACCCACCAAACAAGGAAAACATGTTCCCACCAAACATGGAGAAAACATGTTCCCTTGTCCATGGTGTTCCCCCATGGGGCCCCACCTTCCTCCCAACACTCTTCACCATTTGTGGGGGCTGCCCCCCACCATGGGGGCCCCCCCAACACTTTGTCCAGCCACAAGGGGGCTGTCCCCTAAAGGGGGGCGCCCCCAAAAAACAGCCCAAAAACAGCCCCCACGATCCGTGGGATCTTGTCCCCTCTCGCTGGGACAAGATGTTTTCCGAAACTATTACTTCTGAAAAATTCCGGAAGGTCCCAGAACATTTCTGGCACCCTCTAAAATTATCTAGACTCGCTCCGGAACATATCCGGTATGGTGGTTTAATTTAAAACCATCTTCGTTTACCCGGTAAACAATTCCGGCAGCTCCGAAAACCTTTTTCGGTTTTTTCTCTGAAAAAATTCCAGAAATTACCAAACCAATCTGGCAACCTCCAAAACATTTTCGGTGCTTGCCGAAAGCTTTTAGGATCAATGGTTTTATCCGAAACAACTTTCCGGTTTTACCGAAACTTTTCCGGTGTTCTCTCCGGAACTTTTCCGTCGTCTCCGAAACTCTTTCAGTGACTTTCTCTCGGACTCCTTGTCTAGTATTCAGCAGATAGATGACCCTTAAGCGTGTGACCCTATAGGTTCGGTGAAGTATAGACATGACCCGGAACCCCTTCCGATCAATGATCAACATCGGAGCCGTGGACACCCATATTGACCCGTATACCCACACGAATGAATATTCGAGTGAACCTCCAGTTGCCGTGTGCTATTCCTGTTGCGTCGCGATATGTTACAAATACCCGAGGTGAGACATGTTGGCATCCCCGTGGATCAACAACTTGTCCACTATGCCAGTTACCTCGTTACCGGTATTGTTCTCTTTTCTCGTTCCCGTGTTCCGGCATCCCCGTGATCAAATCACAAAGTGTCTGGCCAGACGATGATGGATACCGAGAGGGCCCAGAGATATCTCTCCATCGTCGGAGGAGCAAATCCCAATCTTGAGCTATCAAGTTACTTGACATACTTTTCCATGAACCCGTAAGCCGCCGTAATAGCCACCCATTTACGGATGACGTTTAACAAACCCCAAAGTTCATGAAGCAAGCATGAAGAAACTCGATACTCTCATGGTCTAAGGAATCATGCAAACGTTAACCATCTCTGTGTTATAAACCATAAACTTATGACGAATGTATCTCATAGCATAACATCAATTCGGGTCGATTCAACACAAGTGTTCTACCAACATTGCGCCCTCAAAATTGCCGGCATAGCCATGCCCATGATCAGGAAAACAGGATCATCATGCAATACTTGAGCCAGTCTTAGAGGCCAGACTAGGAATACATTTTACCGTTTATTATTCCACACGTGCATATGAGTCTTCCTTCAAGCCTCGTGGTTATTGTAGACTCGAGAACCATAGCAGTTATAGCATGGAACATAAACCTAATTATGAACAGGGAGATAATCAATAACATTTATTATTGCCTCTAGGGCATATCTCCTACAGACTCCCACTTGCACTAGAGTCAATAATCTAGTCAATGCTAATGCACTTTACACCTATGGCATACTGGTGTAAAATATGCTTTTCTTGTGGTATAGCCTGATGTCCAACGGATCTGACAACTTCAGCTCCGTGTGTAACTTTGCATATCCTCGCGTTTTCACGCTTTCACAAAATTCATATTTTGTGTGGACTTGGCTTTGCATATGTGTGAATCATTGGTCGAAACCTGATTTCTCAGACTGAGCTATGGAGCAACTATCTACAATAGTGTCCCATAGACCAAAGCCATCTTGGAACCATACTAAGTTCATGAATGAACTATATGATTCAACAACTTCTTTGTCGCTTCTTAAGCGTCAACATACTTAGCCTTTGTTATAGAATTCGCCACAATATCTTGTTTGGAACAATTTCCAACTACCGTGCCACCATATTGTGTATTACACAAAACCCTTAACCTAAATCGAAAATCGCATGGAGCATTAATGAAGACTGTATCGATGTAATTACTTACAACGAGCACTTCATAATCTCTGCTTGCGAGAAAACATGTCATCAGCACTACTCTAGTACTTAATGACATCTTTCACTGTTGTCCCATGATCAGTACTTTGATCACTTTGGTATCTATACTCGCAACAACTTGGGAGTATCGGACATATCTGGTTGATTTACATACCATGGAATACATGATTAATCCAAACACAAGAGTGTGTGGAATCTCCATCATGTATTTTGCTCATCAGTGTTTTGAGACACCGAGTCTTGCAAAACTCTTTCCATGTGACTTCGGCAAGAATCACTCCTTGGCGTTTTAAATGCTAAAAGGTTTTAGCATCTTGTCAATATGTATCTTTGCTTAGCCCCATTAGGTAAATCTATCTCCATAGATCATCATGCCTAATATTAAGGCTATTTAGCCCAAGCACTTCATCGAAAAACCCTTTTCAAATGAAGTCCTAATTCATGTCAAGAAATTTATTTCCAATTAACAATGTGTTAAGCACACAACATTTTTAGAAATATTATTATGCTCCCACTTAATTTCTTGAATTACAAGCATCTTCGTTACCCATTGATGAAGTCAGACCCCTTTGGCCATTTCATCAAAACACGAAGATTCCAACTCCACTTTGCTCTCTTCTGTTCATCGCTGGAACTCTGAAGTTTGCATACTTGCTAGCATCCTCTGGATCGACAAATTACTTTGGACTGTATCACATACAAGTCCTAGGTTTCATTTCCATCAGATGGAAATCCTTTTGTCATCCATGTTTCATATCTCATGATTGATATATGTATTAATTGCTAGTTCAACCCGAACCGACCTTAAGCATCGCTACGGTGAAACAACCTCATCGTAGTCAACTCCTTGAACTTGTTATTTCAACAAGTCGAGCTTTATGGATAAAACATTTTTATCCGTATCAGTTTTTAGTTCCATAAATATTCGTTAGACTCTAAGTCTTCCGAAAGGTGTATCAAGATTTTAATCTCGAATCACTTATATGGAAACTATCTCGGATTGTATTGGCATTTAGCCAATTCCGGAGTCAGGGCCCATCAACGCTTCCTTATGTATTATAGGTATACTGTTGTCTAACAACAATATCTCGTTTGCGCACCTCTGATAGGTTTGCACGAGCTTTGCCTACATGGTTCAGCTGCAAGTTCGACCGAAGTCCATACATCTCATGTAGAGGCTTCCGTATCAGTCGCAGTAGGAAACTCCGGAATCACTTCCAAGGTTCCTTTCCTTTGACCTGATGACGAAGATACTGGTTATCTCGTCGAGTTGCACTGTCCTCCCACTCACCTTTTGTAAGAACTATTCTCTTTAAAAGCATACCGTTTTGTGGCAAAACCCTTTGCCTCGGTATAGTGGTGGGGGAATACCCAATGACTTGGGATAACCTACAAAGTAGCACTTGTCTGATTTGGAATAGGTTTGTAAACTTTTACACAAGCCCCATATTCCAAATGTTAAGAAAAGATATACCATGGTTGGGCGTACCACACCATGGCATCATTTCAACAGACCTGATGGAGCTCTTTTCAGTGTAAAAGCCGCAGTCTCTAAAGCATCACTCTATAAAAGGGATAATGGCAAATTTATTTATGTCATCTTTGATCTTACCATGTCATAAATGGTTCGATTACATCTTCACGGACTTTTCACTTGCAGTGGTGTTCCGGGAGGTGCAAGTTATGAAACCCCTTTCATAACTCATCAGACATTCGCTAAACTTGTAACTCAAATATTCTTTTCTGCAATCGAATTGTAGAAACATAATTTTCTTGTTACAATAACTTCTACTTCATTTTTGAAAACCTTTCGAATGATTTCAAAAGATCCAGACTTACGTCTCATCAAGTAAATATCCATATATCTACTTGAGTCAATTTTTGAAGATAGATAAATCCACAACTTGCAACAACATTTATTGGACTACACACATCATAATGTATGATCACCAATATGTTCTTTGCTCGTTCCTTATGGCCTGTGAACGGTATTTCAGTCACTTCACTTTTCAGAAGAAAGTTGCAAGTGTCAGATGATTCAAAATCAAACGACTTCAAAATCCATCATAATGGAATTTTTCATGCGGGTTTCTCCAATGTGACCAAATGCAGTGCCACACTTGTGTGGTATTCTTTTAGTCTTGCGACATTTAGCGTCAGTGTTATGGATGTATCATATTTCCATCAATATTCATAACATACATCCCATCTAGGATGGAAGCATGTCCCTTCATGTTATTCATAATACTGAACAACAATTGTTGTTTTTATGAACAACTCTTTTGCAACAAACATTGTGCAATGGGCTAGAGTGTATGAAACTCTAAAATGAATTATGAAAGCAAACCTAGAGGTAATGTATTATTATCAATATTCATATCATACGTCTCATTCATAATGAAAGTATGGCCCTTATGTTATTCATAACACCGAACATCAAAAGTTCTCTTATGAACAACCTTCTTGCAAGATACCTTATGCAAAGGGCTAGAGTGTGAAACTCTAAAATGAATTATGAAAGTAAATACATAGGGAATACACCTATGGAAGGCATAGTAACATTTACTATGTTCCATGCGTGTATCTAAACCTCATTCCTGGCTAGTCTTTCAGGCCATAGTAGTTCTTACATCGAGTTGCAACAGAATGCAATCGAGCGGGTATCTTTGTGATTAACTCACAATACCCAAGAATTTGTGATTAACATGTTTAACCATAATTCCCAAGAACTATATCTTTGACCAGCCTTCTATACATCAAAAACCTGTATGACATTCATACATGAGCTGGATATTCCAGTCTTCTTTCCTTTTGCCTTTATACTTCTAACAGTTTAACTTTCAGTATTTCTCCTACTCTCAGAAGAAGCACCCAACTTAAGAGTTGCGTTAGCCCCGGACTTCCTAGGCGTGAAAGTTTCACTAACACCCTTCGAACACTTCCTTTCTCTTTAAGTTGTTTGTTTTATTCACCTTTCATCATATGACAGGCGTTCTTCTAGATCCCTCTCTTATCAGTCAAACGCATAGTAAACACCTTTACTAATAGTTTACAAACAAACATTTCTTTGGATATCTCATATATTTTAGCCTTTGTCAGTCTCTGAAAATGATTTTCAGATTCCATGAATATCACATAACTATCCAAACTTTCGAAGTTCGGGTCTCATGGAAGCAAACATATTGCACTTTGACTGAAAAGGAATTCTAGCTTTTGGATCGAAGGACGAGAGTCACATGATCCATAGCATTAGTGGGAGAATACCGAAAGTATGCGATAGGACAAAATCCTTCTCGGCACTCTAGAGGACAATCCTCACATTACGTTACCAACCGTAAAGTTTTAACCAGATATTTAACAGCTATTCAATTTTAATAGGGAAGGTGGAAACGCGAGCCATTATTCTACAACTATTATGCAAACTACACTTAGACAGTGTTCAAAATTAATTGCACTGAGAATTAAACAAGTTAATTCTATAGTGCGCTCCCACTCAAATCAATATCTCTCATAATTGATTATGAATGATTCAAGACACGAATTTCAATTCAACGCCATTGATGGTGAGCATCACTGATGACGAGAACTTCAATCGTTAGGCAAACTTGCCGATCACATCTCTATGTGACTCTTGTTCATCTTTCGATGCGTGTGTTCCGAGCTCATGACTTTCATGCCTGAACATCAAGACAACCAAGTGATCTCGCTGCGTGGTCTTAACTCACTCGCCTCACACATCCCTAATCGTTCGTACCCATGTCAGCATGGCGCACCCCGAAAAGTTAGGGGCCATGACGGTGCTACACTTGGGAGAACACTAACTACTTGATATTTTTGTGAGAGATCACCCTAATCAAAAGCGACTACCGCGCAATCAAGAAGGGTGCATCATAAGGGATAAACATCTCAGGCAATTCATAATAGCAAGATATGGTATAGCCCTTTCTGACGGACAAGTCTTTCATTTCTTCGTCTTCGGCATTTGCGTCGGTGTTCACCTTCGCGAAGATTGCCACCACCTTGTTGATGCACCAGATAATATTGCTATCTCTATAGCTAATAAAATAAGTGCATTACATAAGGTTGACACGCAGGTCATTAAAGTGCAATCATATGGCTCCAGCCATCATGCCGAATCATGACACGCAGGTCATGTTAATCAATTTACATCATATAGTCATTTCATACATAATCAAATTATTATGAACACTGCTATACCACATCACATGCACATGCAAACCATCCTGCAAAACCAAGTTAGACGCCTCTAATCGGTTCATGCGAAATTTAATTTTACGTGGCTTCTAAGGTTTCGAAACAAACCGAAGCTACCAACGTCCATCATCAAGCATGATAATCCAAGTTGCTAGATTAACCTTCCAGGGTGTATGAAACACGAGATAATAAAATCTCGAGCCCCATACTAAACTTCGTCATACGCGTGACCCCCGTGCAGATCACATCTGCATTGCCCTTTCGTCTGCGAAACATCCATCTTTCTCAACTATGGTGGAACCCAAAGAACTGTTAGCACTTCGTTGATATGTCAATCAGCATACTCAGGAGCAGCATGAAAGGATCGCGGATTGCCAGAACTTTGTGAGATTCCACCATGCCGTCAAGATCAGGACTACGCAAATTCAGGGGAAGCAACAGGAGCATCGGGTAACAGATTTTATCTGCTACCCGCACAAATAATTTTCAGCAATAGATCTCATCTACTACCTAATTATATTGTGCAACACCCATACATCTCTATGTATTCTAGATCGCAACCTGCATCTACGCATAGCACGGCTCTTGATGCCACTGTAGGGTAACGCAGCAGAAAACAAAAATTTTCCGACCTACGCACCAGCCCAGGACCACTATGGAGACTGCATACAAGGTTTGATCATTTTCGTTACCGACTCGTAGCGCAGCGGAAGTAGAGTCGATGACGATTGGCGGTGCAGATCCCCGCAGCTAGGATTTTACAACCTCCCAACCGCGAGGATGTATACCCTCATCTGCCCCGTGGACAGCCCTCCGGGAGGCAGTCGGACAGTCCCCCGGATGGTGTCACGGACTGTCACTCGGACAGCCCTTCGGGAGGACCTCCAAAACTCGGACGGTCACACGGACACCCCTTCGGGAGGCACTCTCGAACTAAGACCGAAACTACGATCTCTCTACAGAGTTGCACACATACGGTGTCATCTATCCGGCAGGGCTTCGCCGTCCAGAACTAGTTCCCACCGGAACCCAGACAGCCTTTCGGCTCTACGAAACACTTTTCGTGGGAGGGAGAGAAGAAGCCAGATAATGCATGGCATGTGTATGAGAGTTGGAGTGAGGATGGAGAGCTCCTCTCCACCTCCTTATATAGTGGTGGAAGGGGTGAGGGGGGGGGGGGCTGAAATTCAGCCCACTAAACATGCACCCACCAAACAAGGAAAACATGTTCCCACCAAACATGGAGAAAACATGTTCCCTTGTCCATGGTGTTCCCCCATGGGGCCCCACCTTCCTCCCAACACTCTTCACCATTTGTGGGGGCTGCCCCCCACCATGGGGGCCCCCCCAACACTTTGTCCAGCCACAAGGGGGCTGTCCCCTAAAGGGGGGCGCCCCCAAAAAACAGCCCAAAAACAGCCCCCACGATCCGTGGGATCTTGTCCCCTCTCGCTGGGACAAGATGTTTTCCGAAACTATTACTTCTGAAAAATTCCGGAAGGTCCCAGAACATTTCTGGCACCCTCTAAAATTATCTAGACTCGCTCCGGAACATATCCGGTATGGTGGTTTAATTTAAAACCATCTTCGTTTACCCGGTAAACAATTCCGGCAGCTCCGAAAACCTTTTTCGGTTTTTTCTCTGAAAAAATTCCAGAAATTACCAAACCAATCTGGCAACCTCCAAAACATTTTCGGTGCTTGCCGAAAGCTTTTAGGATCAATGGTTTTATCCGAAACAACTTTCCGGTTTTACCGAAACTTTTCCGGTGTTCTCTCCGGAACTTTTCCGTCGTCTCCGAAACTCTTTCAGTGACTTTCTCTCGGACTCCTTGTCTAGTATTCAGCAGATAGATGACCCTTAAGCGTGTGACCCTATAGGTTCGGTGAAGTATAGACATGACCCGGAACCCCTTCCGATCAATGATCAACATCGGAGCCGTGGACACCCATATTGACCCGTATACCCACACGAATGAATATTCGAGTGAACCTCCAGTTGCCGTGTGCTATTCCTGTTGCGTCGCGATATGTTACAAATACCCGAGGTGAGACATGTTGGCATCCCCGTGGATCAACAACTTGTCCACTATGCCAGTTACCTCGTTACCGGTATTGTTCTCTTTTCTCGTTCCCGTGTTCCGGCATCCCCGTGATCAAATCACAAAGTGTCTGGCCAGACGATGATGGATACCGAGAGGGCCCAGAGATATCTCTCCATCGTCGGAGGAGCAAATCCCAATCTTGAGCTATCAAGTTACTTGACATACTTTTCCATGAACCCGTAAGCCGCCGTAATAGCCACCCATTTACGGATGACGTTTAACAAACCCCAAAGTTCATGAAGCAAGCATGAAGAAACTCGATACTCTCATGGTCTAAGGAATCATGCAAACGTTAACCATCTCTGTGTTATAAACCATAAACTTATGACGAATGTATCTCATAGCATAACATCAATTCGGGTCGATTCAACACAAGTGTTCTACCAACATTGCGCCCTCAAAATTGCCGGCATAGCCATGCCCATGATCAGGAAAACAGGATCATCATGCAATACTTGAGCCAGTCTTAGAGGCCAGACTAGGAATACATTTTACCGTTTATTATTCCACACGTGCATATGAGTCTTCCTTCAAGCCTCGTGGTTATTGTAGACTCGAGAACCATAGCAGTTATAGCATGGAACATAAACCTAATTATGAACAGGGAGATAATCAATAACATTTATTATTGCCTCTAGGGCATATCTCCTACTACCACAACACCGAGAAGTGGGCCTGCACATCGAAGAAGAAGATTCGGGCAAGGGGCAACAACACCGCCGCCATGCAGAAGGGCACAACCTCACCAATCAATGACGATAACTGATCGGACGCAGCAGAAGTAGCATACTAGGCCCACAGGCCCACAAGCGAGGCTGGCCTCCGGAATGCCCGTAAAGGTATTGCTATCACGCTGCAGATGGGCCCTAAAGACCCATATTTGGGCCAGGGGCGCACCGCCGGCCATCCCCTTGCCACCAGACCTCCCCGCCACCAAGGAGCAGGTGCACTACCTCACCGGCCACCAACCACCCCGCCTCCAGGTCACCGGACCGCCGTATGCCGAGCTGCACCGCCACGGGCCACCTGCCCGAAGAAGGCGGGCCACGTGCGAGTAAAGAAGATCCCGCTGCCGCCGACACCACCCGGGACAGATCCAGAGGCGCCCGCTAGCGGCATCCTGGGGGGAGTGGGAGGAGGAGGGGGGCGGAGGAAGGAAGGCTGCACGCCGCGCCGGCCACCACCCAGGGAGTCGCGAAAAAAGAAAAAAGGAACCGCGGTGCAGGGCCGCGTTGGGCGAAAGTGGACCTACCACTAGCCGTATCTAGGCCATGGTGGTTGGCTGGCCTAACCGCATCTCGGGAGGTGGCGTCAGACGCGTAGTGGACCGAGTACGCTATCACACGAGGAAAATGCAAAGACGTAAAGTGTGCCACCAACAACACAGATGTATGAGGACGGCTAAGGACCTTCCACGTCGGTGTTGAGGCCTGCTCAATGGGAGTACATGAGGACATTTCCTTATCATTTGCCACAATAGAAGACCTTGAAAGTCATCCAAGTAGTTCAGACTACAACAACCGAAGGCACTGCTTGATGTGGAGGATAATGAAGATGCTGTAGGTGCTTGTGCACAAAAATACACTTCTTGTTTTGTTAACGTATCTCGACACTAGTGATGGTTAACAACTAGACTTAATTCTATTTTTAATATGCATATGCACGCGCGCACATGCTTTGGATGTTTTGTTAACATACTTTTGTTCTAGGTGTGCCTTATATATTGTCATTCATTGGGTACAATTATCGTAAATAGGACAAGGGTGTCTCCAGAGGACCACATGCCAGTAATAAATCTTTCAGAAAATTGAACCTAGCAATGGTGTCAAGCGGAACAAACCCGACTAACAACACTTTTAACTAATGACGTCGGTGTAAGACCAACGTCACCACTAGAACTTCCCATTGCGGTGCATCCTCAAGGTAACGCCGCTTGTATTGATATTACTACCAGTGTTGGCAAGAAGTGCCGCTAAAGTTTCCAAGTTAGCAGCATTGGCCACCTGCGGTGGTAGTAATCCTTACCAAATGAGTCATACTACCCTTGTCTTGCCTCCGTGCCGGTAACTATGTTTTCCAAATGCCGGTACTAGAATTTTTTGCACTAGTGTTGGCTTGCCGCTACCTCAGTGACAATACCAAGGTAAATAATAAATTCCAAGAGAAACCCCATCTGACTATCAACCACACCGCTCCGTGCACGACCAAGATGGAGTTTCGATCGGGAAGACATTATTTTAGCGGCCGATGCCACCGCCGTCCAAACATTATCGCATGAGACACGTTTAACGCAAGACTACTGAATGAGCGCAGGAAAAATATATTAGGATTTCCCTCCCTCCTGTCGCTGCTTGAGCTGATTGCGGAGATGAATGAACCCCCAGTAACGCCGGTGGATGGGTTCTTTCTTTGTCTTCTATCTCTAGTTCTGATCTAGTATTTTTTGTGAGGAAACTTTCGATCTATTCATCATTCATAGGCAGTACAAAGAACACAAAAATAATTATTATTATTACATCCTTGTCCGTAGACCACCTAGCATGACTACAAGCACTGTAGCGAGCCGAAGGTGCGCCGCTGTCATCACCCCTCTCTTACCAGAGTCAGGCTAAATTTGTTGTAGTAGATAGTTGAAAAGTCATTGTGCTAAGGTCCCTCGGGTCCAGTAGACCAGAACAACAAGCGTCTCCTGTGAATAGAAACATATATCGAAAGGATCCAACTTGCAGGCTCATGAATGAAGATGAACAAAGACTAGATCCAAACAGATGCATCAAAGACGGGTGGCAACCGAATCCCGCAAGATCCATCGGAGACACACCTCTATACGCCCTCTGACGATGCTAGATGCATCATTAGAACGGGGTCTAGGCGGGGAGGACATTATTCCATGTTCAGGGAGACGCCACTGTCTCATCTTCCTGAGTAGGACATAAACCCTAAAGAAACTCACGAAAACGCCTAAAAACAAAGCAAGATCTTTGCAACCTGCAAGGGCAACGGACCATCATGACTCCATGGCCCTAGGGCCACTAGAGACGAGGCGGACCAATGGCGGAGCCCGTGGGAGGCAAAGACGCCTAAGCTTTTTTCTTGAAGAGGAGGCGTCGGCTGTGTTTTATCATGACAGAGGTGGGGGTTGCAAACACTTTCTTTCAGGTCTAGGTTAATTAATGTGTATATCAAGTTTGGATCTGAATTTTATTTTTATCGTGGTAATAAGAAATAACAAATGCAAAAAAACAACAATATTTGGGCTCATAAATTAATTTGGATCTGGCAAGGAATGGTACGTCGGATTTGTTTTTTCATGTAGCACTTTTGACATTCTTCGATAATGTAGCACGTGTTCAAACAGGGTCTTGCCCGTAATATGTATTATCATCAACTTCTTAATGTACTACACCTATATGGCATCTATTTTACTCCGACACGGCTATGGATGAATATAAGTTACCCCACAAATAAATAAATTAATGACATTTTTATGTTGTTTCATTTGCACTAGTAGAAAACAGCTCATTTGTCCCGGTTCCAGAGGCCCATTAGCCCCGGTTCTGGAACCGGGACTAAAGGGTCGGGACTAAAGCCCAAAACCTTTAGTCCCGGTTGGCTTACGAACCGGGACAGAAGGGGCTCCACGTGGCCGCTGCGGGGAGCCCAGGCAGGAGGACCTTTAGTCCCGGTTGGTCACACCAACCGGGACCAAAGGGCATCCACGCGTCAGCATCTGGCAGGAGATGGGGTTTTTTTTTAAGGGGGGGGGGGGGGTTTGGAGGGTTAATTTAGGGGTTTCATATTGTGTTAGCTAGCTAATAGAGAGAAGTGTCCTCTCTTTCTACGTGCTTGGTCGACGCTAGCTACTATATATATAGAGAGAACTCGACGCTAGCTAATAAGAAAATGAAGGAAACCATTAATTACACAAGATCGTCATGCTGAACATATATAGAGAGAAGTGACATCTCTTTCTCCGTGCTTGGTCGAACAACAAGTTTTCGTATATCTATCCGATGCTACTACATATATACAATATAACATCTTTTACAATCCCTAACATCATCTACCTAAGATCCAATCACAAATCCACATGGTATTCTCCGTCTTTAGGTATGACGTGGTCAAGAAAGAATCCCGCCAATTCCTCTTGAATTGCTCGTATGCGATCATGTGGTAGGAGTTCATCCCGCATCTGCCAGAACTAATTTAAAGAAGGGGGTCAATACATGCATATATATGAATAAAACTCAACACAATTGATGGTAATATATAAAATAAAATTGTGAATATTATTTACGTACTTAAAATTGTTTGTCAGAGAAGCCCCGCTCAGAGGTTGAGTGGCGAATGAACTCGCATACATAGTATGCACATTAAACAGTCCCTTCTTTCTGGTACAAGCACTTTACGAGAATAGGGTTCAATCAAACTGATAAGCAAGCATGGTAATGATATATTGATGAAAATTTGAATCAATTAGAGATGCGCGGAACTAGCTAGTACTACTTACTTTGGGGTGCGTAAATCGCAACTCTTTGTTTAGACCGGGAACCTTTCGGGTGAACTTCTTCCAAACCCTGTCAGGCAAAGAAAATGATTACTTGATATCAGGAAATTAACGAAAGTTGCATGCCGATATGGTCCCGGTGACTGAACTTACTTCTTGAGCTTTGCAGTCATGTCCGCATAATTCTCGGGATCTTTACGTCTCGAGTCTAAGACAGTTACTAATGCCCTGTCAAGCTTAATGGATAGCAGAATAAAGTGGAAACTGCGCACGCATATATAACTCATCAATTACATTACTTAACCTCGAGTAAGCGAAACCGAGTATACAGAGAAGACAACAACACTCATTTGAAGTTGTAAGGAAAGAGTATTTCCCTTTTGTTTTGATATATAAGGAACGACTTTAGCAAGTTCTCCTCGGTCTCTTTGATTGAATTTCGTACCGTCCATTCATTTACGGCATCTGGGCTAATGAACCCAACGTCGAAGATTCCTGCTTTTTTGCATTCGACGATCTTCAATCTGCATAATATAGTGAGGATAATTATATATACATGCAATGAACGAGCTGAGCTAGAGACTTAACTATAGAAGTAATACTTACAGACAGTAGAAAGTCATGAGTTGTTTGTCGAGGGCCAGTTGATTGTATAACTGAAATAACTCCACAAATTCAATAGGCATCACGGGAAGTCCAATGAATTCGTGCTCTGGTTTCACTGCCACATACATAGTGTCTCTCCCAGACTCCCTGCAGGTTTTCATGTACCACTCATGCAATTTGTACATCATCGTTGTTAGAGGAGGATGATCAGGTTTGACGAGAGGCTTCCCATGCACGTATTTATATTCTTCTTTTGTTACCTCAGCCGTTTCAAAAATTACATCATCCC
This sequence comes from Elymus sibiricus, assembly GCA_039707655.1. Lineage (NCBI taxonomy): Eukaryota > Viridiplantae > Streptophyta > Magnoliopsida > Poales > Poaceae > Elymus > Elymus sibiricus. Next base: position 24,650,907 of record CM077667.1, read on the forward strand.
CCAAGTAATCACCAGGATTGGTACCGGGCACCATCCCCGGATGATTAGCGACGATATCGCTAGACACCTTGAGCGGGGGGCACGATTGCTTCTCCTGTTCGCCGAGCTGGGGAATTGTTTTCCCACTTCTTCGTTCTGCTAACCTTGCATCACTGGAAGTACTTCCCGATCGCCGCGCTTCATCATATGTCTTATGAATAATGCAGTCATAGTTGGATTGCAGCGGAGGCGGTGGTGGTCGCTTCAGGGCATCGATAGTGCGCTTCACTTTCACCGGATCTAGCTTCTACTTCGGAGGTGGAGTTTTCTTTGCAAAATGGTCCCTCAATTGGGCACGACATATGTCCTCGTTTTCCTTCCCGGTCCTCTCATATGGTAACTTTTCCAGAGGCTTGAGAGATGGACCGTATCTGAATTTCCTCCCGCCTCCGCTTGTACTGCTAGCCGCCGGAGCGGCGGCGTCTCTCTTCCGTCGTTGCTGACAAGCCGGAAAAGGAGGCGGAGTGCTCCGACGCGCCCGAGGAGCCGGAGCGGCGGCGGCTGTCTTCCGCCGTTCCCGACGAGGCGGAGGAGGAGACGGACTGCTCCGACGCGCCGGAGTAGGCGAAGGAGGAGGCGGAGTGCCCTCACGCGTCGGAGGAGCCGGAGAAGGAGGCGGAGTGCCCTGATCACTCGCCGGAGGAGGAGGAGGAGGAGGAGGCGGAGTGCCCTGACTCGCCGGAGGAGGAGGAGCAGGCGGAGGCGTCCAGTTTGGAAGCTTGATGTACTCCTTCTGCCATAGAAATGTACTCCTCAGAGCATGAACCAGCTGATTCTCCCCTTCACCTGTAGAGTGGTCAAGCTCGAGCTCCTCAAATCCCTCCATTACTTTATCCACCGTCACAACAGCATAGCCATGTGGAATCGGAAGGCAGTGAAAAGTTCCGTTGGGTTGAGGAGATGCAACAGAGCCGACAGCGGCCTTGAAAGTGAGGTTCCGATATTTCGTCATAAGCTCGCAATGTTGATCCTCCGTGATAGTATCCACGGGCTAGATAGGAGCCGTGAAGTCAGGCTGAACGGGCTCTGTGGAAGCCACGCTGCTTCTCCGCTGAGATGGCGGGGTAGCTTCTGGGGTAGCTTCGTGCCGCTGAGATGGTTGGCCGGCAGCTCGCTGGCTCTCAGCTTCCTCTAGCTTTTGTAGTCTTGTATTGAGCTTCTGCATGTCGCTCAGCTCCGCTTTCCTCTTTCTCTCCCATCTTCTGTAACCACATGCGTCGGGAAACCCAACCTTCCACGGAACGGAGCCTGGTGTGCCTCGTGTTCGTCCAGGGTGCTCAGCATTCCCTAGGGCCTCAGTCAGCTCGTCCTTCTCTCTGTCGGGAATGAACGTCCCTTCCTGCACTGTGGTGATATACTTCTGAAGCTTCTTTTTTCGTATAACTTGTAGGTGTCAATATGGACGTCCACGGTCTCGATGTTGATTATTGATTAGGAAAAGTGTTTTCAATCATGTCTACTAGTTATCGAACCTGTAGGTGTCACACACTTAAGGCGTCAAAGTCAGTTGTTCACGTTGGATGGTTCGGAGAAGAAAGTTGGTATCATCCGGATAGTTCCGGCGTGATAGAATTAATATTCAGAGAGATTACGAAGGACATGAGATGTCCCGGGATGTTGGAAATATGTTTCTAACATTAGTAGATAATGTCGATGATTTTATCTATATGGTTCACAGGGTTCCGGAAGAATTTCGGAGAAAAACCGATAAGGGAGGGGGGAGGGGGGCAGAAATGTTCCAGGGTTGCACCCAAATATTGGGTGGCTTCCAAGTGGGTCCTAGGGCCACTAAGCAAGGCACAACACCATCCCCAGAAGTTTCCATAAAGACTTTTTGGCAAAAGAAATAAAAGCCAAAAATTAAAGGGAAAAGACTCTCCCAATTGGGAGAGTCCAATCCGAATAGGAGAGGGGGGCAATGCGGCCTACCCATGGCCTCCCCAACCGACTTGGCCATGAATGCAATTCCCCCTCCTCCTCCCACTATATATACTCCCCAATCCCTCATTGAGAGAACACACAATTTGCCCCGTGCCTATTCTCTCTTTAATTAGAGCCTCTAATTAGACCCTACAATTAGAGCCCCTCTAATTGAATTAGAGCTTCTTCTAATCAGGGTTTTGACGTGTCATCTCCCGATTAGATCTAGCTCTAATCTCTCTCTCTCACTCCCTTGTGTTGGGATCTCTCCACTTCAATGTGCACATGTAGTTTCTAGTTCTAGATGGTGAAGCGCTGCAGGACTTTGACGGACGTACGTGTGCGAGCTCTCAGAGGAGTAACACATGAGACCCTCACTCTGCTGGATGCAGAAGGCGTGATACGGGGAATCGGCAACAGTCCCACCGCTAAGCTTAGCCGTGGGACTCTTCATCAGAGATCACCGACATCGTCATCGACATACGTTTCATGCTACGTGTCGGTAACGATTCAGATCTATAGTCGCTTTTACCTTCATAGTAGATCCTGTGTCTTGTGTAAGATATAAATTTTTAATTTCCTGCACGTAACCCAATAGAGCGTTCCCTATTAAAAAGGTTCATAAAATTTCAAGAAAATATTCAAAAAGGTTTTTCTTGAGTTAAAAAATGTTCACGGGTTTAAAAAAATATTCACATAGTCCAAATTTTTGAGAAATTCACGATTTTTTTACCCATGAACATTTTCTTACCTGCGAATATTTTTTACCCTTGAATGTTTTCGAGAAAAAGCGTTCACCAACGAAAAAAGTTCATAAATTTTCGGGAAAATATTCATGAAGGTTGAAGAAAAAGTTCATGTCGTCAGAAAAAATATTTGTGTGGTCCAAAATAAATGCTCTTGAGTTCAAAAAAATGTTCACGGGTTCAATATTCACTCGTTGTCCAACAAGAACAAAAGAAGAAGGAAAATAAAAGAAAAATCAGGCATTATGCAGGAAACAAAAAAAAACTGAAAAGGAAGGAAAAGAAAGGCTGATCGATGTTCTTTTAGGTGTCTCGCTGGTCGCTCGTGTTTCTTTTTACTGAGCGGAGCGCGGGAGCAACTAGTTAGCGAGCACTCCCTCACAAGCGTTCCAGCGATCACTTCCACGCGCAGCCACTTGGCGCGTTCCTAGTCGTCGCCACGTGTCGCGCTCTGAGCGTTCCTTTTGGATTTTGTTTTTTTTTTCGCACGCGTTTTCGCCTTTTTGGAGTGGTTTTTTTCCGGATTAGTTTGGTGTTCCGGTTTTTCATCGGTCTTTCGTAGCTTTTGGACGAATTTTTTTTTTCAAAAAAATTCTTTTTTTTGCACGAAAAAACATGTTTTCTGTTTTTTTTTCGAGAGGCACGGTTTTGCTTCCGCGAAAGGCACGGTTTTGCCTTCGCGAAAGGCACGGCCGGAAAGGGAAAAAAACACGTTTTTTTTTTTTTTTTGCGAGAGGCAGGGTTTTGCTTTCGCGAAAGGCACGGTTTTGCCTTCGCGAGAGGCACGGCCGTGCCTCTCGGAAAGGGAAAAAACGCGTTTTCTGTTTTTTTTTGCGAGAGGCACGGTTTTGCTTCTGCGAAAGGCACGGTTTTGCCTTCGTGAGAGGCACGGCCGTGCCTCTCGGAAAGGAAAAAAACGCGTTTTTTGCTCTCTTTTTTTTTCCGCGAGAGGCACGGTTTTGCTTCCACGAGAGGCACGGTTTTGCTATCGCGAGAGGCACGGCCGTGCCTCTCCCGAAAGGGAAAAAAACATGTTTTCTGCTCTCATTTTTTTCCGCGAGAGGCACGGTTTTGCTTCCGCGAGAGGCACGGTTTTGCCTTCGCAAGAGGCACGACCCGTGCCTCGGAAAGGGAAAAAACGCGTTTTCTGTTTTTTTTCTATCGCGTGAGGCACGGTTTTTTCGTCCGGTTTTTTTCGTGAAAAAAAAAATTCATCAAAACCTATCAACATGGGATCTAGTTTTGAAGATCTCGGCGCGAGAAAGCCAACGGTGGAAACGGTTCGAGATTTGGACGCACGGTTTAGAAGATAAAACGTTTTGAAAATACGGATCTACGAAAAAAGGGAAAACTCTCAGGTTGCGACAAGTGGCATGCATCCAGTGCGCCACTTGTCGCAACCCGGGGAGGTGGGAGTAATCGTTGGAAGGTGTACTCGCTAACTAGTGATTTCGGCGGAGCGCTGATAGCTCTCACTAGGAGACACGTGAATGCACTCGCGTGGCCCAGGTCCATGTAGCGCACAGCAGGTCAGCGAGCTCGAGTGTTCAGCTCGCAATTCCTATTCACCGCCTTAAGTGGCACAACACGCTCGCGCCGCCTGAAGGATTTTCCTGCGCTCTGCTTCTTGGGCCGGGCCCATTTATCCTCAGCAAGGTTCGTTCGCTCTGTACGACGTAGGTACGTTCTTTTCGTTTCTTTTCCTTTTTTTTTTTGTTATTACTTTTCTGTCAGCTGTATATTTTTTGGTAAAATGTTCAGATTTCAAAATTGTTCAGATTCCAAAATTGTTCAAACTTTAAAATTAATTTTTTGTAAATTGTTCAGATTCGAAATTTGTTCAGATTCAAAAATTGTTCAAACTTGAAAAATGTTCAGATTCGAAAATTGTTCAAATTCGAATTTTTTTTAATAAAAAAGTGTTCAAATTTGAAAATTGTTCAAAGTTGAAAAACGTTCAATTTTTTTTTTAAAAAATCACATTTAAAAATGTTCAAATTTGATTTTTGTTCATTTATGAAATTTGTTCATTTCTGAAATTGTTCAAGTTTTTAAAATTGTTCAAATTGTAAAGGTCGTTCAGATTTGAAAAGGAATATAGAAGCTGGTAGGAGCATAGAAGCAAGCGAGCGAATGAACGGAAGAGCCAGCGAGCGAAGGGATGTTATTGGGCCAGGCCCAATCGGGTCTTCCTTCAGGCGGCATCTCGGACACGCGCCGCTGAAGGCGGCATCTAGGAGCTCCCCACTGTTCAGCTCGAGGCCCCGTACAGAACCGTAGTGGCTGTCATTCCCCTTGCGGGCCATTGTTTTCGTGGGTCGCGTGTGGCTTCCGCCTGCGTGGCTCCGAATCGGCCCAGCGTCCGCTAGCGTGCGTTTTCTCTCGCTCGATCCCCAACGTGTGCGATGTACCAGCCATCACCACATGGGTTATGCAAATTAATAGTAGAGATACAGATTAGGATCTTACCAACCGTATCTTTCCTATTTATTCGGTTGTTTATGAACCGTATCTTTCCTATTTATTCGGTTGTTTATGAACCGTATCTTTTCTATTTATTTCGGTTGTTTATAGGTTGATTCGAGGTAGTAAGATCTCTTCCTTTGGTAGCCAAGGCTCACGGTACACGTGCCTTCAAAAGAAAAAAAAGCCTTAAAAAAAAAAAGACTCATGGTACACGTGATATATAACCGTATGTGCTGATCGCCTCCTCCCTCATCTCTCTCACTTGCAATCTCCCTCCTGCCAGGATTGCGAACCCTATCTCATGTGAACATCTCATCGATCCTCATGCCCGCAGATCGATATTTTCTAATGCCCCGCGCTAAACTTTTTCTTGCTTTGTTGTTGCCAAGGGACGGGAGTGGTACCGGCAATGGAGATGACGGCGGCGGGTCGATGCGGCCGATGGATGCGGAGCAGCTTCGGGAGTGCGGGCACCGGATGGTGGATTTCATCGCCGACTACTACAAATCTATCGAGACATTTTCCGTCCTCAGTCAAGTCCAGGCACGATCACTCTTGACTCTTCTCCAAATCCTGCAATACGAACTTGCTATTTTTTTTCAAACTTGTTTTTTTTTTAACCTGGGAGTTTGCTCAGATGCTGCTTCTGCAACATTATCTCCTACTTAATATGACTTGTTCGCCGATTGACCCAGCCACTAGTTTAATCCATTCTATAAATAACTCTCTGGTACTTCGATCGCCTATATACATATATAATCTAATCCAAAAAAATAAATTATTCGGTCGTCGTAACTTCGATATGAAGCAGCTCAACATAGGATCGGTAACATTTGGTCACAGTATGATTCCCTTCCTGGATATCTTGAGAAAATTTGGTTATACTGCAGTGGCGGGGAGGACCCGTATCCGATACGCCTGATATATCACTTTTCAGAAGCATCTGTGCATCATAGCCACTATGTACAAGGACTTGGAACATCATTTTCCTTCTCTCTTTATTTTAAGGGATACAAAACTGTGCATCCGTCATGTTGTGAAATGTGATGTTACCATTAAAGAACTAAGAAAACAGTCAAACATACTACTCATTTGTCTACAGAAGATGGATTGTGTTAAGTACTATATTTGGCACTCTAATAAGATTTGTGCATCGACATCCATTGATCGGGTGTTTTCGTTGCAGCCAGGATATCTAAATGAACTTCTTCCAGATTCAGCTCCAAACCGACCTGACACTTTGGATGCCCTTTTTGATGGTGATCTTCCTTCTAGTGCACTTTCAAGTGACATTGGATTTACGTTTTATCAATTGCAATCCATAAACTATGCTTAACCAATCCTAAATTTTATTCATAAAACTTTTCTGATGCCCAGATATACGAGAGAAGATAGTACCGGGAGTAACTCACTGGCAAAGTCCAAATTATTTTGCTTACTATCCCTCAAATAGTAGCACTGCTGGATTCCTGGGGGAGATGCTTAGTGCTGCCTTTAACATCGTTGGCTTCAGTTGGATAACCTCTCCTGCTGCAACCGAGTTAGAGGTTATAGTCTTAGACTGGTTTGCAAAAATGCTTAAGCTTCCAAGCCAGTTTCAATCATCTGGTAAGGCTGCAATCATATTTTTTAGTTTGATGCACAAACTATTTGTTGATCACAACATATATTTTTGCAATTCTGTTCTTTATATGTAGCGCCTTTTAATTAATTTGCATCTCTAGATATGATATAAATGATAAGGTTACGATTAACAAACACTATGTGGAACATCCCTTACTTGGCTATTCAATTACTTTTTTATCGTGTATTTCCATTCTTTATTTATTAAGGTAACGTTTCTTGTTTCCTTCTTGACATATTGATCGTTTTGTCTAGTTTAACATTACTACGTAGAATACCGAACTACTTTTTACAGCTGCTCCATAAAAAAATGTGGTCATTTCTTACTTTCTTGCAGGCTCCAATGCAAGATACTAACTATAATTTTCAATCATATTGTGCTATAAAAACATGAAACAAAAATCCAGCGACATTATTTCCACAATCAGTTATATGCTTTTTCACACAGCCATACTTTTGAATAGCTGATGGTATGCACCCTAGGACAATCCACATTATTGAGCGGTTGTAATACTTATCAAGATGTACCATTAATTTACCCGCAAAAAAATGTACAATTAATTAGCAATCGCATAACTATGTAGCCAGGTCGTGCGAGATTATCAATATTGCCAAAATGGTGGTCCTATGTAGGATTATTTTCATGTTCGTGGATCTTATAATCATGAATAGGATCTGACCTAAAAAAAATTATGGCTCCAGAGATCGTATGGTCCGAACCATGGAACTTGAGTTATATGCTACCAAGCTGTTATTGTCCTATATGTCGATCGGAATCGGAATAGTTTCATAGGGTTCTATGATCATGTGATACAGACTGTGATTTGGACTATCCTTGATCCGAGACATCTAATTTATAGATTCTTCTATAGTAGAATGGTACATAGAGCTGCTATCTTTTGATATAGAATGTGCATATTGTCCTTAGCTAAAGTCACGCTTCTGAGTTTCTCTACTGCGTCCCTCTTTACAGCGGTTGGTGGAGGAGTAATCCAGGGTAGTGCCAGTGAAGCTGTCCTTGTTGTACTATTGGCTGCACGAGATAGAACCTTAGAAATGCACGGGAAAAAATCCCTTGAAAAATTAGTAGTTTATGCATCTGATCAGACACATTCTGCTCTGCAAAAGGCATGTCAGGTATGCATATGTAATACAACTCAAGTCTCACTAGAATGATTTCTAGTTATCTTTTGTTATGAAATATGAATAAATTACCTGTCTTTGTCGGTTCTTTGGATTTGATGTTATTCAAAGAATGACAATGAAGCAGCTAGATAATGTGAATTATGTTCTTGTACCTTTTTTATCTGTTTTTCCTAAGATATAATTCTTCTTTTTATAGATTGCAGGAATTTTCCCAGAGAACTTCAGAGTTGTGAAGGCTGACTACAGTAATAGTTACGCTGTTGCACCTGAAGCAGTTAGTGAAGCCATTTCCATTGACTTGTCATCTGGGTTGATACCATTCTTCATCTGTGCAACAGTAAGCAATAAGCTGTGATTTCTTTGTATGCAAGCTTCTTAGGTTAATGAAAACTTGGGGGAATTTCAACATTTAAGTCTTGACATGATTTACTATACTTTAATTAAATAACTTTGAGTCAATATACTGAAAGTTCAGAAAAAATCTTCTGCAAGTTCACAATTTTGATACTAGTCTGTCTTCCAACTATCTTTGTGCAAAATTACGGGAGCTACATTTATGTATTAAAAAATTTCACAGTCGTGTGTTGTCTTGAATTATTCCGTTCTTGATTCTTGTGTACTAGCATGGTGCAGTCTGTGTGTGCGGGGGATTTGTGTTGGGGATGGGGGCAGTTTATGATCATGGAGAAATTACATGAAAATGACCCTCAAAAGTTGTAAATTCCGTGAGAATATGGCGTATAAGTTTGAAGTAATCTCAATAATTTTTAGCTCTACTACAATGCATGTTCTACATCCATGCAAATTTCATGATTAATTCAATCCCATTTAAAAGATAAAAAATTCTTAGTACTAGTGTCATGGTACAGTCATTACATAGTTGTCTTCTCTGTGTCTTGTAAATAAGATTGAATTCGATCCTTGCATTCTGCATTGGATATAGAACATCCCCTTCCCTATTACTGTTGATTACGGGTCCGTTTGGGAGCTCAGTTTTTTTGAAGTACTCTGATAATACTTCGGTTTCTAAAAATATTTAAGTATCAAATACTTTAAAGCGTTTGGATCCAATAAATACTGTGGTTTATAAACTGAAGTATTGTGCAAAACTGCAGTTTTTTTGCCATATTGAAAACTTCACTCCCGACCACTTTTTTCTATAAACTGAAGTATTGTATGAAACTGCAGTATTCATTTGCCAGGCACTCCAATACTTCAGTTTTGGAATACCATAGTTTCAATAAAGCTGAGCTCCCAAACTAAGCCTACTTTTTTTTCGCGAAAACGAAAAAGCCTTGTGTTTCGATCCATTGATAGAAAAGAAGTTTTTGTACAAGTCCTAAAGAGGACCAACACCGCACCATACAACTCGACCCAAAACCTAGTCTAGGGGAGAAGTTGGCGAAGTCCTCAGGCCCCCGCGTCCGCCACTCATGAGCCTCAGCCTTCTATAGCATATTAGCCCTGAATTTGCAACTAGGCCATTTTCACGATATATGTCGTTGTAGTGGATATGCAAACATCTGAGTGAAGGAGGGCAATATTATTATCCTGATGTAGATGATCAAGATCATGCTCTTGACTTGCGAGCATGAGGGTCTTGGCCATTGCCGAATCCTCCATAGAGCTTCCCTAATCTACCGCCATATTAGGCCACTACCTGTTCGATGACCCTGATCAGCTGCTCATATTTTGTTGTGGTTCTTTTCGGGTGGACGCGGTCAAACCAATTAATTTTAACGCACCAACCAGTAGAGCCAAAAGCCCAGACTGATGAAGAAGTTTGGGAAATCCAAATATACTTAAACAGTAACAAGATAAATGTTACAGAAAGTAATTACTTAAATGGCATTCTCTTATTTTAATAGTTGTGCTTAGCTTTTTATCTACTCATTAGTACAATCTATATTTTTTCTCCATGTTTATCTTCTAAAGAATTTATTTGTTTCAGGTAGGCACAACATCTTCATCGGCCGTGGACCCCTTGCATAAATTAGGAAAGATAGCACAGGTGTTTGAGCCCGTTGCTTGTGATAATTAGGAAATTATCAATATTAGTATAATGAAATCCATCTATGTATTTAATGTTTTCTATTTATATATTTTCTAAAAGAATGTTGAACTTCTACCAGCTATGCATAGAACACTATTTTGTTGCTGCTAGTTGAAGACCTAATTATTATGTCCACTTTTGAGGAACAAGTCTGCGTTTTGATGGATAACTAATCCGTTAACAACGGTCCCCAAAAATTTTTAGATGGGACCAGAATTTTGAAGAGGAATCCTTTTTATAGAACTAAATTTAGTTTATTTTTCGTATTTTAGTCCTAAATAATGCAAATTTGTGGTAGAGCAAGAAATAAGTTTCGATCAATCTATGGGATCTTTTATGGAGAATGCTTTTGGAATGTTGGTTCCACATTCCCATTGTTATTAACTATATTATTTTGTATATTACTTGTGACAAATTATAGAAACATATATTTAAATATATTGATAAAAAATTGATCGATTGTTTATGTTTATTATTTTTGTTAGGCCCATGACATGTGGTTCCACATTGATGCTGCATATGCTGGAAGTGCTTGTGTATGCCCAGAGTACCGACATCACCTTGATGGGGTAGAAGAAGCTGATTCATTCAATATGAATGCACACAAATGGTTTCTCACAAACTTCGACTGTTCCTTGTTATGGGTTAAGGTAAGCCATGTGATGATGTTCCAATTGGAGTACCATGTTTTACACATCTGGAATATTTGTTTACTTGTTTTTTCTACGCATATTACATTAAATATTATGTCAATACTACCAAATGCACAAACTTACATGATGCATAATAAACAGGACAAGAGTTATCTCATAGAAGCATTATCTACAAATCCAGAGTATCTTAAGAATAAGGTTTCGATATATCCTTCCCTTCTCTATTTTTCTCTTGTGATAATTTTATTATTGTTCATGGTAGTGGATTAATCTACCTTTTGAAAAGGTCGAGTTTTCTGGATTGCGAATCAATGCTATCTTATCTAATTCCCCATTTTCCAAATTCTAGTGTTAACCATCTGGTTATCGTTGGGACTAGAAATCCTATTAGCTACTGGGAGCCCTTTTCTAGTGGGAATGTGCTATTTTGAGCTCTTTTTATTTTATATACAATTGTATGTTATTAAAAGTTGGTACTTTCCAACTTTTTAAATGAAGCAAGAGAAAAAGAGTTAAACCTGACCAATTACTGCCCCCCGGGCAGGTCGTACCATTGTGGGAAATATCTTCCGAGTAATTGTTGAAGAACTTGGTTGAAATTCTCAATAAATACATTATTTGTAGTAATGTGATACATAAATATTCCCTCAATTTTAATCTGATTGGACAAACTGAAGTATAAAATTTTGAGAAAACAAAAAACATTTATATTGAAAGAAAAATGGATGCCTGCAATCTAATTAATAAAAAAATACATGTAAAGTGTTTGTGAGTTTTTTGTAAACATTTGGTGATGCTATAACTGTTTTACATTTTCAGGCTTCCCAAGAAAATTCCGTTGTTGATTTCAAGGATTGGCAAATTCCACTTGGCCGTCGTTTTAGGTGAAATCCTCTTGGCAATTTCATTACCGTTTGTGAAGTGTACTATTTATCTCTTACATACAGTTTAGTACATAATATTTTGACAAGGAATGCAACATTAGATTAATACTTCAATAAATTATATCTAGTTTCTTCTTTGTAGAACTAATATTTACCTCACATTAAGTGTTAGCAATAAGCTTCGGTATTGCTATATAAATCACAAGTGGTAATAACGTGTGGTCAAATGATTTTAAAAAATCACCAAGGAACCAAAGTTTGCTTGTATCCCATGTGGTATTGGATGGCTTCACAGTGTGCCATCAAAATTGATCTGAGCAGTTTGTGTTAGGTGGGCCTGCCCATTATTCAATATCATTGTTCTTATTAGAGAAATTGTAGCCTTTATACTATATTTACTTTGCTTGCAATTGGAGGATCAATATATAGTTCATACACATATGTCTATTACAAAAAAAGAATCTTACAATTTAATGTTGCTCAACACCATATATCAATGTGTTAACGTCTAGCTTACCAAGTGCAATCACTATGACAGTATGACTCGTCACATTGTTGTTCAGACTATATGCGCGGCAGTTCCTTGTATGACAATTGAATTGATTTCTCTTACCAAGTGGAGCTTTTATTTTAGATCACTCAAGCTATGGATGGTATTGAGGCTTTATGGCGTGGAAAACCTGCAGAGCTATATCAGAAAGCACATACAGTTGGCTAAACAGTTTGAACAACTTGTATTATCTGATTCAAGATTTGAGGTAACAGAGAAAATAAACCAGTTAGTACATCTATTTAATGATACTATGGAACTCTCTGTTTCTGTAGTTCAAAAGAACATCATGTTTTCTTCTTCCATTGGAAATCTCTATTTTATAGAGTTCTTATTTACTTCACTAATTTAGGTAGTAACTCCAAGGAACTTTTCCCTTGTGTGTTTCCGCCTTCTGCCCCCAACTTCGGAGGATGACAATGGCCGTAACCTTAACTACAGCCTAATGGATACCTGTAACTCAAGTGGAAAGATCTTCATATCACATACGGTTGGTTATTAGCAGATCCTTCAATGATCTCCATATGTATTCATGAAGCATAAATATCCACTGATTTCCTGTGTGGTACTTTTTTCTTCAACAGGTTCTTTCCGGAAAATTTGTCTTGAGATTTGCCGTTGGAGCACCACTGACCGAGGAGAAACATGTGGATGCTGCTTGGAAGCTTTTGCAAGATGAGGCCAGCAAGATCTTAGGAAGTTCGTAGATTATAAAATTGTGGTGTAAAACAATGGACCAATATTTAATTTTTCAAATATTTTTACCATGCATGATATATGTCATACTAGCAAATCACATATAATCAAAAAATGTATTATAAAGCAATACAACATTATATTCCACATAGTCCATGCACTACTTCATTAGTTCTGGTTATCTGCCCAAAACTGAGCTTGAAGCCAATCCACGGTCTTCTTTGCCACCTGGAAGGCCTTGGCTAGAACATCATCTGATATTGCTGGTTTTGACCCGAACACGGCGTTAGCAATGGTGATAGCCCCAGGGTTCTGGCTGCTAAGTGCAGCAATTGCCGCTGCCGGTTTGTAGGGGTTGGGGTTGAACTGGAAGTGCACGAGACCTTCTGGGAATACAAACACATCACCTTTGTTAAGCACCTTCGACAAGAACTTGTTGTCTGGGTTGGATGTGACGAAGCCGACATAAAGGGTCCCTTCAAGCACGGTGAGGATCTCAGTGGCACGCGGGTGAGTGTGTGGTGGGTTCTCGCCTAAAGGTGCATAGTCGATGCGCGCCAGGGAGATGCCTAATGTGTTCAATCCAGGAATCCGCATCACATTGATCAAAGTGACATTGGACCCAACTTTGTTCGACTTGGTGCCTCTCGGCATGTCGAGTTTGGCCGCCAAGAAAAAGTCTTCGGCCTTCACATCCTATGGGTCTTTACATACAAATCCATTAACTAAAACTGCGCAACAGAGAACATATATATGTAGGTCAGTTGAGTCTCTCAATAATTTCTGACTACATGGAATGCGAAATATAATTTATGAAATATGAGGGGTACTTGATGTTCACCCAGTGTTGAGAAGACATACCACGTGAGCTGTTGTCTGCGACACAAAAGTCTTGAAGAGGGCTCGGATCAGAAGCGATAGCCTGCCATGAGGCCAACGCAAGAAGGGCGAAGAGAAGGAAATAGGAAGAGGTGGCCATTTGAGTTCTTGCTGAAAGCAAGTGTGTTTTTCTGCTTCGTTGTGTTGTGTGGTTTGGCTTTGGGAAGGCCGTATATTTATAGCAACAGAAAGAGTAGGTGATTTTGTGAAACAGCCAACGGAAACGTATCTGTGTATGCATGGCCATGTAGAAATGGTCATTAATTTATTTAATCGAGCAAGTGTACCAACTTCAGGAAGTTTCTTTTTATGGCGTACTACTAGCTAAGACGTGGTCTTGGTGTAACGTGACAAATTATGATGTAGTATGGATTACACGCCTTTGCACTGTGTCACTGTCATGCATGACGTAGTAGGATGAAGCTTGAGCTAGCTAGTTGACCTAATCGCCTCATGGTTGGTTTGTTGCTAGCGAGAGTTAATTAATTAGCTATACACAAGCTAGCATGGATGACGGGAGAACCGGCCAGCCAGTTTAACCGCGTCGTCAAGACATGTTAATTAGACACGTGGGTTGCTCTGCAATTAGAGACCATGTCAATCTAGTGCTGCTGTGCTACGCCTTGAATTTTACTAATTGGCAACTCGGTCAGCTGCAGCCAAGCTATATATATCCATACATACTCCCAACATGGCCACAGAATCAATCAGCTACCACCCCTCAACACACAAAGCTAGCTACGAGTTAGACAGCATCCATTTCTCCGGCAGAAAAATGGCCTCCTTCTCTTCCTCCTGCCTCCTTCTCTTCACTGCTATTCTTGCATTAGTCTCATGCCAGGCTGTAGCTTCCGATCCTGGTCCTCTCCAAGACTTTTGTGTCGCGGACAATACCTCGCGTGGTATGTACCAAGTTAATTCTTTCATCACATCATATTTGAATTCTTGGATATGTCAACCATATCAAAATAGTTTGTAATCAATTTTGCCTTGTGTGTGTATTTATCTTATTTCTCTTGACTTGGTGCAGTACTTGTTAATGGATTCGTCTGTAAGGACCCAAAGGCTGTAACAGCGGAGGACTTCTTCCTGGCGGCCAAACTGGACATGCCGAGAGACACAAAGATGAGCAAGGTCGGGTCCAACGTGACCTTGATTAACGTCATGAAGATTGCTGGCCTCAACACGCTTGGCATCTCCCTCGCACGAATCGACTACGCACCCCTAGGCGAGAACCCTCCACACACACACCCTCGTGCCACCGAGATCCTCACCGTGCTTGAGGGTACGCTCTACGTCGGCTTCGTCACGTCCAACCCGGAAAACAAGCTCTTCTCCAAGGAGCTCAGGAAGGGTGATGTGTTTGTTTTCCCGCAAGGACTCATCCACTTCCAGTTTAACCCCAATCCCTACAAGCCGGCCGTCGCAATTGCCGCACTTAGCAGCCAGAACCCAGGGGCAATTACCATTGCCAACGCTGTATTTGGATCAAAGCCTATGATCTCGGATGATGTTCTCGCCAAGGCCTTTCAGGTGGAGAAGAAGACCGTGGACTGGCTCCAAGCTCAGTTCTGGGCCGACAACCACAATTAATTTCGTGTTGCACCGGTCGCTAGGGTTTGACAACAAAAATGTATTCCTTGTGATTGTAATTATTTATTGTATCGTATCATCTTGTTAATTATTTATTGACAACAACGCTGGATTCTTTGTAAAATTATTTGTTTGTTGTATGTGATTATATTGTTCAAACATGTACAGATATGTACAGATTTGTCTATTTCAAACAGGAATAAATTAAATATTGTTCTTATTTCCCTTGCTCTACACAACAAGTGGCCCTGGCTTAATATATGCTGATACTAGCAAGGATGGATTTCTGCTAAAGAAACTTATGTGTCTTGCTTAGGTAAATTACGGTTTAGAGGGGGCTAATGGTTCTCAACCGTGTAGTTGCCGTGAAAAATATAATCATCTTCTCGTAGTGCGTCGGCGTGTAAGATCATATGAGCTATCATTTGTGATTATGATCAATACTTATATTCTGATTATGAATAAAATTCTTCTCTCCTTTGATGTGTCTTAATTGTATGATCTATTTACAGATGCATATTATACATTTTTTCTATAGAGTAATGTCGTGTTGGCTATTGTGGTGGCGCCTCATCCTAGTACCATTGTATTCAGATGACCGCCACACATGCCAGCCCAAGAAATTATACTGCCGCGCAAATTACAACTTGTATCGCAGATACATGCATTTCTACAAGGAGGATTTATTAGCCATTTGGCTTGAGTAGTACACGGTGTCCGTATATGGCTTCATATAGAGAGATGGGTGGCGAAAATATTATCTAAGTGCAGCACAGACTTGGTGCGGCTCCCATCCATAGGGTTCTCACTAGGTTATTGCCCTAGCACTTGAATACTCTGGCTTCTCGCAAGTGGAAGACATATCCTCTGCTAAACCTAGCCACGCAAAAAGTCATTTGGGTACTTTGAATGTAATTGCAAGTCAATAAACATATCACAAGCAACAATTCCATGGCATTTAAGCATGTATCAAACTGTATTTACAATACTAATTATCATGACCTAACATCTTAATCTATCAAAATAAATAATTGAAGTAACTACGATATGACAAAAATAAGCAATAGTAAATTAAGATAGTATCCCTAGTTACCACCATGATCGGTCCACGACGATGTCTCTCTTCTCATGGTCATATGACTGTCTTACTCATAGCCATCCCATGGCTTATCCTCGAGTTGCTAACTTACCCGGATGTTCCGGTCTTTGCACTGTGAATCTGATCAATCTTCCCTTTCCATGGTTCATTTTTAGCAGTGTCATCATATTATGTTTATACCTTGAAATTCGACAAATTGAAAATTGTGTGACCTAACCAAGGAAGCGGCTATTCAAATATATTTTATGCTCTGGAGAGGTTGTGCACTATACCCACACTATAGACACAAGTCCAATAAATCCGGTCTACCACGTGATCACTCTTACCGTATCACCAACTTGCCCCCCGGGTCATGTCACCGGAGAGACAAATTGGGTCCCTGCCACCTTGTGGCACTACCACATCTGTGGAAAACTATCCTCTCAGGGATATGAGCTCAAACAAACCAACCCAGGATCTCGAGATTTGACGGTGCCTACTTGCTCAAGGTAGCACACCCACCTACCATTCCCTGTGTGGAGACATGCCTAAGGAGAACATGTATAGACGCAACTAGGGCCTTCCCATAAAGGCGAATGTGGTTGCACGGTATATAGGTCGGTTCAGTAGCACTATGATTCGATCTAGCCGATAGAGGAGGTTGTTATCCTTAGGTACATTCCTTAGGATTGAAACAGGTAATAATCCATGATAAAGACAAGTGAATAATAGTAAAAGCATAACAACCTATATCCATGTTAATGTTGCGTATGAGTCATTAGTGTGATAATATTCACGATAAACATTAGTGAGTAATGTGAGCAACAAGTTCAAACTCGCAAGCGTTCATTCATCCATTTGCTTTTACCATAAACAGTAACATAGCTACAAGGACACAAGAATTAACACACAATCAATGCTTTAGAGCATATATCAGATGGCTGGCTTGCCTTGGGGTTGATGAATTTATCGAATGGAAGTGTGATAGTTTCGCAGATAGATTTGTCGAAGTGGCACTTCACAAGAAAAGCCTAAATATAGTCAAGGGGCAAAATATTAATTTTGAAGATGTGACAACACCATGGAAGTGACACCATCAGAATAGGCTCCACGAATGGAGAACGTGGGCTTTTGAATCACCTGAGTCCGAGTTACGGATAAAAAGTTAAGGGGGTATAGGGATCAAGGACTCATTTGTTAATTAAATACTCATCTTTGCGTCTATGACTGTTTTTTTTAAACAGGCTTGAACCTGCTATATTAATATAGATTACACCCAATACATCCAACGATAGGTGCTATGGCGGAAGCAGGACAATCACGCCCAAATGGAAAGAGAAAAAAAAATACAAAAGGAACAAATGCCGACAACGACGGATCAACAAAAACGAAGAGGCCTCGTGACTGTTGCGCCCACCGGAGATCTCCCACCAAGCTCCTAGACTCCAAAGTGCCAGTACCAATCAAAACCTCCAAGAAGGGATGCGACAATGACGACACTGCTGCCAAGGGTTTCCCCCGGTACGTGGCGAGGAGAATGAAAGGATAGCTCCTGACGCACTCCAGGAAGGTCCGGCAGCACCCTCCGGCGTGACCGCGTCGGTGTCGGACAGGCCGACAAGGATTTCTCCTGATCCCAACCATCACATCGAGCGCTCCGAAGCAGTCTGCCATACCACCCACCACCCTGTGCCATCATGATCTTGAAGCCACTCACGCTGTCTCACCACGACACTGAGAAGTGGGCCTGCACATCGAAGAAGAAGATTCGGGCAAGGGGCAACAGCACCGCCGCCATGGAGAAGGGCACAACCTCCCCAATCAATGGCGATAACTGATCGGACGCAGCAGAAGTAGCATACTAGGCCCACAGGCCCACAGGCGAGGCTGGTCTCCGAAATGCCCGTAAAGGTATTGCTGTCACGCTGCAGATGGGCCCTAAAGACCCATATTTGGGCCAGGGGCGCACCGCCGGCCATCCCCTTGCCACCAGACCTCCCCGGCACCAAGGAGCAGGTGCACTACCTCACCGGCCACCAACCACCCCGCCTCCAGGTCACCGGACCGCCGTATGCCGAGCTGCACCGCCACGGGCCACCTGCCTCAAGAAGGCGGGCCGCGTGCGAGTAAAGAAGATCCCGCTGCCGCCGACACCACCCGGGACAGATCCAGAGGCGCCCGCTAGCGGCATCCTGGGGGGAGTGGGAGGAGGAGGGGGCGGAGGAAGGAAGGCTGCACGCCACGCCGGCCGCCACCCAGGGAGTCGCGAAAAAAGAAAAAAGGAACCGCGGTGCAGGGCCGCGTTAGGCGAAAGTGGACCTACCACTAGCTGTATCTAGGCCATGGTGGTTGGCTGGCCTAACCGCATCTCGGGAGGTGGCGTCAGACGCGTAGTGGACCGAGTACGCTATCACACGAGGAAAATGCAAAGACGTAAAGTGTGCCACCAACAACACAGATGTATGAGGACGGCTAAGGACCTTCCACGTCGGTGTTGAGGCCTGCTCAATGGGAGTACATGAGGACATTTCCTTATCATTTGCCACAATAGAAGACCTTGAAAGTCATCCAAGTAGTTCAGACTACAACAGCCGAAGGCACTGCTTGATGTGGAGGATAATGAAGATGATTTAGGTGCTTGTGCACAAAAATACACTTCTTGTTTTGTTAACATATCTCGACACTAGTGATGGTTAACAACTAGACTTAATTCTATTTTTAATATGCATATGCACGCGCGCACATGCTTTCGATGTTTTGTTAACATACTTTTGTTCTAGGTGTGCCTTATATATTGTCATTCATTGGGTACAATTATCGTAAATAGGACAAGGGTGTCTCCAGAGGACCACATGCCAGTAATAAATCTTTCAGAAAATTGAACCTAACAATGGTGTCAAGCGGAACAAACCCGACTAACAACACTTTTAACTAATGACATCGGTGTAAGACCAACGTCACTACTAGAACTTCCCATTGCGGTGAGTCCTCAAGGTAACGCCGCTTGTATTGATATGACTACCAGTGTTGGCAAGAAGTGCCGCTAAAGTTTCCAAGTTAGCAGCATCGGCCACCCGCGGTGGTAGTAATCCTTACCAAATGAGTCATACTACCCTTGTCTTGCCTCCGTGCCGGTAACTATGTTTTCCAAATGCCGGTACTAGGATTTTTTGCACTAGTGTTGGCTTGCCGCTACCTCAGTGACAATACCAAGGTAAATAATAAATTCCAAGAGAAACCCCATCTGACTATCAACCACACCGCTCCGTGCACGACCAAGATGGAGTTTCGACCGGGAAGACATTATTTTAGCGGCCGATGCCACCGCCGTCCAAACATTATCGCATGAGACACGTTTAACGCAAGACTACTGAATGAGCGCAGGAAAATATATTAGGATTACCCTCCCTCCTGTCGCTGCTTGAGCTGATTGCGGAGATGAATGAACCCCCAGTAACGCCGGTGGATGGGTTCTTTCTTTGTCTTCTATCTCTAGTTCAGATCTAGTATTTTTTGTGAGGAAACTTTCGATCTATTCATCATTCATAGGCAGTACAAAGAACACAAAAATAATAATAATAATTACATCCTTGTCCGTAGACCACCTAGCATGACTACAAGCACTGTAGCGAGCCGAAGGTGCACCGCTGTCATCACCCCTCCCTTACCGGAGTCAGGCTAAATTTGTTGTAGTAGATAGTTGAAAAGTCATCGTGCTAAGGCCCCACGGGGCCAGTAGACCAGAACAACAAGCGTCTCCTGTGAAGAGAAACATATATCGAAAGGATCCAACTTGTAGGATCATGAATGAAGATGAACAAAGACTAGATCCAAACAGATGCATCAAAGACGAGTGGCAACCGAATCCCGCAAGATCCATCGGAGACACACCTCTATACGCCCTCTGACGATGCTAGATGCATCATTAGAACGGGGTCTAGGCGGGGAGGACATTATTCCATGTTCAGGGAGACGCCACTGTCTCATCTTCCTGAGTAGGACATAAATCCTAAAGAAACTCACGAAAACGCCTAAAAACAAAGCAAGATCTTTGCAACCTGCAAGGGCAACGGACCATCATGACTCCATGGCCCTAGGGCCACTAGAGACGAGGCGGACCAATGGCGGAGCCCGTGGGAGGCAAAGACGCCTAAGCTTTTTTCTTGAAGAGAACGTTGAAGAGGAGGTGTCGGCTGTGTTTTATCATGACAGAGGTGGGGATTGCAAACACGTTCTTTCAGGTCTAGGTTAATTAATGTGTATATCAAGTTTGGATCTGAATTTTATTTTTATCGTGGTAATAAGAAATAACAAATGTGAAAAAACAACAATATTTGGGCTCATAAATTAATTTGGATCTGGCTAGGAATGGTACGTCGGATTTGTTTTTTCATGTAGCACTTTTGACATTCTTCGATAATGTAGCACGTGTTCAAACAGGGTCTTGCCCGGAATATGTATTATCATCGACTTCTTAATGTACTACACCTACATGGCATCTATTTTACTCCGACACAGCTATGGATGAATATAAGTTACCCCACAAATAAATAAATTAATGACATTTTTATGTTGTTTCATTTGCACTAGTAGAAAACGGCCCATTTGTCCCGGTTTCAGAGGCCCATTAGCCCCGGTTCTGGAACCGGGACTAAAGGGTCGGGACTAAAGCCCAAAACCTTTAGTCCCGGTTGGCTTACGAACCGGGACAGAAGGGGCTCCACGTGGCCGCTGCGGGGAGCCCAGGCAGGAGGACCTTTAGTCCCGGTTGGTCACACCAACCGGGACCAAAGGGTATCCACGCGTCAGCATCTGGCAGGAGATGGTTTTTTTTTAAGGGGGGGGTGGGGGGGGGGGGGGGGTTTTGGAGGGTTAATTTAGGGGTTTCATATTGTGTTAGCTAGCTAATAGAGAGAAGTGTTCTCTCTTTCTACGTGCTTGGTCGACGCTAGCTACTATACATATAGAGAGAACTCGACGCTAGCTAATAAGAAAATGAAGGAAACCATTAATTACACAAGATCGTCATGCTGAACATATATAGAGAGAAGTGACATCTCTTTCTCCGTGCTTGGTCGAACAACAAGTTTTCGTATATCTATCGGACGCTACTACATATATACAATATAACATCTTTTACAATCCCTAACATCATCTACCTAAGACCCAATCACAAATCTACATGGTATTCTCTGTCTTTAGGTATGACGTGGTCAAGAAAGAATCCCGCCAATTCCTCTTGAATTGCTCGTATGCGATCATGTGGTAGGAGTTCATCCCGCATCTGCCAGATCTAATTTAAAGAAGGGGGGTTAATACATGCATATATATGAATAAAACTCAACACAATTGATGGTAATATATAAAATAAAATTGTGAATATTATTTACGTACTTCAAATTATTTGTCAGAGAAGCCCCGCTCAGAGGTCGAGTGGCGAATGAACTCGCATACGTAGTATGCACATAAAACAGTCCCTTCTTTCTGGTACAAGCACTTTACGAGAATAGAGTTCAATCAAACTGATAAGCAAGCATGGTAATGATATATTGATGAAAATTTGAATCAATTAGAGATGCGCGGAGCTAGCTAGTACTACTTACTTTGGGGTGCGTAAATCGCAACTTTTTGTTTAGACCGGGAACCTTTCGGGTGAACTTCTTCCAAACCCTGCCAGGCAAAGAAAATGATTACTTGATATCAGGAAATTAATGAAAGTTGCATGCCGATATGGTCCCGGTATTGACTTAACTTACTTCTTGAGCATTGCAGTCATGTCCGCATAATTCTCGGGATCTTTACGTCTCGAGTCTAAGACAGTTACTAATGCCCTGTCAAGCTTAATGGATAGCAGAATAAAGTGGAAACTGCGCACGCATATATAACTCATCAATTACATTACTTAACCTCGAGTAAGCGAAACCGAGTATACAGAGAAGACAGCAACGCTCACTTGAAATTGTAAGGAAAGAGTATTTCCCTTTTGTTTTGATGTATAAGGAACGACTTTAGCAAGTTCTCCTCGGTCTCTTTGATTGAATTTCGTACCGTCCATTCATTTACGGCATTTGGGCTAATGAACCCAACGTCGAAGATTCCTGCTTTTTTGCATTCGACGATCTTCAATCTGCATATAGTGTGGATAATTATATAAGCATGCAATGAACGAGCTGAGCTAGAGACTTAACTATAGAAGTAATACTTACAGACAGTAGGAAGTCATGAGTTGTTTGTCGAGGGCCAGTTGATTGTATAACTGAAATAACTCCACAAATTCAATAGGCATCACGGGAAGTCCAATGAATTCGTGCTCTGGTTTCACTGCCACATACATAGTGTCTCTCCCAGACTCCCTGCAGGTTTTCATGTACCACTCATGCAATTTGTACATCATCGTTGTTAGAGGAGGATGATCAGGTTTGACGAGAGGCTTCCCGTGCACGTATTTATATTCTTCTTTTGTTACCTCAGCCGTTTCAAAAATTACATCATCCCCCAAGTAATCACCAGGATTGGTACCGGGCACCATCCCCGGATGATTAGCGACGATATCGCTAGACACCTTGAGCGGGGGGCACGATTGCTTCCCTGTTCGCCGAGCTGGGGAATTGTTTTCCCACTTCTTCATTCTGCTAACCTTGCATCACTGGAAGTACTTCCCGACCGCCGCGCTTCATCAAATGTCTTATGAATAATGCGGTCATAGTTGGATTGCGGCGGAGGCGGTGGTGGTCGCTTCAGGGCATCGATAGTGCGCTTAACTTTCACCGGATCTAGCTTCTCCTTCGGAGGTGGAGTTTTCTTTGCAAAATGGTCCCTCAATTGGGCACGGCATATGTCCTCGTTTTCCTTCTCGGTCCTCTCATATGGAAACTTTTCCAGAGGCTTGAGAGATGGACCGTATCTGAATTTCCTTCCGCCTCCGCTTGTACTGCTAGCCGCCGGAGCGGCGGCGTCTCTCTTCCGTCGTTGCTGACGAGTCGGAGAAGGAGGCGGAGTGCTCCGACGTGCCCGAGGAGCCGGAGCGGCGGCGTATGTCTTCCGCCGTTGCCGACGAGGCGGAGGAGGAGGCGGATTGCTCCGACGCGCCGGAGTAGGCGAAGGAGGAGGCGGAGTGCCCTCACGCGTCGGAGGAGCCAGAGAAGGAGGCGGAGTGCCCTGATCACTCGCCGGAGGAGGAGGAGGCGGAGTGCCCTGACTCGCCGGAGGAGGAGGAGGAGGCGGAGGCGTCCAGTTTGGAAGCTTGATGTACTCCTTCTGCCATAGACATGTACTCCTCAGAGCATGAACCAGCTGATTCTCCCCTTCACCTGTAGAGTGGTCAAGCTCGAGCTCCTCAAATCCCTCCATTACTTCATCCACCGTCACAACAGCATAGCCATGTGGAATCGGAAGGCAGTGAAAAGTTCCGTTGGGTTGAGGAGGTGCAACAGAGCCGATAGCCGCCTTGAAAGTGAGGTTTCGGTATTTCGTCATAAGCTCGCAATGTTGAGCCTCCGTGATAGTATCCACGGGGTAGCTAGGAGCCGTGAAGTCAGGCTGAACGGGCTCCGTGGAAGCCACGCTGCTTCTCCGCTGAGATGGCGGGGTAGCTTCTGGGGTAGCTTCGTGCCGCTGAGATGGTTGGCCGGCAGCTCGCTGGCTCTCAGCTTCCTCTAGCTTTTGTAGTCTTGCATTGAGCTTCTGTATGTCGCTCAGCTCTGCTTTCCTCTTTCTCTCCCGGCTTCTGTAACCGCCTGCGTCGGGAAACCCAACCTTCCACGGAACGGAGCCTGGTGTGCCTCGTGTTCGTCCAGGGTGCTCAGCATTCCCTAGGGCCTCAGTCAGCTCGTCCTTCTCTCTGTTGGGAATGAACGTCCCTTCCTGCGCTGCGGTGATATACTTCTGAAGCTTCTTGACGGGTATTGCAAGTTTTTTCGTATAACTTGTAGGTGTCAATATGGACGTCCACGGTCCCGATGTTGATTATTGATTAGGAAAAGTGTTTTCAATCATGTCTACTAGTTATCGAACCTGTAGGTGTCACACACTTAAGGCGTCAAAGTCAGTTGTTCACATTGGATGGTTCGGAGAAGAAAGTTGGTATCATCCGGATAGTTCCGGCGTGATAGAATTAATATTCAGAGAGATTACGAAGGACATGAGATGTCCCGGGATGTTGGAAATATGTTTCTAACATCAGTAGATAATGTCGATGATTTTATCTATATGGTTCACAGGGTTCTGGAAGAATTTCGGAGAAAAACCGATAAGGGGGGGGGGGGGGGGGGGGGGAGTGCCGGAGGGGGGCAGAAATGTCCCAGGGTTGCACCCAAATATTGGGTGGCTTCCAAGTGGGTCCTAGGGCCACTAAGCAAGGCACAACACCATCCCCAGAAGTTTCCATAAAGACTTTTTGGCAAAAGAAATAAAAGCCAAAAATTAAAGGGAAAAGACTCTCCCAATTGGGAGAGTCAAATCCGAATAGGAGAGGGGGGCAATGCGGCCTACCCATGGCCTCCCCAACCGACTTGGCCATGAACGCAATTCCCCCTCCTCCTCCCACTATATATACTCCCTAATCCCTCATTGAGAGAACACACAATTTGCCCCGTGCCTATTCTCTCTTTAATTAGAGCCTCTAATTAGACCCTACAATTAGAGCCCCTCTAATTGAATTAGAGCTTCTTCTAATCAGGGTTTTGACGTGTCATCTCCCGATTAGATCTAGCTCTAATCTCTCTCTCTCTCTCTCTCTCTCTCACTCCCTTGTGTTGGGATCTCTCCACTTCAATGTGCACATGTAGTTTCTAGTTCTAGACGGTGAAGCGCTGCAGGTGCGAGCTCTCAGAGGGGTAACACATGAGACCCTCACTCTGCTGGATCCAGAAGGCGTGATACGGGGAATCGGCAACAGTCCCACCGCTAAGATTAGCCGTGGGACTCTTCATCAGAGATCACCGACATCGTCATCGACATACGTTTCACGCTACGTGTCGGTAACGATTCAGATCTATAGTCGCTTTTACCTTCATAGTAGATCCTGTGTCTTGCATAAGATATAAATTTTTAATTTCCTGCACGTAACCCAATAGAGCGTTCCCTATTAAAAAGGTTCATAAAATTTCAAGAAAATATTCAAAAAGGTGAAAGATTGGTCTCGACATCCCAAAAAATGTTCACGTGGTCGAAAATAAATTCTCTTGAGTTAAAAAATGTTCACGGGTTTAAAAAAATATTCACATAGTCCAATTTTTTGAGAAATTCACGATTTCTTTACCCATGAACATTTTCTTACCTGCGAATATTTTTTACCCTTGAATGTTTTCGAGAAAAAGCGTTCACCAACGAAAAAAGTTCATAAATTTTCGGGAAAATATTCATGAAGGTTGAAGAAAAAGTTGATGTCGTCAGAAAAAATATTTGTGTGGTCCAAAATAAATGCTCTTGAGTTCAAAAAAATGTTCACGGGTTCAATATTCACTCGTTGTCCAACAAGAACAAAAAAAGAAGGAAAATAAAAGAAAAATCAGGCATTATGCAGGAAACAAAAAAAAAACTGAAAAGGAAGGAAAAGAAAGGCTGATCGATGTTCTTTTAGGTGTCTCGCTGGTCGCTCGTGTTTCTTTTTACTGAGCGGAGCACTGATAACTCTCACTAGGAGACGCGTGAATGCACTCGCGTGGCCCATGCACTCGCGTGGCCCATGCACTCGCGTGGCCCATGTAGCGCACAGCAGGTCAGCGAGCTCGAGTGTTCAGCTCGCCATTCCTATTCACCGCCTTAAGCGGCACAACACGCTCGCGCCGCCTGAAGGATTTTCCTGCGCTCTGCGTCTTGGGCCGGGCCCATTTATCCTCAGCAAGGTTCGTTCGCTATGTACGACGTAGGTACGTTCTTTTCGTTTCTTTTCCTTTTTTTTTGTTATTACTTTTCTGTCAGCTGTGTATTTTTTGGTAAAATGTTCAGATTTCAAAATTGTTCAGATTCCAAATTTGTTCAAATTTAAAATTGTTTTTTTGTAAATTGTTCAGATTCGAAATTTGTTCAGATTCAAAAAATGTTCAAACTTGAAAATTGTTCAGATTCGAAAATTGTTCAAATTCGAAAAAAATAGTAATAAAAAAGTGTTCAAATTTGAAAATTGTTCAAAGTTGAAAAACGTTCATATTTTAAAAAAAATCACATTTAAAAATGTTCAAATTTGATTTTTGTTCAAATTTAAAATTTGTTCATTTATGAAATTTGTTCATTTCTGAAATTGCAAGTTTTTAAAATTGTTCAAATTGTAAAGGTCGTTCAGATTTGAAAAGGAATATAGAAGCTGGTAGGAGCATAGAAGCAAGCGAGCGAATGAACGGAAGAGCCAGCGAGCGTAGGGATGTTATTGGGCCAAGCCCAATCGGGTCTTCCTTCAGACGGCATCTCGGAGCTCCCCACTGTTCAGCTCGAGGCCCCGTACAGAACCGTAGTGGCTGTCAATCCCCTTGCGGGCCATTGTTTTCGTGGGTCGCGTGAGTCACTCGCGTGTGGCTTCCGCCTGCGTGGCTCCGAATCGGCCCAGCGTCCGCTAGCGTGCGTTTTCTCTCGCTCGATCCCCAACGTATGCGATGTACCAGCCATCACCACACGGGTTATGCAAATTAATAGTAGAGATACAGATTAGGATCTTACCAACCGTATCTTTCCTATTTATTCGGTTGTTTATGAACCGTATCTTTCCTATTTATTCGGTTGTTTATGAACCGTATCTTTTCTATTTATTTCGGTTGTTTATAGGTTGATACGAGGTAGTAAGATCTCTTCCTTTGGTAGCCAAGGCTCACGGTACACGTGCCTTCAAAAGAAAAAAAAGCCTTAAAAAAAAAAGGCTCATGGTACACGTGATATATAACCGTATGTGCTGATCGCCTCCTCCCTCATCTCTCTCACTTGCAATCTCCCTCCTGCCAGGATTGCAAACCCTATCATGTGAACATCTCATCGATCCTCATGCCCGCAGATCGATATTTTCTAATGCCCCGCGCTAAACTTTTTCTTGCTTTGTTGTTGCCAAGGGACGGGAGTGGTACCGGCAATGGAGACGACGGCGGCGGGTCGATGCGGCCGATGGATGCGGAGCAGCTTCGGGAGTGCGGGCACCGGATGGTGGATTTCATCGCTGACTACTACAAATCTATCGAGACATTTTCCGTCCTCAGTCAAGTCCAGGCACGATCACTCTTGACTCTTCTCCAAATCCTGCAATACGAACTTGCTATTTTTTTTCAAACTTGTTTTTTTTTTAACCTGGGAGTTTGCTCAGATGCTGCTTCTGCAACATTATCTCCTACTTAATATGACTTGTTCGCCGATTGACCCAGCCACTAGTTTAATCCATTCTATAAATAACTCTCTGGTACTTCGATCGCCTATATACATATATAATCTAATCCAAAAAAATAAATTATTCGGTCGTCGTAACTTCGATATGAAGCAGCTCAACATAGGATCGGTAACATTTGGTCACGGTATGATTCCCTTCCTGGATATCTTGAGAAAATTTGGTTAAACTGCAGTGGCGGGGAGGACCCGTATCCGATACGCCTGATATATCACTTTTCAGAAGCATCTGTGCATCATAGCCACTATGTACAAGGACTTGGAACATCATTTTCCTTCTCTCTTTATTTTAAGGGATACAAAACTGTGCATCCGTCATGTTGTGAAATGTGATGTTACCATTAAAGAACTAAGAAAACAGTCAAACATACTACTCATTTGTCTACAGAAGATGGATTGTGTTAAGTACTATATTTGGCACTCTAATAAGATTTGTGCATCGACATCCATTGATCGGGTGTTTTCGTTGCAGCCAGGATATCTAAATGAACTTCTTCCAGATTCAGCTCCAAACCGACCTGACACTTTGGATGCCCTTTTTGATGGTGATCTTCCTTCTAGTGCACTTTCAAGTGACATTGGAATTTACGTTTTATCAATTGCAATCCATAAACTATGCTTAACCAATCCTAAATTTTATTCATAAAACTTTTCTGATACCCAGATATACGAGAGAAGATAGTACCGGGAGTAACTCACTGGCAAAGTCCAAATTATTTTGCTTACTATCCCTCAAATAGTAGCACTGCTGGATTCTTGGGGGAGATGCTTAGTGCTGCCTTTAACATCGTTGGCTTCAGTTGGATAACCTCTCCTGCTGCAACCGAGTTAGAGGTTATAGTCTTAGACTGGTTTGCAAAAATGCTTAAGCTTCCAAGCCAGTTTCAATCATCTGGTGAGGCTGCAATCATATTTTTTAGTTTGATGCACAAACTATTTGTTGATCACAACATATATTTTTGCAATTATGTTCTTTATATGTAGCGCCTTTTAATTAATTTGCATCTCTAGATATGATATAAATGATAAGGTTACGATTAACAAACACTATGTGGAACATCCCTTACTTGGCTATTCAATTACTTTTTTATCATGTATTTCCATTCTTTATTTATTAAGGTAACGTTTCTTGTTTCCTTCTTGACATATTGATCGTTTTGTCTAGTTTAACATTACTACGTAGAACACCGAACTACTTTTTACAGCTGCTCCATAAAAAAATGTGGTCATTTCTTACTTTCTTGCAGGCTCCAATGCAAGATACTAACTATAATTTTCAATCATATTGTGCTATAAAAACATGAAACAAAAATCCAGCGACATTATTTCCACAATCAGTTATATGCTTTTTCACACAGCCATACTTTTGAATAGCTGATGGTATGCACCCTAGGACAATCCACATTATTGAGAGGTTGTAATACTTATCAAGATGTACCATTAATTTACCCGCAAAAAAATGTACAATTAATTAGCAATCGCATAACTATGTAGCCAGGTCGTGCGAGATTATCAATATTGCCAAAATGGTGGTCCTATGTAGGATTATTTTCATGTTCGTGGATCTTATAATCATGAATAGGATCTGACCTAAAAAAAATTATGGCTCCAGAGATCGTATGGTTCGAACCATGGAACTTGAGTTATATGCTACCAAGCTGTTATTGTCCTATATGTCGATCGGAATCGGAATAGTTTCATAGGGTTCTATGATCATGTGATACAGACTGTGATTTGGACTATCCTTGATCCGAGACATCTAATTTATAGATTCTTCTATAGTAGAATGGTACATAGAGCTGCTATCTTTTGATATAGAATGTGCATATTGTCCTTAGCTAAAGTCACGCTTCTGAGTTTCTCTACTGCGTCCCTCTTTACAGCGGTTGGTGGAGGAGTAATCCAAGGTAGTGCCAGTGAAGCTGTCCTTGTTGTACTATTGGCTGCACGAGATAGAACCTTAGAAATGCACGGGAAAAAATCCCTTGAAAAATTAGTAGTTTATGCATCTGATCAGACACATTCTGCTCTGCAAAAGGCATGCCAGGTATGCATATGTAATACAACTCAAGTCTCACTAGAATGATTTCTAGTTATCTTTTGTTATGAAATATGAATAAATTACCTGTCTTTGTCGGTTCTTTGGATTTGATGTTATTCAAAGAATGACAATGAAGCAGTTAGATAATGTGAATTATGTTCTTGTACCTTTTTTATCTGTTTTTCCTAAGATATAATTCTTCTTTTTATAGATTGCAGGAATTTTCCCAGAGAACTTCAGAGTTGTGAAGGCTGACTACAGTAATAGTTACGCTGTTGCACCTGAAGCAGTTAGTGAAGCCATTTCTGTTGACTTGTCATCTGGGTTGATACCATTCTTCATCTGTGCAACAGTAAGCAATAAGCTGTGATTTCTTTGTATGCAAGCTTCTTAGGTTAATGAAAACTTGGGGGAATTTCAACATTTAAGTCTTGACATGATTTACTATACTTTAATTAAATAACTTTGAGTCAATATACTGAAAGTTCAGAAAAAATCTTCTGCAAGTTCACAATTTTGATACTAGTCTGTCTTCCAACTATCTTTGTGCAAAATTACGGGAGCTACATTTATGTATTAAAAAATTTCACAGTCGTGTGTTGTCTTGAATTATTCCGTTCTTGATTCTTGTGTACTAGCATGGTGCAGTCTGTGTGTGCGGGGGATTTGTGTTGGGGATGGGGGCAATTTATGATCATGGAGAAATTACATGAAAATGACCCTCAAAAGTTGTAAATTCCGTGAGAATATGGCGTATAAGTTTGAAGTAATCTCAATAATTTTTAGCTCTACTACAATGCATGTTCTACATCCATGCAAATTTCATGATTAATTCAATCCCATTTAAAAGATAAAAAATGCTTAGTACTAGTGTCATGGTACAGTCATTACATAGTTGTCTTCTCTGTGTCTTGTAAATAAGATTGAATTTGATCCTTGCATTCTGCATTGGATATAGAACATCCCCTTCCCTATTACTGTTGATTACGGGTCCGTTTGGGAGCTCAGTTTTTTTGAAGTATTCTGATAATACTTCGGTTTCTAAAAATATTTAAGTATCAAATACTTTAAAGCGTTTGGATCCAATAAATACTGTGGTTTATAAACTGAAGTATTGTGCAAAACTGCAGTTTTTTTGCCATATTGAAAACTTCACTCCCGACCACTTTTTTCTATAAACTGAAGTATTGTATGAAACTGCAGTATTCATTTGCCAGGCACTCCAATACTTCAGTTTTGGAATACCATAGTTTCAATAAAGCTGAGCTCCCAAACTAAGCCTACTTTTTTTTCGCGAAAACGCAAAAGCCTTGTGTTTCGATCCATTGATAGAAAAGAAGTTTTTGTACAAGTCCTAAAGAGGACCAACACCGCACCATACAACTCGACCCAAAACCTAGTCTAGGGAGAAGTTGGCGAAGACCTCGGGCCCCCGCGTCCGCCACTCGGGAGCCTCAGCCTTCTATAGGATATTAGCCCTGAATTTGCAACTAGGCCATTTTCACGATATATGTCGTTGTAGTGGATATGCAAACATCTGACTGAAGGAGGGCAATATTATTATCCTGATGTAGATGATCAAGATCATGCTCTTGACTTGCGAGCATGAGGGTCTTGGCCATTGCCGAATCCTCCATAGAGCTTCCCTAATCTACCGCTATATTAGGCCACTACCTGTTCGATGACCCTGATCAGCTGCTCATCTTTTGTTGTGGTTCTTTTCGGGTGGACGCGGTCAAACCAATTAATTTTAACGCACCAACCAGTAGAACCAAAAGCCCAGACTGATGGAGAAGTTTGGGAAATCCAAATATACTTAAACAGTAACATGATAAATGTTACAGAAAGTAATTACTTAAATGGCATTCTCTTATTTTAATAGTTGTGCTTAGCTTTTTATCTACTCATTAGTACAATCTATATTTTTTCTACATGTTTATCTTCTAAAGAATTTATTTGTTTCAGGTAGGCACAACATCTTCATCGGCCGTGGACCCCTTGCATAAATTAGGAAAGATAGCACAGGTGTTTGAGCCCGTTGCTTGTGATAATTAGGAAATTATCAATATTAGTATAATGAAATCCATCTATGTATTTAATGTTTTCTATTTATATATTTTCTAAAAGAATGTTGAACTTCTACCAGCTATGCATAGAACACTATTTTGTTGCTGCTAGTTGAAGACCTAATTATTATGTCCACTTTTGAGGAACAAGTCTGCGTTTTGATGGATAACTAATCCGTTAACAACGGTCCCCAGAAATTTTTAGATGGGACCAGAATTTTGAAGAGGAATCCTTTTTATAGAACTAAATTTAGTTTATTTTTCGTATTTTAGTCCTAAGTAATGCAAATTTGTGGTAGAGCAAGAAATAAGTTTCGATCAATCTATGGGATCTTTTATGGAGAATGCTTTTGGAATGTTGGTTCCACATTCCCATTGTTATTAACTATATTATTTTGTATATTACTTGTGACAAATTATAGAAACATATATTTAAATATATTGATAAAAAATTGATCGATTGCTTATGTTTATTATTTTTGTTAGGCCCATAACATGTGGTTCCACATTGATGCTGCATATGCTGGAAGTGCTTGTGTATGCCCAGAGTACCGACATCACCTTGATGGGGTAGAAGAAGCTGATTCATTCAATATGAATGCACACAAATGGTTTCTCACAAACTTCGATTGTTCCTTGTTATGGGTTAAGGTAAGCCATGTGATGATGTTCCAATTGGAGTACCATGTTTTACACATCTGGAATATTTGTTTACTTGTTTTTTCTACGCATATTACATTAATATTATGTCAATACTACCAAATTCACAAACTTACATGATGCATAATAAACAGGACAAGAGTTATCTCATAGAAGCATTATCTACAAATCCAGAGTATCTTAAGAATAAGGTTTCGATATATCCTTCCCTTCTCTATTTTTCTCTTGTGATAATTTTATTATTGTTCATGGTAGTGGATTAATCTACCTTTTGAAAAGGTCGAGTTTTCTGGATTGCGAATCAATGCTATCTTATCTAATTCCCCATTTTCCAAATTCTAGTGTTAACCATCTGGTTATCGTTGGGACTAGAAATCCTATTAGCTACTGGGAGCCCTTTTCTAGTGGGAATGTGCTAGTTTGAGCTCTTTTTATTTTATATACAATTGTATGTTATTAAAAGTTGGTACTTTCCAACTTTTTAAATGAAGCAAGAGAAAAAGAGTTAAACCTGACCAATTACTGCCCCCCGGGCAGGTCGTACCATTGTGGGAAATATCTTCCGAGTAATTGTTGAAGAACTTGGTTGAAATTCTCAATAATTACATTATTTGTAGTAATGTGATACATAAATATTCCCTCAATTTTAATCTGATTGGACAAACTGAAGTATAAAATTTTGAGAAAACAAAAAACATTTATATTGAAAGAACAATGGATGCCTGCAATCTAATTAATAAAAAAAATACCTGTAAAGTGTTTGTGAGTTTTTTGTAAACATTTGGTGATGCTATAACTGTTTTACATTTTCAGGCTTCCCAAGAAAATTCCGTTGTTGATTTCAAGGATTGGCAAATTCCACTTGGCCGTCGTTTTAGGTGAAATCCTCTTGGCAATTTCATTACCGTTTGTGAAGTGTACTATTTATCTCTTACATACAGTTTAGTACATAATATTTTGACAAGGAATGCAACATTAGATTAATACTTCAATAAATTATATCTAGTTTCTTCTTTGTAGAACTAATATTTACCTAACATTAAGTGTTAGCAATAAGCTTCGGTATTGCTATATAAATCACAAGTGGTAATAATGTGTGGTCAAATGATTTAAAAAATCACCAAGGAACCAAAGTTTGCTTGTATCCCATGTGGTATTGGATGGCTTCACAGTGTGCCATCAAAATAGATCTGAGCAGTTTGTGTTAGGTGGGCCTGCCCATTATTCAATATCATTGTTCTTATTAGAGAAATTGTAGCCTTTATACTATATTTACTTTGCTTGCAATTGGAGGATCAATATATAGTTCATACACATATGTCTATTACAAAAAAAGAATCTTACAATTTAATGTTGCTCAACACCATATATCAATGTGTTAACGTCTAGCTTACCAAGTGCAATCACTATGACAGTATGACTCGTCACATTGTTGTTCAGACTATATGCGCGGCAGTTCCTTGTATGACAATTGAATTGATTTCTCTTACCAAGTGGAGCTTTTATTTTAGATCACTCAAGCTATGGATGGTATTGAGGCTTTATGGCGTGGAAAACCTGCAGAGCTATATCAGAAAGCACATACAGTTGGCTAAACAGTTTGAACAACTTGTATTATCTGATTCAAGATTTGAGGTAACAGAGAAAATAAACCAGTTAGTACATCTATTTAATGATACTATGGAACTCTCTGTTTCTGTAGTTCAAAAGAACATCATGTTTTCTTCTTCCATTGGAAATCTCTATTTTATAGAGTTCTTATTTACTTCACTAATTTAGGTAGTAACTCCACGGAACTTTTCCCTTGTGTGTTTCCGCCTTCTGCCCCCAACTTCGGAGGATGACAATGGCCGTAACCTTAACTACAGCCTAATGGATACCTGTAACTCAAGTGGAAAGATCTTCATATCACATACGGTTGGTTATTAGCAGATCCTTCAATGATCTCCATATGTATTCATGAAGCATAAATATCCACTGATTTCCTGTGTGGTACTTTTTTCTTGAACAGGTTCTTTCTGGAAAATTTGTCTTGAGATTTGCCGTTGGAGCACCACTGACCGAGGAGAAACATGTGGATGCTGCTTGGAAGCTTTTGCAAGATGAGGCCAGCAAGATCTTAGGAAGTTCGTAGATTATAAAATTGTGGTGTAAAACAATGGACCAATATTTAATTTTTCAAATATTTTAACCATGCATGATATATGCCATACTAGCAAATCAAATATAATCAAAAAATGTATTATAAAGCAATACAACATTATATTCCACATAGTCCATGCACTACTTCATTAGTTCTGGTTATCTGCCCAAAACTGAGCTCGAAGCCAATCCACGGTCTTCTTTGCCACCTGGAAGGCCTTGGCTAGAACATCATCTGATATTGCTGGTTTTGACCCGAACACGGCGTTAGCAATGGTAATAGCCCCAGGGTTCTGGCTGCTAAGTGCAGCAATTGCCGCTGCCGGTTTGTAGGGGTTGGGGTTGAACTGGAAGTGCACGAGACCTTCTGGGAATACAAACACATCACCTTTGTTAAGCACCTTCGACAAGAACTTGTTGTCTGGGTTGGATGTGACGAAGCCGACATAAAGGGTCCCTTCAAGCACGGTGAGGATCTCAGTGGCACGCGGGTGAGTGTGTGGTGGGTTCTCGCCTAAAGGTGCATAGTCGATGCGCGCCAGGGAGATGCCTAATGTGTTCAATCCAGGAATCCGCATCACATTGATCAAAGTGACATTGGACCCAACTTTGTTCGACTTGGTGTCTCTCGGCATGTCGAGTTTGGCAGCCAAGAAAAAGTCTTCGGCCTTCACATCCTCTGAGTCTTTACATACAAATCCATTAACTAAAACTGCGCAACAGAGAACATATATATGTAGGTCAGTTGAGTCTATCAATAATTTCTGACTACATGGAATGCAAAATATAATTTATGAAATATGAGGGGTACTTGATGTTCACCCAGTGTTGAGAAGACATACCACGTGAGCTGTTGTCTGCGACACAAAAGTCTTGAAGAGGGCTCGGATCAGAAGCGATAGCCTGCCATGAGGCCAACGCAAGAAGGGCGAAGAGAAGGAAATAGGAAGAGGTGGCCATTTGAGTTCTTGCTGAAAGCAAGTGTGTTTTTCTGCTTCGTTGTGTTGTGTGGTTTGGCTTTGGGAAGGCCGTATATTTATAGCAACAGAAAGAGTAGGTGATTTTGTGAAACAGCCAACGGAAACGTATCTGTGTATGCATGGCCATGTAGAAATGGTCATTAATTTATTTAATCGAGCAAGTGTACCAACTTCAGGAAGTTTCTTTTTATGGCGTACTACTAGCTAAGACGTGGTCTTGGTGTAACGTGACAAATTATGATGTAGTATGGATTACACGCCTTTGCACTGTGTCACTGTCATGCATGACGTAGTAGGATGAAGCTTGAGCTAGCTAGTTGACCTAATCGCCTCATGGTTGGTTTGTTGCTAGCGAGAGTTAATTAATTAGCTATACACAAGCTAGCATGGATGACGGGAGAACCGGCCAGCCAGTTTAACCGCGTCGTCAAGACATGTTAATTAGACACGTGGGTTGCTCTGCAATTAGAGACCATGTCAATCTAGTGCTGCTGTGCTACGCCTTGAATTTTACTAATTGGCAACTCGGTCAGCTGCAGCCAAGCTATATATATCCATACATACTCCCAACATGGCCACAGAATCAATCAGCTGCCACCCCTCAACACACAAAGCTAGCTACGAGTTAGACAGCATCCATTTCTCCGGCAGAAAAATGGCCTCCTTCTCTTCCTCCTGCTTCCTTCTCTTCACTGCTATTCTTGCATTAGTCTCATGGCAGGCTGTAGCTTCCGATCCTGGTCCTCTCCAAGACTTTTGTGTCGCGGACAATACCTCGCGTGGTATGTACCAAGTTAATTCTTTCATCACATCATATTTGAATTCTTGGATATGTCAACCATATCAAAATAGTTTGTAATCAATTTTGCCTTGTGTGTGTATTTATCTTATTTCTCTTGACTTGGTGCAGTACTTGTTAATGGATTCGTATGTAAGGACCCAAAGGCTGTAACAGCGGAGGACTTCTTCCTGGCGGCCAAACTGGACATGCCGAGAGACACAAAGATGAGCAAGGTCGGTTCCAACGTGACCTTGATTAACGTCATGAAGATTGCTGGCCTCAACACGCTTGGCATCTCCCTCGCACGAATCGACTACGCACCCCTAGGCGAGAACCCTCCACACACACATCCTCGTGCCACCGAGATCCTCACCGTGCTTGAGGGTACGCTCTACGTCGGGTTCGTCACGTCCAACCCGGAAAACAAGCTCTTCTCCAAGGAGCTCAGGAAGGGTGATGTGTTTGTTTTCCCGCAAGGACTCATCCACTTCCAGTTTAATCCCAACCCCTACAAGCCGGCTGTCGCAATTGCCGCACTTAGCAGCCAGAACCCGGGGGCAATTACCATTGCCAACGCCGTATTTGGATCAAATCCTATGATCTCGGATGATGTTCTCGCCAAGGCCTTTCAGGTGGAGAAGAAGACCGTGGACTGGCTCCAAGCACAGTTCTGGGCCGACAACCACAATTAATTTGATGTACCACCTGTCGCTAGGGTTTGACAACAAAATTGTAGTCCTTCTCATTGTAATTATTTGTTGTATCTTATCATCTTATTAATATATGTAATGATTTGTTTGATTCCCATGTGAATAAAGTATTACTCTTATTTCCTTTGTTGTACACAACAAGTCCTCATGATTTTATAACCCTCAATGGTGGATTACAATCTCTAATTTGTTTGGATTGGTGAGTATCGTATGTCTCTGACCCTTGCTTAGTATAGGCCGATAATAGCTAGGAAGGATCCTTGCCAAAGAAACTTATGTACTCCCTCTGGATGGGAATATAAGCCAGGCATGAGAATTTAGGTCGTCGATTTAACTAGCAAAGCATGCATGATATGCCAGAAAAATGTATGTTTAGAAACTTCATTTCATAATGAATCTATAGAGATGTAAATTTTGATGACATGGAACACAGCTTCACTAGTTGAATCGAAGACCTAAAAACCCATGCCCGGCTGATATTCGCATCTAGAGGGAGTATGATGCTTAGCTAAATTAGGTAATAGAGGGGGCTAATGGTTCTCTGCTATGTAGCTTGCCGTGAAAAATGTAGTCTTCTCCTCGTACAACGTTGGTGTGTAAGATCATATGAGCTATTCGTATGTGATTATGATCAGTTGGTGTGTAAGATCATATACTATCGTATGTGATTATGATCAATTATTATATTCTGATTATGACTAAAATTCTTCTCAATTTGTGGTGTCGTAATTGTGTAATCTGGACAGGAGGTGCTGCTGGTGGTGGGGACTATGTCCGGGCGAAATCCCTGGTCGGTCGTGGCTGGCCGTGTCGACCGCGACGCCCGAGGGCGCTGTTCCCCTCCTTGGAGGCGTCAGTATGGACTGACTCTTCCCCACCCCCCACTTCCCCTTCCTGTAGGTCTCCCGGGCGAAAGCCCTAACTTTGTTAGGCGGAGGTGGCGATCTCAGCGCCGCTTTGGGAGCCTTGTGGTCGGGTGGCACTGGTGGGTGGTGGCTGGCGGCGGCGGTCTAGCCCTCTTGTCCTATCTTGAAACTTCCCCACTCTGGTGGAGTTGTGCAGCGGCGTTGTTCTACTCAATGAGAGCATCCGGCGTCTCGTTGGGGATGCGCTGAACCTCTCTACAGGGTCATTTTTCGGCGGCATCCACCCCATCTTGCCACGTGTGGCGCTTTCGATCCAGGCAAGGAGGTTCTTTTTTATAAAAGTAGGAATATCTCCGGCCTCTGCATCAAAAAGATGCATGTGACCCATTTATAAATGAA
This sequence comes from Elymus sibiricus, assembly GCA_039707655.1. Taxonomy (NCBI): domain Eukaryota; kingdom Viridiplantae; phylum Streptophyta; class Magnoliopsida; order Poales; family Poaceae; genus Elymus; species Elymus sibiricus. Next base: position 24,689,239 of record CM077667.1, read on the forward strand.
AGCAACAAAATAGTTTGCGGTTCAAAACAAGCTCATAGAGAGCTGTAAAATAATACAAAAGCAAAAAAAGATGGCACAACCGGCGAATATAGGACTACATGTCTAACCACCTATCCTACTACTGGACCGCCATCCAAACCGGTTGTGGATATCCCGAGCTACCATCTCCCATCGGGTAGACACAGTAACAACATGTTCCCTGGTTTCCGCAGGAGTGAGTAACGACCATGTACGAATCGAAGCAGTTGCCCTGTATATGACCTCTAGAAAATTTATACGAGTTTGTCTGTTAAAAACCATGTCATTCCTGTAATACCATATAGCCCAAAGTAAAGCACATACTCCTATACGAATATGTCTTGCAGTATTTACCTCAACTCCATTTAGCCACGTCCCAAATAACGTGTCAATACTATCTGGAGGTATGATATTAAAGGCTATATGAACGGATCGCCATAAATTTTTGGCTAGCGGACATTCGAGAAAGAGGTGTTTGATAGTCTCATTGTGATTATAAAAGCTACATCTTGTATTATCCTCCCAATTACCCTTTGCCGAATTATCCTTAGTGAGAATCATCTCATTGAGAACAAACCACGTGAAGACTTTGATTTGTAAGGGTAGTTTGACCTTCCAAATATGTATCGATTTGGGCATTGGTCCAGAATCAATCAGGTTCAAATACATCGATTTTACTGAAAAGATGTCATTCATGGTTAACTTCCAATGAAGCCTATCGGACTCATCCGATAAATGAACATCCATCAGTCTTCTGACTAGGTGTAGCCATGCTTCCCATCAATGACCCACCAAAGCTTGTCGGAATGGCCTTCTTCGAAGATGGTGTTCTGGATGTGCCCTGTTGGGGCCCGTAGGTGCATGGTGACGGCATGTCCCGCTGGTGTCGGCCCCTCTTGAGGGAGTCCTGGACTAAGGGGTCCTCGGGAGGCCGGCCTATGTCTTATGGGCCGGACTGTATGGGCCACTTACCGAATACTGGAAGAACCGAAGACCTCACCTCCAAGAAGGAAGCATCGAGAATCGTGGCTTGTCCTCCACGTTTGGAGTAGTGAATAGGCATGTTTATCCCTTACCGACCATGTGTAAACCCTAGGGACCCCTGGCGTCTATATAAGCCAGAGGGTTTTAGGATGTAGAACAAGAGAACTCATCTAGGGTTTAGTTACTTGATCTCGTGGTAGATCAACTCTGTAATCTCCATACACTCAATATAATCAAGCAGGACATAGGATATTACCTCCATAGGAGGGCCCGAACCTGGGTAAAACCTTGTCCCCTTTGTCTCCTGTTACCATCGATCCAAGTATCACAGTTCGGGACCCCCTACCCGAGATCCGCCGGTTTTGACACCGACATTGGTGCTTTCATTGAGAGTTCCGCTGTGATCGCCAGAAGGAATCGATGGCTCGCTTAGTCATCAACGAAGAGGTCCGCAATCCAGGCAATTTTGTCCCTGGACAGATCTTCGCTTTCGGCAACGTTGTGCTGCACGCCGACCCGACTGGCCATCTAGGCCGCGTCGGAAGCTTTGCCCCTGATCAAGAGGTCAGATTCGGGAACTTAGAGTTCTCCGTAGACTCTCTAGGCGATCTATCACTATCCGGGCTCGCAGTCTCGCCTGCCATGCCCGAAGACTCTAAGGCTTTAACCTCTGACCCACTATTCGGCTCCGCCCACGGGATCTACCCCGACGAGGGCCCGGCGCTCGGTCCGAATCAGGTCATAATGCCCGACTTCCGGACATCTGCTTTTGCTGAACACTCCCCCTACGCGGACGCATCGGAGGTTAACTCCGGCGGCTCTAAGCAGGCTGACCCGATCAAGCTCTCGATACTCAACGAGGCTCTAGAACGGATCTCGTCGATGAAGATTACCGACGATCGAACCCCGATCTGCTCTCAGACCGGATTTCAGACGGGTCAGGACGAATTTTTCGTCCCACCCACCACCCACTTCATAGCCACTGTCGAAGATTTAACCAACATGCTTGACTATGCTTCCGAGGAAGCAGGATATATGGATGAGGAGGATAACGCCCTCACCCCCGCTAAGACCGGGCAGTGGACGGCCACCTCCACATATGACGTCTACATGCTGGACACTCCAAAAAACAACGGCGACAAATCGGATGAAGCGCCTTCAAGGCGCCGGAAGCCACATAAATGATCCAAAGGAAAAAAGGGGCAAAAATCCATCGATGGCACCGGAAACGGCGATACCCCGGAGGACATCGGCGGTCCTGACATCCCTGATAACCCGATAGAGGATCAGGAGAGACCCGAAGACCATCGCGACCCTGATAATCCAGATGATCCCGAGGACGACGACTACCTCCGCTCTATCGAGGGGGAGGATAACACGGATGCCGATGACTTTGCCATCCCTGACAATCCTGCGGACCAGGAACTGTTTAGGCAACAGCTCATATCCACGGCTCGTAGCCTGAAAGCCAAAGAGCGGCAGCTCAAAGCCGAACAGGACGACCTCAACGACCGATGGACGAGAGTCCTCGCAGCCGAGGAAGGATACGGCACCGGTCTATCGGACCAGCCTAAGAGCTATCCTCGCAGACGGCTGCTGCCACAATTCGACGACGAGCTTACTGATACGCCGTCTCCCAAGCACACACCGTACGACAAGCCAGACCGCCCCCCTCGAGGACGAGACAGGACGGCTGATGATACCGGCTATAGGCCGACAATACCCCGTAGACGGGGAAAGGAGCCACTAGAGCCCGATGACAGGTTCAACCTGCGACATGACCTGGACCATAGAGCAGGCCGTACGCGATCCATCTACGGATCCAGAGGATACTCACCCGATAGACGGGAAGGGTACAGGCCTTGGTTCGACCGCAATGAAGATCGGGAATGAGCCCGAGCTAGGACAGACACCGATCACTGGCGCGTCATAGCTCGGGTCAGAGGCACCGCCCACCCACTGTGCTTCACAGACAAGGTAATGCGGCATCAGTTCCCAGAAGGGCTTAAACCCGTAAACATAGAACAATATGATGGGACAACTGACCCAACCGTATGGATCGAGGATTTTCTCCTCCACATCCACATGGCACGAGGAGATGACCTCCACGCCATTAAGTACCTACCCCTAAAGCTCAAGGGGCCAGCTCGACACTGGTTAAATAGCCTCCCCGAAAATTCCATCGGGTGTTGGGAGGACCTAGAAGAGGCATTCCGATCTAACTTCCAGGGCACTTATGTCCGGCCGCCGGACTCCTCCGATTTAAGCAACGTCGTTCAGAAACCAGGCGAGTCCGCGCGGCTATTCTGGAACCGTTTCCTGACAAAGAAGAACCAGATCGTAGACTGCCCGGACGCCGAAGCTATAGCCTCCTTCAGGCATAATATTCAGGATGACTGGCTGGCCCGACAGCTCGGCCAGGGCAAACCAAGGACAATGTCCGCCCTCACGTCACTCATGACCCGCTTTTGTGCGGGCGAGGATAACTGGCTCGCTCGACGTAGCCATAACCCCGAAGACCCCGGAACCTCTGAAGTTCGGGATGGGAACGGGAAACCGAAGCGCAACAAGAACAAGCGCCGGCACAATAATAGCGATGCCGATGACACGGCTATCAACGCCGGCTTCCGCAATTCCCGCTTTGGGCAGCGGAAGAAGCCTCCTAAAGGCAAACATGACGGACCCACCCCGCTGGACAAGATTCTGGAGAGACCTTGCCAGATCCATGGCACTCAGGAGAAGCCCGCCAATCACACCAACCGTAACTGTTGGGTCTTCAAGCAGGCCGGCAAACTCGCAACTGAGGACCAAGGCAAGAGTCCACGCAGCGAGGACGAGGATGAGCCTTGTGGTCCGATCGGTGGCGGTCAAAAGAAATTCCCCCCAGAGGTGAAAACAGTAAACATGATCTACGCCACTCATATACCCAACAAGGAGAGGAAGCGCGCCCTTCGAGATGTCTACGCCATAGAGCATGTAGCCCCGAAGTATAACCCATGGTCGGCATATCCGATCACTTTCGATCGGCGTGACCATCCAATCAGTATCCGTCATGGGAGTTCGGCCGCACTCGTCCTAGACCCGATCATAGATGGGTACCACCTTACTAAGGTCCTCATGGACAGTGGAAGTAGCCTTAACCTGATTTATTCAGATACGGTGAAAAAGATGGGCATAGATCCTTCGAGGATCAAGCCCAGCAACACTACCTTCAAAGGAGTGATCCCAGGAGTTGAAGCCCGGTGCACAGGCTCTGTAAGCCTGGAGGTTGTGTTCGGCTCGCCCGATAACTTCCGAAGCGAGGACTTGATCTTCGATATCGTACCTTTTCGCAGCGGCTATCACGCCTTGCTCGGCCGAACACCGTTCGCTCGCTTCAACGCCGTCCCTCACTACGCATACCTCAAGCTCAAGATGCCCGGCCCTAGGGGGGTCATTACTGTAAACGGCAACACAGAGCGCTCCCTCCGAACTGAGGAACATGCATTGGCCCTGGCGGCCGAATTCCATTACACTGATGATTGGCAATCGCCGGCATCTGCCGTCAAGGCACCCAAGGCTGGGAAAAGAGCTCGGTCTCAATCCGAGGTACCAGAACCTTCCACTCCCTATAAATAGGGACTCGCCCCCCATCGCACGTCCCTCTTACCGGCAAAGTACGTGCCGAAGAGGCACAACTTCGCGCTCAAGATTCCATGGGCAGTGGTGGGGACAAACTATTAGGGGGTAGGTGTTCGGCTAGACCGAACTATTACCGTCAACTCGTCTTCGGACACACTTCAGGTACCATAAAGTGCCTGCTGAATGGCGTCAAGCTCATCCATACCTCGGTGACTTCTCAAGACCCTTTCTTCAAGGCCCGTTCGCCAAACTAGTAAAGCCCATAAAGGCATACACCTCTTTAGGAGATGTAGGAGCAGACAAGCGACAGGGCACATCGAGTACGTCAGGTCATCTATCGAACGCTCTCGGTACAAACCCCTCCTGTAAAATTTATATTTCATTTATCCTATACCTGTAAACAGTTGCATCGGCAATTTGAATAATAAGAGTTGTTGAGTCAAATACAGATATATCATTTTCTCTTTGATGTCCCTTTTCGGAACACTTTCTGTTTTCTCCCTCTTCTTGCGAACCTGTTTGGTATACTGTACGATGCAACCGGCTAATAGACCGGGGGCTCGACCTTAAAAATCTCCCTACTCACAATCTCCTTAAGTGTTCGGCGTCTTGGAATTCCGCTTTATATGCATTGGTTCCGAACTATGTCTTGGGTCAATAGTTGGGTTGCCCGGCTCCTGTGCTTGCCCCTTTATGTTCCGCTAGTTCGGCTAAAAGGGCAAAGGGAGCACCGCTGCGATTGCGCTTCCGGCTAGTCTGGTTAAAGCGCCTCAGCGGAGAAAGCCGAAAACTGACTGTCCTGGTATGCGAGAACCGGTCTGCGAATCCGAGCTTAATTGAAATCTCGTCAGAGGTTATTCCGTGTCATACGATGGGTTTTGTGTTAGTACAAGCCCAGTGATATAGGCTTTGGCCGCGGTTCATCCGAACATCACAAACGCCTGGGGGCTAGTCATCAGCCCCCGCACTCCTTTCTCGCGCCCCTACGGCTAAGTGAAAGCAATAAAGCATTTTGGTCCGATTGCCTTGTCCGCCCCACACTACCGCCTTCGGGCGCCGATAGTTCGGCTAAGGGTTACAGTGCGGTTGGTAGAGACACCTCGTGTAGTATCTGCACGGGGGCTGAAGCCGACGACTCGCAGCTTTACCGGCCACACAGGAGTTATAAAGGATGCAAACACATACAAGACATGATAAACCATGCAACTTTATATATACAAACGCGTTCAAGGGTCTTCGGACATACTACACAAGCGTTTACTCATACACAGTATCTCTCAAACAGTGTGATTCTATCGCCCGAGCACCCTCCATAACTCCGGAGAAGTACAGCTCGGGGCGCCTATGACCCTTCCCTGGAGGCGGAGGAGCTGTGGCTACCTTCATCGGATCCAGCCCCGGCCAGTGCACCTTGGCCTTCGCAAAGATCATCCTAGCTCCCTCGATGTGGAGGACCGCCTTAATGCTTCGATCCGAGGAGTGGCGTCGCTCAGCTTCTACACCAGGCCGAAATAGCTGTCCGGCAGCGGCTCATCGGGCCATAGCCGGATACAGATATCCTTCATGGCTGGCTCCGCCGTCCGGTGCAGCTCCAACAGCTGCTTCAGCTGCTCGTTAAGGAGAGGAGGGCGCTCGGGGGCTTCGAATTGTGCCCAGAATATACGAGCTTCATCTCCTTCTCCCTGCGAAGCATAGAACTGCTTCGCGTCAGCTGCGCTCTTCAGGAGGTCCAAGCAGGCGCCTGCGGAACGCCATACTTGGGTAAGCAACTCGAACTTGTTGTCCCCGAAGATACACTGCAATGAATATGGCTTACCATCCAGGATAGCTCTGGCTTGGTGGAGCTCCTCTTCAAATGACCGCCTATCCACTCGCTCCTTTTGGAGATCGTTTTTCAGGGTGGATAGTTCGGAGGCTTGCTCCTTCCCTTTTAGCTCAAGGACCTCGCACTTTTTGCTGGCGTCCTTGAGCTCCTGTTGAATTTCTTCCACCCGAGCCTCATGCTTGTCGCTGGTGGCTCTCAGGGCGGATAGAGCGGTGGCCGCTTCTTTGGCCGCCGCCTTCTCAACTAAAGCTTCTTGCTTCGCTTTCTCAAGCTCGGCTTTGAGCTTCTCTATCTCTTTCGCCGAGGTTGCGTAAGCATCGACTTATATTCAGAAACCGTGTTGATAGAGCGGTAAAAAAGAGTTTCGATACTCTAATTCGGCTTATCTTGCGCCTCGTCGAATCTCTTGTTTAGAGCATCAAGCTCGTCTTCGGAGCTCTTGAGCTTTCGATTCAGCTCCTCTAGCTCGGCGGCGTTAGTAGCCGCTGTTGTCGACGAAGCCTGTATCATAGAGTTATATAACCATTAAAGAGGTTTACAAACTCCGAACTGTCACTAAAACTGACCTTGTGACCGGACCACTAATGGGTTGTTAGACCTATCCGAACACATATTGTCCGGTGCTCAGCTCGGATATAAGGCTATGTTGGACCCCCAGGTAAGTTTTTTAAACTTACCCAGGGCTCGGGGGCTGCTATGTGTATAAAAATTACTTAAATAAATCAATATTTCACAAAGTAGGGCATTACTTGGCTTACATGAAAGCCCGTCAGGAGACCGTTGAAGGCCTCCTTCAGTCCGGAATCCACGGACTGAATGCTCCGCAATACCGCACCCATAAGGATGCGGTGCTCACTGGAGATGGAGGCGCTGGACAGAGCCTCCCCCATGGCCGGCCACCCAGTGGTCGGCGGAGCCGGTGGGGATCGGGTAGCCCGATCTCCAGCCGGAGATTGAATTGGTACCTCCGGAGGCATTGTGTGCTCCGGAGATGGCCTTGGAGGAGACTGGGCACTTCCATGTCCGGCCTCCTCGGTGTCCGGGAGAGTCTTCTCCCCTGGGTCTTCGGTGGCCGAGGTATTAGCCTCGACCATGACGTCGTCGCCTTCACCTCCAGTATTCGGCTCCAGGGAAGCCTGCTGGGATGACACCTCTGTGGCATCCTTCGTAGTGCCCGGAGGAGAAGGGCGCGACGCAGACCCGCTCTCCGCAAGTTCGGCGGGGGGGGGGGGGGGGGGTCTCCCCGTCCGAAACTTGATCGGTGGGGAGAACGCGTGGTGGGCTGCAAATTGGTGGGCGCTCACACGTTAATAAACATTCTAAATTAAGCACCGATGGCTCAGTAGGTCTTCGGATCCTTACCTTCGAGGTGGGGGCTTGACCCTGAGGTTCCTCCGCGGAACCCTCTCGAAGTCCTCGGACTCGGTGTTCAAGTCCGAACTGTCGTCGGACGAGATCACCTATGTTCGGTGCGGTTTCTTCTGGGCGGGAGGAGCTACCTCCTCCGAGGCATCCGATGACGCCGCCCTCTTTCCTGTGAGGGGGGAATCGCCTCCCCCCTCAGCCTCGTGCTCCTCCTCTTGATTTGAGGAGGCATGAGTCTCTTCGGACCCAGCCCCTGGCTGGTCCCTGTGGCGCAGGCCAGTTTGGCCTGGCTTCTTCTTCTCCTTCTTCTCTGGCGCCTTGTAGGGCGCCACGACGAGCATTTCCAAAAGCAATGGAGACTTGGGGTCTTCGGGCTGTGGAGCCGGACACTTGATGCCCGTGGCTTTGCTCAACCATTCCTACGAAAGGTAATCGGAAAATGCTTAGACTATCTCTGAGAAGATGGAACCGGTGAAATAACACTACACTATACCTCGGGTGCGGGCTTGATGGCGCTCAAGCCCTTGTCCTCCTTCTTGCCTGGCCAATTCTCCTGCACCTTGAACAGCGCCTTCCATAGTTTCTCCCGCGTAGTGCGGAAGAGTTGACGAACTGTAGGGTCGTCGTCGGTCCGGTAATCCCACATAGGAGAGCTCCGGCGCTGGCAGGGGAGGATGTGCCGCCGAAGCATGACCTGGACCACGTTGGTCAGGCCGACTCCCTCCCTGATTAGGGAGGCGATGCCCCTTTGCAGGTCCTCCACCTCTGTTTCCGACCCCCAGTCAAGACCCTTCCTGACCCATGAGGTCAATCTGGTTGGGGGGCCGGACCTGAATTCGGCAGGAACAGTTCCACATTCGGCAGGAACAGTTCCGCCTTCCTCCTCCTTTGGCTCGGTGATGTAGAACCACTCCCTCTGCCAGGTTTTGATGGTGTCGATGAAGGTGCCGGATGGCCACACTGCGCATGGAAGCTTGTCGATGACTGCCCCGCCGCAGTCCGCATGTGCACCGGCGACACACTTTGGCTTGATGTTGAAGATCTTGAGCCACAGTCCGAAGTGTGGCTCGACCCGCAGGAATGCCTCGCAGATAATGATAAAGGCAGATATATGCATGAAAGAGTTCGGCGGGAGGTCGTGGAAGTTGAGCCCATAGAAGAACATAAGACCCCTCACAAAGGGGTGAAGTGGGAAGCCTAATCCCCGGATGAAGTGAGGGACGAAGACCACCCTCTCACCTGATTTGGGGGTGGGGATCACCTGGTCCTCCTCTGCAGCTCGGTGGAAGACGTTGGCGGGGAGATAGCCGGCGTCCTTGAGATCTCGGATGTCCTGGTCTTTGACCGTGGAAGCTTCCCATTTGCCGCTGGCCATGGCTGAGCTCGGAGGGCGAAGAATGGAAGACTTAGATCTGGGCTCAGGGAGCTCGGAAATATGGGGAAGCAGGAGGTGAATGGGGGATGCGGATAAGCCTTGGGGTTTTCTTCCCCTTTTATTAAAGATTATTGCCGGTTAGCCTCCCTTCGCGGCGCCGTGAATCCCTCCTCTTCCCGAGGCGTGCGTGCCGTTGTACGCGCGTGATTAAACATATCCCGTATAAAACGGGGCACGATCTGTGCGTTAATGGATCGTGCTGGTGGAAACGGCCTCGAGCCGCGAATCGAGTCTTCACGACTGGTTTAAAGGTCGTGGTGGGCCGTGGCCTTTCATCTGAAAAGTTGTCAGAAGACACTGTTGGTTCTCTGACGTTTGGCCTTCAAAGCCGAACTACTCATGGTATACGGACGATCTATGATCGGAAGCATTACACGTCGACGGAGGCCGAACTATAGCTCGGGCCGATCACTGTTTGGAGAAAGGAACTCGCCTCGCAAGCCGAAGACTCTGATCATTCGAAGCAGCTGGAGCTTGGACCCTTGGCGTTGGAGGCTAGTTCGGGGGCTACTGAGAGAGTCTTGGACTAAGGGGTCCTCGGGAGGCCGGCCTATGTCTTATGGGCCGGACTGTATGGGCCACTTACCGAATACTGGAAGAACCGAAGACCTCACCTCCAACAAGGAAGCATCGAGAATCGTGGCTTGTCCTCCACGTTTGGAGTAGTGAATAGGCATGTATATCCCTTCGACGTGTAACCGACCATGTATAAACCCTAGGGACCCCTGGCGTCTATATAAGCCAGAGGGTTTTAGGATGTAGAACAAGAGAACTCATCTAGGGTTTAGTTACTTGATCTCGTGGTAGATCAACTCTGTAATCTCCATACACTCAATATAATCAAGCAGGACGTAGGGTATTACCTCCATAGGAGGGCCCGAACCTGGGTAAAACCTTGTCCCCTTTGTCTCCTGTTACCATCGATCCAAGTATCACAGTTCGGGACCCCCTACCCGAGATCCGTCGGTTTTGACACCGACGCCTCTCTCCTCCGAGTCAGTATGATCTTGTTCCTGGTGCTGCTTTCTCGGAGATGGACCTCGGCATCTTCGGCTTAGTCCCCATTTGATCATCTTCGGTTTTGTAGCGTGTGAGGACTAGTTTTGTGCTATCAATCATAGATGTATCTTACCGCATGCTGTTCTTTCTTTTGCCTGAGGGCATATGCTTGTAATTCTAGCCGGTGGATGGCTTCGTTAATTTAAAGTTGGGCTAGGCTCAAGCCCTATCTCAGGCTCGGTTGATGCCTTTTGTCTAAAAAAGTCATGGATATATATAGCTCGCCTGCAGTTGACACAGTTCACGATTGACATGGTCTCTCTCTTGTAGAGCAGCCCACGTGTTGTAAAATTAATACTGCATTTCTGAAAACGCGGTTAAACTGGCTGGCTGGTTCTCCGATCATGCATCTAGCTAGTGTGCTAATCCAAGCTCGTGTGTGTAGGTAATTAACTGTCGATAGCAACAGGCCAACAAGGAGGCGACTAGGTAAGGCTACGTCACGCCATATATTCAACGGGAAGAAATACTCATCAATTAGGTAGCTTCATCCTACGTCATGCATGACAGTGACATACCGTTTCAAAGACGTGTAATCCACCCATCATGATTTATCACATCATAACAACACTTTTTTATGACCACGTCAGGTTAGTTTTGTTAGCTATAGTATATACACACCATACAAGGAAACTTCCTAAAAGTTGATGGCATATATCTAGTCGGCTGCCCGTGCCGATTAAATAACTAATGACCATTTCTATCCTGGCCAGTGGCCAAGCATACATATGCTTTTCGTTGACTACTTCACAGAATCCCCTTCCCTTTCTGCTGCTATAAATATAGAGCCTTCCCAAAGCGAAGCCACACAACACAACTTAGCCAAAAAGACAGTTGCTTTCAGAAACAAAAAAACTCAAATGGCCTCCTCTTCCTATTTCCTTGTCATCGCTCTTCTTGCATTGGCCTCATGGCAGACCATGGCTTCTGATCCGAGCCCTCTCCAGGACTTCTGCGTCGCGGACAACAGCTCACATGGTATGTATTTTCAACACTTGGTGAAGATCAAGCAGCTCTTAATATATTCATACACATGGTTCTTAAGGCGGAAATTTTTAACTAGCATGTTTCCTGTTCCGAAGCCTTCCGAGTCAACTGATTATGAACATATGTCCGATCTTTTGCAGTTCTAGTTAATGGATTTGTCTGTAAAGACCCAAAGGATGTGAAGGCCGAAGACTTCTTCTTGGCGGCCAAACTAGACATGCCGAGAGACACAAACACAAATAAGGTTGGGTCTAATGTCACTTTGATCAATGTGATGCGGCTTCCTGGCTTGAACACATTGGGCATCTCCCTGGCGCGGATCGACTATGCACCTTTAGGTGAGAACCCACCTCACACTCACCCGCGTGCCACTGAGATCCTCACCGTTCTTGAAGGGACACTTTATGTCGGCTTCGTCACATCCAACCCGGACAACAAGTTCTTGTCAAAGGTGCTCAACAAGGGTGATGTGTTTGTATTCCCGGAAGGTCTCATCCACTTCCAATTCAACCCCAACCCATACAAACCGGCGGTGGCAATTGCCGCACTTAGCAGCCAGAACCCTGGGGCAATCACCATTGCTAACGCCGTGTTTGGGTCTAAACCAGCAATCTCAGATGATGTTCTCGCCAAGGCCTTCCAGGTGGAGAAGAATACCGTGGATTGGCTTCAAGCTCAGTTTTGGGCGGACAACCAAAACTAGTCGTTTATTGCATCGATAAATGGAAAGTAGTGTTGTATTTCTTCGTAATACATTTTTTGTAGTTGTTTGTTGTATTTTATTTACTAGCATGCAAAACATTTATCATGTACAGTGTAAATGTTAGACATAACAAAACTTTGGTCTCATAATATCGACTGTAAATGGACACTTTACACAAAGTGTTAATTTATTTCAGTTTTGACTCATATTCGATGACATCTCATTTAGAGCGATTAGCTAGCATGTAGGTCTTAATAGTTAAGAAATCGACGATATTACATGCCCATCTCGCTTTATGTTGGTCATGACAATGCAAAGGAACATCGTATGAGAGCTAGTAGTACAACGCTAGGTACAAGGTCCGGAACTATTCGGGCAAGAAAATGTCATGGTGTGCCTCCTATCTACAGAGCGACATGAAATAACACACCGCTAGAGGAGCCTCATTGGAACGCAATACAGACACATTATGGAGGTCTCCTGAGTCCCAAAACCCCACACGACCGAGAGGGATGCAAGCTACCACTAGTAGAAAACAGGGCTATGGTCCAGCCCTGAAAAGCCCATTAATCCCGGTTCACTCACGAACCGGGACCAATGGGGGCATTGGTCCCGGTTCGTGAGGCCAGGGCGCCGGCCGGGCCTCGTGGGCCATTGGTCCTGGTTCGTCTGACCCCTTTGGTCCCGGTTCCAGACACGAACCGGGACCAATGGGCCTCGCTCCTGGCCCACAACCATTGGTCCCGGTTTGTGCCTGGAACCGGGACCAAATGATGTCCTTTAGTCCCGGTTCCAGCCACAAACCGGGACCAATGGTCGGCTTATATATACCCCCTGCCCGCGAGCAGAGCAGCTCTGTTTTTTTGGCCGGCCGTTGGGAGAGCTTTGTGGTGCTCTAGCTCACCTCCTATGCACATGAGGTGTTTGATGAAATGCCTGACCCACACTTAAGCTTTCTCCTCTCGAAGCTCCTTGTCCAAGCTCCATTTTCCTCAAGATTTGTCTAGGTTTGGCGGTCCGTCCTGTCCCGTCCCCGTCCTCACCGTCGTCGATCGCCCGCGCCCATCTCGGTGCCGGCACCAACGTGGTTAGCCTCTTCTTCTTATCTTCTTTCTAAAAGAAAAAAGTTCTTACTTGTATGATTTAGATAGATACTTGTGTAATTTTCTTACTTTTATTATTGTTTGTTATTATATAGTGCGATGGTTTTGGTATCCGCCTCCGTCGGCCCTCGTCCTGTCTATGATTCGGATGTGGTATATATTGTCTTTTATAACTATTTGTTTTATTTGGTGTTTATGACAATTATGCCGACCAACGTGACATAGATTTTTTAATCTAGGAGGTATGTGAACCGGAAATTCCAACCGACATAGAAATTCTTGTCGAGAAGTTAAATTTGGTTGAAAAAGAAAACAATTACTTGAAAGAGAAATTACAAAGAGTTGAAGAGGAGAAGATGAAGTTGGAGTTGCATGTTGCCGATTTCGTCGACGATCACAAGATCAAGATGGATGCAATGCGCTTGAAGATTAGAAAGATTAGAAAATATGCCATTCATACTGAGGCTTGGTATAATTATGCCGTTGGATCAATTGGTACCTTAGTTGCGGTTATGATCGCATTTGTTGTTGCATATAAATTTTTTACATAGTTTCAATGTATGTTTTAATTAGATGCTCTAGAGAGTTATATGTTGTTCAATAATGAGAACTATATAACGCACGCAGATGAACCGGCAATGGATGTACGGTGACCGACGCACCTCTGAGTATATTAAGGGCCTGCATAATTTTCTCGAAGCGGCTGAGGCAAACAAGCAGAATGGTTTTATGCATTGTCCATGTACTGTCTGTGAGAATATGAAGGATTTCTCCAACTCTAAAACCCTTCACTTCCACCTGCTTGAGAAGGGTTTTATGCCACACTATAATGTTTGGACCAAGCACGGAGAAAGAGGGGTTATGATGGAAGACAACGAAGAAGAAGAGGATGATGACAACTACCCGCCCCCTGAATACGGTGATGCTGCAATGGGGGAAGCTGAAGATCAAGAGGAACCAGATGATGTGCCCGATGATGATCTTCGCCGGGTCATTGTTGATGCACAGAGAGAATGCGAAAGTGAAAGGGACAAGTTGAAGTTTGATCGCATGTTAGAGGATCACAAAAAAGGGTTGTACCCAAATTGCGAAGATGACAACAGAAAGCTCGGTACCACACTGGAATAGCTGCAATGGAAGGCAGACAATGGTGTATCTGACAAGGGATTTAGTTCGCTACTGAAAATAATGAAGAAGAAGCTTCCAAAGGATAACGAATTGCCCGGCAGTACGTACGAAGCAAAGAAGGTTCTATGCCCTCTAGGATTGGAGGTGCAGAAGATACATGCATGCCCTAATGACTGCATCCTCTACCGCGGTGCGTACGAAGATTTGAACGCATGCCCGGTATGCGGTGCATTGCGGTATAAGATCAGAAGAGATGACCCTGGTGATGTTGAGGGCCAGTGCACCGGGAAGAGGGTTCCTGCCAAGGTGATGTGGTATGCTCCTATAATACCACGGTTGAAACGTCTGTTCAGAAACAAAAAGCATGCCGAGTTGATGCAATGGCACATAAAAGAACGTATGAAAGACGGGAAGTTGAGAGCACCCGCTAACGGGTCGCAGTGGAGAAAGATCGAGAGAAAGTGGAGCGACTTTATAGGTGACCCGAGGAACGTATGGTTTGGTTTAAGTGCAGATGGCGTTAATCCTTTTGGGGAGCAGAGCAGCAAGCATAGCACATGGCCTGTGACTCTATGTATGTATAACCTTCCTCCTTGGTTGTGCATGAAGCGGAAGTTCATTATGATGCCAGTGCTCATCCATGGCCCTAAGCAACCCGGCAATGACATTGATGTGTACCTAAGGCCATTAGTTGATGAACTTTTACAGCTATGGAATGGAAGAGGTGTACGTGTGTGGGATGAGAACGAACAGGAGGAATTTGACCTACATGTGTTGCTGTTTGTAACCATCAACGATTGGCCTGCTCTGCACACACTGTTTAGATGACACCGACAGTATATATTTGGACAAATGCAGGAAGAATGTGTACCTGGGGCATCGTCGATTTCTTCCGACCAACCATCAATGTCGAAAAAAGGAAAGCAATTCAAAGGTGAGGCAGATCACCGGAAGAAGCCCGCCCTCCGTACTGGTGATCACATACTTGATATGGTCAATGATTTACAAGTAATATTTGGAAAGGGTCCTGGCGGACTATCTGTTCCGACTGACGATGCGGGACGCGCACCCATGTGGAAGAAGAAATCTATATTTTGGGACCTACCCTATTGGAAAGACCTAGAGGTCCACTCTGCAATCGACGTGATGCACGTGATGAAGAATCTTTGCGTGAACCTGCTAGGCTTCTTGGGAGTGTATGGGAAGACAAAAGATACACCGGAGGCACGGGAGGAATAGCAACGTGTGCATGAAAAAGACGGCATGCATCCAAAGCAGTATGAAGGTCCTGCCAGCTACGCTCTTACCAAAGAAGAGAAGGAAATCTTCTTTCAATGCCTGCTCAGTATGAAGGTCCCGTCTGGCTTCTCGTCGAATATAAAGGGAATAATAAATATGGCAGAGAAAAAGTTCCAGAACCTAAAGTCTCATGACTGCCACGTGATTATGACGCAGCTGCTTCCGGTTGCATTGAGGGGCTTCTACCGGAAAACGTTCGATTAGCCATTGTGAAGCTATGTGCATTCCTCAATGCAATCTCTCAGAAGGTGATCGATCCAGAAATCCTGCCAAGGTTAAGGAGTGATTTGGTGCAATGTCTTGTTAGTTTCGAGCTGGTGTTCCCACCGTCCTTCTTCAATATCATGACGCACGTCCTAGTTCATCTAGTCGATGAGATTGTCGTTCTGGGCCCTGTATTTCTACATAATATGTTCCCCTTTGAGAGGTTCATGGGAGTCTTAAAGAAATATGTTCGTAACCGTGCTAGGCCAGAAGCAAGCATCTCCATGGGCCATCAAACAGAGGATGTCATTGGGTTTTGTGTTGACTTCATTCCTGACCTTAAGAAGATTGGTCTCCCTCAATCGCGGTATGAGGGGAGACTGACTGGAAAAGGCACGCTAGGAGCGGACTCAATAATATGTAGGGACGTGCATTATTGGTCTCAAGCACACTACACAGTTCTACAGAATTCCACCTTGGTGACCCCGTATGTCGATGAACACAAGAATATTCTGCGCTCCAAACACCCGGAGCAGTGTGACGACTGGATTGCATATGAACACATCAGGACTTTCGGTAGTTGGTTGCAAACACGTCTCATGGGTGACAACGCTGTTTCTGATGAGTTGTACTCGTTGGCCAGGGGACCATCTTCGACTGTATTGACTTACAAAGGGTACGAGATAAATGGGAATACATTTTACACAATCGCCCAAGATCAAAAGAGCACCAACCAAAACAGCGGTGTCCGCTTTGATGCAGCAACCAAGAGGGGAAAGGACACATATTATGGTTACATAGTGGACATATGGGAACTTGACTATGGACATGATTTGAAGGTCCCTTTGTTTCAGTGCAAATGGGTCAATCTGTCAGGAGGCGGGGTACAGGAAGACCCGCAGTACGGAATGACAACAGTGGATCTGAACAATCTTGGGTACATAGACGAACCATTCGTCCTAGCCAATGATGTGGCGCAGGTTTTCTATGTGAAGGACATGTCTACCAAACCGAGAAAAAGAAAAGATAAGGAAGCGAATACATCATACGATGAGCCAAGGCGCCACATAGTTCGTTTAGGAAAAAGAGACATCGTGGGATTGGAGGGCAAGACAGACATGTCTGAAGATTATGAAAAGTTTCATGAAATTCCTCCCTTCAAAGTCAAGGCTGACCCAAGCACCCTGTTAAACGATTGAGATTATCCATGGTTACGGCGCAATAAGCAAAGGACACAAGCGAAGAAAAAGTGAAGACTTTCTCTCCACAACTAGTATGATGATGCCTTTGATCTAGAGATCGTCCGAAACTCTGATACTTCGAAAGAGATTGTCCATTTTGTACACGAAGTGCATCCAGTTTTTGTCGTAACCCTCTCAACTTTTTATAACATGCTATGTGGGTGAAATGATGATACCATGCCAACTTTCAACCTTTTCAGAGTTCATTTGTAATGCTTTTCAATTTCAGGGTCATTTAGCTTAAAAAAATCAGTAAATGCATGAAAAATACTAGATGAAGTCAGAAAGGGCTGAAAATTGATGATGTGGCTTTGAATGGTTCATTTTGAACACACAAAAAGTCTAGAGTTCAAATAAGTTTTAAAAAATGAAATACCTTTGTAACAGATGAGTTTTCGTCCGAAACCCTGATACTTCGAAAGAGATTGTCCGTTTTGTACACGAAGTGCATCCTGTTTTTGTCGTAACCCTCTCAACCTTTTATGACATGCTATGTGGGTGAAATGATGATACCATGCCAACTTTTTAGTAAATGGATATGTATGCATATTGTTTTTCTAAATATATGGATGTATGTTGATGTATGGATGATCCATTGATGTATGCTTTTTTTTGTCCATTGATGTATGTTTTTTTTGTTCATATATATGATGATTTGTTTTGTTCATAGATAATCATATGATGTTTTTTTTGCTTCATAGATGATCATATGATGTTTTTTATTCCATATGATGTTTTTTCACTAGTACATAACAGGGCTTTGGTCCAGCCCTGAGAAGCCCATTAATCCCGGTTCACTCACGAACCGGGACCCATGGGGGCATTGGTCCCGGTTCGTGAGGCCAGGGCGCCGGCCGGGCCTCGTGGGCCATTGGTCCCGGTTCGTCTGACCCCTTTGGTCCCGGTTCCAGACACGAACCGGGACCAATGGGCCTCGCTCGTGGCCCACAACCATTGGTCCCGGTTTGTGGCTGGAACCGGGACCAAATGGTGTCCTTTAGTCCCGGTTCCAGCCACAAACCGGGACCAATGGTCGGCCTATATATACCCCCTGCCCGCGAGCAGAGCAATGCACTGCTCACTTTTTTTTGGCCGGCCGTGGGAGAGCTTTGTGGCGCTCTAGCTCACCTCCTATGCACATGAGGTGTTCGATGAAATGCCCGAACACACTTAAGCTTTCTCCTCTCAAAACTCCTTGTCCAAGCTCCATTTTCCTCAAGATTTGTTTAGGTTTGGCGGTTCGTCCTGTCCCGTCCCCGTCCTCACCGCCGTCGATCGCCCGCGCCCATCTCGGCGCCGGCACCACCGTGGTTAGCCTCTTCTTCTTATCTTCTTTCTAAAAGAAAAAAGTTCTTACTTGTATCATTTAGATAGATACTTGTGTAATTTTCTTACTTTTATTATTGTTTGTTATTATATAGTGCCATGGTCATGGTATCCGCCCACGTCGGCCCTCTTCCGGTCTATGATTCGGATGTGGTATATATTATCTTTTATAACTATTTGTTTTATTTAGTGTTTATGACAATTATGCCGACCAACGTGACATAGATTTTTTAGTCTAGGAGGTATGTGAACCGGAAATTCCAACTGACATAGAAATTCTTGTCGAGAAGTTAAATTTGGTTGAAAAAGAAAACAATTACTTGATAGAAAAATTAGAAAGAGTTGAAGAGGAGAAGATGAAGTTGGAGTTTCATGTTGCCGATGTCATCGACGATCACAAGATCAAGATGGATGCAATGCGCTTGAAGATTAGAAAGATTAGAAAATATGCCATTCATACTGAGGCTTGGTATCATTATGCCATTGGATCAATTGGTACCTTAGTTGCGGTTATGATCGCATTTGTTGTTGCATTTAAATTTTATAGTTTCAATGTATGTTTTAATTAGATGCTCTAGAGAGCTATATGTTGTTCAATAATGAGAACTATGTATGAACGTTATGTATTTATTTTGGTCACTACTGTACTTTGGCTTTAATGTGATAATGAATTTCTATTAATTTGGTCACTTCTCTATTCATGATATGCACGCAGATGAACCGGCAATGGATGTACGGTGACCGACGCACCTCCGAGTATATTAAGGGCCTGCATAATTTTCTCGAAGCGGCTAAGGCAAACAAGCAGAATGGTTTTATGCATTGTCCATGTACTGTCTGTGATAATACGAAGGCTTTCTCCAACTATAAAACCCTTCACTTCCACCTGCTTCAGAAGGGTTTTATGCCACACTATAATGTTTGGACCAAGCACGGAGAAAGATGGGTTATGATGGAAGACAACGAAGAAGAAGAGGATGACGACAACTACCCGCCCCCTGAATACGGTGATACTGCAATGGGGGAAGCTGAAGATCAAGAGGAACCAGACGATGTGCCCGATGATGATCATCGCGGGGTCATTGTTGATGCACAGAGAGAATGCGAAAGTGAAAGGGAGAAGTTGAAGTTCGATCGCATGTTAGAGGATCACAAAAAAGGGTTGTACCCAAATTGCGAAGATGACAACAGAAAGCTCGGTACCACACTGGAATTGCTGCCATAGAAGGCAGAGAATGGTTTATCTGACAAGGGATTTAGTTTGCTACTGAAAATAATGAAGAAGAAGCTTCCAAAGGATAACGAATTGCCCGGCAGTACGTACGAAGCAAAGAAGGTTCTATGCCCTCTAGGATTGGAGGTGCAGAAGATACATGCATGCCCTAATGACTGCATCCTCTACTACGGTGCGTACGAGGATTTGAACGCATGCCCGGAATGCAGTGCATTGCGGTATAAGATCAGAAGAGATGACCCTGGTGATGTTGAGGGCCAGCGCACCGGGAAGAGGGTTCCTGCCAAGGTGATGTGGTATGATCCTATAATACCACGGTTGAAACGTCTGTTCAGAAACAAAAAGCATGCCGAGTTGATGCAATGGCACATAAAAGACCGTAAGAAAGACGGGAAGTTGAGAGCACCCGCTGACGGGTCGCAGTGGAGAAAGATCGAGAGAAAGTGGAGCGACTTTACAGGTGACCCGAGGAACGTATGGTTTGGTTTAAGTGCAGATGGCGTTAATCCTTTTGGGGATCAGAGCAGCAAGCATAACACATGGCCTGTGACTCTATGTATGTATAACCTTCCTCCTTGGTTGTGCATCAAGCGGAAGTTCATTATGATGCCAGTGCTCATCCAAGGCCCTAAGCAACCCGGCAATGACATTGATGTGTACCTAAGGCCATTAGTTGATGAACTTTTACAGCTATGGAATTGAAGAGGTGTACGTGTGTGGGATGAGAACGAACATGAGGAATTTGACCTACATGCGTTGCTGTTTGTAACCATCAACGATTGGCCTGCTCTCAGTAACCTTTCAGGACAGACAAACAAGGGATACCACGCATGCACACACTGTTTAGATGACACCGACAGTATATATTTGGACAAATGCAGGAAGAATGTGTACCTGGGGCATCGTCAATTTCTTCCGACCAACCATCAATGTCGAAAGAAAGGAAAGCATTTCAAAGGTAAGGCAGATCACCGGAAGAAGCCCGCCCTCCGTACTGGTGATCACAGACTTGATATGGTCAATGATTTACAAGTAATCTTTGGAAAGGGTCCAGGCGGACTATCTGTTCCGACTTACGATGCGGGACGCGCACCCATGTGGAAGAAGAAATCTAAATTTTGGGACCTACCCTATTGGAAAGACCTAGAGGTCTGCTCTGCAATCGACGTGATGCACGTGACGAAAAATCTTTGCGTGAACCTGCTAGGCTTCTTGGGAGTGTATGGGAAGACAAAAGATACACTGGAGGCATGGGAGGAACAGCAACGTGTGCATGAAAAAGACAGCATGCATCCAAAGCAGTATGAAGGTCCTGCCAGCTACGGTCTTACCAAAGAAGAAAAGGAAATCTTCTTTGAATGCCTGCTCAGTATGAAGGTCCCGTCTGGCTTCTCGTCGAATATAAAGGGAATAATAAATATGGCAGAGAAAAAGTTCCAGAACCTAAAGTCTCATGACTGCCATGTGATTATGACGCAACTGCTTCCGGTTGCATTGAGGGGGCTTCTACCGGAAAACGTTCGATTAGCCATTGTGAAGCTATGTGCATTCCTCAATGCAATCTCTCAGAAGGTGATCGATCCAGAAATCCTGCCAAGGTTAAGGAGTGATTTGGTGCAATGTCTTGTTAGTTTCGAGCTGTTGTTCCCACCGTCCTTCTTCAATATCATGACGCACGTCCTAGTTCATCTAGTCGATGAGATTGTTGTTCTGGGCCCTGTATTTCTACACAATATGTTCCCCTTTGAGAGGTTCATGGGAGTCTTAAAGAAATATGATCGTAACTGCGCTAGGCCAGAAGCAAGCATCTCCCTGGGCCATCAAACAGAGGATGTCATTGGTTTTGTGTTGACTTCATTCCTGACCTTAAGAAGATTGGTCTCCCTCAATCACGGTATGAGGGGAGACTGACTGGAAAAGGCACGCTAGGAGCGGACTCAATAATATGTAGGGACGGGCATTCTTGGTCTCAAGCACACTACACAGTTCTACAGAATTCTACCTTGGTGACCCCGTATGTCGATGAACACAAGAATATTCTGCGCTCCAAACACCCGGAGGTGTGTGACGACTGGATTACATATGAACACATCAGGACTTTCGGCAGTTGGTTGCAAACACGTCTCATGGGTGACAACACTGTTTCTGATGAGCTGTACTCGTTGGCCAGGGGACCATCTTCGACTGTATTGACTTACAAAGGGTACGAGATAAATGGGAATACATTTTACACGATCGCCCAAGATCAAAAGTGCACCAACCAAAATAGCGGTGTCCGCTTTGATGCAGCAACCAATAGGGGAAAGGACACATATTATGGTTACATAGTGGACATATGGGAACTTGACTATGGACATGATTTCAAGGTCCCTTTGTTTCAGGGCAAATGGGTCAATCTGTCAAGAGGCGGGGTAGAGGAAGACCCACAGTATGGAATGACAACAGTGGATCGGAACAATCTTGGGTACACAGACGAACCATTCGTCCTAGCCAATGATGTGGCGCAGGTTTTCTATGTGAAGGACATGTCTACCAAACCGAGAAAAAGAAAAGATAAGGAAGCGAATACATCATACGATGATCCAAAGCGCCACATAGTTCTTTCAGGAAAAAGAGACATCGTGGGATTGGAGGGCAAGACAGACATGTCTGAAGATTATGAAAAGTTTCATGAAATTCCTCCCTTCAAAGTCAAGGCTGACCCAAGCACCCTCTTAAACGATGAAGATTATCCATGGTTACGGCGCAATAAGCAAAGGACACAAGCGAAGAAAAAGTGAAGACTTTCTCTCCACAACTATATCATTGCAGTTACATGTGAAGAAATGAAATGCCTTTTGTAACAGATGAGTTTTCGTATGAAACCCTAATACTTCGAAAGAGATTGTCCGTTTTGTACACGAAGTGCATCCAGTTTTTGCCGTAACCCTCTCAACTTTTTATAACATGCTATGTGGGTGAAATGATGATACCATGCCAACTTTCAACCTTTTCAGAGTTCATTTGTAGTGCTTTTCAATTTCAGGGTCATTTAGCTCAAAAAAATCAGTAAATGCATGAAAAATAGCAAATGAAGTCAGAAAGGGTTGAAAATTGATGACGTGGCTTTGAATGGTGCATACTGAATGCACAAAAATTCTGGATCTGAAATAATTATTATTTTTGCATATCTTTATAACCTTGGGCGGTGAAGGTCGTACCAATCAGGAAGAAGCACACGGGTCGTGTGTTTCTTTCAAGCGCTTGTGAGCTATTGGATCAGCACTATAATGACTAGTCCCGGTTCGTGCTAGCAACCAGGACTAAAGAGGCACACGACCCTATATATAGCCCACCTCTCGGACATGTTCGACACTTAGCGTGTGTACTCATTCGGATTCAAATCATTTGGATTCCCTGCATACGGTCCAACGGTGCATTTCATATTTCCACCGTTGGGCTGTATGCAGGGGAAACCGTGTGTTTTGTTGATCTATCTAGAAATCCTTTAGTTCATCAACCGAATACAAATTATTCGGATTCCCTGCATACGGTCCGACGGTGCATTTCATATGCGGGCACTCACGAGCCACCGTCGGGGTGTATGCAGGGGAAACCGTGTGTTTTGTTGATCTATCTAGAATACTTTCTCTCCACAACTATATCATTGCAGTTACATGTGAAGAAATGAAATGCCTTTTGTAACAGATGAGTTTTCGTATGAAACCCTAATACTTCGAAAGAGATTGTCCGTTTTGTACACGAAGTGCATCTAGTTTTTGCCGTAACCCTCTCAACTTTTTAGCACATGCTATGTGGGTGAAATGATGATACCATGCCAACTTTCAACCTTTTCAGAGTTCATTTGAAGTGCTTTTCAATTTCAGGGTTATTTAGCTCAAAAAAATCAGTAAGTGCATGAAAAATACCAAATGAAGTCAGAAAGGGTTGAAAATTGATGATGTGGCTTTGAATGGTGCATTTTGAACACACAAAAAGTATGGAGTTCAAATAAGTTCAAAAAAATGAAATCCTTTTGTAACACATGAGTTTTCGTCCGAAACCCTGATACTTCGAAAGAGATTGTCCGTTTTGTACACGAAGTGCATCCAGTTTTTGCCGTAACCCTCTCAACTTTTTAGCACATGCTATGTGGGTGAAATGATGATACCATGCCAACTTTCAACCTTTTCAGAGTTCATTTGAAGTGTTTTTCAATTTCAGGGTTATTTAGCTCAAAAAAATCAGTAAGTGCATGAAAAATACCAAATGAACTCAGAAAGGGTTGAAAATTGATGATGTGGCTTTGAATGGTGCATTTTGAACACACAAAAACTATGAAGTTCAAATAAGTTCAAAAAAATGAAATCCCTTTGTAACAGATGAGTTTTCGTCCGAAACCCTGATACTTCGAAACAGATTGTCCATTTTGTACACGAAGTGCATCCAGTTTTTACCGTAACCCACTCAACTTTTTAGCACATGCTATGTGGATGAAATGATGATACCATGCCCCAACTTTCAACCTTTTCAGAGTTCATTTGAAGTGCTTTTTAATTTCTTTTAAAACATCGTGGGAGTGGAGTTCAAAAAAGAATCAACTAAAAAGCTTTTATAAACCTCTAGTATTTTTGAAACTATAATTATATAAAAATTATGCAACTAAAATTATCAAAGTATTTTTTGTTCAAAACATTAATAGCAAAAAGAATATAATGATAAAACACACTGGAAATAAATAAAACAAAAATAAATAAAGCAAAAAACAAAACAAAATAATGAAAATTATGCAACTAAAATTATCAAAGTATTTATTTGTTAAAAAGAATGAAATAAAATAAAAGAAGAATAATACTGGAAAAAATATAAAAAATGCTGCCTACTGGGCCACCACTAGACCCAGAGGCGGATACAAAGTGGTTAGGCCCATAAGCCTGCTTTAGAGAGGAGCTCGAAGGCTCAGGCGCACCGTGCCTTATAAACAGGTGCGGCACTCTCTCCACTAGCGAGGTGGGACTAAAATCCCACCACGCCGCTATGAAAAGCCATTGGTCCCGGTTGGTGCCACCAACCGGGACCAATGCCTACCTTCGGTCCCGGTTGGTGCCACCAACCGGGACCAATGCCTCCTTTGGTCCCGGTTGGTGCCACCAACCGGGACCAAAGGTCCCTGTTTCCCGCCCTTTGGGCTGACGAAAAGAGACCTTTGGTCCTCGTCGCTGTCGCCGTCGCCGCCCGCTCCTCGTCGCCGTCGCCCTCTCCCATCGCCGTTGTCGCCGTCGCCCTCTCCCATCGTCGCTATCGCCGTCGCCCTCTCCCATCGCCGCTGTCGCCATCGCCCTCTCCCATCGTCGCTGTCGCCGTCGCCGCCCAGCCCCGTCGCCGCCCGCTCCTTGTCGCCGCGCCTCCTCGTCGCCGTCGCCCTCTCCCATCGCCGCCCCCAGTGAGCACCCCGCCTTCCCCCGAGCCCTCGCCGTCACGCCCTCCTCCCTGTCTCCGCGCACGTGCCCCCCCCGAGCCCGCCATCCTCGTCGCCGGCCTCGTCGCCGGCCTCAAGCCATCGCCGTGCCCCCCCAGTGAGCCCCCCTTCCCATGGTCCCCTGCTCCCCGTCGCCGCGTGCCCCCGAGCACACCTTGCTCTGCCACTGCTCCATGGTTGCCGGCAGCCCCCGTTGCTATGTTTTTTTTATTAGATGTATATTTTCATGTGGAGATAGATGATGATGTTGATAGATAGATAAATGATTTTGTTGATATATATATATAGTTCATTATGTTAGATAATTTGATGAAATGATGATATATATATAGATGATATGATGATATATATATGATGCTCTGTTGGAAACAATTAATTTTTCTGTTGTTGATATGATGATATATATATATATATGATATGATGATATATATATAGATGAGATGTATGTTCATGTGGAGATGAGATAGATAGATAAATGGTCATGTGGAGATGAGATGTATGTTCATGTAGAGATGAGATAGATGTATGTCCTCGTCGCCGGCCTCGTCGGACATGACATGAGGGGTGAGCATCGTTGTCGTCTACCCCCTCCCCGATAACTTCAACATGAGGGGGGACGTCGGACATGACATGAGGGGTGAGCGTCGTTGTCGTCTACCCCCTCCCCGATAACTTCAACATGAGGGGGGACGTCGGACATGACATGAGGGGTGAGCGTCGTTGTCGTCTACCCCCTCCCCGATAACTTCGACATGAGGGGGGACGTCAGACATGACATGAGGGGTGAGCGTCGTTGTCGTCTACCCCCTCCCCGATAACTTCGACATGAGGGGGGACGTCGGACATGACATGAGGGGTGAGCGTCGTTGTCGTCTACCCCCTCCCCGATAACTTCGACATGAGGGGGGACGTCAGACATGACATGAGGAGTGAGCGTCGTTGTCGTCTACCCCCTCCACGATAACTTCAACATGAGGGGGACGTCGGACATGCATGAGAGAGAGGCGGTCCGCTCACCCGACCAACTATCGAGGCCACCCAAACCCTAGAAGAAAGAGCGTCGTTGTCGATCTACCCCCTCTCCGATAACTTCGACATGAGGGGACGTCGGACATGCATGAGTGAGAGAGGCGGTCCGCTCGCCCGACCAACTATCGAGGCCACCCAAACCCTAGAAGAAAGAGCGTCGTTGTCGATGTACCCCATCCCCGATAACTTCAACATGAGGGGGGACGTCGGACATGTCATGTGAAATTTTTTTGGTTCATATAGAAAACTACGGTAACATAGATTTATCAAGAATGCCCCCATTATGGATGTGCACAAGTTGATCCAATTTTTTTCTGATCTAATCTATATATATATTCTTCTATATGTCACGTTGTTTGTCAAAGTATTGAAGAAATCCATGGCTTCATCATTAGCCGGAAGTAACATGCGTATGATGCTACGAAGCTCTTCAAAGTTGTTTTGGAACGGAGTTCCGGATAGAATAATTCACTTTTTGGTACGAATTTCAGCAAAGGCCTTCCAAATAGCGATATTCGGAAGGCTCTTGCTGAACTTCATACCAAAAAGCTAATTAATTATCCTATCCGGGACTCCGTTTCAAAACAATTTTGGAGAGCTTCGTACCATTATGCGCCTATTACTTCCGGCTAATGATGAAGCCTTGGTTTTCTTCAATCCTTTGACACTAGACAACGTGACATATAGAAGGGTAGATGAGATCAGGAAAAATATGGACCATTTTCTGCACATTCAGAATGGCGCCATTTTGTTAATTAAATCACTTAAAGGTTAAGAGAATCCCTTGTTTGACATTCATGAGAGAGGCGGTCCGGACGTCGGACATTCATGTTTGTATATTAATTGCCATGTTGTAATATTTGCAGAAACTATGGATCAAAGAAACTTGGAACAAGAACAGTTGTTGGGGGACATAATCCATGGCGGACGTGATGTCTTGTCGTTTCTCAACGACACTGATGGTCTGGAAGGAGAGGATGACGGCTCCGGTGATCGAACAATGGAGGAGGAAGGACATGATCATGATGGCTCCGGTGACCGAATGCCGGAGGAAGAAGGAGACCATGATGACGGCTCCGGTGACCGAACGGAGGAGGGAGCTGTTGCAAAGTCCGGCGAGGTATATATATTAATTAAGCATGTGCTGACTAGCTAATTGATGCCTTAATTGTTTTTGTATGTACATATTTTAATTAACACTTCTTTCTTCTTTTATAGCCCTCCGGATCGAGCCAAACTTCGGTAACAAGACGAGGCCCGAAGAAGAGGTTGCGCAAGGATGAAAGGTTCACGATCACATCACTCGCGGACGATGGCCTACTGATTGAACCCAAGCGGACCAATGACGCATTTGCTGCTCAGTGCGGAGCTATTGTTAGGGACTACATCCCGATCAGCATCAAGCAATGGAATAAGCCTAAGGACGGCGCCCCTGATGGTGATTATGTCACCGATAGACAGAAAGATGATCTTTGGACCGTGCTGAAGGCAAATTTCACCCTACCGCCAGAGGAGGTTCCGAATAAGCCAGTTATAGAGCCAATGGTCAAGGCGTGTGCTCTTAAGAAGATGGCAGATCTATTCAGGAGGTGGAAGAATGAGTTGAAATCAAAGTTTGTCGACAAAGGGAAGCCTCCAGAATTCACCGGCCGATTTGAGAAGATAAGAGATCACTGGCCCGCATTTATGGCCTACAAGACATCGGACAAGAGTAAGAAAATGTCAGAGACAAACAAGAACAATGCTGCAGAGAAGCAGTATCACCATCACACGGGGTCAGGTGGCTACCTCAAAGCCCGGCCGTTGTACCACAGACATTGAACTGGCCAGACCGTTCAAGGACTTGGTTCTTCGGGGTTGGGGGAACTTTGAACCCTGAATCAGGGAAGTGCTGCTGGACGAACGAGCAACTTGCAATACCCATGAACAAGCTTCAGGAGTATATCACCGCAGCGCAGGAAGGGACGTTCATTCCCGACAGAGAGAAGGACGAGCTGACTGAGGCCCTAGGGAATGCTGAGCACCCTGGACGAACACGAGGCACACCAGGCTCCGTTCCGTGGAAGGTTGGGTTTCCCGACGCAGGCGGTTACAGAAGCCGGGAGAGAAAGAGGAAAGCGGAGCTGAGCAAAATTCAGAAGCTCAATGCAAGACTACAAAAGCTAGAGGAAGCTGAGAGCCAGCGAGCTGCCGGCCAACCATCTCAGCGGCACGAAGCTACCCCAGAAGCTACCCCGCCATCTCAGCGGAGAAGCAGCGTCGCTTCCACGGAGCCCGTTCAGCCTGACTTCACGTCTCCTAGCTACCCCGTGGATACTATCACGGAGGCTCAACGTTGCGAGCTTATGACGAAATGCCGGAACCTCACTTTATTGGCGGCTGTCGGCTCTGTTGCACCTCCTCAACCCAACGGAACTTTTCACTGCCGTCCGATTCCACATGGCTATGTTGTTGTGATGGTGGATGAAGTAATGGAGGGATTTGAGGAGCTCGAGCTTGACCACTCTACAGGTGAAGGGGAGAATCGGCTGGTTCGTGCCCTGAGGAATACATGTCTATGGCAGAAGGGGTACATCAAGCTTCCAAACTAGACGCCTCCGCCTCCTCCTCCTCCTCCGGCGAGTCAGGGCACTCCGCCTCCTCCTCCTCCTCCTCCTCCTCCTCCTCCGGCGAGTGATCAGGGCACCCCGCCTCCTTCTTCGGCTCCTCCGACGCGTGACGGCACTCCGCCTCCTCCTTCGCCTACTCCGGCACGTCGGAGCAGTCCGCCTCCTCCTCAGCCTCGTCGGCAACGGTGGAAGACAGGCGCCGCCGCTCCGGCTCCTTCGGCGCGTCGGAGCACTCCGCCTCCTTCTCCGCCTCGTAAGCAACGACGGAAGAGAGACGCCGCCGCTCCAGGGGCTAGCAGTACAAGCAGTGGCGGGAGGCAATTCAGATACGGTCCATCTCTCAAGCCTCTTGAAAAGTTACCATATGAGAGGACCGAGTGTGAAAACGAGGAGATATGTCAGGGCCAATTGAGGGCCCATTTTGCAAAGAAAACTCCACCTCCGAAGGAGAAGCTAGATCCGGTGAATGTGAAGCGCACTATCGATGCCCTGAAGCGACAACCACCACCTCCGCCAGATTCCAACTTTGTCCGCTGTGTTAAAAAGACATATCAAGATGCACGGCAGTCGGGAAGTACTTCCAGTGATGCAAGGTTAGCAAAACGAAGAAGTGGGAAAAAAATTCCCCAACTCGGTGAACAGGCGAACCAATCGAGCCCCCCGCTCAAGGTATCTAGCGATATCGTCGCTAATCATCCGGGGATGGTGCCCGGTACCAATGCTGGTGATTACCTGAGCGATGATGTACAGTTTGAGCTGTTGGAGGTGGACGAATTAAGTTAACGGTATGGGCGGCCTCTCGTCAAACCTGATCATCCTCCTCTAACAACGATGATGCGAAGATTCCATGATTGGTACATGAAAACCTGCAGCGAGTCTGGTAGGGATACTTTGACGCTGAGAATTAAAGAGGAGCACGACCTCGTTGGAATGGATCAATTGTCTGTTGAATTTGACGAGATATTCCAGTTATACAATCAAAAGGCCATCGACAAAACAATCTTGACTTGCTACTGTCTGTAAGTACTACTTCTGTAATTAAGTCTCTCTATATATATAGCTCAGCTCTTTCATTGCATGTATATATAATTATCCTCACTATATTATGCAGATTGAAGATCGTCGAATGCAGAAAAGCACAAATCTATGACATTGGGTTCATTAACCCAAATATCATACATGAGTTTACGGTTAAAACAATGTCACACAAACCGAGGACAACTTGCTACAATCGTTGCTTAAAAATCAAAACAAAGAGACAATACTCTTTCCTTACAACTTCAAGTGAGTGTTACTGTCTTGTGCATATTCGGTTTCCCTTATTACTCGAGGTTATAGTAATGTAATTGATGAGTTATGCATGCGTGCGCAGGTTCGACTTTATTCTGCTAGAGATTAAGCTTGAGCGGGGAGTAGTAATCGTCTTAGACTCGAAACGAAAAGATCCCCAGGAATATGCGGACATGACTGAAATGCTCCAGAAGTAAGTTCAATCGATCATTATCGCATCATATCGGCAACTTTGTTCATTTCCTGATATCAAGTAATTATTTTCTTTGTCTGGCAGGGTTTGGAAAGAGTTCACCGCAATTGTTCCGGCACTGCCGAGGGAGCTGCGATTTACACACCCGAAAGTAAGTACTACTAGCTAGTTCCGCGCATCTCCCATTGATTCTAGTTTCATCAATACCATTATCATGCTTGATTATCAGTTTGATTGAACTCTATTTCTCGTAAAGTGCTTGTGGCAGGAAACCGGGAATGATTTTTGTGGATACTACGTTTGCGAGTTCATCTACAACGCGACGACCCTTAAGCGGGGCTACTCTGAAAAACAATTTCAAGTACGTAAGCAATAATATTCACAATTTTATTTTATTACCATGATTTGTGTTGAGTTTCATTCATATATATGTATTGACCCCCTTCTTCAAATTAGATGTGGCAGATGTGGGATGAACACCTACCACATGATCGCATACGAGTAATTCAAGAGGAATTGGCGGGATTCTTTCTTGACCACGTCATAAATAAAGCCGGAGAATACCATCTGGAATTTGACATTAGATGTTAGGGATTGTAAGAGATCTTATATTGTATATATGTAGCTAGTAGCGTCGGATAGATATACGAAAACTTGTTGTTCGACCAATCTCTCGGAGAAAGAGAGGTCGATCACTTCTCTCTGTATATGTTCATGACGATCTTGTGTACTTAATGGTTCCTTCATTTGCTTACTAGCTAGCGTGTCGAGTTCTCTCTATAGTAGCTACCGTCGACCAAGCACGGAGAAAGAGAGGACACTTCCCTCTATTAGCTAGATAACACAATATGAAACACCTAAATTAACCCTCCAAAACCCCCTAAACCCCCCCCCCCTTTCAAAAAAAATCAGATACCCCAGCTCCTGCCAGATGCTGACGCGTGGATGCCTTTTGGTCCCGATTGGTGTTACCAACCGGGACTAAAGGTCCTCCTGCCTGGGCTCCCCGCAGCGGCCACGTGGAGGGCCTTTGGTCCCGGTTCGTAAGCAAACCGGGACTAAAGGTTTTCGGCTTTAGTCCCGACCCTTTAGTCCCGGTTCCAGAACCGGGACAAATGGGCCTCTGGAACCGGGACAAATGGCCCTTTTTCTACTAGTGTTTGTTCATATAAATTTTTAGTAAATGGATATGTATGCATATTGTTTTTGTAAATATATGGATGTATGTTGATGTATGGATGATCCATTGATGTATGCTTTTTTTTGTCCATTGATGTATGTTTTTTTTGTTCATATATATGATGATTTGTTTTGTTCATAGATGATCATATGATGTTTTTTTTGTTCATAGATGATCATATGATGTTTTTTTTGTTCATATGATGTTTTTTTGTCTATAGATGATCATATGATGTTTTTTTGTTCATATATATTTTTTGTTCATAAATTATCGTCTACCCCCTCCCCGATAACTTCGACATGAGGGGGACGTCGGACATGACATGAGGGTTGAGCGTCGTTGTCGTCTACCCCCTCCCCGATAACTTCGACATGAGGGGGACGTCGGACATGCATGAGAGAGAGGTGGTCCGCTCACCCGACCAACTATCGAGGCCACCCAAACCCTAGAAGAAAGAGCGTCGTTGTTGATCTACCCCCTCCCCGATAACTTCGACATGAGGGGGGACGTCGGACATGCATGAGTGAGAGAGGCGGTCCGCTCGCCCGACCAACTATCGAGGCCACCCAAACCCTAGAAGAAAGAGCGTCGTTGTCGATCTACCCCCTCCCCGATAACTTTGACATGAGGGGGGACGTCGGACATGCATGAGAGAGAGGCGGTCCGCTCACCCGACCAACTATCGAGGCCACCCAAACCCTAGAAGAAAGAGTGTCGTTGTCGATCTACCCCCTCCCCGATAACTTCGACATGAGGGGGGACGTCGGACATGCATGAGAGAGAGGCGGTCCGCTCACCCAACCAACTATCCAGGCCACCCAAACCCTAGAAGAAAGAGCGTCGTTGTCGATCTACCCCCTCCCCGATAACTTCGACATGAGGGGGGACGTCGGACATGCATGAGTGAGAGAGGCGGTCCGCTCGCCCGACCAACTATCGAGGCCACCCAAACCCTAGAAGAAAGAGCATCGTTGTCGATCTACCCCATCCCCGATAACTTCAACATGAGGGGGGACGTCGGACATGTCATGTGAATTTTTTTTGGTTCATATAGAAAACTACGGTAACATAGATTTATCAAGAATGCCCCCATTATGGATGTGCACAAGTTGATCCAATTTTTTTCTGATCTCATCTATATATATATTCTTCTATATGTCACGTTGTCTGTCAAAGTATTGAAGAAATCCATGGCTTCATCATTAGCCGGAAGTAACATGCGTATAATGCTACGAAGCTCTTCAAAGTTGTTTTGGAACGGAGTTCCGGATAGAATAAGTCGCTTTTTGGTACGAATTTCAGCAAAGGCCTTCCAAATAGCGATATTCGGAAGGCTCTTGCTGAACTTCGTACCAAAAAGCTAATTAATTATCCTATCCGGGACTCCATTCCAAAACAATTTTGGAGAGCTTCGTACCATTATGCGCCTGTTACTTCCGGCTAATGATGAAGCCTTGGTTTTCTTGAATCCTTTGACACTAGACAACGTGACATATAGAAGGGTAGATGAGATCAGGAAAAATATGGACCATTTTCTGCACATTCAGAATGGCGCCATTTTGTTAATTAAATCACTTAAAGGTTAAGAGAATCCCTTGTTTGACATTCATGAGAGAGGCGGTCCGGACGTCGGACATTCATGAGAGAGGCGGTCCGGACGTCGGACATTCATGTTTGTATATTAATTGCCATGTTGTAATATTTGCAGAAACTATGGATCAAAGAGACTTGGAACAAGAACAGTTGTTGGGGGACATAATCCACGGCGGACGTGATGTCTTATCGTTTCTCAATGACACCGATGGTCTGGAAGGAGAGGATGACGGCTCCAGTGATCGAACAATGGAGGAGGAAGGACATGATCATGATGGCTCCAGTGACCGAATGCCGGAGGAAGAAGGAGACCATGATGACGGATCCAGTGACCGAACGGAGGAGGGAGCTGTTGCAAAGTCCGGCGAGGTATATATATTAATTAAGCCTGTGCTGACTAGCTAATTGATGCATTAATTGTTTTGGTATGTACATATATTAACTCTTCTTTCTTCTTTCATAGCCCTCCGGATCGAGCCAAACTTCAGTAAGGAGACGAGGCCCGAAGAGGAAGTTGCGCAAGGATGAAAGGTTCACGATCACAGCACTCGCGGACGATGGCCTACCGATTGAACCCAAGCGGACCAAGGACGGATTTGCTGCTCAGTGCGGAGTTATTGTTAGGGACAACATCCCGATCAGCATCAAGCAATGGAATAAGCCTAAGGACGACGCCCATGAAGGTGATTACGTCACCGATAGACAGAAAGATGATCTTTGGACCGCGCTGAAGGCAAATTTCACCCTACCGCCAGAGGAGGATCCGAACAAGCCAGTTATAGAGCCACTGGTCAAGGCGTGTGCTCTTAAGAAGATGGCAGATCTATTCAGGAGGTGGAAGAATGAGTTGAAATCAAAGTTTGTCGACAAAGGGAAGACTCCAGAATTCACCGGCCGATTTGAGAAGATAAGAGATCACTGGCCCGCATTTGTGGCCTACAAGACATCGGACAAGAGTAAGAAAATGTCAGAGACAACCATGAACAATGCTGCAAAGAAGCAGTATGACCATCAAACGGGGTCAAGTGGCTACCTCAAAGCCCGGCCGTTGTGGGACAAAGCTGAGAATGACCTGATTGCTAAAGGGGTCGTACCACAGACATTGAACTGGCCAGACCGTTCAAGGACTTGGTTCTTCGGAGTTGGGGGAACTTTGGACCCTGAAACAGGGAAGTGCCATTGGACGGACGAGCAACTTGCAATACCCGTCATGAAGCTTCAGGAGTATATCACCGCAGCGCAGGAAGGGACGTTCATTCCCGACAGAGAGAAGGACGGGCTGACTGAGGCCCTAGGGAATGCTGAGCACCCTGGACGAACACGAGGCACACCAGGCTTCGTTTCGTGGAAGGTTGGGTTTCCCGACGCAGGCGGTTACAGAAGCCGGGAGAGAAAGAGGAAAGCGGAGCTGAGCGAAATTCAGAAGCTCAATGCAGGACTACAAAAGCTAGAGGAAGCTGAGAGCCAGCGAGCTGCCGGCCAACCATCTCAGCGGCACGAAGCTACCCCAGAAGCTACCCCGCCATCTCAGCGGAGAAGCAGCGTCGCTCCCACGGAGCCCGTTCAACCTGACTTCACGTCTCCTAGCTACCCCGTGGATACTATCACGGAGGCTCAACATTGCGAGCTTATGACGAAATACCGGAACCTCACTTTCAAGGCGGCTGTCGGCTCTGTTGCACCTCCTCAACCCAACGGAACTTTTCACTGCCGTCCGATTCCACATGGCTATGCTGTTGTGATGGTGGATGAAGTAATGGAGGGATTTGAGGAGCTCGAGCTTGACCACTCTACAGGTGAACGGGAGAATCGGCTGGTTCGTGCCCTGAGGAGTACATGTCTATGGCAGAAGGAGTACATCAAGCTTCCAAACTAGACGCCTCCGCCTCCTCCTCCTCCTCCGGCGTGTCAGGGCACTCCGCCTCCTCCTCCTCCTCCTCCTCCAGCGAGTGATCAGGGCACCCCGCCTCCTTCTCGGGCTCCTCCGACCCGTGAGGGCACTCGGGCTCCTCCTTCGCCTACTCCGGCACGTCGGAGCAGTCCGCCTCCTCCTCCGCCTCGTCGGCAACGGCGGAAGACAGCCGCCGCCGCTCCGGCTCGTCCGGCGCGTCGGAGCACTGCGCCTCCTTCTCCGCCTCGTAAGCAACGACGGAAGAGAGACGCCGCTGCTCCGGCGGCTAGCAGGACAAGCAGAGGCG
Organism: Elymus sibiricus; assembly: GCA_039707655.1. Lineage (NCBI taxonomy): Eukaryota > Viridiplantae > Streptophyta > Magnoliopsida > Poales > Poaceae > Elymus > Elymus sibiricus. The sequence goes on from CM077667.1 coordinate 24,724,321, forward strand.
GGAGGGAGTACAGATACGGTCCATCTCTCAAGCCTCTGGAAAAGTTACCATATGAGAGGACCGAGTCTGAAAACGAGGAGATATGTCAGGCCCAATTGAGGGCCCATTTTGCAAAGAAAACTCCACCTCCGAAGGAGAAGCTAGATCCGGTGAAAGTGAAGTGCACTATCGATGCCCTGAAGCGACCACCACCGCCTCCGCCGGATTCCAACTTTGTCCGCTGTGTTAAAAAGACATATCAAGATGCGTGGCAGTCGGGAAGTACTTCCAATGATGCAAGGTTAGCAAAACAAAGAAGTCGGAACAAAAATCCCCAGCTCGGCGAACAGGCAAACCAATCGTGCCCCCCGCTCAAGGTGTCTAGCGATATCGTCGTTAATCAGCCGGGGATGGTGCCCGGTACCAATCCTGGTGATTACCTGAGCGATGATGTACAGTTTGAGCCGTTGGAGGTGGACGAATTCAGTTACCGGTACGGGCGGCCTCTCGTCAAACCTGATCATCCTCCTCTAACAACGATGATGCGAAGATTCCATGATTGGTACATGAAAACCTGCAGCGATTCTGGTAGGGATACTTTGACGCTGAGAATTAAAGAGGAGCACGACCTCGTTGGAATGGATTAGTTGTCTGTTGAATTTGACGAGATATTCCAGTTATACAATCAAAAGGCCCTCGACAAAACAATCTTGACTTGCTACTGTCTGTAAGTACTACTTCTGTAATTAAGTCTCTCTATATATATAGCTCAGCTCTCTTATTGCATGTATATATAATTATCCTCACTATATTATGCAGATTGAAGATCGTCGAATGCAGAAAAGCACAAATCTATGACATTGGGTCATTAACCCAAATACCATACATGAGTTTACGGTTAAAAACAATGTCACACAAACCGAGGACAACTTGCTACAATCAGTGCTTAAAAATCAAAACAAAGAGACAATACTCTTTCCTTACAACTTCAAGTGAGTGTTACTGTCTTGTGCATATTCGGTTTCCCTTATTACTCGAGGTTATAGTAATGTAATTGATGAGTTATGCATGCGTGCGCAGGTTCGACTTTATTCTGCTAGAGATTAAGCTTGAGCGGGGAGTAGTAATCGTCTTAGACTCGAAACGAAAAGATCCCCAGGAATATGCGGACATGACTGAAATGCTCCAGAAGTAAGTTCAATCGATCATTATCGCATCATATCGGCAACTTTGTTCATTTCCTGATATCAAGTAATTATTTTCTTTGTCTGGCAGGGTTTGGAAAGAGTTCACCGCAATTGTTCCGGCACTGCCGAGGGAGCTACGATTTACACACCCGAAAGTAAGTACTACTAGCTAGTTCCGCGCATCTCCCATTGATTCTAGTTTCATCAATACCATTTATCATGCTTGATTATCAGTTTGATTGAACTCTATTTCTCGTAAAGTGCTTGTGGCAGGAAACCGGGAATGATTTTTGTGGATACTACGTTTCTGAGTTCATCTACGACGCGACGACCCCTAAGCGGGGCTACTCTGAAAAACAATTTCAAGTGCGTAAGCAATAATATTCACAATTTTATTTTATTACCATGATTTGTGTTGAGTTTCATTCATATATATGTATTGACCCCCTTCTTCAAATTAGATGTGGCAGATGTGGGATGAACTCCTACCACATGATCGCATACGAGCAATTCAAGAGGAATTGGCGGGATTCTTTCTTGACCACGTCATAAATAAAGCTGGAGAATACCATCTGGAATTTGACATTAGATGTTAGGGATTGTAAGAGATCTTATATTGTATATATGTAGCTAGTAGCGTCGGATAGATATACGAAAACTTGTTGTTCGACCAATCTCTCGGAGAAAGAGAGGTCGATCACTTCTCTCTATATATGTTCATGACGATCTTGTGTACTTAATGGTTCCTTCATTTGCTTACTAGCTAGCATGTCGAGTTCTCTCTATAGTAGCTACCGTCGACCAAGCACGGAGAAAGAGAGGACACTTCTCTCTATTAGCTAGCTAACACAATATGAAACCCCTAAATTAACCCTCCAAAACCCCCTAAACCCCCCCCCCCCCTTCAAAACAAATACCCCCAGCTCCTGCCAGATGCTGACGGGTGGATGCCTTTTGGTCCCGGTTGGTGTTACCAACCGGGACTAAAGGTCCTCCTGCCTGGGTTCCCCGCAGCGGCCACGTGGAGGGCCTTTGGTCCCGGTTCGTAAGCAAACCGGGACTAAAGGTTTTGGGCTTTAGTCCCGACCCTTTAGTCCCGGTTCCAGAACCGGGACAAATGGGCCTCTGGAACCGGGACAAATGGCCCTTTTTCTACTAGTGTACATAGTTTCTAAATATTGTGTAGAATACTAATTCAGACCTTACAATTTAAACTATGAGAAATTCCTGCATAAGCAATGAAAAAATCTTAACATGAAAAAGTAAGCTTGTCACAGTTAAATGCAATGTTTTTTGGAGAAAATGCAATGTAATTAAAACCTACTTAAAATGAACTAATGCATGTTGCATCATAGAGAATTCGTATGTGTAGATCGTACGGATACTAGTGGATCAATCTAGTAAAGATAAGGGCTACAACAAGGGAAAAGTAGTGGTTGAACCTCAGCTCGGTGCACCAACGGTTCACCCACGCAAGAAAGCATAGCAAAACATTTTGAAAAAAATCTGAAACTTTGTGGGAATGATTGAACAAATGTTATGGATGCTTGCAAAGTTCGATGGTCAAATTACATACGAGGAGTTCTGAACAATAAAGAAATTGTTCAGAGCTCCTAAAATATCATTTGACCATCAAACTTTGCAAGCATCTATAACTTTTGTTCATAGTCATTCCCATAAAGTTTTAGATTTTTTTGAAATGTTTTGTTATGTTTTCTTGCATGGGAGTAGCAGGGGTGAACCATGCTGGGGTGTAGAAAAACCAATCTCCTACAATAATTTTGAGATATTCGAAAGTAGTCGGGATCGCTGTATATAGGATTCGTGAACATTTTTTTGTTTTCATGAACATTTCAACACCGTGAAAAATACTACTTCCTCCGATCCATATTAATTATCGTTGATTTAGTACAACGTTGTATTAAATCGGTGACAATTAATATGAATTAAGGGAGTACGATATTTTTTGGAAAATAAAAATCTTTTAATTATTAACCATGTTTAACCCTGAACTTTTTAAAATAAAAGAATGTTTTTTCAATTAATTAATATTTAAAATTCACAAAAAATGAATTGCATAAACATTTCTTTTACAATCATGCAATTACATATGGCTTCCGTTCCTCTATATAGTGCGCACTTGGATTTCTAGACGAAATTAACCCTCCCGAGGCTGGAAGTGTGTGGCTGGCAAGTGTGCGAGGCTGGGTGGAGGGTTACTAATAAAGATCCAAAGTACACGCAGCAGACTCTTTGGTATTGTAGCCCAGTTGAAACACGCACTATATAGAGGAATACAAGGAGTTTCCTTTTGACCTATCAAAAAATCTCTTCAGCCGGGTTATTCTTGAAAAACCAAATAGAGGTCAAAATCAATCTAAACAGTAGTCCACGGCGTGGGGCGCCCCTATGTCTCGTTGTAAGCGAGACAGAGGGCAAGCCTCGTGTCGGGGAAGTTCTAGATGTCGCAGGAGGCTACAACATCCTTTTTATTTTAATTTTACATTTTTGGTTTTCTCTTTTTCTTTATTTTTTACTTTTGTTTATACTTTAACATATTCTAATTATATATTTAAAAACTCTGTAAAAACATTTAGAAAAACGAATGAAAACCATGAAAGAAACCAAAGGAAGGAACAAGAAAAACTGAAGTATAACTACGAAAAACCCGAAAAATAAATATGACAACCAAAAAAAATCAAAAGAAAACGAAAAATAACCGGAGAAACCGAATAAATCCGATTGTTTTCCGTCAAGTTGGTCGCGTCTCCTATCCTATTGCGAACACGACCCTGGGGTAGCAGCTAGAAGCACCAGCCACCATTGTAGCCACCCTGGATCGATCCCTAGGGAGCTTTCTTTTCGTCCTAATTTCTTTGGTTTTATTACTATATATATATGAGCTAATGGGCCGGCCCGTTACTGTAAAAGCTTAAGCCAGATCTTCTTTCATCTCGCATCATGCGAGACATAGCTCTTGCGAACTGAGTGTGATTTAACTGAGTCGGCCCATCAAGTGATCACTCTGTAGGTCATGATTTTATCAACTAACGGAGGTGCACATGTTCGGGAGCCTCCCAAGGGTCACGTTGAGAGTGTGTCATTTGGTGTGCTCTCAGCGTCTGCCATCTGACGCGCTCTGGGCATTCCCTTCGAATTTTTTTTCTGTACGCGTTTTTGGCTCTGAGATGATTTTTTTCCTTGGGTTTTTTTGGTATTTTGATTTCACCCCAGTTTTTCCGAGGATTTGGAACAAAAATTCATTTAAAAGTAAGAATTTACGCGAAAAAACATGTTTCCTTTTTTTCTTCCGCCAGAGGCACAAACTTGCTTCTCGTGGTGTCACGGATTGCCTCTCATAAAAGGAAAAAAACATGTTTTTTTTATTCCGCGAGAGCACGGATTTGCTTCCGCAAGAGGCACGGGCGTGCCTCTCGAAAAGGGAAAAACGAGTTTTTCTTCTTCCGCGCGAGACACGGTCGTGCCTCTCGGAAAAGGAAAAAAACATGTTTTCATTTATTTTTCTTCCACGAGAGGCACGGATTTGCTTCTGCAAGAAGCACAGTCGCCCCTCTCGGAAAAGGGAAAAACGTGCTTCCGGTTCGGGTTTTTGCCCGGTTTTTCGTGAAAAAAAGTTCATCGAAACCTATCAACATGGGATCTAGTTTTGAATGTCTCGCCATGAGGAATCCAATAGAGAAAACGGTTTGATATTTGGATGCACGTTTTAAGAGATAAAACATTTTGAATTAGCGAACCTAGAAAAAGGGAAAACTCCAAGGTTCCGACAAGTGGCGCACATGCAATGCAACACTTGTCGCAACCTGAAATGGTGGGAGTGACTTTGCAAAGTGTGAAACTCGTCGCAACCTGAAATATTAGACCGGTCTTATGATTGGTTTTTATTTTGAACATTTTGCAAAATACACATTGAACGTTTTGTAATATCCTTTCAACATTTTTTATAAAGAGTTGAACATTTTCTAATATATGATAAACATTTTAATAATACATATAGACTATTCTGTATTATATGATGACCTTTTTTGAAATATATGACAAAATTTCGAATACACTTTGACCATTTGTGTAGAAAAATGCAAAAAAATCTAAATATATACGTTGAACAAACTTGAAAAATGCAGTGAGCATTTGTTTATTCGTTAAACAATTTCTAATATATGGTGAACATTTTTATAATGGATGATGAACCTTTTGTAGTATACCATATACCTCTTCTTAATATATGATGAATAATTTTGTAACACACAATGAAATTTATATATTACACAAACAATAAAATAAAAATAAATAAAAGGAAAAATAAAAGAAGAGAAATAGAAACAGAAAAAACTAAAATAAAAAGAAAACAGAAAACAAAAGAAATTGCAAAGATACTGGGTCTTCAGGAGGCCACACCCTTATTTACGTGGTGGGCCTGACAATCTGAGATTTACAAAAAGTTTGTGCGTGTTTTTTTTCTATTGGTTTTTTTAGCTTCCGAAATGTATATGTATGTTTTGCAAGAAACAAAAAGGTTTTCTATTTTAAAAAAGTGAACTTAAAAAAAATGGAATCATTTTTGACAAAACCTGAACATGTTATGACTTTTGTGAATAATTTGTAAAAAATCTAAACATTTTTCTAAAAAACAATTAACTTTGTAAAACAAATTGAACATTTTATAAAACATGATTATTTTGGGAATAGTTTTTAAAACTGTTAACCATTTTTAAACATAATAATAGAAATAGAAACAAAAGGAAAAAAAGGAACCAAAAGGAACTTTCCAGTAGGTTCCCAAAACCGGTAGAAAGAGTAGACAATTTTTTTTCCCAAAATCAGAATCCTTTATGGGCTCCTTATCCTTTTGGATGCCTTTTGATTTCATGACTTGTCTTTTTTTTTCTGCTGGTAATTTCCCCTTACAACATTCGCAATGTCTCTGGCATTATATTCTTTCCATTGGCAATCGTTGATGTTGTAATGGACGACTCAACTCAGCCCATTTTCGTAATAAAGCAAAGTGAAATGGGCAAGTAAACAGGCTCATCTCCACCCAATAACAGTAAATTGAAAAACTATACTTAAAAAATTCAAAAAAAATCTGAATTTGTTTTAGGTGGAACATGTTCCAATGCATGATGTTCATGTCAAATTTCAGCTTGTTTGGACATTTGAGCAGCTCTTGGCAAAAAAGACAAAAACAGTCAAAACAGTACTTTAACAGTAAACTCTCTTACGGACCTAAAATTTGTCTTTTTTGTTGAGAGCTAGATAAATGTCCAAACTCCACAAAATTTGGCATGGACTTCACAGACACGAGCATTTAGCATCACAAAAAAACGGATTTATTTTATTTTATTTACTATTTTAAACGAATTTACTGTTCACCTCGGGTGCGAGAGCCAAAATGCCTCGTCCAAGTAAAACATTGTTACGGAAATAATTGCACCAACAGTTATTAGGTCAATTGTTCCTTTTGTACGATGCAAATTGAATGAAAGAGTGATGCGCACCAGGGAAAGACAATGGACATTTGAAAAACTCTAGATCTGCCATATATGAACTGTACTAATCCACTCTATCCATACCATAGTTATCGAAATGAAAATTACGAAAATCCACATTTGCCTTGTCAACAAATGTCATCAAGCATATCAATAAAAAAACGATAAATAGATTCAGATAATTTGCTTATTCGAAGAAATCTAAGCATATCAGGCTTGTCTTGTTCAGCACCAATTTGAAGGAAATCTAAGCAAACAATATCACCATTTGTCCATACCTGCAAAGAGGGGCAGCATGTCAAATGGTAGCAATGCCTAGAAATGTTATGAATGCAGGCAATACTGAAAGAGGGGGGGGGGGGGGGGGGGGGGGGGGGGACCCACCCAAATGTAGAGTTATGTCTCCCTTGCACACTTTAAAATCAGAGTTTCTGTCGTTTTATTACCATGTTTTGATTTCACCACTAGAATCTCAGCCATGTAAACTTACAGGCTGATTTGCCACCGCAATACTACTTTTATATCTTCAAAGGCAATTCCAACCCCTTCATGATAACAGAAAACTGAACATATAGTCCAATCTCCCAAGTCCCAAGAAAGTAATCAAACACTTAATTTAGTCCTAATTATAAAACAAGGCAGGAATGGTTGGCACTCCGAAAATTTGAGTAGGGGCAGAAGCACGCAAATATATCCGGTTGCCATCAATAAATCTACCACACCTTTGTGTAAGCACTTCATGAGCACAAACAGATATGATTATATATTCCAGTCGTTCCAAAAATTAATCTAATCACAGTAATCATATCTACATACACAGACAAAACAAATAATGACCACGTCCATGTTACAAGGAGGATTAAGCAAAGAAGGGGAATGGGGAGAAATTAGGACTCACCTCCCCAGGGGAAGAGAAGGAGCAGCGTTGACAGCAGCACCTATAAAGTGGAGGAGGCGGAAGCTGCAGTTAAGGAGCATGCCCCTGTATCCACCCGGTTGCTTTCCTGGTCGTTGAGGGTGCTACGCAACGGTGGCAAGGCATCTGCTAGAATGACACCATCAAGACTGAAGACAGGCAGGTTGTAGCTGGGCCGCCATGAGTGTGGCAAGCGCCAACCACGGTCCTCGCTGAGCAAGAGACTAGCAGATTGCAAGGGTGGGGGGGGGGGGGTGGGGGGGGGGGGGGGAGGGGGGGGGAGCGACCCGACATGGATAGCCCCAGCTAATGCACCTTCTCTCCTGGTTACTTGCATTAATGAATCCATCCAAAGGCTGAAGCATTTAAACAGAAGGGTGGTATCTGGGGCATTTCAACAAAAGGATGGCATCTGGAGCTTGATCAACAGTTATCTGCGGCACCAAATGTTTCTTTAAATCAGATGCACTCAATGAAGTTCCAATGTTAGTGTACACAGACAAACAGCAAGACCTGTCTCGGCATCTCCACATTCTGAAACCTGCACACTAACTGAACTTTCAGTATCCGCAGTTAGAGAGGCTACATGACCAAAAGTCTGCTGAGCCAAAAAGGTTGTTTCACATGACAAAAGCTTTGATTGCCACCCTGAAATCATTTCACTTGAAAGATCAGATAAGGAAATTGACTATTTATACATTTGACTAATCTTGTAAATAAAGCCACCACAAAAAGGTAAAGCAGAAAGCTATCCCCCTCTAATAAAAATGCTGCAACTTTTCGGCAGCAGAAAATACTTCTAAACAATCATTAGATCTATATGAAGTTTATAACAGAAAGCTCAGCACAATAGTCAGTCAGTCTTAGAGCAAGTATATTCCAGGTTGGTGAAACATCATTATTCTGAAATGCTACTGTTGGGTACTCTCGATGCTTTAGATCAACTATGATGAGAGATATAAAACTAAACGTAACATCTACCAGTATAAATCAGCTCGTAGTTATCTTGTTTTCACAGTATCTAGCATGAGATGAATGGATCCCTACCTATTCATCTATCTTAAGGAGTATCTTCCAAAAAAGACGGTAAATGGCTTTTGTTTTTCCAGCAGAACACCTAACCCTTAAGAGAAATTTGTCGAAATCAATCACAAATCTTGTACCTGGCAGAAAAGAGGGCCTAAAATAAGACATATCAAATAAAACAATATACAGTCCTAACATCCTATTTGATTATTTCCATCAGTCAATATCTAACCTGTAATTATCACACCCTCCATGTATTCAACAGGATTACACCATCAAATTGAATTATTATTTTTTGGCCTATTTCTTTCCCTCCCTTGTCCAAATGATGGCAGCGGCAGAAACAGAGGAAAGAAATGGAACTACTACTTGATGCCACAATACATGAGCTCATCACCTTATGGAGTAATTCTGTTGACCAGGTTAATATAGCCCTGTGAAAACCAATGACTATGATACATCCTTTTCTTCCTGAGAATCGCCAAAATCATGTCCATCATTATCAAAGCCCAATATACAACTCAGCTTGGCATCTGGTGTAATGCCTGCCTGCAGCATACTGTTGTACATCGCCATAGCTTTTTTCTCATCTCCAATTTTGAAGTATCCAATTATGAGGTCTGTATAAGTTACTACAGTAGGTGTAAGCCCCTTGCTTATCATTTCTTCCATAAACAAGTGTGCACCATCCATCGCAAGCACTTTACTGAAGCCACCAATTAAACAAGTGTAGACGAAAGAATCTGCTGACAAACCCTCCGTTTCCATCTCTCTAAAGACTTGCAGAGCTGCCTTCATGTTTGAGCGCTTACAATAGCACGCAATCAGAGACGTATACAGAATTCTGTCTGGTGTCAGCCCCTCCCCAATCATATGCTTAAGCAACGTCATAGCTTCAGGAAGCTTATCGTCATGGCACAAACCATTTATGAGGCTAGTGTATGTAAAGATATTAGGCTTTGTCCCCTCATCGACCATTTTATAATACAACCTGAAGGCCTCCTGCAGATCCAAAGCTTTCACAAAACCATCAATAATAATACTGTAAAGCACAGTATCAGGAACGTGGCCCCTTTTTATCATGTCTGCGAGAAAAACCCAGACATCATTAGGTTTATTGACCTTGCACAGACCGTTGATGATAACTCTGTATGTACAAAGGTTGGGGACAACCCCAAACTGGCGTACTTTATCCAGGAACAGGAAGGCCTCACCAATCAGCCCTTCGTTGCTGAAGCCGTGAACAAGAATTGTGCAGGTCACAATGTTGGGACATATCCCATCACTGAGCATGAGCTCAAATACCTCCAATGCTTCTTTAAGTTGCCTATGTCTACAGTATGCATATATCAGACTACTGTAATTGTAAGCATCTGGAACAAAATTATGATGAACCATGTCATTCCAAAGGTCATAGCAAATCTCTAGATCTAGATGTTGACAACAACCATGAAGAACGATGCTGTAAACTAGGTGGTCATGCTTGAATCCTTGATCTTTCAGCCTCTTAAAAAGCTGGAACGCCAATTCAACCCTTCCAGCTCTGCATAGACCATGCAAAAGCGAACTATAACTCACCAGATTAGGAGTGATTCCATTCCTTGCCATCTCAACGAGCATGTAATAACCTGTCAATACATCCCCTTGTTTGCATAAGCCATCAACTAATATGCTGTAGCTGTGAACATCTGGAACAAACCCACACTTCTTCATCCCATCAAACACTTCTATGGCTTTGTGAACCTGACCGTCATGGCAGAAACCATGAATAATTGAATTGAAACAATAGCTGTTGCAAGGGTAGCCTCTCTGACACAGCATTTGAAGGAAGTTCCATGCAGATTTCACCTGTTCGGCACGGCAAAGCCCATAGAGGTAAGTAGCATAGGTTGCAGCATTTGGCCTGACACCTTCCACTTCCATTTCAGAGAGAAGCTCTAGAGCTTCCTCCAGGCATAACTTGGCTCCATGTGTATACATACTCATCAAAACTGAATAAGAGTAGACATTTGGTGAAGGACCAGAACTCTTCATATCTTGAAACAAACTCCTTGCATACATGAGCTGATTTCCCTCAACCAAGCGCTTCAGCAAGAAGTTGCATACTTGCAACTCAACTCCAACCTTCTTGGCCTCGACATAAGTGAGCAGAGCATCCTCAAACATGGACAGCTCCACAAAAACCCGGATGACTGTGGCATAAACTTGCAGCAACGTCATCGACCCACCCAAATTGCTCGCCAACATAGGGACCAACTGAAACAACTCCGGCCCGGCATTCCTGCAGTGGTCGACAACGCTCCGAATCAGGCACCGGACCTCTCTAATCCTCCGTGGCAGGAACGACTGCATAAGCAACGCAAACAGCCCGATCGACCGGGGTAGCCCATACAGCCTGACACAATCCCCGAAGATGATCTTCCTGGCATCATCCCAGCTCGACGTCCGGACCGCCCGCGTGATCACAGGATGAAAACGCTCGCGCCTATCCTCGTTGCCAACGGAGCGCTGACTGGGTTCCTCGCCGTCCAGGCTCTTGACGCAACAGGCCAGAGAAGAGAGGCGTGACTCCAGGGGTTGATGTCTGTTCAAAAGGGCTCGACGCAGACACCCCGGCACCGCGCGGCGCATAGACGAGGGACGCAAACCCCCTCCTCCTCCTCCTTACACTGGCCGTGCAATTCGAGCAAGGATAGATCCACGCAGAAACCGCACTTCATGGACCAAGCTTCCTTAATCAGCTTATGGAGAGGTCAGCCCAAGAATGAATAGGACAAGCTTGCAAATCCGCATGAGAATTTCCTGCAAGAAACGATGAAGGGCAGTCATTGCTGCAGCTGTTATCCTGAATCTCAAACAGCAACAAATCGAAGCCGACTAAACACCGTAACAAGAACGAAAAAGTACAGAGGATATCCCTGGTCAAGTAGAGCCCGTGGCAAAGGAGAAGGGGGCATTCAGCACAGAGGTAAATATTACTAGAACAGTGCTGGTAATATGCCTGCCGGCACACGGGTAAGGACATGGCAACACGCAAGCCAGAGAGCTGCTCCAAGCCCCCGAGATAAACAGATAACCAGCTATAGCTAGCGCTAGTGACTAGCCAAGCCTGGGCGCCGCATAAGTAAAGCGCAAAACTTTGGCATATAATCTGAGCTCCATTGCTAACAACACAAGAAAATAGAGAGCTTGGGCAGGTCTGGGCGCGCGCGCGCGCACGAGAGAGAGAGAGAGAGAGAGCACGTACGGTCCGGGCGGGCGGTGGAGCCGCGACGGTGCGGGGGAGGGCCGGGGCGACGTCGGAGGTGGAGGGCGGCGGTTGCGCCGCCGTCGAAGAGGAAGAGGGGGAGGGAAGGGGGAGAGGGGGAGGGAGGGCGAGACAGAGAGGGCTTCTTTTTTTCTCTGCCCGCCACGTACTAATGGCCCGGGCGGCCCAAATGCATCTCATCAGGCCCACGAACACGGGCCGTGAACAATGTGTTTCAAAACTTTTTCTCAAATACCTCAAAAAATAAGGAAAACTCTTGGCTTCAGCCGGCGGATTGCAAGCGAGCATCCGCCGTCTCGTCCACGCGACGCGTGTCCCTGCTTGCTGCTCGCTTTGCGCTAGTGAATTTCTGCAGCAATGTCTTTGTTGCAAAAAAAAATGTAACAATACGCCTGTTGCAAAAAATAATAAATTGCAATGAGATCTCTATTGTAAAATATTTTTGCAACAAGACCTCTGTTGCAAGAAAAATTGCAACAACACCTCCGTTGCAAGAAAAAGTTGCAACTTAATCTATATTGCAAAATTTTCTGCAACATTACCCGTGTTGTCGAAATTTCTTGCAACAAGACCTGTGTTGCAATAATAAAAGGTGTCGCTTGACCGCTCAATCCGTTAAATCCGGCGGCTCGCGAGGCGGCGGATCTTTTTAAAAGATCCGCCGGCCGACGCGTAGCAGCGCCCAAAAAATAAACTTTTTCTCAAAATAAAATGTGTTTCAAAACATAAATTTAATATAAATAAAAAATGCGAATTTTGGAAAATCATAACATGGTATTATGAACTGTTAGCATGGTTTCAGAAATTTTTCATAAAAAATGTCGGCGACAACGGAAAAAATGTTCCCGCATTTCCAAGAACTGTATGCGATGTTTTTAAATGCGCATAGAATGTAAAGAAATGTTTTATGAATCTACAAGAAATGTTTTGCGCCATTAGAAATATGTGCATCACATTTGATGGAAATATTCCCGCGTTTCTGAAAATTTGTTGTGACATTTAGAAAAATGTTATACATACTTTTTAAAATAATGTTTGTGTAGTTTAAAAACTGTTTTTATTAAATAAATGTATGCTGACATTTTAAGAAATATTAGCATGTGAATTCTTGAATTATGTTTATACGATGTAACAAAATGTTTGCATGGTTTAAAAATAATGTTTATTGTATTTATAAAAATATACAACATCTATTTGAAAAAATGTTACCAAGTATTCAAACACATGTATTTTAAAAAATGTAAATCGTGTATACTTCTAAAAGGTCCAACATTTAACAAAACAGTGTCTCACGTGTGCTCTAAGAATGTAAATTTTGTACTGAGGAAATTAGACATGTATTCACAAGAAAGAAAGCAGATAAAAGCCGCCAAAGAAACAAAAAGAAACCAAAGAAATTGAAGGAAACCAAAAAACAAAAAAAAACACAAAAGCAAAGAAAGAAAACAAAAAAGACCGATGAGAAAAAAAAACAAAGTAAAAAATTGAAAACCAAAGGAAACTGATGAAAGCCCAATGGAAACACGAAAAAAAATGAAAAAGGGGAAAACTGAAGAAACCAGTCAAGTGAACCTAGCGATCAAGCCAGCAACAGCGTGTCAATGAACAAACGAGTAAACTAATAAAAAAAACAGAGCTAGTTCTTAGGCTAAAAAAAAGGCAGAGCAAGCACATATCCCAACATAATAAAAAAAACTACTCTCTATGTAAAGAAATATAAGAGCATTTAGATCACTAAAGTAGTGATGTAAACACTATTATATTTCTTTATGGATGGAGTAGTAACAATATTCTTATAAGAATAGACTTGGACGGCAGTGTCATCAAGCAGGAAAACAGGAAGATAACAGTGGCTTATGATAAGTTAACAATATTCGAGAATTTTACACTTGAGGAGCACATGTTTCACTTCTGGAGCGAGAAAATAATAAACAAGTCGGTCTTCTTTATCGTCCTAACTCCCGAGCATGACGAAGAACTTGTCACGGGTCAGTGCATCAATGACAAGTGTACATGTGTCAAGAACATGTCGCCAGTTTTGTGTAACTAAACTACTCCCTCCGTTCCTAAATATAAGTCTTTTTAGAGATTCTACTATTGGACTACATACGGATGTATGTAGACATATTTTAGGATATATGTTCACTCATTTTGCTCTGTATGTAGTCCCCTATTGCATGTCTACAAAGACTTATATTTAGGAACGGAGGGAGTAAGTTTCTTAAAATGGATATTCGTTGCACCAAACGTGATCTTTACAGGCCTGATACCAAATTAACCCTATAAAATAATGCAAAGACTATTGGGGTGTAGCCTGGTGGTAAGGGTCAGTTGACTTGAGATCCGTAGCAAGTACCGTTTCAGTAGAAAACCTATAACTAGACCATTGTTGCTAAAAATGATGTAGAGAAATATTGTTAATGAGCGTGATCCTAACCGAATCAGTAGATTTAAACCTAACAGATATTATTGTGATTTGTATCAATAACGATCACTGGATATGACATGAATTGTTAAGATTGATTCATTGTGATCGTATAATCAATTGTAAGCTTCACGATCAACTGTCATCCATGTATATATACAAGGCAAATCCCTACCGGACATCTCACAACAAAACATTGTTTTTGAATTGGTATTAGAGACAAGATCCAATTTTTCCCTCTCGACATGTTGAGACAGAGAATGGGTTACGCAATATGGATGGCCAGCGAGGTGGAGGGTGAGGTGGACAAGGTGGTCGTGGCCGCAGTCCCGACAAGTACAGAAGCAACCTCAAGTCCCAAGTTTGATCCATGTTTAGACATGGTGCCACACCCACTTCAATCATGCGTGCTAGTTCATGTCCATACTAGTGTTGGCGGCATCGCCGGAACGCTCACGATGATCCCCGTGATGGAACACATGATTGAAGCGGTTGCGGCATCGTAACATGCCATCCCTGAATTTGGAGCAAACTTGGTACTTGGGGTTGCTTCTGTCATTGCTGTGTATATGCGCCCACCATGGCCACGCAGCCTTGTCTTCCCCTCTTCCACCGCGCTGACCCTTCATATAGCCTTTTTTATTTTGTGAATGACCCTCCATATAGCTTGAATACTATTTGTGTAAGAGTATATCTCGTCTGCCGAGGCTTGCTGCTTGAGGGCAAGTTTCCTGCTGATGAAGAATACATATAAGTGCTAAATCTGATGCGCCCGTCGCATGTTGTGATTGATGACACCAAGGTCTCGAGTTCAAGACCAGATCATCGATCATGTACCTAAGAACATCATCACATGTGAGCGGCTTGCCGATCAACGCCATAACATCGCAGAAGTCCTTCATCTTGCGGTAGTACTCAATTGCGCTGAGATCCCTCTCCTTTACGTTGGAGAGCTGGTTTTGCACATGCATATCGTGTGCTATGCTCTGGGAGGCGTTCATGTAGTGAAGTGTCAACTAGACTGCACTAGTGGTGGCGAAACACCGGCGTCCCCGACCATGTTATGAGGATCTTGATCGGAGAAACATCCACGAGGGCTATGGTAGTAATGACCCGGCACATATCGCCAATAGAGCGGGTTTGTCTATTTTCCCATGTTTGTTACTCAACTATTCCGGGCTCATCCAAACCGCTCTATGTTTGTAACATTCCGCATGTTCCTTGCACTAACAGACCCTTAGTATTCGTGCACATTTTACTTTTTGATGTCCATTTGTTTTATCATAATATGGACGAACAACAAGATATTGTGGTGGCCCGCTGCCAAGATTCAAGCCCTCAGCCTTCGCGTCGAGTCCTCAAACTCTCTCCCAGTCCAAACTCTTGCTAAATCTATGGCATCAAAGATTATGTCATCCGTCCAAAAGATTCATTGAGTCAGTCCTTCGGTTGAATAAATTTGCACGTGCACCTCTCTTGATGCATGCCAATGTGCAAAAGTTTATCAAGTACATTTTCGTGATTCCACTCATGTTACCCATGTGTCGCTTGAACTTATTTGCTCACTTGTATAGGTCCTGTAACTACTTATATTGGTGGTTTCAAAAATTATGTGAGTTTCTTGGCTGACTTTTTGTTGTTTTACATAGATCTATCTTCCAAAATGCAAATCCGATGTCAAGCTAGGCTTTTACACTTTCCAGAAGCATGTTGAACGCATGCTCAACACCAAGATTAAGGCCATATAACCTGGTTGGGGAGGGGACTACAATTGTCTATCTAGGTATTTCAAAAGGAAATATATCACACATCACGTATCATGCACTCACACATCGAGGTTCATTTTCACTTTGGGGGAGAGGAAGTGGCCATCGGAGCTCCTGAAGTACGATTTGTGTCCACAGTATATCAAGTCGTGGATGTATTCACCAAGCAGAGCCGACACTATTACTTTCCAATCTCAACCTCTATTTCAATTGAAATTGCGGGGGAATGTTAACGAGCATGATCCTAACCAAAATCGGTGGAGTTAAACCAAAGATTTTTTTAGCGGGTAAAACCAAACAGACATTGTTGTGATTTGTATCTATCACGATCCCTAGATTAGACATGATATGTAGATACTGATTCATTGTGATCCTATAATCGATTGTAACTTTGGAGCTCAAGTATACCCCATGTATAAATACAAGGGAAATCCCTCTTGTGTATCTCCGAGAATACGCAGTGCGTGACTATCAGATATTCAGTTAAATTATTGGACTTGTTCTGGAGACCTAGCTACAAGAAAATAAATACTTCAACAAATTTAAATTTGCACAGTAACTGAAAATATATGAATTTTTTTTTGTTTGAAGTCAACGGGATAACAACACGGGGTAGTCTAGAGTGGCCAAGGGAATATTATTTTTGTAGGGCAGCCCAACGGCCAGGTAATAATAAGTCAGAGCTACTAACTAGCACATTAGTTGAAGGCCTATGGCTTGGATCCCCGGCACAACTGACGGTCAGGATTTGAGCTTCATAAAGTGCGCTGGAGAAGGCCTTATTTGATGTTAAACTAGGTCACGGCAAAATTCAAAACAAAAACGACAGGTAGGTGTGTAGTAGTGAGTACAAGATATTCAACGGAGGTTCACCATGACACTTGAGTCTTCAAGAAGGAGATGGAAGTTAACATCAGCAGAGAGAACATAGTTGCTCCTTTCTTGGCTTATGGAAGGAACATAGTTTCAGGACTTGGCGTACCATGCTCAGTATTCTTCTGACTGAATGTTTCGATGATGATCTCAACTATGTAGGCCAGAAGTCTTGGGATAAGTCCCTCCACATGGAGGTATGTTGGCAGCCCCACATCAGCTCATAAGACCAACATATGACAGCCGTTGATCTTCGTTGCATCCAACGGTTGTGAGTGCTTCCTAGTAAAGGGAGTATAGAAGAAAACCCTAGCCACTCTAACCCTGCTGGTGGTGACTGCATTCGTGAGAGTGAGAGACATCACACACAAGAACACAACCTGTGAGAGAGAGGAAGAAAAAGAGGAGGAGGTTATGTCTAGTTGCTGCTTCTAACTAGACAGTGTTCAAGCTGGTGATTGGAGGCTCAAATGTTCTTGAATTGACCCCAAACTTGGTGAGATCATTCCTTACTTTGAGTACTTCGATATGGTTAGCTGGTTTGATGATTTGTTCAGTGGAGCGTCATATTTGAGAGTGGTTTTGTCAGTTGAGACAGCTGAAGTTTCAACACATAGTAGTTTTGGGAGACGTACAAATTGGGTAGGCAAATGGTGTCCGATTGAGCTAAAATTTTGAGGGCATCTCAGGAACTCATGTGTATACTTGTCTGCCAAATTTGGTATTGTTTGGTTCTGTGGTTTGGGAGGAGTTTATGAAATACTGAAGTGGATAGAAGTTGTGTAAACTCTGCTTCGCTGAAATCTTGCCTCTTGTGTCTGTTGTTGCTATTGCCAATTGGCAACATGGAGAGTGTGTTGTAAATCTCTCTAGAGGTTCTATAGAAGACTTTGTACTCATCATTCTCATAGTGAAGTTGTGTGGACCGGTCGGTCCATGACCGTGTTTTTTTTACTCCTCAAGTTGAGGAGGTTTTTCCACGTTAAATCATGTGTCACATGTGCATATTGTTTTTGTTATTCCGCTGCTTGCTTGTTGGTTGAAATTTTCCTCAAAGTTAATTACAAGTGGAGGGGCATGTGTTAGTGTGCATATTTTCCGTATTGCTGAATTTGTGCATCACATCTTTGTTGTCTAGCCCCAACAAAGTGCCATCAGAGCTTTGGTTTGGTTGTGCTAATTGTTGAGTTTCTTGTGGTGAAAGATGGAAGTGAATACCAGCAGGATGGCATCTTTAGTTTGAACGGTACAAATTATCAAGCACACGAAAGGGCAAGATGAAGGACTGTTATATGTCAAAGAATACTAGAAGCCAGTGTTCTCCACTGAGATGCCGGAGGGCATTGATGAAGGTCAGTGGAAGGTACTTCATCCTCAAGCTTGTGTGTTTATTCATAAATGGGTAGATGACAACGTTTTGAACCGTATCATTGATGAGACACATGCACGCACCTTATGATAGAAATTGGAGGAGTTGTTTGCCTGAAAAATAAGGTACAAACAAGATGTTCTTGATCAAACAATTGATGTGTTTGAGGTACAAAGATGGCATTCTAAGTGTGGATCATGCGAATACACTCCAAGGCATTGTAAATCAACTTTATCCAATGAGTGTTACATTTGAAGATGATGTGAGAGCTTTGCTGCTACTAGGCTCATTGCCAGACAGTTGGGAAACCTTTAAGGTCACTGTTTGTAATTCTGCACATAATAAAGCTGTCGCTCGGAATCTTGTGAAAACCAGGGTACTAAATGAAGTCCATAAAAGTGACTGATGCTATTTGTTCCTCACATTCGGAGGTGTTGGTCACTTAGTCTAGGGGGAGAAGAAAGAGCAGAGGTCCAGGTAAAGTGGTAAAAAGTGGTAGGAGCCAACCAAGTGTAGGGTAACGCAGCAGAAAACAAAAAATTTCCGACCTACGCACCAGCCCAGGACCACTATGGAGACTGCATACAAGGTTTGATCTTTTCGTTACCGACTCGTAGCGCAGCAGAAGTAGAGTCGATGACGAACGGCGGTGCAGATCCCCGCAGCTAGGATTTATAACCTCCCAACCGCGAGGATGTATACCCTCATCTGCTCCTCGGACAGCCCTCCGGGAGGCGATCGGACAGTCCCCCGGACGGTGTCGTGGACAGCCCTTCGGGAGGACCTTCGAAACTCGGACGGTCACTCGGACAGCCCTTCGGGAGGACCCTCGAAACTCGGACAGTCACTCAGACAGCCCTTCGGGAGGACCCTCGAAACTCGGACAGTCACTCGGACTGCCCTTCGGGAGGCACTCTCGAACTAAGACCGAAACTACGATCTCTCTACAGAGTTGCACACATACGGTGTCATCTATCCGGCAGGGCTTCGCCGTCCAGAACTAGTTCCCACCGGAACCCAGACAACCTTTCGGCTCTACGAAACTATTTCGCTGGGAGGGAGAGAGAAAGCCAGATCATGCATGGCACTTGTATGTGAGAAAGAGTGAGTGTGGAGAGTGCATCTCCACCTCTATTTATAGGAAAACCCAAGGGGTAGGGTGACACTTGAAATACCCAAAATGCCCTTCACAAGGGCACAAAGGTAAAAGCAAGCGGGCAGCCCATATCCTTCCATGTCATCCCTAGAGATATTTGCGAGTAAAGCCCCAAAAGGTGGCTTCCATAAAGTAATCCAAAAAGCACTTTCACTATTCACGACGACATATTTCAGCGTCCGTTCGAACTGAAAATATTTATGTGGGCTTAGTACATTTCCAGTACCCACTAAAATAATTTTCAACGCGTTCCGAAACAATTCCGGTTTAGTGATTTTCATCTGCGAAAAGCATCTGAAGCGGTTCCGGCAGCTCCAGAACATTTCCGGTTTTCATAACTGAAAATTCCAGAAAGTTTCCAGAACGATTCTGGCACCCTCCAAGAATTATCAGGCATGTGCCAAAACCAATTTGACTTTATGGTGTACTCCGAAACAACTTTTCGGTTTAGTGATTTTCATCTGTGAAAAACAACTAAAGCGGTTCCGACAGTCCGGAACATTTCCGGTTTTTGTCTCTGAAAAATCTCAGAAGTTACCGGAACAATTCTGGTACCTTCCAATAATTTCCAGGCATGTACCGAAACCAATTTGACTTTATGGTACACTCCGAAACAACTTTTCGGTTTTACCGAAACTCTTCTGGTGTTCTCTCTCCAGAACTCTTCCGTTGTCTCCGAAACTTTTTCGGTGAATTTCTCTCAGACTCCCTGTCTAGTATTCAACAGATAGATGACCCTTAAGCGTGTGACCCTATAGGTTCGGTGAAGCATAGACATGACCCGGAACCCCTTCCGATCAATGATCAACATCGGAGCCGTGGACACCCATATTGACCCCTATACCCACACGAATGAATATTCGAGTGAACCTCCAGTTGCCGTGTGCTATTCCTGTTGCTTCGCGATATGTTTCAAATACCCGAGGTGAGACATGTTGGCATCCCCGTGGATCAACAACTTGTCCACTATGCCAGTTACCTCGTTACCAATATTGTTCTCTTTTCTCGTTCCCGTGTTCCGGCATCCCCGTGATCAAATCACAAAGTGTATGGCCAGACGATGATGGATACCGTAACACCAAGAGGGCCCAGAGATATCTCTCCATCGCCGGAGGAGAAAATCCCAATCTTGAGCTATCAAGTTACTTGACATTCTTTTCCATGAACCCGTCAGCCGCCGTAATAGCCACCCATTTACGGATGACGTTTAACAAACCCCAAAGTTCATGAAGCAAGCATGAAGAAACTCGATACTCTCATGGTCTAAGGAATCATGCAAACGTAAACCATCTCTGTGTTATAAACCATTTAACTAGTGACGAATGTATCTCATAGCATAACATCAATTCGGGTCGATTCAACACAAATGTTCTTCTAACATTGTGTCCTCAAAATTGCCAGCATAGCCATGCCCATGATCAGGAAAACAGGATCATCATGCAATACTTGAGCCAGTCTTAGAGGCTAGACTGGGAATACATTTTACCGTTTATTATTCCACACGTGCATATGAGTCTTCCTCCGAGCCTCATGGTTATTGTAGACTCGAGAACCATAGCAGTTATAGCATGGAACATAAACCTAATTATGAACAGGGAGATAATCAATAACATTTATTATTGCCTCTAGGGCATATCTCCTACACCAAGTGGCAAGTATGCTGATTATGAGTGCCATCACTGCCATCAAAAGGGTCACATTAAGTGGCAGTGTGACAAGTGGAAAAACACAAAAAGAAGAGGCAAGATTAGAAGCAAGAAGACAGTGGTAGTGACACAGAGGGCAACCAAGTTACTGCATTAGTTGAGGACAACATGCTTGTGTTATCCATGAAGAAAACGAGGGCGTATTTGTTCCACTGTTGATGAGAAGATCACTATAGTTTCTGATGAAACCATCAACCTTGTGGATGATAACGAGATTATTTGGATACCGGACAACAGTGGTACCATCCATGCTACGTCTTGCAAAGAGTTCTTCACTAACTATACATCGAGGTATTTTGGTGTTGTGAAGATGGGGAACAATGATAGTGCCACCATCATTGGGAAAGGAGATGTGCATTTGGAGACCGCAAATGGTACAAGGTTAGTCCTCAAGTCTGCGAGGCATGCTAAGGCGCTTCGTCTCAATATTATCTCAGTTGGTTTTCTTGATGGAGATGATTACTTGAACAGTTTTTGAAAAGAACATTACAAGCTTACCAAAGGCAACATGGTTGTTGCAAGAGAAAAAATGATCTCGGTTTTGTATCATGTTCATGCTAAGCCTTTTAGTGCTTCCGTCAATGCACTACAGAAAGGTGATCATTGTGCTCTATGGAGCAAGATACTTGGACACATGAGTTAGAAGGGGATGACCATGCTAGTGAAGAAAAAAAAATTGTTGAAGGGTGTGAAAGGAATTCACATCAAGAAATGTTTAGATTGTCAAGCAGGGAAGCAACACTAAGTAGCCTTCAAGAGTTAGCCTCCTCACAAGAAGCCTATGATGTTGGAATTGATACATTTCGATGTTTGCAAAATGTCAGTAAGATCTCTTGGTAGTGCTAAGTACTTTGTGACTTTTATTGATGACTTTCCCAGGAAAGTTTGGGCCTTCACTTTGAGGATCAAGATCAAGTACTAGGTGTGTTCAAGCAATTCCAAGCCTCCGTTGAAAAAGATACTTAGAATATGATCAAGTGCATTCACATAGATAATGGAGGAGAGTACATTGGGGCATTTGATGCATATTGCAAGCAACAAGGAATTAGGCATCAATTTACTCCCTCGAAGACACCACAGCTGAATGATCTTGCCGAGAGGATGAACATGAAAATTGTGGAGAGAGTTAGATGCTTGCTATCAAGTGCAAAGCTACGTAAACATTTTGCTCTGCTGACTACAATTTATCTTATTAATCTCTCACCAGGCTATCAAGTGCAAAGCTACGTAAACACTTTTGGCCTTGCATGACAAGGACATCTCATATGACCACTTGAAAGTTTTTGGGTGCAAGGCCTTTGTTCATATTCCTCAAGATGAGAGGTCAAAACTTGATTAGAGGACACCATAGTGTATCTTTCTTGGCTATGATGGTGAAAAGTTTGTCTACAAGATGTTTGACCCTATAGGAAAGAAAGTTGTGAGAAAAGTCATGATGTTGTGTTTGTAGAAGATCAAACAATTGAGGATATTGTGAAGAGAAAGGGGAGGTTCCTCCTCAGCAGCAGCAAGGCATGATTGGTTCCGATCCAGTTCGTGCAGCTCGAGTGCAAGTTGAAGTAGATGCAGAAGATTTATAGGATGACGTACATGGTGGTGCAAGTGAAGAAGATGCTCCCCAACAATAGCAAGAATATGATGCTAAAGTTGATGATCCAAATCATCAGGAAGCACCAACACCACACAGTCCACCAGCTGCTCCACTCAAAAGATCCAACATGGGTCGAATTCCTTCCAGCAGGTATGCCTCGGATCAATATGAGGTGTTATTATCTGACGGTTCAGAACCTGAGTGCTTTGCAGATGCAATGGAAGATGAGCAGAAGAAGGAGTGGAAAAAGGCTATGCAACAAGAGGTGTATTCCTTGCATAAGAATTGTACTTATGAGTTGGTGAAGTTGCCCAAAAGCAAGAAAAATTAGAAAAACAGGCGAGTGTACATAATCAAGCAAGAAGATCACACAACACATCCAAGGTAAATTTTAAAAAACAGGAGTATCTAAATTTTACAAATAAAGAACATTTTTTATCTACAATTTTTTGTATGTGCAAACATGCCTCTGTTCACAGGAATTCCACCCCATCTAAACTGGATTTTTGTGATGCTCATTCTTTTCAAGTTATTACTTAAAAAAGGTGATGTCCAAAGGTTAAGATACATGTGAATCATTATGTAATTTTATGAACCCAACATGCTCTTCTATAATTGGGAAGTTAAAACCAACAGTGTTTTGTAAACCTATATGTGCAGCTCTCCTATAATTGGGAGTTAAAATCTATATGTCAATATGAACACTATTCTTTTGTAAACCTTGCGTTCTGCTCTGCTATATTCGAGTCGGCTTTATGGTGCTTATCGTGTTAACTTGACAAAACAAGTTCACGAATTTGACAAAACAATTTCATGAATTTGATAAAAGTTTGCGAAATTGGAAAGCATCCATTCGTTTAAAAAAGTTCGATTTCACAGATTTGATTTATTTTACAAATTTAAACAGATGAAAAAGAAAAGAGGAAAAGAAGAAAAAATAAATAAAAACAAAAAGGAATAAAATGGAAGAAGAAAGGCCAAACAAAACCAAATAAAAGAAGGAAACTAGACTGAGAATATGCAAAATAGAAAGCATAGAAGAAGTAACTAGACACAACAAGTGCCTACTTCAACATATTATTTGAAGGTTTAAAAAAATGGTCCTGCCCCAGGATGCGCTGAGGGGGGGGGGGGGGGGGGGGGGGGGGGGGGGGAGGGGGGGGGGTGTGCGCCCGTTTGACGGGCGGGCGGATCGGCTGTATACGTCTATGTATAGCTCATACGTGTCACACCCACTGTCCTTATATGGTTTGTGTGTGTGTGGGGGGGTTGTACCCAAACAGTCTCTATTATTATTATTATTATTATTATACCACCATAGAAAATTATTTTTTAATAATTATTATCATTTTGCTAAATCCTTGATGAATAAATGTGAAACCATGTGAATTTGCAGCCTTTATAAAAAAAATGCGAAACCATGTGAATTTGCTGCCTTCCGATAAAAAATAAATGTGAATTTGCTGCCGCGCCTAACTTGGAAAGATATGCACGAAGCTTGTCTCATCAAGTTAGCTTCGAGGTGACAGAGACCATTTAGCCTTCATTCCTTGCGTATATATACATCAGGCACCTACTGAGATAGAGAGCCATTAATTAAACACTCACTGAAGTAACAATGGACCTTGATGCTGGCAGTCGTGTCGTTCGGTTGACCGTCAGCCAGACATGCCGCTGTCCGTGTGTGTGTCGTCGACAGAGACGACGGAACAGGCGGATGAGCCCATGAGCCCTGTCGGAATAGTCATGGAAGATATGGATTTCTACATCGTCGTCGTGATGGGGCTCGGCACGCCGGTGAACCTGCCCGGCTTGGTCGATGCTAGCTACTATACATATAGAGAGAACTCGACGCTATCTAGTAAGCAAATGAAGGAAACCATTAATTACACAAGATCGTCATGAACATATATAGAGAGAAGTGACATCTCTTTCTCCGTGCTTGGTCGAACAACAAGTTTTCGTATATCTATCCGACGCTACTACATATGTACAATATAACATCTCTTACAATTCCTAACACCTAAGATCCATTTGCAATTTCACATGGTATTCTCCGTGTTCAGGTATGACGTGGTCAAGAAAGAATCCCGCCAATTCCTCTTGAATTGCTCGTATGCGATCATGTGGTAGGAGTTCATCTCGCATCTGCCAGATCTAATTTAAAGAAGGGGGTCAATACATATATATAAATGAAACTCAACACAATTGATGGTAATATATAAAATAAAATTGTGAATATTGTTTACGTACTTCAAATTGTTTCTCAGAGAAGCCCCACTCAGAGGTCGAGTGGCGAATGAACTCGCATACGTAGTATCCACATAAATGATTCCCGGGTGCCTGGTACAAGCACTTTACGAGAATAGAGTTCAATCAAACTGATAAGCAAGCATGATAATGGTATTGATGAAACTAGAATCAATGAGAGATGCGCGGAACTAGCTAGTACTACTTACTTTGGGGTGTGTAAATCGCAGCTCGTTGTTTAGACCGGGAACCATTCCGGTGAACTTTTTCCAAACCCTGGCAGGCAAAGAAAATGATTACTTGATATCAGAAAATGAACGAAAGTTGCCGATATGGTCCCGGTATTGATTGAACTTACTTCTGGAGCATTGCAGTCATGTCCGCATAATACTTGGGATCTTTACGTCTCGAGTCTAAGACAGTTACTAATGCCCCGTCAAGCTTAATGGATAGCAGAATAAAGTGAAAGCTGCGCACGCATAACTCATCAATTACATTACTTAACTTCGAGTAAGCGAAACCGAATATGCACAAGACAGTAACACTCACTTGAAGTTGTAAGGAAAGAGTATTTCCCTTTTGTTTTGATGTCTAAGGAACGCTTCTAGCAAGTTGTCCTCGGTAACTTTGGCTCTCTTTTGTACCGACCATTCATTTACGGTATTTGGGCTACTGAACCCAATGTCATAGATTTGTTCTTTTTTGCATTCGACCATCTTCAATCTGCATAATATAGTGAGGATAATTATATATACATGCAATGAACGAGCTGAGCTAGAGACTTAATTATAGAAGTAATACTTACAGACAGTAGCAAGTCATGAGTTGTTTGTCGAGGGCCTCTTGATTGTATAACTGAAATAACTCCACAAATTCAAAAGGTAGCAGGTCGACTCCAATGAAGTCGTGCTCTTTTTTAATTCCGACAAACAAACTGTCGGTCCCAGACTCCCTGCAGGTTTCCATGTACCACTCATGCAATTTTTGCATCATCATTGTTAGATGAGGATGATCAGGTTTGACGAGAGGCTTCCCGTGCTCGTATCTAAAGTCCTCTGCTGCTACTACCTTAGCCGTTTCAAACTGTACATCATCGCCCACGTAATCACCAAGAGTGGTACCGGGCAGTAGCACCGGATGATTAGCGATATCGCTAGACACCTTGAGCGGGGGCACGGTTGCTTCTCCTGTTCGCCGAGCTGGGGAATTATTTTCCCACTTCTTTGTTTTTTGTCTCTTGCAGCACTGGAAGTACTTCCCGACCGCAGCGCTTCATCATATGTCTTTGTAATTATGCGGTCATAGTTGGATAGCCGAGGCGGTGGTGGTCGCTTCAGGGCATGCAGAGTGCGCTTCGCTTTCACCGGATCTACCGTTTCCTTCGGAGGTGGATGTTTCCGTGCAAAATGGGCCTTCACTTCGGCTGCACTGATTTCAGCGCTTTCCTCTTCGGTCCTCTCATATGGTAACTTCGGAAGAGGCTTGAGGCTTGGACCAAATTTGTATTTCTTCCCGCCTATTGTACTGCTAGCTACCGGAGCGGCGGCGTCGACTCTCTTCCGCCGTTGCTGACGCGCCGGAGGAGGCGGAGTGCCCTGACGTGCCGGAGGAGGAGGAGGAGGAGGCGGAGTGCCCTGACGCGCCGGAGGAGGCGAAGGAGGAGGCGGGGTGCCCTGACGCGCCGGAGGAGGAGGAGGAGGAGGCGGAGTGCCCTGACGCGCCGGAGGAGGAGGAGGAGGCGGATTGCCCTGACGCGCCGGAGGAGGCGAAGGAGGAGGCGGAGTGCCCTGACGCGCCGGAGGAGGAGGAGGAGGAGGAGGCGGAGTGCCCTGACGCGTCGGAGGAGGAGGAGGAGGCGGAGTGCCCTGACGCGCCGGAGGAGGCTGAGTCTGCTGAGGCGTCCAGTTTGGAAGCTTGATGTACTCATTTGTCCATAGACAAGTACTCCTCAAAGCATTTTCCAGAAGAATAATATCCTCTTCACCTGTAGGGTTGTCAAGCTCCAGCCCCTCAAATCCATCCATTATTTCATCCACCGTCACAACAGCATAGCCATGTGGAATCGGACGGCAATGGAAAGTTCCCTCAGCTCGAGGAGGTACAACAGAGCCGACCGCCGCCTTGAAGGTCAGGTTCTGGCATTTCGTCATTAGATCGCAATGTTCAGCCTCCGTGATACTATCCACGGGGTAGCAAGCAGCCATGAAATCAGGCTGAACGAGCTCCGTGGAAGCCACGCTGCTTCTCCGTTGAGATGGTGGGATAGCTTCTGGGGTAGTGTCGAAGGAAGGATCTTCGTGCCGCTCAGATGGTTGGCCGGTAGCTCGCTGGCTCCCAAGTTCCTCTAGTTTTGCTAATCTTGCACTGAGCTTCTGCATTTCGCTTGCTTCGTGTTTCCTCTTTCTCTCTCGGCTTCTATAACCATCGCTGTCAGGAAACCCATGCTTCCACGGAACAGAGCCTGATGTGCCTCGTGTTCGTCTAGGGTGTTCAAGATTCCCGAGGGCCTCTGTCAGCTCGTCCTTCTCTCTGTCGGGAATGAACGTCCCTTCCTGCGCTGCCTTGATTGCTGCCTGAAGCTTCTGGAAGGGTATTGCAAGTTGCTCATCCGTCCAAACACACTCCCCTGTTTCTGGGTCCAAAGTCCCCCCAACCCCGAAGAACCAAGTCCTTGAACGATCTGGCCAGTGCAATGTCGCTGGTTGGACATTTTTAGCAAGCAGGTCTTGCTTAGCTTTGTCCCACAACTGCCGGGCTTTGTAGTAGCCACCTGACCCCGTGTGATGGTGATACTTCTTCTTTGCAGCATTTTTCATGTTTGTCAGTGACCATTTCTTACCCATCTTCGATTTCTTGTAGGCCACAAATTCGGGCAATTGATCTCTTATCTTCTCATATTGACCGATGAATTTCGGAGTCTCCTCTTTCTCGACAAACTTTGTGTTCAACTCTTTCTTCCAGTTCCTGAATAGTTTTGGCATCTTCTTAAGAGCAAACGCCTTGACCTTTCGCTCTATAACTGGGTTATTCGGATCCTCCTCTTGCGGTAGGCTGAAATTTGTCATCAGCTCGATCCAAAGATCATCTTTCAGTCTATCATGGACATAAGAAACTTCAGGGTCCTTATTATTCTTATTCCATTGCTGGGTGTTGATCGAGACATAGTCCCTAACAATAACTCCACACTGATGTACAAATGCGTCCTTGGTCCGCTTGGGAGCAATCGGTTGGCCATCTTTCACGACTTCTGTGATCGTGAACCTTTCATCCGGGCGCAATCTTTTCTTCGGGCCTCGTCTCCTTACCTTGTCGGACTTTGCAACAGTTGAGGCTCCCTCCTCCGTTCGGTCACCGGAGCCGTGATCATGATCTCCTTCCTCCACCATTCGGTCACCGGAGCCGTCATGATCTCCTTCCTCCTCCATTGTTGGATCACCGGAGCCGTCATCCTCTCCTTCCTGACCATCCGTGTCGTTGAGATACGACAAGGGATCACCTCCGGCGAGGATTATATCCCCCAACAACTGTTCTTTTTCTAAGTCTCTGTGATCCATAGTTTCTGTAAATATTACAACATGGCAATATACAAACATGAGATATGCAAATCAATACAAGGCAATGCAACAATACGATCATATAATATCACTAATACATCATCGAATAGTATCGCTAATACATCATCGAATATTATCATTAATACATCTCGAATATTATTATATAATATCACTAATACAGATATAGTTGACGTCTCGCGGCGCAGGCGGTGGACACCCAAAGAGAAGGAACTATGACAGGATCATAGCTCGGGTGAGATCCCTGAAGAACCTGCTAGGTATTGGAGAACCTGGCGTCCAACGCAGCCATGTAGCGTCGGACGTGCTCGTCCTCCTCCCTGACATGGCGATGTACCACCTCCGCGGGGGCCAGCTCCCTCTGCACCGACAGTGGTCCACGCGACCGCCACCAAAGAACCTCCGGGTCGACGACGGAACCCTGATTCCTCACCAAGCTGGGCGCCCCGGAAGGCAGCACCTCCCAGTGCCAGCCCGGTGGAGCGTAGTCCCGGACATGCTGTCGCCTCTCAAGCAGGTGGTCGCCAGCGCCGAGTCGACGACGAGGATGCGGGCCGGGCATCGTCGACGTCGAGAACAAATTCTACAAGTATTTAAATTCCTACTATTTAATAAACTTTAATAAAGATGATTGCATTTGACAACTATGACAATAATAACATATTTAACAACAATGACACATTTTCTACTTAAGCGATCGTCGGGGACTCCTCCCCAGCGATCGTCGGGGACTCCTCCCCGACGATCCTCGGGGACTCCTCGGGTTCGCCGACTAAAACAACTAAAACTTTTTTACAACTAAAACAACAAATTAATAAAACAAACTAAAACAACTAATAAAACAAACTAAAACAACTAATAAAAAAACTAAAACAAACTAAAAAAACTAAAACGCGGGCGAGGGCCGGGGCAGGCCAGCGGCGCCGCCGCACGCGGCCGCGGTGGCCGCGGAGGAGGGGGCAGGAGCAGGTGGCCGCGACGACGGGCTCAGGGAGGAGGCGCGGGCGGCGACGACGTCGACGAGGACGAGGAGGAACGCGGGGACGGGCTCGGGGCGGCGACAAGGTTAGGCTCGGGGGCGGCGGCGACTACGGGCTCGGGGGCAGCGGTTAGGACGGGCTCGGGGGCGGCGGCGACGACGAGGACAGGCTCGGGGGCGACGGCGACGACGAGGATGGGCTCGAGGACGGCGGCGACGACGAGGACGGGCTCGGGGGCGGCGGCGAGCTCCGGCAGCCTGGCGGCGTCGGGGCAGGGCGTCGGTGTCGGGGCGAATGGGAGAGGTTGGGGGAGAATTCGACAAGTCCCGCCTTATATGCGAACACCTTTGGTCCCGGTTGGTGCCACCAACCGGGACTAAAGGTCAATTTCAGCAGCCCAAAGGGCGGGAAGCAGAGACCTTTGGTCCCGGTTGGTGGCACCAACCGGGACTAAAGGGTGGCATTGGTCCCGGTTGGTGGCACCAACCGGGACGAAAGGGTGGCATTGGTCCCGGTTGGAGCCACCAACCGGGACCAAAGGGTTGGTCCTGGTTGTGGTGGGAGTTTAGTCCCACCTCGCCAAGCGAGAGGCGCTCGCACCGGTTTATAAGCCCGCCCCTCTCTGCCTTGTTAAGTTCCTCTCAAAGTGAAAATAGATGCCCTTATACAGGAAATTCGACATAAATTCAAAGTGCTAGTATGCACTTTGAATTTAGGTCGAATTTTCCCTATAAGCGCATCTATGTTCACTTTTGCTATTTTTATGTTATTTTTTTGCATATTAAAAGTTCTTAACAAAAAATACTTTATGAATATTCTTTTTGCTATTAATGTTTTTAACAAAAATAACTTTGATAATTTTAGTTGCATAAATTTTATATAATATTAAGTTAAATAACTTTGATCGGACGAAAACACGTATATTACAAAGGGATTTCAATTTTTAAACATATTTTAACTCAAGACTTTTTCTGCATTCAATATGCCCCATTCAAAGCCACATCATCACTTTTCAACCCTTTTCTGACTTCATTTGCTATTTTTCATGCATTTCATGATTTATTTTGAGATAAAATGACCCTGAATTGAAAAGCACTACAAATGAACTCTGAAATGGTTGCAAGTTGGCATGGTATCATCATTTCACCCACATAGCATGTGCTAAAAAGTTGAGAGGGTTACGACAAAAACTGGATGCACTTCGTGTACAAACTGGACAATCTCTTTCGAAGTGTCAGGGTTTTGGACGAAAACTCATCTGTTACAAAAGGATTTCAATTTTTTAAACATATTTGAACTCAAGACTTTTTCTGCATTCAATATGCACCATTCAAAGCCACATCATCACTTTTCAAACATTTTCTGACTTCATTTGCTATTTTTCATGCATTTCATGATTTATTTTGAGCTAAAATGACCCTGAATTGAAAAGCACTTCAAATGAACTCTGAAATGGTTGAAAGTTGGCATGGTATCATCATTTCACCCACATAGCATGTGCTAAAAAGTTGAGAGGGTTACAGCAAAAACTGGATGCACTTCGTGTACAAACTGGACAATCTCTTTCGAAGTGTTAGGGTTTTGGACGAAAACTCATCTGTTACAAAAGGATTTTAATTTTTTAAACATATTTGAACTCAAGACTTTTTCTGCATTCAATATGCACCATTCAAAGCCACATCATCACTTTTCAAACCTTTTCTGACTTCATTTCCTATTTTTCATGCATTTCATGATTTATTTTGAGCTAAGATGACCCTGAATTGAAAAGCACTGCAAATGAACTCTGAAATGGTTGAAAGTTGGCATGGTATCATCATTTCACCCACATAGCATGTGCTAAAAAGTTGAGAGGGTTACGGCAAAAACTGGATGCACTTCGTGTACAAAATGAACAATCTCTTTCGAAGTATCACGGTTTCAGACGAAAACTCATTTGTTACAAAAGGCATTTCATTTCTTGACATGTAACTGTAGTGATATTCTAGATCAAAGCCATCATCAGAATAGTTTTGGAGAGAAAGTCTTCACTTTTTCTTCGCGTGTGTCCCTTGCTTATTGCGCCGTAACCATGGATAATCTTCATCGTTTAACAGGGTGCTTGGGTCAGCCTTCACTTTGAAGGGAGGAATTTCATGAAACTTTTCATAATCTTCAGACATGTCTGTCTTGCCCTCCACTCCCACGATGTCTCTTTTCCCTGAAAGAACTATGTGGCGCTTTAGCTCATCGTATGATGTATTCGCTTCCTTATCTTTTCTTTTTCTCGGTTTGGTAGACATGTCCTTCACATAGAAAACATGCGCCACATCATTGGCTAGGACGAATGGTTCGTCTGTGTACCCAAGATTGTTCAGATCCACTGTTGTCATTCCGTACTGCGGGTCTACCTGTACCCCGCCTCCTGACAGATTGACCCATTTGCACCGAAACAAAGGGACCTTAAAATCATGTCCATAGTCAAGTTCCCATATGTCCACTATGTAACCATAATATGTGTCATTTCCCCTGTTGGTTGCTGCTTCAAAGCGGACACCACTATTTTGGTTGGTGCTCTTTTGATCTTGGGCGATCGTGTAAAATGTATTCCCATTTATCTCGTACCCTTTGTAAGTCAATACAGTCGAAGATGGTCCCCTGACCAACGAGTACAGCTCATCTGCAACAGTGGTGTTACCCATGAGATGTGTTTGCAACCAACTGCCGAAAGTCCTGATGTACTCACATGTAATCCAGTCGTCACACTGCTCCGGGTGTTTGGAGCGCAGAATATTCTTGTGTTCATTGACATACGGGGTCACCAAGGTAGAATTCTGTAGAACTGTGTAGTGTGCTTGAGACCAAGAATGCCCGTCCCTACATATTATTGAATTCGGTCCTAGCGTGCCTTTTCCAGTCAGTCTCCCCTCATACCGCGATTGAGGGAGACCAATCGGCTTAAGGTCAGGAATAAAGTCAACACAAAACCCAATGCTTTCCTCTGTTTGATGGCCCATGGAGATGCTTCCTTCTGGCCTATCACGGTTACGAACATATTTCTTTAAGACTCCCATGAACCTCTCAAAGGGGAACATGTTGTGTAGAAATACAGGGCCCATAATGCCAATCTCGTTGACTAGATGAACTAGGACGTGCGTCATGATATTGAAGAAGGATGGTGGGAACACCAGCTCGAAACTGACAAGACATTGCACCAAATCACTCTTTAACCTTGGTAGGATTTCTGGATCGATTACCTTCTGAGAGATTGCATTGAGGAATGCACATAGCTTCACAATGGCTAATCGAACGTTTTCCGGTAGAAGCCTCCTCAATGCAACCGGAAGCAGTTGCGTCATAATCACGTGGCAGTCATGAGACTTTAGGTTCTGAAACTTTTTCTCTGCCATATTTATTATTCCCTTTATATTCGACGAGAAGCCAGACGGGACCTTCATACTGAGCAGGCATTCAAAGAAGATTTCCTTCTCTTCTTTGGTAAGAGCGTAGATGGCAGGACCTTCATACTGCTTTGGATGCATGCCGTCTTTTTCGTGCACACGTTGCTGGTCCTCCCGTGCCTCCGGTGTATCTTTTGTCTTCCCATACACTCCCAAGAAGCCTAGCAGGTTGACGCAAAGATTCTTCGTCACGTGCATCACGTCGATTGCAGAGCGGACCTCTAGGTCTTTCCAATAGGGTAGGTCCCAAAATATAGATTTCTTCTTCCACATGGGTGCGCGTCCCTCAGCGTCATTCGGAACAGATAGTCCGCCAGGACCCTTTCCAAAGATTACTTGTAAATCATTGACCATATCAAGTATGTGATCACTAGTACGGAGGGCGGGCTTCTTCCGGTGATCTGCCTCACCTTTGAAATGCTTTCCTTTCTTTCGACATTGATGGTTGGTCGGAAGAAATCGACGATGCCCCAGGTACACATTCTTCCTGCATTTGTCCAAATATATAATGTCGGTGTCATCTAAACAGTGCGTGCATGCGTGGTATCCCTTGTTTGTCTGTCCTGAAAGGTTACTGAGAGCAGGCCAATCATTGATGGTTACAAACAGCAACGCTCGTAGGTCAAATTCCTCTTGTGCATGCTCATCCGACACACGTACACCTTTTCCATTCCACAGTTGTAAAAGTTCATCAATTAATGGCCTTAGGTACACATCAATGTCATTGCCGGGTTGCTTAGGGACTTGGATGAGCACTGGCATCATAATGAACTTCCGCTTCATGCACAACCAAGGAGGAAGGTTATACATACATAGAGTCACAGGCCATGTGCTATGCTTGCTGCTCTGCTCCCCAAAAGGATTAACGCCATCTGCACTTAAACCAAACCATACGTTCCTTGGGTCACCTGTAAAGTCCCCCCACTTTCTCTCAATCTTTCTCCACTGCGACCCATCACCGGGTGCTCTCAACTTCCCGTCTTTCTTACGGTCTTCCTTGTGCCATCGCATCAACTTGGCATGCTCTTTGTTTCTGAACAAACGTTTCAACCGTGGTATTATAGGAGCATACCACATCACCTTGCCAGGAACCCTCTTCCCGGTGCACTGGCCCTCAACATCACCAGGGTCATCTCGTCTGATCTTATACCGCAATGCACAGCACACCGGGCATGCGTTCAAATCCTCGTACGCACCGCGATAGAGGATGCAGTCATTAGGGCATGCATGTATCTTCTGCACCTCCAATCCTAGAGGGCAGACAATCTTGTTTGCTTCGTATGTACTGTCGGGCAATTCGTTGTCCTTTGGAAGCTTATTCTTCATTATTTTCAGCACCTTTTCAAATGCCTTGTCAGATACACCATTCTCTGCCTTCCATTGTAGCAATTCCAGTGTGGTACCGAGCTTTGTGTTGTCATCTTCGCAATTTGGGTACAACCCTTTTTTGTGATCCTCTAACATGCGATCGAACTTCAACTTCTCCCTTTCACTTTGGCATTGTCTCTTTGCATCAACAATGACCTGGCGAAGATCATCATCGGGCACATCGTCTGGTTCCTCTTGATCTTCAGCTTCCCCCCATGGCAGCATCACCATATTCAGGGGGCGGATAGTTGTCACCATCCTCTTCTTCTTTGTTGTCTTCCATCATAACCCCTCTTTCTCTGTGCTTGGTCCAAACATTATAGAGTGGCATGAAACCCTTATCAAGCAGGTGGACGTGAAGGGTTTTCGAGTTAGAGTAATCCTTCGTATTCCCACAGATAGTACATGGACAATACATAAAATCATTCTGCTTGTTTGCCTGAGCCACTTCGAGAAAATTATGCAGGCCCTTAATGTACTCGGAGGTGCGTCAGTCACCATACATCCATTGCCGGTTCATCTGCGTGCATTATATAATTAAGTGTATCAAAAACCATTACAGAACATCATGAATAGAGAAGTGACCAAATTAATAGAAGTTCATCATCACATTAAAACCAAAGTACAGTACTGACCAAAATAAATACATAAAGTTCATACATAGTTCTCATTGAACAACATATAGCTCTCTAGAGCATCTAATTAAAACATACATTGAAACTATGTAAAACATTTAAATGCAACAACAAATACGATCATAACCGCAACTAAGGTACCAATTGATCCAACGGCATAATGATACCAAGCCTCAGTATGAATGGCATATTTTCTAATCTTTCTAATCTTCAAGCGCATTGCATCCATCTTGATCTTGTGATCTTCGACGACATCGGCAACATGCAACTCCAATTCCATCTTATCCTCCTCAATTCTTTTCAATTTTTTCTTCAAGTAATTGTTTTCTTTTTCAACTAAATTTAACCTCTCGACAAGAGGGTCGGTTCGAATTTCCGGTTCACATACCTCCTAGATAAAAACATCTATGTCACGTTGGTCGGCATAATTGTCATAAACACTAAATGAAACAAATAGTTATAAAAGATAATATACCACATCCGAATCATAGACAGGACGAGGGCCGACGGGGGCGGATACCAAAACCATGGCACTATATTATAACAAACAATAATAAAAGTAAGAAAATTGTACAAGTATCTATCTAAATCATACAAGTAAGATTTTTTTCTTTTAGAAAGAAGATAAGAACAAGAGGCTCACCACGGTGGTGCCGGCGCCGAGATCAGCGCGGGCGATCGGCGGCGGTGAGGACGGGGACGGGACAGGACGGACCGCCAAACCTAGACAATTCTTGAGGAAAATGGAGCTTGGAGGTCGAGCTTGGAGAGGAGAAAGCTTAAGTGTGGCTCGGGCATTTCATGGAACACCTCATGTGCATAGGTGGTGAGAGCTAGAGCAACACACACCTGCACACGCCGGCCGGCCAAAAAACAGAGTGAGCGGGCAGGGGTATATATAGGCTTATCTTTAGTCCGGGTTGGTGGCTAGAACCGGGACAGAAGACCGACCTTTGGTCCCGGTTCCAGCCACCAACCGGGACTAAAGGTGCTGGGCCAGGAGCGAGGCCCATTGGTCCCGGTTAGTGTCTGGAACCGGGACCAAAAGTGTCAGACGAACCGGGACCAATGGCCCCCGAGGCCCGGCCGGCACCCTGGCCTCACGAACCGGGACTGGTGCACCCTTTGGTCCCGGTTCGTAAGTGAACCGGGATTAATGCCCTTATCCTGGCCTCAACCAAAGCCCTGTTTTCTACTAGTGTATGTTCGCAAGGCAAAGAGGTTTATGCACATGAAAAAGAGATCTTTAGGAGTGATCTTTACACAAGTGGTTTTTGAATTTCTGGTGAAATACTTTGGTGCAAAGGTACATTACCTGTTTTTTGTACTTCATATGCTCTTACAGGATTTGTGTTGCACAAAACTCGAACATATTCATGTTTCTAAATAATTTTTTAAACTTGTCAACTAATGCAAGCAGGAGCTATACGCCGCTTTCTCACACGTACAACCATAGTCTTATCAAATGTCGTTGGACCAGCTGAACTTGTAACATTATGGGGGCACCCAGTAGCCTTCATAGCACCTAGCACCTATGGACAACCACAAGTAACTCACCCATGTTCTTTTATCTTAAAACAAATGCATTCTATGTTGTTCGGAATAATAAAATAACATCCAACCGTCCAGTAGACAACTTGTAGTACACATATATCTCACTGCCATTTACAAATTTTCGAGCAATACTTCTTTGGTATAAAATAACCAAACAACAAAGCTCACTGTTAATAGTATGTTTTCAACAAGTCATATTGTTTGTCTTTAGTTTCGCTTTTGTTCCTGGAGCACAAGATAGAGCATTACCAAAATAGGAGAGTTGTGTTTGGCTATTGGTGTATGCATGTGGCTTTTATTCCAACCTAATATTTCTCAATGTGAAATATACAATCTAAATATAGTGCGGAGGAAAGAAATTTTGTGTACTATGGGTTTTGCATTTGTTGTCCTCTTTCTACTTAGAAAGGTCAAACGAATGAATGCTCATCCAAAGAAGAGGTGCCAACTGAAACCCGGCTTCAGATTTATTATTTTTTCCTCCTTTATGTTTAATTATTTGAATTCCTTTTGTAGGCTTTGGCCGTGCACTATCTAAGTTATGATAGCACTATCAAGGTAATTCTGGCAGTTGATGACACACAATTTCCAGATTGTAGTCAACTTTTGGACGACTTTGTTGAGTCCATCAATAGTATCAGGAATGCGGCTATTATCAACATTGATCAAGATGAAAGACCAAGTAACGAATAATTGGGTAGGTGTGCCATATGTCAATTCCCAAACATGTTTAGTTAATAAAAGCAGGTGTGGGTTTTCCCCGCAAAAAATACGAAGTCAAGATTTGTCGAATTGTCTATATTTTAGTTGTCACGTGTGAGGATGTGTGTGTATTTTGATTTCTTTTGTGTAGATCTATATATACATCTTGGGCTCAAGATTTTGTCTACTGCCATATAAATTTGTTATCATAGTCGACCTTGTCCTAGACAGTTGAAATCTCGACTATGATAAGTCATATTGTAATCGGCTTTTGTGCGAACACACCATGGAGGGGTTTCCCAATGGAAAGCATATGTGATATTATTTAGTGATATGTTTGTTTGTTCATGATGGAAAAGAGTATGTGATGCTCCCACATTGGTCGTGTCGTGAAAGTTCATGCCTAAAGATTTAGGATAAAGGCCATGTATGATAAACTATTAGTTTTATCTACTTACACTACAAGATATATGCATCTTTAATTTAACATTTATCTTGTCCTGATAGATGCTCTACCATTAAACTACACCCGCTATGATATATGTTTTTATTGTGTATAAAAGATCGTTGGTTTATTGTTTCATTTATATTATGTTAGAGATGTAGCTCCTACTGTCTATCAATCAATATTCTAGTGACAATGGAATTTCGTAATGTTGTTGTATTTTTGTAAGAAATGACTGTCAAGAATGGCTCCAGATAGAATGTGTCTTGTTTATATCAAGCGCGTTGTGGGGTGGGGGTGCATTTAGCCACTTGCCAAAAGTGTTTTCCATGTTTGATAGTTTTTTAATAGATTCTCTTGCCTTATGAGGAATGAGTGGTTCAATGTTGGACATAGGTCTACACACGCCTTCTCATTCCCCATCCCTTCTTTATTCTTGTATAATAGTCATCATTTCTAACTGTTTTAGTCACCATAAAGAAAATACTCTCATTCCCGTTGAAATTGTTGTCTTCTCTTCAAACACCCTATTAATGGTTCCATCACTATTATTTAGTATGTGATGTTAAAATTATGAATTGATCGGGCATAATTTTTTTTGTTTAAGTCTCGACATGAAACTTTGGTTTCATTCCCGGCCCTGAGTCATCGTAGGATGGGTAACCGCTCTGGGTGTCAGATGACGAGAATAAGAAAATTTCCAGAAGGTCCCTATAACCACCATCTTCACGGCCATGGAATTCAGCCACCACCATCGTCATAGCGTCTGGCAGAGGAGAGAAACCCAGGACTCCTACTTGCCACGATCCAACAAAGCACCATGGCATCCTTGATGCGTTATGAGCCTTGGAACATATGCCATCACATCGGTCGGGGAAAATCCCCACGCCCTTGGATATTGGATATCGACCCTGTCGTATCTGAATGGCGCTGCCGCCAGAGCACTCTAGACCATCCAACCTTCTTCCACTGCCCAACCTCCAGGCTAGCCACCTTGTGGACGAAGTCGACGCTGCTATGCTGACCATCTCGTAAGGAGAATCTTTCTGCTCCTCGCCAGCGCCGGAGAAGACGCTGACGTGACGCAGATAGAGCCAGAGAAAAAACCTGTATAGTGAGGTCTCCGCCGTCGCCTCAACGGCCATGCCTGGAACAACCATGTCCACCAGCGTGCAAGCAAAGAGGAGAAACAGGTCAGTAAACACCGTTTAAAGAAGGTAGTACCAGGTACTTGCTCCCATTGTGCACCCAATCTAGCCAATGTGTCAGAGGCTTGGTCGCTATCGTACTGGATGTCGTGAGACCCCTAGCCCTCAAACCGAGCTGAAATGTGCATAATTGTGTTCCGGTAAGCAATTATCATCGGGTCCTTGTCGTCAAAATCACCGTTGATCTGGGAGATGGCCATATCCGAGTCACCTCGGACTTCCAGACATTGGATCTCCATGGAGATGGTCATCTGAAGACTGTGTCGTAGCGCCTTATACTTGGCGACATTATTTGAATCGGTGTACATAATCTAGAGTATTTACTTCGTGAGGCTGTCAGTGGGCCGGGGAGATGAGGACTACCCCCACACCCAATCCGGCCAACATCTTGGATCCATCAAAGTACATTACCCAATTTGTATAGGTTGCATGCTCTTTAGGGAGCCCGGCCTCCGCCCATTCGGTGGCGAGATCAGCCAGCACTTAGGATTTAATTGTTGGACATGGTCGTTAAATGATCTCAAAGTGAAGGAGATCGATGGATGACCACTTTGCGATCCGACCTGTGGCGTCCCGGTTGTTAATTGTATCATTCAACGGGACCTCAGATTCCCTGGTTATCGAACACCCCTGACAATAGTTCATGGTTTTCGAGAAGCATGAAGACATCGTAAGCTATCTTCTTGTAGTGTTGATACCTCGTTTTACATGGGGTAAGCACTTCGCAAACGCTGTACACCGATCGCTGCACTTTAACCACGTGGCTCTCCATCTCACGTTCCATAACCAAAACCTCACTAACCACTTGGCTGGTAGCCAAGATGTATAGCAACATTGGTCCGCTAGGGCGGGGGGCTGCGAGTATGGGGTTTGTAGCCAGGAGCCTCTTAATTTCCTGGAAGCCACTATTGGCCACGGGTGCCCACTTAAAGTCCCCTATTTGGATGTCTTACAGCCTCTTAGGGGGGCTTGAGATTTTCAATCGCCCTCATCTTGTTTAGATTCGCTTAGATCCCTCGACGCAAGACAATAAATCTGAGAAGCTTGTCGGATGGTACGCCGAAGACGCATTATCCTGGGTTGAGCTTAATATTGTATGCGCGGAGGCTGCACTTTGGTCTGTGCTCGACCGCGTGCGGTTCTCTGCGGTGAGTGATGAGCGGACCCTGGCCTGCATGCGGGGTGTCTTCAGTTCAAAGCAGGGGTGGTGTACCATATGATCAAAAGCTCCAGCTGCAGTCTCCCCCTACATGGCTTCAACTGGGACGGCTTCATGCCCATCAAGGTCAAGCAGTTCGCTTGGACTTTGCGACATGGGAACACTCATACACGGGCCATCCTTCGTCGAATCGGTTGTCTCGACTATGATGATTGTCCTTTTTGCCCGGGGCACTCGGAGACGATCGTGCACCTCTTCTTGGAGTGCCCTCGTTTGCGTCTTGTGTGAGAGCGTATCCACGGCCGGCATCGTTTGTCTGTCAATTGCACGATAGAAAAAGTGTGGTGTGCCTTCTCTGTCGGTCACCTTTCCTGGAGCTAGCCTCTCCTCAGCACAGCGATGTGCTCTGTCCTATGGGTGGTGTGGAATTCCAGGAACCGGATGGTGTTTGATAACGTCCATACCTCGGATCTTGACTTGCGACATTCGATCCAAGAGCATCTCCTTTTGTGGGTCGTCTATGCCCCTCCTGTGTAGACTGTACACCGTTGATTCAGTGGTGCGCGGATATTGTAGTTGGTGCTCCCTCCCTCCCTCCCTTCCCTATCACTAGCCCCCTGGGGGTGTAAAATGTACAAACGTTGTCAAGTTTATTAATACAAAATGTTC
Source organism: Elymus sibiricus (assembly GCA_039707655.1). Taxonomy (NCBI): domain Eukaryota; kingdom Viridiplantae; phylum Streptophyta; class Magnoliopsida; order Poales; family Poaceae; genus Elymus; species Elymus sibiricus. The sequence continues at coordinate 24,765,075 of CM077667.1, forward strand.
AGGTGGGCGATCGCCCCCATTGACTGCTCAAAAAAATCTAAAAACTTTTGGCATCCAAGATGTTGGAATGCGCAATGTGCCTGCAACAATTCTTGGTGTTTGGACATTCCAGAAGGTCGTTGTAAAAGAAAAAAAATTGGTTGTGAAGACATTTTGAAAAAGAACATTTTTGCTACCCATTTTGTTTCTTTTTTGTCCAACAGGTCCTTGAATGTCCAAACACCGCAAAAATTTGCACACTCCTTATGCACCTGAGCATCTTCGATGCCTAAAAACTCAAATTTTTATGTTTTTATACTATGTTTGTTGAATTTACTATTCATCGGATATAGATGAGCCTGGGCTTAGACCCGAACTACCACCTTGGATTGTTTTCTTTCTTGCCTTGCATCCTCCAATATATCAGAATCAACCTTGCCTAAGAGGCATGCACCCTTTTTGACGAATCCGAAATTTCATCATGTTTTAGTTCGAGTTTCGTATCGTAGTTATAGGTTTTGTCGGAATTTATTGTGTCCCCGCACCTTTTTATTGGTTTCACCAACATCTTTAATGAGGATGAGTTTTTGAAGCATAAGTAAGAAATCCTGAGGATATGGGGTGAAAATCACGTTGTTCTACATGATAGGAACCTACCGTAAAAGACACAAGTCAAATCGGGCAAAATGAAGCCGCACGTTGCGATTGGGGCCTGCCCACGTAGGGGCAAGATGTGATTGCCAAACTACTTGTCATATTGAGCGACAAATAGGACTCGGTTGATGGTGGTTGCGTGCTAATGACATGTTCTTGTACCAACCAGTAATTGTGTACGTGCAATGCACATTAATATTAGGCAAGATATTTAATATAATGTACATTATATTAGGAAAGATATAGATTGCATATTAATATTAGGTAGAACATAAGTACGGGGTTAATGCTAACTGTGATATTGCACATATATATTAATTACTGGAGGGTGCTAAATGTGCTTAGTGCTAAACATGTTCAGCGGTAAACATCGGAGCAACATAGACCGTTGAATAGATGTAGAAAAAATGTGGTTCAATGGGTGAGGTTTGATGGATCTCCACAACTCACTCTTTTTATATTGGTATAGATATAGGTACATGTTGTTGAAGTAGCACGTGTATGCTTTCTTCTCAGTTGATATTTTTAGCATTCGGTATGTTTTATCTTTCTTGCTTTATCTTCCTGAAATTAGTATATTTTTAGTCAAATACATGAATGTTTTTAGGTGGCTTATATCTGTATAGGGATACTCTTTGGTTAAGGGCAAATCTGCATCTCCTCCACCCATCTCAAATCAGCAGAGTTTGGAGCTGAAGAGCTCACAAACAGACCCTAAATTTTCATGAACTCAGAAATTAAACATTATTAAGACCTTTAAGTGTAAAAAAAATGCTATAACCGGGCGCAGAAGGACACTCATTGTCTTGGTCTCCTAGTTAATGTGTGTCATTCTGAGTCTACTCTGGACTAGGGCCCTTGCGTGTGCGATCTATTTGTCACAAATTTTATAGTCTGCTTGAAAGGGGCCGAAAGATATGGAGAGAACCTTTCAAGAAAAAAAAGACATGGAGAGAGAGGAAGAGACCTGTACACTAAACGAAGAGAGAAGTAGAGAATGGTCCAAGCATGGTCCAGTTTTTTTTAAATGGAGGATATCCATCAGCCTCTATATGGAGCGATGCACAATGTCTTTATTGATTATCCAAAGTTCATCATCTGGTCACAACAAAGTTGAAGAGAAAAATTGCCACACATGGTGCCCCAAGGGCACAATAATAAAACATAGGAAAATGAGACTCATGCATTACAAATCCTACTAGTAGATCACTAACCAAATCGAGAGACCATCTCCCACAGGTTGGAAATAACAATCACGGCTGTTTGATCCTCCTCCTCGCGTTGTAACAATCACGTACAAATCCAGTTAAAGGCCTTTAAGATAACATGCAAAAGTTGGAACTTTTGTTCTGTTAAAAATACAATCACTATGAGTTTCCCAAATATCTCAAGGTAAAGCGCAAATTTCCACATAGATCTGAGACTTCAAATTGGGATGCACTCCCACTATCTAGTTTCCAAACATATTCATACTACTCTACAGGTAGATTTAAAGCTACATGGACAGATCAAAATAATACCTTTGCAAGTTGGAGTGAAGGAATATATGCTGAATCGAATCCTCATCGCCACAAAAGCAACACTCAATGAATCCTTGCCAGTTCCTTTTTTTAGATTATCTTTTGTCAGGTTAACATTGCGATATAAGTACCACACAAGATTTTTATTTCAACGGGCTCTCATTCCCAAAATATATTTGTGGTGAAAGGTTGCCCATCCTTAATGAGGTCCGTACATATGGATTGACTGTGAAGGCAACAGAAGTAGTCAACTTCCAACATAACGTGTCAGATTCATTTGAAGAAGGTTTAAGCTATCTGTCCATTTGTCCTCGATCAGTGGTCTTCGAAAGACAACCCTCAACGGCACCTACCTCCTCATAGAGCCAACAAAGACATCTTTCCACTACACAATATGATAGAGACATGGGTACCGCATGACTCGTGGAGTGTCACATAACCATGTATCTTCCCATATATAACCTAGTAGTCAGACCATTGCCTACCACAAACGTCCCACTGGAAAAAGTCTATTTGACACCCATGAGTCCTTTTCAGAAAGGCTAGTCCGTAGGTTTTGTCTAAACCTCGGAGAGGGTTTTAAGACGAATGTACTTAGTCCTAAGTAATTCTTGGCAAACTCCGTCCTCGGTAAGTATCTTGTATAGCCATTTGCTCAATAAATTTATTTTTAATCTCGACGTCTTCTACCCCTAGATCTCTTTGGTCTTTAGGGCGACAGATCGGTCCCAGCTTGTTAGGCGGTACTTTGACTTATGTTCATTTTTTTAGTAGTCTTTATAGTAGTCCATGGGTAAACAAAAAAAAGGGCACTTTGTTGTGGGAACGGGTTACACGATGAATCATTCCCCTATTAAGAAACCAAAGTAATAATAATGATACGGAAATCAAAATGAGAAGGAAAGGCAATTCTAGGCCGTTCATTAGATTGAATCTTTTTCATAACCCTTTAGGTATTTCAAATAAAGACAACATGAACATATGTAAACGTGTGAGAACAACATTGATTAGGGTGAGCCTTGCCCCATAAGACATAAGCTTACCAAATGCAGCAATTCAACTTTTTCTCACACGTTTAGCTAGTTTACGGAAATGCATTGGGATACCAAGGTATCTAAAAGGGAAAGAGCTAGCACTAGTAGAAAACAGGGCTTTCGTCCTAGCCGGATCGGAGCAATAGTCCCGGCCGCGTTACGAACCGGGACTAATGTGAGCATTAGTCCCGGTTCGAGCGGCTAGGACGCCGGACGGGGCTCGACAGGCATCAGTCCCGATTCGAATGGGACCTTTAGTCCCGGTTGGAGACACCAACCGGGACTAAAGGGTATCACCCCCTTTAGTCCCGGTTGGTGTCTCCAACGATACCCTTTAGTCCCGGTTGGTGTCTCCAACCGGGACTAAAGTGTTATGAAAAAGTAAAACGGCTATAACTTTTGCATACGATGTCAAAAAAAAACTTTAATATATCAAAATGTTTAGCACGAGAAACAGGTTTAATTACTAAAGGTCTTTTTCCAGTTTTTTTTGTTTTTTTCTTTATTTATTTTCTTTTGTTTGTACTTACAGCGAAATATTTAGAGTTTTTGAGCGAAATTTGTGTGAATCACTAGTTTGTGAATAACTTTACTTTGAAAATAGATTTTTGAGTGATTCTTTTTCCTGCTGTTTAATATTAGTGTGTTTTATCATTATATTTAATTTGGTAATTTTTAGTTTATTTTAAATAGGTGTTTTAATCAAAAACAGATTCTGTTTAGCTCTTTTAGTTTTATAGCTCAAAAAAATCAGTAAATTCATGAAAAATAGCGAATGAAGTGGGAAAGGGTTGAAAATTGATGATGTGGCTTTTAGTGGTGCATGTTAAATGCACAAAAAGTCTGGAGTTGAAATAAGTTCAAAAAAATGAAATGCCTTTGTAACAGATGAGTTTTCGTCCGAAACCCAGATACTTCGAAAGAGATTGTCCAGTTTGTACACAAAGTGCATCCAGTTTTTGCCGTAACCATCTCTACTTTTTAGCACATGCTATGTGGGTGTAATGATGATACCATGCCAAGTTTCAACCTTTCCAGAGTTCATTTGTAGTGCTTTTCAATTTCGGGGTCATTTAGCTAAAAAAAATCAATAAATGCATGAAAAATAGCGAATGAAGTGGGAAAGGGTTGAAAATTGATGATGTGGCTTTGAATGGTGCATGTTGAACGCACAAAAAGTCTGGAGTTGAAATAAGTTTAAAAAAATGAAATGCCTTTGTAACAGATGAGTTTTCGTCCAAAACCCTGATACTTCGAAAGGGATTGTCCAGTTTGTACACGAAGTGCATCCAGTTTTTGCCGTAACCCTCTCAATCTTTTAGCACATGCTATGTGGGTGAAATGATGATCCCATGCTGTCGGTGTCAAAACCGGCGGATCTCGGGTAGGGGGTCCCAAACTATGATGCTTGGATCGATGGTAACAGGAGACGAAGGGGACAAGGTTTTACCCTGGTTCGGGCCCTCCTATGGAGGTAATACCCTACGTCCTGCTTGATTATATTGATGGTATAGAGATTACAGAGGGATCTACCACGAGATCGTATGACTAAACCCTAGATGAGTTCTCCCTCTTCAAAGATCTAAAACCCTCCGACTTATATAGACGCCGGGGGTGCCTAGGGTTTACACATGGTCGGTTACACGCCGAGGGGATAAACATGCCTATTCTACTTAAACGTGCAGCACACGCCTTGCTTCTAGAAACTTCCTTTCTGGAGTCCGGTCCTTTGAGTGGTCCAATGTCCGGCGAACGTCCCATATAGTCCGGCCCATATTAGATAGGCCGGCCTCCCGAGGACCACCTAGTCCAGGACTCCCTCAGTAGCCCCCGAACTAGCCTCCAACGCCAAGGGTCCAGGCTCCAGCTGCTTCAAATGATCAGAGTCTTCGGCTTGCGAGGCGAGTTCCTTTCTCCGGATAGTAATCGGCAGTTCCTTTAGTCCGGCTTCCATCGGCGCGTAGTTTTCCCGATCATAGGTCATCCGAACATCATGTGTAACCCGGCCGATAAGGCCAAATGTCAGGGAGCCAATAGCGCCCTTCTGACAACCTTCCAGACAAAAGGCCGCGGCTCATCATGACCGCTGAGCCAGTTGTACAGACTCATTTAGCGGCTCGAGGCCGTATTTATCGGCACGATCCATCAATACACAGATCGTGCTCCGTCCCATACGGGACATGCTTAATCATGCGCGTGTAACGCCGCGCACGCCTCGGGAAGTGGAGAGATTCACGGCGCGGTGGAGGGAGGCTAACCGGTAGCGGCCCTTAAAAAGGGAAAAACCCCAAGGCTTATCCATATTCCTCCCTTCGCATCCTCGCCTCCCTAGACTCCCAAGCTCACCGAGCTCAGATCTAGGTTTCACATTCTTCTCCCTCCGAGGTCAGCCATGGCCAGTGGCAAGTGGGAGGTCTTCACAGTCACAGACAAGGATATCCGGGAGCTCAAGGACGCCGGATACATTCCTGCCAACGTCTTCCACCGCGCCGTCGAGGAGGGTCAGGTGATTCCCACCCCTAAACAAGGGGAAAGGGTGGTTTTCGTCCCCCATTTCATCCGGGGATTAAGCTTCCCACTTCACCCCTTTGTGAGGGGTCTGATGTTCTTTTACGGGCTCGATTTCCACGACCTTCCGCCGAACTCCTTCATGCACATATCTGCATTCATCACTGTCTGCGAGGCTTTTCTGCGGGTGGAGCCGCACTTCGGATTATGGCTTAAGACCTTCAACATTAAGCCGAAGTGCGTTGCCGGCACGCACGCGGACTGCGGCGGGGCAGTCATCGGCAAACTCCCACGCGCAGTGTGGCCATCTGGCACCTTCATCGACACCATTAAGACCTGGCAGAAGGAGTGGTTCTATATTAGTGAGCCAAAGGAGGAAGAGGGCGGAACTGTTCCTGCCGAATGCGGAACTGTTCCTGCCGAATTCAGGTCCGGCCCCCCAACCAGACTGACCTCGTGGGTCCGAAAGGGCCTGGATTGGGGGTCGGCTACCGAAGTAGAGGACCTGCAGAGGCGCACTGCCTCCCTACTCAGGGAAGGCGTTGGCCTGACCAATGTGGTCCAGGTAATGCTTCGGCGAGATGTCCTGCCATGCCAGCGCCGGAGTTCTCCTATGTGGGATTACCGGACCGGCGACGACCCTACAGTTCGTCGACTCTTCCGCACCACGTGGGAGAAACTATGGAAGGCGCTGTTCAAGGCGCTGAAGGACTGGCCGGGCGAGGAGGAAGACCAGGGCTTGAATGCTGCCAAGCCTCCTTCCAAGGTATGTTATGATTTCAATAGATCGGCTTTATTCTTCCGTAGGTCACCTAAGGATTGTCCGATCATTTCTGCAGGAATGGCTGAAAAAAGCCAAGGACTTCAAGAGTCCGGCTCCACAGCCCGAGGATCCCCGGTCCCCGCTGCTGTTGGAGATGCTCGTCGTGGCGCCCTACAAGGCGCGAGAGAAGAAAGAAAAGAAGAAGAAGACATGCCGAGCTGGCCTGCGCACCAAGGATCAGCTAGAGGCTGAGTCCGAAGAGACCCACGCCTCCTCGAATCAAGAGGAGGAAGAGGAGGAGGAGGAGGACGAGGTCGAGGGGGGAGGCGATTCCCCCCTTACAAGAAAGAGGGCGACGTCACCGGACGTCTTGGAGGATGAACGTCCTCCAGCCCAGAAGAAAGCACGCCGGTCACAGGCGATCCTGTCCGACGATAGTTCGGCCTCGGACACCGAGTCCGAGGGGTTCAAGAGGGTTCCGCGAAGACCTTGCAAATACCAAGTTTCGTTAATATATTTAACATGCGGGCGTCAATTGACTTGCAGCCCGCCCCGCATCCTTCCCACCGACCAAAGCTCGGACGGGGAGACCCCGCCCGCCGATCTAGCGGAGAGCGGAAACGCGTCGCACCCTTCCCCTCCAGATGCCAATAAGGAAGGCACGGAGGTGTCATCCCAACAGGCTCCCCTGGAGCCGAACTCTGGAGGCGGGGGCGACGAGATAATGGTCGAGGTTAATACCTCGGCCACCGAAGACCCGGGGGAGAAGACCCTCCCGGATACCGAGGAGACCGGTCAGGGAACTGTCCAGTCACCTCCACAACTGTCTCCGGAGCACACCATGTGTCCGGAGACACAGCTTCAATCCCCGACTGGGGATCGGGCTAACCGACCCCCACCGGTGCCTCCGACCACTGAGTGGCCGGCCATGGGGGAGGCTCTATCCAGTGCCTCCATCTCCGAGGAGCACCGCACCCTTATGGGTACGGTGCTGCAGAGCATTCGGTCCATGGATACCGGACTGAAAGCGGCCTTCAACGGCCTCCTAACGGGTTTTCAGGTAAACAATGTAATGCCCCGTTTTTTTTTGTAAGTCATTGATATGTTTAAGCAGTTGTTTATATACATAGCAGCCCCCGAGCCCTAGGTAAGTTTGAAAAACTTACCTGGGGGTCAAGACAAAAAAAAAATCCTTATCCGAACTATACATATGCTCAGATTGTTCGGTCATTATTTTAAGGAGACCAGGCACAGGATTATGATAATTCGGAGGTCTGTGAACTCATATAATATGAGACTTTCGCATTTTTTGCAGGCATCGGCGGCGTCCGATAACGCCGCTGAAATAGAGGAGCTGAATCGGAAGCTTAAGAATTCCGATGACGAGCTTAACGCTCTAAACCGAAGATTCGACGAGGCTCAAGGTAAGCGGAGTGAAGTATCTAAACTTCATGTTTCCGTTCTATCCACACGGATGCTTAACATAAGTCAATGCTTACGCAGCCTCGGCGAAAGAGATGGAGAAGCTCAAGGCCGAACTCAAGAAAGCAAAGCAGGAAACTGCTGTAGAAAAGGCGGCGGCCCAAGAGGCCGTAGCTGCACTATCTGCCTTGAGAGCTACCAGCGACAAGCACCAGGCTCGAGTGGAGGAGGTCCAACTGGAGCTTAAGGACGCCAGCAAGAAGTGCGAGGCCCTGGAGCTGAAAGAAAAAGAGCAGGCTGCCGAACTATCCACCCTAAAAACCGATCTTCAAAAGGAGCGGGTGGATAGGCGGACCTTTGAAGAGGAAATTAGCCAGGCCCAGGCTATACTGAGTGGTAAGCCATATTTACTGCAGTGTGTCTTCGGAGATGATAGGTTCAAAGCTCTTACCCAAGTATGGCGTTCCGTAGGCGCCGGCTTGGACCTCCAGAAGAGCGCAGCGGACGCGAAGCAGTTCTATGCTTCGCGGGGAGAGGGAGATGAAGCCCGTGTTTTCTGGGCTCAATTCGAAGCCCACGAGCGAACTCCTCTCCTGAATGAGCAACTGAAGCAGCTGTTGGAGCTGCACAAGGTGGCGGAACCGGCCATGAAGGATCTCTGTATCCGGCTGTGGCCCGATGAGCCAATTCCCGATAGTTACTTCGGCCTGGTGCAGAAGCTGAGCGACGCCGCTCCTCGGATCGACGCATTGAGGAGGTCTTCTTGCATCGAGGGGGCAAGGATGACCTTTGCGAAGGCCAAGGTACACTGGCCGGGGCTGGATCCGATGAAGGTGGCCACTGCTCCTCCGCCGCCTGGAAAAGAGTATAGGTGCCCCGAGCGGTACTTCTCCGGAGTTATGGAGGGTGCTCGGGCCATAGAGTCACAGTGTCAAAGAGATACTGTGTATGAGTAAACGGTTATGTAATATGTCCGAAGACTTTTTGGAACAGTGTCAAAGAGATACTGTGTATGAGTAAACGGTTATGTAATATGTCCGAAGACTTTTTGGAACGCGTTTTTATGTATATAAAGTTTGCATGGTTTATCATGTCTTGTGTGTTTTGCATCCTTTATAACTTCTTTTGTGGCCGGTTAAATCTGAAGGCTGCGAGTCATCGGCTTCAGCCCCCAGGTAGATACTATGTGGGGTGTCGCTTCCAAAACGCACTATAACCCTTAGCCGAACTATCGGTACCCGAAGGCGGTAGTGCGGGGTGGACTAGGCAATCGGACCAGAATGCTTTATTACCTTCACTTAGCCGTAGGAGCGCGAGAAAGGAGTGCAGGAGGCCGATAAATAGCCCCCAGGAGTTTGTGATGTTCGGACGAGCCGTGGCCAAAGCCTATATCACATGGTTCGGACTAATACCGAACCCATCGCATTACACGGAGTAACCTCTGACGAGATTAAGTTAAGCTCGGAATCGCAGACCAGTTCTCGCATACCGTGACAGTCAGTTTTCGGCTTTCTCCGCTGAGGCGCTTGACCAGACTAGCCGGAAGCACAATCGCAGCGGTGCTCCCTTTGCCTCTTTAGCCGAACGAGCGGAACATAAAGGGGCAAGCACAGGAGCCGGGCAACCCAACATTTGACCCAAGACACAGTTCGGAACCAATGCATATAAAGCGGAAGTCCAAGACGCCGAATACAAAATCAATTGTGCACAGGGCGATTTTAAGAGCGAGTCCCCGGTCTATTAGCCGGTTGCTTCGCAAAAGTATACCAAACAGGCTCGCAAGAAAAGAAGGAGAAAAATAGAGAATATGCTTAAAAAACGTCAAACGAGCGTGCATAATATATCTATATTATACTAAACCATTCTTTTCATTCAAAGTGCTGATACAACTGTGTACAGGTATAGAAGATAAAATATAAATCTTACAGGAGGGTGTATACTCTCCTGCGACCACCAGGACGGTGTATACCTTGATAGGTGTGCTGTTCGGCGAACGGACTATTGGAGAAGAGTCTTGAGAAGTCGCCGAAATTTGAACAAGCTTGATGCCTTAGTGGGTACTTGACGGTACCTGCCATGTGTCCGAAGACATGTTTGAGGGTGATAGTTCGGTCTAGCCGAAGACTTACCCTACATCAATGTCCCCCCACCGTTGCCCATGGAATTTCAAGCGCGAAGTTATGCACCCTCGGCACGTATTGTGTGGGAAATGGGGCCATGTTGTGGGGGGCGAATCCCTATTTATTGGGAGGGGAAGCTTCTGGAATTTCGGTTTGAGACTGAGCTCGCTTCCCAGCCTTGGATGACTTGACGGCGGACGTCGGCGTCTGCCGGTCATCGATGTAATGGAATTCGGCCGCCAGGGCCAACGCATGTTCCTCAGTTTGGAGTGACCGCTCTGTATTGCCATTGACAGTGATGACCCCTCGGGGGCCAGGCATTTTGAGCTTGAGGTATGCGTAGTGCGGAACGGCGTTAAAGCGGGCGAACGCCGTACGGCCGAGCAGGGCGTGATAGCCGCTGCGGAATGGTACTATGTCGAAGATCAAGTCCTCACTTCGGAAGTTGTCGGGCGAGCCGAACACAACTTCCAGGCTTATAGAGCCTATACACCGGGCTTCAACGCCTGGGATCACTCCTTTAAAGGTAGTGTTGCTGGGCTTGATCCTTGACGGATCTATGCCCATCTTTTTCACCGTATCTGAGTAGATCAGATTGAGGCTACTTCCACCATCCATGAGGACTTTGGTTAGGTGGTACCCATCTATGATCGGGTCGAGGACAAGTGCGGCCGAACCCCCATGATGGATACTGGTCGGATGGTCACGTCGATCAAAAGTGATCGGATGTGCCGACCAGGGGTTATACTTCGGAGCTACAGGCTCTATGGCGTAGACATCCCGAAGGGCGCGTTTCCTTTCCTTTTTGGGTATATGAGTGGCATAAATCATGTTTACTGTCTTTACTTCTGAGGGGAATTTCTTTTGACCGCCACCGATCGGACCCCGAGGTTCATCCTCGTCCTCGCTTCATGGGCTCTTGCCTTGGTCCTCGGTAGCGAGCTTGCCGGCCTGTTTGAAAACCCAACAGTTGCGATTGGTGTGATTGGCGGGCTTCTCCTGAGTGCCATGTATCTGGCAAGGCCTCTCCAGAATCTTGTCCAGCGGGGTAGGTCCGTCGTGTTTGCCTTTAGGAGGCTTTTTCCGCTGCCCAGAGCAGTTGTTGCGAAATCCGGCGTTTACAGCCGTGTCATCGGCATCACTGTTAATATGCCGGCGCTTGTTTTTGTTGCGCTTTGGTTTCCCGTTTCCATCCCGTACTTCGGAGGTTCCGGGGTCTTCGGGGTTATGGCTGTGTCTGGCCAGCCAATTATCCTCGCCCGCGCAAAAGCGGGTCATGAGTGATGTGAGGGCGGACATTGTCCTGGGTTTGTCTTGGCCGAGCTGTCGAGCTAGCCATTCATCCCGAATATTATGCCTGAAAGAGGCTATAGCTTCGGCGTCTGGGCAGTCTACGATCTGGTTTTTCTTGGTCAAGAAACGATTCCAGAATAGCCTCGCGGAGTCTCCGGGTTTCTGAACGATGTTACTTAGATCGGAGGAGTCCGGTGGCCGGACATAAGTGCCCTGGAAATTAGATCGAAATGCTTCTTCTAGGTCCTCCCAACATCCAATGGAGTTTTCGGGGAGGCTATTTAGCCAGTGCCGAGCTGGCCCCTTGAGCTTTAGGGGCAGGTATTTGATGGCGTGGAGGTCATCTCGTCGTGCCATGTGGATGTGGAGGAGGAAATCCTCAATCCATACGGTTGGGTCAGTTGTCCCGTCGTATTGCTCTATGTTTACGGGTTTAAACCCTTCTGGGAACTGATGCTGCATTACCTCATCTGTAAAGCACAGTGGGTGTGCGGCGCCTCTAACCCGAGCTATAGTGTGCCGATGATCGGCGGCTACCCTAGCTCGGTTTTGTTCCCGTCTGTCGGGTGAGTATCTTCTGGAGCCACAGATGGATCGTGTACGGCCTGCTCTATGGTCCAGGTCGTGGCGCAGGTCGAACCTGTCATCGGGCTCTAGTGGCTCCTTTCCATGTCTACGGGGTATCGTCGGCCTATAGCCGGTATCATCAGCCGTCCGATCTCGTCCTCGAGGAGGGCGATCTGGCTTGTCATACGGAGTATGTTCGGGAGACGGCGTATTGGAGAGCTCGTCATCGAACTGTGGCAGCAGCCGTCGGCGCGGGTAGCTCTTTGGTTGGTCCGATAGGCCGGCGCCGAACTCATCCTCCGCTGAAAGGACTCGTGTCCATCGGTGATTGAGGTCGTCTTGTTCGGCTTTGAGCTGTCGCTCGTTTGCTCTCAGGCTGCGAGCTGTGGATATCAGCTGTTGTCTGAACAATTCCTGATCTGCAGGATCGTTGGGGATGGCCAAGTCATCGGCATCCGCATTATCCTCCCCTTCGATAGAGCGGAGGTAGTCGTCGGCCAGAGGATCATCTGGGTCATCGGGGTTGCGGTGGTCTTCGGGATCCTCCTGACCCTCCAACGGGTTACCGGGGATTTCGGGGCGGCCGATGTCCTCTGGAGTATCATCGTCCCCCGTGCCCTTAATAGACTTGCGCCCCTTTTTCCCTTTGGACCGTTTATGCGGTTTCCAGCGCCTTGACGGCGCTTCATCCGATTTATCGCCATTGCTTTTTGGAGTGTCCACCATGTACACGTCGTATGTGGAGGTGGCCGTCCACTGTCCGGTCTTGGCAGGGGCGAGGGAGTGATCTTCCTCGTCCATGTACCCTGCCTCCTCGGAAGCGTAGTCTAGCATGTCGGTTAAATCCTCGACAGTGGCTATCAAGTGGGTGGTGGGTGGGAGGAAAAATCCGCCCCGACCCGTCTGAAGACCGATCTAAGAGCAGATCGGGATTGGGTCGTCGTTGATTTTCATCGACGAGATCCGATCTAGAGCTTCGTCGAGTATCGAGAGCTCGATCGGACCGGTCTGCCCAGAGCTTCAGGGGGTGTGTTCGGCAAGAACGGGTGTTCGGCCGTCGGGCGCTATGACCTGATTCGAACTTAAGATCGGGCCTCCACCAGGGCAGATCCCATAGGCGGAGCCGGAAGATGGGTCCGAGGTTAAAGCCTCAGGGTCATCGGGCATGGCAGGCGAGACTGCAAGCCCGGTTAGTGATAGATCGCCGCGGGAGTCTACGGAGAACTCTAAGTTCCCAAATCTGACCTCCTGATCAGGGGCGAAACTTTCGACGCGGCCAAGGCGGCCGGTCGGGTCGGCATGCAGCACTATGCTGCCGAAGGCGAAGATCTGTCCAGGGGCAAAAGTCCCTGTGTTGCGGACCTCTTCGTTAACGACTAGGCGAACCATCGATTCCTTCTGGCGATCACAGTGGAACTCTCAATGAAAGCACCAATGTCGGTGTCAAAACCGGCGGATCTCGGGTAGGGGGTCCCAAACTATGATGCTTGGATCGATGGTAACAGGAGACGAAGGGGACAAGGTTTTACCCTGGTTCGGGCCCTCCTATGGAGGTAATACCCTACGTCCTGCTTGATTATATTGATGGTATAGAGATTACAGAGTGATCTACCATGAGATCGTATGACTAAACCCTAGATGAGTTCTCCCTCTTCACTGATCTAAAACCCTCCGACTTATATAGACGCCGGGGGTGCCTAGGGTTTACACATGGTCGGTTACACGCCGAGGGGAAAAACATGCCTATTCTACTTAAACGTGCAGCACACGCCTTGCTTCTAGAAACTTCCCTTCTGGAGTCCGGTCCTTCGAGTGGTCCAATGTCCGGCGAACGGCCCATATAGTCCGGCCCATATTAGATAGGCCGGCCTCCCGAGGACCCCCTAGTCTAGGACTCCCTCACATGCCAAGTTTCAACCTTTTCAGTGTTCATTTGTAGTGCTTTTCAATTTCGGAGTCATTTAGCTCAAAAAAATCAATAAAAGCATTAAAATTAGCAAATGAAGTGGGAACGGGTTGAAAATTGATGATGTGGCTTTGAATGGTGTATGTTGAACGCACAAAAAGTCTGGAGTTAAAATAAGTTTAAAAAAAAATGAAATGCCTTTGTAACAGATGAGTTTTCGTCCGAAACCCTTATACTTCGAAAGGGATTGTCCAGTTTGTACATGAAGTGCATCCAGTTTTTGCCGTAACCCTCTCAATTTTTTAGCACATGCTATGTGGGTGAAATGATGATACCATGCCAAGTTTCAACCTTTTCAGAGTTCATTTGTAGTGCTTTTCAATTTCAGGGTCATTTAGCACAAAAAATTTAATAAATGCATGAAAAATAGCGAATGAAGCTGAAAATGGTTGAAAATTGATGATGTGGCTTTGAATGGTGCATGTTGAACGCACAAAAAGTCTGGAGTTGAAATAAGTTTAAAAAAAGTGTTATGAAAAAGTAAAACGGCTATAACTTTTGCATACAATGTCGAAAAAAGTTTAATATATCAAAATGTTCGGCACGAGAAACCGATTTCGATGGCAACCGCCATAGGCTGTTTTGTAAAATTTTAGAATCCTCAAATTCCGAAAGGAAAAAAAGTTATCCTTAAATTTAAGTTTTTTTGAATTTTTGGTCAAACTACTTATTCAATAAATATTAGTGTTACTAAATAATTATTGTTTTTTAGAATAATAGTTTCAAACTCAAATGGCGAAACGTGTGACATCATGCTCAAGGGCTTAATATGATTGATATGATACATATAACATAAATTAATTGAATAAGTAGTTTATATTTTTAAAACGTTTTTAATTCTTTTAGATTTTTGAAATTCGAAAAGAAAAAAAATTCAGATTTTAAAAATTAATTTTATTTTTAAAAAATAATAAATGATGTCATATTTGGATTTCTCACATTTTTCTGATAATAATGGATATATTATTTGTCAAATTTCGATTTACAGATTTAAAGATATTAATTACGCCATATTAAATGAATAAATGTCAAAAAATGAATAAAATAATATTATTACTTATTTTATTTTCGTTGAAATTCAATATTATTATTACTTATTTTATTTTGAACTTTTTATTATTTTGATTTTTTCGGTTTTATTTGTTTTTTGAGAATTTTTGTGTTTTTTTGAATTTTTTTCCTTTGTTGGAGTTTTTAAATTAATCATTGTTATTTGTTAATCATTGTTGTTTATTTTAATAATTGTTTGGAATTCAAAAAATTAAATCATGTGACATCAAGACCTAAGGGTTAATATAATTGATAGGTTATTATTGTCAAGAAAAACAATAAGTGCAGACTTGGAAACTAGGGGAGATAGAACTCGAAAGTTAAGCGTGCTGGGGTTGGAGCAGTGAGAGGATGGGTTACCGGCTGGGAAGTTAGACGATTTTGAATGAGTGCTCCACGCTGGAGCAGTGAGGAGGGGTGATTAGAGATTAAATTGTCAAATAATTCAAAGATTTGAAAAAAAAATGTCGAATTTTTTTTTGATTTTTTAAAAAAAAAATTATTTTAGTCCCGGTTGGTAACACGGAGCCCTTTTAGTCTCGAAACAGGCTTTTGCCCCGATTTATAGATAAAGCAAACGTCCATACAACCACGTCCCAACCATAGTCATAAAAGGAAACTGCTGGGGCCACAGCACAAACACGCCCAAATGAAAGAAGACGAAACATATAAGGCCACTAGGGGCAAGCTACGATGCAGGCGAATGGTCGGAGAGCCGACGCGCGGAAGACAGCAGAGCGTCCAGATAGAGCTAAAGCCGGTCCCGATCTCTCGGCCTAGCGAGCGGATGCCAGTGCTGCAAGAAGGCAAGAAATTTGAAGAACGAGTCAGAAGCACGCCGCGGGAACCCCCGCTCAATCACCATCTTATTGCGAGTAGTCCAAAGAGTCCACATCATAGCCGCGAAGATGAGCCAGAACAGTCGGCGCTTACGGCCAACCTGAGTGGCCCGTACCTGCAGAAACTCTGCAAGGTCATGGGCCTCCCACTCCGGTCCCAGAGCCTCCCGAACAAAGCACCAAAGTGCTTGTGCTGCTACGCACGAGAACAAAATGTGCGTTCCCGTTTCCGGGACGAGGCAAAGGGGGCATAGGCCATTGCCCGGACCATGGCGTTTCAGCTCCTCGGTCCCCGAAGGTAAACGATCTCTGAGAAGCTGCCACACGAAAATCTTGACCTTCAGGGGCATCGGTGCCTTCCACAATGGGGATAACCACTGGAGAATCGGCAATCGGCATAGCGCCTGATAAGCCGAACTAACGGAGAATTCTCCCGAAGGAGAAAGACTCCAAGAAACAGTTTCAGGATCCTGGGACAGAGGAAGAGGGACTACTTCCCTCAAGTCTGCCCATTCCTGCACCTCGGCTGGTCCGAATGAGCGGCGGAACGCAATGTTCCATCCCTCATCCAAAGCAGCCGCAGATACAAGAACAACCGGGTCGTCACAAATCGCAATGAGCCTCGGAAACCGCATGCGGAGAGGCTCCCCATCCAGCCAGGGGTCCAACCAAAATTGGGTCCCAGACCCATTGCCAATCGAGAACCGCAAACCCAGCCGAATCTCATCCTTGATAGCCTGGACAGATTTCCAAAACTGGGACCCAGCCGAGTGCGAGCAAGCCAAGAGGGGCTGGCCCTGCAAGTACTTGGACTCAATCAGCTGCAGCCACAAACCTCCATCTCCCCACAAGATCCGCCAAACCCAACGAAGCATGAGCGCAATGTTCATACGGTGAGACGTAGGGATGCCCAACCCACCTCGGTCCTTCGGCAAGCAGATGTCAGCCCATTTCACCATATGGTACTTAGGCCGACCATCCCCGGCCTGCCAGAAGAACCTAGCCAACTCCTTGTTAAAGGAACTATGCACACCTTCGGGCAAGATGTACATTCCCATCATATACATGGTGAGGCTGGCAAGGTTAGAGCTAATGAGGACAATTTTGCTTCCTTTAGATGTGAACCTACCGCACCAGGGCTCCGCACGGGACGCTACTCGTCCCACAAGCGGAGCATACCCACTCACTAAAATCCTGGACTCAGCCAGGGGCATCCCCAAGTAAGATATGGGGAATGAAGCCAACCTACAATTGAGGTTATCTGCGATCCTGTGCTGCTCAGCCTCCGAGTAGCCAAGGACCACAACCTCGCTCTTATCAAAGTTAATCTTAAGTCCAGACATTTCCTCAAAGCAGAGCAAAAGGAACTTAAGATTAACAATGTCCGAATCCGAGCCTTCCACCATAATCATGGTGTCATCCGCATACTGCAAGTGGGTAACCCCCCCATCCGGAATGAGATGACTAACCACTCCCTTAAGGTGGCCGGCCAGCTTGGCCTTATCAAGAATGCCCGCAAGGGCATCAACTGCAAGGTTGAAAAGCAAGGGGGAGACAGGATCCCCTTGCTTTACCCCCCTGGAGGCCTGGAAGAAGGGTCCCACCTCGCCATTGATGTTGATCGCCGTGTTTCCAGATCTAACCAATTGCATGATCCAGAAGCACCACCGCTCGTCAAATCCTCGTTGCTGCATCACCAACCTCAAAAAGGACCAATCCAGACGGTCATATGCCTTCTGGAAGTCCAATTTGAGGAAGACCCCCTTAAGCCCCTTCGACGCCACCTCGTGGACAATCTCGTGAAGGGCAAGAATCCCGTCATGGATCCGCCGGCCCTTCAAGAATGCGGACTGAAGGGGGTGGGCAATCCTTTCCGCCACGGGGGATAAACGGGCCGCTCAAACCTTCGCAAAGATTCGCTCCAACACATTGATCACCGTGATGGGGCGGAATTGCCGAATATCTGTCGCCCCAACTACTTTGGGGACCAGAGATATGACACCATAGTTAATCCTAGCCATGTCCAGAGTTCCGATATAGAACTCATGGAACATGGGCATAATGACCGGACGCAGGATCTCCCAGAATTTCTGGAAGAAAACTACCGGAAGGCCATCCGGCCCCGGGGCCGAGCAAGCTTTCATAGAAGCAATCGCCCATCCCACCTCCTCAGGAGAGAAGGGGAGAGTAAGCTCCGCATTCTCCGCATCAGAGACCTGGTCTGCAAGCGGCCAAAAGTCGACGCAGAGGGAGACGCCTCCACGCGGCTCAGCCAAAAACAACTCCTTATAGAAGGAGTAAATATGCGTGGAGATGTCATCTGGGTTCTCCAGAAGAACATCCCCATCCCAGAGGAAAGGGATGTCACATTTCCGCCTGCGGCCATTGGCTATCGCCTGGAAGTAGGCAGTGTTTGCATCCCCCTTAAGGAGCCAGTTCTGGCCCCCTCGACGCTGCAAAAACAACTCCTCGCTCTTGTAAATGTCCATGAGCGAGGCCTCGAGGGAGTATCTCCTAATCCAATCGTCAGGAGACAGGCCCGGCCCGTCCGCAAGGCCATCAAGCACCTTAATCTGATCTAGCAGGGCCCCTTTACGGGCCCGAAGATCAGCACCATGGTTCGCCCCCCAGCCCTTCATGACCTGACGGGTCATTTTAGCACAGTGATGCCAGACATCCACAACACAAAACACACGAGGCGGGGACGCGACAGCCACTAACCAGCGGTCGCGAACCAACTCAAAGAAACCCGGTTGCTCCAACCAAAACGCCTCAAAGCAGAAGTGACGGGTTCTAGGGGGGGCATCATCCCCGAAAAGAGAAAAGCAGGGGGGAATGGTCGGAGCCAATCCGAGTGACCGCCTTGAGGGAGCACAATGGGAACATCACTTCCCACTGAGCCTACACAAAAACCCGATCCAAAACACTCCGGATGGGGTCCGCCTGCTTATTCGTCCACGTGAACCTAGCCCCTACGCGGGCTATCTCACGAAGAGCAAGGTCTGCAATGCAGTCATTAAATAGACGCATGCGGACCCGATCAACATTAGGAGAGCTTTTATCTGAAGCCCACCTAATGAGGTTGAAGTCCCCGGCCACCACCACCGGAGTGGTGCACCTCTCCACCTTACTTTTCAGCTCGGCAAGGAAGTCGGCAGAACGCCCATGATCCGCAGGACCATAGACAAAAATCACCTCCTAGCTGAGGTGAACTCGTCGGTCGGTGACGGACATGCTCAAGAAGAACTCCCCTCGGTCCATATCCTCAACCGAGAAAGCATCCTCCCTGACACCGAGCAGGATGCCTCCAGATTGACCCGTCTCAGGCAACCACTGCCAGGCAAACTGGTGGCGGGAGAGCCCCTGGAGCTCATGCATGCGAAAGTCCTGGCGAATCGTCTCCTGAAGTCCCACAATGTCAATCTCTTCTTGCCGCAAATACTCGATGAGCTGTCGGCGCCGGCCAGTGAGGCCGAAGCCCCTAATGTTCCAACATAGGAGCTTCATCTAATAACCTCAGTGGAGTCCCTAGGCCCCTCAAGCGGAGCCGAGCTAGTTTAGTCCCGGTTCGTAATCCATCCGGGACTAAAAGCGGAGGCCTTTAGTCCCGATTGTTTTGTCCCGGTTGCAGAACCGGGACTGATGCCCTGTTTTCTACTAGTTTAGACACACGACAAAACAGTTGTTTGTACCGTTTCTCTTCTTCTCTGCCCTTTCCAAAGCAGAAGTGTTTGCACCGAACAGTCTTAGAGCAGTTAACTGATCGAATAAACAAAGAAAAGTTTCATATTTTTTGCATGGTCCACACATGTGCTGTCCACGCCTGATTGGATGCATCACGTGCGGGTATACAGTTTTAGGAGGGGATCAGTTGCAATCTATAGCGCGTGAAGGATTCAGATTCTGTCCACTACTAGTACTAGTGTGCTACTACTTTAGGAAAGTTTGATTCCAGATAAGGGCGACGAAGCGTATTCTGATCCATCTTTTTAAGTTCAAACTCTCTGGCCAGCGGCAACCCATTGGCCATCAGATCAACAGATTCCACGAGATGTGAACATGCCATCTCATGTTAGTGTTGTCCATTGGGGCTTAATTATATTGGGAAAAAGGAACACCAGAAGTAAGTTGTATCTTTTGACCCCTAGTCACTCTCAAGATGATGTCCTGGCAATTTCAGTGCTGAGAAGTGAGAACCATATAAATAGCAGTAGGGGACAGTGCGCATATATAGCTCATACCATATATAGCACCAATCTGTCAACATTCCTTGGTACTGTTGTTCGTAAACCACACCTAACAGTAAGTAGTGGGAGCATGCCGGGGTCGAGGGATCCGCTAATCGTCGGGAGGATCGTTGGCGACATCGTCGACTACTTCGATGCATCGGCGCAGCTGAGGGTGCTGTATGGCAACCGCGAGATCACGGTTGGGTCCGAGCTGAGACCGTCACAGGTGGCGAACCAGCCCACGGTGCACATCACAGGGAGAGCGGGATCGCTCTACACGCTCGTGAGTGCTCTATTCTTATGTATGATTGCATATATCAATATCAGTATTTGTAGTGATTGATAACACCAAGGAGTGGACTACTGATACAGACGTTCTTAATTTGTTACTAGGTGATGGTAGACCCTGATGTGCCTAGGCCAAGCGACCCTTGCGAACGGGAGTACCTCCATTGGTACGTGCTAAATTAAGCTAGCTTTACGTTAGCTACTTCAGTTATTCCTTCACATAATTTGTGGGCGAATTAACCTTTTCAAATCCTGCATAAGCATGATTGAAATGTGGGCTAAGTAATTGATTGATTCAGTTTCATTCCTCCGTAAATAGGTTTGTCACAGACATACCAGAAGGAGGTGACGTGGGCCGTGGTAAGAAATGAATTTACGGATCGAGTACTACATGTATCATGTCAAGTATATACTGTCTTCCTTCTTTCCCCCGCAAAAGAAAAAAACTGTCTTCTTCTTTCGCAAAGGAAAAAAAAAGATCTCCACATTGAAGAGATTTTTTTCTGATGCATGCACGCAGGCACTGAAGTGGTGGCGTACGAGCAGCCGCAGCCGACGGCGGGGATCCACCGTTTGGCATTCGTGGTGTTCCGGCAGGCGGCGCGGGAGGCCATCTGCGCACCAGGGTGGCGCTCCAACTTCGTCACGAGGGACATGGCCGAGTACTACAGCCTCGGCGCTCCGGTCGCCGCCGCATACTTCAACTGCCAGAGGGAGGGCAGCTGCGGTGGCCGGAGGTGGTATAGGTGAAGCAACCTGGCTATAACTACGCCAGGTACGCGCGCCATCGATTTGGATGTGTCGCGCAAATAAATGAATAAGGAAAATATGTATAGGCTAGCTAGCTGCTTGTGTGCTAGCTAATTAGTCTATGCTTTATCTATAAAGCGGGGCGTGAGCCTGTTTCATGATTAGATAATTGGTTATCTCGAATGGCCCTATCTGTCCCCGAATATACTTTAGCTATCCCGATCAGCCATATCTGTCCCCGAATATACTGTCCAGTTGTGCATAGCCCAAACATTCTAAATTATTGGGCGTCGTGCAAAATAAATGAATATGGAACATATGTATAGGCTAGCTAGCTGCTTTTGTACTAGCTAATTGGCTATCTCAATCGGCCCTACCTGTCCCCGAATATACTGTGCACTTGTGCATAGCCCAAACATTCTAGATTATTGTGTGTCGCGCAAAATAAATGAATCAGGAAAATATATATAGGCTATGTAGCTGCTTGTGTACTAGCTAATTGGCTATCTCGAACGGCTCTACCTGTCCCAGAATATACTATGCACTTGTGCATATAGCAAACATTCTTCCTCACACATGCATGCATGTAAATGTGACACAACTGTTGATGTTATTTATATTTTGTAGCTCATTCGTTGGTCCGATTCAAAATCCATTTTCACCATTATAATGGTCACAATGAAACCTTCAAAACTACATCTGATGTTGGAATGTTTTTAGTTCAAAAATTACCTGACCTGCGGTATATAAGTTACCATGCTTGCGCCACCTTCTAAATTTTTGGGTGCCAACTAACTCGGATAGTGCAAAAGATTTTCTCCCTCACACATGCATGCATGCAATCTATACTACAAAAACATGCACGCATGTAATGAGACAAACTGTTGATGTGCTTTAGATTCCATCCTATTTCAAAATTTAAAATGTTTTGTAACTTAAATTGCCGGTCCGATTCAAATTCTGTTTTCACCATTATCGGTCGCAATGAGACCTTCAAAACTAGAACCATGTTGATATGTTTCGACGAATTTTTGTGTCAAAAGTTATCCGGCCTGCGGTATGGAAGTTACCAGGCTTGTAGTATATAAGTTAGCATATTGTTTATGTAGAGGTTACCTGGCGTGTGAGTGTTCTCTTGCCTATAACTGTGTTACAAAAAGTTCTGAACCCTCATCCCAACATCTAGGATTGTCTTATATAGAGAGTGTTATGTCCCAAGGTCCCTAAAGCCGGCCATAAGTGCTATGTATAACGACACGTTTATTACGGCAGCTGTAAGTCTATTGAAGTGGTAATGGTAGCATTGAACTATTAGTGGAGGCTACTAGTAAGTAGTAACGTGTAGGCTTTACGTGGTGGAGCTTCCCTCGTAACGTCTCCTAAACTTCCATGATTGTTATGATGTTGTAGAATCTGACTGATGGCATAGCCGAGAGACAAGAGTCCCAGCTGATGAGAATCCCGACTGTGGACAATCTTCCCCGACTAGAACCACTTGGACTGATGGCTTGCCCCCTGTTGCTAATTTTGACTGGGCTCTTTGCCTGGGCCTCTATCTGGTTCATATGTCTTCGTGGGGAATTACCTCGTCATTAGCCAACGGGTACATTAGGAAACCGATACGAAAACCCGAGTGAACTTTCAGTAGGAATAAATTACAACCAAACCCTCACTAGAATATAGATTTCACAGGTCTTCACACTGAAGGCACATGCAAATTTCTTGGGCAGAGATCCTTGCGGACTCTAAAGAGCATAAGATCTGCTAATTTTTTAAATATATATAAGTCATGGAAGATGTTTTGTGATACTCGGTTATCTCACGGAAGAGGTTGACTTGTGGCCAAACTGAGGGTGTATCATATAATCCGATTGATAATGACAACGTCTGGTCTGATTCTCTCATAGAGACGCTAGTCGATATCCCACAGGAATGTCATTCACTCATCATAATTGGATACGAACCTACGAATTACAATAACTGATTCTTTTTAAAAGATTCTTCCCATGAAACGGAGGGTACCAAATTCACCCCTTGTCTTGGGTGTGGATGAATAATCAAGCAGTCTCGAAGAGACGAATCATCATCACCCAAATCTTGGCAGGGTTGTGCCAGCGGTGTCCGGCACCCTGCATGTCCATCTCCCTGCTGCTCCTTCTTCCCCGGGCATCTCGTAAATATTGGAGACCCCAACGTGTGTAGGATCACTAGAAGTGTGTGTCTAGGGGGGGGGGGGGGGGGTGAATAGACTACTTGCAAATATAAAACCTAACCTTTTCCCAAGTGAATTGGTTGGCAGATTTTAGCAATTATAGCAAGTCTAGCACACCCTACACATGCATGTCAACAAGTATGGCAGCGGAAAGTAAAGACGCTGCACATGGAATGAAAGAGTTGAGATAGGGAGATCAAACGCATGAGGGACACGAAGATTTTTCCCGTGGTTTCGATAGGTGGTGCTATCGTACGTCCACGTTTATGGAGTCTTCAACCCACGGAGGGTAACGGTCGCGAGAGTCCACGGATGGCTCCACCCATAAGGGTCCACGAAGTAGCAACCTTGACTATTCCATAACGGCTTCCGTCCACGAAGGACTAGCCTCACTATGGGTAGATCTTCATGAAGTAGGCGATCTCCTTGCTCGTACAAACTTCTTGGTTCAATTCCACAACACGAAGTTGGAGGCTCCCAAGCGACACCTAACCAATCTAGGAGGCACCACCCTCCAAAAGGTAATTGGCTCGGCAATGTCGATAAACTCCTTGCTCTTGTGCTTCAAGATGATAGACTCCTCAACACACAATCACTCTCTCACAGATTTGGCCATGGTGGAAGAGATTGATTTGGTGGAAAGCAACTTGGGGAGGCTAGAGATCAAGATTCAACACATGAGTAGGTGGCTCTCTCTCAGAAAATTGGATGGGGCAAGTATGGAATAGTTCTGAGTGCTTCTCTTTCGAGTGGGTGGTGGTGAAGGGGTATATATAGGCATCCCCAAAAATCCAACCGTTACACCTAAAGTGACCAACTCGGTGACACCGAAGTGTAAAACTAGGTGGTACCGAGTTGCTCCAAAGGTAGCAACTTTTGAATCCCGGTGAGACCGATATATAATTCTCGGTGGTACCGATTAGGTGCCCAACGGTCAGATTGCACAACTCGGTGAGCCCGATTCTCAAATTTTGGCGGTACCAATTCTTGACAACGGCTAACCAAAAAGTTGGTCCAAAACTCGGTGAGACCAATTCACAAAACTTGGTGGTACCGATTCTTGAGAATGGCTAACCAGAAAGTTGGTCCAAATCTCGGTGAGACCGATTGGCAAAACTCGGTGGTACCGATGCTTGAAAATAGGATACCCAAAAGTTGGCAACTGATTTCGGTGGCACCGGATGGAACGATGGCAGTACCGAGATGTGGGTTTTGGCTAGGGTTTCTGTCTGGGCTTTTGACTCGGTGTAGCCGATATGGAAATGTTGGTGGCACCGATTTTAAGTGGTAGGCTCTATGACAGAATATTTGTGGGAGAGCTTGTGGGTGTTTTTGGCAATGAAAAAAATAGCGTGCTATAAAATTTAGGGCCGTCCTTCCCCAAATGATATACAAGTTATAGCGTGCTAATTACGTGCTATATTTAAAAATAACGTTTTGCATAAAAATATCATATATATATATATATCACAAAATTTAAGGATTTCATAATTTGCAAGGAAAAGAAACACTCTAAACTAAGATGAGAAACACATGGGAGCTAGGCTCAGGGCATGGACACTCCTAATTTGGAAGGAAAGGGAACACTCCTATTTAACATAGGAAATATCGGTGACTACTTGCCGGTGCCGTCGGCGTGATTGACATCGGTGTTATCTTGCTAAAATTGAATGTGTGGCCAACGCCACTACTTGAAAAGGGGATGGAGAGAAGCTGCTGCCATTCACGAACTGCCACCACCGGCTCTGCTCATGAACGCCTCCATTGTCACGTCCTCGATCACGAACCGGTGGCAAATTGGTGACAAGTTGGCTAGGTTAGGTTGTATGCATTGTGTTTGTGTCTAGGCGAGTGAGAGTGAGTTGGGATGAAAGTTATGCGGCGATGCCTGATGGGTTATTGTGTGCTACACGCTAAAACGCCATAACGCTATTTCGTTTAGCATGAAAATAGCGCGCTATACCGTGAATAGCGGCATAGCGAGCAAATTAGCTAAAACGTAACGTGGCCCTTCCAGATATGCTATAGCGACGCTATAACGTCGAAATAGCGTGCTATTTTTTTCGTTGGTTTTTGGTGACTAGCACTTGTGCACTTGGAGCAATTTGTTCACCAACAATACCTTACCCCCTTTTAATAGTATTGGCTTTCCTATGGACTCAAAGTGATTTCTCACAAAGTAAAATGTACAGTCTTCTTGCTTGAAGCTTTGCCAATCCATTTCCTTGCATCTAGGGGTTTCTCCTCACAATCCTTTTTGCCAACACTCTTTATGGACTTTATCTGAAATACACTACGTAAAAGTATTAGTCCAAGAGACAATGTATGTTGTCATGAATTATCAAAACCACCAAGGGAGCATGTTGTGCTTTCAATCTCCCCCTTTTTGGTAATTGATGACAACATACAATCAAAGCTTCAAATAAAGATATGCATGGATATAATGAAGACTTTGAGATACACATGACAAAAATTTGCTCCCCCTAAACGTGTGCAATCCCTTTAAGGAATAGTTGCCTTGGAATGCATGGACACACATATAATGGAAGGGATATAATGAGTCATGTGCTATATGCATCAAATATATATGAGTGAGGTGTATCCTTGTTCAATACTTCACTCTTGCAAACAATATGTGCAAGAAGCAAGAGATCATCTTGATCAAAGATATGATGCATATACTTACCTTGAGTTCTTGAGCATTCTTGTAGTAGAAATACACTTGAGAAAACAATATTAGGAAACACAAGAGTATTCTACCAATCAAAAGCAATAGAGCTCAATAGTACCAAGATATGGAGAACATATAGAAGATGGTATTCCTTAAGATTGATATGTCTCCAAGATCATTTAAAACTTTCTCCCCTAGATATGAAATAGTAGGTCATCCTCTCCCTCTGAATCTTAGCATGTAAATATTGGGATTGGATAGGGTGAGAAAAGTCTAACACGAGAATAAAAAATAAGAGTATCAAATGGTTTCTTTCTCCTCAAGAGATAGAACACTTTGGGTAGATGTTTCTCCCCCTACATTGGTATTCTCCCCTTGTCTATGTGAGCATAAGCTTTGATATTCTCCCCCTTGATTGTTTCTCCCCCTTTGCATTGAAGCATGTATCTCCCCCTTTAGCTTTTGAAGCTTTGGTATTTCTGTAGGAGATATGCCCTAGAGGCAATAATAAATGTTATTGATTATCTCCCTGTTCATAATTAGGTTTATGTTCCATGCTATAACTGCTATGGTTCTCGAGTCTGCAATAACCACGAGGCTCGGAGGAAGACTCATATGCACGTGTGGGATAATAAACGGTAAAATGTATTCCTAGTCAAGCCTCTATGACTGGCTCAAGTATTGCATGATGATCCTGTTTTCCTGATCATGTGCATGGCTATGCCGGCAATTTTGAGGGCACAATTGTTGGTAGAACACTTGTGTTGAATCGACCCGATTGATGTTATGCTATGAGATACATTCGTCATAAGTTAATGGTTAATAACACAGCAAGTTAATGTTTGCATAATTCCTTAGACCATGAGAGTATCGAGTTTCTTCATGCTTGCTTCATGAACTTTGGGGTTTGTTAAACGTCATCCGTAAATGGGTGGCTATTACGGCGGCTTACGTGTTCATGGAAAGGTATGTCAAGTAACTTGATAGCTCAAGATTGGGATTTGCTCCTCCGACGATGGAGAGATATCTCTGGGCCCTCTCGGTGTTACGGTATCCATCATCGTCTGGCCAGACACAGGGTGATTTGATCACAGGGATGCCGGAACACGGGAACGAGAAAAGAGAGCAATACCGGCAACGAGGTAACTGGCATTGTGGACAAGTGTTGATCCACGAGGATGCCGATGTTTCTCACCTCGGGTAATTGTAACATATCGCGAAGCAACAGGAATAGCACACGGCAACTGGAGGTTCACTCGAATATTCATTCGTGTGGGTATAGGGGTCAATATGGGTGTCCACGGCTCCGATGTTGATCATTGATCGGAAGGGGTTCCGGGTCATGTCTATGCTTCACCGAACCTATAGGGTCACACGCTTAAGGGTCATCTATCTGCTGAATACTAGACAGGGAGTCTGAGAGAAAAACACCGAAAAAGTTTCGGACACCGGAAAAGTTTCGGACACCGGAAAAGTTCCGCAGAGAGGTCACCGGATGAGTTCCGGTGAAACTGAAAAGTTGTTTCAGGGGATACCAAAAAGTCAAATTGGTTTTGGCACATGCCTGATAATTCTTGGAGGATGCCAGAATCATTCTGGAAACTTTCTGGAATTTTCCGGAATGAAAACCGGAAATGTTCTAGAGCTGCCGAAACCACTTCAGATGCTTTTCGCAGATGAAAATCACTAAACCGGAATTGTTTCGGCTCGCATTGAAAATTATCTTGGTGGGTACTGGAAATGTTCTAAGCCCACATGAATATTTTCAGTTCGATCAGACGCTGAAAAATGTCGTCGTGAATAGTGAAAGTGCTTTTTGGGATATTTTTGGAAAAGTACCTTTTGGGATATTTTGCCAAAAGGCTTCTAGAAGGGATGGATGGATGGGGACCACCTTGGGGGGCCCCCACAAGGGTTGTGGCCGGCCAAGAAGTGGGCTCCACCTTGGAGCCCCACTTGCCCACTTGCTTTCCCATTTTGCCCTTGGAAAGTGTTTCCTTCATGAGCAAGTTTTGGTATTTTTGAAATGCCCATCCTAGCCCTTGGTTTTCCTATAAATAGAGGTGGAGAGGGCTGCCATCTCTTCATCCTTTTCTCACATACAAGTGCCATTGCAATGATCTGGCTTCTTCTCTCCCTCCTAGCGAAATAGTTTCGTAGAGCCGAAAGGCTGTCTGGGTTCCGGCAGGAACTAGTTCTGGACGGCGAAGCCCTGCCGGATAGATGACACCGTATGTGTGCAACTCTGTAGAGAGATCGTAGTTTCGGTCTTAGTTCGAGAGTGCCTCCCGAAGGGCTGTCCGTGTGACCGTCCGAGTTTCGAAGGTCCTCCCGAAGGGCTGTCCGAGTGACGGTCCAAGTTTTGGAGGTCCTCCCGAAGGGCTGTCCGCGACACCGTCCGGGGGACTGTGCGACCGCCTCCCGGAGGGCTGTCGGCGGGGCAGATGAGGGTATACATCCTCGCGGTTGGGAGGTTGTAAAATCCTAGCTGCGGGGATCTGCACCGCCGTTCGTCATCGACTCTACTTCCGCTGCGCTACGAGTCGGTAACGAAAATGATCAAACCTTGTATGCAGTCTCCATAGTGGTCCTGGGCTGGTGCGTAGGTCGGAAATTTTTTGTTTTCTGCTGCGTTACCCAACAGTGGCATCAAGAGCCGTGCTATGCGTAGATGCAGGTTGCGATCTAGAATACATAGAGATGTATGGGTGTTGCACAATACAATTAGGTAGTAGATGAGATCTATTGCTGAAAATTATTTGTGCGGGTAGCAGATGAAATCTGTTACCCGATGTTCCTGTTGCTTCCCTTGAATTTGCGTAGTCCTGATCTTGACGGCATGGTGGAATCTCACAAAGTTCTGGCAATCCACGATCCTTTCATGCTGCTCCTGAGTATGCTGATTGACAGATCAACGAAGTGCTAACAGTTCTTTGGGTTCCACCATAGTTGAGAAAGATGGATGTTTCGCAGACGAAAGGGCAATGCAGATGTGATCTGCACGGGGGTCACGCGTATGACGAAGTTTAGTATGGGGCTCGAGATTTTATTATCTCGTGTTTCATACACCCTGGAAAGTTAATCTAGCAACTTGGATTATCATGCTTGATGATGGACGTTGGTAGCTTCGGTTTGTTTCGAAACCTTAGAAGCCACGTAAAATAAATTTTTGCATAAACCGATTAGAGGCGTCTAACTTGGTTTTGTAGGATGGTTTGCATGTACATGTGATGTGGTATAGCAGTGCTCATATAAATTTGACTATGTATGAGATGACTATATGATGTAAATTAACATGACCTGCGTGTCATGATTCGGCATGATGGCTGGAGCCATATGATTGCACTTTAATGACCTACGTGTCAACCTTATGTAATGCACTTATTTTATTAGCTATAGAGATAGCAATATTATCTGGTGCATCGACAAGGTGGTGGCAATCTTCGCGAAGGTGAACACCGACGTGAATGCCGAAGAAGAAGAAATGAAAGACTTCTCCGTCAGAAAGGGCTATACCATATCATGCTATTATGAATTGCCTGAGATGTTTATCCCTTATGATGCACCCTTCTTGATTGCACGGTAGTCGCTTTTATTAGGGTGATCTCTCACAAAATATCAAGTAGTTAGTGTTCTCCCAAGTGTAGCACCGTCACGGCACCTAACTTTTCGGGGTACGACATGTACACATGAGTACGAACGATTAGGGATGTGTGAGGCGGGTGAGGTCAGACCTCGCAGCGAGATCACTTGGTTGTCTTGATGTTCAGGCATGAGAGTCATGAGCTCGGAACACACGCATCGAAAGATGAACAAGAGTCACATAGAGATGTGATTGGCAAGTTGGCCTACCGATTGAAATTCACGTCATCAGTGATGAATCCGTCAATGGCGTCGAATTGAAATGCGGATCTTGTATCACTCACAATCAATTATGAGAGATATTGATTTGAGTGGGAGCGCACTATAGAATTAACTTGTTTAATTCTCAGTGTAATTAATTTTGAACACTGTCTAAGTGTGGTTTGCATAATAGTTGTAGAATAATGGCTCGCGTTTCCACCTTCCCTATTAAAATTGAATAGCTGTTAAATATCTGGTTAAAACTTTATGGCTGGTAACGTAATGTGAGGATTGTCCTCTAGAGTGCCGAGAAGGACTTTGTCCTATCGCATGCTTTCGGTATTCTCCCGCTAATGCTATAGATCATGTGACTCTCGTCCTCCGATTCAAAAGCTAGAATTCCTTTTCAGTCAAAGTGCAATATGTTTGCTTCCATGAGACCCGAACTTCGAAAGTTTGGATAGTTATGTGATATTCATGGAATCTGAAAATCATTTTCAGAGACAGACAAAAGCTAAAAGATATGAGATATCCAAAGCAATGTTTGTTTGCAAACTGTTAGTAAAGGAGTTTACTATGCATTAGACTGATAAGTGAGGGATCCAGGAGAACGCCTGTCATATGATGAAAGGTGAATAAAACCACAACTTAAAGAGAAAGGAAGTGTCCGAAGGGTGTTAGTAAGACTTTCACGCCTAGGAAGTCCGGGGCTAACACCACTCTTAAGTTGCATGCTTCTTCTGAGAGTAGGAGAAATACTAAAAGTTAAACTGTTAGAAGTATAATGGCAAAAGGATAGAAGACTGGAATATCCAGCTCATGTATGAATGTCATACAGGTTTTTGATGTATAGAAGGCTGGTTAAAGATATAGTTCTTGGGAATTATGGTTAAACATGTTAATCACTAATTCTTGGGTATTGTGAGTTAATCACAAAGATACCCGCTCGATTGCATTCTGTTGCAACTCGCAGCAAGAACTACTATGGCCTGAAAGACTAGCCAGGAATGAGGTCTTGATACATGCTGGGAACATAGTAAAAGTTACTATACCTTCCATCGGTGTATTACCTATGTATTTATTTTCATAATTCACTTAGAGTTTCACACTCTAGCCTTTTGCATAAAGTATCTTGCAAGAAGGTTGTTCATAAGAGAACTTTTGATGTTCGGTGTTATGAATAAAATAAGGGCCATACTTTCATTATGAATGAAACGTGTGTTATGAATATTGATAAATAATACATTACCTCTGGGTTTACTTTCATAATTCATTTTAGAGTTTCACACTCTAGCCCTTTGCATAAGGTATCTTGCAAGAAGGTTGTTCATAAGAAAACTTTTGATGTTCGGTGTTATGAATAACATGAAGGGCCATGCTTCCATCCTAGATGGGATGTATGTTATGAATATTGATGGAAATATGATACATCCATAAACCCTGACGCTAAATGTCGCAAGACTAAAAGAATACCAAACAAGTGTGGCACTGCATTTGGTCACATTGGAGAAACCCGCATGGAAAATTCCATTATGATGGATTCTGAAGTCGTTTGATTTTGAATTATCTGACACTTGCAACTTTCCTCTGAAAAGTGAAGTGACTGAGATACCGTTCACAGGCCATAAGGAACGAGCAAAGAACATATTGGTGATCATACATTATGATGTGTGTAGTCCAATAAATGTTGTTGCAAGTAGTGGATTTATCTATCTTCAGAAATGACTCAAGTAGATATATGGATATTTACTTGTTGAGACGTAAGTCTGGATCTTTTGAATTCATTCATAAGGTTTTCAAAAATGAAGTAGAAGTTATTGTAACAAGAAAATTATGTTTCTACAATTCGATTGCAGAAAGGAATGTTTGAGTTACAAGTTTAGCGAATGTCTGATGAGTTATGAAAGGGGTTTCATAACTTGCACCTCCCGGAACACCACTGCAAGTGAAAAGTCCATGAAGATGTAATCGAACCATTTATGACATGGTAAGATCAAAGATGACATAAATAAATTTGCCATTATCCCTTTTATAGAGTGATGCTTTAGAGACTGCGGGTTTTACACTGAAAAGAGCTCCATCAGGTCTGTTGAAATGACGCCATGGTGTGGTACGCCCAACCATGTTATATCTTTTCTTAACATTTGGAATATGGGGCTTGTGTAAAAGGTTACAAACCTATTCCAAATCAGACAAGTGCTACTTTGTAAGGTTATCCCAAGTCATTGGGTATTCCCCCACCACTATACCGAGGCAAAGGGTTTTGCCGCAAAACGGTATGCTTTTAAAGAGAATAGTTCTTTCAAAAGATGAGTGGGAGGACAGTGCAACTCGACGAGATAACCAGTATCTTCGTCATCAGGTCAAAAGAAAGGAACCTTGGAAGTGATTCCGGAGTTTCCTACTGCGACTGATACGGAAGTCTCTACAATAAAATGTATGGACTTCGGTCGAACTTGCAGCTGAACCACGTAGGCAAAGCTCGTGCAAACCTATCAGGTGCGCAAACGAGATATTGTTGTTAGACAACAGTATACCTATAATACACAAGGAAGCGTTGATGGGCCCTGACTCCGGAATTGGCTAAATGCCAATACAATCCGAGATAGTTTCCATATAAGTGATTCGAGATTAAAATCTTGATACACCTTTCGGAAGACTTAGAGTCTAACGAATATTTATGGAACTAAAAACTGATACGAATAAAATGTTTTATCCATAAAGCTCGACTTGTTGCCATAACAAGTTCAAGGAGTTGACTACGATGAGATTGTCTCACCGTAGCGATGCTTGAAGTCGGTTCGGGTTGAACTAGCAATTAATACATATTTCAATCATGAGATATGAAACATGGATGACAAAAGGATTTCCATCTGATGGAAATGAAACCTAGGACTTGTATGTGATACAGGCCAAAGTAATTTGTCGATCCAGAGGATGCTAGTAAGTATGCAAACTTCAGAGTTCCAGCGATGAACAGAAGAGAGCTAGGTGGAGTTGGAATCTTCGTTTTTTGATGGAATGGTTAAAGGGGTTTGACTTCATCAAATGGGTATCGAAGATGCTTGTGATTCAAGAAAGTAAGTGGGAGCATAATAATATTTCTAAAAACCTTGTGTACTTGACACATTGTTAATTGGAAATAAATTTCTTGACACGAATTAGGACTTCATTTAAAATAGTTTTTCGATGAAGTGCTTAGGCTAAATAGCCTCCAAATTAGGCATGATAATCTATGGAGATATATTTACCTAATAGGGCTAAGCAATGAATACATATTGACAAGGTGCTAAAACCTTTTAGCATTTAAAACGCCAAGGAGTGATTCTTGCCGAAGTCACATGGAAAGAGTTTTGCAAGACTCGGTGTCTCAAAACACTGATGAGCAAAATACATGATGGTGATTCCACACACTCTTGTGTTTGGATTAATCATGTATTCCATGGTATGTAAAACCAACCAGATATGTACGATACTCCAAAGATGTTGCGAGTATGGATACCAAAGTGATCAAAGTACTGGTCATAGGACAACAGTGAAAGATGTCATTGAGTACTAAGAGTAGTACTGATGACATGTTTTCTCGCAAGCAGAGATTATGAAGTGCTCATTGTAAGTAATTACATCGATACAGTCTTCATCAATGCTCCAGATATGCTATAGCGACGCTATAACGTCGAAATAGCGTGCTATTTTTTTCGTTGGTTTTTGGTGACTAGCACTTGTGCACTTGGAGCAATTTGTTCACCAACAATACCTTACCCCCTTTTAATAGTATTGGCTTTCCTATGGACTCAAAGTGAT
Organism: Elymus sibiricus; assembly: GCA_039707655.1. Taxonomy (NCBI): domain Eukaryota; kingdom Viridiplantae; phylum Streptophyta; class Magnoliopsida; order Poales; family Poaceae; genus Elymus; species Elymus sibiricus. The sequence continues at coordinate 24,798,587 of CM077667.1, forward strand.
TTCTCACAAAGTAAAATGTACAGTCCTCTTGCTTGAAGCTTTGCCAATCCATTTCCTTGCATCTAGGGGTTTCTCCTCACAATCCTTTTTGCCAACACTCTTTATGGACTTTATCTGAAATACACTACGTAAAAGTATTAGTCCAAGAGACAATGTATGTTGTCATGAATTATCAAAACCACCAAGGGAGCATGTTGTGCTTTCAATCTCCCCCTTTTTGGTAATTGATGACAACATACAATCAAAGCTTCAAATAAAGATATGCATGGATATAATGAAGACTTTGAGATACACATGACAAAAATTTGCTCCCCCTAAACGTGTGCAATCCCTTTAAGGAATAGTTGCCTTGGAATGCATGGACACACATATAATGGAAGGGATATAATGAGTCATGTGCTATATGCATCAAATATATATGAGTGAGGTGTATCCTTGTTCAATACTTCACTCTTGCAAACAATATGTGCAAGAAGCAAGAGATCATCTTGATCAAAGATATGATGCATATACTTACCTTGAGTTCTTGAGCATTCTTGTAGTAGAAATACACTTGAGAAAACAATGTTAGGAAACACAAGAGTATTCTACCAATCAAAAGCAATAGAGCTCAATAGTACCAAGATATGGAGAACATATAGAAGATGGTATTCCTTAAGATTGATATGTCTCCAAGATCATTTAAAACTTTCTCCCCTAGATATGAAATAGTAGGTCATCCTCTCCCTCTGAATCTTAGCATGTAAATATTGGGATTGGATAGGGTGAGAAAAGTCTAACACGAGAATAAAAAATAAGAGTATCAAATGGTTTCTTTCTCCTCAAGAGATAGAACACTTTGGGTAGATGTTTCTCCCCCTACATTGGTATTCTCCCCTTGTCTATGTGAGCATAAGCTTTGATATTCTCCCCCTTGATTGTTTCTCCCCCTTTGCATTGAAGCATGTATCTCCCCCTTTAGCTTTTGAAGCTTTGGTATTTCTGTAGGAGATATGCCCTAGAGGCAATAATAAATGTTATTGATTATCTCCCTGTTCATAATTAGGTTTATGTTCCATGCTATAACTGCTATGGTTCTCGAGTCTGCAATAACCACGAGGCTCGGAGGAAGACTCATATGCACGTGTGGGATAATAAACGGTAAAATGTATTCCTAGTCAAGCCTCTATGACTGGCTCAAGTATTGCATGATGATCCTGTTTTCCTGATCATGGGCATGGCTATGCCGGTAATTTTGAGGGCACAATTGTTGGTAGAACACTTGTGTTGAATCGACCCGATTGATGTTATGCTATGAGATACATTCGTCATAAGTTAATTGTTAATAACACAGCAAGTTAATGTTTGCATAATTCCTTAGACCATGAGAGTATCGAGTTTCTTCATGCTTGCTTCATGAACTTTGGGGTTTGTTAAACGTCATCCGTAAATGGGTGGCTATTACGGCGGCTTACGGGTTCATGGAAAGGTATGTCAAGTAACTTGATAGCTCAAGATTGGGATTTGCTCCTCCGACGATGGAGAGATATCTCTGGGCCCTCTCGGTGTTACAGTGTCCATCATCGTCTGGCCAGACACAGGGTGATTTGATCACAGGGATGCCGGAACACGGGAACGAGAAAAGAGAACAATACCGGCAACGAGGTAACTGGCATTGTGGACAAGTGTTGATCCACGAGGATGCCGATGTTTCTCACCTCGGGTAATTGTAACATATCGCGAAGCAACAGGAATAGCACACGGCAACTGGAGGTTCACTCGAATATTCATTCGTGTGGGTATAGGGGTCAATATGGGTGTCCACGGCTCCGATGTTGATCATTGATCGGAAGGGGTTCCGGGTCATGTCTATGCTTCACCGAACCTATAGGGTCACACGCTTAAGGGTCATCTATCTGCTGAATACTAGACAGGGAGTCTGAGAGAAAAACACCAAAAAAGTTTCGGACACCGGAAAAGTTTCGGACACCGGAAAAGTTCCGCAGAGAGGTCACCGGATGAGTTCCGGTGAAACTGAAAAGTTGTTTCAGGGGATACCAAAAAGTCAAATTGGTTTTGGCACATGCCTGATAATTCTTGGAGGATGCCAGAATCATTCTGGAAACTTTCTGGAATTTTCCGGAATGAAAACCGGAAATGTTCCGGAGCTGCCGAAACCACTTCAGATGCTTTTCGCAGATGAAAATCACTAAACCGGAATTGTTCCGGCTCGCGTTGAAATTTTTTTTGGTGGTACTGGAAATGTTCTAAGCCCACATGAATATTTTCAGTTCGATCAGACGCTGAAAAATGTCGTCGTGAATAGTGAAAGTGCTTTTTGGGATATTTTTGGAAAAGTACCTTTTGGAATATTTTCCCAAAAGGCTTCTAGAAGGGATGGATGGATGGGGACCACCTTGGGGGGCCCCCACAAGGGTTGTGGCCGGCCAAGAAGTGGGCTCCACCTTGGAGCCCCACTTGCCCACTTGCTTTCCCATTTTGCCCTTGGAATGTGTTTCCTTCATGAGCAAGTTTTGGTATTTTTGAAATGCCCATCCTAGCCCTTGGTTTTCCTATAAATAGAGGTGGAGAGGGCTGCCATCTCTTTATCCTTTTCTCACATACAAGTGCCATTGCAATGATCTGGCTTCTTCTCTCCCTCCCAGCGAAATAGTTTCGTAGAGCCGAAAGGCTGTCTGGGTTCCGGCAGGAACTAGTTCTGGACGGCGAAGGCCTGCCGGATAGATGAAACCGTATGTGTGCAACTCTGTAGAGAGATCGTAGTTTCGGTCTTAGTTCGAGAGTGCCTCCCGAAGGGCTGTCCGTGTGACCGTCCGAGTTTCGATGGTCCTCCCGAAGGGCTGTTCGAGTGACAGTCCAAGTTTTGGAGGTCCTCCCGAAGGGCTGTCCGCGACACCGTCCGGGGGACTGTGCGACCGCCTCCCAGAGGGCTGTCCGCGGGGCAGATGAGGGTATACATCCTCGTGGTTGGGAGGTTGTAAAATCCTAGCTGCGGGGATCTGCACCGCCGTTCGTCATCGACTCTACTTCCGCTGCGCTACGAGTCGGTAACGAAAATGATCAAACCTTGTATGCAGTCTCCATAGTGGTCCTGGGCTGGTGCGTAGGTCGGAAATTTTTTGTTTTCTGCTGCGTTACCCAACAATTTCTCCCCCTTTGGCATTAATTTCCAACAAGGTCCATACTCAGGGTCAGACACAGGGTGACAGGGATCATGGAGTAAGAAGGGATCCTTGAGAACAAGGGTCATATAATGTAGGGTTCACAGAGAGCACTAAAGATTGATGGAACATAGAGAATAATTTCTCCCTCTTTCACTGAGAGCTTGTAGGTCTTCTCCTCCTTTAAGTTAGGGATCCTAGAGTAAAGTTTCTCTCCCCCTTTTATTTTTATTTTTGTAAGGGATCATCGAAGAAATGGAGAATTGCCAAGTTAACAAAGGATAGAAAAGATAGCAAAGTCGGTGGCTCCGAGGCAAATAAGTCGGTGGAACCGAGATGTGTATTTGCAGCCTATCTGCATAATCGGTAGAACCGAGTCATTTGGATCGGAGGCTCCGAGGGTACATCAGAGACTTGGCAATGTTTTAGAAACTTGCAAATGAGTTTGGAAAACTTGTAACAAAATGTTAAAAGGATCTTCAAAGGAAATGCAAAAGACTTTACAAAGAGATATCAACTAGAGAAGATTTGAGTGGTTCCAAGAAATCTTGCAAATAGAGAATGAGCTAAACAAGATAGTTAATCTAGGTGATGGGTGGTGTCGTGGGACAATAGAAAGGGGTAGTGTAAAGGAGCATGATCTACCGAGATGCAAATGGGTGACATGGTAGTTTTAGCGAGTTCGGGCCTCTCACGGTGGAGATAACAGGCCTACGTCTTGTGCTCCGGAGAGGCTTTGCTTATCTGTCATGAACACGGAGTTACATGGTGTATTTGAGAAGAGAGAGGGGAGACGGATCTCCATGCATGAGCTAAGTCCTGAGACTAATGGCGAGAGAGCCAAGGGGGAAGAATGAGCTCCTCGGGGGGAGAAGAAAAACCCGCCCTGAGCTATGTGGTGGGGGGTGGCTTATATAGAGTGCGCCAACCCCTCACCTCCTATGTTACAATTTAGAGCATTGATGCCATAATGTCATCCCACTACGAAACCTCCACTATACGGATGATGCCTCGACTGCCTTGTGGGTTGCTGGTCATCGCATATCCGAGTGAGTCAAGATGGCCGAGTGGTTGACTGTCATCCGAGTGGGTGTAATGTACATTTCCGAGTGGATAGTATGTATGTATTTATCTGAACCCACCTGATGTGTGGACCCCATGCTGTTATGATATTTCGACCCATCATGGGCCTACCTGTTTTGTGTATCCCCAACAGTAGCCCCTAAGACTCTGACTGATTGCTGGCGGTCGATTTGAGTCTGTAGAGTTTGTTGAACTTGAATATTGTTGTCGGACCTAACCGAGCAGAATGTTTCTTTTTTTGATTTCTCTTCCAGTGGAGGCACGCTGAGTGCACCCACTGGGTGTAGTCCCCGAGCCTCTGTCGGACTAGATGAGTCGGGCAGAGGGTTTAAGTCTTCCAGTGCGGAACTGAACTAAACATGTGAACTCTGATGCGCTTGGCGTAGTAAATTGTTGCAATCGGGAGCTGAATCAGTCGGACTGATCTTTGTGCGCTGGGCACGGTAAATAAATATAGCCTGGAACTGGTCCAGTCAGGTAAATATTCGTGTGCTTGGCATGTTGAATGCTTATTGAGTCTGCCTTATATAATTTATGGATCAAGGTTAAGTCCCCGAGTGTGGATGATGTCCTCACTTGGAATAATTTTTAACTTAGGCGATACAGAGTCGCATCTAAGTCCCCGAGTGTGGATGATGTCCTCACTCGGAGTATGTTTTAACTTAGGCAATACGGAGTCGCAGTTAAGCCCCTGAGTGTGGATGATGTCCTCACTCGGAGTAGTTTTTAACTTAGGCGATACGGAGTCGCAGCTAAGCCCCCGAGTGTGGATGATGTCCTCACTCGGAGTAGTTTTTAACTTAGACGATACGGAGTCGCAGCTAAGCCTGATGGGGATATGTACCTAGGGTAGGGTCATAGGCCTGACCTGCATACCCTACCTAAGGACATTACCCTAGAAAAGTCAAGGACTACAAGGAGGTCACCGACTGAAATCATCAAGATATACAAGTCACTCGACAACATCCACGCGGAGACTTTCTTCATCCACTCGACAGTTACCTTTTACTCGGAAAACAATCCATCACTCGGTCGTATGGCTCACTCGGATATGCGAAGACCGACAGTCGACAAGGCAGTCGAAGCATCATCTGGCGTTACGGCATCAATGCCCCACTTTGTAACGTAGGAGGTGAAGGGGTGGCACACTCTATATAAGCCACCCCCCACCACTAGACTAAGGGGGCTATGGCTTCTACCTCTCTCTCTTTTCTACTAGTCTCCGGACTTAGCTCAGGCAGGGGATCCGTTCTCCGCTCTCTCCCACACACATTGTAATCTCCGGATATATACTCAGATAAAGCAAAGCCTCTCCGGAGCACGAGACGTAGGGTTGTTATCTCCACCGTGAGAGGCCCGAACTCGCTAAAATACCGTGTCACCCATATGCATCTCGGTAGATCATGCTCCTTTACCCTACCCCCTTCGTACTGTCGGAGTTGTTCCCACGACAGTTGGAGCCCACCGTGGGGCGTGGCGTCTATCGAGCCATGATGCAAATGGTTTTTTCTTCAATCTTCGGCAGCGGATCAACGGCCATGGCCGGAGAAATTCACTGGCCATCGCGCCATTCATACAAGCAAAAGGATCAGGGAAGTACCTATTCCATCTAGTCTTTTTTACAACAAATTGTCTAACAATAAGTTGATCTTTTCCTCCTGTAGGATCATACACTCTCATGCGTGATTGATCATGAAGCAGAGAACAAGAAAAAAGGACAAGTCTTTCCTCATATTTCTTGCCTTCTCACATGATCGTCTTCATTGGCGACCGCGACCAACGGCCAACGTCGCGGTCCGTCCCGTAGTTTTCGGCCTTCTGTATGACGTCGTCGTTTCCGGCCGCCTTGTGTACGCCGCCGCCGTCGAGCACCTACAACTGGCCGCCGGCGTGGTCCGTCCCGTCGTCTCCCGCCTTGTGTATGACGCCGCCGTCAAGCTCCTGCACATGGCCACGGGCGCGGGCCGTCCCGTCGCTAGCCACCTCGTGTATGACGCCGCCGTTGAGCTCATGCACACGGCCGCCAGCGCCATCCGGCCCATCGTCTCCGGCCTCGCCTGCGACGCCGTCGTCAAGCCCGCGAACATGATCGCCGGCGCGGTCCGCCCCATCGTCGTCTTCGGCATCATCTACAACGTCGTCGTCGGGCTCACACGCACCTGGTTGATCGCCGGCGCGGTCCGCCCCCTCCTCCCGCCGGCGTTGATCGCTAGACAACTGGTCTCGCGTTTGTCACGCGTGCATGCAGGTTCCTCGTCTCGCATATCCCAATTGCATGCATATCAATAACGGCGGGAGAAGGAAATTGCTTTCATTGCCAAATCAATGTCAATTAGTGCGTGGTCAAGAAAAGAAAACTGCCGTCACATGCAGCAACGCATATCCCAATTGCATCCACATTAAAAATGGAAGGACGTGGGCGGAGTTACTAATTGGCTGTCCTGGTCATTAATCCGGGCCATCAATGCTCTTTAATCCTTGCAAGCTGCATCCGTGTAGAGACTCTTTAGTTCATCAAAAAATATTCGTAGCTATGCTTGCTAATAACTTGCAGGTCACCCGTATAAAGTTTGCGTTCGGACGATCAACATGCAGATCACTTGGCAGCTCCGCGCACCGTCACTCAGCTGGACGCTCCATCGCCACTCGGCGAGACACGTCTTCGACACTCGACAGCTCCGCGCATCGTCATTCAGTCGGATGCTCCATCGCCACTCGGTGAGACACGTCTTCAACACACGGCAGCTCCGCGCGCCGTCACTCTACTGAACGCGTCGTCATCACTCGGCAGCTCCGCGCATCGCCATTCAGTCGGACACTCCATCGCCACTCGACGAGACACGTCTTCGACACTCGACAGCTCCGCGCATCGTCATTCAGTCGGACGCTCCATCGCCACTCAGTGAGACACGTCTTCAACACTCGGCAGCTCCGCGCGCCGTCACTCTACTGGACGCGTCGTCATCACTCGGCAGCTCCGCGCATCGCCATTAAGTCGGACGCTCCATCGCCACTCGGCGAGACACGTCTTCGACACTCGACAGCTCCGCGCATCGTCATTCAGTCGGACGCTCCAACGCCACTCGGTGAGACACGTCTTCAACACTCGGCAGCTCCGCGCGCCGTCACTCTACTGGACGCGTCGTCTTCGTCACTCGGCAGCTCCGCGCATCGCCATTCAGTCGGACGCTCCATCGCCACTCGGCGAGACACGTCTTCAACACTCGGCAGCTCCGCGCGCCGTCACTCTACTGGACGCGTCGTCATCACTCGGCAGCTCCGCGCATCGCCATTCAGTCAGACGATCCATCGCCACTCAGCGAGACACGTCTTCGACACTCGACAGCTCCGCGCATCGTCATTCAGTCGGACGCTCCAACGCCACTCGGTGAGACACGTCTTCAACACTCGGCAGCTCCGCGCGCCGTCACTCTACTGGACGCGTCGTCTTCGTCACTCGGCAGCTCCGCGCATCGCCATTCAGTCGGACGCTCCATCGCCACTCGGCGAGACACGTCTTCAACACTCGGCAGCTCCGCGCGCCGTCACTCTACTGGACGCGTCGTCATCACTCGGCAGCTCCGCGCATCGCCATTCAGTCGGACGCTCCATCGCCACTCGGCGAGACATGTCTTCGACACTCGACAGCTCCGCGCATCGCCATTCAGTCGGACGCTCATCGTCATTCGGCAGCTCCGCGCGCCGTCACTCTATTGTACGCGTCTTCATCACTCGGCAGCTCCGAGCATCGCCACTCGGCAGCCCTGCACGTCGTCAGACAGCTAAGTCATTCTTCACAGACTGTATTCAATTAGATGGTTATTTCCACATTATCGAGTGGCACGAAAGTCACGCATGACGTCCACTCGGAGGCCACGCCACCGAGTGTATCTTCTGCGCTCGGTTCTTTATCTTCATGTCAGATCCTTCACTTTCACAAGTTCAGTCGGATCCTTCACTCTTTAGACTCTTGCTGGTTCCGGACCAGCAAGCACCTGGCACACCCAGCGGGTGTCTATGGGTGTAATTTACACGAATCATTTCAACAAACATCAAATTACTTCGAGAATTTTTTATGTTAGGTTGTGTTATTTTTCATACACAGGTTACCTGGACGCCTCTGTGCGCCATTCTCGTCAACATTCTCGACTCGGCTGCCCCGCGCGCCGTTACTTGACCGCCCCGTCGCCACTTAGCCAGAGACATCTACTTCACTCGGATGCCCCTGCATCGCCACTCCGTGCGGCACGTCATCATCACTCGGTCGCTCCGCGCGCCGTCACTCGACTGGATGCTCCTTCGTCACTCGGTCGCTCCACGCGCCGTCACTCGACTGGACGCTCCTTCGTCACTCGGTCGCCCCGCGCGCCGTCACTCGACTGGACGCTCCTTCGTCACTCGGTCGCTCCGCGCGCCGTCACTCGACTGGACGCTCCTTCGTCACTCGGTCGCTCCGCGCGCCGTCACTCGACTGGACGCTCCTTCGTCACTCGGTCGCCCCGCGCGCCGTCACTCGACTGGACGCTCCTTCGTCACTCGGTCGCTCCGTGCGCCGTCACTCGACTGGACGCTCCTTCGTCACTCGGTCGTTCCGCACGCCGTCACTCGACTGGATGCTCCTTCGTCACTCGGTCGCTCCGCGCGCCGTCACTCAACTGGATGCTCCTTCGTCACTCGGTCGCTCCGCGCACCGTCCCTCAACTAGACGCTCCTTCGTCACCTTGCCGCTCCTGCGCCGTCAGACAGCTAAGTCATTCTTCATACGCTGCATTCAATTAAATAGTTATTTTCGCATTACCGAGTGTCGAGGAAGTCGCACATGGCGTTCATTCGGAGGCCACGCCACCGAGTGTACCTCTGCGCTCGGTTGTTTATTTTTATGTCGGAACACTTCACTTCTGCTTCTTTTGGGTCCAGTACTCAAACGAGTTCAGTCGGATCCTTCACTTGCACAAGTACAGTCGGATCCTGCACTCTTTAGACTCTTGCTGGTTCCGAACCAACAAGCACCTGGCACACCCAGCGGGTGTCTATGGGTGTTATTTACACAAATTATTTCAGCAAAGATCAAATTACTTTGATACATTTTTATGTTGGCTTGTGCTATTTTTTCATACACAGGTTATGCGATCACTCGACGCATCTGTGCGCCATCTTCGTCGCTACTCAGGCTCAGTCGCTGCAATGATCATTCATGTGTTTCCACTTGTTCGGATGCCTCCGCGACGACATGTTCGGTTCGGTCGCCCCGCGCGTCGTCCCGTGTTCGGGCGCCCCCTCGATGACGTACTGGACATGGTCGCCCCACATGCCGTCACTGGGTCGGACACCTCCTCGACATGCATGACTTGGCCGCCCCGCGCGTCGCCACTCAGCCGGATGCCCCGCGCATCGCCACTCCGTGTGGCACGTCTTCATCACTCGGATACCCCGCGCATCGCCACTCCGTGTGGCACGTCTTCATCATCGGCCGCCCCGCGCGCCATCGCTCAGCTTAGCTGCGATTCCGTATCGCCCAAGTCAAAAACCACTCCGAGTGCGGACATCCTCCACACTCGGAGAGCTTAGCTGCGATTCCGTATCGCCTAAGTCAAAAACTACTCCGAGTGCGGACATCATCCACACTCGGGGGCTTAGCTGTGATTCCGTATCACCTAAGTTAAAAACCACTCTGAGTGAGGACATCATTCACACTCGGGGACTTAGTTGTGATTCCGTATCACCTAAGTTAAAAACCATTCCGAGTGAGGACATCATCCACACTCGAGGGCTTAGTTGCGATTCCGTATCGCCTAAGTTGAAAACTCTTCCGAGTGACGAGCGCTTCTCTCACTCGGGGGCTTAGCTATGATTCCGTATCACCTAAGTTAAAAACCACTCCGAGTGAGGACATCATCCACACTCTGGGGCTTAGCTGTGATTCCGTATCACCTAAGTTAAAAACCACTCCGAGTGAGGACATCATCCACACTCGGGGGCTTAACTGCGATTCCGTATCGCCTAAGTTAAAAACCACTCCGAGTGAGGACATCATCCACACTCGGGGGCTTAGCTGCGATTCCGTATCGCCTAAGTTAAAATCCACTCTGAGTGAGGACATCATCCACAATCTGGGGCTTAGCTGTGATTCCGTATCACCTAAGTTAAAAACCACTCCGAGTGAGGACATCATCCACACTCGGGGGCTTAGCTGTGATTCCGTATCACCTAACTTAAAAACCATTCCGAGTGAGGACATCATCCAAACTCGAGGGCTTAGCTGCAATTCCGTACCGCCTAAGTTGAAAACTCTTCCGAGTGACGAGCGCTTCTCTCACTCGGGGGCTTAGCCGCGAACAAGTTTTCGCCTAAGTTAAAAACTCAGCCGAGTGAATAGCATCCCATTCACTCGAAAACTTAGTTGCGAACCAATCTTCGTCTAAGTTAAAAACTCTCTCAAGTGACGAGCACTCCTCTCACTCGGGGACTTAGCCGCGAGTCACACCTCGCTTAAGCTAAAGGTTGTTCTGAGTGACAGGCAACACTTCCACTCGGAAACTTAGTTGCGAACCAGTCTTTCGCCTAAGTTCAAAATTCTTCCGAGTAATGAGCATCCATCTCACTCAGAAACCAAACAAACTTAGCCAAGCAAAGGATTGGAAAACAAACAAGCGAAGATTGTCTCTATCAGACCCCCGCCGATGCAAGCACTCGACGGCGGTCTCGGGGACTACACCCAGTGGGTGCACTCAGCGTGCCCCCACTGGACATATTATCACTCGACCAGGTCCGTCCTGTCGAGTGGCAAGCAACTTTCAAAAACGAATTTAAGACCCCTGCCGATGTCTTCGTCATTCGACGGCGGTCTCGGGGACTACACCCAGTGGGTGCACTCAGCGTGCCCCCACTGGACCAGAAACCACTCGACTAAGACCTGCTTTACTCGAGGGGAAAACAAGCAAGTATGCACCAAAAGAAAATGCATATCAAGACAGAATCGATCAGGGTGAATGACAAAGACTCCAATCGATGCAGACTTCTGTGAAGACCCAAAATGCACTTGGAATTTTTGTGTCTTATCAGAACCCGCATCAATCTATTTTTCACTCGAACCCCAATCCATTAGGGGGCTAATGATGGGGATATGTACCTAGGGTAGGGTCATAGGCCTGACCTGCATACCCTACCTAAGGACATTACCCTAGAAAAGTCAAGGACTACAAGGAGGTCACCGACTGAAATCATCAAGATATACAAGTCACTCGACAACATCCACGCGGAGACTTTCTTCATCCACTCGACAGTTACCTTTTACTCGGAAAACAATCCATCACTCGGTCGTATGGCTCACTCGGATATGCGAAGACCGACAGTCGACAAGGCAGTCGAAGCATCATCTGGCGTTACGGAATCAATGCCCCACTTTGTAACGTAGGAGGTGAAGGGGTGGCGCACTCTATATAAGCCACCCCCCACCACTAGACTAAGGGGGCTATGGCTTCTACCTCTCTCTCTTTTCTACTAGTCTCCGGACTTAGCTCAGGCAGGGGATCCGTTCTCCGCTCTCTCCCACACACATTGTAATCTCCAGATATATACTCAGATAAAGCAAAGCCTCTCCGGAGCACGAGACGTAGGGTTGTTATCTCCACCGTGAGAGGCCCGAACTCGCTAAAATACCGTGTCACCCATATGCATCTCGGTAGATCATGCTCCTTTACCCTACCCCCTTCGTACTGTCGGAGTCGTTCCCACGACAAAGCCCCCGAGTGTGGATGATGTCCTCACTCGGAGTAGTTTTTAACTTAGGCGATACGGAGTCGCAACTAAGTCCCCGAGTGTGGATGATGTCCTCACTCGGAGTAGTTTTTAACTTAGGCGATACGGAGTCGCAGCTAAGTCCCCGAGTGTGGATGATGTCCTCACTCGGAGTAGTTTTTTAACTTAGGCGATACGGAGTCGCAGCTAAGCCCCCGAGTGTGGATGATGTCCTCACTCGGAGTAGTTTTTAACTTAGGCGATACATAGTCGCAGCTAAGCCCCCGAGTGTGGATGATGTCCTCACTCGGAGTTTTTTTTAACTTAGGCGAAATCAGATTCGCTGCTAAGTCGTTCACCCACTGGGGGGCGATATAGCTTCTGATGTAAGGAAAATCACCGGAGTGAGTGGCGACGCGCTGGGCATTCGAGTGATGAATACGCGCCACATGGAGAGGCAACACGCATGCGTCCGAGTGAGGTAGACGCGTCAGACTGAGTGGTGACGCGCGGGGTGGCCGAGTCGATCTTGTCGTCGAAGAGGAGTCCGACCAAGTGACGGCGCGCGGGGCGGCCGAGTCGAGCTTGTCGTCGAAGAGGAGTCCGACAAGTGACGGCGCACGGGGCGGCCGAGTCGAGCTTGTCGTCGAAGAGGAGTCCGACCAAGTGACGGCGCGCGGGGCGGCTGTGTCGAGCTTGTCGTCGAAGAGAAGTCCGACCAAGTGATGGTGCGTGGGGCGACCGAGTCGAGCTTGTAGTCGAAGAGGAGTCTGACCAAGTGACGGCGCGCGGGGCGGCCGAGTCGAGCTTGTCGTCGAAGAGGAGTCCGACCAAGTGACAGCGCGCGGGGCGGCCGCGTTGAGCTTGTCGTCGAAGAGGAGTCCGACCAAGTGACGGCACGCGGGGCGACCGAGTCGAGCTTGTCGTCGAAGAGGAGTCCGACCAAGTGAAGGCGCGCGGGGCGGCCGAGTCGAGCTTGTCGTCAAAGAGGAGTCCGACCAAGTGACGGCGAGCGGGGCGGCCGAGTCGAGCTTGTCGTCGAAGAGGAGTCCGACCAAGTGACGGTGCGCGGGGCGGCCGAGTCGAGCTTGTCGTCGAAGAGTAGTCCGACCAAGTGACGGCGCGCGGCGCGGCGAGTCGAGCTTGTCGTCGAAGAGGAGTCCGACCAAGTGACGGCACGCGGGGCGGCGAGTCGAGCTTGTCGTCGAAGAGGAGTCCGACCAAGTGACGGCGCGCGGGGCGGCCGAGTCGAGCTTGTTGTCGAAGAGGAGTCCGACCAAGTGACGGCTCGCGGGGCGGCCGAGTCGAGCTTGTCGTCGAAGAGGGGTCCGACCAAGTGACGGGGCGCGGGGCGGCCGAGTCGAGCTTGTCGTCGAAGAGGAGTCCCACCAAGTGACGGCGCGCGGGGCGGTCGAGTCGAGCTTTTCGTCGAAGAGGAGTCTGACCAAGTGACGGCGCGCGGGGCGGCCGAGTCTGAGTAGCGTCGAAGACGGCGCACGGAGGCGTCGAGTGATCGTGTAACCTGTGTATGAAAAATAGCACAAGCCAACACAAAAATCTCTCGAAGTAATTTGAGTTTGCTGAAATGATTTGTGTAAATAACACTCATAGACACCCGCTGGGTGTACACCCAGGGGGTGTGCCAGGTGCTTGTTGGTCCGGAACCAACAAAAGTCTAAAAGAGCGAAGGATCCGATCGAACTTGTCGAAGTGAAGGATCCGACTGAACTCCTTGGAGTGCTGGACCCAAAATGAAATGGAAGTGTAGTGTTCCAACATGAAGATAAACAACCAAGCGCAGAGGTACACTCGGCGGCGTGGCCTCAGAGTGAATGTAATGTGCGACTTACTTAACACTAGATAATGCAAAAATAACTATTTAATTGAATGCAGCGTGTGCAGAATGACTTAGCTGTCTGACGGCGCACGAGCGGCCGAGTGGCGAAGACGTGTTCAACCAATGCCGAAACGAAGGGTGGCCGAGTGATGAAGACGCGCCTCACTGAGTGGCGATGCGCGGAGCGGCCGAGTGATGAAGACGTGCATCACGGAGCAGCGACGCGTGGAGCAGCCGAGTGATGAAGGTGTGCCTCACCGAGTGGCGACGCGCGGAGCGGCCAAGTGATGAAGACGCGCCTCACTGAGTGGCGACGCGCAGAGCGGTCGAGCGATGAAGGTGTGCCTCACCGAGTGGCGACGCACGGAGCAGTCAGGTGATGAAGATGTGTCTCACCGAGTGGCGACGCGCGGAGCGGCTGGGCGATGGCGGTGTGTCTCACCGAGTGGCGACGCGCGGGGTGGCCAGGTGATGAAGGTGTGCCTCACCGAGTGGCAACGCGCGGAGCGGCCAAGTGATGAAGACGCGCCTCACTGAGTGGCGATGACGGTGTTTCTCACCGAGTGGCGACGCGCAGAGCGGCTGGGCGATGGCGGTGTGGCTTACCGAGTGGCGACGCGCGGGGCGGCCAGGTGATGAAGGTGTGCCTCATCGAGTGGCGATGCACGGAGCGGCCGGGCGATGGTGGTGTGTCTCACCGAGTGGCGACGCGCGGGGCGGCCAGGTGATGAAGGTGTGCCTCACCGAGTGGCGACGCGCGGAGCGGCCATGTGATGAAGACGCGCCTCACTGAGTGGCAATGCGCGGGGCGGCCAGGTGATGAAGACGTGCATCACGGAGTGGCGACGCGCGGAGCGGCCGAGTGATGAAAGTGTGTTTCACCGAGTGGCGACGCGCGGGGCGGCCAGGTGATGAAGATGTGTGTCACCGAGTGGCGACGCGCGGAGCGGCTGGGCGATGCCGGTGTGTCTCACCGAGTGGCGACGCGTGGGGCGGCCAGGTGATGAAGGTGTGCCTCACCGAGTGACGACGCGCGGAGCAGCCAAGTGATGAAGATGCGCATCACTGAGTGGCGATGGCGGTGTGTCTCACCTAGTGGCGACGCGCGGAGCGGCTGGGCGATGGCGGTGTGTCTGACCGAGTGGCGACGCGCGGGGCGGCCAGGTGATGAAGGTGTGCCTCACCGAGTGGTGACGCGCGGAGCGGCCAAGTGATGAAGACGCACCTCACTGAGTGGCGATGGCGGTGTGTCTCACCGAGTGACGACGCGCGGGGCGGACAGGCGATGAAGGTGTGCCTCACCGAGTGGTGACGCGCGGAGCGGCCAAGTGATGGCGGTGTGTCTCACCGAGTGGCGACGCACGGGGCGGCCAGGTGATGAAGGTGTGCCTCACCGAGTAGCGACGCGCGGAGCGGTCAAGTGACGAAGACGCACCTCACTGATTGCGACGCGCGGAGCGGCTAGGCGATGACGGTGTGTCACACCGAGTGGCGACGCGCGGTGCGGCCAGGTGATGAAGGTGTGCCTCACCAAGTGGTGACACGCGGAGCGGCCAAGTGATGAAAACACGCCTCATTGGCTGGCGATGGCGGTGTGTCTCACCGAGAGGTGACGCGCGGAGCGGCTGGGCGATGGCGGTGTGTCTCACCGAGTAGCGACGTGCAGAGCGGCCAAGTGATGAAGGCGCGCCTCACTTTGTGCCGATGGCGGTGTGTCTCACCGAGGTGGCGACGCGCAGGGCGGCCGGGCGATGGCGGTGTGTCTCACCGAGTGGCGACGCGCGGAGCGGCCGAGTGATGAAGGTGTGTCTCACCGAGCGGCGACGCACGGAGCAGCCGAGTGATGAAGACGTGCATCACGAAGCGGCGACGCGCGGAGCGGCCGAGTGCTGAAGGTGTGTCTCATAGAGTGGCGACCCGCGGGGCGGCCAGGTGATGAAGACGTGCATCACGGAGCGACGACGCGCGGAGCGTCCGAGTCATGTAAGTTGACGAAGATGTGTCCAGCAGAATGACGGCGGGCGGGGCGACCGAGTGACGAAGACGTGCCTCGCGGAGGGACGGTGCGCGGGGCAGCCGAATGTCTGGGCGTTTTTGTTGTCCGAGTGACGGTAGCCGAATGTCCTTTGGTTTGGTTTCATCTCTTGTCGGGTGTCGAGGAGGGAGAGCGGAGCTACTCGGCGCTGGGGCAGGAGTTGCTCGGTACCCGTGGTGCATCGCCGAGTGCCTGCACCGCGGAGGCTGCTGCTGGGCGGCGGACACCGAAGGGAGGAGTGGCCGCGCGCGAGGGTGCGATGTACCCCTGTGCCTGCGCCGCGACTTCACATCAAAGGTCGTTGTCGAGCGGCCGACCGGATAAAGGAGCCGCCAGGTCATGGCCGGCTTCTGGCGTCCGCACCACGTAGGGGAGCCAGACCGCCATTCCGAGTGACTGGGAAGGCCGAGGCCGTTTCGGTGAACGTCGCTGCCGAGTAGTTGGTGCTGCAGGTACTAGCCGCCGAGTAGTTGGTGCTGGAGGTACTAGCCGCTGAGTGATTCTGTTTGGTCCGAGTGGACTTGTCCGAATGATCACGTTCGGACGAAGAGAATAAGATCCTCATCTCCTTTGCTGAGTGGCCGGGGCCTCTGCCGCGGGATCAGCCGTCAAGCAGTGAGTTGGAGGAGAGCCTGACGCGGAAGTAGCCGTGGAAAGCGACGTTGCTATTGCTGTATGCAGCAAGGCGTTGCCGATTGGAGGGAGTTGTTGCCGACTAGACGATGCTGGAGGGAGGAGCTGGTGTGCACCTGCACCGCGCCGGGCAAATGTTACATGAGGGAAGAGCCATCGAGCGCACCCAGAGGTCGCCGTCGAACCATCGACGTCGAAGGGTGAAGCTGCTGAGCATGGCGGCATGGCCAACTCCAAATCCCCACGCCGCGTCGCGTTTGTGCTTCCGGTTGCGATGGTGTGCTGCTGCCATCATTGGACGCGGTGGTGTGCTGCTGACTCCATCGTACACGTTGTCAGTGGGCGCTTGGCCTCGGATCGAAGAGCCACCGTGGCCTCGTGCCGGAGGCCATCGGTGGCGAGGATTCGCCAACGACTGCTATTACAGGTGCCTTCATGATGCATTGATGGAGATGCTCACGTCCAAAACCTGAACGCACGACCTGCATGCAAGAGGTATTGATTAGCGGTAATTAAGTAGGAGATAAATGTGACGGAAGTTTCTCCCTGGATTGTTTTGAGCATGCAATTTATTGCCACGCTGCATGCTTGTGTGGGCAACGCAGGAAGGAAGCGCTCCCCTATAGGGACCGTTCTCGAGCCGGCAGCGGTGGAGTGCACCACGTGGGAGGTGCGCCCCCACCATGGAGCTCACTGCCGAAAGGACGATCGGGCCAAAGAACTCCACGGCACGGACGTCGCCGTTGAGCAGGCGATTGGCTGGGGAAGACCCGCGGCGTGGAGGTCGCCGTCGAGCAGGCGACCGGTCGGAGGAGCCCTGGACTGCCTGCCAGGCCAGCGCTTCCGTGGCGTGGAAGTCGTGGTCGGGCAAGCGATTGGGCGAAGGAGCCCTACGTCGTCGGCCAGGCCAGTGCCTAGGTGGCGTCTAATAGAGATGTATCTTTTCTCCTCCATTTTTTGTGATCCTTCAGTACTCATTGCGGAGATGAACGGTATGAACGGTATGAACAGGAAATTAAACATAGATGATTGAAAAAACCATCTGCATCATGGCTCGATAGACGCCATGCCCCATGGTGGGCGCCAACTGTCGTGGGATAATACCAATGGTAGTGTAAAGGAGCATGATCTATCAAGATGCAAATGGGTGACATGGTAGTTTTAGCGAGTTCGGGCCTCTCACGGTGAAGATAACAGCCCTACGTCTCGTGCTCCGGAGAGGCTTTGCTTATCTGTCATGAACACGGAGTTACATGGTGTATTTGAGAAGAGAGAGGGGAGACGGATCTCCATGCCTGAGCTAAGTCCTGAGACTAATGGCAAGAGAACCAAGGGGGAAGAATGAGATCCTCGGGGGGAGAAGAAAAACCCGCCCTGAGCTATGTGGTGGGGGGTGGCTTATATAGAGTGCGCCACCCCCTCACCTCCTATGTTACAATGTAGAGCATTGATGCCATAATGTCATCCCACTACGAAACCTCCACTATAAGGATGATGCCTCGACTGCCTTGTGGGTTGCTGGACATCGCATATCCGAGTGAGTCAAGATGGCCGAGTGGTTGACTGTCATCCGAGTGGGTGGAATGTACATTTCCGAGTGGATAGTATGTATTGAAGGGAAACGCAGCAGAAAACAAAATTTTCCGACCAACGCACCAACCCAGGACCACTATGGAGACTGCATACAAGGTTTGATCTTTATCGTTACCGACTCGTAGCGCAGCGGAAATAGACTCGATGACGATCGGCGGTGCAGATCCCCGCAGCTAGGATTTACAACATCCCAACCGCGAGGATGTATACCATCATCTGCCTCTCGAACAGCCCTCCGGGAGGCGGTCGGACAGTCCCCGGACGGTGTCTCGGACAGCCCTTCGGGAGGACCTCCGAAACTCGGACGGTCACACGGACAGCCCTTCGGGAGGCACTCTCGAACTGAGACCGAAACTATGATCTCTCTACAGAGTTGCACACATATGGTGTCATCTATCCGGCAGGGCTTCGCCGTCCAGAACTAGTTCCCACCGGAACCCAGACAGCCTTTCGGCTCTACGAAACTATTTCGCTGGGAGGGAGAGAGAAAGCCAGATCATGCATGACACTTGTATGTGAGAAAGAGTAAGGATTTAGGCAGCACCCTCCACCCCTATTTATAGGCCAAGCCCAATGGTGGCTTCTCCAAGAAGCCAAGGGGAAAAATACCAAAGGGCCCTTAAGGTGGCTTCTCCAAGAAGCCACCCAAAAAGCACTTTCACTATTCATGACGACATTTTTCAGCGTCCGTTCGAACCGAAAATATTTATGTGGGCCTAGAACATTTCCAGTACCCACTAAAATAATTTTCGACGCATTCCGAAACAATTCCGGATTAGTGATTTTCATCTGCGAAAAGCAAACAAAGCGGTTCCGGCAGGTCCGGAACATTTCCGGTTTTTCTTCCGGAAAATTCCCAGAAGTTTCCAGAATGATTCTGGCACCCTCCAAGAATTATCAGGCGTGTGCCGAAACCAATTTGTCTTAATGGTGTACTCCGAAACAACTTTTCGATTTAGTGATTTTCATCTGTGAAAAGCAACTAAAGCGGTTCCGGCAGTCCGGAACATTTCCGGTTTTTGTCTCTGAAAAATCTCAGAAGTTACCGGAACATTTCTGGTACCCTCCAATAATTTCCAGGCATGTGCCCAAACCAATTTGACTTAATGGTACACTCCGAAACAACTTTTCGGTTTTACCAAAACTCTTCCGGTGTTCTCTCTCCGGAACTCTTCCGTTCTCTCCGAAACTTTTTCGGTGAATTTCTCTCAGACTCCCTGTCTAGTATTCAACAGATAGATGACCCTTAAGCGTGTGACCCTATAGGTTCGGTGAAGTATAGACATGACCCGGAATCCCTTCCAATCAATGATCAACATTGGAGCCGTGGACACCCATATTGACCCCTATACCCACACGAATGAATATTCGAGTGAACCTCCAGTTGCCGAGTTCTATTCCTGTTGCTTCGCGATATGTTACAAATACCCAAGGTGAGACATGTTGGCATCCCCGTGGATCAACAACTTGTCCACTATGCCAGTTACCTCGTTACCGGTATTGTTCTCTTTTCTCGTTCCGTGTTCCGGCATCCCCGTGATCAAATCACAAAGTGTCTGGCCAGACGATGATGGATACCGTAACACCGAGAGGGCCCAGAGATATCTCTCCATCGTCGGAGGAGCAAATCCCAATTTTGAGCTATCAAGTTACTTGACATACTTTTCCATGAACCCGTAAGCCGCCGTAATAGCCACCCATTTACGGATGACGTTTAACAAACCCCAAAGTTCATGAAGCAAGCATGAAGAAACTCGATACTCTCATGGTCTGAGGAATCATGCAAACGTTAACCATCTTTGTGTTATTAACCATTAACTTGTGACGAATGAATCTCATAGCATAACATCAATTCGGGTCGATTCAACACAAATGTTCTGCTATCATTGTGCCCTCAAAGTTGCTGGCATAGACATGCCCATGATCAGGAAAACAGAACCATCATGCAACACTTGAGCTAGTCTTATAGGCCAGACTAGGAATACATTTTACCGTTTATTATTCCACACGTGCATATGAGTTTTCCTCCGAGCCTTGTGGTTATTATAGACTCGAGAACCATAGCAGTTATAGCATGGAACATAAACCTAATTATGAACAGGGAGATAATCAATAACATTTATTATTGCCTCTAGGGCATATCTCCTACAGACTCCCACTTGCACTAGAGTCAATAATCTAGTTAATGCTAATGCACTTTACACCTGTGGCACACTGGTGTAAAATATGCTTCGCATGTGGTATAGCCTGATGTCCAACGGATCTGACGACTTCAGCTCCGTGTGTAACATTGCATATCCTTGCGTTTTCACGCTTTCACAAAATTCATATTTTGTGTGGACTTGGCTTTGCATATGTGTGAATCATTGGTCGAAACCTGATTCCTCAGACTGAGCTATGGAGCAACTATCTGCAATAGTGTCCCATTGACCAAAGCCTTCTTGGAACCATACTAAGTTCGTGAATGAACTATGTGATTCAACAACTTCTTTGTCGCTTCTAAAGCGTCAACATACTTAGCCATTTGTTATAGAATTCGCCACAGTAACCTGTTTGGAACAATTTCCAACTACCGTGCCACCATATTGTGTATTACTCAAAAAATCCCTAACTTAAATAAAAAATCGCATGGAGCATTGATGAAGACTGTATTGATCTAATTACTTACAACGAGTACTTCATAATCTCTGCTTGCGAGAAAACATGTCATCAGTACTACTCTAGTACTTAATGACATTTTTCACTGTTGTCCCATGATTAGTACTTTTGATCACTTTGGTATCTATACTCGCAACAACTTTGGAGTATTGCACATATCTGGTTGTTTTTACATACCATGGAATACATGATTAATCCAAAACAAGAGTGTGTGGAATCACCATCATGTATTTTGCTCATCAGTGTTTTGGGACACCGAGTCTTGCAAAAACTCTTTCCATGTGACTTCGGCAAGAATCACTCCTTGACGTTTTTCAATGCTAAAAGGTTTTAGCATTTTGTCTATATGTATCTTTGCTCAGCCCCATTAGGTAAATCTATCTCCAAAGATCATCATGCCTAATATCAAGGCTATTTAGCCCAAGCACTTCATCGCAAAACCTATTTTCAAATGAAGTCCTAATTCGTGTCAAGAAATTTATTTCCAATTAACAATGTGTCAAGCACACCAGGTTTTTAGAAATATTATTATGCTCCCACTTATTTTCTTGAATCACAAGCATCTTCGTTACCCATTGATGAAGGCAAAAACCCTTTTCGACTTTTTCATCAAAACACGAAGATTACAACTCCATTTTGCTCTCTTCTGTCCATTGCTTGAACTCTGAAGTTTGCATACTTACTAGCATCCTCTGGACTGACAAAATACCTTGGACTGTAACACATGCAAGTCCTTGGTTACATTTCCATCAGATGGAAATCCTTTCGTCATCCATGTTTCATATCTCATGATTGAAATATGTATTAATTGCTAGTTCAACCCGAACCGACTTTAAGCATCGCTACGGTGAAACAACCTCATCGTAGTCAACTCCTTGAACTTATTATTTCAACAAGTCGAGCTTTATGGATAAAACATTTTTATCCGTATCAGTTTTTAGTTCCATAAATATTCGTTAGACTCTAAGCCTTCTGAAAGGTGTATCAAGATTTTAATCTTGAAACATTTATATGGAAACTATATCGGATTGTATTGGCATTTAGCCAATTCCGGAGTCAGGGCCCATCACCAATTCCTTGTGTATCGTAGGTATACTGTAGTCCAACAACAATATCTCGTTTGCGCACCTGAGAGGTTTGCACGAGCCTTGCCTACGTGGTTCAGCTGCAAGTTCGACCGAAGTCCATACATCTCATGTAGAGGCTTCCGTATCAGTCGCAGTAGGAAACCCTGGAATTACTTCCAAGGTCTCTTTCCTTTGATCTGATGACGAAGATACTGTTTATCTCGTCGAGTTGCACTGTTCTCCCACTCACCTTTTTGAAAGAACAGTTTTCTTCAAAAACCATACCGTTCTTTGTGGCAAAACTCTTAGCCTCGGCATAGTGGTGGGGGAATACCCAATAACTTGGGATAACCTACAAAGTAGCACTTGTCTGATTTGGAATAGGTTTGTAACCTTTTACACAAGCCCCATATTCCAAATGTTAAGAAAAGATATAACATGGTTGGGCGTACCATACCATGGTGTCATTTCAACAGACCCGATGGAGCTCTTTTCAGTGTAAAAGCCGTAGTCTCTAAAGCATCACTTTAAAAGGGATAATGACAAATTTATTTATGTCATCTTTGATCTTACCATGTCATGAATGGTTCGATTACATGTTCACGGACTCTCCACTTGCAGTGGTGTTCCGGGAGGTGCAAGTTATGAAACCCCTTTCACAACTCATCAGACATTCGCTAAACTTGTAACTCAAATATTCCTTTCTGCAATCGAATTATAGAAACATAATTTTCTTGTTACAACAACTTCTACTTCATTTTTGAAAACCTTTCGAATGATTTCAAAAGATCCAGGCTTACGTCTCATCAAGTAAATATCCATATATCTACTTGAGTCATTTCTGAAGAGAGATAAATCCACTACTTGCAACAACATTTATTGAAATACACACATCAAAATGTATGATCACCAATAAGTTTGTTGCTTGTTCGTTATGGCCTGTGAACAGTATTTCAGTCACTTCACTTTTCGGACGAAAGTTGCAAGTGTCAGATGATTTAAAATCAACCGACTTCAAAATCCATCATAATGGAATTTTCCATGCGGGTTTCTCCAATGTCACCAAATGCAGTGCCACACTTGTGTGGTATTCTTTTAGTCTTGCGACATTTAGCGTCAGTGTTATGGATGTATCATATTTCCATCAATATTCATAACATACATCCCATCTTGGATGGAAGCATGGCCCTTCATGTTATTCATAATACCGAACAACAATTGTTCTTTTATGAACAACCCTTTTGCAATAAACATTGTGCACTGGGTTAGAGTGTATGAAACTCTAAAATGAATTATGAAAGTAAACACAGAGGTAATATATTAATATAAATCATAACATACATCTCATTCATAATGAAAGTATGGCCCTTATGTTTATTCATAACACCGGACATCAAAAGTTCTCTTATGAACAACCTTCTTGCAAGATACCTTATGAAAAGGGCTAGAGTCTGTAAAGCTCTAAAATGAATTATGAGAGAAAACACATAGGTAATACACCAACAGAAGGTATAGTAACTTTTACTATGTTCCCAGCGTGTATCAAGACCTCATTCCTGGCTAGTCTTTCAGGCCATAGTAGTTCTTACATCGAGTTGCAACAGAATGCAATCGAGCGGGTATCTTTGTGATCAACTCACAATACCCAAAATTAGTGATTAACATGTTTAACCATAATTCCCAAGAACTATATCTTTGACCAGCCTTCTATACATCAAAAACTTGTATGACATTCATACATGAGCTGAAATGAGGCATGGAACGGAGCCACTACGAAGAAATTATGGGAGTTACGAAAGAAGCTTCGGACTCATATTGTTCATGGGTTGAGAGCGGGAGAAGGAAGCTCAGTGAAAGATAGACTGGGATTTGACAGCAAGAAGAAAGCTGAACTCCCAAAATTTTTGTACATTCAAAAAAGGAATTGATTCCGTAAAAGATGGGATTGACCAGTAAATAGAAAATTACTGATATTTCATCCTTGTGAGATTGTCAACAATCGGAACTTAAGTTCCGGTTGTTGTTTCTGAAATTTTGGTTGTAGTTTCTTAAGTTTAAGGAAATAGATTTTATTTTCTGGTTCTCTTATTTTGTACCAATTTATAAGATTATTTGGATCGCTCCTATTATTACTAACCAGGGCGAAAATAGATAATGAGCCGGAGAAGAAAGCTTCCCTCGAAGTGATGAAGTTCACCCCGCTCTCGAATCTCAATTTACGGTATAGGCGCTTATGACCTCCCCCTCTATGCCTTGCGGTAATGATTCCTCTGGAATTACGACCTTTACCACAACGGTGCCGTCCATGGATCAAATTATTTCGTGGAAAACTTGCGGTTCTCCCCGTCAACCCTCCAGGACCTAAACAACTCACTTTTCGCCCATGAACAGTTTGTGTCAATGGATTCGTTTGATCAAAAACTTGAGATAACGGAGCTCTTTGAAAGACGAGGTCTAGTGGAAGAGGCGGGTCGGCCCTTGATGGTACGATTTACATATCTTCTACCTCTGCTACTTCTGTTCAGGAAGGTTAGTTTAGGCACTCCATCCCTGAGCTTAAAGAATACAACAAATGGTTGTGGGGTTATCTTTGTACCCTGTGACTACAACCACAAGGTCCGAATCAAGCGAAACGGCTGAGGCTAAAGGAGTCATTCAGAAGTGAGTGAAGGGGCGCAGAAAAAAGCTGGTGAGCAAAGCAACGTAGAGTCCGCCCCTCCCAGGAAGAAGAAATTTATGTTTCATTTTTCCTATTATCAGTGGTCAGCTCTGATACAAACCAGGGGAAAAATAACTTAATAATACGTGCATTTTGCAAAGATTTCTCATTCTCAATGCTATCATCTTTGCCCAAAAGGATAATCCTAGAATTCCGTCTGTCTTCTGGATTTGGAGAAGTGCCGATTTTCAAGAACGCGAATCTTGTGATACCCCAGACCTGTTTCTTTGGATCCTTAACTACAAAAGTAAGCACCTCCCCTAACTAATTAGTTAGTATCGAGAGACTAAAAAATCATTAAAGTTGAGAAACAAAGGTACTCTTGCCGATGGAAGAAATTCCATAAATGTCCCATAGAGTCAAAAATTTTTCTTTTTTCCCATTTTTTCAACTGAAATTTTGGCTGCCATTGTCTCAACAGTAATGGTATGTTAGCAATGTGCCAAGGGTCCACCTTCTAATACCCATTGTCTGCCCTTCCATCTCTTGGATAGATAGAGAGGGAGGGCAGAGGCCTTTGGTGTCCCTTTCAGTCAAGCGGTTTTGAAGAAGACAGGAATGAGTCAGTGCCAGGTGTCCCCGGTCGTGATACACTAACCAACCAACTATGGGGGCCCGAAGCACAAGGAGATTTTACTCGTTGGTGTCAATTAGGCGGTCTATGGACTTTTGTAGCTCTCCACGAGTTAATTATTGGGGACAGACAGACTGGCAAAACAGCTTGCAATGCGGCATGAATTGGATGACTTAATAGTTTTCTGCAGTTTAGTACTAACATGCCTGTGTGGTGAACTAACTACCTTGGGAAGCGAAATGAAATAAATAAAGAATAAAGCCAAAAAAATAAGTCGAAGATAGAAGAGCCCTTATTCTTTTTTTCATAATTTGGATTTAATAAACTCTTTTTACAAAGGAAATCCTAAAAAAGAATTTTTAGATCAAGTAAAAAAAAATCAGCTGTAGCCCCCTAGAATCTTCGGCTCCTCGTTTTTATTCAATTATGAAATGACGTGGGTCAGTTTTGGGGCGGGGGGGCAGAGAGAGACCAGAAGAATGATTCATTTGTAAAAAATACTTAATAATAGATCTAAACAATTTCTCCTTGATATAAGGGGAAATAAAAAAATCTTGCGAGATTTTTTTCAAATGAAATGGCCATAGCCCTTAACTGATATTCAAGCAGCATAAATCACAACAATTTGTTTTTCAATTGGAAGTGGTTCATATTGTGGTTGTTTGGGCACTTCTGTAAGCCTTGCACCTCTATTGAGTAATGCCTGAGTCGCAGCATCAAGGTCTGACCCAAATTGAGCGAAGGCGGCCACTTCGCGATATTGGCCCCCGTCAATTCCTTTGAGTTTCATTCTTGCGAACGTACTCCCCAGGCGGGATACTTAACGCGTTAGCTACAGCACTGCACGGCTTATCTTTTCCTGGTCTTCTCGGCTGGAATCTACAATCTACACCTTATATTTATTGGTTCTACAGAAGATGTATGATAAAGAGCTCTTCATTCTCTACAGGGGTCTCTGCCCACATGGAAGCGGGGCAGAGATGGATAAGATCAAACACGGGAATAAGGAAAACGATAGAGACTTCCGGGTATAGGGTGACGACCTTAATGAATCAAGTATTCAGGCCTATTAGAAGTAGAAGGTGCTCTGGTGCAATCCTTACCGACAGAAAAAGATTGCAGTCAGGTTGATAATAGTCGAGTGACATTACTTCGTCGGTCCGAACTAAGGAATCTGTTAGAAATGTTTTGAAATGGATATTGTTCTCTCTTTGATCAGGGATTCGCAAACAAAAAGGAGTCAAGGATTGAGACCACTAGTGAGAAGGCCAATAAATCGTTTTTATGTATCGGAAGCCGCTTTCGAGACATCATAAGAAAAGGCGGCTAGGGAAGGGGTGCCATGTCTTAGAGGTTCCAAGCAATAACGGTAAATGCACCAGAATTCTTGGAGAATATTCAAATACCACAAAGAGCCAGCTATATTAGGGTAATTATGTTAGAATTAAGGGTCTAGGTGCTTTTCTTCTAGTACTCAAGGCTCTTTATTTTGGCGGTGTATATGATACCTGGGCCCCTGGGGGGGGAGATGTAAGAAAAATTACCAATTTGACCCTTAGTCCCAGGTCCGAGAAGGAATAACCTAAAGCCAGTGATAGAATCTGTACAACCGGCCGTCGCTCAACGGATAAAAGTTACTCTAGGGATAACAGGCTGATCTTCCCCAAGAGTCCACATCGACGGGAAGGTTTGGCACCTCGATGTCGGCTCTTTGTCTCCGATTTCAAAGCTGAATGGATGACTGAATCTGTCGAAGCATCATTCGATATTTGCAGATTGACGTAATGCTATGAGGAGTTAGAGTCTTCTGCGGGAAAGACATTTCTTGTAGAGTTTTGTCGATTTCTTCTTATTCCTATAGAACATCTAGTAACAAGAATATGAAATCGTAAATAGCGAAAAATTCTTGTCTTGCGCGGGGAAGTCTGTTATCCACAACCCAACCTTAGATGAGGGAGAAGTTCACGGACGACAATAGTCTTTCTCTTTTTTCACTCGAGCCAAACTAAGTGTTTTCCCGAGCCTCTCTCCGAGACAGTGCCCAGATCGTTACGCCTTTCGTGCGGGTCGGAACTGCTCAGTGGTAGAGCGCGCCCCTGATAATTGCGTCGTTGTGCCTGGGCTGTGAGGGCTCTCAGCCACATTATCATCAGATAAGAATGAGAAGAGAAGACATTCATAAAACAGCTTTTAGGACATATTTTTGTCATTATGAATACTTAGTGATGCCATTTGGACTCACTAATGTTGCACCCCCTTGAAATGAGTGCATGTACATCACACCTCCTACGGTGGTTGCCAAAGCTCCGAGTGAACCCGAAATAGGCCTTGGTGGAAGCCCCTTGGTCAACAGAGCACATGCTATCAGAACTAGACAATGAAGAGTTGACTAAGCCTTTCACTATGGAGGTATTCTTAATAGGAATCGGCAAGCAGATACAACCACTAGGCCATTGCCATTCGATCTTCCTGCTGGTGGTCCACCATAGAGCTCCTATGTAGCCGTTTGTTTTCTCGCTTAACTAATTTGCTTTCAAAAAGATGCATCAACAGCTTCTCGTAAACTATTTTTTTAGAAATCCTAATAATATCAGAACGAGCTTAATCACAATACCCCTCTGGAAGACATACCTGGACGGCTTAAGCTGGTTTTTCCATCATCCAATCCACAACAAATCGAATGAAACTGAGACCTGAGGATGAGGCTCATTAGGCGCTTAAATGTGGCGCCGGCATTTATCAAACCGAAGGGCATCCGCTTGTAGCAGAAGGATGACTCCTTTAGCACTCTCTTTTGGTTGGTTACTTCATTGAAATAGAAAGTACATCTCTTACCTTCAAATAGGACTAACTGCCCGAACCCGCTTGCTTATCTTCTACGATCTAATTAAGTTAAGATTCCAAATGAAGAAATGGAAACTCGAAAAGGATCCTTCTGATTCTCAAAGAATGAGGGGCAAGGGAGAGCAGCATGGCTTGATTCAGTTTCTTCTTTCTATTGCTTTTCAGATAATATGAACTCTAACGGCGTACCTTTCGCATGATGGGTCAGCGAGGAAATGGGAACAGCGGCTTA